>CM061044.1:93950258-95360358 GCA_030762985.1 Adelphocoris suturalis
TTGTTCATTTGTCAGTGCCAATTTTAATGATTTGCAAGCTCAGGACTTGAAAGACTTTTTTAATATAATCATATTAGGGAGTTTACATTTACGTAGGTACCTACCTATTAAATCATCTTGGATCAATACAAGTAAAACAATTTAAATACATGCCCTATTCCAGCTTTTTCATGAGATCAGGAATCTTACCGTTCACTCGCCATAACATTGCACAATAAATTATGATCCTGCATTCTTAGGAATAGTTAGCTCTTATAATTTATAATCTTATTAATTATTTGTTCAATCCACCTCTACCTTCTTGGTCAAATTAATGTTTGTATTACTAGTTTTTCTACTGGCTTGGCCTCAGGGAACCTTCCAAGAGGGATTGAAAAGCTTGACCGAAACTTGGCGGACCGTCGAAATATATTAAAAATATTTTGAATGCTCCATGCAATAAATTGCCTTTATGTAACATCATTTCCCCCGTCACGAATTTAGGCCGTTAAGTTATGTAATACCTTCAAGTTTACTCACAAGAAGAAGCGGGTTCGTCTTACGTAACAGTCTAATGAACCTTATCTTACGATCCCAGGGTTACAGAAGCTTTGAGGTAACTTTTGAAGATGAAACAACTATTTTGATGTGTATCGAATTCTGTCATAAAAGCATTGTGGGCAACTTTTGTCTCGTTTATGTCTGTATGACAATCCCCAAATCCTTATAACTCGTAATTTAGTCACGATTCGGTTGTGATTATATATATGATTTTGCAGGTAAGGCTTTTTAGATAGTCGACATTGACAAGAAATTCCGTATTGTTACATTCCCAAGCGTTAAACATGCAATACCATAGCTCTGTCAGATTTCAATGGCGTTGTTTTGCATTTTTCCTATAAGTTTCAAATTTGAATATAGAATAATAACGATCCTTCACGTTAATAACGATCGTCTTTATTTATAATAATTAATTTTACCTATTACTTTTTCTTCAATTTTATATCACAGTTAGTGCCATTCCTACACTAACCAGCAAAAGGGACCAGGGAGGGGGGGGGGGGGGGGGGGGTTGTTTAGCATACTAAATTATGTGAACGGGCATTTTCGTAGCCCAGGTGATGAATCTACTGAACGCCGTTTGGTCAGAAATTGGAAAACTTTGTGATTCTCTCGGAGTTGGTGAAAAAAAGACCGCTTTATTTTGGTCGTACGATCAAAGTTAGGAGGTGAATTTTGTAGAAAATTTAACGCTCTGTATAATGGTGACTTGAGCTAGTTGACTGTTCTCTTGTTTCCAAAATATTATGCAAAAACTGAAATAAGTGCCGAAAAATCACGGTTTTCGGGCCACCTAAATTTTAAACGGTCTGAGATCACACCTGTTTTTACAGAGTCCTTTTATTCTAAGAAACAGAATAGAAAAATAAAAATTACCAACAACCCCACCTTTTGTAAGGAAGACGGGTTTTATGGATCATTCTAATGGATTAAACTGAAAATGTATGAGATAAAACGAAAACACAGACCAATGCTTCACTATTCCATCCTAAAAAAGTTATAATCAACTCTCCTGACTTCACGATCAGAATTCCATTGGAAGTAGATCAGCTGAACGTTCTTCGGAAATTATCACATGAGTTCTACTACATTTAAATTTTACAACCACTTGCATTGAGGGACCGAAAGTGGTCAACCGGGTTGCCACTGGTCATACCCGTCCTACTCTCTGACACCTGCTTAGTGCAGAAGCTCGAGATGGTGTGTGGGAGGTACAGGGGTGATCTGTCCATCCGCCACTTCCTGGAGGAATGCCCAGACCTTATGGACCTCCGAGTCCAGTGTCGGCCTCCTCAATGGGTTGACGTTTTAACTGGACCATAAAAGGTCCAGTCTCTGTTGTTGTACCTGAGAGCCGCTGAGCTCGACTGCGAACTGTGATATCTGATCTGAAATATATTTATGTTTAATCTAGTCATAGTTTGATTTCACTTTGCAGATTATATATAGTAATATGTATAATCTGCAAAGTGAAATCAAACTATGACTAGATTAAACATAAATATATTCTTGATCTAGTCTTAGTTGTATTATACTACTAGCCTAGTTTTCTCGCTCGTTTCGCTCGCTAGGTATAGCTGTAAAGATCCGATGGTCTTTACTGTTAAGTGGGACATGTAGAATAATTGGAAACGGTGGATAACTAAGGGTGATTTGAAATGTGTAGGGGACGTTTCTCGCTCCGCTCGCTCTCTGTGGGATGTATAGATGCGATGGGATATATCCCGAGTTCGTGGAAAAAAACCCCGTTGAAATCCGACGTGTGTAGGGGATGTTGCTCGCTTCGCTCGCTTGGGGTGGATTTTCTCGCTCGCTCGGTGTGGGATGTATAGATGCGACTGGATATAGTCCCCATACCATCGAGACCTACAGCTCATTGTTCGATTTGGGCGTGTACTATTTGAAAATTGCTTACGATCCCTTTCTATAGACAATCCCAAAGAAATGGAAAAAAAAAAAAAAAATAAATAAATAAAAAAAAAATAAATAAATTAAAAAAATAAATAAAATAAGTAAATCTTATAAAAGGGGCAAAACGAAAATAATAAATTCATCTCGAGTTCGTAGGAAAAACCCCGTTGAAATCCTACGCGTGTAGGGGATGTTGCTCGCTCGGTGTGGGTGTATAAATGCGACTGGATATAATCCCCATACCATCGAGACCTACAGCCCATGGTTCAAGAGGGGGTGGAAAATTTTAAAATTGCCTACAATCCATTTCTATAGACAATCCCAAGGGAATGGCGAAAAAAAAGTTATAAATAAATGAATCTTATAAAAGGGGCATAAAACGAAAATAATAAATTGCTGTGCAATAATTTGCTGCGTTTTCAATGGGAGGAAGTTATAGTGCCCACCCAACTTGGCAGACGCTTTTTTCTGCTGGAAATGGCTATCAAAGGAGGCACCTTATGTGAACCAAGAAAAGCTAAATTTCATAATGTTCAGCCCAGTCCCCAGTAGTTTCGGTCGACATACGGCGGACGAACAGATTTTAACTTATACCTTGGCATCTCCAACCGAAAACGAAACGTTTATGCGAAAATGTGTTGCAATTATTTCTGATGATTTCCCCATAAAACAGAGTCGTTGCTAGAGAAATGGTACTTAGTCATTTTTCATCCCTCAAAATTCGTTTACCATTCGTTAGAAAGCTCTCGATTTACCCAACCATATTATGTTAACTACTGCGAAGTGCGTGGCCAACAAGCTGAGTTATGAGCATGGATATTTGAATTATTGTTTATACACAGGAGATCATTCTCAATAATTAATTTTATGAACATGAACCGGTTGTTAATTTCTGATGATTTCATTGAGCTGATGGTGAGTCGTTGCGCTGGTGATAAATAAAACAACTTGTCATAGTAGTGATGATACACCGCCAAATCTGAGTCATTCTTATATGCGGGTTTCACGGGTTTATGTGAAACGCGTGAGCTAAAACACATTGTTTCGATAATTTCATTCTAAGTACGCAAATAGAGGTAACCGAGGGTTGAGGGGGCATACCCCCTGGCGAGGCTCGGAGCGCCGAGTTTTATTCGATTTTCGGAATCTACGTATCTTTGAACAAATTTCGGAGTGAGGTTAACATTTTTATTATCATTGAAAATTATAAACCAACTCCATACCTACTTATTTCGAATGTTTTCGAGGGCTTGATTTTTTTATTTTTCAGCTCATAAATTCTACTCGTTAGGGTTTATCGGAAGTGATGCTGAGATTACTTGGACATCCTTGGTCATTGTTTGATTTTTGACCCAAATTTCATTAAATTTGGTCGTTAGTTTCGAAGAAAAGCTTCGGAAGGCGCTCAGCGTAACCCCCCCCCCCCTCCTCGTTTTCCCTTTGTTTGTCTACTCGTTATAAGTTGATACAAAGTGGGAAAAGTTGATTTCTCACCAGAATGTTTTTCTGTAGTAAGGGAGCTTCTGAAAGTACAGTTTTTCAAGATAGCTAAAAAGCGTCATTTATCACTACAAAATAAATTCGTTCCGTATGTCTTTGTCTGTGATGCTATCAATTTGCAACTCACTAAGTTGCTTACATACACCCACTATATGGTTTTAAAAATTTGACGGATCCCACATTCACTACTTTGCAAGTATAAATAACAGAGACGATAGGCGTTAAAGAAGTAAGATTTACACATATTCACAAGTGCGCAAATAAAAGGCGCCACCTTCCGCCGGCCAGGAACTTATTTTCTTCGAAAGTTAACTTATTAATCCAATCGTCCTGTAAATTTCATTACCTGCCTGCACTAGCTGTGGTCTCAGCGCCTTTCAAACATTACCAGAAGGCGCCAACTTCCTGTTACTCCACGAGTGGGTTTGTTCACTAATTAATTTGTGTAGAAGAAAAGTTGTAGAAGTGTGTGTGTGTGTGTGTGTGTGAGTGTGTGTTTATACATGCCTAAATTGTCTAAAATTGCTTGTTTTTTCCTCGTTGTTTTGGGCTTACTTGTATCTTAAAATAAAATAAGTGCCTTGTTAGGCAACGGGTTATATATTCGCAGCACCCACGAATGATCACGCCTCAATCCTTGTCGTGTTATTTTCCATCCCTATTTTCCTCCAGTTAACTTCCCATTCGTTCTAACTCACATTCTGCTAACTTCCTTCATTTAAGTCCCAAAGTTCCTCCGATTCGTGCGTAATAACAATAAACAAAAAATAATAAATCGAAAAAAACCAGTTTTTCGTCGTCTTGTTCTCTTTGTGAAGCGGCCTCGCTCTTTTTGGCCATCATTCATTAATTAGATTGGAGTGCGTGTGATGGAGAATAAGGAAGTGCGTAAAGGGGACAAGGCAATCAAGGAAGTGCGTATATGTACATTAATTTATGTATATAGCCTTACCAATATTTATTCTCCAGTCTTACATAATGTGCGTTGGTTTCATTTAGCCCAACTAAAAAACTCGTTGGACCGGTGGCACTTCTAAAATGTCTACCTACCTACCTATCTTATCGGGAACTTAGTAATTTTGCTTCTTTCGCATCCTCTAATTGGATTGAATCGGACAACGCACTTCCTTATTCCTCACGCACCATCATCAAAATAATTATAGTTTTTTTCTTAAGACTAAAACGAAGTTGAAGTCGTTCTACTTGACCGAGTATGGTAGTACTCTGTCAAGGGAACACCGGGATTAATTATGGTCGAAAATGCGTTGGTAAATTAAGTGGATAAGAGATACGTTCATTTAAGGATGTAATTATACAAACTTGCGATTTTTGTTATTGTATATTTGTTAATATGCACCAGAAAACGTCAACTAAGTTGGTTGGGTAGTGCAGTTACTCATTCTTTATTCAAATATACGTAGACACATATACATAAAGAGGGTAAGTGGCAAAATGCGAAACTATTTATAAATGTGACCTGCACCTACTAATGATCGATCCAATGACAATGAAATTTAAAGGGCTAACCCCCTGACTAAAAACTACCGCAGTTATCTCTGGCATCGAATTTTAGGTTTGGGAATCCGTACACGATGACGATGAAACTTGTATTGTACCTTCTTCAAGCTATCCCAAATAATCCCTGACGATTTCATTGTAGTAGGGAATTTGCGAATTTTTATTTTTTATTCGCTTAATAGGAAAGAGCTGGTTGATAACTTTCCAAAGAGTTGCTATATGATGGACGTATGACCAGTAAAACGGCTTTTGAAATTAATTTGCACGATGATGTCACTGCCCCTGCCAGCCTGGGGGTAACCCTCAGTGCCCTTGCACTACTACGTCACGCATGATCTTCCTACCCGTTTATTGGCCAAACTAAATGGTATTTTAAGTTGAAAGTTGCTACCTGAGGGTTTTCAAGTACGCTGGATACAAATCTGGGCTCAAAAGTGTGATATTTCAACTTATGAAAGTTCTCCATTGGTCGGAATAGATTCTGCATTTTGTATCTTTCAAAGAACTCAATGTCAGCGCATGTGTCTATAGCCATAGTTTATTCAAATGGGTGACATTTCATTCCACATAGCATAAGCTGTGTTCATACACCGCGACCCGCAGCTGACCTAAGGCTTATTAAATGAAAGGCTTGCAGCGAAGAGCCTGCAAGTTAGATTGTGAAGTTGGCTCACCTGAGCACTTTTGGTTGGCTTTCCTGCCTGTTATACCAAGTGCTTCACACTCGAAAGGATGTGTCTAAAAGAGTTGTCGTTTCCTTTCGGTCTGCGACTGTTACTGTTGTTCCATCTCTTCATTTCGATGCTGTTGCCAGCTTGCCTACCTGGATAACGGCTGGGAGGTAGTTTGTAGCTGCAAATGATCTTGATTTTGTCAGACAGCATTGATTTGGTGCGTGATATGCATCATCTTACGAAAAGAATTACCTCTAATAAACGCACGCATAAAGGGCCTACACGGAGAGGAGTACATAAAGAGGAGCAGTAGGCCAGCCTGAAACACAATTCATTCCCTCATGCTTGCCCTCATTCTTTAATTTACCTACACCTACGCCTTTTCCGTCTCAGCATCGTGGACATCCACCAGAACGTTCTAAGCATGAAGGAAGCAACGATGGAAATCCGCTGGGAGCCTTCCTGCAAGTATCTCCTTACGCTTACGGGGTGGTATCCCGTGAATGCTGATTGTGGTTAACTACGCACATGCGCAAAACCTGACATTGTCTGGTTGTTACAGACAAAACTCCGGGACTAACAGCTCGATTTTGATGAAATGATCAGGGATGATACCAGTTAGCTCATATAGTTGGTTGGGCGCTGCCCAACTTTTTCCTTTCTAGTGAAAACGAGTTTCGCACATGGTCAACTTGGTCCCAGAACTCAGAGATGCCGGTCAAAACAAGTCAATCAAAGGTCATAAGAAAGCAGTTGTCTTTAGTATCTTAAGTAACAAATAGCTGTTAAGGCAGTATCACACTTGCAATTTTTCAGCTTTTTTCTCGCATTTTTAATGCTCGAACATGAAGAAGGCAAAGTTCTTTTTTCCAAGGTGAATGTTGAAGAGGAATAAGTGCAAAAACAGCACATTCAGGCGGAATCCAGTCTATCAGGTTAGGGCTCCTAGGGGTATTCCATTGAATTGTTACCTTCCCAAGGGTTACGTTTTAGCATTTTTCCCGTTGAGGTAAAAATTAGAACATGTTCTAATTTTCCCAAGTGAGTTTCAAAACGCTCCGCCAGGAGGCGCAATGGTCGAAAAAAATGACCTTGGAAAAAAGCATTTTGCCTTCTTCACGTTCGAGCATTAAAAATGTGAAAAAAAAACTGAAATAATGCAAGTTTGATTCGGTCTTTAGTGTGCGTTGAAACTCAATGTGAGCGTTGTTGCAATGGGAAGGAAAAGAAATTTTTTCGTGTAAAAAAAAAAAATATATATATATATATATATATATATATATGTATTGTATATATGGAGAATGATAGATTTTTGACCTTCTTGCCCAACACCATTATTTCCTATTACCTATTGCCGTCGGATCAATAGTAGCTGTGCACTTGCGCAAATGTGAATTGCTTATAACGTCGATTTCTCATAATTTATTGGTCCAATTTCTTTCAAACTTGATGGTAGTTGGTTACGTGTTCCAGAAAAATGCACTATATATTTTTTCGCGATTGCTTGAGAAAAAACTATTGCACATGCGCGAAATTAATATTGGTTAAAACTCCGAGACTAAGGAGCGATTTTTGATGAACTTTTCAAGGATTGTGCGGGTAGTCCTTTAGACAATACTCTACCAATTCCATTGCCATGGATTGATGGCATGAGCATACGCGAAAATAAATGATAACCCTAGTTAGTACATTACTATGTCTAAACATGTATTACTGTTCTATTTTGCATTCAATCGTTTTGTCTCGAACTTTGTTCTTCAACTAATTCTATACGTCCATGTTACAGTATGTGAGGAAGCCATACCACCCGCCCAATCGGCAGACGTTATTTCTTGCCTTTTTTATTGAAATGACGGCCATCATGGTTCAATGGAGTTGATGGACCGCGCTTATGCTGTCAAACATTTTTTTCAAAAACAGTTATAGTGTAGTGAGTGTGGAGTCCATGTTCTGAACGCGTTTCAGTAAGAACGATATCACTTGCAACTAAGTCGTGGAAACCCATTTAAATGAAGAAAACGGAAGGGGATGAAGAATGTTGTCTATTATCACGAAAAATAAAGAAACTCGGTGGAAAATTAAACAACGTGCTTCATCAACTTTCGTTTTCTTCATTTATGCGATGTAATGTTGATCGTAATCATAGTGCCTTGAGTTATATTTTTTCCTGAACTTGGTGGATCTGTTTTATACGAATGGTTCAGACTCAAATAAGAATAAGAAATCCTAGGAGGTGCAGCACGTGTGCATAGAGACGTGGGTTAGATTCAATCGCTTGACGAACATTCCCCCTTGAAACAACCATTTTCCCGTGAACGGACCATTTCTACGGAAGGATCGTCTCACTTCAGATAGAATTAAGAACGAATAGCGGTGAACATTGAAATGCGCTCTGAACATGTGGTGCGCTTCCACTACACTACCACCGGCCTAGAAATAATCATAAATAGCATAACTCCGTGTTCTGAACTCCATTGATCCTGAAAGGTCGCTGATCCTCCTAGGTCCCACTGTCAAAGTTGTGAAGCTTTAAAAATCATCCTACCTGACGGAAACATCCTGCATGATAAGTTGAGGTAGATAAGATTCGCAGCTGTTAATATGATTGATGTTGGTAGTTTGGTCGGCCGTAAGCATTGTGTTATTTGAATTGGTCGGTATGTGGCCCAGGGAAAATAAATGAAATCATTTAATATATTCCTTTATCTTTATTATTCGACGTTCCGTCCCCTTTCTTTGGACATCTTCAGGAATGCTGAGTCCAGGAAAAAACCAAACATCCGAATGCAACGGATTTGTCAAATTAATGGTAGGTAAAAAAAGAAACGAAAAAATGATACTCATTGTAATTTACGTTTGTAAAAGCGCAGAATGAACTGAAGAGTTGAAAACAATGAAATAGGTACCTACGGGACCATCTACAACCTAAGCCGCGCATTCGTTGAAATGTCATCAAAATCGGATAAAAATTGTGGAAATTAAGGTCATTACAAGTATTTCATACTGGCACATGCGCAGTGGCTATTAATAATACAATCATGTTGAAATTGGTGTATGATGATCAAATTGACATTCTCCAACTATCCTCCAAATTTGAGCGAGATCCGACGACTAGGGCGTATGAAAATGATTCTAGGTAGAATTTACGTTTGCGCATGCGCAGAGTGAGGTATTGAGTCAGGAACGATGAAACTGATAGCAGACGCGCACTCACACCAAAAAAAAAATTTTTTTTTCTCCCGATAGTGAAAACAATGTTTCCGTTACCTTTATGTAGACTTGGAAGCGATTCATTAACATCCATTAGTCAACAAACTGCTAATTTGCTCGATTTTGGTGATGATAGGGAGAAAATGTTAAATTTATTTCATTTTGTTACTAGTGCACTAGCACTTCGATCAATTGCGCTCACCGAATAGGTGTCTGATATGTACAGCATTAGCATTGTATAATGTACAACAGGATAGGCTTGTTGTGGATATTGTACGAGTACCACAGGTATAGCGTGGATGTTATGGATTCATAACGGATTATTATTATTTATATTAATTTCATACCGATGATCTCCGTTATTTTGCATGTACTTCATTAAGCTGTAATGCCCTGTTAACTAGATTAGGAAGAATATATTTGACTTATTTCTTAGCTATTATACATTTTTCTAATGATAATGTGTAAGTGGACCTGAACTCTTTGTAATAATCATTGATTTAATACAATAAACAACTTACTACTACTACTACTACTACTACTAGTCAACAAACTAAAATTTTTTTTGAGTTTTGGAGAGTTTTTTCAGTTTGTTGACTAGTGGACGTGGATGTATTTCATGTATTTTTCTTTCTTGATTGCTGTTATCTTTCTTCCTTTCCATTCTCTAGTTTTCTGAAGACAATTATAATTACCATCCATTCTTTCTGCTTTCTTTTTACTGCTGTTTTTACCTACCATTAATTTGACAAATCCGTTGCATTCAGATGTTTGGAGTTTATTTTCTTTGGACTCAGTATTCCTGAAGATGTCCACAGTAAGAGGACGAAACGTTGAATAATAAAGGAATAGATGAAATAATTTCATTTATTTTTCCTGGGCCGAATCCCGACCAATTCAAATAACTTAATATGATTGAGTGGGAATGGGATTTTCCTGATCAGATAAGCAAAAAATGGAGTCTTCGTATCAGTTGCCTGGATCATGACAGACGGGTATAAAAAAGTATCTCATATGATCGTGACGTCGCGCATTAATTTGGCTTGTTTTTCCGGCAAGGCTCTCCGAGAGATCACGTAAATGGAAACAACCAATTACTTATTTCACACAAGAAGTTGGCCATCTTACGTCAATTCGTGGTTATAACGACATAGTTCAACAGTTTTGCAAAAGTAATATTGTAGTAATTTAAAGTTTCAATTCAACCAAATCGGCGCGTGCCGGCGCGATTATTGGTTGTAGCGAACGACACCGATACCGATCTAATGGAGAACGCGCTATTCATACTAACTGCGGACAAATTTTTCGCTTTTCCTTATTCTCTTTTCGAGTTTTTGGCTAGGTGCCCTTCTTCTTCTCATGACACGAATCTGAAGGTGAAGAGCGAGCAAAAAATGAAGAGCGATGCCGAGTTATTTCGGCATCCTGTAAGGTAAAAAAGGTATCTACCCGTCAGGTTTGAAGATCTGAATTGGGAACATATTATATATATATATACACATAGCAGTTTTACTTAGTTTTTTTGACATTTGTAGAAAAATTGTCAAAATTAAAATACTATAAACCGTAAAATTGTGGGGTCCTGAGCTGTAAAGGTGTGAACCCTATATATGTATATATATATATATATATATATATATATATATATATACTCGGCGCTTCGCGCCTCGCCGGAGGGCTTCGCCCCCCTGGACCCCCCTAATCTATACTCGGCGCTTCGCGCCTCGCCGGATCTTTTCTCTTTTCTACTGCGTAGAAAACGAGGATAATTTGCTATGCAATCCTTAGCCTGAATCAACTTAGTTTTGGAATGTTGGCTTGTACATAAGGAGAGGGAAATTGGTAGCTTGAAATGTGAACATTTATCACATAAATCAAGCGCTTTCCAACGAGTGGCGAACGATTTTTGTGCGATGAAAACTGCGGAAGTTTCATTCCCCTAACATCGGCTGAGTTGTTCGTGAAAACATTAGGGAAACCAACGTATATTAAATGCTTGCATACGAGTCTGCAACACATTGGGACATTTTCATGTGTGTTTTCTTATTATTTTCTTATCATTAGGGAAAAAACTGGATTCTAGAGCCACTCAGCTGATCTGTAATCGGTCAGTTGTGTTCAAAAGTCCCTCAAGGGGCTACATACCAAATCTCAGAATCGTGGGATCATTAGGGAAAAAACTGGATTCTAGAGCCACTCAGCTGATCTGTAATCGGTCAGTTGACTGGACTCTAGAGCCACTCAGCTGATCTGAGATCGGTCAGTTGTGTTCAGAAGTCCCTCAAGGGCCCACATACCAAATCTCAGAATCGTGGGATCATTAGGGAAAAAACTGGATTCTAGAGCCACTCAGCTGATCTGAGATCGGTCAGTTGTGTTCAGAAGTCCCTCAAGGGCCCACATACCAAATCTCAGAATCGTGGGATCATTAGGGAAAAAACTGGATTCTAGAGCCACTCAGCTGATCTTGGATCGGTCAGTTGTGTTCAGAAGTCCCTCAAGGGGCTACATACCAAATCTCAGAATCGTGGGATATTTAGGGAAAAAACTGGATTCTAGAGCCACTCAGCTGATCTGTAATCGGTCAGTTGTGTTCAGAAGTCCCTCAAGGGCCCACATACCAAATCTCAGAATCGTGGGATTATTAGGTAAAAACGTCATTTCTGATGGTCATAATCATCGTTGTGGCCACTTGGGACAATTTTCGTGAGCAATTTTCGTGAGCAATTATTTTCCGTGACGTTTTTTTAGTTTATGTGCCAAAGCAAAGACATGAAAATGTCAAAACACTGAAGTTGTGACACAATCTATAGCAACTACTAAACTACTCGGTTGTACGTGAAAATCATCGTTAATTTCTTTACGGACATTACAAAAAAAAAATAAAGAGAATTTTCCTTTTGATTAAGGTGCGGCTAAAATCAATAAATTAAAAAGCCATGAATACACCATCCACTGAAGAACATTTTCCCACTGCTTTAGGCAAACATGTTGCCAACAACTTTTGATGCTTGGAATATCGATTTCCAGGGGAAAAAACCTCCGAAATCGCCAAATTAAGGAAGCGGTTTTCATATTTAAAAACAAAGAAACTGCTATGAACCACAAACTGGATACTAACAACTTAAGCAAAGTATACCATAGACTCTTGAAAAATTTAAAAAGTTAAAGAAAGTCTGGTCCATTCCTTGTTACCTACTCCATTCCATGTTTTCCATACTACAACTATCATTCTTCAAAAACAAAATGGCTACCCAACAGATGAGATTCCTATTATATGTACCTGTGTAATATATGTGCATATAATTTGGTAAGTAAGTTTCTCGTAGATGCATAAGTCAACTCATGTCAAAAAACGCTCACCGCCCTTATCACCTCTCATTCAAGAGTTATAGGAACCATTGTAGTGTCAAGGAATGCTGATTTATTACTCTAAGTTAAAGAGAAACAGAGCGAAAAAGCTAGGAAATATTCTCCATACAACAAGCCGAATGGTTATGAAGAGAAACCAACATGGCCAGAAGGACCCTGCTTCTCAGGAGCTGAGCTACGGTTTCACTCCAACAAACGGAGAAGTAATAAGCCTGGCCATAGAAAGATGGGGTGGAAAGTACGGATGTGAGTTCCCTGAACCCTAAGCGAGGAAATACACAGCCAAGGGAGTATGATGCAGATGGAGAACTCTACCCTTCTAAATCTGAGACAAAGACATGTATACCAGTTTCAACACAAGGATAATTGCCAATTGTGAATGCAGTAGAAGATCCAATGGCCATGAATAATATATCTCAGGTCTTGGTTAAGAATGATGAGGAGTTAGCTTGTAATACTGGTTCAAGTGGTCGACAGGGAACACCACAATGCTCTGTGGAAAGTTGTTAATCATATGTATAGGAGAATTGAATGCAATGCAATGCCAAATGGAATGTTCCCAACACGCCAGCATTGATGAATCACATAGTTCAAACTGTGCATTCAGGACGAGGGAGTGCTGGCAAAAGGAGTTAAGTTGCTACGAGGAGATGAGTCAGACAGCACCTGCAATAACTTTGAGGTACAGAGCGATTCTAAAGGAGAGGAGCTCTGTCTCAGTTCGATGCATAGTGAGTCGGACTGGACTGAATATGACCTGGACGACCATGGTAAAAAGAAAGTCACGAGATCTCCCGAATACGACCTCATGCAATACCTGACCCGACCTCAGAACGATGAAGGTGTGAGGTGCATGGCCAAGCAGCATGGAAAGCAGTGGGTCTACATGGCAGGAGGAATCAACAGTGGGGGAGATGATGATGATATTGAACAGGATGGAGCATATGGTGGAGTGTCTAAGAGTTCCCACTCAGCAGATATGCAAGAGAGCAATCTGCAAGAGCAGCGGCCATCTAGCTCAAAAAGACCTCGAGAGGGAATAGAAAAAGATAAAGTCGAAATAAAGAGGCAGAAGAACTCCCTACAGAAGCAGGCAAGGCTAAAACGCCTGGAAATGGAGGCAGTAAATACACAGCTCCTGGATATAGAGGGTTTCGAAAAAAAGGTGGAGAAATGGGAGGACGACTGGCATGCATGGGGAAGCACTAAGGAACATATTGGCCAGAGGCCAATGCAGCAGGCAACCTCTAGGGTGATGAACCTGAAGGATGAGTTGATAACTCCGCTATTGAGGGCTTACAAGGACCTGGCAAATGAGACAGTCTTTCTCCGGAGAAAGACCAGAGATTTTTCACGAATTACTGATTCTGTAGAATCCATCGAGAGACTCGTCATTGAAGAACAAAGACAGAGAAGAAACTCTGAGTCATCCGTGTATTCTGAAGCAAGAACTAGTGACTTGGGATCAATGCTATTGGAACTGCAGAAGTCTACAGTAGCAAATACCACCCGAATTGAGGCGAAAATAATGAAAATTGGGAAAATAACCCAAAATGTGATCAGTAGGATTGACAAACTGGAACGTGAAGGCCTCAAAGCTCTGTCAAACAAAGTCGAGGTCGTCAGGAGACGAGTAGGAGGAGAAGAAAATCAACAGAGAGAGCAACAACCGTTCAGACCTCCACAACGAAGAGACCAGCAACAGAGGGTGCAGCCTCAAAAAGATCAGGACAACATTATGCCAAGAAAATCTGCCCACAGAGAGACGGAGTCCGACCTAAATCCAACCACACCTGCAGCCACTGAAGACGAAAATGATGGCTGGGAAACTGTTGAAAAAAGGAGAAAGAGGAAAACAAAACTCTCTAGGAAGGCCCGTACTCAGAAAAAAGAGGGTATCATATCTAAGAGAGTAGAGATCGCCATAGATAGATCCAAAAAACAACTAAGTGCTCCAAGGCGTACCATCATAGTTAAAAAACAGAAAGATGCCGACTCTCTGAACATGGAGCTAGAAGCTGCAAGCAGTGGAGATGAAGTGAGAGCAAGGAACACCTACGCTCAGGCTTTGTGCTCTCCAAAAACAGTTAGGAAGAACATTAAATCTTCAATAAATGCAAGGGAGGAAGGTCTGCAGATTGATGAAATGAGACCTGTAGGCAAGTCTGTGGTGAAATTGGTTGCAGCAACACCTGATCAGGCAGTCAAACTGTCGAACAAACTTGTTGACGCTGGATTCATTGTTGAAAAAGAGAGACTACCTGATAGACCGTTGATGGTAAAGGTACGCCGAGTAGATCGTAACATCAAGAAAGAGGAACTTGCTTCCTATATTTACGATCAAAACCCCTGGGTAAGGACTATGTTCCCCCAATGTACAGATCTCGAAAAAGAATTCGCCCCTGCTTTTCAAATGGGTAGGCGAAATGATGCAAATGGAGTGCCTATTGATGACTGTATCTGGGTTGTAAGAGTTACAGAAGCACTTAGAAAGGAGCTTCTGAAACAGGGAAAGTTGTACATTAACCTGGACATTTGCCCCATCTCTGACTTTGCAGAGGTGACAAGGTGTTTCAAGTGCCAGGGATACGGCCACATCGCAGCCAAATGTCAAAGCCAAGAGGGCTGTGGTAGCTGTGCAGGTGACCACAACACTAGGGTTTGTCCCATTGTCAATTTACCCTCAAATGTAGCCCCAGAACCCAAGAAGTGTGTCAATTGCAAAAGGATCAATCTGGAATACATTCATGCGGTGGAGAACCCTAATTGCCCTGTATATAGGCGGGCACTCAAAAGGTACATCAGGAAAGTCAACCCACTCATGGATGTTCAAAAAGCTTCGGAGGCAGCTGGCAATAGATCCATACAATGATAAGAATCCTACAGGGAAACCTCCATAGGAGCTCAACAGCCCAAAACCTACTTCATCAATTGGTGCAGGAAAAAAGAACAGACATTGTGATAGTAAGTGAGCAGCACCACAATAACACTAACCATAAATGGTACACGGACGACCTTGGAACTGCTGCCATATGGTCAGTGGCACAAGGGCACATAGAAGACCAGGGAAGTGGTGAAGGATATGTATGGCTAAGAACTGGGGGAGTTACCTATTTCAGCTGCTACTTCACACCAAATGAGTCCATTCGTAACTTTGAAAGAAAATTGTGGGGCCTTGAAGATGCTATTCAAATAGTGAGTGGGGACAAAATAGTGGCAGGGGATTTTAATGCAAGGGCTCTAGAATGGGGCATGCCTGACCCTGACCGTAGAGGGAGGCTCATTCTGGAAATGGCAGCAAGAACAGGGTTAATACTACTCAATGAAGGAAACACGCCCACTTTCCATCGTCTGGGACAAAGGGGGACAATACCAGATATCTCCTTTGCATCAGAAACCACTGCCAGGAAAATTCGCAATTGGCAAGTTATCGAAGATTATACAGGGAGTGATCACCAGTATATATCCTTTGAATTTCTACCAGTGAACCGGCAGATAAACGACCAAATAAATAATAGCAGGAAAGATGTAGGATGGAGCTTGGCTAGATTAGACCGTGATGCAATGGTAGTTGTTTTACTGGAAGGAGATCGAATACTAGCTGACAAAGAACAGAATAATGAGCATACTGCAAATGCTGAGGAAGTAGTAAGCCAAACAATGCAGATCCTCACAAAAGCCTGCGATGCATCGATGCCGAAAAAAATCTTGACATCTGCTAAGCCCCCAGTCTACTGGTGGAATGAAGATATTGCAAAACTCAGAAGGACATGTAATCAGCTGAGGCGCAGAGCCCAGAGAAGCAGAAGAAGAGCAAATTGGCTGCAGATTCAATCAGAATACACTGAGGCCAGAAAACGACTTCGCCATGCAATAAATAGAAGTAAAGCAGACTGCTGGCAGACAATCATTGAGGAAGTAAATATTGATACATGGGGTCGAGGGTATAAGATCGTGACCGGAAAACTCCAGGTATCATGTGGACGGGTACCAATGAGTGAAGAAAGAATGGATCTCATTGTTGATGGGCTCTTCCCAACACACCCTCCCAGGAACAGTAATTATGCACCAGAGGATGTAATAGATTCCCTCCTATTCTCTGAAAGCGAATTAAAGAAAGCGATTGGAGCTTTTAAAAACAAGAAAACACCAGGACCAGATCGCATACCCTCAGAGGTGTTAAAAATAGCAACAGAAGTCTGTCCAAGGCTACTATTACGAATGTACAATTCTTGCCTTAGAGAAGGGATCTTTAGCAATAGATGGAAAAAAGCTCGCCTGGTGCTTTTAGACAAAGGAAAGGGTGATCCAAACTCTCCATCCTCTTGGAGGCCTCTTTGTATGCTGGATACTGCTGGAAAAGGTTATGAGAAGCTTCTCCTGCTTCGCTTGATGCCTGCAATAGCGGCGTCAGGAGACTTATCCCCCAGACAGTATGGATTCCGAAAGGGTCGGTCCACTGCTCATGCACTGGCAGATGTAGTGAACACCTTGAAAAAAACTCAGGAAGGTAGTAGATATACTAGGAATCTGGCAATGCTAGTGACCCTGGATGAGAAAAATGCCTTCAATTCTGCAAGATGGACTGATATGTTAGAGTCTCTGGATACCACCTTTAAAATACCAAGATACTTACTAGCAGTTATGGACAGCTATCTTAAAAACCGAACACTGGTTTATGAGACGGCTCAAGGGGAAAGGGAGAAAGAAATCACCGCAGGAGCAGCCCAGGGTTCAGTTCTGGGCCCACAACTATGGAACGCGTCATACGATAGTGTTCTACGTCTGGAAATGCCAGAAGACTGCTATCTTGTCGGATATGCAGATGAGGTTGCGGCAGTTATCCTGGCTAGAACCACGGAATTGGCACAGTATAAACTGAATCAAGTAATGGTAAAGATCACTAGATGGATGGAAGACCATATGTTGACATTAGCAGCAGCTAAAACCGAAGTAGTTGTGTTCACCCGAAAACGGATCCCTACCATAATCCCAATACAAATAGGGAGTACAGAAGTCACCAGCAAACCAACAGTAAACTACCTGGGAATCACATTAGATACTAAAATTACATTCTGGGAGCAAATAAAGAAATCAGCAGACAAGGCATCAAAGAAAACAACTGCTCTTAGTCATCTCATGAGAAATGTCAATGGGCCGAGACCATGTAAGCGTCGTCTCATGATGACCGTTGTACAATCAATACTCTTGTACGGTGCTCAGATATGGGCAGATGCTCTGAAACATTGCCTACTATCGCAAGAGAATTATTGCAGTTCAACGAAGAGGAGCGCTGAGGATTGCATGTGCCTGCAGAACAGTCTCAGAGCCAGTCATACTCATACATACAAGCAGCATCCCAATCCATCTATTGGCTGGAGAACGCAAACGAATCTTTGATAGAAGAGAGGAAGGGGGAAGAGCTCGTTTAGCCGCTGAAGCGAGTGAATATACGATGACTAGATGGCAGGAAATGTGGACTTTAGAGCAGAGATGGAGATGGACTGCACGCTTGATTCCTCAGATCAAGGTATGGCTAGATAGAAAACATGGAGAAGTAAACTTTTTCCTGACTCAGTTCCTTTCTGGGCATGGGCTGTTTTACGCATATCTCTATAAAATGGGAAAAGTAGACTCCCCAATATGTCCATACTGCCAGGAAATGGACGATGATGTGCTCCATACTTTCTTTGTATGCAAGCGATGGGCTACAGAAAGAAGAGGGCTACAGGATGCTCTGGAATTACCACCTCAAGACGTGACACCGGAGGTGGTAGTAGCCAAAATGATGGAACGAGAGCAAAAATGGAATTTTGTAGCTGCCTACGTTGAAGACATCCTCCAGAAAAAGATCATCTTGGAACGGGAGAGACAGAGGAGGAGGGAGCACATGGACCGAGAGGACTGAAGAAATTTCTCAAGGACTCGGCCTGAAGTAATGTGTTAAACAGTTCCAGGCTGAGTTCCAACGTGGGAAAAGGAAGGTGAGGTTTTAGTGTGTTTGAATCATACATAACCCGGAGTGCGGTCCCTTTTGGGTATCTTACGAGATCCGATTACCACCTTAGGATCTTAAAGATTTCCTCACCTGCCTACGTAAAAAAAAAAAAAAAAAAAAAAAAAAAAAAAAAAGTTAAAGAGAAACCCATACGATCATGGTATCATTTCTCTATATCGGGCGCCATCCGCACATTTTCAGCAACGCGTTCTCTTCTCAGTCTGAGGAACTTAAATGCTTGCATACGAGTCTGCAACACATTGGGACATTTTCATGTGTGTTTTCCTAGAGTGTACAGCTTCCTAGAGTGTAAAGCATAGAAATTACCTATTAAAATGATTTAACCACCGCTTCACAAATCAAACCGTTCTCGCAATATTCGGATCACCTGCCATGAATCAAATCATCGTAACACCAGGTCAATGAAATCATCAGAAATTGACAAGCGGTTGCAATCATGTTCACAATATCAATGATTGAGAATGATCACCTGTGTGTAAACAATTATTCAAATAACCATGCTCATAACTCAGCTTGTTGGCCACGCACTTCGCAGTAGTTAACATAATATGGTTGGACAAATCGAGAGCTTTCGAACGAATGGTCAACGAATTTTGTGGGATGAAAAACGACGAAGTACCATTTCCCTAGCAACGACTCGGTTGTAAGCGGAAATCATCAGAAAACCAACCGTAACGTTACGTGACAGTTTTTTGTGCAATGTGCCAGGGCAAAGACATGAAAATGTCAAAAAATTATTGGGGGTCGGCCTAAGAATTGCATAGCAATTAATTTGCGTATGTGTGTGTGTGTATAAACAAAGGTTTATTATTTATGTATTAAGGTGGTCGTCCATTAGGTCGGCAGAGCGGCGCGGCGCGGCGCGGCGCGACGCCAAAATCTTTCTCTAGAAATATAATGTAAATGAATGGCAGTCCGTCCTCTAGGTCGAAAAATTTCCGCTCTCGACCGCTGTCCAAACTTCTGGAACGCGGCGCGGCCCCACCGACCTAGTGGACGAAGGGCGAAGCGGAAAATTTTCGACCTCGCCAATTTTCGTAAGCGCTCGTGCGACCTCGGCCATTTTTAACTGAATTCTCTCATTGTTTCTTATCATATAGTGAACAAGCCATTCTTATGAATAACCTGCTAAACAAGAAGCCAAATCAGTTTCCCTTTTTTTAAATTAAAATTGCAACAATTTGAACAGCCATTTGAATAGCAGGCTAAAATTATAAGATTAGGTATTATGTGCGTTCTAGACTTCCTAATTTTTGTAACCAAGAACTGTCGTTTTTTGCTATTAGATGCCAGGAAAAGCCTATTATATTTTTTAAAAAAGGAATGTTTTATTATTTCTAATAAAAAGAAATAAGTACTATCTCTATTTAATCGTGTATATTTTCTGGATCTTACCTCAGACACGAAATCGAGTGTCTGTCAGTCAGTCTGTCAGTCGAAATTTAGTGTCTAGCTTCACTATCAGTGGCTTGATCATTTTATGAAGCTCAAAAAACTTTTGCTGAGACATCCTGAAATATTGGACGAATTTCTTTTCATATCTTAATAAATCATGGAAAAGATGGTTGTGTTCCCCCAAGTCCAATCTTTTTGCGTTGATCGGATGGATCCATTGCCTCTTCCTGCTTTCAGTAATTTCCTCCTCCTCTTCAGCTTCCAGAGCTGCAGCAAAAGCGAACATTTCTTCGTCGTCCGAAGAAAATATTCCTCCGTCCGACCGCATTTTTCAATAAAGGGTACCTCACTGCATGACGCCGACGGTTGACGCGGGACTGGCAAAACGGCGGGTCGAAAAATGAAATCCGCCCCATAGTGGACGAACCTCAAGATTTTAGCGCCGCGCCGCACCGCTCTGCCGACCTAATGGACGACCACCTTTAGATGGCCTTTCTACGTAGATCATTGGTCTATAATTATTATGAAGCCGCATCTAGTAAATTATCAAAACTGGCGCAATGTGCCTCCCAAATGGGTTCACACCTTTACAGCTCAGGACCCCACAATTTTACGGTTTATAGTAGGTTAATGTTGACATTTTTTCTACAAATGTTAAAAAACTTAGTAAAACTGTAGGTCGAAAAGGAAATAAATTAGCTTTAGAGGCCTCATCTGCTATTCAGTGATCCTCCGAACCTTGTAATTGTTTTTGAGGTGTCCCGAACGAGCTCCGTTAAATTTCAGCAACGTGAGTCAATTGGGAAAGAAATTAACCTTGAAGATTCCGAAGCCGATCAGAATAACCCGAGAACTGAGCAAATTACAGCAATATAAATAATAACTAGGTGAGGTGACTCAGAAAGAGTAACGCTGAGACCACCGAGAAATTTAAACGACCCTCCGTTTGCACGCGAATTGATAAGAACCAGAACTTTTTGATCAAACACTACATACGCATATCAGAAAGCATTAAACTAATGGAATTTCAAAAATAATTTCCACGAAGGAAATTTTGGATTCATTGCAATAGCTTAATTTTCTTGGAAAATTGGCTAAAACGTTCCGACCTTGGTAGACTCGGAAGTAATTAACCTTCCGTTGTTGGAATAGAAATAATATTTCCATCAACGGAAATACGGATGGAAATACGGTCTATACGGTTTTTTTTTAAATTTTAATATTTTTTTTTCCTAAGTATTTAATAATCTATAATTTAATAACAATATAATTGAATTAGCTAATTCGATTGAATACAGCTTTGTTCTATACCTACCTACGTTTATTTCTAAAGCTTCACTTTATTCCATTTATTCACTTGTTCATTAACCTCTATCGTCAGGGTAAGGCCAATGCTCTGTCATAATTAGGTATGTCTAATTTTATATTTCTAGGTTGTTATTGTAGGTTGTTACTGTAGTTAATGTTCTAATAGGATACAGAAGTTATAATCAACTCGATTTCGGGAAGTCAGAATTCTATGGAATTTTATCAGCTGACACAATTGTCATAGTTTTCAAGGCGATTTTTAATATGTATGTTTTACTGGTTACGATTCACTCCCGTGTTTGTCTTTTTTTCTTTTCGATGCTTTAGCCTCTTAGGGAAAGCAAACGAATAAACGCATAGCGACCGGGGTGGTTTCGTTCGATTATGTGGGCGGAAACCTATAAATGAAACTCAAAAAATCATTATTTTTACATAAAAAGATTTCAAGATCTCGATTTTTGAATATTTCAACCCTTAGGTTCTTCCCTTTAGTGTTGATCGAACGTGATGCCGACGTTACTGGCACAACCCCGGCCAATAAATGATTTTTACGCCGAATTTCTTGAAGTTTGGTCCAATACTTTTTGAGACAAGCTTCGGACGGCGGTCGGCCGACGGACGGATTTTTCTTTATTCGATTTTTGGATTCCACTTATCTTGAAACGTAAACCAACAAATTTTGAGGGGTGGGTTAAACATTTTTTTTTCTTGGTCGATTACAAGGGTTCACTATTGAAAATAATAAACCAAAACTATTGGAAGTTATTCAATACCTATTTGAGCAAGCAGAAATTACCTATAACGAAATTTTTATTGGAAAATATTTAGCAAACTTTTTTCGAGATGAGAGCAGACTAAAGCAGTCGGAGCGCTGAGTGGCTGAATGACAATTTAATATAATAATATAATATGACCGATACTAGGGACGCAGAGGTACAGCCATTACTGTAGTTGATATTTTTTGCAGAGATATCTTAAATCAGTTTCAGTAAGTAGGTAGGTACTCTGGGACTAAGAAGCCAATGGATGGCTTACTACATAGGAAACTGACATCTAGGACTGGGTGCCGTAATGCAACTAACACTTAATACTTAATACTTACTTAATACCAAATACTTAATCAGCGTCCAAAAACTAACGATTTGATTCGTTTAAACTTTGAGAATAAATAACGTAAAAAATCATGAAGAAAAACTAATCGAAAATTCCTCAGATGACTGCCACTGCGCAGGCAGTTTCATCAGCTAGGTAGGTACTTTCATACGTTCGTGTTAGTTCATATAACTGAGGAAGTTGACTTGTTTCACTGAGTAAATGAAAGAAGAGATTCGATAGTTTGTCGAAGTAAACTTGGCACGTTGCTGCTCCACCAAGAAACGAAACTATACTTATGTAGGTAGGTTCGGACTTACTAGGTTCGCTGTTTGAAGTAAACCAAGTAGGTAGGTTGTTGACTCTGCCGAGGAATACAACTGCTAATTAGCAAGTTTGTAGAATATCGAATCAGTGAATGAGCAACTTGCAGTTGGCTGAATTAAATTTACGCAGATACATTGTGACATGAATATGTATTTGGCACTGAGTAGGCGGATCAAACTCCTTGTCGAACGAACATAAAGTATGCTCAGTCAGTGTTATATAAAACGTAACCTTTAGAATTAGGCATAAAACGTTTGGAGTTAAAATGCAACTAAATCTTTTATAACGTCACTCAACCTTGTATCCAATTGTGTTTTGCTAGCTTTCAAACATCCAACACCCATCACATTGCATCTTTTTGAAAAGCGCTCCTCCATGTTGTGAATACAGTATACTCGAGGCGTGCTCGTTCTACCTCTAGCACTAACTGATGACGAAATTGAACTTGTCAGCCACATCAAAGATCAGAATGGTCCGCTGCATCTGACCTCAGTCGACTCATCTACATGTAATAGGCTATTCATCAACTATTGATTATGGAGTGAATGACTAATCGGTGTAATTACTGCTATTTGAAATTCATGGTTCATTACGCAGCACTGATGTGCAAGGTAAATAGGTTGATGGGCCTTGATAGATGAGTATTCAAAATTTTCCGTAATGGATCTGTTCTTTATGTTCGAGTTCTATTACCCAGGTGGCATACAAGGAATATGTATCTGGAAACTCTTTCGTAAGAAATATTTCATTTGAGGAATAGAGCACTAACACTAATCCCATTAGTGTAGAATCTCAATCCAATTAATTCGTTAGTAGTCAATCGAAAATAAAGCGAAACCTAAGTGGAGAATTCCAATACAATCAATTCGATAGAAACCAAGAGAAAATAAAGCAAAAACTTGTGAAAAGGTACAGTTTTTTACGGAAAGATGAAATTTATAACTTCCGCAAATCTTTTAGCATGGAACGTGCTCGAGTTGGTGAGTGGAGGAGATTTGACTCCAGGTTAAGCAAACCATTTATAGATACAAAATAAATTTTCTATATCCAAAATAACATTTTCCACTCGTATTTAGAACTTTCTGAACAATTTTTGGTCCCTCAAAAATTTCTGGTCCCTCAATTTTTTCCGATTTCGAAAAACTCATAAGGAACGACAGGGTTATGGTTTAATCTCGGTGAGTTTCCCAACAATTGCTACCCCCTCCACTACCCTCCACCAATCACTCTCTCTCACTCACTCTTCGTCGCCCCCCTCACCACTCGCTTCCACGTTCTCTGTCTAGTGTTAACCTTATTGGTTTTACTTCGATTGTGCTCGACATATAACCTGCAATCGAGCATACAGGCAAAGTTCCAGTCATGCAACTTGACCGTATGAGCGAATTTTTGTAAATTATCGTATTGTACGAAATCGTTAACTATTAATTTTATGGGGAATCATCTATTTGAGTAATCTCCTATTCGAATAGAGGTCTTGAATTTTTAGCTTTTTTAACAGTTTTTATCGTTTTTTTTTTAGCAATTTTAATGACTTTTAAGTACATTTTTCACATAGTTTTGTACATAAATTTTTGAATGTTCTATTCTATAGTATTCTATAGATTAGAAGGATTAGACGGATTAGATGGATTACACGGATTATATGTGTTGCTTACGCCAAAGCATATACGCAGTTTGGCTGGCTTGTTGGGGTTTATCACGCCTAAGTGCGGCAGGTACCACTCTCTTTTAGGCTTGAGTTTTTTCTCCTCCTCCGACAACTTTGTGATATAACCCTTCTGAATTCCCTCTTCCATTTTGTCTATGTACTTTCGTGCATAAGCTGGGTCTCGATCCATTTTCCGTTCAAGACTCATGAGTCGTTTCATAGCCACATCGTAGCTCTTTGGCATTGGATCGTCGTTCTTCCACAGCAACCCTGTTTCCCATCTTCCATCTACTTTCCTAGTGGTTTCTTGGAAAATTTTGATTGCTCGTTCGTCGTCTTCTGACATGTTTTTCTCTTCTGGTGGTTCAGTAGGTAGTACGTATTCAGCTAACACTTCCCTGAGAACCCTCTCTTCCTTGCCTTCCTTCTCGTCTTCCCAGTGCGAGAGTTGGTGGACGTGTTCACTTTCTTCCTCATATTTTACTCGCCCTCTAATTCCTTTTGGTGTTCTCCCATGAACAACCCAACCCAGTCTTGTTTTAGTTGCTACTGGACCATTCCACGACCTTCAAAGGAATTGACAGTGGCCAGTTGTCCTCCCCAATCAAAATGGCTGGCTTTGCAACCTCGTACGACGATATTTCTAGGTCTACTAAGCGTTTGCACTCAATCCCCAAGTTCTTTGCATCAACCGATTGTTTTGGCAAAATTAGCTGCCTTACTGTTCTTGCGTTTAGATGGAACTGTTTTGCATTCTTTTGCACCCCTGATATCTGTAGTCCTACCTCACGTGACTGGTTTTCCTCCCTCACATTATTATCAGACCAGCTCACTCGTAGTGGTTTGCTCGTTCCCGAGAGTCCTAGCTCTTCCGCCACATTTTCATCCATTTTAGTCACGGTCGACCCATTGTCTAGGAAGGCGTAGGTCTCTATGGTTTTCCTAGGCCCATGAAGTGTGACTCGCAAGAATCTAAGCAAGATTTTACCCCCGGATCTCACGTTCACTGCGGTCGTCTCTACATCTGAATTTGCATTCGGGCTTTCCTCACTATCTTCACTTTTGTGGACAGCCACATTCTGTGTTTTGGGGGCTAGGCCTTTTGTTTGGTCGGAATTTCGTGTCTGAGGGTGCAAAAGTGTGTGGTGTCTGTTTTCACATATGTCGCATCTGTTCCGGGCTTTACATATTGACGCTACGTGTCCTTTTCTTAAACACCGTAAACAGACTGAGTTGTCCCGTGCCCATTTGAACCTTTCGTCCTGTGCCATCTTAGCAAATTTCCGACATTCGTCTAGGGGGTACAGTAAGCACTGTCTTCTGGGGGTTTCACTCTGGAGTTTTCCTGTTAGGGTCAGGGTTTCCGTTGGCTCTTGGGCTAGCTTCTTTTGCCCTTGGTAGCCAAAACGTCCTAATTTATCTGCTTTCCCTTGAAGCCAATCACTGAATTCCCTCAGGTTGATTGGATCATCCCCAAACCTAGCTGCGTGCTCACACCATTCATTCTCAAGGTACAAGTTCAATTTTTCTACTAATTTCCCTAGTAGTACAGGGTTGTACAAATATTCATCCCGTCTGAGCAAAATCACGGTGGCAACTGCATTTTCGACTTCGCTCGCCAACCTCTCTAGCCCTGCGTTGCCAACTTCGCCCATACTCGCCACAGCTTCCAAGTTAGCCATCACGACCTTGAATATGGCATCGGGCTGGCCATACCTACGCCTGAGCCTTCCTAGTACTCGCGAGAGTCTTCCAGGGAGTGTCAACAGAGGCAGCACACCTTCCTTGGCTTCACCTTTAAGGGATTTCTGAAGCCGAAGGAGATTTTCCTCCTCGGAGTAGCCTCCAGTCTCTGTCGATCTCTCGAACATGTGGATAAACATGGGCCACTGCGTCGGGTCACCTTCGAAGGTCGGCAATTCGTACGTGACATTTTTCCTGGCCACCCAATTCTTCCATTCGCTGTGTGGCACCTCTACGTTATTTGCTCTTGTATTGTGTGGTGGACTGTGTGCCTGTGAAGTGTGACGTGAATATATATCTACATGGTCTACGGGTGCGATACTCAGTGGTTTATGTCTTGGCCTTACCTGTGGTGTATGTGTGTGTGTTTGGCTCACCCAGTCTTGGATTCTGTATTCTCGTTCTCGCTCTTCGCCGATGTTGCCCTCCACCAGATCGGCCGTTTCAAACCCGCCTACAGAGCTCTCCGTCTGCCTCCTCTTTTCGTTACGCTTCATTTTCATCCTGTGCAATTGAACCCCCATCCAGTGCCTGGTCGCCGACGGCTTTGCCGGACCGAAGATTCATAGGCATTTTGTTTGTCACTTGCTCGAAGGACCACTTGTTGCTTACGCAGAATAGTGATAAACACTCAAAATAATATTATGACTTTGAAAGAAAGCACACCGGTTTTCGGATTCCAATATTCTCCTCCTAGAAGAAATTTTAATTTTTGGAATTTTAATTTAATTTGTTTGTTTACCCAATGCAGGAGGTTCATTTTTTTTTTTAACGAAAATTGCTAAATCACTGGTTTTGTTTAGCGTTAAACTTTCCGAAACAGAGATTATTATATACGTTAAGAATGTCGACCTGAATCATGACATGATTATAACATGGTTGTTCATCCTCTTGGGGAACGTCATTAAGCTTGGATCAGATAGGGTTTTGAGAAGGAATTAACAGCTAATTATTGTTGATTTCAGTGGATTCTAGCTGACGCGTGAAGCCTTTAAACGCAGTTCCCTACCTTGACAGTTGATAGACAGGTCGCTCACTTGTTCGTCTTACCCGGTCACCTACTGATCTGTATTTAAACCGCATTTTCTCTGACATCAGCTTTATCGGCTACTGTTCCACTTCGAGGCCGATCCAGTTCCTGCGATTGTTGGACAGTTCTCTTACTGAAGAACACGGATCGATTAGTTAAAAGTCTTGCCAAGTTGACAAGTTGGAATGGGTATTTTAGGACTATAGGATAACTAGCTGTGTTTTCGAGAGCTTTGTCAAGGATGTTTTGAGGTATTTACGCAGGACCTCAATCTTTCATTATCAAAATACGTAAGAAACGCTATATGGAGGTATCCATGCTCGATGGTCGTATAATGTGTAAGGAAGAGATAAATGTTGTGCATTGCGATTTACTACCAGATTACATATTCATCTAAAACGGATCGGCTTTCGGTGTTGGATTTTTTAGGCCAGGTACAATAGGTAGTTGTAAGCACCTAGTTCCCAAATAGTAAGTAGTTGACAGTCGGTAGAGGAACACAGGTGAAGTGGGATAAATGTGGAGAGAGAATTCTTATACTAGTGTATACGCTGATCCCAAATATGTATTAGGGTTACGAACAAGTCCTTTAATGTTCAACTACCAAACAAAGCTAAAACACTGCAAATAATTACGCAAAGGTTTATTTTTTCGGTATTACAGAGTCCTTATACGTAGATCGTTGGTTCATAATTATTTTTAAGTCCCTATAGTAAATAATCATCACTTGGCGCATCGTGCCTCCGAAAAGGGTTCACACCTTTACAGCCCCAGGACCGCTCAATTTTAATTTTGACATGGATATGTCTTTGCTCTGGGGGGTCAACCAAAAATTTCCGTGATGCAAAATTTGTGTCACAATTTCAGTGTTTTTCACGTACAACCCTGCCGTTGCTAGGGGAATGGAACTTCCGCAGTTTTCATCGCACATAAATCGTTCGCCACTCGTTGGAAAGCGCTTGATTTATGTGATAAATGTTCACATCTCAAGCTACCAATTTCCCCCTCCTTACGTACCTGGCTACATTCCTAAACTAAGTTGATTGGACTATAAACAATTTTAATAAGCCGGTTACAATATTCTTAACGTAAAGCAATAGCATCATTTACTCCACTCCATAGGAAACATTTTCATCCTCTTGACAACAGTCGACTGTTAACAACTCATTGTAGTGGCTTCTCTCCACAGTTATTTTCAACATTTCTATAAGTACCTAAACCGTTGTTTTGTTGGAATTAGTCGGGATGCGGCCATGCGGCCCAGGGATTTGTTTAAAGTTAAAGGATTTGTTTACAACTCTCGAGGACAACCGTTATGAAATCAAAGACATATCCATGTAACATGGTATCTGATAGTGGAACTCGTTTACTTTATAGTAAGACTTAAATGTCAAAAAACGCTTAGCGAATGTAAAAAAAAAAAAAAAAAAAAAAAAGGTGGAAAAAGGAAGAAATTAGCCTCTGATCAGTGCACCTCTGTACCTTAATTGTTTTTGAAGTGTCCAAAAGGAGCTCCGTCCAAATTTCAGCATCATAAGTCGATTCAGAAACAAATAAGGCCCAGAAGCCCCGCTGCTGATCAGTGTGCACTGATATTGAATTTTTGGTATCTCATAGTAGCTCTATTTCAAATAGCAGACCCGTAGGTGGTCATCGATATGCTGCGTGGATATAGGGGCTTGCGGGGGGAAAATTAATGAAATTAATTAAAACATCTACACTCCACTAGTCCCCCTGACCTAAGTTTAACGATATTTTATTAGGTAGGTACCTAAAAACTGAAAATAACACGAATGAATAAATCAGTGAAATGGTTTTAATAATCATAAAAAAACTCTATAGCGGAATATAGTAAATTGAGATGTAGGTAACGTAAAACGTCGAAATCGGTCAGTTAGGAAACAGGAAAAAGATGCGTGAAGTAATTAACGTAAACGCATGCGCAGAATGGAGTAATGATTTGAGAAAAATAGAATTGGAGGGAAAAATCTACAGCCTAATCCGCACATTCCCAGAAAATTTCATCAAAATCGGATTAAAACTAGAAATTAAGCTTGTTCCTAGGATTACAGTTTCTCATATTCATGCTTCGGGGGTCTGTTGTATTAAAAAAAAAAAAAAAAAAAAACTTCTATAATAAAGGCATCACAAGTTCATTACCGAACCGAATCAAGACACTTGATGGGATGTGGCATATTGCATCCTCTTATCGGTAACATAATTGTATAGACATTGAAATATTCTTGAAAATTCCATAGCAGAAAATAGTTAAGGTATATGGATGGAACTTGAGGTAGCGTAAAACTTCAAATTCGTTCATTTAGGAAACAAGAAAATTATTCTAAAAGTAATATACGTTTTGCGCATGAGCAGAATGAAGTATGATTTGAGAACAATGAAATTCGTAGAGGACTATCAACAGCCCTACTCGCACATTCTCTGAACATTACATCAAAATCGGATGCGAACTTTGGAAATTAAGATCGTTGAAAGGATAACACATTTGCGCATGGGCAGTAGCTACTAATGATACAGTCACGTTGATATTGATATGAAATGCTCAAATCGTCTTCTCTCAACTATCCTCCATTATTGAGCAATCAGACTACTAGGGCGAGAAGAAATTAGGCTTGATGGAATTTACGTTTGAGCATGTGCAAGGTGAAGTAGTGAAACTGAAAGGAGAACACCTTCAACTTAGCCAGCACATTCAATGAAAATTTCATCAGTCGGATGAAAACTGTGGGAATGAACCTTGTTACAAAGATTACAACGATTACATTCAAGCACGAATATACGAAAGAAAAACACTCCTGGGGTGCCCCCCCCCCCCCTCTCCCTTCCTCTAGGATTAGGTATCACAAAAAATATAAAAATCATAAATCGGCCGGGATTGTGTCGGACTTGTGAATTTTACTAGGAAACCAAAACAATACTGGCTGTAGCAGGGGTGTTGGAGAGGTGCCGTTGAGATGTCGCTGTAATGCAAACTCTTCACGAAACTGCAAGGACATAGCAGCCACACTACTTGTCGTGCCGTTGTCGTCTCGTAGATCTGTCGTTATAGTGTGGCCCGACTTTAAATTGTAGCCATTGTAGCCAGTAGTCTGCGTCCATCTTAAGAACCTTTCTCAACTTGACGTTGGGCTCTCAACATCTCAGCCCATATAATATAATAATATAATATAATAATAATATAATTATAAATATAATTATAATATTATAATTATATATATATATAATAATTATATAATTATAATATTATAATTATATATATATTATAATTATAATAATAAATGTAATTATAATATAATATAATATTATATATAATATAATATTTGTGCCAATCTTCTTTAACTTTGGAGATGTACCTACTTTCGGAAAAAATCTTCCAGTGGAAGGACGATTTAAAAAAAAAGTTAATACGAAAAGTGGAGGAACCACATCTTACGTTGGGTTTCGTGCGGTCAGTACTCGCTGAAAGGATTACAGTGCTCGATTAAATATAAAAAAAGAGTGTTGTGAGTAATTGCACCATGTAGAAACCGGAATAGATGGATGGAACTTGCAGAATAAATCACGCAATGAATAAGTTTTACTTTTTGAATTAACCTGACAGTTTACAGGATTCATGCAAACCAGGACACCAGGTTATCTTAATCGGTATCTACAGCAACAGCCGTGGTGGGCAATCACAAGGGTCTCATTATAAAATCAAACGAAGTTTTCCCATTCAATACCTCACGCTACTCTGTCTCGGATTTTTTTTAGTTCGAGTATTGCCTTGAATATCAAGGCATTCGTCTGGATGCCTAAGAAGTTTGCAACGTTGGGGGGACCAGCTCATCCAAACCCAATAAAACAGGGAAGTTGAAAGGGACGGTTTATAGTACACATTTTCATATCTTATCTGTGGCACACAACCTAGAAAAACGTTACTTTTAAGGAGCAACACTTCTTAGGGATGACAAAATTGTCTGATTCTCGCATACAACAAACCGTTGCAACAGTATCTTTACCATTTTTCATCAGTTTCACCAGCCATTTTAAAGATCTCAATTTAATTATGCTAAAATCTTAAGCTGCCTAAACCACTCCGAAAATAAAAGCAGCTGAACTATATGCAAATTTATCAATGAACTATAATAAACTATAATAGTGAACTATAGTAAACAATCCTCTAGGTAGAATAACGTGATTGGGAAGTAACTAGGCTGGTTTAGTATGTAGTTACAGGTATATGAAAGTGTCTACAGTTGGTGCGGACTCATATATGGACATTCCCTAAATTTTGCTTTCCTTAGGTGACCGGAAGAGTCAAGAGAAAGTATTGAATCTACCTGAAAATGTCTGGAGCTCTGGCATGATGAGAAGTTTTATGACATATTATTTATTTGACATTTCCAAGTCAAATTCAACCTTTTCCAAGTCAAATCCAACCTTTTCCAAACCAAATTCAACCGTTACAGGCGTTGAAGGTGGTGGGAAAATAGAGAACTCAAATAAAGATTACATTAAAAAATATGGGTTGGAACTTTAAATCGAAATGTTGTTGGGTAGGCCTAGGACAACTGAACCTTGTGTTAATGAATGTTGGTGTCATGTGTCCTAACATGTTTGGCAATTGGGGGATGAGTTTTATGCCTGATGGAGTCTCTGTGTCCATTTTTGTGGATAGAAAGGGGGGTCATTGTTTCTCCAAGGAAGAATGCATTAACATTTTGGCACTTGCGGCTGTATACTAGATTGGATCTTGTACATGAGGCTGAGATTAAATTTGATGGGAGTTTGGGGTGTGTGGAGTAGCTAATATTGTAGAATTATCAATAATTAAGGAGCAGGTTTACATCGGAGTCGGTTGCAGGGGTAGGTCCCAGGAGGTTCATTATTAAAGTTATTATTGAGGATGGAGCCTTAATTTGGAGGTCTTTTGGATATTAGAGAAGGGGGAGAAGTTGGAAGAAGAAGAAGATGGATGGACCTTGTAAATGCGGAATGGGCTACCGGAAGAGTTATCTTTCTTTGTAGTGTTTGTCATTCACTAGCGTTTGCTACCCACTTTTGAACTTTTTGCAGTACATATTTTCTTCTTTCCAACGCTGTACCTTCTTGGTACCTCTATGAGTGCACAACTTTCTCATCTAGGCCTTAGAATACTGATTATGATCTTTCTTCTAAGCCAGGCTTTACTATCCAGTAGCTCTGGGTTATATGGATGATAAATCCGATTGGGAACCAAGGACTGAAGGTGGTTGAACCAGGCTCGAAGGCTCCCTATCGATACACTACGTCATTTATCATCTGAATACCATATTTTAGGTCGTTGATGAGCTTGAGGATCCCCACAGTATACTTTACCATTTTCTGGTAGAGTCACCAGAGGTCTTCCTTCCCTAGTTAACTAAGTTTCCTCACTTTGACCAAAGTGGATGATCGCAATATCTCGGTAGGTAGTAGGTATTGTGAACATCTTGGCCGTCAAATTTGAGCGTTCCAGAAGGCTAACGTTTTGTATTATATTGGAGGAATTTCTCGCATCTACCATGTAGATCTTCACCCGAAAGTGGAAACTATGCTCCCGCAATCCATCCGGTAGTCTCGGAAGCAAATCAGTCAAAGTCGGCTCCAATGCAACTGCAACTGAAGCTATTACGTAGTATGCACCGGTGCCAGTCTTAAAATAGACCTCAATAAATCTCAACCTGACAGCTTAAAATACTGACGAGGGAAAAGAAGTCCTTCTCGCCTGACTCACCTCCTGAGGCGGGTCCTGACCGGTTCATTTTCAACCCCCGTCACTGCTCCGAACTTGCTCTGGGAACACGCCCCCCTTCAGCGGAGCTCGGCCGCTCACCCGAGCTAAGAAGTGGAGGTGGGTGAATTGATTCCACCGTTTAATAGGGAAATGCCTTCCTTCCCTCAAGGTCAGGGACTCCGCGTATATATTGAATCTGCTACTAATACTCGGCTCATTTCTCCTACCGGTTCCGTTCCAAGAGGGGTGTTCCATCAAAATCCAGTCCGAATTAAAATCCGCTCGATTCACGAGTACAAAGAAACCTTCGTTTAGGTTGGCGGTTTCGAATAGCTTCAGATAAAAATTATCTTATCTGACAGATTGCTTTTTTTTTCCTCTCACGGAAGAAGAGATCAAGAACAATTTACAACCCACTAGCGTAAATAGTGCATTACACGTAACAACCGTTGTTATTTACCGAAATAGTGTTCTGTTCCTGAGTGTTACCGAAATCTCTATTCGCTTACCAAGGCAGAATCACCAACTCGGCTTTCCAACTCAAAGGTAAAAAATTATTAATAAAATCTCTATAGGACTAGATGAATATGTAGAACAAGACAATGTACAACCCATAAAAATATACCTACACATGTTTTACTGTATAACAATATCAAAAATAAAAGGAAGGGAAAAGAAACTGCACTGGTGGATCAATAGTGACAGGTGAAATGTACCTACTATTGTTGACAAGGTATGGACAAAATATACTAAGGTACCTAGATTATCTATTTATTAAATAGGTACTTCGTTTTATCTCTCACATTGAAATTCTGCACAGTAGCGAAGGTCCCAGAAGCCTTGTGACTAATATTTGCCACATTTCATGTTTTTTTTTTGTTTTTTTTTTTCTACGTTTTTCTCATAGCTCGGCATGTTAGCGGCCCATTAAAGGTCATCACTGAGAATGCAATGAGACAACTTAATTACAAGAGAAATTGAGAAAACAGAATTGAGGGGAAAATGCCAATAACTTGCAATAGGTACCTGGACTAACCACTTAACAACTATAACAATAAATAAATCGAAATAATAATGACCGACCAAAATAAAAAGTTCATTGAAATTATATTTTTGAAAATCACAAAAAAAAAAAAAAATTACCTTTACTCCTAAGTTTTTGAAATACTGATTTTTTTATATTTATTTTGCCCTTCGAATTTTACCTCATGGAGCTGATTGATAATGATGCCTAGATTACAGGCCAATGACGGCCAATGTGATTATTGAGCAAAATTCAGTAAAGTTTTGTCCAGTTATTTCGGACAAATGTTTCAAACGGACAGACAATTTAAAAAAAATTTTATTCGACTTTTGAACTCTACCTATTTTGAAAAGTAAACCAAAAAATGTTGAGGGTAATAAACTTTTTTCTATTTTGGTCGATTATACAGGGTGGGGTGTAATGGACTCACTAGTTTCAAAAATTCACTGAAGGGCTCCCAGACCAGGTAGAGAGGTGGAACAGGTCCTTTTAGATCGACGGGGCCGTGCCATTTTACGTAGTTATTAACATGCTTTGATTAATCAAAGTATGTTAACACCCATGTTCACACCCAGGTGAACATCGAGGGTTCGTTATTGAGCATTTTTTTGAAAAACTATGAAAGTGTGGTAAATACGCAGAGGGCTTTTTGCAGGCGGTTTGCTGTAAAGTCGTCACGGAAACGTTCCAGATTCGAAAATCATTTGGAAACGGATTAGTAGAGTAAGAGCTGCAGGATCTGTCATTCCTCAAAGACCAGATATGTCCTCTCTGGTTTGCGCGTGACTTCAGCACGCTACAGTGAGCTGCTGGAGAATATTTTACGCCGAAGAATAGAGGAGTTCGTTATCAGTATACCGCTTCCATTTGCTACTTTTTATAAAGCTCCTTTAATATGTTCCAAAACTATACTAAATTCTTCACTGAACAAAAAAAGCTAGATTCATGCAGCATGATCGTATGAGATCACGAAAAGAACCGAGGTTTGTTGCATAACTTGACTGAAATTGGAATTGGATAAAGAATCACGAAAATTGGTTGAGAATTGTAGCTTGGGCAGCGCTCAAAAATATTGTCATAAATACACATGCACCTATGGTTTTTAGTGGATTCAGTCTTAGAATGGACTGAAAAGGATTTGTGTTGAGTTTTTTCTTCTCATGCTCGTGTTGTCTCGATCAGTTCCAATAAGAATATATGAGAAGCCTTGTGTATATGACCTAGCTTCAGAATCACGTCGTAATCAGGAGAAAAAAATTTAGTCCTAAGCACTAAATCTTGATAGAACATGGAACATCTTCCTAGGGATAACAGGAGAGAATTTAGGTCACTCAGCTGTTTAGGAAAGAGCCCATCATTTCAATCGTCTCTTAATGTCCCAGACAGTTTTCCTATCAAATTTCAACTTCCAAGTTTCTTTCCAGTCTAATAGTGGTTACAATCACGTTTACAAAATTAACTGAGAAGGGTCATATTGTATGTGAACAATTATTCAGACAGCCACGCTCATACCTCAGATTGTGGGACACGCAGTAGTTAACATAATACGGTTAGGTAAATCGAGGGCTTTCCAACGACTGGCGAACAATTTTTGTACGATGGTAAATGCCTACGGTACAGTTCCGTAGCAAAGATTTGGTTGTAAGCGATAATCATCAGGAAATAGGAGCGAAACGCACTAAATGCCATGTAACGGTGATTTCGTCTCATTTTTGGCCGGGTTATAATGGCAAAAACATGTTCCATGTTAAAATTAATTCGTTCCAAAATGAAGTGAACATGACTTTCATCTTTCACACCAACTATAAATATAATGTAAAGCATGTAATATTGACACTCATATAAGAATTTGGTACGTGCATAAGATACGCCGAGTCTCCCCGAAATTTTGCCATGTTGGTGGGTAGGTAGCTAGCTCTCATACTGAACTCTAGATAGCGGGTCTTTTTCGTTATACAACCGTATACGGTCTTTTCTGCTGTACAACCGCAAAAAATTTTTCGATAGAAACAGAAACGCTTGATATATGTTCTATTGTTCTAAAAACTGTTCCCCGATCATTTTTACGCCCATTGTGGTAAATCAGATCAGAATGCTGTGTATAGTTTGGTGATCTGCATGCTCGCTCAAGTCGGCAATCCCTTAGTAAAAATTTAGATTAGTTGGACATGTAGGTCAGAATGATGTGTATAGTCTAGAGGTCTAGATGCTCGCAAGCTCACATCTCAAAAATACATAACCTCAAGCAGTCAATCCCTTAGCAAAAATAAAAATTAGTTAGACATACAGGTCAGAATGCATGAATGGTAGTGAATTAACGGAAAAGGTATTTAGTTTAACAAGTACAAGTTTTCGTTTTATGGATAATTTCATCAGTTTCAGAAAAACGACTATCGTTCTGTTTCTATAGAAAATTGTTTTGCGGTTGTATAACAGAAAAGACCGTATGCGGTCGTATAACAAAAAAGACCCTAGATAGCTCCAGTAGTTAATTTTGAAATTAACAATTCAATGATAAAACATCTAGGAATAAACAATGTCCAATCAACTTGACAGCCGCTTGCACATAGAAACATCTAGGAATAAACATTGTCCAATCAACTTGACAGCCGCTTGCACATAGATCTTTGCAGTGACCAATTGGCGAGTTGCGCTCCGAGACTAACAATATTAACATGGTGTGGCTTCTTAAAGCAACACTTAGCTTCATGGAAATCGCTTGGGCTGTTGCCATCTGTATGTTTAATCACGCAAACATCTTGCGAAATCTGATCATGACATATCCTGCATTAATTAGTTCCAGAGCGGGCACCGTCCATTTTGCGACGGTCCATTTTTGCGAATATATATGTGATAAAATTGTTGATCGTGAAACGTATATATATATATATATATATATATATATATATATATATATATATATATATATATATACCTATATATATATATATCATTATTCACTGTACATAGTGAATAATAAAATCGGAGACTTCAGATGTTGTTGAGGTGCGGTTGATTAAGTACACAGGCTTTTGTAACCAACGTTTCCTACGTATTTGTACAGGGTTATGAGTGGAGTTGTAAGGTGAATAGCACAATATCTGTTAACTGGTAGGTAATAATAAGAATTCACTGCAGTTCAGATAGTTGTACACTTAGGGACTTGTATCACGAAAACTCTCTGGACTCTTGAACTTCAGTGAATTCTTATTACTACCTACCAGTTTACAGATATTGTGCTATTCACCTTCCAACACCACTCATAACCCTGATTATGTACGAATAAACGTACGAAAAGTTGGTTACAAAAGCCGTGTACTTGATCGACCGCACCTCAACAAACATCCGAAGTCTCCGATTTCAATATTCACTATATATATATATATATATATATATATATATATATATATATATATATATATATATATATGTATATATATGCTTTACCATGCATTGTCTCTTCTAGTGAAAATTATTATGATTCACGTTTGTGATTATTGTCATCCACGTTTTATAGAAGGATGAACGAATTAAGGAATTGGAATGTAAAAATGGAATGTATTCACGTTGAGATTCAAAACATCATTACTAACGATAACATTAAAAACATTTGGCCAATCAGCATCATAGTCTACGAGCCAAGGCTGAAAATGTGTAGCAATTTCAGGAGAAAGTTTGGGATTAGGTTTTGAAAATTTAGACCGTTTTGAGTGAGAAAATCTTTGCCATCACGAAATTGGTAGATTACTAAATGGTGGCCTCATATAGATGGATTTTTTTGCCCATGTTAAAGTTTTTCTTTAATAATTCCTAAGCCGTACATCCCACAGAAGTAGCAAAGTAGTAGAGCTTAAAAAACAAAACGATTTGATTCCAAAACTCTGAATTATCTCTTAAAATTCACAAGCAATCGAATTATTCTTGATTTATAAACAATTCAAAATCGGGCTAATATTGGTTCGGGCCAGTTTTCTCCTCCCCTCGTATATACTTTTGCCCTTCAAAATCGCCTAGTAGCGTTAAGCATCACAAGATTAAATACTTTCCTAAATTCATATCGAACATATTTTAGCTGAGACCTTTCCCCATTGACTTACAGCCGAACTCATGAATTGTACGTCATTTTACACGTAAAGTTTGCAAAAACGGCTTTTACTTGGAACTTCATTGGGAAACGGTCTGAGCGAAAATTAAGCTGCTATAGTAATAGCTTCAAATGTTGGGTGTAGTTCCGTATGTGTCCCCACTTTCAAACCTATGAAAATCTGTCATTATCCTATAGAAGAAATGAATTTGACGGCTGTATCGAAAACCTCGGAATCTCGTCTTTCCAATGTTTTCATGATAGATTAACGTTCTCCTTTGCGTACATGAGAAAAATGGAATTGAAACGAAGATGTTGAGTATCTACACTACATGCAAATACCTCGTTACATGGACATGTCTTATATTTCCCCCTATTAAATATGTGTTTTGTGTCTCATGTTAAAAATGTATCAATTAAGTTAGCTCACTAAGCTGATCAGAAAAGACCCAACCGATTCAATCGTCTCTTACTGTCCCAGAGGGTCTCCATATCTAATTTCAACTTCCTAGGATGAACAGAAAAGATTTCAGCTCACTCAGCTCACTAGAAAAGAACCAATAATTGCAAACGTTTTTAGTGCCCCAGAGGGTATCCGTATCGAATTTTAACTTCCTTGGGGTAATAGGAGATAATTTTGCATACTCAGCTGATTGGGAAAGAGCCAATCATTTGGATGTTGTTTGGCTTTGAATGTTTATGCTCTACATCTTTGTTTCTCATAAAAAGTTCTGTAGGATGTACTATTTAGGAATTATTAAGCAAATTAAGCAATCTTAATGGGGCAGCCATTTTGTATTCCACAAATTTCGAGATGGCAGACAAAGATTTTCTCACTCTGAACGGACTAAATTTTCAAAATCTACCCTCGGACCTTCTCCTAAAACTACTATCTATTTTCGGCCTTGGCATTACATATTGAACAGATATAGTAATTTTCACAGTTTCCAACGATTTTTAGAATTTTTTTCTTTTTTGGGAATAAAGTCGGTACTTTTTCTGTTCATGAATTTTTTGACTTTCATATTTATGCAAAGCAAACGTTTTTTACAACACATTCTGCAAAGTATAAAGACTATTATTGCAGACTTCCGAATCACTGTTGCGCTGTTCAAAATTTTTAAAAGATGGCATAGCAACTGTTACTGAGTACCTATCTATTGCTGTTTCACGAAAGTAAGGTTTTAGCTACTTTTCAGCATTTATTTAGATTTTTGTGGACAGTTTTCGGAATCTGAACTTAGTTTTGTGATACAAATAGTGCTGACGCTGTAAATGCTCCTTTCTTTTATAATAATATATATTTGGTAGAAGGAGGGATTTCGGTTTATAGTTTTCAATAATTATCTAAACCTCTGAAACCTACCAAGGGTGAGTAAGGGGAGGGGGGAGGAAAGTTGATTAACCCCCTTCAACACGTGTTGGAATACGTTTCAAGACACGTAGATACCAAAAATATAATAAAAAATCCGTTCGTCCGCAGTCCGAAGCTATTTTCAAAACTAATAGATCAATAAGTTTACAAAATTCGGCTAAAAAATCGTACATCGGCCGGGGATCTGTCAGTAATCAATCAACCCTAAAAGGTAAAATGTAAGGGTAGAAATATTTTTATTAACTCACAAACTTTGGGAATAAAAGGGTGATTTTTTATTTTATTTGAATAGCAAAGATTTGAATGAGACCACCAATATTTGCTTTGCGTTCATCCGTTCGTTCCCCATCTTAGATATTTACGGGTGGAAAAAAATCCCAAAAACTTTTTAAATAAAAGGGCAATTTTTGGTGCTGGTTCTAGTCGATGATAATATAAATATTACAAATATAAAACTTATAAACATGTGTTATTATTATAAATACGTGTTAACACATATAAATCTGTCTTCAATAGTATGTCCCAAGGTAGATGCCGTTTGATCGATTGACGCATCTCTCCACACTGAAAGATATTCAGAGCCAACTGGTTTACAAATGTTATAAGGGCGGATTTAGACCGGATAAACTGACGAACCCCTAAAAACCGTGACAGGAAAAGCGGCGAAAAATATGTTGACTTTGAAAAATTAGTGAAAATTCGGTTTAACCAGTGATGTTGAAAGCTGTAACCTCTGCACTTAGCCGGTTTAACCTTTTACCGCAGAGGATGCAGCAGGTTGATAATGATTGTTATTGATGAGATGATGATGAAATCTGTATAGAATTGTTTGACGTTTAATTTAGCCTGTGCTAAATCGCACCATTCGGTCGTGTTATTTGTGTTGTTTTTTTGAGGATTTGAGGCTTGCGCATGCGCAGAGACTGCAATTGACCCTTGCTGATTCTTGTTCTGCATAACCTAACGTTACCGTCTAGGAAATCCTTGGGCATTCCATCAAAACTGAATGAAAACTGCGGAAGTTATGAAAATTGTAAGGGGCTACGGAAAAAACTGAGCGTGATTCTTTTCATTGAGGTCAGCGAAACCTTGGACAAAATCAATATTGAATTCATTCCTGATACTTTCAGCCGCAAAAAGGTCAAAATGCATAGTGTACAGTCTCGTTCATTCACGAGATTTAGGTCGTGCAATGCATTTCCAAAGAACTCTTCCCCGGGTAACACTATTCAGGTGATTCTAACCATTAATCATTCATCGATCAACATCTTGTGAAGACACGCTAGTCCCGTTGGCCAACCGAACCCCAAGGTTGGGAGTTTGTGGTTGAAGGACGTTTGCATATTCGGTCCGTAAAGCCAGTTAAAGTAATTCAGTTATCTTCTAAAGGTGTTCGTAAGCGGGTTAGTTGGGAGAAGCACGCCAGTCGTGTTGAACAGTCTGCGATCGTGCACAATTATTCTTGAATAGAAGGGTGAGCTTTAATTTTCTAGTTAACTCAGATTTTAATAATTTTAATAACTATACTCTTTAAAAAAACCTTAAATTCACACGTGTTGTATAGCTGACCATTCTAAGGTTTAAATCGATTATTCTGGAAAGTCAAATTAATCATATAAAGTCATTCTATATTTAATCCTCCGTTTTTTTATTTAATTTAATTTACAAATTACTTGGAAAATTTAGGGGTTTCACGTGGGACTGTGAGAAGTCAGTATTTGGGAAATATATATTTTCAATGTTAATAACGCCAACTATCGATTCCGTTAATCCGTTCTACCTTTTGGGAACAACTAATTAATTAACAAAACCTTCTGCGTTGCTCGGAGATTCGATCGTCTTTCCTTTAATAAAAAAGTACGAGACGTTCGCGAACAATCGAGTCACGAGACTCTAGACCCTGACCAACTAATCTAAATTTTCACTAAGCGATTGACTACTTGGTGTTAATCATTTTTGAGATACGAGCGTAGCGAGCATCCAGACCACTAATCTAAGCAAAAAACTGATCTGTGTAAAATCTCATGGCGAATGGAGCGCTGTGAATGCCACGCAGTGGGTAGTCGAACTAAAGAGCAAGTCAGGGTTTAGAGTCTCGTGTCTCAAATTGATTGTTCGAGAACGTCACGTTAAAAAAGTTATGTTCAATCAGAAAAAAATCAATTCTTTTTCTGTGCTCGACCCGAAAGATGTGTTTTTACTTAAATTAACTTAGACTGTTATATATCACAAACTATTGTCCAACTTTACAATCTATAAAATCATTTAAACGTGTGAAATGATAAGTAGAGAAACGTTCCAAGATAAGTAGATTCTAAAAATTGATTCTGAGTTGTTGTAAAGGCCAATTATTTCTGTATTAGGTAGCCCTTTTAAGCAGATCACTGGTCTATAATTATTATTAAAATCGGTTGAGAATACCTAGTGTAAATAGTACAGTTAATTTTCCCCTCCATCAACTCTCCTCAAAATAATCCGTCATCAAAATTAAATCCCCGATTTTTGCATATCTGAACTGAATTATTACCAAAATAAAATTGCATGGAGTTAGCTTCTCGAATTACCCCAATCGTTCATAAATTTGAAACTCCGAAGGTTTATTGAATAACTAGACTTCAATCTGGAACGAACAAAAAGCTATACTTACCTATAAATAAATACATACCAAAAGACCTATTAAGAGACTTGTAGAAAGATAAAAAAAAAAAAAAAAATAAATAAATAATAATAATTTGCCCTATGCTTACTTATCTTGAAACGTAAACCAACGAATTTTAAAGAGCAGGTTAAAATTAGGTTTATTATTGACAAAAAAAATTAGAAATACCTACATGCATTCTATAGGTCGTTTCCCAATATTTTGCCCTTTGCATAATTTGCTCATAAGACTCATAAGGCGGCGACCGTATATTGAATATGACCATAAAGTTCGAGGTCGTATCACAAAAATTATCTCGTTCTAAGAATGGGGCCACTATTCGTTGTTCATTATCATGACTAAAAGCTATGAGTTCCGAATGAGATGAGATTATAAAAATCGTTAAAAATTTGAGGTTTAATTTCGCAAATGGCTTAAAATCGCGTAGAAAAAACCAACACCATCACTTCACACAGCGCTTGAACAATAAAATCCCGTTTCCCGATCTTGCCTAGACTTGCCTATTCCGGAGCTATTTAAAAAAAAGCACTTGTTCCATTAAAATTATTCTCAACTTTAAAAAAAGGGGGGGGGGGGGGGGGGGGAGTAAACAAAATTTGTTTTTCCTGGAGATTTCGAAAATGTCAAAAGTTTGCTCAGTACCCTAGGTTTCATCGCGATCAAAATAATTATGATCACCATGGACTTTCCTAAAAGAATTGCTGATGAAATGATTAGTTAGTCTCATCTTAATGCATGATTTGGTCCACTTTCGCAACAGACAACCGATTTTGGCCTGCCACTAGAGCTGGAGAGCTGTTTGTTTCATTCGACGCAAAATTTAATTTTCTATAACACTTTTCTGTTGGACAAAAAATTTTTTAAGCGGTGGTAAAGGGTTAAATATTGTTTTATGTGTTGAAAAACGTGTCTTTTTGTGTTTTTTTGCCAGAAAATATATTTGAAGTGTATTTTCTTGGGTACAATGAATAATTGTTCCCCCCTGGGATTCATGAATCCCAAGGTTGATTTTAAGGGAGTGTCCCAGCACACTGTGCTTACGTCCTCCCCCCTCCTTGCAAGCAAGGAGGAAAGTTCCCAGTATGGGAGACTGTTCAACCCACAGTCAAGGGCTTCGCAAATGCGAATACCTGTTCGCACATGGCACTACAGGTGGAGCTGGGCGTTCTAGCTCGCCCTACCAACTAAGCAGGTCGGTACCCGAGTTATTGTCAAGCCGCATAACTCACATGCCGGTACTATCCTGGGAGACGAATCTACCAGGAGAGTGCCTCCCTCTCAGCTTTCAGGCGTAGCCTTCCGGCCTGGGTAATCAACCACTGCCACCACGATGCCAACCGCTATCGGGGGGCAGGCAAGTGGCACTTTGGCGGCGAACCGCCGGTGTGCCTGTAGCCTGGGGCTCCCCCCGCCCGTGGTACCAATTTTGTGTCTGAGCTTTACCAGAGGCCTTTCTTGGGTACAGGAGGGTGTATTCGAAATCAGCGCAGAATTTGCTTATAAGACTCGCTTGTAACAGTGCCATGACCAGAAAAAATGCATTTCACCGCGCCGTCCAAAGCTAACCCCGAAACGACTGGACTGAATTTTATGAAATTTGACTAAAAAATAAAACGTTAGCAGGGGGTGTGCCAATAACATCGGCACCACCTTCGATCAACCCTAAAGGGTGGTATTAAAGGGTTCAGCTAATAAAAATTCGATATCTCCCAAACACTTTGTATTTTTCGTTTGGTTCAAGGACAAAGAGACTCAATAAATCGAATGAGACCATCTGGGTCGCAGTACGTTCATCCGTTCGTTTCCAATACAAAGGGAATATATTGAGTTAATGTCAATATACCTCAAAGGTAGATTTTAGAATTCATCCGGGGCTGTGGTAGAGATTTGACCTGTCGCGTGAGCTGTTGGAGCTTGAATCCCCGCGGAGTCAGCTAATTTTTACTGCTTCACACAGTAGTTGCGGTTTATATATATATATATATATATATATATATATATATATATATATATATATATATATATATATATATATATATATATATATATATATATAGAGGAAGAAAAAATACAGGAAATTTAAATGAATAATCTAAAAATTAAATGAATATAAAATAAATGGAAACGTACACACACACAATTTTGTTTTCTTTTCACAAAACTCCCCTCAAAGGCGGAGGGGGCACACGAGCCCGTTTACATCGGTACCTTCTGAATTTCGTTGCTATTGGTTGTAGTAATCATGGCGCATGCGCCAACCTAAACAACAGGCATCCAATTATTGTTGTTAAGACGAAGTTCCAAGACTAAGACGAAGTTCCAATAGACCGATTTTGATGAAACGGTCAGAAATTGTGCCGTTTAGCTCTTAGTCATTGTGCTCTCATTGGTTCATTTGTTTCAAAGAAACAATGAAGTGAGAGGCACCTATTTATTCACAAAACCAGCGAGCGGGTCTAGAACGATTGTTTTTAAACGGCGCTCGTTTATTTTTAGTTTCAGACGGTCTACCATGAGCGTACAGCTGAGCCGGAGAAACTGTCTGCCAATCATCTACGTCCGTGGGAATCACTACGACGTCGGATATGATATTGTAAGTAAGACCTGATTAATCTAAACTACTGTATCATAATATCGAGCTAATCAAATAAGTTTATTATAAATAACATGTTTTTTTCTTGATATGTACATATGCAATAGATAGATCAAGACAGCTGTTAGCTTATAACAACAACCCAACACTTAGGTAGGTACACTTCACTCCCCTGAATAAATCAGGTGTTCTGTGGGTGCAGAAGGTTTTCTATGCAAATGCTAATGTCTAACTCTCGGTTTTTCAAATTCCATTTTGAATAGGGGAAAGTGGGGTAATACCGCCACGTCGGGGAATACCGCCACCCCATATAATTATTCAACCACCTGAGTGACAACTCTTGTAGCCAAATATCGTCATCCTTAGATCAGCAGAAATGTTGGGAAAGTTGGTTTGGGGTCATTAATTTGTTTTTATCAAAGATAAGCGAGTGCACAGTTTTTGAAGCTTGGCGTTCTAGTTTTACTGTTGTCGAATTTTCGTGATAAGTAACAGTTTTTCTTACGTTTACGTGAATTGTTGAACATGACGACGTAGAAAAATCATTTAGCTTCAATTTCCACCCATTACTTCATGTTTTTTAACAAAATTTGTAGTTTTTAATGATTTTTTATCTCGAAAAGTTTACTGGGGCAATATCGCCACACCAAATTCAGGCTAATTCCGCCATGGCGGTATTGCCCCAGTGCTCCATTCCTCAGTCTTGTTGGATTTTTTAAAAGTTTGTTGTTGTAATAATCATATATTTCTATTGATATCCTGAGTAATTAAAATATAAACTAATATATAAAAGAAGAAATATATTGTGGTAGTTATCTCAATAAGCACCTCTATATTTACCTAATTGTGATTTATTAGATATTTACCTACCTATCTACTGAATAATGGTGCAGTACCTATCTACCTGCTTTCCTATATTAACTTGAACGTTGTAAGATTCCCACTCTTCATGCTCCCGTTTTGATTTTGACAATTGACGTTATTAGTCTTGTGAGTTTTGCTGCGACCTAAAGAAGAGCACAAATTTAAAACTTTAAAAGCCGGGAAAATGGAATGCTATATAATATTCCGTTTTTTTACGAGTTCCGCGTTGAAAGTTGTCAATAATTCAGTTCTGTGAAGAACCAACATTATTTTACCAATATTTATTTTGTTCCAATTTTACTATTCTGATGTGGAAATTGTTTGTCAACCTTTTGGATTCCTTTTCTTGTCAACTAAGTTCCCGATACGGTGAAAAGCTACCCAGGAAGAGTTTTTGAAATTCAATAAAACGTTATTCCAATGTTCTGATGAGGCTGTTCATTTCCCCCTTGTTTTAATATGGCGATATTACCCTAACCCCATGGCGGTATTACCCCAGCTAGCTGGGGTAATACCGCCATTTACAAGGGTTTCGTAAATTGTTGTTTACTAATATAAAATTGCTAAACAACCAGCCAAAACGTTATAATTCACCACTTGAGTTGTTTTTTTTATAATTTGCGTCAAAAACTGAAGCTCCTAAGTGCAAAACCGGGCTGTGATTGACAAATATGCTTAAGGTGGCGATATTACCCCATTTTCCCCTACATATCAGTACTCAATGAGCCCTGTGGTAAAAAGGGGGGACCTACGTTCCGATCCCAGCTCACCGAAACGGGACTTAATCGATTGGGGGGGGGGGGGGGGGTCTTACGTTGAGCATCCAGAGGCATAAGAATTGAAAGCAGCCCGCTGTCGACCTTTTATCCTTGGCACGCAAGAAAACCAAGAAAGTTGTAATCGGTTCTTATCGCTTCAATTAGAGGTGAACTCGCTAATTGCACTATAACTATTTGATATCAGGAACTGTCCGAAAAGAAGTGATAGGAAAACAAAACGTTCCACGAACAAAAGAAATAAAATGAACGAATAGAACTGAAACGATGAAAAAGACTTTAACCTAAATTAATTTCTCAGAATAATTAAGAGACCTACACGCATTGACGGTAAATTCACAGGTGTTTTATTTTTAGAAGAAAAACATATGAAATAATTATTTTGGGAAGAAACTAAGGAAAAATATAAATCAATATTGTTTGGGATTCAAATAAATCTTCATCCTTCAATATTGAAGCCATTTTCCACATCCTCCCACCTGTTGTAATCTTTGGATTACAACATCTTTTACAAATCCAAACGTTTTGGTTTGTGGACCACTCGTCCACTTCTTGTCCCGATGACATGTTCTTTCTTCGCTTCAATGTTAAGTTGAATATCGTAGAAAGTCTCAGTTCGAGTAGACTGATGATCGATGTTCTTGCATTTGATGAACTTCGCGTTGAATGATTTTTTTTTAACCCGCAATTCTGCCTTGCTTATATCCTCCTCCGAAATAGATCTTGATCTCGATGATAAAGCATTTCTGGGGATCCACCTTAATAACCATACCACTATTCGAAGAATTTTCCAATATTTGCTAATCCCCGAAAAACATTTACTAAAAACCTAAGTTTCGGTAGTTATAGCAGAAACAACAATTTTGGTCCGTTCCCTATCTACTTCATCTTGGGGAATTACAAAATTTTCGTGAGGCCACGAACTCTCATGTTCATGAAGCCATTCGGGACCCTCCCACCATCTACTTGCCAGTAACTCAACTGGGTTATAGCCCCTTGACGGCAAATCAGCTGGGTTCAATCCCCCAGGAACGTGTCTCCAGCAATTAAGACTGTATTGCCTCCTAATTTTATTTGTGCGGTTTCGGACGAATACACTCCAATTTTCATCATTCTTGATCCAAGCCAACACCACAGAGGAGCCCGACCGAAAATAGATTTGGCTATCAGGAAGATTTAAATATGGTTCAATTTGATTAAAAAGTCTCGTAGCCACAAGAGCTCCAATCAACTCCAGTCTTGGGTTTTGTCAAAGGTTTGACTGGAGCGATTCTAGATCTAGCACAAATCAATCTTACTGATATATGATTATTTGGGAACTCAGCCCACAGAAAAATGCAGCAAGCATAGGCGATCTGACTCGCATCTGAAAATACATGTATGCTTGTGTTACAGGCTTCATTCAAGGGTAAATCAGTTAATGCTCTCGGAATCTGGCATAAGTTTAACAAATGAATTTCTCTTAACCACTCCGAAAATTGATTTACAATATCCGGTGGTAATTGTTTATACCAGCCTATCCCATCCTTCCAGGCTCTCTGGAGAAGCGATTTCTGTACGACAATAACTGGACAAGTGAATCCGATTGGATCAATAAGCCGTTGAGCGACAGACAGCTCCGCGTTTTCACGATTTTCTAAAAGTTCCGCATGTCCTTCATCCCACGGAAGATTTACTGTATAACGCCCATCCCCATCGGTACTATAGGTCTGGTAAAAATGTTCTAAAACAAATTTCTCCTTCTCCTGGCGAGATTTGACTTCAGCTGGGTCACTTATTCCGAGAACATCGAGACGCCAAAGGTTTGAAAGTTCGATTGTTTCTAGATTAAGATAGGATAATACAACATTCGATCTTGAGGTTTCTATCTGACCCATTAACGTCCACCCTAACTTGGTATTCATTGCGACTAGGTTGTCCGAAATCTCTTCAAATTCCTGAGTCATAAGCTTCCCCAGCACATCGGCTCCCAATAAGAGTGTTATTTCCTGGTTTGAGTTTTCGCTATTATCCGACAACTGTATATTTTTAGATTTCAAGAGTTTTTGAAGTTGAGGAGTATTGACCGTCGGAACGTAACTACAGATTTTATCCTGATCTAATACAGAAATTTGAAGGCTGAAATCACTATTCAAGGCTTCTATAGTCAGCTTAAAAATTTTATGAGGCAATCTTCTTGTCTCCAGCCCCCCAAATAGACTATGACCCACCGCTTCTTCCTTGACTGTGATTAAACCTAGAGTGTCTGCTAGTTCTTTAACAATATACGATCTTTGAGAACCGTAGTCAATGAGAGCACGAACTAGAGCACTCTTCCTCCCAAGACACGCACGAACGACCAATGTCTGCAAAACTGTAGGCATCTTTGATTCTGTTAGGAGAGATTCATTTAATTTTTGCTCTTCCTTCGCTCTACTAGCTTCTGCTCTCATATCCTCTAGTTTCCTACACATTATCATATGATGTCGTTTCTTACAAAGTAGACATTTTGGAAACGATTTGCAAGAACTGCTGGAGTGACCACGTCGTAAACATGTAAAGCAAGCACGGCCTTTTTTCAATTTCTCCTTTTTTTCTGGCAAATCGCACTCAGATACGGCAGTACATATAGCTGTTTCATGTGTGGGATGACTTCAGAAACAACACCATTTTCCTGAATCTTTTGTGTCTGCCACCAGCAAGAAACTAGAAGTTGGTATTGCAGCGTTCGGAGTATTATTCTTAAATCGATTCTTACTTTTATCATTTGCTCTTAAAGTTCCCCGGGCCAATGCAAGCCTTTCTTCGCTTTCTACCTCTTTCCAAAGAAAAGTCAACAGGGGTTCCAACAGGCTATCTCTTTCGTAAGTGCTGCTGATCCTTGATCTCTCCCAGGCCTTCAGTGTCTCCTCAGGGATCGCAGACTCAACAAGAGGGTATAGCATGGCAGCGTATTTATCAGTGGTCACTCCGAGCGTAGTTTGTGCCTGCAAGTACGATTCTAGTTTATCATAGAGTTTAGTAAGGGGAAGTAGTTCAGAATTCTGGTGCAACACTAATTGCAGCAATTCCCTAACATAAACTTGAATCAATAACTCGTCTCTTGCAAATCTTGCTTTTAGTCGTTCAATAGCTTTGCTATAGTTTTCAGCCGAAGGAGGATACTTGGATTTTTCGGCTGCAGGAGATTTCTTTTCCATAGATTGGATTAGATACTGAAACTTGTCCTCTAGTGGAATATCAGGATTGACATGAATCTTTTGATATTTAGTCCAAAATCCTATCCAGTTCCGAACATCACCATTAAATCTAACTAGTTCCAGTTTCGGTAGCTTATAAGTAAATTTGATGTTTCTTAACCCTCTCTCATCCTGAAATGAAACATCGTGACTGTGAATGGAATGAGTTGAACCTACACCTGTTTCCTGCATCCGAAACTCAAACTTTGTCATTACATCATGTCACCTATAAACATATTGGTCAACTACATCCAACTCTTTGTGCATGAGCTCTTAATTTTCTGGTGTCTCCTCTAATTCTATCATAACCTCACTTATCTGGGAGTCCAGCGCAGTGAGTTGCTCCCGCTTGCGTTTCAATGCCATGATAACTTCGAGTGGGGCCTCTTTATTTTCAATATTATTCTCGAGTTCGTTGGCTGTGTTGGTAAAAGCTCGTCTTGCTCTGGACCTCCAGCCATTTTCTTGGCGCCAAGGAACGTCGGGCACTTTCTAGCACAATCTGAAACAAACTATGCAGACTGATCCTGGCAGGGTCGCCAGATATTTAATATCAGGAACTGTCCAAAGATAAATGATAGGAAAACAAAACGTTCCACGAACAAAAGCAAGAAAATGAACTAGAACTGAAACGATGAAAAATAACTCTTACCTAAATTAATTTCTAAGAATAATTAAGAGACCTACACGCATTGACGGTAAATTCACAAGTGTTTTATTTTTGAAGAAAAACATATGAAATAATTATTTTGGGAAGAAACTAAGGAAAAATATAAATCAATATTGTTTGGGATTCAAATAAATCTTCATCCTTCAATCTTGAAGCCATTTTCCACAATAACGATGGCCGATGACAGTGTGTGCACTGCGGATGGTTCCAGGAGTGGTTTCGATGTTTCAAAGTAAAAATGTAAATAAAAATACATTAAATCTCTATTATTTATAAGAATGAAACTCCGTCTGTCTGTTTGTCTGTCTGTTTGTCTGTCTGTCGTGTCTATGCACGGCCAAACGGCTGAGTGGGGGGAGTCTACGAGTGGGGGGATCTTTTTGGGATTTTCCGATAGGGTGTATAAGCGAATTTAAAATTTTCTAATCCCACCCGAACCATGGGCCGTAGGGCGGGAGGGGGGTCGAAGTAATAATTAATGTGCGCTTTTTGGACTTCCCCGCTTCCCCTACCCCTCTAAACGGCCGTTGACAATTCCGGAAAAATACGGGTTTCGTAGGTTTTCCTACGAGGAAGACGACGGCGCGATCGGATCGCGAAAAAAGTATCGGGAAATGCGTCAAAAAAATGCGAGAGTACGGACCTGTTTTCTCGAAAAGTCCGCCGAAAAACTTGGTTTTTTCCGATTGAAATATAGGTACCCCATAAAGGTACGTTTTTCAGAACGGTTTTCGCGGGCGAAATACAGCTTTGGGTCCGCCGAATCTGAATCCGAAATCGGATATCGAAAAAAGTGACGGGCAGTAGGTCAAATTGCGAGGGGAAGCGAGACTAAGCTATTAAAATGAGAAATTATTATATGTGCTGTGGACGCGAGAAGGCTCTAGGAAGACAGACGTGTTTGGGGTTCGATAACTCAGGTACAGGTTTCGGTGTTTGGGTGTTGGGAGCAGGTACCTTGCGAGCGAAGCGAGAGCCATTTCAACAGAATAAATTCGGATTTTTTCCTACAAATATACAGCAATACCTTGCGAGCGAAGCGAGCAACATCCCCGAATAAACTTTTCGTGGTTCCACGTAGTTTTATAAGATTTAATTTGTTTGTGAGAATTCCCAACTGAAAAAAACGTCTGCCAAGTTGGGTGGGCAGTATAACTTCCTCAAGGATATACAGGTATACCTTGCGAGCGAAGCGAGCAACATCCCCTAATAAAATGTTCGTGGTTCCACGTAGTTTTATAAGATTTAATTTGTTTGTAAGAATTTCCAACAGAAAAAAACGTCTGCCAAGTTGGGTGGGCAGTATAACTTCCTCAAGCGAGCGGAGCGAGCAACATCCCCTACAGAAGTTAAAACTACCCTTAGAGATCTACCGTTTGCGAGCAACATCCCCTACACGTTTCAATTGTAATACATCGCATGTATACAGCCACACTTTGCGAGCGAAGCTAGCAACATTCCCTACATGCCACACTTTGCGAGCGAAGCGAGCAACATTCCCTACATGCCACACTTTGCGAGCGAAGCGAGCAATATTCCCTACATGCCACACTTTGCGAGCGAAGCGAGCAATTTAATGGGGGGTCCGGGGGGCTTGCCCCCCGGCTGGACGTGGAGGCGAGCGTAGCGAGCCGGAGCGGCTAGTATTTAAATAAAAATGACAATGGCACAATCATATCACGCAGGTACAAGAGAATCAATACTCTGGGTATGTCAGCCCTTCACAAGGATGACCCAGACAAAAAAGGGAAGTGGCTTCACTGGGCCTTTGGCTTGGCGTTGTTGGTTCCGTAGGAAGTGAGCGACGTCCTCAGCGAGTGGGTCTGAGATGGACTATGTGGCTGACGATTAATTATTTCCACCAAAACTATGGGGTTTTAAGTCAGCGGACCTAACCCGAACAATGAATGCCTGTGAATCGTTCCATTCATGATTCAATCATGAAATTTGGGACGAAACATCCGAACATCTACCAGTTCGTTGAAGAACTCCTAGACTATACCAAGCTGAACTCCCTTGAAAGAGGTGAGACAGTGCAGCCGAAGGCGAGGAGGATGAAGGGGCAAACTAATCTACTAACCCGTGGTAGGTGCACAACACAACTTGGGTGCCAAAGGTAACAGTTCACTTTTAGCAGTGGTGGGCGCCCAAGATAATTCGGGTGTCGAGAGTAAAAGCCAATTTCTGGCGACGCCAGGTGCCGAGCGTAGTTTTCAGGGTTCAGGTGCCGAACGTAAGGACCCGGTCAAAACGGCACCACTTTTGACCTGTAGAATAACCAAAATTATCGAAATATCTAAAGCTTTGATATTTAATTTAGACAGATTCCAATGTATTCCCATAGTTTGTTTCCAGTTTTGGTCACTTCGTGTGAAGCATTCATGGGAAGACTCATGTCGACGAGTTGTTTCCCATATTTAAGTACATAGGGTGAAATTTTTCCTAGAACGCTTCTTTTCTTCGAATATGCGTACTAAAGAGAACGACAAAATTTCCGCACTGCCTTTCTACGTGTGTGAGAATCAGTAATTTAGTACTTGTATTGTATTTAAATGTGAATAAATACCTACAACTACATAGCAAGAGCTGCACCAGTTTTGAGTTCGAGTAGGACATCATCCATGCGAGTGGCACTCGGGTTAGGGACATTCTGAGGTCGCGTGTTTCTTTCGCCGTACATCTCGTACACGCCCATAGAGCAGCCTTCAAAGAAAATTATGGGATCGAATTCCGAAACTCTCGTAGGAAGTCGAACACGTCCGCGTCAGTTCGGCCGCTAAACCCTTTTCTAAAAGTACTCGTTAGCCTTTCATTACGTACAGTGTACTATCCAAATAACCCACGTTCAAGTATCTGTGACTTCACTGAAAAAGTACTCAGTCATGCAGCATGGCTAACAGAGCTAATTTTCAAAGAAAATAAAGTTGCAAAGAAAGTTTTAAGACACGGTGGCGAACTCGAAAATTTGGTCAATTATGGGGGTTTTTTGCCTAAAAGTTTATTTTTCTCACCTATTTATGAATCTCAGAGATCTGAGCGTTGTTGGAATCGACTCAGCGCTAAAAAATACTTCGACTATGATACGCCACATGATGCCTTATATTATCATTTTTTGGGAGACTAAATTGTAAAGATGAACCTGAAATTCTGAAGCGATCGGGCTGGTCAACGAACTTGACTTGTCTTTTGCCAAGAATGATTTTTCTGCTTGGAACGAATGCTTTTACGCCGTCTTTTAAGGAAGTTATCGTCTGGATTGTTAAAATCTAGGATTGTATTCTTTGATGTATGAAACGGATCCTCTTGGCGGACCCCGCCCCTCCCTCCCATTTTTTTAAATTTTGAAACCATATAATCGCTAATTTTTTCTTCAAAAATTCGCTAAAAGTGAAAAAAAAATCCGACATTTTTGAGATTATTTTGCAATTTCGGATTCAGCACCCCGAAAAACATTAGGAATTGATGAAAAATAACTTCTGGGGTTCTGTCTTGAAAACGCCCTTTTTAAAACTTTGGTTACTGGACTTTATTGTTTCAGAGGTAAGCACACTCATTCAATGTCGTATACCTACACAGGAGTCAAGTTCAATTTTGCAAATTTCCATTTTTATATGCACGCAGCCACAACATATACTTTTGAATCTATCAAGTATAATTTTTCATTGTTTGATAACCTTTTATCGCTCAAATTCGGACGATATAGACGTTACAATTTAATCTACTATTTCCCCCTACCATAAAAATCTGCTATGTGGAAACTTTTAGGATTTTTTGAAGCATTTCAATTATCTTCCTTCATGCTAAGGGTTCAAGGAAACTATGTGCCACACCCAACTTGATAAACCTCTTTTTGGCTATTACAAAGGTTCATTATTGAAAGTAACAAATCGATACCAATAATGGTAAATCGGTAAAAATTATGGAGAATGTAGGGCTTAGCTATAAGACTACGGCTTAGTTCGCGTAAAACTGATACGAATCGGATCAAAGTCCACACATTTCATGAAAATTCTAAACGCGGTTTCAGCCGTCGTGCCATGCATAATTACTGGTAACAATCACTGCTTATCGCAGCTAATGGTGATCGATAACTTCCCACCAATGAACTGGTATATTTAATTCAAGGCATTTACGGCGATTTGAGGTTGACGAGCTCATTAGGAACTGCAATGGTTTTGCTCCCTCAATGTCAAAGATAGGAAATAAATGAATCACGATAGGATAAGCCCGTGCAGTAATATGGTAGCCAGTTGAAATTGCCTCCTATACATGAAACTATAAAGTCAAGAGGGGGGGGGGGGAAATAATAATAATGATAATAATATATAATATTCCCCTCAAAATTGGTTGGATTTGTGTTCAAGATGCGTAGACACCAAATTCATATTCTCTACAGTTGGGGACCAGCTTGATGAACTCGCCGGCAACATGCAGGACTTTCATCTTTCGTTAATGCTTACGATGCATAAGCAAACTTGATAAACTTTCTGTCAATGATCATTCAGAGTAAGAGGTAGCCTGGCAGCCAAGTTGTTTATAAAAAGAAGAGCCTTGGACATAAAATTACTGTGGTTGATCGGTTTGACGGCACCTTCTTTTGGTTGTACTTGTTTCTGGTTCCGAATGAGTCTGAAGTGAAAGAAGCACAGAGTAGAGTAGGAGAGCAGTAAATTGTCAAATTAATGATTCTGAGGTTCATACCCAGGAGTCAACCGGTGATTTAGCTAGAAAAATGAGCAAACTGGGTACGAGGATTCATATTCCACCTGGTCTCATATACGCGAGAGCTTTACTCGCCACAAACTTATCGAGAAATTAAGCGAGGTGGGCTCCAATCAATCAGAGTTCATGAGTCGGAATGTCCAATTACAAGTAGAGCTGAGTAACATTCGCCTTGAACTAGTAGAGTTGCAACCAGGGTGAAGTGATATCTCAAACAGCTCCATCACCTATCGGTAGTAATTTGCGACAATGATTCTTCGATTTAGTGCCCCATAAATAAAACGTTGATTACCAAGCATTCATTCTCACTATGGTTTCAACGGGTTTCTTTGACTTTTTTGAAGACTTTTTGGTGGGCAGAAGCAGACAGATTTCTTAAATAGTTCTGCCTCTGTGCTAATCACAATCCTTCGTGGTGTGAACCAGGGTTCGTATAAATTACATCCATTACCAATAGTGTCACACCAGGGAACGTTAACTTATTTATGGGCGATATCTCGCGCTAGCGTCTGGCCCTCACCTTGAGGAGCTTACCTCCTGAATAACGTGTTCCGTTCTTTTTCTGTTTTTTATTATGCATATTATTTATCTTCCTACTATTCATTCCTTTACTACTACTTTCTTTTCTTACTACCACAATCAAATTCTCGGTTTCAAGTTTCAAACTACAATAACCTTTATTCGTATGATTATTAAATCAAACATAAAACTATAATTTCAACCCCAGGGGATTTAGGATCATGATGGGAGTGAAATCAATTACACAAAATTTTGATGCCGATATACATTTCAAAGTTCAGGAAAATTATGAAATTCAATAAAGAGTTTTCTACTTCTCGTATTCATGTTCTCGTACACGAAAATAGCCTCTCCGAAACAAGAAGAAATTTTCGTAACGTGGAAACACTTTTCGGAACGGGAAGAGTCAGCTTTTCTCGTGCTCAGCTTTTTCGGAATCGTAATTACGAGACGACAACATGACCTTTCTCCAAGATAACCCTAACTTAGCAACCACAACGCAGTTGGTATGGTCACACACATACATACGTCAGTATGGACACAACTGACAAAATTTCCTGACTTTTGCCGCTTTCGTGCTATCTTCCGTTATTGGTTTAACCTTTGTTTTTGTCTTTTGTTCGTGCTTTCAAAGTTTCAACGCGACTATTTCAGCATTTTCATCTCAAGATTTCGTTTCAAGATATGAGCTTTCAAGATTTGTGTTCTTTCTTCATTAACAAAGTGCCAAATAAGTTCAGGAAATTCACGGAGGTACTCTTTGCAGGTCGAGTGAAGACTAAGTTATTAAACACAGAGCTTTACAAGGTTTCTGTCTTTCTCAATCTTAATTGGTGATGTTAACTGATATATATATATATATATATATATATATATATTTATACGAGGGTTTTTTTGATGTAGTGACCAATCTAGTCTTGTGGTTGGATTTAGATTTTTGTTGTTCCATATTTATAACAACGACGTTTCGACTCTAGGAAGAAGAAATTGACAGGAGGTCTGAGACAACAATAGACAAAATAAAATCACAGTTCCCATCCTGATTAGCTGAGCGAGAAAAATTCTCTCCTAGCGAGAAAATTTATTTTCAGTTATTTCACAAGAGTAGTTGTTTTTTTTAAATCGGTTCTATAGTAAAGTATCATTACAATAACTTCCTTTCTCTTTGTTGAACTGCTTTAGTATAATTATTGATTATAAAATTGTAGGGCTACGCAAGTTATTTTTATTATTTAACTTCAGTTTATTTTTTAACAACCAATTTGAATATTAATTGATCATACGATTTGAAGTTATTAACAACGTAAAAAAATAAAATTTTTAGTTCATCTTGAAACAAGGAGTCATTAACATTGTACTAATTTACTAAGAATAATCATCGACATTTTAATATTTTTGACATTTTATGTCTTTACTATGGCACATAAATGAAAAAGCGTCACGCGGGGAGCGTCACGCGGGTACCGTCACGCGGAGAGCGTCACGCGGGGAGCGTCACGCGGGTACCGTCACGCGGAGAGCGTTACGCGGAGATTCCCTAATGATCCCACGATTCTGAGATTTGGTATGTAGCCCCTTGAGGGACTTCTGAACACAACTGACCGATCCCAGATCAGCTGAGTGGCTCTAGAATCCAGTTTTTTCCCTAATGATCCCACGATTCTGAGATTTGGTATGTAGCCCCTTCAGGGACTTCTGAACACAACTGACCGATCCCAGATCAGCTGAGTGGCTCTAGAATCCAGTTTTTTCCCTAATGATCCCACGATTCTGAGATTTGGTATGTAGCCCCTTGAGGGACTTCTGAACACAACTGACCAATCCCAGATCAGCTGAGTGGCTCTAGAATCCAGTTTTTTCCCTAATGATCCCACGATTCTGAGATTTGGTATGTGGGCCCTTGAGAGACTTCTGAACACAACTGACCGATCCCAGATCAGCTGAGTGGCTCTACAATCCAGTTTTTTCCCTAATGATCCCACGATTCTGAGATTTGGTATGTAGCCCCTTGAGGGACTTCTGAACACAACTGACCGATCCCAGATCAGCTGAGTGGCTCTAGAATCCAGTTTTTTCCCTAATGATCCCACGATTCTGAGATTTGGTATGTAGCCCCTTGAGGGACTTCTGAACACAACTGACCGATCCCAGATCAGCAGAGTGGCTCTAGAATCCAGTTTTTTCCCTAATGATCCCACGATTCTGAGATTTGGTATGTAGCCCCTTGAGGGACTTCTGACCACAACTGACCGATCCCAGATCAGCTGAGTGGCTCTAGAATCCAGTTTTTTCCCTAATGATCCCACGATTCTGAGATTTGGTATGTGGGCCCTTGAGGGACTTCTGAACACAACTGACCGATCCCAGATCAGCTGAGTGGCTCTAGAATCCAGTTTTTTCCCTAATGATCCCACGATTCTGAGATTTGGTATGTAGCCCCTTGAGGGACTTCTGAACACAACTGACCAATCCCAGATCAGCTGAGTGGCTCTAGAATCCAGTTTTTTCCCTAATGATCCCACGATTCTGAGATTTGGTATGTAGCCCCTTGAGGGACTTCTGACCACAACTGACCGATCCCAGATCAGCTGAGTGGCTCTACAATCCAGTTTTTTCCCTAATGATCCCACGATTCTGAGATATGGTATGTGGGCCCTTGAGGGACTTCTGAACACAACTGACCGATCCCAGATCAGCTGAGTGGCTCTAGAATCCAGTTTTTTCTTTAATGATCCCGCGATTCTGAGATTTGGTATGTGGGCCCTTGAGGGACTTCTGAACACAACTGACCGATCCCAGATCAGCTGAGTGGGTTTAGAATCCTGTTTTTTCCCTAATGATCCCACGATTCTGAGATTTGGTATGTGGGCCCTTGAGGGACTTCTGAACACAACTGACCGATCCCAGATCAGCTGAGTGGATCTAGAATCCAGTTTTTTCCCTAATGATCCCACGATTCTGAGATTTGGTATGTGGGCCCTTGAGGGACTTCTGAACACAACTGACCGATCCCAGATCAGCTGAGTGGCTCTAGAATCCAGTTTTTTCCATAATAAACTCTAGCCTACACATCGTACTTTTCTCATCATCGGCCATTACTCTTCGTTACAAAATCTGATGATAATAATGATGTAATTATGGAATGAGTAAAACAAAATTGTATTTTGAAATTTATTTGAATGAAAAAAAATATTTTTTTTAAAAACGTGTTTTTGCAATAAATTTCCACAAACAAAAGTACAATAGGTACGGGGTTTTATAGGAAGGGGAAAGGGGGCGCAAAGACATAAAATGTCTCTCGTGGTTGCGTACTTGTACGAAAGCTGTATCCACCGTATGAGTTTCAAGAGGTTCTAATACCAAGTTCAGATTTAGCGAATTTAGTTTTCAGAATGGAAGTGTTCAGTTTCTTCACGTACAACCCAGCCGTTGCTAGGGGAATGGAACTTCCGCAGTTAATTTTTTAATAATAAACCTTTGTGCAATAATTTTCAGCATTTTCCATCATTAACAATTTCTACCAGCTCACCATACTCATGCTATGGCTACAAGAAGGAACCTAACCTGGCATAAATTTTGGTTTGTTATTTTCAATAATGAGTACCTACCTAGAAAAAGCATCCTCAATGGTTAGTTACAATAACTCATTGCTGGTTTGACTTTGACCACCTCGCAACAATGGCAAGGACCGTGAAAGTAATTGCATGCCATTACATTGACATTTTTATCGCAACCTTCTGAGCAGGTACCCGAAAATAATCATCGAAGTATCGATATCAACTCATTCGTCATGGTCATTTCAAAGGTTCATTATTACAAATAATTAATCTAAAAGGAATAATAGAGACCTGAAAATAGATACCTAGCTATCATTATTATATCCGTAGATCCGTAGCAATGGTAATTATATCTAATTATTCATAATAATAATCATTATATTGTCTAAAAATGATATGGCTACCTAAAATAAGGTCGTAGTTGATGGATCCGTAATAATAAATTATAATTTGAACAATTGGGATTGCCTACAATTAATGAGTAAAGAGAAGAATAACATTTTTGGCTATGAGAAGACCAAGGTCGCAGAAGTTATTTTAGTCACTTTTGATTGAAGAAGTTCGGATTTTTTACGGTTTACAGTTTTAGAAAAATTAGATCTTGAGTCATTCTTTTCGAATATCTTTTCGTCCACAATAATTCATGCAACTCGCGTACTTAACTATAATCGCAGTTTTCATCCGATTTTAATGAACCTTTTGGGGATTGTCAAGCTTCCGCAATTATCCTAGGCTACGATTCTTCTCTGATTTTCATGATTTTTGTTTTGTGTAATTAAAAACATGATCTAATTTCGGAACATGTTTGAGGAATTTCTAAGCTTCATCATGGGGGGGGGGGGGGGGGGGGGTGAGTGGAGAGGATAAATACAGATGAACCGCTATGTTTAAAATAATCTCATCTTATTTTTGTGACTGATTTTTGTTATTTGAAGCAACTATTTTAGGAGACGCCGAATAGTAGATCGAGTGTCCTCAACCCCCCCCCCCCCCCCCCCCGCTAAAATGATTAATAATGGGTCCAAAAAAAATTTTTTTTTCTCTCAATCTCTCTTTCATGAAGAAATAACCCATCACTTGATTTTTTAGGTGCGCGCAAAAGGGCGCACTTTCGCTCTAAAAGCGCGCAATTCCTCTCTAAAAGTTTGCTGGTTTTGGAATACCCCATAGGGTTGAGCCTCTGAAATTTTAAAATTCCGAGATTTTCAAATTTAGATACCATTTAACAATTTCAATTTCAAATTTTGAGGTCTGTGGGACTTAGAGGTTTCGTAATTAGAACGAAAGCGCCAAGAATAATTGATATCGGTCAATTAATGGATGAGAAAAGTTGAATAAACCGTTTGGTCGTATTTTGAATTCGGAGGGAGCTTTGAGCCGTTTTCTGGATCGGACAATTTTCGCGCGTCTATCGCTAGGTATATTTGAGTCACTCACCTTTATTGCTCTTTTGGTTGGAATGGCTGGACGGAAAGCAGTCCGTCTGCTTTCGGAGACCTTACGGCACCCCCTTAATCATGTCGCATTCAGTAACAGCCACTGAATCACCAATGTGTGGATAATTAAATTATCTACTACAAACAAGACTTAGGGAAGTTCCTGTAATTGTCGTGTCCGACCTTTAACCAGATGTAGTTTTCTCAAATAAATAAAGCAGATGAACCTGAGGGGAAGGGCCAGGACTAAAGTAAGGGGTCAAGTCCTCTGTGAAAGGGTGACCCACCAATAGGGAGAAGGGTTATAAAAGGACTATCCCTGCTCCTCAGACCACATTCTGGCGATCAAACTCAAACAACCAACTGCTTTCTCTCTCAAGCCTTACACCTCCAGTTTGCATTTCACTCACCTTTTCCGTTGGTGATATCCGATCATTTAATCTTCAGTTTATCATTTCTCAATTTCCATTATATGTTTTTTGTTAATATCTACAAACCTGATCGGTCCAGACCTTGGTAGAGCTATGGAGCCTACGCGGCCCAGCTATTAATTAGCGTAATGTTGACACAGACAATTAGTTAGCGCTATAGGACCTATCAGTACTTAGAGCTATGGTATGATCTGGCCAGTAGGGCTACGGTATGACTGGCTATTAGAACAGGATTCTAGGTAGGAACATGGAGATCGGGGCAAGTAGGGTAAATGTACGTGTGGTTTTTATTGGTTCAGAGTTTAATACACTCTCTCAACGCCTTCTTATTTCCAGGAGTCGATTTCATGAATCATTTCCGAATTCTCATTCACACGCAGCCACAACACATGTTATTACTCGGAATGTTTTCAACAGTCACTAACCATTCGTATCAATTATGTTCGCAGGGTCGGACTTTTGCAAGTCTCATTCAAGATTACATTCGCACTTACAAATGTCTGAACGAGATCTACATACCTCTCTACCTGACCGACAAAGGCAGGGCTGTGTACGATGCGGGTCTGGAAGCCTGTCAGAAGATGTATCCACAATATGTTCGTGAACTCCAAGGAACAGCAGATGGCGCTGACGTACCTTTCTATAAAGTAAGTTTGTTGCTGGTGTGACAATGAATTTCGACCTACATGTAAAGTCTTACCTACTATTCACATGTTTCTCTAAATTTTATGAATAAAAATGAGTACCTACACCTAAGCTTTCACTGAAACTCCCACGGCTTCTTGGATGTCACTAGCTGTCCTATATAGGGAGGATTAGAAATTGTTTTGACTATCTCGCATCAACTACTTCGATGAAACACACTTACATGGACGGTCTTGAACTAGGAGTATTTAAAATTATCATTTACGTACCTTTCGGAATAATCCGTCGACACTAGCAATTCGAGAACTGGGGGCGAGCACTTTTGACGCAAAGACATCATTACCGTTCACGGTATTGTTTCGACGCGAACTAAATCACTCACGACGAAGTTGTGGAAACCCATTTCAAAACGGAAGTTAGTGAAAAAAAGTTATCATTTCCACAAAAAATAAAGAGTTACAATGTTAAGTGGATTTCGACGGTTAGGCCATCGTCAGTAACAAACAATGACTGGAGACACATTAGAAAGGACACAGCTTTTATAGTCACAGGTGAAGGAAGTTTGAATCCCATTGGTCAAGAGTAAGAAAAGGGGCAGGAGGTACAACCAATTAAGTGCAAATAAAGTGAAGGGGGATTATAGCTAATCAGGAGAATTTCTGATAAAATCGGCAAAATTCTATCATCGAGAGGTTAAAAAAGTAGGTCTTAAAACTAAAAATAGTCTTAAAGCATTACTAGGATCCGTTAAGGACAAAATCAATGTTCAGGATAAAAGTGGGGTTTATAAACTAAAATGTTCTTGTTGGTAGGAAATTCAGGGAAAGAATAAATATGAGCATCAGGAGGATTTCAGGGAAAATAAGGGTAAGTTTACATTTGCGAAACATCTTAAGGAATTCAATCATGGTTACAATTTCGATTTGAAAAATAGACAGTTTGTAGAATTTCTTCATTTTTATCAAAAGGGAGGTATGATGAATGCACTTGGAAAGTTCGAAATGATCAAAAGTTACAGATCTGGTAAATGTTTAAATGAGGATATTCCTCAATATACTTCACCACTGATAGGTCCATTTCTATAAAGCTTGGAACTATCCCTTCACACTGTTGAAACCATATTGAGATATTTTCGCTTTCACTTCATCTGATTAGCTATAATCCCCCTTCACTTCGCTTGCACTTAAATGGTTGTACCTCCTGCCCCTTTCCTTTCTCTTGACCAATGGGATTCAATCTCTCTTCACCTGTGACTATAAAAGCTGTGTCCTTTCTAATGTGTCTTCAGTTATTGTTTGTTACTGATGATGGCCTAACCGTCGAAATCGATTTAACGTTGTAACTCTTCATTTTTCGTGAAAATAGACGTTTTTTTTACTAACTTCCGTTTTTCTATTGTTTCGACGGCCTGATGATGATGTCTTTGCATCGAAAGCGCTCGCCCCCAGTACTCGACTTGTTAGAGCCGACGGATTCCTCCGAAAGGTACGTAAATGATAACTTTACTGTTACTACTACCGGAAATAACCCTTCAGATTTTATACTAGATGAATTTAGTTATACCTAACGAGCTTACGAATTCGCAGCTGTTCCTGATGCACTTGGACGAAGTGCTGCCCGTTGCCGTGGGAGAAGAGAATCCTAACCAGGGCCAAGGCTGCTCCACGATGACCGTCAATCAGCCGACAGAGGTGAGTAAACTCATTGTAGAAGCCGGCCTCCTTGGCCTCCAAGCACGGTCGAGGCCGCCTGGACTCGGAGGCTCGCCTCCTTGTCACCTGGCCAGAACAGCTTTGTGGGGTAAACCTGTCACATTCTAACGCTTATTAAAATTGAAGTCATCGTCCTGAAGCTGTTTTTTTTTTCGCATAAAAACGCAAGAAAATAACTGAGATATGGTTGCTTTTAAGCTCCAAACCGGCCTATCCTGAAGCTTTTTCACTTGGAAACGCACACACACAGTAAAATTACATGATGCCTGCTTTTTAGTAAGTAAAAAAGGAACAAAAAATAACCATGTTCGGGAGCTAAAAAATGCATTAATTTGGCGCGCACTGGTGGCGGTGTGGCCGCCAGCAAACAGGCGTATAAAAATGTCATAGTAGGATAAAAGTGCCTTTACCATCGTATTGAGATCCACCAGTGCTCGCCAAATTAATGCATTTTTTAGCTCCCGACCCTGGTTTTTTATTCCTTTTTTAATAACTAAAAAGCAAATGTAATTTTACTGTGTGTGTACGTTCCCAAGCAAAAAAGCTTCAGGATAGTCCGCTTTGGAGCTTAAAATCAACCACATATATCAGTTATTTTCGTGCGTTTTTATGCGAAAAAACAGCTCCAGGATGATGACGTCAATTTTAATGAGCGTTCGAATGTAAGTGTACAGGTTTACCCTACTCAGCTTTATTGCACGTGATTAGCGGGCTTGACATATTATTGCTTTTTGCTTCCTCACTACCGAAGCTAGGGAAGCTTTGAGTTCGTGATAGACACCGGAAAAATTTGTGTCCCCTAAAATCAAAATTTCCACTCGCTTTTTGTGATTCAGTGGTCGTTGATCAATTTTGGTTAACCGTGTCTGTCTGTCTGTGGTAACTCCTTGCCACGCCTAAAACTACCCCAAGTTTCAGTCCGATCCCGATGAAAATTTCAGAGATTGTGCGGGTTAGCTCCTAGAAGGTCCCCTATAACTTCCCGTCCCCTACAGAGTGTCTCCAAAAAAAAAGTGTCACACAAAAAGAGGAATCGATTCTACTACTAATTCCCAACCAAAAGTTCCTCATAGAAAATTTTCGAAAACCCCTTGTTTCTGGGAGTAATTTTACTTTAAAGATGTTTTTCGTGTTTTCAACCTTATATCACTAAAATAACCATAATTCCCTTGAATGCAAGTAAAAATTAGTATACCGTTGGAATGAGTAATAAATTTCCTACCACTCTGATACCGATTCAAAATTTTGTAAGCAGGTTTAATGGACGAGAAATCCAGTTGAAACAGGACAAATCTTACGAAACCTGTCAAAATTTTGAGTGCTATAGCTCAAAGGTCTTCTATAAAATTTTACACCCGGAGACGAAAAAAACTGTAACGAGACCTCACCTTTCCAGCGATTTGGCCGATTTTATGTTTTTAATGATGAAAAAAAGCCACAGTTCCTTTGAGCCTGACGGCTAAAATTAAAAAACATGAATATGCTTTAGCCGTACACGACTCATTCCTCGTCGATTCTCTGAACCCGACCCCCCATCGGCCTCTGAACTCTGTTTATCATTCTGCCATCAATCCTAAAACATGGAATCATGTTTTAGCTCCTCGTTCTCACTTTATTATAGAAATGATCACGACCATTGAGCTCTTGTGAGATGATGATCTCCTAATAGAAACTCGCGAGTAAACATTCACTTTATTATAGAAATGATCACGACGATTGAGCTCTTGTGAGATGATGATCTCCTAATAGAAACTCGCGAGTAAACATTCACTTTATTATAGAAAGAGGCTAAAGAGGCTACATACGAAATTACAGCTTCCTATAGTGTAAAGTATAGAAATTACCTATTAAAATAATTTAACCACCGCTTCACAAATCTAACCGTTCTCGCAATATTCGGATCACCTGCTATGAATCACATAATCGAAACAACAGCTCAATGAAATCATCAGAAATTAACAAGCGGTTGCAATCATGTTCACAATATCAATAATTGAGAATGATCACCTGTGTGTAAACAATTATTCATATAACCATGCTCATAACTCAGCTTGTTGGCCACGCACTTTGCAGTAGTTAATATAGTATGGTTGGATAAATCGAGAGCTTTCGAACGAATGGTCAACGAATTTTGTGGGATGAAAAACGACGAAGTATCATATCCCTAGCAACGACTCGGTTGTAAGCGGAAATCATCACAATTATTGGCGCTACTTTCGTTGCACTCTCGTGGGACATTTTTCGGTAGTTAGGTCACGGCTAAAGCATATTCATGCTAAAACGGACGGTAGACCTACGGTTCTACAGTCAGATCATCTAATAATGATTAATTTCACACATTATTAGTTCATTATGGTTACTTAGCAATATTAGTTTATAACTGAGCGTAATAAATCAGCTTTCTATGACACAACAGAGGCTTAGTAATTATGAGATTCTGTGATAAAATGAGTGCATTTCAAAAAGTGGCTAACGATTTTTCTGCTATGAAAACTAAGGGAGTTACACTTCCCTAGTAACGCATTGGTTGTACGTGAAAATCAATAGAAAACCCTACCGTGGAGTGACGCTCTTGACGTGACAAAAGCAAATGAAAACGTCCTGTTAATCATTATTAAATGATAAAACATTGTTTTTTCAATGAAATTGAGGGTTTTCTTGAAAATTGACCTCCTATGAAAATACGAGTTTAGAGTTGGGTTCTACGTAGGTATTCTTTAATACTGAATCGAATGGTAACACTTGCAAATCTCCTGAATCCCGTTTTAACCAAGTTTCCACTTTAACTCAAATTTTGAGTTCATTCTACATTATAAATTCAATTTAATTTTAGCGGTGAAACTAATTAGCTAAAGTGTGAAACTTGGTTATGTCGGAGTTTAGGAGATACGCAAGTGTTACCATTCGATTCAGCGTTAAAAAATACGTAGAAACAAATCCCGAACTCGTATTTTCATGGGAGATTATTTCTCAAGAAAACCATCAATTTTATTGAAAAAACAATGTTTTTTAACATTAAAACACTGTTTTCTCCCCTAATTGGCAAAGTAAAAGTAAAATTGACCACACATCATTGGAATGGTGAGATCTCGGCGCAGTTTTCATTGTCTCCCGGAGGTAAAATCAGATAGAAGACTTTTGAGCTATAGCGCTCCGAATTTGGACAGGTTTCTCAAGGTTTGTCAAATTTCAACTTTCAGCCGGATTTCTCTCCCAATAAACCTGGTTACAAAATTTTGAATTTGCATCAGAGTGCTAGGAAATTTAACCCTCTTCCCAACGTTGTAGGTACTAATTTTTTAATTGTCACTGCATTCGAGGGAGTTATGATTATTATAGTGATATAAGCTTGAAGACACGAAAAAATCTTTGAAGTAAAATTACTCCCGGAAACAAAAAGAAAATCGAAAATTTTCTACGAGAAACTTTTTGTTGCAAATCAGTTGTAGAATCGATTCCTTCTTTGAGTGACATCCGTTCGGAGACACCCGCATAATGGTATATTGTTATATATATATATATATGAGGCATCCCTAGAAGTCTTATATGCACAGAATTGGCTGTACAGTTTTTAGCGCCAATCCAATTTGAGACCGCAACGATAGAACGATAAACTTGATACCAACGCAAAAACATTTATCAGGTTTTTATTTCCTATAAATCCTGAACAGTAAGTTTTTTGAGGATTTCGATCGACCCGAAATTTGTAGGGGATCAAATTTTGGTCCTGATGAGTTTTTTGGTTGGACGTATAGCTTGCAATTAAAATAGGGAAATTGGTTGTCTTACTTCAGTTTCTCGTCTATAATTTCTGAACGATGTGTTTTTAAAATTGTTGTTCAGAATTAGGGTTTTTGTTTACATCTAGAGAATCTAATTTTCTACAAATTTGGTTCTCACAAATTTTCTTAAAGGAACAATACATTCCGAGATATAGCCGTTCAAATATTAAGGAAAAACGTAGCTATAGCTTCCTCACATATTGTAACATGGACGTATAGGATTACTTGAAGAACAAAGTACGAGTCGAAATAATCGATGAGTCGACATAATAAGAAATTAAAGTTTATGTATGCGCATAGACTACTATTAATCCAACGGCGATGAAATTTATAGGGTATTGTCTGGGGGCTAAACCACACAATCCTTGGAAATTTCATAAAAATCGGTCCATTAGTCTCGGAGATTTTTCTTTGTCAGTCAATATTAGTTTCGCGCATGCGCAATGATTATTACTTCATCAATTGTGATATATTTTATAGGACATTCTTTTAGAACATATACCCAACTATCTACCGAGTTTGAACGAAGTCGGACCCACAGATGATGAGAAATTGACGTTATGAGAAATTAACGTAGGCGTAGGCGCACAGGATACTGTTGATCCGACGGCAATGAAAATTATATGGGACCATCTAGGAGCAAACCCGCACAATCCCTGAAAATTTCATCGAAATTGGAACAAAACTTGGTATGGTTTCGGGTGTAACAAGGATTTACCGCAGACGGGTATCAGACAGACATCAAGCAGAAAGACAAAGACATGTACAGATACAGAACCGGTAGCGGTAGGTAGCTGACCAATCACACCAGGTAGGTAGGTTGAGTAGCGAAGACGAACGTATTTTCGCGGTGAGCATAGAATCAGTCAACTTCAACAGCCTCAGTCAACTTACTCGTTGTAGATAACATAATCATGCACAAGTCCGTTGTTACGATCCTCAACTTCCCAAGCATTGAACAGGTTGTAGATTAAGTAGATAAATAGAATTCCCCAATTGCGTTAGTTTAAATAGTAAGTTGATGTAGAAGTAGCCAAATTACTTTCTCGAGATGGAAGCAGGCGGAGATTGATCAAAAAGCAAGATCAAAGATACATTGCTGAAAATTGTTTCGCTGAGATTTCAACAAACCGTGTTCAAGGGAAGCGGATCGAAGTTGATTGATGATGAATCATAATGTTGAAATACATTTCATGAATTATGCGGACATTATTCAAATTATTTGATGAAAATCACGTCGCGGAAAAAACGTGTTCTCGACGTAAACAAACGAACTTCTTCTCGACTCAGGGTCACGACCCAACAATGTTCAGAATGTAACAATCAAGGGGGCACAGGTTGACCACTCTTGTTCATAAATGTAGTTAGGTGGGCAGTGAATCTTGAATTTGGTGTTGCGAATGCGAAGCTACTGATAAGCTTGAATAAATACTGGGACCTCCTGATGTAGTTGTGTTAAAATGTGTTTCAAGTGACTGCGGCATTGCGGGAACGGGAAGAGAAGGACGGAGAGTAGATTTCGAGTGGCGGCGCTGAACGAAATCTGTAGTAAACCCTTTTTTATGGGGTGGATCCATCTCCGAGCTGGTTCATGCTTCAAACCGCGGTACTCGAGCGAAATGTCTAGGAAAATGGCGTCCCAGAGCCGCGGATACAAAATTCGGATCGACCAGACCAAAATGTTTTGATAAGGGCAGGCTGTTTTGAATGCAGCTATGCACCTACATAGATAATGTTCAATGGCGGATAGAGATTTTGGGGTTATTGCCAACATTTGAGGCCAGATTCCTCACAATGAGTCGCTTAGAGTTCATTCGCGTTTTATTATAATGGAGGGGGTACATCCATTAAAATCATGAACTACTCGCCATTCTTAAAAAATCAAATTCAAACAAGACATTGGGATCTCGCTGTTAAGCATGCATTATGTTTCCTACATTTATAGAAACTGATCGGCCACACAGAAGATGGGTTCAAGGAGGCCCTCAACCACGTGTACATTGTGAAAGCCACAATAACTGACTCATCACCTCCTGAGGAGTTCACGGCGTTTTGCTACCCAGGTCTACTCCCGGGTTACTCGATGGGATTCAACAAGGACTTTGCTTTCTCCGTCAACATCCTGGGAGCCAAGTATCTCCCCAAAGGCTGCCCACGTGAGTAATCAATGGTTTTTTTTTTTTTTTGCAGAGATTTTAATGTATTAGCTTTGGCACATAAAGTCGAAAATCGACGATCTGTCTACACCGACACCTCAATCACGATATTGTTTTCACAGGACACAAGGAATACATCTATTTTGTCCAACAAGGCACTAATCTCTTACGCTTAAAGAAGTTTCAAAACTATGTTCGGTTACCCAATCATTGTTTCGAATAAGCAAGAAGTTTAATGAAGAGGCCATGTGAAAACACATCAAAATATCTAGAGTACAACCCCCCCTTGGATCCGCTTCTGGTATAGGATAGGCTTTAAGTTGAAAACGGTTAATGCCAATGTACCTACAGGTAATGCTGAAGAGTTTTCCTCTATCCCCATTAGCGCTACTATCCCTTCTGCGTGTAATCCATTTACAATCACACTTGAGAAGTGCGAGGAAGCCATGCGCAACATTATTTTGGTATCTCAATAAGTTGGTTTGTATAAGTAGATACTTACTGGAAACCATGGACAATTGTTGGACCTTCAGGACCTTCACGTTGATGTTTATCTTAACTTCCAGACATGTTCGAAGATCCATTCGTGAGACAAAACAGCCTATTAAAACTTGCAGAGACCGAAGTCCTTACTTCAAGGGTAATAGCCCGAGTTAGCCCGCCGGCCGCCATGTTGTTTGGCTGCCATGCCTACTGATGGGACTCCACGCATGGGCGAGTGCGTGCGCAACCAGATGAATCTTCCTCAAAACAAGCAGGTCGAGCTGATTTCGGTAACCAGCGACCTCTAATTAAGTATCATACCTCTAATCAAGTTCTTGGAAGAGGAAGAAATCAATTAATTTGTGTTCCATTGATCTTGGACAGAGAATTCTTTATTGGACGAATACATTCCAAGAACGCCATTTCGCATGGCTTCATTCGTGTTTCCCATAGTGTAATTCATTGAACAAGAACATCTAGTCGAATAGGTACAGCTCTCGTAATTTTAATTATTACTTACTTCGAGTGGATAGGTAATTCCGTTTAACAATGTCGCACAGTGTTTCAGTTAATGATTTTCAGGTCGAAAGAAGTCAAAACAAAAGTTTCTGAAGAAAATTAAAAGTAATAATCAGTCTCTATGTGGTAAACTATGTCCTAAATTTAACACACCACCCAGAAAACTTATGAACAACTACGAAAATCCCTAGGATTTCGCTTCGCTACTTCCCTTGTTTTCTAATAATTAATTTGTTCACCTTCTTCTGATCACCTTGTCTTGAACAGGGATGTTTCTTCCAAAGGTTTTAAACACAAATTATATGGTAAATATGTATTTAAATATAAATTTTTGATTAATTCATCCCTTCCTTCTGAAAACAGGTCTAGTTTGAAAATTAGTTGTTTAAAGTTGACAGTTGAAGAAAATTTCAAGTACTGGTTTTCCAAATTGGGAGCGTTTTATAGAGAATTTAATGCTTAGCTTAATTGTTAATTCTTACGTGGATCCCGTATCTTTCTCAAACAATTGGAAGAAATAATTTACTTCAGTTTTCCGAAGCATATTGCATAATTTTACATCGTGAGTTAGATGGGTAGGTACTTTATTAAAAATTGTCTGAAACCTAAAAGCACAGAAAAATAATGTAGGCACTTATACATAGTTTGCTATAGTTTCTAAACATAACTTCGAAAGGAATATTTCAGAGATTTGAATAAAATAAATGCTAAAAAGCCTTCGATTGTGCCAAAATTAGGCAGTTTAACAAAATGATTAATTTAAATTTTGAAGATAATCAAAACCGTGATACGCATTGATTAATAAGGTGGGTTCGGACTGTTTTCACTCAAATCCCCAAGATCACTGTGCGTCGTTATAACATTTTTTGTATAGATGACATCAAGTTTGATGAATTCTCAGAATTAAAGACATTTGCCTGTACGGTATTTAGGTATGAATAAAGATCAATTAACAAAACATTTAATTTACCATTATTCATGTCATTAAATAATTGTATTTACCTGATGTGATTTTTTAAGGCTTGACCGATTTCGGGGGATAGGACGTATTGGGAATGATAAATTCCATAATTTCCATCCACACACTGTTAAAAGCACGATGAAAATCCAATGCCGGCGGAACTTGAAGGGTTGCCTTCTACAAGCTATCCTGGACAATGCTGAAATTTCATCATATTTGGCCGAGTATGCAGTCATGGATTTTTTCCATTACGAGGAATTCGGCGTTTGTGCTCACGCAATAACCATATTTGATCTATTTATAGTGAAATTCATGGGAAATCACCTAGGGTTCTATCTTTCTGTTGGTTTCAAGCGTATAGAGGTAATCACAGCAGAAACGGGGATTTCTAGAAATTCATCCATGCTCACACGCATTTCTTGGTACAATGGCGGATAGCATGGCAGCTACTTCGCACAATACAAGCAAATTTCAACAGACTTTACCTAAAAGTTGTGGGAAGTATTTCGTTGCTAAAAAAGAATTTTTTGCTTGCCTATGCGACAGCTATCGTTTGTCCTATCCCAATTAAATGCATGGTAAATTACTTTGAATCTATCTAGGTGCCCAACAAATTTTCAGTGGATTCGGGACACTATATTGTGGGGCATTAGATGTTCCAGGAAGCTCAGGTTTTTGCATGCTCACGCTTCCCTATCAGTCGAACGGCGATGAAACCTATAAAGGATTGTGTATTGATTATCTGCCTTAATTCCTGAAAATATCATCCCAATTGGTCTGTAATCAGGTATAGTTTAGCCTGAAATTGATCAATCATAGACGTACAGGCAGAGGGAAAGCTGTCAGCATTCTGAAAGCTGCGAAACTCTAAACGCAAGTGGACATTTTGATTTTGAAGGTTAAATAATTTTCTACCTACCGCAAAAAATATTAAGAGTAACTTTTTGTAGGATAATATTTGTAGACTGTCGAACTCTTGGGATATCCATGAGTCGTCACACCGTGTAGGTACATATTTACCGATATGACTGTGTAGGGTTTTCCGTAGAAAGTCCGAGTTACTAATAAAACGTAGTGTCACGAACAGTTGGGCTTTCCTAAAATCAGAAATATAACAAAAGCGCTACAAAATATTACCCAAAGGAATATTATTTCTGTATTAGCTGCGCTGATCACAGGTACTAGGTGATTATTATGCGGAGCCTAAGGTACATCATTATCTACATAGCCGTAGGCACTCACCGGAAGAAAATAAATTAAATACAAATGAAACACGGACCTACGCTTCCTTGTTATAGACCTTCTGTAGATAAAACAAGTTAAAATAAACTCAATTCCTTAAAAGAATAATTTTATTGAAGTTATATCAGTTTAGTAGATTACATAGATTAGTAGGGGATTTTTACTCTGACCACACTAGTGATCATTCATATTCATGTTGCCCCCCCCCCCCCCACCCTACCCTACCTCCCTCAACATCACCCATTCCCCCCCTTAAAGAAAGCGAAAGGACGAACGTACACCATTCGCGTGATCTCATTTGATTCAATGAAATGAAATCTGTTAATTCCAAACAAAATTTAACGCTATTCTTATATGAAAAGTTTCTGTAATTCTATTTTTTTCGAATTTGCGAAAATAGAATTTTTCAAATTGGATTTTTTTTAAATTTCTGTCTTCAAAAATTCTGAAACGACTCCAGGAGTACCTGTAACACTTCTTCATGCATATAAATTTATAATTCGATGGGTACCTAGGTATGTATAATTTCAGACAATATCACTCCTTAGAGTTGAGGTTAAAAAATCGGTTCCTTCGCTGAAAACTCAAGCATTTCAAGAAATACCATCAGCTCGTTTGACAACACTTTTTGATCACAATAATTGCTCAAATTTCATAAAATTGAATCAACAAATCTCTTAAAATGGCAAAACTGCTTAATTGTTGAAATTTACATTCTCATCACAAAATTACTTTGTAAAAGTAAATTAACTATGAATTTGTACATTTGTGCACTAAACTGTCCTGAAACAGGAGAGAATTTAGCTTACTCAGCTGTTCAAATCAATCGTCTCTTAGTGTCCCAGAGAGTCTGTATATCTAATTTCAACTTCCTAGGATGAACAGAAGACAATTTAGCTCACTCAGCTGATTCGGAAAGATCCAATAATCTCTATCGTCTCTTAATTTGTATTTCAGAGATTAAATACGATAGAAATCATCAGCTTTAGGAGGCCATCAGCTGATCAGAGGTCTAAGCATCGTCTAGTACCTACTACTAACAAGTACCTAATACACCTTAGTATATCAACAATGCACTTAGTGACTTCTTTTCACATTATTAGTTCATTATAGTTACTTAGCAATATTAGTTTATAACTTAGCGTAATAAATCAGCTTTCCTCTACACTACAATGGCTTAGAGATCACGAGATGTTGTGGTAAAATCAGAGCATTCCAAAAACTGGCAAACGATTTTCCAATGCAATGAAAACTAAGGGAGTGACACTTCGCTTGTAACGGTGGTTGTACGTGAAAATCAATAGAAATAGAAAACGCTGCAAATTATTACACAATAGTTTATTATTTCTGTGTCAAATAGCCCTTCTACGCAGATAATTGGTCTACCTCTTATGTAATATTATGATCGGAACATGACGCATCGTGCCCCTGAGAAGGGTTCACACTTTTACAGTCCCAAGAACCAAGAACGTTAGCGCATGCGCAGAATGGAGTAGTGATTTGAGAAAAACCAAATTGGTAGGGAATAATCTACAGCCTGACCCACAAATTTCCAGAAAATGTAATCAAAATCTAATGATAATTATACCTTGTTCTCGGAGTACACTTTTGCGCATGCGCAGGAGCTAATAGTGATGCAATTATGTTGAAATTAACATGGAATAATTAAACCATTGCCCCCCAACTATGCACCAAATTTGAGCGGGATTGGATAACTAGGGCGTAAAGAAATGATGGTTGAAGGAATTTACGTTTGTGCATGCGCAAAATGGAGTAATGATTTGAGAAGTATAGAATTAACAGTGGGCCATTTGCAGCCTAACCCGCATATTCCCTGAAAATTTCATCAAAATCAGATAAAAATGTTGAAATTAGGCTCGTTCAAAAAGGAATATATATTCGCGCATGCGGAGTAGCTACCAATGGTGGGATATGTTGAAATTGCAAGGGAATGCTCATATTAACCTCTTCCGCCTATCCTCCAAATTTGAGCGGATTGGACAATGGAGGCGTAATAAAATGATGGTTGATGGGATTCACGTTTGCGCATGCGCCGAGTGAACCGACTTTCGGTAGAATTTCGAGCTTGGTCGTCTATTCAGCTTGTGATCTCTCCATCTTCTCATGCTTAGAAATTCGAAGGTTTTTTTTCGATGTTCAAGTCCTAAGGGAAATCGAACTATTCAACGTACAGCGTTGTGGGTGGTTTTAATCGATTCTTTGGGATTAAGTTTATAATTGACAAGCAACAAGTTATTACTGTTACTTAGAAAGTTTTCGGGATCTCGATTTTTTAAATGTTTAGCCCTTAAATACTACCCTTTAGGGTTGATGAAAATTGATGCCGAGCTTTTAGGATCATCTAGACCCCAAATGTGATTTCTAACACAAGTTTCAAATAGTTCGGTCTATTATTTTCGGAGAAAAGCCGCGGACGGCGGACAATTTTTGGATTCTACGCATCTTGAAACGTAAACCAAAAAATTTTCAGGGGGTGTTAAAATTTATTAATTTTTTGGTCGATAACAAATGTTCATCATTGAAAATAATAAAACAAAATAATCTCAATATCAATAACTTGAGGGGAAAAAAAACCTGTTTTCGCCCATTTTTGGCTCATAGCATTAATGCGTTTGAAGCGATCGGGCTGGCTAGATTCTTGGACCAATTAGACCCCAAGTGGAGTCCATGTGCGAAAGACCGGATTTTTCTCATCAGGTTAAAGGCCTTTTATGGCCTGGACGGTGGACAGGCATTGCAGTTTTGGAATGTGCGCACCTTGAAACGTAAAGTGGCAAAGTTTGAGAGATATTTTTGTTTTTTTAATACGATTGCAAAGGCTTATAATTGGAAATAATAAACCAAAACGTATGTAGGTACTTGCATTTTATTGAAATGTATTAAAAGTCGATTAAAACTGCTAAAGATTTATGTAAAACCCTAGAATCGGATTGTAAAGCAGGTTTCAGTCAGAAAAGTTCCATTGATGCAGCGTAGTATCATTTTCGTAAATTATAGGTTGTATAATGTTTGGTAGATTGTCTTGATATTTAGACAGTTTGCGTGCAAAGAAAATGTTGAATACAAATTTGATTTCGAAAAACTCGTTATGAATAAAATTGGGTATCTCAAAGATTTGGATTTTGAATGTTTTTTCAGTTTTTATAGGTTGTTCAGCAAATATTTGAAATTTAACTGCATTTCTCAGCATGGTTTTGTACATAACTTTTTTTTAATGTTCCAGTTCATTGTTGATAAAATTATTTTGAGTAAAACTCAGGTAAAAAATAAAATTTAAAAATTTCCTTTTTAGCTTTTTTTAGTGATTTTTTAAAAAGATTGTTTTTGAAATGTGATCAATTTGATGTGCTAGAAAAATGCCGACCAACAAACTCATCCTTTCATTTGTAAAGCTTGATTTCTTCCCGCAAGAACGGAATTTCCATCTCATTCCCAAGTAGAGTTATCGTACGGAATGACTTATATATTTATATACGTACTTATGAACATATATATATGAAAGTGTTTATCTCTAGGAATCGTTTCAAAATGCTTCAAAACGGATTTAAATTACAGAAATTTTCGAAAATTCTGATTTAAAATATTTTGGAGCATTGAAATACGGTTCATTTTTTATGAAAACTCGTTAAAACTTAATATTGCAACCTTTAAATTATACCCTTTTTAAGATTAATCAAAATTGACGTGAGGATTCAGTTCTAATTAGGACCCATATGTGATTTTTAGTTTTATAATATTCGGCAGTAGATTGGCAGAAAAGCTCCGGATGGCGGACGGACAGTTATTTTCGTTTTACATTTCTTTTTATATTAGACTCTTGAAATATACGTATCTGGAACGTAAACTAACAAGTTTTGATGGAAATTTTTTCGATTGATAACAAAGGTTCATTATTACAAAGAATAAACCAGAGCGGGGTGGTGTTTTTCTCACGCCTGTCTTTTTTGGGACGTCCCTGTCTAATTAACGCAAATTAAATTAATATGCAAAAACTGAGTGGTTCATTAACGTTTAACAGCTCAACGAATTAAGTTACCGCCCAGGTCTCCACCTTAACATTTCTCCGGAAATTAGAGTCGCATAGGTAATGAGAAGGTGAGTGAAGACTTTTATCGGGTGCATCGATCGGAATACGAACGTGTTACGATTGAAAATGAAATTATTGCGTAACGGAACCCCTGCCGAGTGTTAGAATTAAAGGAAAACAAACGAAACCCAGAAGCCTCAATACTGTAAATAGCTAATCCACTTAATCTGATTTAATGTAAGTACGGATCAGAAAAGCAACGCTTGATCCACGATGCGCAGGGTCTTCTGAAAGGTTGCATAAATTGGGTGACGTAATGGTTCGACGTATAAGAATTACATCAAGTACCAATATCTACACTTTCCAATCGAAAAACACTGCAAATTATTAAGCTAAATTTTATTATTTCTCTATTAGATAGCCCTTCTACGCAGTTCAAAGGTCTGTCATTATAAGTGTAGTCTATTGTACTTTATCTAAACTCGACGCATTGCGCCTCGCAAAAGCGCCAGGACCCCCCCTTCCCTCCCATTTTCAAGCTTTTAATTAAATGTTAACAAACAAACCCCTTTACGACAAAGGCTTTTCTGTCCTTTCATTAGTTTTAAAACCAATTTAAGGACAGAAAAGCCTTCTTTGTAAAGATTTGTAATAATTTGAACTGTCCAAATAAAGAAAAGTTGCAATGTCATCTTCCCACCATCAAGAGGGGGAATTACACAGACCATGCAAACTGTATATTGATTTGAAACTATGTTTGTTTATTGTACAAAAAATCCTTTATTACAATAGATTATTGTATTTCAGTAGGTTGAATAGAGAATAAATCAGCTATAAAAGACCCTCGCTAATAAGTGGTGTTTTCCGTAGCTCGTAAAATTGTATAAAAAGTAATAAAAAGGTATAAAAAAACTTGAAATGGTAGCTCACATTCGTTTCTGGAGCACTATTTAGTGGAGAAATCGGACTTTGATCATCACGCATGGTGACGCTGTGGCTCCTATCTCGCGGTTTTTTAAGTGGATCCCCCATTTTTCATTACAGATTCGGAATTTACATGAAATTTTATCAATCGAATGTTTGAGTGCGTGAAAGTTTGTGCAATCACTCGCAAATGTGGACGAATCGTGGGATATTGAGTTTTTGGAAATATTCAATCGCCACATGTGATAGTTGACTTCGGGGTATTTTTTCAGGGTGTACCTCGTGGTGATGTTCATATTTGATATTCGCAATACAAACGGTACAACTCCGGGAAAAAGATATCAGAATCGGGCATTTCTAGGTTTTTTTCTATAGTGTTCTTCCAGAGGAAGTGGCATTCTCTAGCTCTTATTCAATCAATCAATCAATCAAATATATTGAACAGTTCAGGTTTTCTTATGTGCAATCTTATGAGTTGCCTAAAGACCTTAAAAACAAAAAACTTGAAAAAAGTGACAAAATTAATTTTTAGACAAATCAATATCGAACTTATTGGTAATTTAAATAAATCAAAGCTCCATCACAACTAAATGGAGAGTGGAAAAAAAGAAGAAAAAAATTATGTATATATATATATATATAACAACAATCTCACACGTGTATATATATTATTATATTATATTATTTTATATTATTCTTTCATCTGCGAAATATTCTCTCAATTTTGTAAGTTTTATTTAAGTGTTTCCTATCTTTTCCAACCTTCTGTAATACCTCAAAATAATATATATATATATATATATATATATATATATATATATATATATATATATATATATATATATATATATATATATATATATATATATATATATATATATATATATATATATATATATATATCTTTCTATTTTATATGATAACAAACTCAGAAATATAAAAATTGAACTCATTTACTGGTTAGTAATGGTGCTAAACGATTGAATTTCTTCTCAAAGACTTGCCTCTTTAATAAGGTTACCCTGAAACCCTTTAATTCTGGAATATACAAAAAGGTGTTTTACAAACATTTTGATTCAATCCATTCCTTTTCATTTAAAAATTCTGGTTTAGTCATATTTACCTAGAAAGCCCCATATATCCAAAGCATTTAATCATATTCAGTGCAAGCTGGGGGAATTCGTCCATCACGTCTGCGGCCACTTTAATCTTCAAGTTGCTAAGAATACACTTCTATGCTTGATCTATTTTCAGATATTTATTCTTGAAATTTAGTTGAAGTATACCTTGGCGCGACAGTCTAACTTGAGTTACTAATCTTTTTTATATTACACTGATGAACACAAAAAAAGGATGACGAGTAACAAAGAAAATTGAGCGTTACCCACGTATTTTAAAATTTTTTTAATCAATCTTCTTATATCAATGTCAAGGTACACAACCACGCTCATACTGCTGTAGCTCTAATTCTGTCGTGCTATCGGTGGCGTGACTGTAGATACCGAACACGCCTCTAACTTCCTCTTATTCGGAGAGAAACAGTTCAAATGACAGTAAATTGTACTTTTACACGAAACCAGCCAGAAATCTGTGAACGTGGTTTAGTCCACTTTTCTGCCTACACCGGGTGATTTGTTGATGGGATCTCAGGATTGGTAGGACTAGATTGCAAGAACAGACTACTGTGCTGAATAAGGGTAGGATGGGATAAGGATAGGAAGGAGCTTAGTAGGATAAATAGCATATAAATAGGATTTTTCGAATTACGAAATCAGGTCACTGTGCTGATTATCAATAACGATTTTGGCAACTAATTTATTTTGAATGACTAGCTGATTATTCTGTTCAACCAATCCCGTCCGATTTGGACCAGCTGTTCACAAGTTCAAGCGCTTTTACAGGATACACAAACATACATAAACGGGCAAAGTGAATACAATAGCACATTAAAAAATAAATAAATAAATAAAAATAAATAAATTTAAAAAAAATAAAATACGCTAAAAACTGAATTAAGGACAGAAAGGCCTAATAATTTGAACTGTCCCAATAAAAAAACGTTACGTAGATATAGGCACCTACAGAGGGAAAATTAATGTAATTAAATAATACATCTAAACTTTCCTAGTCCCACTGATCTAAGACGACATTATTAAGGTAGGTACCTAACAACTGAAAATTTACGAGACAAAATAAAAAACACCTACCAACGCTTCACTAGTCCAACCGAAGGAACATTAGTTACATTAAACTCGATTTCCCGAAACCATAATTTCATTAGAATTATATCAGCTAGTATGATCTTCTGATATTACTAGGAAAATTTTATTTATTCCGATTTTTCAAACACGTACACTTCCCAGCGGTTATTAATGAAATTTAGCGATTGTGTGACTATTCAAAAAAACTACTCGCGCAAATCTCCCTCCCAAAAGTTCCAGTTCTTCGGAAGAGCGAACGGAAAAACGTACAGCTTTCTGGGTGGTTTCATTCGATTCTTTGGGATAATGACAACCAAAAAATCACAACTTTTACTTTGAACGTTTTCGAGATCTTAATGTTTGAATATTTTAGCCCTTAATTGCTACACTAGGGTAGCATCCTTTACGGTTAATGAACATTGATGCCGAGCTTTTAGGATCGTCTATAGGTCGTCGGATATGGTTTACGTTCTGAGGGAAAATACTGCTGGAGAAAATTGAACTACTAATTTTCTTTTCATATTAAAATATATATACATCTATCTATATTGAGATCTATATATCTATCTACATCTATATTGTGTCGAACAGCGAAGGGGACTATTATTAAACTATTTAAATTAAGGCGTGAAGCAAGTTTTCGCTATCACCAACGAATCTGCTTCATTCCTCCATTGCATGTCATTATTCGATATAGACACATTCATTGTCAATTATATCCTCATCGTCGTCGTTTGACAGCGGTGTGGTGGAATCATTTAAACGTAATCGGTCATTCTTGAGCTATTATAGTTTTTCATAATGATGTTATTGAAATAGGTGTTAAACTACGGAAAACTACGTACTGACGCAACCTGACCGGCCGGTAAATGAAAGGAACCCTCTAACGCACTAATAGCCTAGAAACACTGAAAAGGACTATTAGCTTGAACTCTGAAGATGAAACTAATTTTGAAATGAATCATTCCTACATCCATCGTTAGCTATACAGGTATAGGTAATAGGTATACCTAATAGGTATAGGTATTCATTCAACGTTTTCTCCCGTTTTCAAACGTCATGAACAACTAATTGTAATATCTAATAGAAAATTCACGCTTTTAATTGTGTTTGGAGACCCCAGAGGTTAATGAAGGGAATGGAAATGTCAGATATAATTTCTACTCACAATAACATTAACCAAGTGAGTATCATGATAATAGTCGGAATAAATATTGAAAGAAAATATAGAATATTCTTGTTCGGAGAAAATTCGAAATAACCAAAGTAACATTTCCATGTGTCCGGGTGAGCATATTTGGAATGGACGGAATTTATGAGCTATCACCAGAACCGTTATCCACTATTTCAGCGGATTTTGATCGAGAAAATTGGGGTTTCATGAAATTCACGCATGCGCAGTGGTCATAGCTTAATTAACATCGATGAAATTTATTAGCAATCACTTTGTGACCACATGTAAACTACCGTAGTTTTGACATAATTTAAGATATTTTTGGATAACAAAATTTGGGATAGTTTTTGATTAGTAACATATTCACACTAACGGTCCTTTATTAAAGAATGTTACAATTAGCTGTTCAGGGCTAATTCTCACAATAATTCCTGAAATGTTCATCAAAATCGGACAGAACCTACATCCGATTTTGCACATCATGAAACGGATATCTGATGACCAACCGAAAGACAGACCCGGAAATAAAATTGTTCACCGAGCTGTGAATCGCAAAAACGAAAATCTATTTAGGAGGGCAACATTGCGGTCGACCTCTTTTACGATCAGAAAGCTTTCCTACTTTTGGGAGCGAGGAGCTATAGCGTGGCGAATTTTATCAATATAGCAGCCTGTGCGCATTCTCAAATTTGAATTTTAATAACGTAGTTGTGTGTAGAGTGGTTGGGTATAGGTTTCAACTGATCGTGGTTATCGAGTTTGGTTGAATACGTAATAATTTGCGCATGCAAACTGAAAACAGTTTACAGAGGTGAAACTCCGAGACTAATCGATCGATTTGATGACATTTTCAGGGAAAGTGCGGGTTATTTCAAAGATGTTTCTCTATGATTCGCATTGCCGTCAGATTATTAGTACCGTGTGCATATCCGTAAAAGTTATTTTCCCCGAAACATCGTTTCCTCATCTCACGATCTATCACCGGTACTATAGCGTTCTGATTTCTGCAGTATTTGGTAATAGGTCTCGGGATGGTATCCTATTAAACATACAAAAATACAAATTATCATTAATAATAAAGTTGGTCGTACTCCACCTATGAATTTTTAATACATTTCATTTTGAGTGAAGGGAGACGTGAAAGAATACAGAAGACACTTTTTTTTCAATGTTTGATGTGAGGGTTTGACTTGGTTTTGCAGCTAGAACGTTCGTGTCCAGAGCCCTGTTCGCCGCTGATTCGCTGGATTCCGTGAAGAACGTGCTGAGGTGCGCAGGGGGAGGCGGGATTGCGGACGCCATGTCCCTCAACCTCATCTTCTTCGGGAACAATCAGGATGACACCACGTTCTACAACGTGGAAGTTAGCCCGTCCTACCCAAGCACCGGAGAGTCTGTTATAAATAAATAAATAAATAAATAAATGAATAAATAAATAAATAAATAAATAAATAAATAAATAAATAAATAAATAAATAAATAAATAAATAAATAAATAAATAAATAAATAAATAAATAAATAAATAAATAAATAAATAAATAAATAAATAAATAAATAAATAAATAAATAAATAAATAAATAAATAAATAAATAAATAAATAAATAAATATATATATATATATATATATATATATATATATATATATATCTATTACAACGTGATTACAAAAATAATTACATGATTTTAGAGAATTTTCGTAGAAAATGAAGCTATTGCAATGGCTCGGAAAATTTTGAAATAAAAATTTGTGAAACATTTCTTCATTAAAATCCGTTTTGAGGCATTCTGAAACGAAACCTAGACTCACATGTATACACATATATTTTTATTTATTTATTTATCTATATACTAGCCGGTTATTTGTGCGTTGCACGGACCCACCAGTACGGGTTAGTCAGTGAATAGACTGCTGAAATAACCATATACTGACTGTGTTCGTAACTGCGGAGGCTGCATTACAAAAATTACAGTACAAAAGAAGCGAAACCAGGCCCGGACTGGACTGATCAGGAAAGAGCCTATAATTTTAATCAGCTCTTATTGTCCCAAAGAGTCACCCTATCAAATTTCAACTCCCTAGAGGGTGATCATGAATGAGCCCATCATTTCAATCGTCTCAATGACCCAGACAGTATCCCTAGCGAATTTCAACTTCCGAGGGTTTATAGGAGAGAATTTAGCTCACTCAGTTGATCAAAATCGTCAAACCAAACACGCGCGAAGAAGGCAGTATTGGCTTTATAATGCGAAATAACTATTTTCTTGTAGTTGCCTACGTGATTAACTTGCTGTTTTAATGAGCACTCCTATTTCTCTCTCTTTCTCTCTCTCTCTTCCTTCACGCAAAGCAGTCAGCTCGTAAAGTAGCTTGTAAAGTCGGACACACCTACTATACCTACATCGTCCCTGAGAAACTGTTGATATCCGCTTGCACACTGACAATAAGAGAACCGCTAGAGATTTGTGGCAGGCAGTTGGGTAGGTGGGTAGGTACATGTCGTGCGGGTGTGGCAGCTTCGTGCGCCGCGTCATGAACTTGCCCTTGCCTCTCAAGATCAAGGCTTGGGTTCTCGGGTGAAAGCCGGCCGATCAAGAGGATAACCACCCCGAAAGTGTTATTAATAGCAACAAGATCTTATACCAGAGATCAAAGGAGCTCCGCGGATTTTATCAAGAGCATGGGCGAAGTTTTGCGTTCACATTTGACTTCGAATTTGACAATGTCATATTGGTATGGAGTTTTATTTTGAGCTCTGCCCACGTATAATATTCAAATTTCACTACCGTGTGTTGGAAGGTTGAAAGAAAAAAAAATAAATAAATAAAAAAAATAAACTACCTAATGTTAATGTTTTGGCGATAAAACGTTTTGTTTAAAGAAACCTATTTGCTAAAATGTTGTAACTCCACTGCATGCAGGTACACTGGTACATGAGTTGTCTTTCATGTTTCGTGAATAGTTGCGTGTTCGTAACTCTCACTGACACTGAACTTTATTTACAACGAGATGTTCGCGAACAATAAAGTTGAGTGACGAGACTCGAGACCCTGACCAACTAACCTAAATTTTTGCTAAATTGTTACTAATTGACTACTTTATGTCATGTATTTTTGAGATCCAGACCACCAATCTAAGCAGAAAACTGATCTGTGTAAAATCTCATGGGGACTGGAGCGCTGGGAATGCCTCGCAGTGGGTAGTCGAACTAAAGAGGTCTTCTAACACCATCTTCTAACAACCTGGTTTCAACATAGTTACCTCGTTTGTTAGCTGGTAGCCCCAATTTGTTTATCGGTTGTCGCGACACATTTTTTATGACGTTACCTTATCTTGTTACGAGAAAATTTGATTGGCCCCAAGCCATGGGTGAGCCATGTCACAATAAAAATAAATAAATAATAGGTAATTAAAATTAAAAAATAAAATAAAACCTTATAATAAAAAAAAGAAAGAAAGAAATTAACAGAAAATGGTAGATATTATATTTTCTTCTCACTACATTAATATTTCAGTCCCCAAACTGGTGTCCTGTTTCAGTTTCATATTTACCTGTGTCTTTCTTTCTACTTATTCAACAACAAATTTAACGGCAAAAAGCATTCCACCTTACCAGTTCGAATTCAATGAAAATTTTTAGGAATTCGTTGATTAATTGGGAGGCCACGATCGGCCCCTAAAATGTCATCGATACTGGATCAATGGCATTTCCTGCCCAGAAGTAAAATCCTTTCAACTATTTTAACTATCATAACATTCTAAAATTTTCATCTGATTTCGATGCAATTTTGCAGGGATTGTGGGGGTTGAGATATTGACAATCCCTTATGAATTTCACTGCAGCTGAATTCTTCAAAATTATTCTCGGCACCTAAGAACAAACAATATATACCTAACGATATTATAATGATTGTCTATACTTATTCTGATTTTTCTACCCCTTAATGATATATCCTATTTCATAACACCTTTGAAATTTTGGATGAAATCGCAACCCTGAAACAAAATATCGTTTGTCCCAGAAGTTTGAATGTTTTATAAGTTACAGAAAAAAGAACGGACGAAAATGATTAATTTCTTTGCTTAGTAAACTTATGATTTAAGTTCCCTTACCATGTTTTGGAAGAGTTCCAGACATGCTGCTCCACAATCAAAAGTGAAACAGTGAAAAATGTGTGGTCTCTAAAAATCGAGATTACATACCACTGACTTTTTACGTTTCCAGCTTTTGGGCAGTATGAGACGTGGTTCAAAAAGATCACGTTATCACTCACTAGCAACGATTTGTTGTACGCGAGAATCATTAAAAAATACCGACTAACACATTTTCGTCTCGTTTTTTGCGTGCAGCAAAGGGAAAAGCATATTCCATGCATATATTTATGATCAATTATAATCCATATTCTAATCATAAATGATTACAATAGTTTTCGTTTTCTTTTATAGATGTTCTTTTGAACAACGAACGAGCTATAACGTGATCAGCTACACGTGTTCCTACAACCTTTAACGCTGTAGGCGTGGCGGATAAATGTTTATGAATACTGCCCACAATTGCTTCAAATTAATCGTCACCACGTCTACTCGATCATGAACGCATATGATAGGGATAGCGATTTCAGAATAAAAGCCTCCATGGAATTTCAATTTCCATCCTCTCATGTATAAACGATGTTAATAAGTGGAAACTCATGTTGGACAAGAGGATTTTCATAAAAAATGTTAATTGAAAAAATCCAAGGTGGAAAATTCCATGCGGGCGACCTGGTGTTAAAACACCTCACTTTGCCTCACATTTCTTGCTACCATCAGTTTATAATATATGGGTTACATTGGAATCTTTCTGCTCAGAAAACGACAGTAGCTGATACGCAGCGTTGCAGCGGTATTGGATCTTATTCGGCTGACCAGAATTGAATCCGAATACTGTTATAAAATTAAATTATTTTTGTTGTTCCCGTAGTTCTTTTCGCGTATCCTCGTATGCGCCAATTTTTCCTTGACAGGTGATATCGGTGATAAGGTGATAACTGCGCGCATAGTTCAAGTTCAGATCGTTTCTCATTGACTTATAGCATTGCTCTAAGTTTTAAAAGTCGTTTTACAGAAGAAATTCCTGCCGAAATTGAATTCTTTGACTATAGCAGAAACGTTGACAAAGTCCTTAGGATTTTTCCAATTAGGGTGTCACGGAGGATCTAGAGGATTGGAATATAGGCAAAAAACTTGCAATTTGCAGCAACAGCATTGCAATCAGCTCAGTCATGTTGGAGATAATAACAGAGACACACACTCACACAGCCATACTTACATTAATTTTTATATAAGTAACTCTAGGAAGATATCGATTTTTCATGCTGTAACACTCATATTTATTTGATAATAATCGATAAATATTATCTTTCAGTTATTATTTTCAATAATGAACCTTTTTTATCGACCGAGAAAAACATTTTTCTCTTCAATACCTTTCCTCAATTAAACTCAGCGAGTCCAGATGTTGCCGTGCAGTGCCACAATAGCTATACTCCACTATTCTCCACGTTCTATGTTCTGAGTATGAGCAGCTAAACACATAAAACGACATCTGCACTGGCCGATAAACTCCAGATGTACAAGTTGGCTGAACTGCAGTTGCACATGCACTGTTTTGTCTTCGTGTTTTATAGTTGCAGTTGGAAAAAGATAAATAAGAGAAACAAGTCAGCGCTGAAGTCAAAGGTCCACTGTGGCCCGATAAGGGAAGAGAGGGGGGGGGGGGGGTTCCGGCAGCTCTATCGGGATAGTATCTAATTTCCGACGATCGTATCAGGTGATATGATTCCAATAGAATTCTGACTTCGCGAAGTCGATTTTATTATACTTCTGCGGATAGACTAGTAAAGCTCATAAATTTTCGTATTTAATCGAAAAATGTCGTTATACTTAGATCAAGGGGACTAGTAAAGCGTGGTTGTATTCATTAATTGCATTAATTTTCCATCTGTAGATGCCTATATCTACGTAAGCATATTGATGACAGCCAGCGTTTCGCCGGACCACGAAATTGTATTACGCAAATCGTTTACAAAGGTGCGTTACGCTAAGGGACAGGTGAAGCTAATTTCTTTCTTAATCAACCGGCGGAGCTGAAATTTGAAACGAAGCTCCTTGGGGATACCTAAAATTCGATTTCAGTGTACTGATCAGCTGGGGAAACTCTTAGCTTAATGGATTTCTAATCAATTTATGGTGCTAAACCCTTAGTGGCATTCAGAATATAATTACAGTATGGAGAGCTCTGATCAGCAGTGGTACCTCTGAGGCTAATTTCTTTCCTAAGCCACTTGCGGTGTTGAAATTCAGGTCGAGTTTCTTTGGGACATGTCGAAAAAAATTACGAGATACAGACTCGTACTGATAAGCTGAGAACCAAATTTTCGAATCACTGCTTTTTTCTTCAACATTTACTAAAAAGTGGGGTATTATAGTAAAGGTTCCTTTTGGAAGACGCGAAGCGCCAAATCATAAAATTCGAATATAGGGGGTTTAATAATAATTATCGACCAATGATCTATGTAGAAGGGCTATCTAATACAGAAATGATAAACCTTTGTGCAATAATTGCAGCGTTTTACATTCCGTGCTCTTCACCAGTCATCTTATGCAACGTATGGGTTAACGAGCTAGTCGTTTAATTTTGCCAACTGTGAATGTAAATTTTGACCCTCTCAAAGACAACCACAATGACTAGGAACTTCAAGTTTATCACTTGAAAAACCCGAGAATCAAGAACCGGAGGAGGAAGAGTGAATAAGTATCTCCTGTTCTGTTTACGTAACGATAATTGACGGCATGACCAAATTGTTTGTGGTGTTCGAATCAAAGTGGATACATAAGAATGTTCCATCACTAATGCATCCATCCTCCAATCTCGATGCTAGTAAGAATTCCCTTATTCTCCTGTTCTCTCGACAAAAACAGTCACCACCGACTTAGAAGAATTACATATTACTGGTGAAGAATGGCGAAACTTGTTATTGACTTCCAATACCCCTTACGAGTCACACGGGGCGTTCGGCGCATTATCAGTTCTCAATTATGAATAACCATCTCCTGCACGTGACCAATACAAGAAACCTGTTATGAGATGAATCCCGAGTTTCACATTTAAGTCTGGAAAACAATTCCTAGAAGGTATAGAGATGAGACGTGAATTATTCAACTATTTATGAGTGCGGCTAGGAAATATATCATTATGTTAAATGTAATGAACCTCATCAAATGGGTGTTATCAGTTCAGGTAAATTTTCGTGAGTTAAATTTCCAGTATAAACTCGCTAGACTTACTTAGCATGAGTCTCTTTCCATCAGAAGCGCTTGGCTCAATTTCTTGAACTTCTCTCACACGTAATTTACAACATTACCTACCGAGGAATCACGTTAGAAGGAGCTATTCAAATGGCTCAGATGCCAAAGTTTGAATTTCTACTGGTCTTCAAAAGAGAGGTATCATTTAGTATACGAACTATTTAACTAACTAGCAGAATACTTGACCGTTGCACACATTGCGGTATATAAAAACTGGGTACAGCAGATGGCTCGTGCGTGACATGGTCTTAGTGGTTTCTATTCTTACTCGTAATTCATCATTCAGTCTCTTCAGGCAACTTCGTTGATTGCGGTTGTGGGCTGGTGCAGCAGTTGAGAAAAAGTGATCGATTCCCCTTGTTAATATGGTCGTGTTTACACGAATGTTGTTGGACTTTTGCGATTTATGATGTCCACGGGGTTTATATGATATTAATGCCTACGACTAATAATTTCAAGAGCTTTCTGTCCATTTTGCTATAAACCGCATTCAGTCCAGCCGTTTGAGTTTGTACGCTTCATTCATTTGTCATTCTATTTTTGGAACTGATTTTTGTGCTACGACGGTCCAGCGGATTTGCCATTAAGTTTTTAGAAATTGAGTTTTTAATATTTCAGCCCTTCATTACTACCCTTTAGGGTTGATAAAAATTGATGCCGATGTTACTTGCTCATCCTCGGCCAATGTATGACTTTTGAGCCAAATTTCATAAGGTTTGGTCCTGTAGTTTCGAAGAAAAGCTTCGGACGGCGGATGGACGGATTTTTAAAATTTTATTTTATTGTTGGAACCTACGTATCTTGAAACGCAAACCAACAAATGTTGGGGACGGTTAAACATTTTTTCCTGGTCGGTTAAAAAGGTTCATTATTAGAAATAAGGTAACTACTTAATATTAAAAAGAGTATCACTGTTATCAACCACATGATCATCACCAGCACACTATTAAGAAGTCAGCCATCTTTTTAACGTCACTTCTGACATCACGTTCAATCGCCTCCTTAATCATCACTGCGCGCAACATATTTTTTGATGATGCAACCACGTTTTCCAGGTTCCTCCACTTGAAAACTCCAGAACTTGATGAATCCCATCCTCTGGTTTCATCGAGTGAGAACAGACACTGCAGAAAGAACCAGGTGCCTGACCCCAGAACTAAAATGGAACTTCTAAACCTCATGGGGGACACAGCGAACGACTCCGTCAATATATTCAGAGACAGACAAACAGAAGCTGTCTGGACTATTGCTGTTGGTAAGTTGTACTTGAGTAATTCATTATTAAACTAGAAAGATCCCGTTGAAACTGGCATGGTGATATTACCACAACCTGCACATCATCCTTACTGACATGGTTATACTACAATAATAGTAACTGGCTTAGCTCCCTCAAATGTTTGGTCCTTAAGTACCTTAAAAGCTTTACAAATGTGATGTGGTCTTTCAGAATGAGTCTGTGAATCGAAGAGTACGATCAATTTCCAGTATTGTAAATATTAAACCCGCAAAACGACTGGGAAGTGCAACTGTAGTATTTTCAGTTTTTCTCATCTAACGCTGAATGCGTTAAGAGAACATGCGGTGCCTAGGGATGTCAGATTCTTCAAAAAGAATAGATTTAAATCGATCTTTTTGAAAAGAATCAAAAACAATCGTATCAATTTTTTATAAAAGTATCAATCCTTTCAAGAATTGATACTTTTTTGAATTTTTATAATGAGTCATCGTTTTTTTACATCAATTTTTCATAAAGTATCGATTTTTTCTAGAATCAATCCTTCGAATTTCTAAACAGTGTATTATTTACTTGTCAGAAACTTCTAATGACTAATTAAAACACAAATGTAGGTACTTAACCTACCTAATTAAATCGTATAGTTTCTTTCTAATAATTAACTACCTACTTCTTTCATGTTGAGTTTATGTCGTGGCACAAATTATTATTATTGTCACCTATCTCCCACGTAAATTACCGCTTACCCATTAATTTTTCTTCGTGTGCTGTCCGTCAACCCATCTAAATCAATTGTGTAAAAAATTGGGCCGATTCTCGACATTTTGAATCGATTCTCCGGTACATTGGGGAAATAAAGAATCCAGAAGTATCGATACTTTTTATTAAAAAAATCGATTCTTTTCAGAATCGATACTTCTTTGCCATCCCTAGCGGTGCCTACCGAGTACGCGATACATGAAACACAAACCACATGAAACACGATGCGTTTCTGCGCAAAACAGAAGTGCCGAGCAACCGTAAGACCGGCATAATAAATTCATCAATGAGATTTGGAGTGCCGTTTTGAATTTGACATAGGAAAGGGAGCCATAGAGCTCGAGAAATTAACCCTTGTTAAGTTAGTAATGCTTCTAGTTTGATTAGAAAAAGTTAAATTCTATAAAATGGATTGCTAGCTACTTTTAGTTAAGAAAACTGAAAATTAAGTTCTCAAAACACTTGGTACGATAGTTTGTATTAATAATTGAATACCATACTGATGGTCTATTGACGGTAGGCACCTAGCTTAAAAATTGTAGGAGGTACAAAACGGTTGTAATTTTGAGTCTATTCGAGTATTTGCTGTAGGTTAGGGGTTCTAACAGTTTAAAGGCTGCCCAATGTTCATTTTTTATTCCGCGATTTAATATTGCACTCTATTGAAGTTAAAAAACGCTGCAGATTCTTAAAGACAGGTTTATTATTTTCAATGTCGCATAATTTCACTGTTATTCTTTAATCCTATTGAATAGTACACCATATTCTTTCCAAATATTGTACTATCTCAAACAAATGTATTAAATGTACTGTAATATCAAACATTGCACAGCTTAAATTAGCTTGATTAGGGTACAGCATTATCGTAACTGGAAATATTCTATTGCAGCATTATAATGAGCTAAATGTGTATTTAATACATTATATTGTGATTACTCAGACCACATTTTAGGCATGAGGAGGGCCATGTGCCTTGTAATAATACTAGAAGAACAATACAGAATAATGAATTAGTAATCTTACATTTTCTCATTTCTACTAGCCTTGTTATAGTTATACCATTCAAAATTGTGTGTTCCTAATCAAATTCGCGTAAATTTCTGTTGCAGGAGTGTTCAACATTTCTGCAAAAACGTGGAGCGTCTATATTGGGAATCCGAAAAACTCAGATCCTCTAATTGAATTGCCACTCAAATGAAAACGTATTATATATTTTTGCACTTGCGGGTGCACGGCTTGTATTATACTAAACGTTAATTTTGTTGATACCCTAATTTTGTTCCACCAAAGATTTTGATTGTAAATAAAGTAATTATTAATAAAATGTTCGTTGGCTTTTAAATTTGTCCTCTATCAATTAAATGGATTACAAAAAATATATTTTTTTTGTTTCTTTTGTTTTAAAACGCTCTATCTACATACATTATTCGGAACCGTATATATAAATACATATATCTTATGAGCAAATGTTCATATTTTTCCGCATCATGTTTATGTCAAATTATAGTGCTTATTATTAAATGCGAGAATAAAACTCGAATATAACGGAGTTAAAGAGATGTACAACAATTACCATTCGGTTCTGAGTGAAAAAATTAAATTATTATTATTTTGAATTAAATTGAAAAACCGAGGCCAAACTAGTTGGTTCATGGAAGGTCATTTTTCAGGAAAGCAATAAATGTCTTATAATCGTTTTTTAACATTAAAACATAATTTTCCCCCTCCCCCTAATTAGCAAAGTCATGGCAAAATTTACTATGTATACCATTTGAAAATTGACATTATGTATGAGGTTTTTCCGTGGAGTGCTTTCCCTGTTTTAAGAGCAAAACAACGGATAAAAAAAAAAGAATAATTCTTGAACACATTTTGAATGAGCATTTCATCCCGCTTTCTTGCGTATTACATGGATAAAAAATATTAGTTTGGCATAGGAGAAATAGGACATAAAACGCTGTTTCCAACAATAACCTCATTTTTGATTTTAGAATGAAGCGAATGGAGTGACAGTCGTTTTAAAGTCATAAGATAGTAAAAGCAAAGTCAGTCGAAAATTGGTCATTTTTTCCATAAAATTTCACGTAAATTACGATTCTGGAATACATAAAAATAGGGTTTCCTATTTGAAAAACGAGGGATAGGAGTCGTAACGCTACTGCGCTTCGCGTGATGATAAAACTCTGATTTTGATTTCACAGTTAAATAATGCTCAAAAAAAGAAGAGGAGACGCTGTTTGAAGGTTTTTGATATAATCTAAAATGATACCTACTATAATAAAGGAAGGTGGTTGAACGTGTTTTAAAGTACCATAAATCGAATTTCCACGTGAAACTTTTCATTTTAACATTTTTGATACTATCGCAATAGCTTCATTTTCTACGAAAATCGTTAAGCTTCAAAATTGATCTGCCCGATAACGTGAAGCTGAGGTCTTGGGAATGTTTTTTCAGTTTATTACGGCATTCAGTTTATTATTCATTACAGCAAAAGTGGTTCACAGGCGCTATGCTAGCTCGTTTTTCAAGTTTCGAAGGATCTGTGGATATGATTATTAAAAAGAATTTCGAGGATACAAACCACCCAAAAATTTTTTCGATAGGCGTTTTTTGCAAGGAAAGTTAATGATCATTCAATGGTGGTCAGCATTTTTCATTGCCTTCACAAATGGGTTTTACAGCGAGTTTTATATTGTAAAACGTGATTTATGAGAAAAGAAAAACCCTCAAATTATAAAGATAAAACGAAAACCAAGGAGATAAAACGAAAAATTACACCCAGGAGCATCCGATTGAAAATTAATGCGATCGATTTCTGGCCTCATTCAGACCTGTTTCTGGGAATGTATTCTTAATCGGTTTTATTGGATCCCTGAATTTCCACTGACCTATTGGCGTTTTTTTCCCTCGTAAAAGTAAGTAATTTCAGATTTAGTATAAGGTGAGTTTTTTGCCAGGTTCGGCTGATTATCGAAGTCCCTGGAGTGCAGAGGTTTCCTGTATTGGAATGCTGTTAATAAATTGAAAAGGTTGTAGCCAGATTATCATCATTTTTAGGTAGGTATCGACTACCATATACTCATATGTTATAGGCTAGTAGCATGTTGTCATTACACAAATATATATGTGGGTATAATAAAACATACCTCGGTACCAAAACCTTCAAGGAAAGCTAACGCATATTTTTTATCTCAGCGTTCCCTTTAAAATTCCCTGGAAATAAAGATAAATAAATAGAAAAAACTTGGCGCTGCGCGAAAACCTCTTTTTTTTTCAACTTGAACATTGAAGGAATATGGAACACGCACCATTCAAAATTTCAGCTTCATCGGTTGAATAACAAAGAACATAGCTCCGGATCTCACTCAACTGATCTGATGGGCTCAAGATTTGATTACTAGGTTGTAGATGTCCCAAGGGTTACCCATTTCAATTTTTACCTTCTTAGATTGAAGCAAAAACATCTGGTGCGAGGCTTCACACAACTTTCCTTACTTTTATTCATTTTACATGGATGCTATCATGATGAACCACATCTTAGAAGTATAGGGTTGTCATTCGATTGTTTGATTTTCAAGTACCTATAGTAGACTGACAACGAAAAAAACGAAAGTTCGAATTTTTGAGGGGCTCAAAGCTCAGATGATTGCATCAGATGCGAGGAACAACTCTTGAAAATTTCAGTCCGAACCGATAACCCCTTGAGGTCTCCCAAACCCATTTTTTGATAATTGAATTATCGATTTTAGAACACTAGACGCTTAGGACAAAAAGGCGGTTAGGACATGAAAGATCCATGCGCCTGGACACTTTTTATACTCTATTCCTATGTTTTCGGGGTCGCGGAACACGATTCCGCCATTATTGCAAGCGCAGAAGCTGTATTTCTTTTGATATTCAAGAAATCAGTCCAAATTAGTGATGGAAAAAAGGCATTTTTTGCCGTTTTTACCTCGTTTTGACTGGGAAAAAAATTGTTTGCGGGTCTTTTCTGCTTCGGACCTTGTTTCCTGGCTTGTTCCGAATGTTACAAGACCAATTTCGTCCTATAATATATTGTCCTTTTGGAAATATCTGCTTAAGAGCCGAGTTAGCTTTTTTAATGGTAACCGCTCTATACTTACCAGTAGCTACGAAATCAAAATTTAACGCCCTGAAGCCCTTTTTATCCCATTATTTTCTGTTTTTGGGCTCGTTGAACATTACGTGTTAGTAGTGGAGGCGTAGAACTCGTATTTCGGTTAATAATCAAGAGCTAGGTGTCAAAAATCGGTGAATAGAGTGGATTTTTCTTGATGTTCAAAAAATCAGTTGACAAAATTAATAAAAATAAGGGATTTTTCGCCGCGTGAAATTATAATTTTTTAGCCACTGGTAAGAATAGACCGGTTACCAGAGCCGGTCCGAGCCATTTTTGTTACCCATGCGGAAGGGCTGGTTGCGCCCCCCCCCCCCCCCCCCCCCCACCCTATTATATTGGAAGCCAAAAAAGGCAAACTTTTTACGATTCGTATTTTTAAGAGATAGAAATGAAATCCAAAAATACAAGCGACTTATTATGTTTAGTGCATCACATGAGACCGAGACGAGACCGCCGCCTGAAAAAACCCGAGACCGAGACCGATTTCGAGTTTCGAACAAGAGTTTCGGACCTCGAAAAAGATTCCTTCGCCATTTGCTAATTATGTATGAACATTTCCAGTAAATATTTCGATTGTTAAATGATCTTGAGGTCACATGTTTCTAAGAGTTGAGCAGATAGTGAACAGATTGTGACAGAAGAGTGGCCAAATAAAATGAGCTTGCGGTTTTTTACAGTAGTGAGGGTAAAGGAAACTACCAGGCAACATATACATAAATAAATTCAATTCCTTCAATAATTAACACAAAAAACAAACCAATTTATTCAATACTATAATAAATTAATAAATTAGTTCAATAAATTTAAAAATGTATTTTTCTGGGTTTCAACTTCACAAAATCTTTTAAAATTGAATCGGTGTCCAAGCTCCAGAATTGACTTGTTGGGCTAGCAAGGAGGTTAAAAAAACCAATTTCTTGTTCGGCCTGCAGGGTCTCAATGATGCATTTGTGGAGCACGAAAGCTAGAAAGGTTATTTTTCTTTTGAGATGCCTACTACAGAACTACAGTTGATAAAATTTCTCTGACGAAACCTAGGAACTCTTTCAGATTCTCAGATTCACAAGGGAGAGAAGAAGAGAAGTAGAGAAAATATCCCTCGTCCAGCCAAGTACGAGTAGATTAACGCACTTTATGCGCTCATTACACGATTCTTTTCCTTGATCCGATATAATAATAAATCTTGAGTAAATAGCTAAATAGGTATAGTAAAGATCCAAGCGTATTTACTTCCGCGTATTTGCAGTGGTGCCCGTGTGTGTATGTAGGTGTGGTTGGAACTCAACATGACAATACCGGGAAAAAAAGAGTTTTTGGCAAATCTATCCCCTCAATATCATCTCAATATTGTCGTGTGTAAAAATATCTACATCAAATTTTCTAACCGAACAATCACTTAGGTCTGCATCATCTGGATTCCGTGTTAGGTTAGATTCAGCTGTTAACTTGTTTTCGTTTCGTGATGCTGGTGATCGGGTTAAGAGGTCTTTTAACAATTTGGCATGTTTCTCGTCTTCGCTCTTGAACGCTGCTTTTCTTTTTCTATTCGCTGCTCCCGACAGCTTCTTCTTTTCAGACATACTTAATTAAAGTCTATACCGTGTATTTTAAACTGTACTACAACAAAGTGACTCCCTAACTACGTGAGAAAAACACTGGCAAAACGCAAGCTAAAAGTACTCTGTGATACACGGCAGAGATTGATGCAGAGATGAACCGGTCGATTGGATATGTCTTCCATGTTCCATCGCAGCAGCGACAGTCATGAGCGCCCCTGCGCCCCTAGTCGACAGAGTTGCGTACTAATTTCTAAGGCGCCAAATTTGACAAACTCTTAGGCAACCTGTACATATTCTTCATGCATTAATTATATTTTCATAGTAATATTTATTTCTCGGCGGGTTTTACAATTATCTCGGGATAAATTTTTTAACTTGGGGCGCCTTTCCGCGCCCCAAGCGGCTTCTTGGTTCGCATGCGCCTAGGACTGGCTCTGCCGGTTACCATTAAATAAGTCGACTTGGCTCTTGAGCTGATATTTCGAGAAGAACAATGTATTATGGGACAAACTTAGTCTTATTATATTCAGAATAAGTCACAGAACAATGTTCAAGGCAGAGGAGACACTCATAAATAGTTTTTCCCAATCAAAACTAGGTGAAACCGGTGAAAAATCCCTTATTTCTATTAGTTTTGTCAACTGATTTTTTGAACATCAAGAAAAATCTACTCTATTCACCGATTTTTGACACCTAGCTCTTGATTATTAACCGAAATACGAGTCCTACGCCTCCACTACTAGCACGTAATGTTCAACGAGCCCAAAAACAGAAAATAATGGGATAAAAAGGGCTTCAGGGCGTTAAATTTTGATTTCGTAGCTACTGGTAAGTATAGAGCGGTTACCATTAAAAAAGCTAACTCGGCTCTTGAGCAGATATTTCCAAAAGGACAATATATTATAGGACGAAATTGGTCTTGTTACATTCGGAACAAGCCAGGAAACAAGGTCCGAAGCAGAAAAGACCCGCAAACAATTTTTTTCCCAGTCAAAACTAGATAAAAACGGCAAAAAATGCCTTTTTTCCATCACTAATTTGGACTGATTTCTTGAATATCAAAAGAAATACAGCTTCTGCGCTTGCAATAATGGCGGAATCGTGTTCCGCAACACCGAAAACATAGGAATAGAATATAAAAAGTGTCCAGACGCATGGATCTTTCATGTCCTAACCGTCTTTTTGTCCTAAGCGTCTAGTGTTCTAAAATCGATAATTTAATTATCAAAAAACGGATTTGGGAGACCTCAAGGGGTAATCGGTTCTGAGTGAAATTTTCAGGAGTTGTTCCTCGCATCTGATGCAATCATCTAAGCTTTGAGCCCCTCAAAAATTCGAACTTTCGTTTTTTTCGTTGTCAGTCTAACCTATAGGATTTTATCAGTCCAGAAGTTTCTTCAGGTGGCTGTCAGTAAGAGACCGATGAACACCGATTGTATGGCTTCCTGTATTTACTTTCCTGTCGAGTAGGAAACTCAAGATTTGCTGTTCAATTTAAATGGGCCTATTGAAATTACAGTCACCTTTTTAGGACTCATAATCGACGATCGCCTATCGTGGAAACCTCATGTGGATCATTTGCGTTCTGATCTGGCTTCATGCATCTTCGCACTTCGTCGACTTTCCACTGCAGTTTCTTACCCAGTTCTCCGTACCGCATTCTTCGCCCGCTCCATTAGCCGAGCGTCGTACATGATCGTCTCGTGGGAAAATTCGTCCAATCGTGGGCTAGATTTTAAACTACAAAAGGCGGCAATAAGAATTCTGTATAGATTAGTTTATGCTGAAAGTTGTAGAAGTTACTTTTAAAAAAAGTCTGTGCGTGTGTCTGTGTCTGTCGTATGTCCGCAAATCCTTGTAACTAGCTTATTTTCTACAGTTTTCATCCGATTTGGATGAAAGTTTCAGATGTGCGGGCTGGGGGGTAAACGGTCTTCTATTATTTTCATCGTACTTGACCCAATACCTCACTCTGCGCCAAACATAATTTTCTCACGCCCTAGTCGTCAGATCTCGCTCACATTTCGATGATAGTTGGGGGATGATAATTTGATCATCTTATATCAATTTCAACATGATTGTATCATCAATAACTACTGCGCATGTGCCAATATGAAATCATTGTAACAAGCTTATTTTCCACAGTTTTCATCCGATCTGGATGAAATTAGTAGGGAATGTGCGGGCTAGGTAGTAGATGGTCCTCTATCAGTTTCATTGTTGCCAAATAAATACTTCATTTTGCGCATGCGCAAACTGGGAGATTATGATTTGATCATTCCATATCAATTTTTAACATGATTGTAGCATTAATAGCTACTGCGCATGCACCTATGTGAAATCATTGTAACGACCGTAATTAGCACTGTTTTCATCCAATTTCGATGAAATTGTCAAATACGCGGGTTAGGTTGTAGATGGTCCCCTATCAGTTTCATTGTTGCCAAATCAATACTTGATCCTGCATGCGCAAACGTAAATTCCATCATGTTTTATCTTTTCACTGTAGTCGTTTGAGTTCGCTTAAATTTGAATGATAGTTGGAAGTAGATGATGGGGAAACGAGGAAGCTATGTGCCACACCTAACTCGGGAGACGTTTTTTAAACGTTTTAGGTAGTACCTATATGGTAAATACGCATTTCCCATGTTATATTCTGCTACAATTTACCAATTTACAGCAGTTTTTTGTCCTTTATAGTTTTACGGCATTTTTGATCCAATATATCTGCTTCTTCGTTGAAAAAGAATTGGGAAACAGTATTATTTAGAGAAGCTACAAAGAAACAAACGGGAAGGAATAGTTCATGAAATCCAATCGACTAGTTTTCAAAAATTATATTGGCAAATCGAAGTTCAAACAAAATCAAATTTTCTTTTGTCAACTGTAGAAGCCAAGGGATTTAAAAACTTTAAACAAAACAATAATAGGTGAGTAGGCATTTACTATTCGAATATAGTCGTTGTACTGACAAGCTTAATTGCTAAGTGGCATAACGAAATCCCTAATTAATGGTAAATCTTTTAAAAAGGTGTATCATCATACTAAATATCACTAATTAAAATTAGTAGAGACGAAATCCTATGTAGGTATAGGATAATCACTAGGAATGGGCTACATTGTTTTTAGTGTGGCTATTCGAGTTGGTGAAATTTCCCGTTTCCATGACGAAATCTATATGAAATACTGGAATTATTCTAATTCTCATAGACACTCTATCTTACTTAATTATAATAGTTTTGTACACTAAAAATTAATTTAAAAAAATTACAAAATATTAGGTAGGTGTTTTAGTAAATGTACAACAATTGTTTACATAACAATATAATTAAAATAAGTATCTCATTGTGCTGAGGAAACAAACAATTCTAATGGTCTAACATGCTAAACACCATATAAAATTACTCTCTTATTTATACGGTTAGGTACTCGTAAAAAAATAAATATTTAAAATCATTTTCTTTTAATTTGATGTTATTGTCTGGGGTTATAACACACAGTGCGAAAATGGTGATAATAATTATAACTATATGGTGCTGAAATCTAATTATACCTATATTTGAATGATAAAATATAAACAATGAAAGAAAGATTCCTTCTTCCAATTCTTTCTTCCACTGTAGGCACCGAGTAGGTATCGGGATAATTTTATATTTGTAGAAGTCTAATGTGAGGCTCGTAAGCTGCTTTAACTACAGTGTGTTTCAGGATTTATGACGTTTGTGTTTTATGATGCATTTACCTAGGTACTAGTTAGTGGAGAAGGAAACCAAGGAGGTAATTACAGCTTCAATCACCTTATGAGGTTGGTCAGGATCTTGGCATAACTCGTTAACTAGCACTTGCTTAACCTTCTTTAAAACAATTGGAATACAACAGGTGGGGATTTAGCGCTAAAAGTAATGTTATGAAATTGAAACGGATGAAATTGAGTGAAATGAATATTCTAGATGAAGCATTAACAAAATTGACTGAGAAATTTTGAATTTCAATTGATTTTTTTTCTAGGAATGTGAACAACGTTTAAATAAATGAACCTAAAAATATTGTAGCTGAGCGACAAGACTAATTTTCTGCCTTTCCTTATAACATGGTACGACGAGTTCGTTAGATGGTAATTCCTTGCCGGTAGTTTTATATTATTCCATTAAAGTCTCCTCTAAGTCTTCTCATTAAAGTCTCCTGTATCAATTATACGTTTTCTTTCCCTAACAGAAACATTTAATTGAATGTATTATATCAATCGAACATGTGTAGTCTTTTGATTGACAAGACAATGATTCTAGTTAGATGTTTATTTGAGTAGGTACATATTATTATGTCAAATGAATGTTTCCTTTCTTGTTGCGCTGACACCTGGGCGTTTCAATTTTATGTAAGTTCCATAATTATAGGATGAAAATATTTGAACATATCGAGAAAGCTTTGGCTGAATATTAATATTAAGGCGATAAACACCACATATCAACGATGAACAGTTTCTAATGAAACTATCCTCTCATTTAATCTACAGCTAAAGCAGAAAATTAGTAAGACGTTTCGAACATAGCCATAGTTCACATTTTCAAATCGAACCCTGATGCTCCAAATATATAGGTATGGGTATAACTTGTCGGAGATGACAAAATGATCACAGCTTGTGGAAGAGAAATATCTCAAGTCATTTTGAGATTCACGGTAATGTGTTTGGATAGACAACATCAACCACGTCATTTGGCATTAATTCCGTGATTTCTATTATGGTCAATTTCGGCGTGGTTTGCTCTGGTGGCGTGGGTGTCGTTTCGATTTCGACGACTGGGGGAGTCAGTACAGTAGTGGTGGTTGCGGTGGTTGCCACAGAAGGCGCTAGAATCGTCGACGTACTTGCTGAAGGCGGAGGTGGGCTAGCCGCCTCAATTGTCGTATAATTGGTCTGATTCGTCTGAACGGACTTTACACGATCGACGACCGTTCTTATAGGATCTGGTGCGTCAGGCTCGGTAAGGGCCACAGCTGGTGCCGTGAGACCAGATGATGCCGACATGGTTGATTCTTTTGGTGCAATATTTGGTGTTGGTGTCGTTGTCGTAGTCGTCGTCGTCGTCACGACGGGTTTTGGAGGAACAGGTGGACACTCATGAATGCCGTGGACTTTGGTGTTGTTCCTCGATTCAACTAGGTGAATCGCAGCTAAGGCCTCGTCGTCACACATTGCAGGATTCCCTAAAATCAAATAAAGAAGAAATTATCTAGCAACAAATCAATAATTGTGATATAGATAGCCTTCAAAACATCCATTCTGGCCTGTAACGATAAATATTTCTTGATACTTCCCCAATCTGTATTATTTAATGCAGGTTAAATTCTGCCAGTTAAATATTCTTCCGACCAATGATTTGATCGAACCCTGTATAAGGAAAATATAGTATGGCATAGAGTATAGAGAAAATAGTAGGTAAATCAATTGAAAACATATAATTACTGTAACACCATATTGTAACATTCGAACGTTCAACTAAATACCCATTGAACCGTTGAAAGAAGTCTGACAGCCCTAAGAAAGATCCTTTGGAGGCGGTGCCCCTCCATATTTTCTCAACAAACTTCTCTTTTTCTCGAAATCTTCCCAGTAAACCCTTCGTCCTAATCCATCACCTTCATTAATTGCCGATCCTCTCTGTCAACCATCTAGTATTTATATAACAGCAGGGAGATTCTCTCATTTTAAGAACTACTTATGAAATTTTCAAGGATTGTGTGAGTTAGAGTGTTTATGGTTCCCTAACAGTTTCATTGTTCCCAAATCAATACTTCACTCTGCGCATATGAATGTAAATTCCATCAAGCATCATTTTCTCACGTTCTAGTCGTTCGACCTCGTTCAAATTTGGAGGAAAGTTGGAAGAAGACGACTTAAGCCACCCATATCAATTTTAAAATGATCATATCACTAGTTTGCAAGCGCAAATGTGGAATCCTTCTAACAAGTTTAATGGCAGTTTTTATCCTATTTTGACGGAATTTTCAGGGAATGTGCGGGCTAGGTTGTAGATGGTCCCCTACCAATTTCTTTCTCAAACCATTACTTCATTTCGCGGATGCGGAAATGTAAACATGTCTTGTTTCCTTAATGACCGATTTGATGTTTTATGCTACCTACATTTTGATTTACTATTTTCAAGGTGTTATCAGCTGCTATCAAAATGCCCAATGTCGTTCAAAATTGTGAGATAACTAATTTTATAGGAGCAGCTTGGATCAGATTGAGAAAGCAACTAAATGTGATTGGGAAATAACTAGATTTGGTTGGAAAAATACTAAATTTGATTTGGAAAAAATAAATTTGGTTGGGGAAAAAATAAAGTAAAATGATAAATAACTAAACTGTATTGGGAAAAAAATTGTACCCACATAATATATCTAATTAATGTACCTACTAATTGAAAATCCTTCCACCGTCTGAGGACAGTAAGCACTGGCGCGCTAATTATTTTTAGCAACTAAAATTGCTCAATCACAGATGCATCATTACAATGGAACTGTTCCATTAAATGTCCGCCATTCCTTGATTCCGATCGAGTTGAACGTCGTGTATTTATTTAGGCCTCAGGGGGAAAACTCAGGGAGGAAGGGCCAATCAGGAAAAATGTATTTAGCATTTTTCAGTCAAATGACACCTTATTTCTATCAAATGAAACTTCGTATCGACCAAATGAAACCTTGTTCCAATCAAATTAAACCTCGTACCTACCAAATGAAACCATGTACTCGTACCAATAAAATGAAACCTCTTTTCAACCAAATGATACTTTTTTTCCCAACAAATGAAACATCATTTCATTCAAATGACACTTTTCGGTCTACCATATTGCTGATCACCGCGACAGGCTGCTCCAACTTCGTGATAACATGATGAGAAACTGTTGCCGCATCTTCTGGACACCCGTTTCACTGAATTAATTTGTAGTGGCTCTGTATTAATTTGTTTAGCGAAAATCTGAAATAAAATGTCATTTTTCTCTGGATGATTCGAACAAGTGCCATTTGAATGAAATAAGGTTCCATTTGTTTGAAAAAAGTTTCATTTGGTTGAAAAGAGCTTTCATTTCATTGGAACAAGGTTTCATTTGATAGTTAGAAGTTTCATTTGATAGAAAAAAGGTTTCATTTGACAGAAAAATGCTATATAACGGTCCCCGTATCAGTGTACAAGATTACAACTGCCATTATTTTATCTGGTCTTGCAGTTACGGCAGTAGATGGGACATCGTAATTGTGTTGACTGGTAAGTTTTTTATCCAATAACTTAGGTTATTACAGTTATTATAGCAGTAGGAACGAGTACTAAGAAAGAACATTGGGGATAAATAAAGTAAGGCAAAAGAAACCCGAGATTTTATTTGAATTATTTACCTACTTAAACAAACTGAAACTCGGAGTCCTGAACACACAAGAGTGACTCATCGATGGAGTCTGCTTATGTAATTTGGCTTATGTAACTGCTTATGTAACTTATTCATCTATTTCGTATTATTTATTCATTTACTTATTATTCATTTTACTTACATTCATTCATTTACTTATTATTCACTTATCATTCATACACACATATATTCATTTATTTATTATTATTTATTTACTTATTTTATTACAACACTCCTCTCAAAGGCGGAGGGGGCACACCATAAAATAAGAAAGGAATTACTAAACAAGTTTCATTTCAGAAAATCCTAACATGGGCTTCAAATATAGGTAGATGGAAATAATTACTCACATCACCTTCAAGTAAGTTCTCAATATTTAATTACGGGTGCCGCCAACTATGTTATTTTTTGTAATCTTCATCTTTTGGTCGAATGAAAATTTCTAGCCTTGACCGATTTTAAATAAACCCTGATCTGGACTGCTGATTATCGATAGCTAAGTGCGAGGCTAACCTAATGAGCTGAGTGAACTGTAAATTAACTTCATTCCTATTCAAGCTGGCTAGTAAAATTTGATAAACTATTAAACCACCTGGTCTGCTGAGAGCTTTAAAGCTGATTTTCTCATTGAATGGTGCAAGCGACTACACGAAAGGGTTCTACACGATAAACCGTGTTACCCTTAGAAAGGAGTCAATTGTGTTGTGCACTCCGCGATTTAGGACGTCCCTCTGCAGCAAGGCTTCGTACATAAGAGGCCTATTAGAATTGATTAAGGGGTTGTGGGACAACCCAAGCATGAGAAAAAACGTCCATGTTATATCGATTATATTTCTGTTAATTCATTTTTAAATTTTGAGCAATTAGTGTGCACAGATAGGAACGATTAACTATCAATTTTTTGGAAGAAAAACTCCTCAACAATATTCTGCAATTAAAAAACTAATTCTTAGATTTTTTACAATTATTTATTTTTTAATCAGTTTTCAGCACATTTGACTAAAATTTAGGTACGATTTTCAGAAACACTTTTATAATGTTCAATTCATAGAGAATCAACTTCAACTGAGTATATTTCTGGTAAACAAAGAAAAATAAATAAATGAATAAATAAAAATAAAATAAATAAATAAAAATTTATAATTTTTAGCCATTTTTTGTGTGCAATTTCTGTGATTTTTTTTCCTGCTCATTCTTCTGAAAATTGACTAATTTTGGGTGCTCCAAAAGTGATGTCCAACGAACTCATATTTTTTCAAACGCTTGATTTCATTGGTGAAAAAACTAATTTTTTATCTCAATGCTAAGATGAGTTATCGTCTGTATATGTACCTACCTACATATATACATATTTGTACATATGAAAAAGCTGAAACTCGACGATTCGTTTCAGAATGCCGAAAAACAGATTTCAATCAAAAACATTTTCGAAAATTTGTTAACGAATGAACACCCTATATCGAACGAGAACGCTGCGATAGGAAAACACTTTCAGGCCTCGTAATTCATTTATCACTCCTACCGAGGTGAGTGGGACAATTTGGTTCCGCGCTGCACAAAAACCCGTCGCTAGGAAAACCTATCTTTAAGGCAGGTAGTTAGGCATCAAATAAACATCCGAGTGGTCCAGGAAGACGTAGTGCCGGGTTTTCATTTGATTTTTCCTTTGTTTTTTCGCGTAGTCTCCATACGATTATAAGTAATTGCCTACGCTTATTAACTTTATCGATCACTAAAACTACACTTTGGCCTTGGATTCAGGATCGACTTCAAAATCCTGAGGACTAATCCAATAGACATAGCTTTGGACCCCACTAATTTAGGAAATCATTACAGGTACAACTCCCACATGCGAGAACACCTGCGTTTAGTTCCCAAGCTTAAAACATTGACACTTGTTTGGTAGGAAATGAGTAATTTGAGCAGGTAAAAAGATTTTCTAAAAGGGAATTATTATAACAAGGGAATTACCTATTTAACATTCATTTAAGTTATATAAAGGGAATTATATAACATTCATAAATCGGCGGAAATTGAGTCACGTTTCGAGTCACGTGTTTTATTTTTCGAGACACTTTGATGCTCCCTGGGAATCCCGCGTAATAAGTGGTAAAGCTACGATTACGTGGAACAATTTACGGCGAGGAATCCTGCGCGAACATAACCAAGAGCAGATTTTTTATATTGTTTACGTTTATTTAAAGCACAAAACAACTGATCCACCTTCTCCAAACCTCCCCTAGGGCGAACTGGCGTCGTTTCATCACTCATTCCCACGCCAAAAGTGCAAAACTTTGGTTCTACACTCTGGGTCAGTTGAAGAATGTAAACTAAGCTGATCCACAAAACAACTGATATACCTTCTCCGAACCTCCACTAGGGCGTACTGGCGTCGTTAATAATCCTCCGGAAAAAACGCTGCAAAATTATTTCACGAAGAGATTATTATTACGATAATACAATTACGAAAATTGTTTCTGTATTATATAACCCTTCCACATAATCTATGTTAATTGGAAACAGAAGTTGTTGTTGTGATGCCGTGTGTTAGAATTAGTTCGGTCAGGATAAAACAAACAACAACTTTATTTAACAAAAACAAAGCGAGCTGCCCCAACCTGAGGGGTTGCCACAGCGGGCACAGCCTACTGCCCCACACAAGGGAGCTATTTCATAAAGCTTCAAGTGACAAGTTACAAGCCGATTTTATGAACAAGTTGTAAAAAATGAGTGTGCAAGCGTTTCATAAAGGTACAAGTGTAGACTTGTAAAGCCCAGTGAAAATCAACAAGTGTACAGGCGAATTCGGACAAGTTACAAGTGTTTCCCCATCATTTTGGACAAGTTAATGTTTTAAAGTTGTAAAAAATGGCCGATTTTTAACCTACGTCCATTCAACTGTAAGCTTGCTATTATCCAGCATTGTGAGTTGACAATTTTTCGGTGTTTAATATGTGGGAATCATCTTCTGCTGAAGAATACAGACAAGAAAGAAGCATTCAGCGTAGAAGACGCCAACGATCTTTTCGGTCATGAATACACGCTTTTTTCGTGGGTATTTTCGAGTTTAACGAGAGATTTAGATGTCTTCCAAGACCCTTGAATGATTTAAATGCTGCGTGACCCTATGCAATTTTTCCTGATCGGGTATTGAGGATCTCCCAATCCTTGAAGAATAACGTGAAGATAATTTCGAAGTTACACATGACATTCTTAATCCAGCAGCATTAAGACTTGATAAATTGATTATGTAATCATTTCCGCTGAATGAAGAAGAAAAATTATCTCAGCCATCGAAATAAGTTGAAATCAAATACACACTTTTTCCACTTTTCAGTTTATAATTTGTCTGTCTTCCAATCATTACTCTTAGTCATGTACGATAAACATCCTATCGTGTACTTAGAACCGTTTTTACATTATGATTCGCTGACAAAACTTCAATTTCGGCATCCCGCTAGACGTTGTTCACTTCGTTAGTCCCCACACGCCATTTTGGTTTATTATTTCCAATAATAAGCCTATGTGATCGTGTAGAAAAAAATTTTTATAACTCCCCCTCAAACTTTGTCACTTTACGTTTCAAGGTGCGTGGAATCCAAATTTGAAATGTCCGTCCGCCGTCCACCGTCCGGGCCATAAAAGGCCTAAGAATTGACTTAAAAAACCCGTTCTTTCGCACATAGACTCCATTTGGGGTCTAGTTGGTCCTAACGTTTAACCATCCTGATCGCTTTACTCGCATAGATGCTATGGGCCAAAAACGGGCTAAAAAGTGTCTTTTTCAAGGCTTTGAGTGTTAGACTTACGCACGCACGCACGCCTGGCACGCTTGGCAGGGGGTCACGGCGGGTGGTGCGGGGGGGGGTGAGCGGGGAGTGGAGTGAGAGGAGGCGCCGCGGCACCTTGTGGTGTCTTTGGTGACCAGGGGCTTAGCCGAGGGGTGTAGGAGAATGGATATTTATTACTTAAATATATGCAGCACCATGAGGTGGGTATGGGGTTCCTTCGAGGCATGAATATATGTTTTTTTCTAGGTCATATTTGTGTGTTAATACCAATGCTTTTCTTACGCATATTTAATAACATATCCTCTCGACTTCTCGTACGTACTTAGATAATGATATTATTAAGGCAATAACTATTTGAATAGATAGGAGCTCAAATCAAGAAATATAAACATGCGTATATAATTATAGAAGTATAGATTGTGGCAACTCGAAATAGGACACGCCGAGGAGTCTGGACGGGCTTTATGACGTACGCAAGCCAACTAAAACTACGATCATACTGAATTGAAAAAATAATAAACCTTTGTGAAATAATTTGCAGCGTTTTTCTTTTCTGCTACACTTGTAAACTTAGCTTCTACAAGCGTAACTTTTCTACACTTGTACTCTTTGTTTTGGTGAAACACTTGTTCTAGTTTACCGTGCATAACAAGTACCTGTACTTTTTAACTTGTACACTTGTAACTTGTTTTATGAAATGGGCCCCAGGTGGTAGTGTCCCTATGAATAAGTCCGGTTTACATTTTTTTTGGCACAACGACCGATGTAGAGCAAAGCCATTGGAATGGGTGGGTTTAGAGAAGGTATTTGTTTATTGCAATGTTTTTAGAAATCCCAGCCACCTCATTATGCCGCGGAGTATTGTATACCTTCTTGCTTCATCTGCGTTGTCTTGTTTTATAACCATTGTGTTATATCAGGCCGTCGAAACAGTACGCTAGTAAATGATAATTTTGTGAGTGAGATAAATATTTGCCCACCTTTAGTTAGTAGGTGTTAGAAGAACAAAAAATATTCATGGGTTATTTGATTTTCCATAATAGAGAAGAAAATTAGTTTCTCGTTTTAGTTTTAAAATTTGTATAAGATGCGAGCTAACCAGCATCCAAACCAATTTACCTACCGTACATTTTTTAACTCTTTCTTTTAACTTCGATTCTCTTCTTGAGCTTTTGAGACTTAATTTCAGATCGATTTTTAACCCACTTTCCGACATCCAATCGATCTGAAATTTTGCACACGAGTTCATGCTGGCGTACATTTTAATTTATCAAATTTTCGCGAAGAAAAAGTTAGTTATACCTACTATAAATTTTCGAAAATTTGAAATTTAATATGGGAAACCTTACAAGTGTTTTTAAAAAACAATATATATATATACTATATACTATTGAACGTCTGCATAAAATGACAACGAATCCAGGGTCAATAAAATATTAAATGATTTTCCTTGTCAATTTAATTTAAGTTATTATCAATGTGATTTTGAAACAATGTGATTTTGTTTCAATTTACTGTTGCCAAGAAACTACCAAATATTGAAACAACAATAAAATTAACCGAGAACATGAGAAAAAGAAAGAGTTACATTAAAAACTTGTTTTTATGGGTTCCTTTTTCTTATTTAGGAATCCGCTCAAAATGTTCATTTTTATCTTTATAGATGTATATTATTTTTATCTATGCATCTTGAAAAAAGCTCTACCGAAAATCGAGGTGGGTTTGAGTTTTGTTTTTCTCGGTCGACTACCTACAAAGATTTATTTTTGGAAATAATAATCCGAAAACACTTCTAAATCTTCTCTTTTAATGAAATTGATTTGACTATAACTTTTTTCGCCATAGACGGTCTACAGAAGCAACGTTTCTTTCGGACAGTTCAAATTATAACAAGATTTTACAGAAAAAAAAGCCTTTCTCTCCTTAAATAGGTTTTTCATTATCTCCAACGTTTCTCTACAAGAACTGGTGCTTCTTCAGGGAGAAAAATTTGTAAATGTAAAATTCAAAATTTGTAAAATAAAAATCTATTTCTCGTTGTCTTTTTTGTGATGAAGAAGAAAACGATAAGTATTTATTTTACAATTGTCGAATTTCATATTTAGAATTTTGTCACCCTGAAGAAGCCCCCGTTCCTGGGGAGAAACGTTGGAGATAATTAAAAAAAAAAAAAAACAATTTAAGGACAGAAAGGCCTTTTTTTGAAATCTGGTCTACAGAGATTCAGGTTTTAAAATCAATAATTTCTATTTGGTAGGTGCCTACGCTCACATATATGAACACCTATAGTTATATTATGATGTTCTATAGCAGATATTTTCTCTTGTTTACACGTGTGCTCTTGTTTATGATTGCTCTTGTTTATGGACTTACGAAGTTTATATGTTTTATTTAATTTCATTAATTTTCTTTGGGTAGGATCCTACGGCAATGTAGTTGTATTTAGATAATGTGCGGTAGATTTCGTTTACTAACCAATCTATAAAATTTATAACTAATAAACCTTGTGGAATAATTTACAGCCTTGTACATCTCGATTTGTTTGTAATTTAATACCATAATATTTTTAGTAAAATATTGTTTGCATTTTCGACAATAATGTGTAGATTTTTCCTAATGAAAATAAAACCAATGACTCGAAGTCGTTCCGTCTGAAATGTAGCTTTCGACAACGCATCTACTCCGAACAGAATTCTCGCAAAAACTGGTACAACCGGAATATAGGACGAGATTTTTTTTCTTGTCTATTTTTTACGGTACCTATATAAAACCCCTGATTGACTCCTGCAACCTTGTTCAGGTGAAGTGCTTTTTTGTATCGAGTTAACCGATATGGGCATAAACGCTTAAAAAGTAAAAGTGCTCACGCACCTTCACGACGCACTCTGATTATGATGATCTTAAAAATGAAGGAAGGCTAACAGCATTCAGTGTTGACTTAATCCAGAAATTGTAGAGGAAATATGAAAAAAAAGTCCCCCGAAAAAGGTGTGGTTTGTTAAAAGCCTTCGTGTTCTCAACATGATTGTATAGGTAATTGGTTATTTCGATAGATGATTATGTACAAGGTATAAGGGTGTAAATTAGATTAATGGGGGAATTGAAATTAAAGGAAATAAGATAAGTTTGAAGTTCTAGAAGTTTCCCTGTGGGCTTTAAGCTGGTCTGTTATTAGTATTATTGGAGGAAGACAACCGTTGTTCATTTGATTTTTCGTTGCTAGGCCGTTAGCAAACTTGATAAAACTAGTAGTTCCGCTGACCAGGTTTTTGATGAAGTTTGAAAAAATAGTAGATTTCACTTTTACATGGATATGTCTTTTAGCTTGGGGTATTTGAAAAAATGTTGTAACATTTTTTAGACCGAAAAAGTGTACAGGATGCTTTATTTTCTATTGATTTCCACGTACAACCAATGCGTTACTAGCGAAGTGTAACTCCCTTAGTTTTCATAGCAGGAAAATCGTTTGCCACTTTTTGGAATGCTCTCATTTTATCACATCTCATGATCCCTAAGCCATTGTAGTGTCAAGGAATGCTAATTTATTACGCTAAGTTATAAACTAATATTACGCAGTAACCATAATGAACTAATAACGTCAAAAGAAGGCACTACATGGTAGGTACTATTGAGTAGTAGGTACTTGTAAGCAGTAGGTAGAAGATGCATAGACCTCTGATTTCCTCCGTTGGTAATTGGAAAACTTAGATACCTATTAAGGAAAGACATATCCATGACCTTTTGTTTCTCCTATCAAGGGAGATATTTCAACATTCGCTCCAGTCATTTAAATCTGATGTAGCAGGAACCGAAAAATAAAAAACACAACAAAGACGTCGACGATACGAAGCTCGGCCGAACAAGGATCTATGTTAATTTTTTGAGGTTTTGCGTTTATGCATCAATCGACGCGTCAAGATTTCCTCTACATGATATGGCCACCTCTAGGGAGATTCAAAGACGAAGGAATACGGTTTTGGGAGCGGGAACAAGCGTCTATGTTGTTTTTCGCGGCCTCTCTGCTCCATCTCCCACTTCTATTCCCACGTGATAATTCTTCTCGGTTTTTTTTAGATTAATAGCCATCTTTTTCTTTCTTCTTTTACTCCCAGTGACCGACAGAATTGTTCTTTGCGATAATGACATTGATCTTCTTAACAAATCAAAATCGCATCCTCTCGCCGTTAAATGGGGGGATAATGTTCGAAAATTCATGAAAAATTCTGGTCAGCCATATGTTTTTAACCGAAATGAGCCTGTTTCGGGAGATGTGCCCCCCCCCCCCCCCCCCCCAAACTGAACGTTCTTGTGGCAATAAGTGCCCCTACGATTGCCTTAAAGTAAGGAACTCCTAATTAATTCATGATTTGTAGTGTTTATAGTAGGTACATTGGTACAACTTTGGATGAAGTACAGCATCGACGACCCCTTCGTGATTTACGCAAAGTCATCGCACAATCGAATTAGGTCATGGGAGAAATTTACTACTTATGTGATACCTACTCTACCTTTTGCCCAAACCATCAGAGCTCCCCTCACGTTCCACTTTGCTGATTTCCCTATCCTTTCGGTCACCGCGTCCTCTACAGAGGACACCAACTTTGTGATCTCCTCCCAACATATCTAGTAGTATAAATCCTCAAAAGAGTGCGTCGACATCATCTTCCAGTATCCATGTACAGAATGGCAATAAGCCTAACCGATGTAAACAAAACTTTGCCCTTTTATTTCGGGCTTTGTGTGACCTTGGCTTGCTGTGTTGTGAACCTCTTGGTGGAGCTGTATTTATATTCGTGTTATTGTGGTTTCCTGCTTGAAATATCACCAAAAATACTTGAGTAAGTACAACAATATCTCATTTTCACAGTGAAATAGTTGGTTTAGTCAAATCGAACTTATTTAGTAAAGAAATGGGTGCAAGAAGATCAGTGTCCCTCGCGGGGGACGTTGGTACTCAACCAGTGTCCTCCGTGGAGGACATTGTTACTCAATGGTAATTTGTGGCCCTATATTTTCCCAATTCTTTCGTATTGTTTCGACAGATTTAGAATACAATTTATCAACAAAATACACTCTGGTTTTTCAGAATGGCTTCCTGTAGGAGAGATATGGATGCTTGGTCAGCAGAGGAAATAATCAGGGCGCTTGAAGACGGATTGTCTGATACAGAAGGAGTGGAAGATGAAGATGATGATTTCGATAGGGTAACAGATTATGAGAGGATGCTGGTGGAGGAACCTGATGAAATAGATCACGTGATTGCATCTACTTCTGCTGTCCTTCACTCGAATTCAGCTTGTTCCTCTGATTCAGAGAGGGACGATGATATCCAAGATCAACACATCTTTGGCCATTACAAATAGCTGGCTCGAGTACGTAAGGGACCAAGAGCTTATGAAAACCCCCAAGCGAGGTAGATTGAATCTCCTACATTTCAGGATTCATGTGGCTGAAGTTCTAATAAAAACCAATAAGCCTGGGTTGGCGAGCAAACGCCCAATAGGACGACCTTCTGCAGAAATTACCTCATCTCAAACACCGAGTACATCCTCCTCCCCCCGTGAAACCCGTGAAAATGAAGAAGTCCGACACGACTTGTATGACCATTTCCCCACATTTGACGATAAACCAAATACGACACGATGTAAAATGAAAAAGTATCCGTATAAGTCATACTGGAAGTGTACAAAATGTGATATCCACTTGTGCTTGAATGGAAGAAACAATTGTTTTTTACTCTATCACACAAAGAAATAATTTGGAATAATTTATTATTTTGTGAATATCTTGTATACAATTGCTCAGTTTTTTTATTACCCAATTACCATAAGCTTTTTATGATTTAAAACGTGTTTTTCTACTTTTACTACTGAAAAGTATAATAAAAATGTCCTCTTTACTCATTTATATTGATTCAAAATGATATCTTCAAAATACCCACTGTAGTCATATCGTCCTTTCCGGAGGACATTGTATATCTCCGAAACTATTGATACTAAAAATCTGAAGGAAAAAAACAGGTAACTTCCTGAGACGTCATACAACAGTACCTGAAAGTTTCAAATTTTTAGGGCCAGTGGAAATTAATGCGGTACTGAAAGGGCTGTATAGAAGGCAGACCTGATGAAAATGGTGACCTACTTGGAGGAACAATACAAAGAGTTTTACTTCGCACTTCTTGCTTAGTAGTTCTCAGTAATTTTATTGATATTCATTTCCCCAGCAGTCGATTCGCAGAAAAATTATTTTGTATTATTGTGGCATTCTTGTCATATTTCTTCATTTTTCTCGGTTCCTCACTGCCGTTTGACCAAAGGTTATAATGTAGGTAGGTATATACCTAGTTCGAGTCATTCTAGTCTAATTGAAAATATTATAATCATAATTCAATAAAAATCGATTTCAATGAAATTTCATAGGTATTATTTCTTATTTCAATATTTTTATCAGTCGAACCAGGGTTTATTTTAGGAAAATACGAACTTTTTCCAAAAAGAAAGCTGAGATTCAGTTTTTTCACTCTCCTGAAAAGTTTCAAAAACTGACATAGACCCTTTCTCGGCCGAGCTCTTCGATTGCTGAAATGAACTCGTCAAAAAATAATCGAAATTAATACCAAACACGTATTTCGGATGTTTCGTTCGACGTCTTTTGTCGATATCGCCGCCAAATCGTGTTGCACTGGCGCCAAAAATTATGCGGCGTATTCTGGGTGTCTATGAAATCCACCTACCAAATACGGCCTGTAGCACAGAAAAGACTATCTCACAGACGTATGAGCGAATTTTCGTGTTATTATATTCAATTGTTTTGAAGTTTGAACTCTTTAAGCGCAATTAATAATAATAAATGAATAGATAGTAATATGTTTAGTTTATAGGAAGTTGATAAAATTCTTATGACTAATAACCTGCTAAAAATATAAATTTAATGATTGTAACCTTTTTTTCTTTTTAGTGATTTGGCTCGCAAATTTCTTGGATTTTTACCAATTTCTAGGGAGTTCTTTGAAGAAAATATTCGAAAATTTGTTTTAAAATTTTTGGAGCTATAGCTGCAAGTTCAATTTTCTCAAAAATTCGCTAACTAGATTGAATAAATAAAGAATAAATAGTTCGCTTGCCTAGCTCCGATCGGAGCTTACTCCCTTAAGAGAGAGAATCACAGGCCGAGTCAAAGTTAATTTATTCGTCAATTAAGGATTATTGAAGGGAGTATCTAGCTTACCAAAAGCAAAGAAAACCGGGAAAATTAAATTTAGCACACATGCTAATTCAGGAACTCTTCTTATTTTGCTACTAACGGTATTTTCGCCCGGTGCAGGAATGAAGCCCTAAAGAATATCAGGCTGCTCATATGCTCATCCTCAACCTGAAGCATTAAACTGTAAGACCCTTCAAAAGCGTTGACCCCTGTACAAAGAAAGGGGGAAGTGGGCCTGAGGGCTGCCGTTCAATTTATATTTCATTGGTAGTCTACCTCCACTTACCAAATATTCTGACATATTGCCTCCAAACGGCTGGTGTCACGGGTGATGACATTTCAGCAACCTGCACAGCGGAAAACCTAACAGTACACCAAACGGTCATTTTTCTGACCCCTATCAAGAATAAGTCGCACCATCTTGCTCGTCTGGACGGATATTTTATTAGTTAAGTTCAAACCCATGTATTTGAAGAGACAAGAAAACAAATTTCAATACAAAAACATGTATTCTCCATGGTTCAGGGTGTTTGGAAAGTATAAAACAACTCCCATATATGGTGTTTTGTCGAAAGCATTGCATGATGTGCACCAGTACCAGAAGTCCCTGCGATATGGCAAAATTTTTAATCCTTCATTTGAATATATCTTACCAGGTACTATGTGTCTACTACCCACTTTTGCCCAAACTTTGAAGGCTGTCGTCCTTGGCCAAAAGGAAGACTTAGACGACAACCTTCGCATTTTGCAATATTTCAATTGAAAATGATAATTTTGAAGGAAGTGTAATTATAGAGGTGTCTTACCTACATATGAATCGCGATCGAGGACAAGACCAGGAAAATTTTCAAATAATATCGTGGCCCGAGAAATCAGTGAATATGCACAAACACGTTTTCGGTATGGTCTATTATAGACTACGAATAAGTTGAATAGAGCATATATGTGTTGATATTATTTATGGTGTTCGTTTGTTAATAATATATTACTAATATTCAGTTGAAGTTAACGCTTATGGTTTATCATTTTATCTTCATACTGAGCCCTGAAAGCGCTTAAAGAAACTTTATACGTATTCTTTAACAGTTTTGGCATAAAGTGCTTTACAATTTTTAATTTTAAAAACGCGGCAAATAATTACATAGAGAGAGAGAGAGAAGAATGCTGGAAGAATATTTGCTGAAATCAAATAGGTACTTTTCTACGTTTCACTAGAATGTACATGGTAGCACAAGTTGTAATAAACTATTGATCGTGTTAGTTACTAAAGGGATTTTTATAATTTTTACACGTGTTATCATTCACATTCATGTTGACCCCTCCCCCTCCCCCTTGTCTAAGCTCGTATAGGGAGAGCGAGCGGGAGAACGTATAGTAATTCGGGTGGCCTCATACTATTCATTGAACTAGTATCTGTGGGAAAACCCTACCTACCCACATGTTTTGAAGGTTTTTGTGATCCCCATTTTGTTAATATTTCAATTTTTCATTTTATCAAGGGTTGATAGAAAGCCGAGCACTGTTTCCCAAATAGGACCCGCATAAGAGAATTTGGTTCATTATTTTCTAAAATGAAATAATCGACCAAAATAAGAAATTTTTTTTTTTAACTCCCCTCAAAATTTGTTGGTTTACGTTTCTAGATACCTACGTAGAATCCGAAAATCGGGGGAAAACATCCGTCCGTTCACCGATGTAGAGCTATTCTCCGAACCCCCCCCCCCCCCCCCCTCTGATGGAAGTTTATGAAGCTTGGGGTCACACACAATCATAATCAACAATCCCAAAAGTGAAGTGTGTGTGTGTGTGTGTGTGTATGGGCTGTAATCGATCAAAATAAAGTTGTGAGACGTTCTTGAAAAGTACAACTGTCCACTTTTTCTCGCAGTTTGGAAAGTAAAAAGTCCAGTCATGCAGCATGACCCCATGAGCGAATTTTTGAAGATGTTTCATGCAAATGTTTCATGCAAATATTACCGATTTTGACCACTAGCGAACGGCATTATTTCGATTTTTGACTGATTTTTCAACTTTGAAATTTTTGAAAACTTGATACATATTCTTATAGGAAATTTTACGCTGATTCCGAATATACCACATGTTAGTATGCTGAAAAAATTATTTCGCACAACAAATCGCAAAAAACAGGCTATTTTGAAATTTTTGACTACATTTTTGAAAATTTCAACCCGAAGATGTAATCCGATCATGCTGGCCAACGAACTTGAACTTTCGTTTTGTGTCCTTAACATTTTAAAATTTGTTTGAAGTTTCTAGCGCAATTCTACGGACAGTTATCGTCTGGAATGACACATACATACATACATATATACATACATACATACATACATACATACATATATACATAAATAAAAAAATGCGTTAAACTTCAGAATATGATTCAGAATAGCCTGAAACGGATTTCTGCATAAAAATTTTTCAAAAATTCACATTCTACAAATTTTGAGGCGAGAGCAATAGCTTAATTTTCTTCAAAAATTCGCTAACATGACTGGCAGGTTGAAGCCTTATATATCTATATATTTTGGCTCCTTAGGTACCACCCATTCTACCCCCTACCATGAAGGGAAACCTCCCTGTTTCTGCACAACCTGTTTATATATACATATATATATATATATATAAGTTGCTCCTTAGGTACCACTTTGCTCCTTAGGTACCACCTGAAAAGTGGTAGGGAAGGTCAGAATTTTCAATCTGTTTCAATCAGCTCTTAGGCACCACTTCTCGGGTGGTACCTAAGGAGCAAAGTGGTACTTAAGGAGATTTTTAACTATATATATATATATATATATATATATATATATATATATATATATATATATATATATATATATATATATATATATATATATATATATATATATATATATAAAAATAAAATTTTTGTTATTTTGGTTGTGGGTGTTTGACATTATCCCAATGAATCGAATGAAACCTCTCGGAACGCAATGTTAATCCGTTCGCTCTCCTTTGGCTAGAACTTTGAGATGAAATCAAGCTCGAGTAGTGTTATCTTTGAATTGGTAAGTCAACTAGTATATTCCGAAAAAGATCGCTAGAAAGTGTAAGTGCTTGTAAAATCGGGACACATGAGACTTGCTTGTGAATTCCGATGACAATATCAGGTGATTTAATTCTGACTTCGCGGAATCGAGTTTAATTGGACTATTAAAACGTTGTCTTAATAAGACTATTGAAACGTTGGTAGGTGATTTATTTTATCTCTTAAATTTTTAATTGGTACTAGGGTGGGTACCTACTCACATGTCGTTTTCCTTGGATTAGGAGGACTAGTAAAGTGTAGATTGTATTAATTAATTGCACTAATTTTCCCTCTGTAGGTACCTACTATATCTACGTAGACATATTGATTGCAAAGTCACCTTTTCGCTCGACCACCGCGAAATCGTGTTTTACGCAAATCATTTACAGAGGTTCGTTACGCTAAGGGGCCCGTGAAGCTAATTTCTTTCTTAATCAACTTACGGAGGTGAAACCTGAAATGGAGCTCCTTTCGGGCATATACTCGTAGAATATAATTACAAAGCTTGGGGAGGTCTGATCTGTTGTGGGACTTCTGAGCCAAATTTAGTTCCTTTTTGACCTTCCATTTTTTCCAAAATCTTTTCAAATTTTTCGATATTACTATAAAGAGTAAAATTGTGGGATTCTAGAGTTGTTAAGGAGATAACCCTTTTGGGAGGTACGAAGAGCCAAGTGTTGATTTTTATTTATTCATTTTTTCTATTAGCTTTTTGCTTCCGAGTCTACCTGTAGGTAGGTAGGATGCATTGTTTTCACTTTCGGGAGAAAAAAAATTGTCTCGAAAATCAAAATTTCTACTAGCATTTTACGTTTTAGACCATACTGAACAACTTTGGTTCCATGTCTATCTGCCTGCCTGTGTGTGTGTGTGTGTCTGTCGTGTATCCGAAAATTCTTTTAACAAGCTTAATGTCCACAGTTTTCACATATGATTTAGATGAAAATTTCAGGGAATGTGAGGGCTAGAGTTTAGACGGTCCCCTATCAGTTCCATTGTTCCCAAATCAATGCTTCACTCTGTGAGTACACAAACGGAAACTCTTCCAAGCAACATTTTCTCACGCTCTCGTCGTCCGATCTCGCTCAAATGCGGGGGATAGTGAGGTGAAGACAACTTGAGCATTCCATATCAAGATTATCGTGACATTAGTAGCTCCTGCGCATGCGCGAACGTAAAATCCTAGTAACAAGTTTAATTTATACAGTTTTTATCAGATTTTGATGAAATTTTCGGGGAATATGTGGATAAGACTGTAGACCGTCCACTATTCATTTCATTGTTGACAAATAAATACTTCAGTCTACGCATGCGTTAACGTTAATCCCATTATGCTCCATTTCTTCACACCCTAGTCGTCCGATCTAGCTCAACTTCGGATGATACTTGGGAGAAAAGGATTTGATCATCCCATATAAATTTGAACATAATTGTATAATTAATAACTGCTGCGCAAGCGCCAATGTGAAATTATCTCAACGATCTTAATTTCCACAGTTTTCGTCCAATTTTGTTAAAATTGTCAGGGAATGTGAGGGTTAGGCTGTCAATACTTAGTCCCGTACCAGTTTTACTGTTCTCAAATCACCTCATAAACGTAAACTACATCGAGTATAACTTTTTCGTTTCCTAATTAATTTTTCGTTTCACGCTACATCTTGATTTACTCTTTTCTCGGATGGAATTCCCAGCTTGGCAGAAGTTTTTATTTATTTAATGGTTTAAGCCGCACCTCAACCAAAAAGGCATTAGCGGCATACCAGGTGTTAACGATGTACCATTTACGGGGTTATATATATATATATATATATATATATATATATATCAATGATTTTTGGAATAGAGCTATCTAATACAGAGATTAAAAATAGCGTAATAATTAGTAGCATTAATTTTAGCTTGTTTCATAAAATTTGGTCGAGTCGGACGGCGGTGGCGCACAGTGGTGGGTGCCAAGGCAGCAAAAACCCTGTTGTCAAAATGTTAAGATTTTTGTCACCTGGAACGAGTTTCCTCCAATGTATTTCCTGCAGAATCTCACTACGATATCGATTTGGAGGTTACAAATTTATTTCTAGCAAAGACAACTAAAGAAAGTAAAAAATTGGGAAATATCGCCCAAAAAAGCTTTATTCTATCAGAATGACAAACGCTGACTATAAATGTTAGAATAAATTCGTTTACCCCATGATGTTTTCTTATTAATGCCGAGTTTGAATACAAAATATTTACATTTTATAATATTGCTATTCTACAGACTAGCATGATAAAAATGTCATTTTAACTCGTTTTTAGGAGGTTTTTGAGATAAAGATTCAATGCGCTACGTCGCGCCGCATTCTTATTGCTATTATTCCATTCTATAGACTAAAACCTAACTTCTCTAAAAATTTCAACTCCCGGAATCGACCGGGTCAGCCGCCGCATCATTTTAAAGATTGAGTGGTTAAAGAAAATACCGTCAGTCATCTATTTGCCGTATATTATAGGTACCTACCTATTCAACATGAACCAACAACACGACTTATCACTAATTCGTATATCTGATCTATGTTATTTACGGATAATCTACTTCAACGAATGTTGGAAATCAAGCCTTTGCTATGAACAGCGGATTTATCGAAAATAAGTAAAAATAATTTTGTTTCAAATTGCTTTGAATGGTGTACATTTATGGCATATTACAGATAGATACCGGGTGTACTTTAGCCCCCCCCCTCATTTTCAAAACAAAATTTCTTCACTTCAAACTATCGTTTTATAATTTTATAAATATGCTTTACAATCGTTAGAGTCCCTAAACATCCTAAAATTGATTTACATTACTTAGTTGTGGCTTAACAAATTTGGGGAGCAGGGAAAAAGTTTAGTCCTTCCCCCACGGGATTTGCAAGGAATATGATCAAATAAATGATCCCTGATTGCAAAAACGAATTTTACTCGGAACTTATACCAATTCATTTGAATTTGGATTATATAGCTTTTCTAATATTAGCAAGAAAAACATGAATGGGTCGGACTTTGTCACTTTGACGAGCTTCCTTCACAAAAACTCACAAAGATGTGGGTGAAATCGTGGATCCATTTTTCCAAGTAATCTATATTTTATCAAAGAATTGATTTATCATGATTTTATTAATTTTTGAGACTCCACCAAACCATGAAAATTATTCTGCTCCATTTTTCGATGTTTGATTTAACATCGAAGTTTTTGAAGGATTGATTTACGATGTTTTTTTTATTTTTGAGATACGAGCTTGCGAGCATCCAGAGCACCAAACTCTACACATCATTCAGATATATTTCTCCAATTATTTTATATTTTACCAAAAGGCTTGATTAAAAATATTTTAGTTTTTATTTTTGAGATGCGAGCTTGCGAGCATCCTGACCTCTAAATTAAATGCACAGAATATACTCCTGACTCTTCTGCAATCGAACGGGGCCGAGTTCAAAACTAATTATCCGACTAATTGCTTGACGGTTACAAGTCCAATAACTCCACAGTGATTATTTTTTAATTACTATATTACTGCATCTAAATAATATCATCATCGAGTCCAACACCAATTATCCGACTAATTGCTTGACGTTACGAGTCCTATAACTCCCACAGCGGTTATTTATTAATTACTATATTATTGCATCTAAAAAACAACTTTTGATCAAGGTGTGTGTCTGTGCCATCAGTCATACAAACATGTGTTATAGTTTCTGGTTTTAACCGCTATCTAATTAGATAGTGCTGCCCCCAACTTTTTCAACCCACAATAAAATTGAGTAATGAAAATCGACTTTAGAACTTTTCAAAAGAGAACGGTGAGAAAGAGAGGAGTCTAACGATTCCAAAACAGATTTTTTAAATGGTAAAAAGATGGTTTGAAGTGGAGAAATCTAGGTTTGATAATGGAGGGCAGGACTAAAATACACCCTAGATACCTAATACCCTTGTGTGTACCATTTTGAAGGCATTTTGTATTACCGAACAATGTCGCATCAAATCTACGTCATCGTTGCCACGTCATTTTCCTAAACCTAAATATTGAAAAAAACCAAATCGTTATTTGAAATATTTATCATTACAGTTCCTAATCCTCCAAGGCGGATGTATCCGTGGATATTTCCTACAACCTATCACCTACGGGTGCATTTGCATAAGAAAACAACATTTTTTAAACCTACTTTTCGAAACCTTCATTTTGATTGGAATGCCTTGACCATTCACATTTAAGTAAACGATTTGAAATTTTTCACTGATAATCGACCCAGAATAAGCACTTTGAGCATTTTTGCCATTTAAAACTATTTAGAGTACATTTTCCACTAAAATTTTCCATTTCTCTCTTAAATTTTCGGATTTCTATTGAAAAGCGTTTCAAAAAATGCTATTCGTCCTACAAAGCTTCACCTGGCATGCGTCTCCAGTATAGTAGAATGTAGTCAAAATAACTTTGTAATATGCATAACCGTCGTTTCTCTTGAGTTTAAGCTTCTCAATAAATTCTTTCTTTTGACTATGTTTTATTTTAATTCTTCCAATTTTAAAAACTATAAAAACATTTTCATGCTGAATACTTATATAATATGATAGACATTTCATTTATCGACATTATTTGAACGTTGGTGAGTCTCAAAAACTGGTCCTTGTTGGCGATACACCTCATTTATCTAGGGAATATACTTACAATCAAGTATTAAATCCATAAATTGTGACCACTATCGACCCCATGCGTGAGATAACGAGACCAAGAGCGAATTTTCTTCGTAAATTATAAAGGTTTATTATTGAATCTGATAAACCACAGTGTCAACAAAAATCTTTTGTATTCATTTGATGATTCATGATTCAGCTTGAAAAGTCATTAGCCATTTGTCATGTAGTAATAACACACTTATGCACCATTTTCAAGACTAATGCCTCCGAGTCATCCAGTAGTGAGGTGTTCCCTTTTTAGAAAAGTTTGTTTGGTCCAAAAAGGTTTCTACTTCCATTTCATGACTTGAACGATTTTTATTTCGTGTCGGTCACCTCGTATGTCGTTGATCAAATCAACTTTCATTTAGTTTTTATGTAATTTAGGGGATAATAAGGCCTCAAATGATCCCCTCGCTATCAGCACTCACCCTTGCCTCCACGAATGTGCGAAAGTTGAACAATTTGATCGCTTTGCATTTGTCACCAGACTTGTGTCAGACCACTGTATAGGTGGTTTATTTAATCTCATTAATTTTCAGTTGGTAGGTCGAAGGACTAGTAAAATGTAAGTGTTTCATTGAACTTGATTAATTTCTATACGCCTATGCAGTTATATTTAGAGAATGCATAATAGACTTCGTTTATTAATTATAGACAAGTTCTGCGTTGGAGGGCAATCTACTACAGAAATAATAAACCGTTAAGCATAATCTGCTACTTTTTTTCGTTTTAGGTATCAACGTAATCGTTTATAAAACTAAATTATTGTACTGCACATGGTTTACCTTGTAGGTAGATCCTCAACGTGCTGTTTACCCCGTACAGCTGGCACTGCGTTTTCCTTGCGAGTGCTGAGGAAACAGTTGAAATCTTGTTGTGCGCGAAATCAGCCCAGCAAAGCTTTGGAAGGCCGTCGAAGTCAGTCTCAAGGCTCACCATCCAGTTGTGATTGGCTATCAGCTCCTCGAGTGATTTTAAGATTATCTACAAAAAAAGTGTACACATGAACATTTATTGTAATTTGTATTAATTTATAGTTCCAAGTGATTACATTACAGATGATGATGAGGAAATGAAGACTGATGATTAGCAAAATAGATATGAAACAAGTATATTTAAGGAGAGTATCGAAATAAGGATTTTATTGGTAGATTACGAAGGAATAAATTGCTATGAAACAATTTTGTTTGCGACAAAACAAGCTATTTATAGCTATTTATTTATTGCTATGAAACAAGTGTTTTTCTAATAATCCTCATCTAAGCCGCTCAAATCGTGATTCTCAATCGATAATCGTGATTCTATTGTACTACTTGGAAATTTATCTAGTTAAGCACTTCGTAGCTGTATTTCCAAATTTTCATTCAGGGCTTAGTACCTACGAAGGGTTGTTTTCCGACCAAATCTAGCATGCACAATCCTGGAATTAATTCTAACCTTAATAATTCTAATCTTTACAGTGTTTGCTTTCTAGTTGCGCCGGACATTAAGTAATTTTGTGATATTGGGGAAAACGGGAATGACGCTGAGATTCGAAGGACAGCTTAATAACAAGCTCAAGAACCACACAAAAGAATATTCTTATATTTGCATTAGGAGTGTGAGCTAGTAAGGCTCCTTTCATGCTAGGGGGTTGAGTTCAAAGCTCGGGAGAGCTCAGTCACAGGCATCCGGAACGCCTTTGAAGTTAAAAAGGAGTCAACAAAACGGACAACGGAATTTCGTGTTGTTTCATCCGTAAAATGTTGGTTTGTACTGAATGTGGTGTTCTGAAATGAATCCTACACTTTAAGTCTTTTTCATTTATATATATATATATATATATATATATATATATATATATATATATATATATATGGGTGTGTGTGTGTGTGTGTGTGTGTGTGTGTGTGTGTGTGTGTGTGTGTGTGTGTGTGTGTGTGTGTGTGTGTGTGTGTGTGTGTGTGTGTGTGTATTCCATTGCTTGTTGCGTCAACTAATCAAATTCTGCCGTTCTGATCTGCAAAAATGATGAGAAATCAACGTTCGAAAATCGGAATATCTGTTTCACGAAAAAATGACCCATCACTCGATTTTTTAAGTGCGCGCAAATGGACGCAATTCCGCTCCAAAAGTGCGCGATTCCGCTCTAAAAGTTTAATAAATGTGAAATACTGAGTTTCTGAAGATACTCAATTGCCACATGTAATACGAGTAGGTACATGATTTTGGAGTATTTTGGAGTATTGGAATTGGATTCATTACATCAGAAAATCCCCAACCAACAATACAAATTTGACCAATTTATTGTGCTCAAAATGTATTGGCCAACGAAATCGTCCTTTCTTCTGGAGAGCTTGATTTTTTGGCGCAAGAACGGTGTCAATCCTAAGGAGAGTTACCGTATAGAATGACACATGCTTTATTTATTTATTTTTAAAACTCCCTTCAAAGGCTGAGGGGGCACACTCAAAAGTGGGGAGGACGCCCAGGTTTACCCGACGCCGGCTCTAGGGATAAGGGATGTTGCAGGACGAGGAGGAAGAATGGGATGAAAGGAAGTGAACCTATAAAATGACCACCAGTTCAAGTAAGAACCCCTCAGGACGCGGGTGGTGATACCACGGAGTACTCCTGCCGAGATGCCCAACTCGAGCAACTCCGTGGCACTTTTCCCGGACCACACCCCGCGCCATTACACGGTCGCGGCAATGACTTTTCTTAGCCCGCCAGGTCTGCTCCATGTCCAAGCTGCCACTGACAACCTGGATATCCAGGATTATGGCAGACCCATCGGGCTTGATCGCAAAGATATCTGGCTTCTTGCCCCGGTCACTCGGCATATGGTATAGTCTCTCTCTTTCGACACCCCAACCGCTAGATGACAAAGCGCCTGCTATCTGCTTGGCAACCGCATCGTGACGTAGAAGGGTTGGAAGGGACACTTAGAAGGGTTGACCACTAGACCACACCTGGCTAGCTGCTCAGCAAAGGCATTGAGGGCGACCTGCAACCCCTCGCGGGTTTCTGCGAGTAGGATGACACCATCGGCAAATGCCAATGCACCTACTCGCACCCCAGGGGCGAGATCAAACCCTATTTCATCTGGCAGCTTACCCAAGGCACACACACACACACACACACACACACACACACACACACACACACACACACACACACACACACACACACACACACACACACACACACACATATATATATATATATATATATATATATATTAGATATATATATATATATATATATATTAGTGATGAGTCGATTCCCGATAACGATTCTCGACACCACCGATTCTTAGGCATTGGTATCGGTATCGAGAATCGATCGCCTAAAGCCGATACCGATGCCGCCCGGTGATGGGCGTTTTATTACAATACGGTACTATTGCAACCATCTAACAACGAAGATGGTTGTACCGTGCAACCGTTGTGTGAAGTTAGCAGTTGCGAAACATGAATTGTCCAAAACACAACTTACAATTTATTATAACTTTGTTTACAAGTAGGCTTGTGTTATTTTGTTTGTGACAACAGAAGCATTAGACAAAGCTATGTTTTCCAAGTATAAAAGCTTAGAGCCAGTCTTATTTGGAAATACCTTACAGTTACCGACGAAAAACTAAAAAACCAAGTCAGTCTGCTTAACTGGTTTTATTCAGAAAGAAATCAATCCTAGGCAATAAAAGTTGCCTATTAATTGATACTTGATAGATAACAAAAAAATATCAAATTTTGTATTTGCACAAATCAAATTAACTAAAGCCTTGAATGACAATATAAATCTGAAATTTAGAATTTGTGATAAGAATTAGTCTGAATTTGAGAGAATAAAAATTTGAATATATTACTAGTTCAAGAGGAATTTTTGTTTTTCACCTACAGGTAAGTTAGGTATTATGCGCCGATGGTATCTGTATCGAGAATCGGGAATCGATTTTTTAGGTATCGGTATCGGGAATCGATAAATTTTGGTATCGACTCATCTCTAATATACATATATTTAAATAGACGCAAATTCGGACAAGGCGGCAAAGAACAATGTCACGACCAACCACAACTCTGCTGCTTTATCATTCGGGAATAGCCTAGGTTGTATAAGTTATGGGAAACCCTGGCCGAATTCCTAAATTCCATTTTTACGGTGGACCACTTAACTAAAGTTTTTTAGCGCGGTGGATGAGGAAGAGGAGAAGAAGAGGGGGAAAAAACTGCCTCCGAAGCCTGCGGTTAAAATTACTGAAACGGGGAACCTGCTTTTGCCGGATGAGACTGCATTTCTAATTCTAGTAGCTGACTTGTAAAGACGGCTCAATCGTTATATAGATTCTTATAATTAGGGAGTCCCTGAGGATTCGATTGCATGGATACGCTCCTCTTTTTTAGGCAGACATTCCGTTAACTTGGCATTCCAACTACCTAGCATGGTTTTTTTTCTCGAAAAAGGGAGATCGGTTTTCGAGGGACGGAGTTATATTTCCCATAAAATAGTTAGTGGTAAACGAAAATCTAAAGAAAATTCTACGTTGTGTTCAGAATAGATTTTCATATCATTGTCAAGCTCATTATATGTAGTTCACAGAAAAAATTACAAATGACAAGAATTTTATTAGTACAAGGTAGCCTTTACGCGAAGATCCCTCCCCCCTCCCCTTCTGGTTTGCTGTGATCAAAAGCGTAGGTACCTACGATTTAGGTTGGTGCCATAAAGTTTTATATTGGACCAGATTTAAAAGGAACAACTGTGTTTGGTCTCCAGAACAATGGACCACACGTGGAAGTTTCCACAACTTTAGTACCAGAGACAGTTCTTTATTGTCAAATAAGTGCTTAAGGTTAGCTGCAAGTCAAAATTCTCCGAACTATTGGTCAATTCGCGTATATAATGTATTACATTCGTCTTATAAAAATCTATCCCACAAGAATTTCAAATGTAAACTCAAGCAACACCTCATACACCGTCCGTTGTGCAATTTGTCGGACCTCTGCAATCCATTTCCAATAATTTCCAATAATCTTTGTTCCAATTTAATGACATTTTTGTAATACCCAAATGGGTGGCTACAATATCTCTCTCTCTCTCTCCTCCCCCCCCTCTCTCTCTCTCTCTCTCTCTCTCTCTCTCACCGTAGTAAGGGAGTAAGCTCCGATCGGAGCTAGGCAAGCGAACTATTTATTCAATCTAGTTAGCGAATTTTCGAGAAAATTGAACTGTAGCTATAGCTCCAAAAATTTTAAAACAAATTTTCGAATATTTTCTTCAAGGAACTCACTAGAAATTGGTAAAAATCCAAAAAATGTGCGAGCCAAATCACTAAAAAGAAAAAACGGCTAAAATCATTAAATTTATATTTTTAGCAGGTTATTAGTCATAAGAATTTTATCAACTACCTATAAACTAAACATATTACTATCTATTCATTTATTATGATTAATTGCGCTTAAAGAGTTCAAACTTCAAAACAATTGAATATAATAACTTACGAAAATTCGCTCATATGATCATGCTGCATGACTGGTACTTCTTTGAAATTTAATTATCTTGAAACGTAAACCGCATTATTTTGAAGGGGGGGGGGGGGGTGTAAATGTGATTTTTGGTTGATTACAAGTTTATTACCTATTACTCAAACAAAAAATTTGGAACAGATTGAATAGAAATGTTAAGATTGGAAGGTGATGATTGGGTGGTGTACAACTCAGGAATATTGTGTGACACATTCATTTATATTGAGTAACATAATCGTGACTCAACCTAGTTAATCGTAATATCTCGATGTATTATCACAATATTATGTATTTAAGATGTTATGTAATATGTCTGAGGTTTGTTAAGGGGGGGAGGGATATACCGTCAAAAGCCCATGGCCAGAATTTTAAATATTCATCGTGGTCCTTCGATCTAGAAAAACGTTAAATGTCACATCCTCACGTTCAACCTCGAAAACTCGAAGGTTCAATAACTAAAGTGTCTCTGGAGCTCACCGGCTAGAATAGGTACGAACTAGGTTGGTTTAAAATATTAGGACTTTTGGTAAAGTTTACAACAGATTTACTAAAGGTTGGTATAGTTTATGCCCATGGGGTAACCCAGCTCACGTTGCTTATTGTAACAAGACCATAGACAAGGCAGTCTATTTTTCAATAAGAACCCCACGTTGTACGTTTCTTCAATTCGGATAGATACGGTCTCAATACGTGTCGAGACATACGTTTTCAGGGATTTTTCCGAGTTCTTCGTGGTTTCACATTCTTGAAATAATAACCAACGTTTATAAAATTAAAAGGACAACGAATACTTTAATTTCCTTCAGGACGCCTTGAGTAGTGAGAACTGCAATTACACATGATTTCTACAGTTTTCATTAGATTTCATGACAATTGGGACTATGAGGGAATTTGCGTATCAAGCTGTTTATGGTCTCTCATTAGCTTCACAAATCAATAACTCACTCTGCACATCCGCAAACGTAATATCCATCAAGCTTCATTTCCTCTCGGTCTACCCGTTCAATCTTGCTCAAAGTGGAAGAGTAGTCGGGAAAAGACGTTTCAATAATTTCACATCTTTTTCAACACACTCGAACCATTACTTGCTGCTACGCAGGCGCGAATGTGATATTCTTGCAACAGGCACAATTTCCTTATTTCCTGATTTTAATGAAATTTTCTGAATATGTGCGGGTTACGTGCCATAATAATTTCATCACTCAGAATGAAACTTCTTGCGTGTGGCTTAACGGTGCGAGTAACTCCCAGTCCCAGCATTTGTGTTCTTAATTTCGGTTAACTAGGTATAAGTAGCCATCACCTGCAATGAGGATCATTTCGAAAGTTTCCCAACAGGAGCTTTCTGACTGAGAGGTTTCTTCCATTTCCTTACCGCAGTGGTTTTGCTGGGATAGTTTTGTCCTTCCAGAAGCTACCTACAAAAGCCCGGTATTTAAACTAGATGCAAAGGCGAGAATAACATTAGGGCCATGGCCTCCACCGTGCTGACGCGTGTTGAGGTGCGGGAAAAATGCCACAGAGTTACTCAATTCCCGGATTCCCGAACTGCATTTTTTCCCGGTGAATGGGATGGGGGAGGGGGTGGATGCGGTTTTCTCCGGCCACCATTGAACGATTTCCATCGTAGTTTTCCTGATGTATTTGGAAACCTTTCCTCCGTATACTCTTTCACCTCGTTGTCGTATCTTCAAAAACACAAATCACGTTTCGGTGGAGATGTTGGTGGAAAAGACAGCAGGAGGCTTCCTAGCCATGAACATGTTTATATAGGACTCAATTTGTTTTTTATCAGAAGAGACATCTCAGTCATGCGTGCATTACCTAACAAGTCAAATCAAATTTTATATATATATATATATATATATATATATATATATATATATAGGCAATTAGAGGGGGTCTTTCTGGTCCCTGAATCAACATGAGGGGTATTTCTGGTCCCGAGTGGGTCCCGAAAGCGGGCTCCGTTTTCCTGCGCTTTGGTGGTATAAATCGGGGGGTTTTCGGGACCCGCCCTTGTATATATATTTATATATACTCGTATATTGCGGGTCCCGAAAACCCCCTGATTTATACCACCGATGCCATTAATTACTTTCTCTCAATGTGCTCTCTCACTCGCACACATCCACACAGTCACAAACACCATCTGGCAGTGGAAGGGAAATGAACTCCTTAGTTTTTAAAGGTCCGCTCATATCCTCAAAGAAGTTAACATTTATCAATCATTGTTCTAACCTGTTTGAAAATGTTACACAACAATAAAAACACATACTTATGTACATCTTAGGTTGAAAAGGTTACATTATGGAAAAAATGAAGGAAAAAGTAAAATATTTATGGAAGTTTTAATTTTCAGACATGATATGCAAGTTTAAGAACATTGGGAACATCTCGTATTGTTTTTTCGAACAAATGTTATTGAACTTGATATTACAGTAGCTTTTATTCCTAAATGTCCCAAAATCTCCGGAAATTTTTGCTATGCTTGATCAATACTTACGAAATTGCTCCATATGCAAATTATTACACAATGGCTTAACCCGGAAACCCCACTACAAATTATTACATAATGGTTTAATGAGAAATCTCACTACAGACTATTACATAACGGCTTAATGAGAACTTCAAAGTGCAAATTATTACAAAATGTCATGAAGAGAAACCTCCGCTGCAAACCATTAAACAATGACATACCTAATGAAAAACCTCCCACTACAAATTATTACACAGCGGCTTAATGAGGCATCCTTCTGCAAATTATTACACAATGGCTTAATGAGAAAACCTCACTGCAAATTATTACACAATTCCTTAACACGGAAACACTCACTGTAAATTACTACACAATGGCAAATCATGAAAATCCTCCCACTGTAAATTATTACCCAACGGTTCAATTTGGAAGCTTAATTTGGAGGCTTAATTTGGAAGGCCACGGTAATAGAAAATTCTTTAAATATCTCATAGGAAAGATTGACAGCCAGAGTGTGATTTTCGCCATGAAGATGCTTCCCAACAAAATATTTACCATATATTTCAAGAATGTTCTGCAACAAGATCCGAATTGAATTAGTTTCTGAGAAGTCAACACATCGACGAAGCAAACTCAATACAGTCATTTTTGAAAATAAATATCCATGAAATAGAAAAATTGAATGAAATGTACGAATGGATTCAACACCGAAAACGCTGCAAATTATTACACAAAGGTTTATTATTTCTTTATTAGATAACCCTTCTACGTAAATCACTTAGGTATCTATGTTTATTCGACGTATTCTGTGGTACTTTGGTGCCAACTTTGCAGAAAGGTGTGTGGAAATTTTTTCTGCAACGAACTCATACAAATTTGGTATCATTCGACTCGTTACGATGTCTACTACTCGTTACTGGGAAGGGCGAGAAAGTTTGATCTTTTTTTGGGAATGGTACACTGCTTTTTAGGTTAAAGAAATGGTGCCGGCTCTACTTTCATAAATTCATTAAAAAAAGTAAATCGGTTTGAACACCAACTGTGGTGTCAATGCGTTTCTGTATCATGATCCGCGTCGGACAGAATTCGTTTCCCCGTGTTTACCTCACAATATGAATTGATAGGCCAAAAAATATTGCAAATTTTGTGGTTTTCATAATTTGGATGGATTTATTCTTCTTCTCAGTCTTTTCCAGGGGCTAGTGGTTGTGAAAAATTTATACTTTTCAAAACCTCGTGACGTATTCTTCGAGTTACAACAGTAAGCTTCTCGAAAAATGAACTCTTTTATTTATAAAAAGGCCGAGTATTCTCGTTAGGGACGGTAATGGGTTGGGTAGATCATCTCATAGGGGCCTATGATGAATCTGGGCAGTTTAATACAGGTCCAAGAGAAAAATCTATTTAAAAAAATCATCGGTCAGAATCTCAGCAGTTGACTCGGAAAATATGAACTCAGTAGGTAATTTTCAGTTTCGAAAATCATAATTTATTGATCACAGGGTAGTATTTTGGTATATTATTTTCAATAATGAATGTTGTAGTCGAACCAGAAAAAAATTTACCCCCCTTAAAAATTTTTTGTTTTACGTTTCTAGATATTTAAAACCCGAAAATGAAATGCTAGTAAATAAAATTCGACCGTCCACCGTACGTAGCTTTTCACCGAAACTAAATACTGGACCAAACTAAATGAAACTAGTGTCAAAAGTCGAATTTTTTATAGTCTAGTTGGGACTGAATTCTCGGCATCACTTTCTTTCAATCCTAAAGGGTAGAATCAAAGGGCCGAAATATCAAAAATCAGAATATCGAAAACTTTCCACTGTTTTTTGTTCGTTATTGATAGTCATCCCTTCAATGAATCGAATGAGTCCACTCGGATCGCTTAACATTCAACCATTCGCTTTCCCTAAGGGCTAGAACATGAAAGAAAAAAAAAAGAAAAACAACTTCAACACGAATATGAATGCAAAAATCTCTGAACATAGTAAAAATTGCCTATAATAGTAAGCATAGTAAGTAAGCCTGAACATAATAAACTGTGACGGCCGAATCAACTGATGTAATTTACAATGCCATTATCTTTAAAAGAGTTCCTTTTGAAACGAGGTTTTCAAAATATCTTATGTCTTATATTTGCGGACAAGTGAAACTTAGGTGTGTGTTTTACTGTATCTGATTAAATTTCAGTTGTTCAATGGGTGGATTTCCTCGTCGTGTATATATACAGTATGTTGCACCATTGAAGGTATTTTGACATCAGCTTTTCTTTCGTACAGAGGGACTAAGAAAGATTGATGTTCACGAAGTCATCACATACTACAAGGTATAGCGACACATTGATCAGCTGAAGGATCCTCATGGGTAATTCCTTTCTAATCGATACACTGTGCTAAAATATAAGTAGTATAGCTCTTTTTATGGCATCTAGAATACAATTACAAGGTAACAAGGCGCCGAGTTTAGATAATGTATCAGAGACAACATCTTATGAACATAGATGAATGAATTACGTGGGAGGGTTATCTAGTTCAGAAATAATAATGTCCAGTCTTCATTCAACTTCATGTTCAGTCTTTTTCAACTTCAAGGTAAATAACATTTTTTGAAATGGCAAACTTAAGTAAAAATCAGCTACCTACCAGTTTTATAAAATAACCGGTAACTGAAATCGTGAACTAACTCGTAAGTGAGTCAGATTCTCAACAGTGCGTCAGGTTTTGAGGATACCATATCAATAAAGTATGTACCATTTTATCAAGGTAAATTTTCTCTTGATCATCTTCTCCCGAGTAAAATGCGCAGGAGGGCTGTTGGGTTGCACTTTGTGTTCAATAACCACTAGTCTACTCGTACACGTGCCCTTTAAAAATTAGAGGTTTCCTCCCAAAAAGGAGGCCGTATCCGTTTTATAAGCTGATTTTTTTTTTTTTTTTTTTCTTCTTTTTTTTTCTTCTTCTTCTAGATTGAATCACTGCCAAGTTTTTCTTCAAGGCTTCTTGCATCAATTTTAGTTTGACTAGAAAGCTGATGTGGGAGGCTCTTTTATGATTGCGCACAGTCTAATTAACGAAAAAATTATTAATACCAAGCTTGTAATTCTAGTGTTCACCTTATTTTGGGTTCAATTTCAGTTGTAATAGCTATTGGGTACCTGCGTGACTGCTTCATAATGTCTAAATGAACTTCTATTATAAGATTGCAAGTAGGGCTGGTAAGAGTAATTTGGAAGTATTACTTCAGTAATATGGTATCGTCAGAACCTGACGCACTGTTGAGGTCATCACTCACTCACGGGGGCAAACGCTCAACAGCCCAAGGTCGGAAGCGACTATAAGTACATGAACCAGAGCGCTTTTGGTGAGGATGAGTTCAACGAAAAAGAGTCAAGCGAAGGTCATGAGAAAAATCGAGTTACACAATTTCGAAATTTCCCCTCAACTCCCTGCGGCCAATAAAATTGAGAAACTGAGGTTTATAGAAACTTGAATAGATGGAGAGCATGAGAAAAAAATGGACCTAAAAAATACATTACATTTTTAATGCATTATTATTATTTTTTTTTTTTAAATGCATTTTTATTAGAAAGTTAGGGCTGAGTTACAGGGACAGTCAAGAGGTGTTGGAACTTACAGTGTTTGAAAATAGTAATAACCGCATAGTGAGTGAAGAAATTGTTATAGGTGCTGATCCAGTCGACATTCATTAGTAACTGTCGGGGCTGAAAAATCGACATTAAAAGATGAATTACATTGACTTGGCACCTTTTCGTATAAATGCCCATCTAAACTCGGCTCCACGCGCCTCTATACCTTGTAATTGTATTCTAGATGCCATAAAAAGAGCTCCATTTATAATTCAGCACGGTAGATCGATTAGGAAAGAAATTAGCCACAAGAGTCCTTCTGCTGACCAATGTGCCTCCATACCTTGTAATTCACTTCTAGAGTGACTTCATCTTGAATATAACTCCGTGAACACCAAACTTTATTAGTACCTTTGTATGAATCAAAAGCTGATAAAGCAATAAAAGCTGAAACGACGTAGAAATCCACTGATAGATCAACTGAAGTTAAACGGGATAAAATAGAACACCTACCTACGCTTCACTTGTCTGCAAACATTTAACGTAAGTCATGAACCATTGCTATTATATCAGCTGATTCTTTCGTCACTTGACGCTTGGACGCTTGGACACTTGAGGGAATTCAGGGTGTTATTTTTTTATTTATTACTGTTATTTCCAAAGTTTTCGATATTCTGATTTTTCAATATACCAGCCCTTTGATTCCACCTTTTAAGATAAACAGACAGCGATGCCTCGAACTCTGTCTTAATTAGACCCCAAATGTGATTTATGACCCATGTTTCATCAAGTGTGATCCAGTAGTTTCGGAGAAAAGCTCTGGACGGAATTTTTTTTCTTTCGAATTATGGATTCTAATCATCTTGAAACACAAATCATAAAATCGCGAGGGGGGAATGACAATTATTTTTCGCCTTGTTCGATTAGAAAGGTTCATTATTGAAAATAATAAACCATATACAACTGTAAGATCTACTTCAACACCAACCACAAAACGCCATGTGACCGACATAAGTCTCTAAAGACCTACGACATTTAAAAGATAATAGAAGAAGAAGGAGAAGTGCCGACACCTTGTTTCACCTAGTTCACCAAGTCACACTTAGCTTCTTCTACTAACATACAGGTTAAGGGGAGACCGGATAGGATGTAAAAAATTGGTAAGTATTTTTCTCAGCCATTTTTAGGACAATTTTGATGGAGTTAGTGGCATTTTCCTATGGAAACAGTACCATACTGCAAATCACAATTTAAAATCCAATTTTTGAAAATTTTGCTAAAAAAAAAAAAAAAAAAAAAAAAAAAAAAAATCTTTTTTTGCATGAATTTGTAATTTGAATTAAATAAATAATGCCCATGGCTAAAAACATTGTGGTTTTCAGTAGGTAATATTAAAAATAAACTAATACCATCTATCGCATCAACATAGAGAATAAATTAGCTGAGAAAAATTTGTTATCAGGTAACGGGGAATCCTGAGGTATGCATAGGCCGGGGGGGGGGGGGGGGGGGGGTGGATTGTCAAAGTCACGCATGCTCCCGCCCAAGACGGCTGGCTGATCCGTTCCTTCGCTACCTCCCTATCGACTCATCCTAGGTGCCGGGATTTTATGACGAGCTTGGTTCACTTCACTTTTCCTCAGAATAGATATGTGTTCATAATATCGGTACCTACCTTTCGCTTGGTCACTACAGAAGTCCCACAAAAATTATCTTGTCTCCAAAATTACCAGTGCATTGTTCCCGCCAAAACGGCAGACCAACAGCAGACTTCACAGCACCACTCAACAGGGGGTCTTCTAAGATCATTAACCCCCCTAGCTCGCGCCAAACTCTCCACGCCCTCCCCCATCTACCCTTGAGTTCAGTTTTCAAGCTTTGTACTCGTAATCAAAACAGGGAACCTTCATATCTGCAGTCTGCAAGAGGGGGAGGTGGAGGGATGATCTTAGAGGACCCCCTGTTGAGTGTTGCCGTGACGTCTGCTGTTGGTCTGCCATTTTGGCGGGAACAATGCACTGGTAATTTTGGAGACAAGATTATTTTTGTGTGAGTTCTGTAGTGAGGTAGTAAAATGGTAGGTAGGTACCGATATTATGTATACATGTCTATTCTGAAGAAAAGTGAAGTGAACCGAGCTTGTCAATAAATCCAGGCACCGAAGATGAGTAGATAGAGAGGTAGCGAGGGGACGGATCAGGCACCCGTCATGGGCGGGCAGGTGATACAATCCCCTGGGAGGGGGAAGGTAGTGGACACGGGGTGAACAGTGAGCGCAATAATACCATCTACCAGTAGCCGGCTGAACTTGCGTGACTTTGACAATCCACTCCCACCCCCGTATGGCCTATGAATATCTCGGAATTCCCCGTTACCTGGTAACAAAAATTTCTCAGCTAATTTATTCCATATGATGATGCGATAGATGACATTCGTTTCTTTATAATATTAACTACTGAACACCACAACTTTTTTAGCCATGTGTATTTTTTATTTAATTAAAATTTCAAATTCATGCAAAAAAAAAAAAAAAAAAAAAATGTTTAGCGAAATTTCCAAAATTGGATTTTAAATGGTGAGTTGCAGTATGGAACTGTTTCCATAGGAAAATGCCGCAAACTCCATCAAAATTGTCCTAAAAATGGCTGAGAAAAATACTTACAAATTTTTTACATCCTATCCGGTCCCTCCTTAACCTATTTGTTAGTAGAAGAAACTAGGTGAACTAGTTGAAACTTGGTGTAGGCACTTCTCTTTCTTCTTCTATTATCTTTTAAATGTCGGGCACAGGGCGTTTCGTGGTTGGTGTTGAAGTAGATCTTACAGTTGTATATTGGTTATTATTTTCAATAATGAACCTTTGTAATCGAACAAGACAAAAAATAATTTTAATCCCCCTCAAGATTTTATGTTTCGGGTTTCAAGATGATTTGTGACAGTTCCCGCAATATCCAAGAGAATGCGCTGCACGTCTGTCGCTTGGGAGCCAGGCGGCCCATTCTCACGTTGTCGAATTGCTATGGTTGGCGATAGATGAGGAACCGAGAAACAGAAAATGATCTTCTCCGAACATAGCACAGATGCTATTAGTACGAGTTGTATCTCTTATGGTACTGTTGACCCACCTCTCTCTCTATGTGTGTGGATTTAGGCCCCCATTGCACCTTTAGGGACTCCAAGTTCGTTATAGATTAGAATCCCAAAATTAAAAAAAAAAAAAAAAAAAAAATCCGTCCAGAGCTTTTCTCCGAAACTACTGGATCACACTTGATGAAACATGGGTCAAAAATCACATTAGGGGTCTAATTAAGACAGAGTTCGAGGCATCGCTGTCTGTTTGTCTTAAAAGGTGGAATCAAAGGGCTGATATATTGAAAAATCAGAATATCGAAAACTTTGGAAATAACAGTAATAAATTAAAAAATAACACCCTGAGGGAATAGCGTCAAGTGGACGAAAGACGTCCAAGTGTCCAAGCGTCCAAGCGTCAAAAGACGAAAGAATCAGCTGATATAATAGCAATGGTTCATGACTTACGTTAAATGTTTGCGGACAAGTGAAGCGTAGGTAGGTGTTCTATTTTATCCCGTTTAACTTCAGTTGATCTAACAGTGGATTTCTACGTCGTTTCAGCTTTTATTGCTTTATCAGCTTTTGATTCATACAAAGGGACTAGTAAAGTTTGGTGTTCACGGAGTTATATTCAAGACGAAGTCACTCTAGAAGTGAATTACAAGGTATGGAGGCACATTGGTCAGCAGAAGGACTCTTGTGGCTAATTTCTTTCCTAATCGATCTACCGTGCTGAATTATAAATGGAGCTCTTTTTATGCCATCTAGAATACAATTACAAGGTATAGAGGCGCGTGGAGCCGAGTTTAGATGGGCATTTATACGAAAAGGTGCCAAGTCAATGTAATTCATCTTTTAATGTTGATTTTTCAGCCCCGACAGTTACTAATGAATGTCGAATGGATCAGCACCTATAACAATTTCTTCTCTCACTATGCGATTATTACTATTTTCAAACACTGTAAGTTCCACCACCTTTTGACTGTCTCTGTAACTCAGCCCTAACTTTCTAATAAAAATGAAAATTTCATGGGGTAATGTATTTTTCAGGTCCAGATGAAAACTTTTCGTGCTCTCCATCTATTCTAGTTCTTAATTCTCAATTTTATTGGCCGCAGGGAATGGAGGGGAAATTTCGAAATTGTATAACTTGATTTTTCTCATGACCGTCGCTTGACTCTTTTTCGTTGAACTCAGCCTCACCAATAGCGCTCTGGTTCATGTACTTATAGTCGTTTCCGACCTTGGGCTGTTGAGCGTTCTCGTGAATGAGTGATTACCTCAACAGTGCGTCAGGTTCTGACGATACCATATTACTGAAGTAATACTTCCAAATTACTCTTACCAGCCCTACTTGCAATCTTATAATAGAAGTTCATTTAGACATTATGAAGCAGTCACGCAGGTACCCAATAGCTATTACAACTGAAATTGAACCCAAAATAAGCTGAACACTAAAATTACAAGTTTGATATCAATTATTTTAACACAGAATGTGTTTTAGCCATGGACTAACTAGCCGAAAATGGAACGCGGGATGGTAACGAAATGTGTGACGGATGATTTTCACGTACAACCGAGTCGTTGCTAGGGATATGGTACTTCGTCGTTTTTCATCCCACAAAATTCGTTGACCATTCGTTCGAAAGCTCTCGATTTATCCAACAATATTATGTTAACTACTGCGAAGTGCGTGTCCAACAAACTGAGTTATGAGCATGGTTATATAAATAATTGTTTACACACAGGTGATCATTCTCAATAATTGATATTGTGAACATGATTGCAACCGCTTGTTAATTTCTGATGATTTCATTGAGCTTGTGTTTCGATGATTTGATTCATAGCAGGTGATCTGAGTATTACGAAAACGGGTTCAATTTGTGAAGCGGAGGTTAAATAATTTGAATAGGTAATTTCTATACTTTACACTCTAGGAAGCTGTAATTTCGTTTGTAGCCTCTTTAGGACATTTACTTGACGATGCTCAGGGTCCGGATCAGATGTGTGGCTCTTAAAGCTAATTTCTATGCTTTACACTCTAGGAAGCTGTAATTTCGTATGTAGCCTCTTTAGGACATTTACTTGACGATGTCCAGGGTCCGGATCAGATGAGTGGCTTTTAAAGCTAATTTCTATACTTTACACTCTAGGAAGCTGTAATTTCGTATGTAGCCTCTTTAGGACATTTACTTGATAAATCGCTCTTGATTTATCACGAATTTATTTCGTATTTTTTTTTCGTAGTTTCATACTATAACTATATAAATTGATGTTATTAATGAATAGTAAACAATGACGCTTGTTTGGTTGTCACTTGGTTGCGCGACAACGCAAACACATTCTGTGTTTCAATAGTTTCGTCCGAAGTATGTAAATAGAGGTAACCGGGGGTCCAGGGGGCTTGCCCCCTGGCGAGGCGCGGAGCGCCGAGTTTTCGTTAATTAGACTTTGCGCAATCAGAAAAGAGCCTCCCACATCAGCTTTCTAATCAAATCTTATAATAGAAGTTCATTTAGACATTATGAAGCAGTTCCGCAGGTACCCAATAGCTATTACAACTGAAATTGAACCCAAAATAAGCTGAACACTAAAATTACAAATTTGATATCTATTATTTTTTCGTTAATTAGACTGTGCGCAATCATAAAAGAGCCTCCCACATCAGCTTTCTAATCAAACTAAAATTGATGCAAGAAGCCTTGAAGAAAAACTAGGCACGCTTCACTTGTCCGCAAATATATAACATAAGATTTGAAGGGTCACGGGAAAGAACGATCAGAGTCAATTTTTGGTCCGATATGAGATAGTGGTGCCATCTTGCAGGTCTTAAAGAAACGCATGTATCGCTTCGGGAAAGAATGATAAAGGTTAGCGTCAAAATACAGAGAGAAAGATTTTAGGTGGCGAAAAAAAAAAAAAAGATCAGAGATCGTGCGCTGACGGCTAAAAAGGATCACAGTCCTATTAACCTCACTTGTTGATGATCGGTCGGATTTTATTTACTAGCATTTGATTTTCGGGTTTTAAATATCTAGAAACGTAAAACAACAAAATTTTAAGGGGGGTTAATAATAATTGAAAATAATAAACCAAAATACTACCCTGTGATCAATAAATTATAATTTAACGAAACTGAAAATTACCTACTGAGTTCATATTTTCCGAGTCAACTGCTGAGATTCTGACCGATGATTTTTTTTTTTTTTTTTTTTTTAGGTTTTTCTCTTGAACCTATATTAAACGGCCCAGCTTCATCATAGGCCCCTGTGAGATGATCTAACCAACCCATGACCGTCCCTAACGAGAATACTTAAAACTCGGCCTTTTTATAAATAAAAGAGTTCATTTTTTGAGAAGCTTACTGTTGTAACTCGAAGAATACGTCATGAGGTTTTGAAAAGTATAAATTTTTCACAACCACTAGCACCTGGAAAAGACTGGGAAGAAGAATAAATCCATCCAAATTATAAAAACCACAAAATTTGCTACATTTTTTGGCCTATAAATTCATATTGTGAGGTAAACACGGGGAAACTAATTCTATCCGACGCGGATCATGATACAGAAACGCTTTGACTTCCACAGTTGGTGTTCAAACCGATTTACTTAATTTTAATGGATTTATGAAAGTAGAGCCGGCACCATTCTTTTCATCAACGTTTCTTTAACCTAAAAAGCAGTGTACCATTCCCAAAAAAGGTCAAACTTTCTCGCCCTTTCCAGTAACGAGTAGTAAACATCGTAACGAGTCGAATGATACCAAATTTGTATGATTTCCTTGCAGGAAAAATTTCCACACACCTTTCTGCAAATGTTGGCACCTTTTTGTAGAATGGCCCAGATAATGTACCACAGAATACGTCTAATAAACATAAATAAGTGATTTACGTAGAAGGGCTATCTAATACAGAAATAATAAACCTTTGTGTAATAATTTGCAGCGTTTTCGGTATTGAATCCATTCGTTCATTTCATTCAATTTTTTAATTTCAAGGATATTCATTTTCGAAAATTACTGTATTGAGTTCGCTTCGTCGATGTGTTGACTTCTCAGAAACTAATTCAATTCGGATCTTGTTGCAGAACTTTCTTGAAATATATGGTAAATATTTTGATGGGAAGCATCTTCATGGCGAAAATCACACTCCGGGCTGACAATCTTTCCTATGAGATATTTAAAGAATTTTCTATTACCGTGGCCTTCCAAATTAAGCCTCCAAATTAAGCTTCCAAATTGAACCGTTGGGTAATAATTTACAGTGGGAGGATTTTCATGATTTGCCATTGTGTAATAATTTACAGTGAGTGTTTCCGTGTTAAGGAATTGTGTAATAATTTGCAGTGAGGTTTTCTCATTAAGCCATTGTGTAATAATTTGCAGAAGGATGCCTCATTAAGCCGCTGTGTAATAATTTGTAGTGGGAGGTTTTTCATTAGGTACATGTCATTGTTTAATGGTTTGCAGCGGAGGTTTCTCATTTAGCCATTGTGTAATAATTTGCACTATGAGGTTCTCATTAAACCATTGTGTAATAATTTGCAGTGAGGGGATTTATGTTAAGCAATAGTGTAATAATTTGCACTGGGGTTTCTGTGTTAAGCCATTGTGTAATAATTAGCAGTGAGGAGTTGTCATTATGCCATTGTCTAATCATTTGCAAAAGGATGCCACGTTAAGCCGCTGTGTAATAACTTGCAGTGGGAGGTTTTTCATTATGTCGATGTGTAATGATTTGCAGCGTGGTTAGAAAATTAAAAAAAAAAAAAAAAAATTAACCCACTAGCCATTGTGTAATAATTTGCGTATTATAGTGAGAGTCTTTTTGCATGACGAAAAGCAAAGATGCTCGAAATTATATTTCCCATGGGGCAGGTGAAACTAAGAACGTAGAATGTCAAAGTTCAGTGCTCAAGTCGGGTGTCATCTATTAATCCGGCCCTGCGAGAGAGAGGAATATTGGTGGTTGAAACCAGGGGTTTTTCGGAGCCCGGAAGATAAGAATATTGGTGGTAGAAATTAGGGGTGTTTCTGGGCCCGGGGAGTGGGTTCCAAAAGCTGCTTGAACGAGAGGGCCCAGAAAGACCCCTCGTAAGACTATATATATATATATATATATATATATACAGTGCATGGACTATATATATATATATATATATATATATATATATATATATATATATATATATAAAATTTATAATCATATATTTGTCAAACATCAATGTGAAACACAATTGTCAAACGTAGTTCAAATATGTATGTTCAACATCAGGTACCCTGTAGCAAAAAAGAGAGACAGAGAGAAAAAGTAAAAGTCCAGTCATGCAGCATGACCCCATGAGCGAATTTTTGAAGAAATCTTCGACATTTCAGTCGCTATTGATCGTGTAGAGAAATTTTACAACTAGCGAACGGCATTATTTCGATTTTTGACCGATTTTTCAACTTTGAAATTTTTGAAAACTTGATACATATTCTTATAGGAAATTTTACGCTGATTCCGAATATACCAAATGTTAGTATGCTGAAAAAATTATTTCGCACAACAAATCGCAAAAAACAGGCTATTTTGAAATTTTTGACTACATTTTTGAAAATTTCAACCCGAAGATGTAATCCGATCATGCTGGCCAACGAACTTGGACTTTCGTTTTGTGTCCTTAACATTTTAAAATTTGTTTGAAGTTTCTAGCACAATTCTACGGACAGCTATCGTCTGGAATGACACATACATACATACATTCATTTAAAAAAAAAAATGCGTTAAACTTCAGAATATGATTCAGAATAGCCTGAAACGGATTTCTGCATAAAATGTTTTCAAAAATTCACATTCTACAAATTTTGAGGCGAGAGCAATAGCTTAATTTTCTTCAAAAATTCGCTAATAAAATGGTAAAATAACAATAATAAAGAAAGAAAAAGTTCCAGTCATGCAGCATGATCGTATGAGCGAATTTTCGTAAATCATCGTATTATATAATATTAGATTGTTTTGAAATTTGAGCTTTTTGAGTGCAAGTAAAAACTATTGATTTTATTGCAAAAAACGTATTCTAAATAATAATCTCCAGTTCAAATAGAGATTTTAATTTTTTAGCTTTTTTGCAGTTTTCATCGATTTTTTAGCAAATTGTAATGAATTTGAAATACATTTTACAGCATAATTTTTTACATAAATTTTTGAATGTTCTATTTCATAGTTATTAGACTTTATTTGAGCAATATTCTACCAGCAAATATGAATTAAACGATTTTTAGCCGTTTTTAGCTATTTTTAGTGATTTGTTTTAGTACATTTTTTGAAATTTGACCAATTTAATGTACTCTAAAAGTGTTGTCCAATGAACTCATCCTTTCTTTTGAAATGCTTGATTTTTTGGCGAAAGAACGAAGTTTTTATCTCAATTCTATCGAGAGTTATCGTCTGGAATGACACACACACACACATATATATATATATATATATATATATATATATATATATATATATATATATATATATATATATATATTTATATATATTATATATACATATAAAAAAGCGTTAAAATCTAGGAATCATTTCAGAATGCCTCAAAACAGATTTCGATGAAGAAAATTTTTGAAAATTTTTATTTTAAAATGTTTGGAGCCATTACAATAGCTTCATTTTCTAAGAAAATTCGCTAATTGAGCCGACGAACAAATTATGTACCCCTTTCTCCCGCTAAAATCTGGGCGCAAGCCCAAACCCGAGCCACCATGGCGGCCTCCCGAGGGTGCCCACCCATTTCAGAATGGGCACCCTTAGGTACGATTCATAAATTGAACTCGTATAATCGCCAGGAGAGACCGCCCCCGGGCCGACTGAGAGCCCCCAGCCGAAACCTAAAGTACCACAATCGCTCAGGTACTTGTTGAAACAAATTTACATAACCAGACACTCAATAAACTACCTTTGAGTATAAATAATATGGAGAGGTACTTGAGTCGTCAAACCAAAGATGCCGCTCTTGTCACGATGGACCAGGTAGAATACGCGAATTTCAAGATGGTCGTACGCCGATCAGCTGATGTCATATGGGGTGTTAATCGTTGATACTGTATTCTGTGGTGCCTATTAAAGTTCTATGAATCGTATTCGAATATATTAATCAAATTGTTGGATGCAGGATATTTTGTGATTTAATTTTTAACTAATATCTACAACGAGTTATTGCAAAATACAAGCAGGTGCGAGACGGGAAGCGTTATTTTCCTGGTCCAGCGTGACGTCAGCGGCACGTACCAACTGACAGGAAAACAGCGTTGAAATAGGAGCAGCAACCCTCCATATTATTTTTACTCAAGGTAAATTACATTCCCACACATTCATTCGTACAGCTAGCAAATAATTAAATGCCAAACCGAATACAGCGAATCAAACAATTACATCTTACATGAAATAAATAATCTAAATACCTATTCGACAAAACACTCAAAAGATATCTTACAGTAGTACAATTAAAACGTAGCTCGAGAAAGTATTTTATAGAATTCCTCGGCTGTTGACATACAATTTACAATGGCTACAGGGTAGAATTTAAGATTTCATTATAAATATGACATAAATAGTTCGAACTGAGTATAAATTGACATGAAGTTCGTGTCGGGTTGAAAGAAGTCACTGACATGCTTCATGCTTAACAAGCAGGCGCTTGATCGCTGTCTTGAATGATTTGTGAGGAAGATCTTTAGTCACTTGATTGAGGTGGTTAAATAGGTGACAGCCCACCAAATAGGGGTTGGAATTCGATAAGAGAGGAGTCTATATTCTTACGAGTTCTCATGAAATGGTCATGGTTAGATGAATTTTTCGAAGAAGCGTCCAAATTAGATTTAACTAAAAGTAATGAGCTCAGAACAAACATGCTGGGAAGCGTTAGAATCCGCAGACTTTTAAAATGGCCTCTACAGCTTCCATTCCAATCCAACCTCCGCGGTATCCATTATATATATATATATATATATATGCACTTGATTGTGGACACTGTGCTACTGCACTATATACTAATTAAAGTTTAAGAAATTTTACAGAAATAAAGAGGAAAAGGTTTTTGATATTTCGAATTAGTCTTTGTCAAAATTAGAAGAAGAAAGAGTGTTTTTTGAATATTCCCTGGAACCAAGCTTGTATCCAACGTTTCATGGTTGTTACGTTGGAGTTACTCAATCATTGATGTTGAGTCCAGGAGGCCGATTTGAACCGAGTACCCACCTATGGGCCCGTTCGGACTCTTTCTTCTTCTAATTTTGACAAAGACTAATTCGAAATATCAAAAACCTTTTCCTCTTTATTTCTGTAAAATTTCTTAAACTTTAATTAGTATATATATATATATATATATATATATATATATATATATATAAATTTTCTGTGTTCAGAAAATTTCATCAGCGTGGCTTGAATTTCACCGAAAAACAACACAATACGAGAGTCGACTTGCGAAGCATGCATGGTTCACCATGAGAAGTACTTCATGCGAAACTGAGTTGGCAAGTCTGGGAAGCATGAAGTTCCATGAAACCCCCAAGTATGAGTGAGAAAAAAAAAAAACTCTCAAAATGTCCACAGAATGACCGAGGCGAATTAACATGTTTTTAGGTAACACTTTTGTAAACGAGGATACAACAGTAACCCTCCAGAAGAAAAACTTGTACTTCGAGTATAATGCCCTCTCTCGGTCTCATTTGTCAGACTCTAAATGCTCTTTATTATCGTTAAAAAAAATTTCATGTTTCAAAACCAAGTGAAATTATTACGTTGGAAAAGTAGTGTGAAGCCTCACACAAGATGTTTTTGGTCTTTAACCTTTTCAACCAAACGTGCCTCATTTCATTCTGTCTTCAGAAATAACTATTACATGTTAAATCGCGCACTTGTTCACCTTGGAACACTTCATTCCGATATTTATTGAGGAAATCGAAAGGACGAGTTCTGCTTTTCCCTAAGAAAATATTTATTTTATGTTTTGAATAGATTCTACATTAAAGACTGAAAGTATTGGGAATATCGAACAGTAAATAAGTATGGATTAGGATAAGATACCTACTTATCGTTCAAAGCGGAGAACTCTTGGTTAGCTGATATGAAAATAGACACAGGTAAGTTATTCGTAATGCATGTACGTAGTCTTTTTTACTCTAGGAGGCAACAACTGTTTATTCATTATAAATAATTGCCTTCATAAAAAAGAGAATATAAATGACACTCATTTATTATAATGTAGCTAACATTGTCGATCTCCATTCTTTGGCATCTGTTTTGTCTCAAAGTTTTTAAATAATCTACTTATCTAGACTTACATAATCTAATACATAATACATAATCTAATCTAGTTTTTAAATAATTTAATTATATTAGGTACGGATACATCCTCCATAATGTATGCTTAGGCCTACACGAAGCTCAATAGAAACTTTATAGATCGCTCGTAAGACTTTTATATAATTTAACACAATATTAGTTTGATATTTTCAATAATAATCCTTTGTAATCCTGCGAAAGTAAAGGATTGAAAAAAGAAACTATCCTTGTACTGAAAACTTCCAAAATACTGGAACACTTTTGACAACTAATGTTTTTTTTTTTTTTTTGTAGAGAGATTCCATTCCAAAGAATCGAATGGAACCACCCGATTAGTAGTTGTAACCACCTCAACAACGAATCCCCACAAGGACCTATGGCAGGAAAAACTAACACCAATATGAGAGTACACGAAAATTGGGAAATTTCAGTTGGAATTTCACGTTTTTGACCTCAGATTCGAATTCAGCGCACTTGAAAACCCACACGAATTAATTTTTAGCTCATAAGATCGTTAGTTTGTCCGATAAACGGGTAGGAAGATCACTCGTGACGTTAAGGCTTCACCACAGGCGGGCATGGGACGTGACGTCATCATGCAAATTAATTTCAAGAGCTGTACTTCTAGTCATATGCCCATAATATAACACCTTTTTGGGAAGCTCTCACTCAAATCTTCCTATTGAGCAAATAAAAAATCACCTTGGAAATTCCCCATTAGTGGGAACATGGTAAAAATTTCATTGTTATGAAATCAAGTTCATTATAAAGTTTGTTAACTACTATTGATGGACTAAGTAGTAAAGAGCGGTTAAATGTTCTATTTTATTTCAGTGATTTAATTTCGGTACATGCCTGGGATAGAGACACCAGATGAGTAGATAGTGATGTATTGTAGCTTACATTTCTCGGACTTTTGAACCTTATCCAATTGAATTCATTTTCTTATAGGCATTTTAGAATTGTACGAGAGTAGTTTGACAAGTGCTTATGATTATAATAATAAATATTCCTATTGATTTTAAATTGTCTACAGAAATCGTCACTGGTAAGGTCCTCAATTAGTTCCTTTCAGTGCGATCTCGTAAACTGTACCTCAGGAAGATTAGTAAAAATAGGCTTCATTGCTTGTAGCTACCAAGGGAGATCCGTATTCGATAAGAGACAAAAAATATCTCTAAAAATACTTCCTATATCAGTCCTATTGAGTTTGAAACCACACGCCGTCTTTAGGGACAGAGCAATGATCTAGGCGACCCAACAGTCACGAGCGTGATTCACCAATGAAATTACGCAATGGCGCCTGGTGTTTTTCCACTAGAAAAAATTAGAATGTGATTATTTTTAGGTCTAAATGATACAATTTGGTCATTTCTAGATTTTCTTTTCGTAGAAAATGAAGCTATTGCAATGGCTTCAAAAATGTTTAATTCAAAATTTTCGAAACTGAAACCCGTTTTGAGATTGAGACATTCTGAAATGAATCCTAGAGTTAAAGCTTTTCATTATATATACATATGTGTGTGTGTGTGTGTGTGTGTGTGTGTGTGTTTGTGTGTGTGTGTGTGTACACACCACACGTTGCTTCATTGCAACGCGTGGACTCTTATAGCAAGAAGCTCTGCCTGGTTGACGGTACACCGATCGGCAAGACGGAACTTAGCTAAGTAGATTGGTTCTGATCGTACAGAGTCATGCACAAGGAGTGCACAACCTGTACACCCATTCAGTCTGCTACCACCAATGTGTATTTAAAATTCAGGCAAAATATCCTCTTCATTCAACACAGTGTGTGTGTGTGGCAGACCTGGCGGGCTAAAAAGAATAAGCACGACAGAAATGACCCGCGGCAAGGGATTTCCGAACTAAAAGGAATGGCGACCAACAACATCAGAGTAATGGCCGCGACCGTGTTGTGGCGCGGGGAGTGGTGCGGTAAAGGTGCCACGGAGTTACTCGAGTTGGGAATCTCGGCGGTATTGCTCCGAGGTATCACCACCCGCGTCCTGAGGGGTTCTTACTAGAGCTGGTGGTCATTTTATAGGGACACTTCCTTTCATCCCACTCTTCCTCCTCATCCTTCTGCAACTTCCCTCATCCCTAGAGCCGGTGTCGGGTAAACCTGGGCGCCCTCCTCACTTTTTTTTAATTGAGTGTGCCCCCTCAGCCTTTGAGGGGAGTTTTGAAAAATAAATAAATAAAGTGTGTGTCATTCTATAAGATAACTCCCCTTAGGATTGAAACCGTTCTTGCGCCAAAAAATCAAGCTCTCCAGAAGAAAGGACGAGTTCGTTGGCCAATACATTTTGAGCACAATAAATTGGTCATATTTGTATTGTTGGTTGGGGATTTTCAGATGTAATGAATCCACTTCCAACTTCAAAAATAAAAAATCTAATCCACAAAAGTTTTCTGTTGATATAAGTGGAAAATTTCAAATAGAAAATTTGAAAATACCTGGGAAGTGCCGTCCAGAGTGGTGAGATGGTTATAGGAAATGTCTAGAATCAAGAGATCGTCGAGGCCCCTGATGTCATCAGCTGTGATGGCCTCCAGAAGGTTGTGGCTGAGGTTGACTCTCTGTAGGCCAGCGAAGCCGGTCAGTCCTGCTCGCAAGTACCTCAGTTCGTTATATTCCATCCTTAACTCCACAACTTTAGGTTCCGGCTCCACTGAGTTCTGTACAGATAAATGAAGCGCTGAAAAGGCTGGTCATCTCCTTACATATGACCAGTTGATATGATTTGGCGGTTAACCCATGCATTGCAGACAATGATAATTATATATTACAGGAAACAAACTATCGGAACTAACATTGATGATTGCTCTCTAAAGATTAATGATCTAATAATCTAAACAAAGATAAGATAAATCAGCGTAAGAGTGAAGTACGGTTCCAAACAGTACTACATACAGAAAGTAGCTTGGGGAGGTGGTACATAACATTACCACACACAAACAGATTCAATTTCCGTCACAAGAAAAGCAAATTGAGCAAAGGCAAGCGGGTTAAGATGGTTTTGGAGTCTTTTGCAGATTCGGAATATGATTTAAGCAAGACTTCTATGGCTGTCGGTAGGTATTCGCGTGTCTCTTTGAAGAATTTTGATCCTTTTATACCAGCCAGCGCGATGAAAGAAACGCGTGATTAACCTTATTGCGCGGTTTTGGAATGTTTGAACCTTTCGCACTTGTGAATTGGATGCCCCGCCTCTTTCACGAGTTGAAGGTTTGATGATTGTTGGGATTGAATTTGCCTTATTGGATATGGCACATAGCTCATGGTATTCGTGTATGAATATGTGTACGAGTAGATCATTGAAAAGTGGTTACAGGCCCATTGGAAATATCACATAGGTAAACTAGTACAATTTATACATTAGCATACACTTTTTTTCAGGATCAGAAGAATTTTGAGAGGATTTCACATTATATGAGCATGAGCCGAAGCTAGGTATACCTTTTGAATTCATCCTCTATCATCTCCTCAACCCCGCGATCCTTGACAAATTCAGCAGAATCAGATGAATTTCTGTAGATGTTATTGTAATTATGATAATTTTACGTGTGGGCAAGCGCAGAACGCATATATAATTCGGGAACAGTGTAACTTGGAAGGAATTTTACTGCAAAGATTTTACGTTTGGGTATATCAATTCAGAGGGGATAAAATTTATAGTTACAGTATACACAAGACTAACTGATAGTCAGGCATGAAGCCAAATGTATTGTTCAGGACGTTCTAAACGTAAATTGTGAGTAGACATTTTAATTTTAGATTTTATTAAAATGGGTAGACTCAGAAACAATAATTTATTTAATTGCAATGCATTTATTTTATTCTGTCACGTTAATATGGTGAAGCTACACGACAAATCTGGAATCACAGGCTAGGGAAACGAGGAAGCTGATGTGCCACTCCCAGATTGCTTTTATGATTTTCGAATGGTGGAAACCAATTTCTCGCTTCAAAGCGTCCCCTCAGGCATAAGAAATACGCGACATCATCATGCGGTAGATCTAATTGCGGTCTATAACTAGATCTCCGGTGAATGCGGTTTTGAAAGTGTGTAACGAACATTACGTAACTTTTAAATAAAGAAAACTGTACATTTTACAACTTCAAACGCGGAAGTTGGGTTTTCTGCTTCATTGAAAGGAAGGATTTCGAAAAACTACTGTTAAAGCGAGTGACTGCTTCATTAGGTTTCTAAAATAAGAAAGGATTTCTCTTATTATTGTACTACGCGACTATGGGAATACCCAAAATGTAAGCAGTATGCTGAAATATAGGTAATAGAAATAGGCAGTGCTGCCAACCCGTTTCCCCCCAAATTCAACGAACAATCCCCAAAATCCCCAGGAAGAACAAGAAAATCCCCTAAATTTAAGGTGCCGTAAAAAGCAATTTTGGACACAATATTGATCACAAATTGAATTATTTAGGTAATAAAAGGTCATATGACAAGGATAACAATGTGAAAGAAATTAAAGAGGGGATTATTACAAAAAAAAAAAGGAGAAACTTTTTTACCAACAGTTGGCTGGTACTTATGGTGAATCATGTTTTCAATAAAAGAAAAACTTGATGGGCAACATTCACACGAGTAATAAATTTGAATAGGTTAACAACAACATAACACGGATCACAAAAAAAAAAAAAAAAAAAAAAAAAAAAAAAAAAAAAAAAAAAAAAAAAAAAAAAAAAGTAAACCAACAAGTATGATTAATAAGTAAAATAGAAAAAATACACCCACAGTATATAATGTAGAAAAATCCATTTATTTTTCCTCCAAAATTCTGGAGAAAATAATTTTTCTTGGGGTCAAACTCCTTCCCTTTCCTACATCTGGACTAACTCTCGTTTGCCTAACTGACGTTCGTGCCTGGCACTGTCCGTGCGTGTCATTTGTCGTTATTCTGAGAACGATTTAATGGATGGATCATTTTTTCATTTGTACTTATGATTTGTTAAATTCACCTTTGATTTATATTATGTAAGGCAGCAAAAAAATAATAAAAATCAAGGATTGCCAGTGAAGCTCAAAAATCCCCAAGAAATCCCCTCCCACACTTCATCCCTCAGGACTCTGAGAGCCCTTCAAAATCCCCCACGTGGGGATAAATCCCCCGCGTTGGCAGCACTGGAAATAGGCCAAAACATTTAAAATGATTGGATCAGCTGATACAAAAATTCTCAAAACCTGATCTAAAAGCATCAGCTGTAGTGAAAATGAAGCTTCCGAAAATGAAAATACCGCTCAATCCCGTTTGAACTGGAGATCTCATCGGCTGAGTCGAATCGCAAAACATAGAAACAACGTTGTTTTTTTTATCAGTGGTTGGCGTATGTCTACCCAGCTGCAGTATTTTACTACAGTCAATATTGTATACCTATTAAATGATATGCAATCACTAAGTTACAACATTAATAAAGCATATTTTAAAAAGAAACATGTCTACAATGAGTTAGTACTACATTACTGAGAGTTCCGGTTGATGAGTAAATTGCACACTAATGTTCAGTAAATAATTTGCATCCATTGATAGAACTAATAATGAGAATTTCATCACTCGTTAGAGAATATGCGAGAAAAAATTTTTGTCGAATATTTTCTCTCCTCCCATGCATCTTGAGACCTGATTTTTTTCTTCGGTTTTTAGCTCTTGTAACCACACAAAATAAATTGTATCTGTGCACAAAAACTTGCATCTATACAATAGGCCACACGTACAAATATTTTTCTGATTTGTGAAGCCAATGTTTTCAGTTTGGGTCTAACTACCTATTCGGTTGGATACAGAAAATGTTTATTTCAGGTAAAACATAACTTCTGTGGTTTGAAGAGTTGAGAAAGTATGAAAAAATCAACAACGGGCATGAAACATAGGAAAGTGATATTTTGAACTCAATAAAACTAATGTTCAGAAACCCAGTGATTCAGACCCCTTTTTCTTGGCCAAAAATCAAAAAGTCGAAAGTCTTTAGAAGGTAGTTGATATCCGGAGGTGTTTCGAGGTTGTTGGAGAGTCACTAACAGGTTCCAACTGGTATAAAGTGTTTTCCCGTTCACCTACGCTCAGTGAATTTTGCGATAAAGAGATATTTAGTTTGTTTATACAAGTGGCCATTAGTGCATATGAGGCTGTCCAGGCTAGCTCGTGATTTTTTTTTTCTTGAATCGACATCATGGCCAACGTTTTGCAAGGTTGGTTGAATATTTTTGTGTTCTAATAAATAAACTAGAAATATTACAATTTTACTATGCTCATTTTTTTATTTCAAAAAGCAATTACTAGCGGGATCCGCTAGGGTTCGCGACGAATTTGGTGCCTGATGGTTATCAAGTATGAGTAGAATGAGATTCGATAACAATTGGCTGTTACTAATTGCTACCCAGAGGATCAGATCATTAAATATCTCGAGATTTGTAAGGCAAAATATTAAGAAAAAATCGATTTTACGTGGACGAAATTATTTTGTAGAAGTTGAAAGAATTTCAATAAGCTATAGAGGAAGATATTTTGCATTGAACGAGACCCCCGCCAAATCTCCAACTGTTTTCCTCGATTTTTGGCGATTTTTCACAGGTTTTGTGACCAACCACTCACAACCCACTTCTATGAAAATCCTCAGCAAGTGAGTAAGAAAACTTCGAAAAATCGCTAAAAATCGAAGAAACGAGTCAGAAAGCTGGCGGTGGTCTCATTCAATGCAAAATTTCTTCCTCTACAACTTTTTTTTGTACAAAAAAAGTCAGTTCTAAAGGTTAAAAAGTGAGAAAAAGTGTGTCAAAAATCTATTTCTGGGGTCGAAGAAGTTATTTTAGGTATAGGGACAAGGTGCATATTCGGAATCCACTCAAAATTTTCTATAATAATAGCTAATCAAATAATTTTGTCCACCCAGAATCGGTTTCAGGCCCACTGTGCGTCGCGCAGGTTGGTGAAAACTCACTGTTTGGATGGTAATTAGTAATTAATCACAAATTAATAGTCCAAATTGGTCAAAACGTAAAAAAATAGATCTTACCCCGTACTTTCCAGATATGACGCGTATTTTGTTGTGCGAAGCATCTAACTTCTGAAGCCTTCGCAGCCCACGAATATCTTGCAAATTGAAGTCTACGATTTCGTTGTGAGTCAGATTGAGTATTTTGAGATTCTTAAGAGGAAGAAGGGAACCATTCAGGTTGGAGATCTGGTTGTGACCCAGCATTATCTCTCCCAGGTTAAGAAGCTCGCTGAAGTCGTATGGATAAAGCTGAAACACGTAAATATTCTTCTGATAACCGTAAATCAGACGAAGTTCTATAAATCTTTTGTTTTAATTTGTACCATATTATTGTTTACTTGTGGTTTAATTCGGAAGATAGTGCTAAAGTCGTTTGAGAGGACATGGGACCAAGTTCTTCTTTTTAAGGTCTGCTTTTTTTGTTAACATGCCAACAACACGGAGATCTTATAAAAATAAGACAATGTTTTCCCAATAGAAGGGACCTCGCCCATTACGGCAAATACCAATATTATGCAGGAAACTTCAAAACGCGGAAATGAGAAGGGAAATTTTACATGAAAATTTAGTTATTTTTCAAAGAGAAGGCAACCTTGACAGTCACGAAGCAATAAATAGAAAAGAGGAATCAGTGGTGCTGAGATTTCCCAGGGTGGTTGATGATGATCATCATCATCATTGTCCCTCCTTCAGTTTTGAAGAAGAAACATTGAACGCGCCAACTAAAACATATTCATGAAAAGTTATAAGAAAATTCTATTGAACAAGATGTACACACTGTTATATTTAAGTGTTTGCGCCTTGACAAAATTATAAATGAGTGTCACCCAATTGGGCTTTGGGTTTTTATCATGACTCTAGATCTGATCTCTGGGCGTATTAATTGAAGCGTGGAAGTGCAAAAGGGTCTAAGTGGCAACAAATAGGAATCTCGTGTTTTTGCATTTTACCGGTGCATGTGCCAAGACCAGGGATATGAAGCAGGTACCATTGACATCGGAACCTTTATATAGTTGCAACAGCAAATCGGCCCATGGTATATACAACCTTTTGGAGTAACACGTGTGGGGGCTTACACAGTTTCTGCTTCCTAAAACTTTAAATGGCTATGACTGGTGCAATGAAAACTACATTATACTATAAACTTGGTCTAAGAGTTCATTTAATCATAGGTTATCAGAGAAAATTTATTTTATTTTATTCAGTATGTTTCTTTAATACTATTCACTTCTAAGCATTTGAATTGACCTACTAAAAAATTTGGCAAAAGGCACTTAGATCCTTTTGCACTTCCACGCTTCAATTATATATCCCAATGTTCAGTAAACAAGCTCATTAAAAAACATTAAGCAACGTTCATTAACATTTAGTTTCATTATCAGCTGTTAATGACCCTTCTGGTTAAGGACGGTTTAAATTATTAAATAAAATAATTGTAAAAAATCATTATTAGCCTCGACGAAATGGTATATTGCTCCCCAGGCCTATAATTTGCAAATTACTGTGGAATAATTAGTGCACCTCCATTAAATTAACGATCTTGATGACGGTAACACTAAGGTCGTGGAATTTATCGCAATCTGAAGAAGAGATCTCCGGTACGGTTCCCACAATTACACATATTATATTATATTCTTCCTGTGTCAACTCCGATAGGGCGTAAGGAACCATGTCCAGCCTCGTTCCAGTTCATAAATTATCTTCATAAATAATCGCATCACCACATTATGCAGTTTCTTTCACGCTAGGTGAAAACTCGTGTTATGCATCACATTCAGCTAATGAGTATGAATAATTTTATAAACAGTTGAGATGGTCTGGTGATTGTTTTAAATCCGTCATAACACTCAATGTCCATGCCTTAGACATTTTTCTCGTATTTGTAGTTTAAGAAAAATTATAATAAAACTACAAGAAATTAACAATTGTGACAATGAACTAATTGTCGTACTATCAAATAGTACAAAAATGCCTGATATTAATATTTAATTAGGTACCTCAATGAACCAGGAAAATAATAGCTAGACAGAATTAAGCCACTAGTTGTATGTTTTATTCAAGGAACTAATAATGAATTTCTCCAAGAAGAATACTACGGGGGTTCTGATTAGATCGGAAGTAGGTATTTATGTTTAGATAAACTCTTCAGTCTACAGATATTGGGAATCAGTTCGAATGATTTTTTTTTATAAGATATTATTAATTTTAATAAAATTCACGATTGCTTGTGCGCACACGCTGTTGTCTAACTGTCGGCCAAACAAAAATGATTGGGGCCCCCATGTGGGGCTATCAAATTTTCTATTATCCGGGACAAGGAATTGATTACCCACAACCTAACAAACAGAACCAAAATTGTTCTAAGTGAAAAAATTAAAAAATGATGAAGTCGATAAAAGTCAAATCGAGAACTAAATCGAAATATGAAAGGGGAAAATTTTCAACCTCCTATATTTTGAATACTAAGCTTTCTTAATATCGGCTGTAAGTGGAACAAAGTAGATCCTTCTTTACAACACAAGTTCAAGGTACAGAATCAGATCCAACAATCCACTTTGCGTGACTTGCGCGGTTCTTGGGAAAATGCGAAGAGCCTTTGAAAAATTCCCCCTTGTTCTTCAAACCCCAGGAACGGATAACATACTTTTAGTTAGTTAACCACGTATGGAGTTTGCTACACGTATGTCAACAAACCAATTATCCCCGAAAAGGCCTGGAGTTGCTTCCAGTAAATTCTTTGTCTTCCTGAGTGCCACTCAGGATCTCTTTGAACCTACAGCATTCATTCTGCTCCCATAATCATTTTGATATTCCAGATCAAGGACCATTAATAAATGCCCGCCTGGTGGTTTGCTCGAGGACATTCTTTAGGAACTACATATATAGGGTTTTCAAATGATCAATGGTCAACTTTATAGTTGCCGCCGAGGCAGGTGGGTCCGGGTCTGACTGGGCCTTCGGGCCGGACTCAGGTGTTTGAAGTGGTTCCCCCTTTACTTTTGGTTTCTTCTTGTTTTCATATTCCTATTATGAATCTCTGTCCTATGCCTATTCTATACTGGCCTCATTTCATGACTTTGTAGTACCATACATTTCTTGTTTACAATTTACATTTTTTTGGCTTTGTTATTATCTAAATAATATTATCAAGCACTCTGTACAACAAATAAAACCAATTGAATTGAATTGAATCTACAAACTACAAGAAAACATGAAGTTATTAAAAACAATAGTCGGCCTATTGTTAACCCTGGATCACTAACTGATACTGACAAGTCGCGTCGATGCGACGTAAATCTATGAAAATGTCAACAAATGGCAAAAGTTCAGCCACTCCTGCATCCCAAAGTCCCTTTGCAATTCACAGCCCTGTTGAAGATTTATTTTCCTTTCCATATTTAGTCCCTCATGGAGCGCAAAGGGTCGTTCAGCCGTACTGGGTGGTCATATTCGGTTCATAAAACTACAAAATAAAACCTATAATAAATTAAACAGTAACCTACCATTTTATTTATAAAGTTGTTGAAATATTGATCTTTAACAACGGAAACCCTTAACGAACTAAATCACTCGCGACGAAGTTGTGGAAACCCATTTCAAAACGGAAGTTAGTGAAATTCGTTGTCTATTTCCACGAAGAATAAAAAGTTACAAACAATAACTTCAAACAATAACAAAATCGAAGTTATTGTTTGTTGCAGATGATGGCCTAACCGTCGAAATCGATTTAACATTAGGGTGGTTCAAAAAAAAAAAAAAAAAACATTGTTTTTTTGCTTCCTCGGTATGTCAGGATGGCCCTCCTAAATTTTTAGCAAAAAATATTAATCCTAACCACTTTACCTGGGTCGATTTTGGCCAGTTATCGACCGCTATCGTAAACCAACCTCTAAATTGGTGCCGAGGCCGATGATTTGAAGGACGGATTTCAATTTTTTTGGGTCAATTCATGGGTTTTCGCATGCGCTGAACACGATGAACTTATTTATTTTACGCTCCGTCCACTAGTTATCCGGTAAACTGGCAGAGGGCACTGCTTAAAGATAAGTAAAAATCGAAAATTTCACCGAAAATGCTGTCGCCTGGTTAAGAATTGTACTAGAAACATGCTATTATGGTCGGATAATATGCTTTGGCATGTTCTGAACATGATCCCGTTTTTTACTATACTTTTCCGCCGATGATTGCTTCGTTTATCGGCCATAAACCTCAAATTAACTGTAGGGTAATAGACAAATTCACCCTAATATCACCGGAAATTATGTCGCGTTGATAATTTAAGGTCCCAAAATACCTTGTGCCGATAAAATTTGGTATTTTCCAGGATACTCGGTACAAAGCCGTTGGTAATTTGGCAAGGACTTGAACCGGCATTGTACTTATTCGCCAAATATAGCGGCAAAACGGAGAAAATAGATAAAATTTTCCCATTTTTCTGTAAATTTTCTTAGTTTCCATCGGTTTTCCGGGGCCAAACTCATAGTTCTGAATTGTCTGGACTGTGATTGGATGATAGCCAGCCTGACTATCAAGCCTTATTGATATCTGTACCACACCACAAAGAAAAATTTCCTAAAACTTGCCGTAAACGGGATGTACCTAGTTGAAAATTTGAAGACTGTATGAAATACTTTTTTTTATGTTTCGATATTTTATCGAGGTTAATTATTTTTTTTGTATATTTTTATTATATGTTATTCTATTTAAAATGTTATGTTTTATGTTCCACGATCATGGATTCTTTCAGCTTATCGACCAAATTACAAATTGTCCCTCGAGCAAGTGAAACTGGAATTATTTTACATACATTATTTTCTATTACATTAAATCATTTTTTATTTAACGATCCAATCCCAGTTCAGACAATTCAGAACTATGAGTTTGACCCCGAAAAACCAATGGAAACTAAGGAATTTTACAGAAAAATGGGGAAATTTTAGCTATTTTCTCCTTTTGCCACTATATTTGGCGAATAAGTACAATGCCGGTTCAAGTACTTGCCAAATTACCAACGGCTTTGTACCGAGAAATCTAGAAAATGCCAAATCGGCACAAGGTATTTTGGGACCTTAAATTACAACGCGACATAATTTCCGGTGATATTAGGGTGAATTTGTCTATTACCCTACAGTTAATTTGAGGTTTATGGCCGATAAACGAAGCAATTATCGGCGGAAAAGTACAGTAAAAACAGGATCATGTTCAGAACATGCCAAAGCATATTATCCGACCATAATAGCATGTTTCTAGTACAATTCTTAACCAGGCGACAGCATTTTCGGTGAAATTTTCGATTTTTACTTATCTTCAAGCAGTGTCCTCTGCCAGTTTACCGGATAACTAGTGGACGGAGCGTAAAATAAATAAGTTCATCGTGTTCAGCGCATGCGAAAACCCATGAATTGACCCAAAAAAATTGAAATCCGTCCTTCAAATCATCACCTCGGCACCAATTTAGAGGTTGGTTTACGATAGCGGTCGATAACTGGCCAAAATCGACCCAGGTAAAGTGGTTAGGATTAATATTTTTTGCTAAAAATTTAGGAGGGTCATCCTGACATACCGAGGAAGCAAAAAAACAATGGGGACAAGAAATCCCAGAACTTTTTTTTTTTTGAACCACCCTAATGTAACATTGTAACTCTTTATTTTTCGTGGAAACAGACAACGTTTTTTACTAACTTCTGTTTTGGAAACCCTTAATTTCCCCTTTGGGGTTGATCGAAAGTGATACCGAATTTAAAAGCACATCCTCAGGCCGTATCAGTTTTTGAGCCGAATTACGTCAACTTCGGTCCAGCAAAGTTACGGACGGACGATGGAATCTACGTATTCTCTTGAAACACAAACCTATTCATGTTTACCTGCACATTATCACCGCATCGCCTGATCAGCAATTTTATTTAGGCTGTATTGAATTGATTGTTTACAGGATAACGTAGAACACTTCATACATGGGCGATAAATAAGGGAGGGGCATGTTATGAATTAGTTCCTATCATTCGACCTTGTTCCTTGCTATCACGTTTTCTTCCCCCCGTCTGTGCGTATCAATTTCCAGGAAGACCATATTGAGTAGCACGTATATCTCCTGTTTTATTCCCTGGTCGACTGATCCTAAACAAGGAAAAATTCTCAAGAATGTTCACCGATAGAGTTATGCATACCTTATGTTATATTTATGCCGCTTGAAACACCATCATCCTTCAACATGACTGAATCGCAGAGCAACTTACAGTAGGAGGAATAGGATAAACTTCTGCTGATTCGAATCGATCTTATTTGGTTTTCCATCTCTAGCGGTCTCTAATCATCTTTCTAACCATTTATTAAAAAATATTATGTATGACGAACAAACAGTATTTTTTAGGATGTTACGCTGGGCTTTTTAGGGGAATTTTCACAAATATAGTCCTTAAAGTAAAAAAGAAACATAGGTTCGATGACTATTCCGTAAAGCAAGAGGTTTTACAAAACCATCAAATGACAATGAACAGACCATTCTCTGAGCTCATCATATCTACAATGAATGGTGCAGATTCCATAGCCGAACTGCACATTATGATGTGAAGTGTAATGTGTGAATGTGTAAGAAACCACAAGTTAGTCACATCAGCGTGGAATATATAAAACGTCTGGCGGTATATAATGTAGGAATGAAATTTATAAAAAATATAAACTCAAATAATTTCTTCACCCCGATTAAACCCTATTAATTGTCAGCTTTAATCTAAAGCATGTTCCAGTTTTTTTTAAATTGATTGCTGGTTCATTATTGAAAATAATAAACCGAATAAGCTCACAATCCAATAGGCTCTATGATTGACCCAAGAAATCATATATGGTAGGTATTCAAAACACAATTTTATTATGAGTTCTTCTCCGGCTTAGCTTGCTGAATTATCCGAATACGAAGCTGATTTCCTTTTAAGATTTTAGCTTATTAGTAAATGATGGAAGGAATTAATAATTGAAACGAAGATGAGTGAGAATCTATATTTTCAAGGGCAATTAGAAAGTTACATAAGCATCTAGAGATTAGGTTTCGTGAAAGAAATTATATCACGCAATGAATTGGTTGTAAGGTTTCATTTAATACCAATTATATTCTATATGACTAAAATTAATTGTTCTAGAATTAAATAATTCGAAGATCTAGGGAAAAAGGAAACTCTGAGCTGGGAAAAGTTAGTACTATGTCTTTTATTTTTTAAATGTATTTTTGTTGTTGTATGTATATTTTTATTTTCCACAGAGACTGAAAAGTCAATGGGAAGTTGTAATACCGGACTTAAAAATGTTTAGTGAGAGTCCCTGACATGGGTTTGATCTCATGAACAAAAATACAACTTTACGAGGTGTTCAAATTTTAACATCCCGCCACATTTTTTGGCCCCTTTAATATCGAAGTTAAACAATTAATTCCTGATCCCTGCTAATCAATTAGAATTAACGCATAACATTCAAATCCCAAGCAAAATTGAGAGCATGTAAATAAGATTCAATAACAACTTAAAATGCACCAGAAATCTTAAATTCGGCGAAAAACGAGTTAATAGCAGACGATTCTTTACCTTTCACTAGGCAATATGAAGGTTTTGAAGGTAGATGAATATGAGGTTTTGATATAGTCTGTACTCCGCGGGTGAAACAAGAAATGTTTCTTGACTAGGAGGTGAAGAAATACAATGAAATAGTACATGCTTAAAACATAGTGCGTTTCTGTAGAAAAATTAGGGAAGATTTGATTCACCGTCATTTTGATAGTAGAAAAAAGTTATGCTCAAAAGTTATTACATTTCAGGAAATAAAATGTATTAAAAAAAAAAAAGGGGGGGGGGGGGATTTGTTAAGTTGTCTGCGACTTTTTTCATTTGACTTTTATATTTACTGGCTTCATGTGATCAATGATTATTAGAAGACATTTCTAATGTTTTTCCCAAAATTTATTTGAGATCATAAACTCAAGTTCCAGTACTTAAACTTACGTAAACTCAACAAATTACCACGCAATCATCCTCAACAAAAATTTTAGGTTTACGTACCAATGTGGGTAGGTAGAATCCGAATACAAGAATGGATAGCAAGATTAGATGGATGGATAGATTTATCATCAGTCCTTCGCTAATTTCCTTAATGTAAATAGTAAATAATTGGACGCGGTCCATTCCACACGAAAATTTGAGAACCAGTTCCGATTGCCGAAATGATATTATTTTAATTTCTTCATTACTTATTATCATTTTTTTAAATATTTTTTCCTCAAGAGTCCACAATTGCATTTTCTTCTACTTATAAAACGCAGTGGGTCATGGCGGTGAGCCTGACCGGACACCACATCTGAATATACATCGTTAGATTCAAATCACTAACTTTGGGAAATTAATTCTCTCAGGCCTCCACTTCTCTTCATAAGTACCTACCTACTCCCCGATTAATCGTTTGCGTCCGATCGATTGTTATAAATATTAATTTTCATCAGACGATCATTCCGCACTAGTGAAGATTCTCAAGGCCAAGACAGGACGTTGAACGAAATATTATAGCCCGAGAAACACTGATGGTTCTCACACTGATGGTTTATTACTTACTAGCCGCTCCGCTTACAACTTACCGAATAAGGTATAAAAACCAACGTTTTCCTCTACATTTCGTTCACTACAATCGGAAAAAATAATTTCATGTCCCTAAACTCGCATGGGCTCAAATTGGAACTTCAACGAACCTTTTAAGACCAACCCGAGTAAAAACTGTCGTAATTTGCTTCGTCTAAGGCGGAAACAACGATTGCGCGGAACGCATTTTTTTCGTCATTTTCCGCATTCTTCCGCTAATTTCTCTAGGGAAACAGCATCTTTCAGCAATTTTCATGGCACCATCGTGTTCTACGGGTCCTGAAACGTAACTTCGTTGCTGACATACGAAGTGCTCTCGATCACATTTTATGTGGCAGCGGATAGAAGATCAAGCGCTCGGGAAAAAAACGCGCATTAAAAGAAGCTCCCACCCCCCTCTGCCCTCCAGCCCATGGTTCGGGTGGGATTAGAAAATCAAGGCTCCAGTTATTGGACACACCCCCGTTTTCGGACAGCTCGCTAGTTTTTCTCGAATTATTAGGTTGCAGGGTGTTTTGGGGGGACTCTCTGGTATTCAAAATAACCATCCTAGGATACGCTGAGGTGGCCTAGAACGTTCCACCATCATTATTTTTGATTCAGTTCCCGTTTGAAAGGTGAATGGAGCACGTCGACACTATGTCACTATCAACACGTTAAGCAAACAAGCTTTTTCATTTAGAACAATTTAACCACTTTTCAGAGTTTTCACGGTTTCTCAATGGTTTCCCTGAATAATTCATACAACATTTGTCCTTCAATTTCGTGTGATTATGGTTTCGATTTATTATCATCATAATTAGTTTTGGTGTGGTGTCCAATAATTGCAACCAAAAAGTTGATTACACCCGTTATTGGACACTGTCCAATAAGTAGGTAAAAGTTGTTCTTCTCCTTTGGTCCTGTTATTGGACAACTATTTTCTTTAGTGTGCTTTAGCTTTTTCCCAGCCATAAGCTCTATTTTCGGCAAATACCGTGTCTGCACAGATTTCATCAGTTAATAAACAATGCCTACAAAGGCAATGGCTTAAAAGTGTCTATTTATTTCAAATGTTCATGGAGAGAAAGATTCTACCTATTTGAATTTCAATCAAATCTTCACCAATTGATGGTGCTATTCTGAGCTGAACTTATGTTCAGGAGGTAGGTCTATATTTCAACTTGTTTTCGTTTGTGTGTTGACAAACTCTCAAAATAGTTTGTACGCCCAAGGAAACATCAAAGATGTTAGAAAAGAAGAGGCCATTCTGCAGGAGGAGAATGGTATACACCCCATACCGCTAAAAAATATAAATTTAACAGTTTTTCGCCATTCTTAGTGATTTTTTAGCATATTTTTTGAAATTTAACCAATTTAATATGCTCAAAAAGTGGAGGGCAACGAAATCATCGTTTCGTTTGGAAAGCTTGATTTTTCTGCTCAAGAACGGAATTATTTCAATCCTAAGGAGAGTTTTCGTCTTGAAGGACACACACACACATATACATATTAGATATATATGAAAGGTGTTCACATTTAAGATTGCTAACCTCCTGGGGATCAATTCCACAACTAATTTCCAACAAAAAGTTTCTCTTTACAATTTTTTTTTAGCCAATGTTTTAATCTAATACAGGGGTTCCCAAACTTTTTTGTACCGTGCCCCCTTGTGGTAAAATGAAAGCCTCCCACGCCCCCCTTACATAACTAATGAATGGATTTGAAAAAATGCAAGTTTTACACTGAAAACAATTGTTTATTTGCTATTTATACAAAACACGATTTGATAACACGTAGCTTTTATGAAGTAGCCATTTTTTCGAAGTCATACTTGGCAGAAGAATAATTTTTTATTTCAAAAAATTCGTCTTGCAGGGCTTCTGGAACATGTTCAACGTTGACATGGAAAGGATCTGTTAAAAGTCTGTAAATATGTTCGTCAGCAGTGTTAGGGAAGTATTTCCCGAATTCATCAGCTAGCGTCTCCAAATGGTTTGACACTTGTTCTGACAAGTTTTATCCTTCAAAAACCTCCTTGAAGCGTGTTTCTTCTGAGATTGATACTAGCTTTGGTATTGAAAAGTTGCAAGGGTTTGCTGATACTTTTCGTCTCCAAAGTTGTAGTTTCTCAACATACGTCTTGATGTCATCACGATGAGTTATGATATTTGAGTCTCCATCTGCAGTTTTAAGTTAAGGCTGTTTACGAATCAAGGAAGTCTGACAAATATGCCAACATTACTTGAGAACTAGGTTTGCTGAATTTCATGCTTAGCTCATTTTGCTTCTGGTTTTCCAATAACGAAGTTACTTCATCTCGGAGCTCAAATAGTCTTGCCAACATGTTTCCTTTCGAGAGCCAGCGTACTTCTGTGTGAAATAGCAGTGTTTTGTGGTCAGTTCCTAAATCTTCACAAAGAATTTAAACAGTCGGGTATTTAGTGCACTGTTTTTTATGTAGTTGACTATTTTAATACATAATTTTAAGACGGCATTGAGGTCGTTTGGAAGAGTTTTGGCTGCCGAAGCTTGTCGGTGTATAAAGCGTCACATAAGCGTTTTTTTCTCTGACTAACTGCACGAAGCCTGAGCGAGAACCAAGCATTGAAGGGGTGCCATGAGTGCCCATTAGTTTTTGCCATGAGAGTCCATGATTGTCAAAAAAATCAGACACGGCTTTCATCACATCAACAGCTTTTGTAGTGGTCTCCAGCTCTGTTGCAAAGAGTAGCTCGTCTTTTATTGATTCATTTTCAACATATCGAACATATACAACTAACTTAGAACGTTGAGCAACGTCTGTACTCTGGCATAGCTGGATGGGAAAAAATGGTGATAGTTTAATTCCACCGACAACCTGGTTTTTTATAACTTCAGCCATATAATCAATAAGACGTTTCACTATATTGTCCGACAGTGGTATTTGAGATGATTTTTTCCTGCTGTCAGTCCCAAGGATGATATATGATAGTTTGGGGCAAAAACGAGCCCCAAAGCCTGGAGTTGGCTCGATGTTGCCCCAAAGAATGGTCTTGGTCTCACGCCCCCCCTAACCCGTCTTCACGCCCCCCAGTTTGGGAACCCATGATCTAATATTTCTCTAATGACGTGAATACGTGTTCATTATTTCTATACCCAGAAACCTTAGTAATATTACACACTTTTTGATAATCCATATTTTTTAATGGGAGATTAGGTAGTAGGTATTATGGTGGATCCACAAATTATGGTGGATTTCTGTGTGTTCAATAACTGGGCAAACGGTGTCCAATAACCGGAGGTAACTGTCCAAAAACTGGTAGAAACCCGTTTTCCGGGATGAAAATTCAATTAAAAAAAAGTATTGATATGAGAGCTATCCTTTTTTTATCGAATGGGAATGCTTCTCAACTTCAACAACGTTCCAACTTCTGATAGAATATTTGTAGTATATTTGTAATGTGTTCATGTGTAAGCACCCACCCACTGAATATTTAATGAAGTAAATTCATCGAAGGCGGGTTTATAATAATTATAGACTGGTTGTATCTGTATTGTCGATCTATGCGTACGTAGCAATCACGAGGCTAAATACACAAGTTCGTAGCATCTGGCTTGTAGTTCAAGATTGCATAATTTTGTAGCTCTATTACTAGATATTATTGTTGTAAAAAGAAGGATCAACCAACAAACCCCACTTACCACTGAAATGTTGTTATGGTGGAGCTGTACCTTCTCTAGATGTTTGGTAGTGGATATTGCTCCGTCCAAGCTCACGATTCTGTTATTATTTAACTCAAGGTTCTTGAGGTTTAGGAATCTCTTCAACTCCTGAGGGACTCGCTTGAGCCGGTTATTTCCCACCTGAAGAATCTTCATGTGGTAATTGTACTGGAGAGGAGGTTTGATTTCAGGAAGCTCCCCATCTAGTGATTCGATGTTGTTGTCATTCAGGAACAACCACTCCAAACACGTGATTCTTCTGAAACATTAAAATCAGGATATCTATAGTGAGGGTAAAGATAGTGTTGATCAACGTAGGCGTCTCATTGATTTTCAGAAATCAGTTTCATTCTAACAGAAAACAGAAATTTAATATTTTATTAAGAATGGAAATTCGTGAGTTGTGTCTACTCTATAATACCTAATAGATGAATGAAAAGATATTTCCCACTGGAACCCTAGTGAACAAAAACGTAGTTCTCATTAGGTAGGTCCTAATGAAGTAGGTACCTGTGTACTTATACAGCACCGTAGCTTAAAAAGTATCTTCAAACTTCTTTCAAAAGTAATCTAAAAAATATTTGTAAAACACCACTCTTAACCCATAACGCGGCATATGGGTATCAGATACCCAGAGATATAATTCATAATCTTGTGGCGGCAACCCCGCACGACCATTTTCTGATGGCACACGCCTATTTTCACAACGGTTAGTTCTTGAGTTGGATCGCCTGTGGTTAATGCTTTGTGGTTAATAACCCTTTAAAAAAGTAACAAACCGTTTTTCATAGGAACCAATGGGTACGAAATGGAAATGTTTTTTAAATGACGCATTGGGTATTACATACCCGTTTAGTTAGGTTAGAGGTGGGTATGCCGCACATCATACCTACGGGTCACTATAGTAGAATTTTACGGGTGCATTAGGATACTATAATATCATAATAGCATCAAAGTGAGACAACTCTCTATGCAGAAAACAAGCACTAACAACTGAGTGGGTATCTGATACCCATCGAGTTACAAAGTTATGACATATTCACGTGCCACCATGTTGCCAATAACGTTATGGGTCTCGAGTTATGGGTGAAAATCGATGCAGTTGAATGCATTTGGTGTTCGATCATAAACTTTCGTCCAACATTTCGAAAAATCGTATGGATTTTAAAATTATTTTTAAACGCAAACAGACATACCCTCATGAATATTGTCGCATAACGTAAATCTAAATGTATAACAGAATCTAACAATTACTCGTTTTTTCTCCAGTTTTTCAATGTTTAGGACTTGTATGTAAATTATAAGCAAAGATTAATGAATCTGTTGCTGATTACCGGAAGTATAGTAGACTTAATTGTGCTTACTTATGTATCGGAAACATAAATGAATATATTTTAGTACCTGAGAGCCCCATTGAGGCTGGGTATCCTGTTAGATGATAAACCCAGGTACCGGAGGGATGGAGGAAGAGCGTTGACGTCCAACTGTTGAACTCGGTTTTGCGTCATCGTCAGGGTATGCATTCTTCTAAGTCCCTGGAATGTGGACCAGTTGTGGATTAACTCACGTAACTCCAGCTAGTGGCAGTAAAAATATTATACCTGAATGGTTCCGGTACTAGGCAGGTACTAGGCTAGGGAGTAGAAGTAGGATAGCCAAATTTAAGTATGACATATTTAACGTTCAACTATTCGTTACTGGTACCTGGATTCGATTCAGCCGTAAATAGAAAAAAGATCCAATCGTCCACCATAACCGCTTGAACGAATACCTGTGTTATCCCACATTATAGATTTTATAGAAATTTGGCCTATTTTCGTAGATAAATTTATTTCAATCAAATTTATGGTAAACAAAGTTGTTCTTCAAGTCGTGAATTTGTGAAGTCGTGATCTTCAATATACCTATCATCATGATTATTATAATTATCTACATAATTATCATCATGATTATTATTAAGATCAGTTTTGCCCATTTTAGCAATGCCTATCAAATTTAACTGAAAATTAATCACTTTTTTACCGGAAAATGTTGCAACATTAAAACTTATGACAACACATCTTTTCTTGAAAACTTTCTAACCTATTTCCTGCTTTTGAAAACCAAGTTCAGTCAATGTTTGACCTTTTTTAGCACATCGAATATCTGTGGACAAAAAGTGCCGCCCTTCAAACTTTTTATAGGAAGCTTTTTTCAATATTTGTTTATTTATTTATCTTATTTTCCATTTTATCAATTTATTTATTAGTGAATTTTTGTAATGGCTATTGTAGTGGCTCTAAAAATGTTAAAATCAAGATTCTTGAAAAATTCCTTAAAAGAAATCCGTTTTAAGGCATTCTGAAACGATTTTCTTTTGTGGCGAAAGAACGGATTTTGTATCTTGATTCTAGAAGGAGATATCGTCTGGAATGACAAGTAAGTGCATATCATTTTTATTAGGTACAGAGAAGCGTTGGGCCTTGGTGAACGATCGCTAGCACTCTCGGTTTTTTGCCAGGACCTTCATTTCTGGCCACGACCTCTCAGCTCGACCAGCCTCAGCCTTGACAACATAACAAATTCGGCCTCCCACAACATCTGAGCCTCTGAGGGTTCCATTAATTGCTTTCTGCACTGTCGCGTCTTCATATTTCCTCAGGATGTGGCCAAATGATCCCTGTTTCCCCTTCTCAAACTTCTCAGCGATCGGTCTTTGCTCAGCTCTTCAGCGCAGCTCGATATAGCTAACTGCTAGGGTGTGCTGTAGACAAAACAATGTCACTTGTTTGGCTTTTAGACACTTGTGACTTTTCACGTTTGGCAGACATGAACGAGCGCTGACTTTACTACAATAATGAAATGGTTGAGCTTTTTCCTGAGGAAAACAATTCTCTCTTCAGGATGGGAAAATTATCTTCCGTTTTTCTTGAGCGTACATCACACACTCCGCTGCAGCCTCCCGCTCTTCTTTGAATATGGGCAGCACATTAATTTCATGGAGCCATTATCGATTCGGGGCTGACATCTCGAGAGCATGTTCGCAATCTAGCGACTACATTGAACAGTGCCTGCTGTTGCATACGTAAGCTTTGACATATTGCTTCAGTAGAACCTGTACGACTTGTACATTATGACATCTTTCTCTCAATAGCTAGTTACGGTATGGTCTCCATCATGTATAACATTCAAAAGCACATATGGCAAAAAAATATGGTGTGTGGGACATCTTTAAGATCTTCTAGTAAGGACCGATTGCTCGGGATAGTCTTCTGATTCTATCATCACATTACATTTTGGAAGTTTTGCTGTACGTCAGGAGGCACTGTTTGAACTATTTGACCACAATTATGCAACCCACAGGGTACTATAAACTCGATGCACTTCCTAACCGCCTTCTTGAAGGCACATTCATTTTCTTGGTCAAAGTTTATCTGGAGTCCAATCACGACTGACCTGGACGAGTATAGGTACATCAAAAATGTTTTAATCGAGGAATCGTTTCAGAATGTTCAAAAACGGCTTTCTGTGGTGAAATCTTTCAAAAATTCCATTAAAAAATTTGAAGCCATTGCAATAGTTCAATTTTCTGCACAAAAATCGCTAAAAACCTGCTATTTTGACATAAAGTTTTTATTTATACATTTTAAATCCCACCAAGACTCATCTTAAGGAGAGACAAGTAGCTACATCCTGAGACAGGTTTTGTGTCGGAATTGATACTTTTTGTATTTTCCTCCTTCTGGCCGAGTCCCGATTAAACGCTAATAATAACAATACTCATGCAGCCAACTTCATATGAATTGATTTTTTTTTCGTTTTGTTATTGCCATCGACTGTAAAAATACAACGAACTTCAAAGCCACTCTGAAATGATAGTATGCACTGCAGAGAGATATGGCTTGCAAGTAGTTGAGAACACCTATTGTAACTAATGTCCTACCCATGAAGAAATCCTTCTTCCAGTACTTCAACAAAAATGAATCTAGAAAACAAAATAAGAGGTTTATCATTAAACATTACCATTATAATATGAAAAAATACAGGATGGTTTCCTCGTGAAAAAAATAGGTACATAATTTTTCGGGAAAAGATTAATCTTTGTTAAATTGAGGTTTTTCGACCTAAGTTGAATTTGACAACTCAAAATTTCGTAATCTGTGGAAATCATGATTGTCATCCTCCAACTATCATCAAAATTTGAGCGAGATCAAACGACTCGGGCTTGAGAAAATGATGCTAGGTAGAATTTACGTTTGCGCTTGCGCAGAGTGAGGTATTGAGTCAAGAACGATGCGACTAATAGGGGACCGTTCACCCTCTAGCCCGCACATTCCCTGAAAATTTCAACCAAATCGGATGAAAACTGTCAAAAATAAGGTCAAGGATTTGCGGACACGCGACAGACACACACACAGACAGACACGTAACCAAAGTTGTTCAGAATGGTCTAAAACGTAAAATGCAACTGGAAATTTTGATTTTGGTGACCAAACAATTGTTTTCTCCCGAAAGTGAAAACAATGCTTCCGCTACCTTTAGGTATACTCAGAAGCAAAAGGTACAACTACAATGAGTAGGCATCTCACTTGCTGGTTATGTAGCTTTTTCCGATTTTGAAATTTCTATGTAATTCATGCTGAGTTCAAGTAGTTGACGATTCTGCAAATGAAATGACAATTAAATAACGAAATACCATAAACGAAAAGATAATAGCAAAACTACACACTTCACTTCAGCGGAATCAGCTGGTATTCATGCCATTTTCGAATGTTAGTAATATGGTGTAAATCTGAAGATGCGTAGATAGCTGATGCGTCGTACCTTCATCGTTAAAAATCGATTTTCAAGACGTTAGTTTTTGAAGTTAGAAATGAACGTTTGACACACTTTATCATGTCCTAAACTCCTCGACCATGAATATCCCTATTAATGATAAAAGGTGCTAAGCATGGAGAGGTTGAATTTCTGAGTCAGTTTTGTGAAGAATTACCTACGGAACTTTTCAGAACTGAGACGGCTTGTACCAAAACTAATGAAACTGATTCCCCGTTCGAGTTATGACGGTTCCAGAAAAAACGGGGACAGTAGGAACCGTTCGTTACTGCGTTTTTAAATTTCGGTACGCGACTTTTAGCTCTGTAAAACTCAACAGCACATGCACAGAATCGTGCGGAACTGGCAAAAATTTCAGTGGAAACGAGGTAGGTATTGTTTTGGATTTTTGTTCCAAATACCTATAGGTTCAAACGGCGGGATAAATTTTGAAACGGTTTATTGCAAAACGATCAGCAGGTTCCGACTTAAACACATGGCCAAATTAGAATCCTCTTGTCAATCTTCTTGAACGGGACGTTTGCTAACAAAGCATGTATCCCGGTTAACAACATTGTAATTCATGAAAAGTTCAGAAAGGAAGAAATTAAGAATTATCTCGCTGGTAAGGCTGGTTGGATATGAATTCACCTGATAATTAGTAGGTAAATTGCGGTACGAAAGCTTTTAACCAAACATCAGGAAACTATCCTGTATATCCGAGTAACTTATCCAGTAGTCTAGTTATATTGCATACATTAAAGTAAGTAGGTATTCTGGTATGAAGACAATGTATGTACCAATGCTCACTTGGAAATCAGTAGACGATAAATTGACGATCTGACCGCCATTCAAATCAAGTACTTTTATCCGTGGCATCAATTTGAGTATTTGCTGAGGAATTTCGCAGAGGGGGTTGTCGGTGAGGCTCAGCGTTTCGGTCTCGCTCAGCCCGGTGAAGACGGATTCGGGGAGGGCGCTGTGGAAATACCAATTTGTACATTTGTAACATCTATAAAATATTGAAACTCCATGGATTCATCTTACATCGTCATTTAGTGACGAGAAATGTGGAAGAAAAGACAACAATACAGTTGGGGTTGTGATTAGAACGTAAGCGTTCAAGTATTTGGCGTACTCAGCATGCGAATTAAATGTAATGGGTACTTCAGCGTGATTTTCAGTGGTCTGAAATAATTTTTATAACGGAGAATATTTGATGGAAAGTAACCCAACTGTGTCAGCTTTTCATTTCTGACATCGTCGTTTTCAAATTCACGGATTTGAAAATCTCTTATCCAATTACAAATTTAATTAAAACAAATCAATTCTCAAATTGTTTCAAAACACAAAGTGTGTCAGTTATGAGTAGGTATAACTTAAACCAGTAGTTGAGCAAACCGTACATCGTGTACCTACCTACTTTGTAGTAAAAAAATAAAAATAAAATAAAATAATAAATACATAAATTAGAATAAACAAAAAACAAAAAAAAGTTTGCCGAACTGGGTGTGGTACATAGCATCCTCGTTATGTATCATGTATGTGTAGATCATTGAAAAGTTTTAAATGATCTTGGAAAAAAAAAAAAAAACTACATTAAGGAAAAGAGTAAATCAAGAAGTAGCGCGAAACGTCATATTTGGTCAATTAAGAAACAGAAAATATACTCAATGTAATTTACGTTTCCGCATGCGCAGAATGAACTGATGAGTTGAGAACAGTGAAATATGTAAGTGCGGGAACATCTACAACCTAACCCGAGCATTTACTAACAATTTCATCAAAATCGAATGAAAACTATGGAAATTAAGGTCATTACAAGAATTTCATATTGCGCAGTAGCTACTAATATTACAATCATGTTGAAATTGATGTGGGATGATAAAATCGTCATCCAAATTTGAGGGAGATCAGACGACTAGGGTGGATTTTTTCCAAATCGGATGAAAACTGTGGAAAATAAGCTTATTACAAGGATTTACGAACAAATGACAGACACACACACACAAACAGACAGACAGACGGACACGGAACCAAACAGAATGGTCTAAAACGGAAACTGGGACTGAAAATTTTGATTTTGGAGACCAAAATTTTGTTTTCTCTGAAAGTGAAAACAATGCTTCCGCTACCTATAGGTAGACTCGGATGCAATAAGATCAAAATTAGTAATACGCTAGCTGAAAAGGGCTGGACCCAATCCGACCAATTTATAGATAAGCACCCTAATAATGGCTCCAAATGAATCATCAAGCAAGCGACTTGACAAACCCGAGATGAATCTCAGCTATGAGAATGTAAAGCAGCAAGTGAAAAAATACAAGCTACAATCTACATTCACATTAAATATTCATTCGTACAACACAACAACAAAAAAACAAATTATCCTTCTCTATCTGCAAACAATTATATTATACTTAAAATATATATAATATGTGCAAAACCTAATATTTAACAGTTAACAACCATTTTGATCAGTTATTGTACATCAGTAGTAGTATCTAACATTTGATCAATTATTTATTGTACTCGAAAGGAGCTGGCCGACGGGCTCATTCTCTTATTCGGAAAGCTTGGTTTTTGACACAGCGAAGTTTTAATCTCAATCCTAAGGAGAGTTATCACCTGGAATGACATATACGGACACACACAGACGCACACTCTTTTTTTCTCTACAAAACTCCCCTCAAAGGTGAGGGGGCACACCGTTAAATTGAAGAAAAAAAAAAATAAATATAAAAATGTGGGGGGGACGCCCAGGTTTACCCGACACCGGCTCTTGGAATGAGGGAAGCTGCAGAAGGATGAGGAGGAAGAGTGGGATGAAAGTTCAAGTAAGAACCCCTCAAGATGCTGGTGGGTATTCACGCAGCAGGTTAAAGGGTCTTATTCATTTATTGTCCTTACAAAAAACATGCTTTCTACATGGTGGACAGGTACCTACCGCTCCATATTAGTCTTCTTGGGTTACGAATTCATGCAACAATCTAAGGTACCTAAATAGGGTGGAAACTTATCAAAATCTTCTCGTTCGACCAAATTCCGTCATTTTCTTAGTTCTGCTGAAATGCTTAACTATTAGTGGTAGAAAAGCATTGAGTAATTTCACTCGGAAATCACATAGGTAAGACTGATGTATAGAGACCAACAAATCAGGAGATCACTCTGATCAGTACAGATGGGCCGCACTGCACTATTAAGGAAAGTTACAACCATATTACTTTTATATAATTACCTTTTGAAATAAATTATTAGCAGCGATTTATTATATTTACAGGCATTATTTAATTATATATTCATATCCCTTGTATTAGGAACGACTTGACACGAATTCATTGTAATGTGACTTTCAGTGAATGGGCACTTGAAGAATTTACCCTGCATGGCTGGTATTTAAACTAAGTATTTATCTCCTATAATGCGTGAGGAAGCAAGAAATGTTATTATGGACGAATTAGCCTATAATAAACAAATCAATAGGCGCGATCAATGCAACATAATCAATCAAGCTACTCGATGACAGATCAACCCATTCTAATTTCAGAACAACTTGAAAGCAAAGTGCCGGCGAAGAGGCCAACCCAATCATCATTACAACTCTATCTATCACCGGCGAATAATTTCGTCTGGTTAGGTGAACGACTTATTTCCCGGTTCCGCCGAATTCATTGCCTGTTGCGTAACCTCAGGCGATATGCCGGAGAATGCGCGTGACGAGGAAGTGAGTAAAAAAATTTGGGTGTGCGTAGCTTCCTTATGTGTTGTAACGTGGACGTATTGAATTAGTTGAAGAACAAAGTACCTACCCAATACTTGAAACGATTTAATGAAAAATATAACAGTAACTAATGTATCAATATATGTGTAGACATGCTAATATACTAAGTGAGGCTATAAAGTACATGTTTAAGCACGAATTCACCTATCATCAACCCGACATTCACCATCTAAAATATAAAAAAGGCGATGGCATTGGTAGGATGTTGTCTCGAGGCTAAGCCGCACAATTCTTGAAGATTTCATAGAAATCGATCCATTAGTCTCAATTGTTAACGAATATTAGTTTTGCGAATGCGCAATAATTATTTCTGAACCAATAGCAATAAAATACACACCTAAGGCATCAACCTGAACAAATACTCAACAGCTCTCCTGAGTTTGAGCAAAATTGAACAGATAGATAATGAGAAATCGGCGTTTTAAGAAATTCACGTTTACGTATGCGCACAGACTACTATTGATTCAACGGCAATGGAATTTATAGGAAATCTTTTAGAAGCTAACCTGCAGCAATCCCTGAAATTTCCATTAGAATCGGTCTTTTAGCCTTGGAGTTTTGCTTGTGCCAATCAATTTTATGGTTGCGCGTGGGCAATTGAATTTATTATTGTAAGTAGTTGCTACCTGCTACCTTGCTCGTACTTCACCATAAGTATTAACTCCACAAGTTATACAGTGACGTCACTATGTCCGAAATGCCAGATTGCTTTTAGCTTTCAATGAATAGTGTTTCTTTATTAACTTTTAAAGTAATTTTCGATTTAATGCAAGCATACCCATACAATTATTATTCGAACAATCACGATATGTTGCATAAGGTGTCTTTTGAAAACATGACAACCATCTTCCCTTCCCTCCCCTCCTTCCACCTCTCCCCGAGCATCAACGAAATCGGACCAATAGATGATGAAAAATAGACGTCATAGGAAATTCACGTTTGCGCATGCCCACAGACTGCTAATGATCCGCCGGCAGTAAAAGTTATAGGAGACCGTCTAGAAACTAACTCAAACAACCCCTGAAAATATCATCAATGTCGGAGAAGAACTGGGTAACATAGTTTTTGGCCGTGACAAGGATTTACCACAGACTGCAGACAAACCGACAGACACAGAACCGAAATTGATCAGCGATTTTTGAAGGCTTGATGCGTCGAGCTTAGCTAATTTAGGTACCTATGTAATCTTAAGAGTAATATTTAATAATTGAGTGGATTCAATAGTTGGACCATTCATCTGAGTAGAAGGGCTACCTATCTAATACAGAGATAGTAAACCTACGTGTAACAATTTGCAGCGTTTTAGCGAATTTTCGAAGAAAAGATGAGCTATTTAGATAGCTTCGAAATTTTAAAAGTGGGTTTGAAGGGTCCACACGGCAGATCCAATAAATGAATTTAAAATTACACTGCCAAGAACATGACACAGAAGCTTCCTCGTGGCCTTCACATCTAAGGCTAAATCCACACCAACTATTCCTGAAAATAGGGGATCATCTTTGGCTAAGCCCACACTATTCCTAAAAATTTCATCAGAATCCAATCAAACTTGTGGAAGTTATGACTTCCTAATTGTGACAAAGAAATGTCGACAGACATATGGACGGACAGACAGACACGAAACCAAATTCGTTCAGGAGGCCATGAAACGCAAAATGCGAGAGGAAATTTTGATTTTGGAGCACAGCATTTCTTTTTCATTTTGAAAGTAAAACAAAGCTTCTGCTGCCTTCCAGACTCGGAAGCAAAAAAGAAAGAAAAAAGTATAATAGTCGGAGTGTTACTGAACTGAGACTGAAAATGAAAACCCATAACTAAAAAACTACAAAACCACAACTCGTGCCATGGGCAATTGAAAAGACAACACCTCGTTTGAAATCGCTCCTTCAAAGTTATTGAATAACATAAATCAAGGAAATCGAGAAGTTGAAATGTACAGAAGAGGTGAGGCACTCAATAAGGTAGGTAGCTAGTTGCCATCAATGGTAATGCAACGTTTTAGCTCGGTGGAGCTTTTTTTAAAGTCTCTCAACACATTAATATTTACAAATTGTGTGTTTCCACTTAAAACTCCTTCAGTATTCAAGTTATTCAGAACCCAACTTTTCTAATTGTGTTCAAGGCTTATATACTCGGGCTTGAAGGGGGCGTAGTTCCGTTTATCCCCCACTTTAAAACGCAACAATTCGCGTAAATTGATTGGTGTTCTGGAAATTTCGGGACATCAAGTTTTCTCTTCGGAGAATGAATTTGTATGAAAAAGGTAGTATCGATACCCATTCTTAGTGGGGTCCAACTTCCACGGAACTGTAGTCCTTGCAGGCTCCTGAGATTACCATCGCATTTATTCTGGTTAATTAGTACCGTCCATATTTCGATAAGGCGGTTTAAAGGTTGGTTTCAAAACAGCTTTATTGCAGAATAAATGATAATCGACCCAAACGCAGCAATCTGTCGTAAAATTATCAGGATTGGGGCCAAACAAATGATTTCTCCTCTTTCGCCGAGCTTTCGATAAATTTATTATCTTCTTCAGGGCCTAAAAATACAATAAAACAGCTACCCTTACACAAACGGCGAACTCATAAAAGGTAATAAATTAAAGGCATAAACGCAAAAATAATCCAACAAGAATACTATAGGCAAATCAACTAACTTACTCAGAGGTGAACTACAGTGCGAAAATCACACCACTCAGCGACCAACTCAGTAAATTATGCATCAAAGGTTGCAAACAGGTACTAAAATAGAAACAGGTACATAAATCATTTGTTCTACTGTTTATGTGGGCCAGACCAAGCAATGTATAAAGGATAGGAGTGGGAAGCATGCGTCCGAATGTCGTGGTGATGCTGGAGGACTTGATGTGTGTGCATTGGCCGCGCATGCAGAGAATATGAGTCACGAGTTTGATTTTGATGGGATTGAGATCTTGGATCGAGAACCAGTATTGAGCCGAAGATTATTCAAGGAAATGGCGTATATTCACATGAATCCAACTGCTTGTAATAAGAGAACAGATACTTCAGGACTCAGTTCTGTGTATTCTGGGATTTTGGCTGAGGTACAAAAATGTAGGGCTAGTCATTAGTTAGCAACCAACCAACTAATCTGTGATATATATCTATGATATGTATACGTATATATTAATACTATTATTGTTGAGTTTTGAAAGTTTATATATATTTATAATTTGTTGTATTGTTGGTCATATTGATTTTAGAAGACTAATTTATTATTTATCCATGCGTTTCTGTTCCATGGATCTTGTCATGATTGTTGATGAAGAAAGTTTTGAAAGTTTATATATATTTACAGTTTGTTGTATTGTTGATCATATTGATTTTAGAAGAATAATTTATTATTTATCCATGTGATTCTGTTCCATGGATCTTATCATGATTGTTGATGAAGAGGAAGAGAGGATCTCTTATCATTCTTATCAGTGTTATTCTAATGAATGTTGTTGCCTTGTTTGATTTTGATGCTATTTTAGAAAATCGAATTATTGATATAATTTTGTGACTGCCTGATGTTATTCTCTTCTTCTTCTTTTTTTTAATTTGCAATAGACTGGTTTTTAGTTTCTTCATTGAGTTGGTGAGTGTTGGTTGGTTGTTGATATGTTTGTTCCCTTATTGGTATAAGCATCCCTGGATATGAGGTGGTTGATTTATGTACCTGTTTCTATTTTAGTACCTGTTTGCAACCTTTGATGCATAATTTACTGAGTTGGTCGCTGAGTGGTGTGATTTTCGCACTGTAGTTCACCTCTGAGTAAGTTAGTTGATTTGCCTATAGTATTCTTGTTGGATTATTTTTGCGTTTATGCCTTTAATTTATTACCTTTTATGAGTTCGCCGTTTGTGTAAGGGTAGCTGTTTTATTGTATTTTTAGGCCCTGAAGAAGATAATAAATTTATCGAAAGCTCGGCGAAAGAGGAGAAATCATTTGTTTGGCCCCAATCCTGATAATTTTACGACACAAAACAGCTTACAGCTTTGTAATGAAGGTATTTCAGACTTCATAAACTACTAAATCAATGAATTAAATTGAAGGGCAACAAAGTTACCTCAAGCGGATCGTTGGAATGTGCGTAGCGCGGAAGTGCGAAGAAAAAAAAAAAGAAGTTAACCACCCATATGTCGTCCAGTTTTACGCCGTATATTTCCATACGATTATTTCCCTTTAGCTCCAAGGACAAATCATAGGACCAATACCAACATTGTGTTGCGTTTGACGGAAATGAAGTTACTTCCCTTTGAAAACCGGTGGAGTTTGCTTTCGCAACAGCTCTACGCACTTCTATAGCTACCAGCGTTAAACAAGAAATGTAAATTTTGCATTCAAGATTTTCCTTATCGTCCCACGTCAATAAAACCCAGCAAATTCTTATGAAAAGGTTTATCATTCCTGTATTAGATACAGCCCTTCTTCTATGCAGATCATTGGTCTATATAAACCTCGTACATAGTAAATGATCAGAATTTGGCGCATCATGCCTCCCAAAAGTGTTCACACCTATACACCTCTAGGACCCTACAATTTTAGTTTACCTATAGTTTAAAAAAAATGTTGGGTCGAAAAGGAAAAAAAATTAGCCACATCTAAATTTCAGTACCGTGAGTCTATTTCAAGAAATAAATTAGCCTCAAAGGTTCCGAAACTTATCAAAGTTTCTCCATACTTTGTAATTGTATTGTAAATGTCCAAAAGGAGCTACGTTTCAATTTTCAGCATCATAGGTCGATTAAGAAACAAATTAGGCTCAAAGGCCCCTCATCTGGTCAGTGAACACTGATAAGCAATCGATTAAAACACCTACACTTTGCTAGTCCCTATGATCTAAATATAACGATACGTATTTAAGTAGTTACCTAGGTAACCACCAATTGAAAATAACATATTTGTATAGATCATTGAAATTTTTTAAATAATCATAAAAACTCCATAGCAGAATATAGTAAATCAAGATGTAGGTAAAGCAAAACGTCTAAATTGATCAATTAGAAGACGGGAAAATTATGCTTGAAGTCATTTACGTTAGCGGAGTTTATTAGTTTATTGGAGAAAATTGCGCTGTTTTGGAGACGGTCGGATGGTTTGCGCAATCAGGATTTCTCATTCAGCCCTATATACGGCCACTTTTCAACACGGCGGACAAATCGAGTCACTGCGCGATAACGCTGGTACTAATGCTCGAATTCACAAAATTTTTATTTTTATTTAACACCCCGAAAATTCTTTATTTCGCTCCGATATGATCTTTTTCAAAGCTCTCACAATTTTCGAGTTATTCAGTGATGAAGGGCCGGATCGTCAGTTCTGTCACTGTCCCCAGGACACAAAGGTGAACTGTACTTTAAAATATTTACTTTGAGCACTGAACTTCTGAATGTTTCTGATATACCGATAATATATTACATATGCCCTCTCTTAAATACAACAGAAAGTGGGCGAGGACTATTTTTTCCCCAATTTATATTAGGCTCGGAAGTGTTGTCACCCAAACGTTGAATTCAGGGGCAGCCCCTTTTTGGCGGCGCGTGTGGCGGTTCGGGAAATATCCGGAAGAGCCCCCTGCTGCTATCAACATCTTCAGTTGAATTTGAAGTTCCATCGAAAAATGCCGTAGGTAAGTCCAACAGCAGATTTTTCTCGTAATCAGGGTATAATAAACGCAAAACCGTTGCGTACCTTTATTGTTCATCATTCCTGTCACTTGTTTTTTCCATATTTAAGCATTACAAAAAAACGTTTTAAGCAGGGGAGGTAGTATTTCCATGGAGCACGAATTCAACCAGCGACTCAGAACAGTTGTAAAAACCAATATGGCTGCCAACTGAACAGTAATGTGCGAAAACGTCATTCCTGTCACGGTCAGTTCTGTCACGTGACAGGACCTGACAGTGTGTGACAGAAATGACGATTTTTATTCAGTTCTCTCGTTCATTCTTTTTGCTCCTTTTAACAAACATTATGAGCTTCGCAACTTTTAAATCCTCTGTAGAATTCATATTTCCAATACAAAATTAATTTCAAAGTGGGGTTTCCGTTTTTTAGCCTTTTTTTTACGGGTTATTGAAATCTGTAACGACTGTTCGGAAACGTGCTTTTAGCAAATTTTCTTAGAAAATGATGCTATTGGAATGACTCCGAAAATTTTAAAATAAAAATGTTCTTCATCAAAATCTGTTTTGAGGCATTTGAAATGATTCCTGAATTTCAACACTTTTTTATTTTTATATAAATGTACATATGTGTCATTCCAGACGATAAGTCTAGATGGGATTGAGATAAAAACCTCGTTCTTCCACCAAAAATTAAGCATTCCAAAAGAAAGGATGAATTTGTTGGACAACACTTTTTGAAAACAGTAAATTGGTCAAATTTCAAAAAATGTACTAAAAAATCACAAAAATTACAGAACCGGCTAAAAATGGTTAAATTTATATTTTTTTAGCAGAATATTACTCAAAAAAAGTTTATCAACCATGACCAAGGTCATTTAAAAATTGAAGCTCAAACTTTTGCTGAAAATTGTACTCAAATTTCATCATAAAGTGTGCTAAAAAGTCGATAAAATTTTTTAAAAAATCTAAAAACTCAAAATCTTTGTATAGAAGATTATTTTTTACAACAAGTTTTTTCACAATAAAATTAATTGGTAACAATTTCTTTGCGCACAAACTTCTCAAATTACAGCTTAATTTAACTGAGGTGTAATACGATAGTTATGGGAAATTCGCTCATATGATCATGCTGGAAGACTGGAACTTTTTTTTCTGTTAGTAACCCATGTTCTACTTCAGTTCTTTGATATTAGGTATGGATATATAATTGGGCATTACATATTTTCCAGGTTTTCCTTTTTCTGCGCATCTTAATTCTCGTTTTTACAATTTTCAGTCTTCAGAATGGCCCCTCAGAAGAAGAAAGAAACAGCAGAAAAAATAAGAAGAAGAAGCGAAAAAAGATGTTTCCCCTTTGTTTTACTGGACAATGACACATTTTTGTTGGTTCTTTATACTCAGTAAAGTGTTCTATTTTTGATCTACCTATTAGGTGAGAATTTTTAAATGTTAAACAAATTTGCTATCCTGTAATTTTTCTTGTCTATTTTTGATATTTTTGCGTTTTGTTCCTTTTTATAGTTCAGTTTCCTACATATTTCTCAGTAAATCTCTTTATAAATCTTGTTCCTAGGTAACTTATTTATATTTCTGCAAGAGAATAGATTCAGACTGATCTCTACAGTTGGTCGCATCTACTGTCCTTCCTATATGACTGAACTTCTCTTCGTCGTCAATAGTTGAAATATTTCAAGTGTTCTAAAGAATTTTGTAATAAATAAAATATTTTCTACGAACCTCCCGTGTACTCTGATCTCCTTTCAGGTCTTATTGTATGTGAATGCATACATTAAATTATGCTGGACACCCTCTTTAGTTCAGATCCGGTCATTTCTGTCACATGTTAGTCAGTTCTGTCACGCTGCATAAAACACTCATAAGTATTCTATAAAATGAAATTTCAAATGATCCCCTATCACATCTTCTTCCAAAAGATCTTCTTTTGTAGCTACCGTCTTTGAATGAAATGTCATCTTCTTTAATTGTACTCTATATGTAATATAAGATATGTGAGAATGAAATTGACCATCAAAACCGTAAAAAACTGAAAAATTCTTTAATTGAAAAATTATGCTCAGCAGACATTGCCGCAAGTAATACCAGACTTAAGCGAAAAACCAACAACGAGAACTTCAGAGTGACTTCATCATCAAATACAGGCGTGACAGGACTGACACTTCGCAACAACTTTTAGAGCTTCTACTTGGAGAAAAAAATTGAAAAACTCAAAATTCAGCTCGGCCGTTTTAGGGATGGGTTCCCAAACGTTTTCTTGAACGAAAAAAAGTTTTTCCAGCGGATTTTAATTACATCGGTTTGAAAAAATTTTCTTGAGTCAATTTGTCCGCCGTGTTGAAAAGTGGCCATACAAGATTTATTGCCCACGAGGGGACGAATCGCCCTCTTATCTCAACTTTGACGTGGGAATCCATATTAAAAGGCTTCTCGCCCAAGTCAGGCTAACGGGAAATTTTTATGCTAAGCTGAGTGTACCAGGCTTTGTGGTGAAATTTGATACCACTGTAGACTGCCCACTGTGTAATTATAATTTGCCTGATTCAGTCTTCCATTTCCTCTGCATTTGCAGTAATTATTTGAGAACGATGAAATTACTAGGGGAACATGTACAGCCTAACCCGATCATTTCCAGAACATTTCATCAAAACCGGATGAAAGCTGTTGTAATTAGGCTCGTTAAAAGGAATACACATTCGGGCATGCGCAGTAGCTGCTAATGATGTTTACGATGAAATTGGTAGGAAATGCTCCCATCAATCTCTCCCAACTATTCTCCGAATTTGAGCGAGATCAGACGACGGTGGCGAGAGAAAGTAATGTTTGATGGAATTTACGTTTGCTAATGCCCTCGGAGTATTTTCAATTTGGGAACAACGAGACTTATAGGGAACCATTCTACACTTTAACCCGTAAATTCCATGAAAATTTCATAAAATTCGGTTGAAAGTTGTAGAAATGAAGCTTGGTAGAAGGATCTGCGGACACACGACAGCACACACACACAGAAAGACACGGAACGAAAGTTGTTCAGAATGGTCTAAAACGTAAAATGAGAGTGGAAATTTTGATTTCGGAACCAAAAAATGTTACATCTCCCATAAGAGAAAACAACGCTTCGACTCTCAAGGTAGCTACAATAAGCCTGGTTGCGTGAAGTGAAAATTCCATTGGAATTACATCAGCTGATACGAGCTTCGTTGTTACGAGGCTATCTTTGCTATATTCTACCTTTTCTACCAATTATGATTTGCTCCCATGTTGTTGATTTTTTTCCTGCCAAAGTTCTAGCCCACAGGGAGAGTAAATGCATGAACGTATAGTAAACGAGTGGTTCCTTCTGGTTCTTCGGGATGATGTATACAAAACAGACTCAAAAAATCATTAATTGAAAGTTTTTGAGGTCTCGTTTTTAGAATTTTTCAACCTTAATCACTACCCTTTAGGGTTGATCTAAATTGATGCCGATGTTACTGGCACACCATTGGCTTATATATGATCTTTTAGCCAAAGTTCAGAATCTTTAGTTGAGTTGTTTTGGAGAAAACCTCTGGACGGCGCCGGCACACTGTAGATAGAACTGTCCAAAAACCTCGAAAAATGATGGTTTATTTTTTCTTCTTTGTGTTTTTTATTCGTTCTTAGGGTAGCTACTGATCACTACTCTGGACGGTAAATAGGCATATCAATTTTTAAAAATGTACCACAAAAATTACTGAAAAAAGGCAAAAAACTGCTGAAAAATTGTTAAACTTATATTCTTTAGTGGAATATTACTCAAGAAAAGCCTATGAACTACCGATTAGAACATTGAAAAATGCATGCCCAACTGGTCGTTATAAACATCTGGTTGACAAAATGCGACTGGTGATCCGCACGTCCTCACTCACTGGTCTGGACCGACTTGAGTCGGTTTGCGAACGCCCTTAGTCGGGTCACCTTCTCCCTCGAGAAGTCCACACTTGCTTGCTGTGCGGATCTACACTCTTGTGCGAATTAATGGAATCAAACTGAAAAATCTGAGTTTAGGAGTTTTGTTTTGCTGGCATCATTGTTCCCACTCTGTAATTAGCTGATATGGCTGTCCAAAGTCCAAAGCTGTTATCTCCCACTGTGATTTGCATTCAAGGAAACCATTTTCTGTTTGTTTTCTTAGTTTCTCTCCATTGTGCCTGTTTTTTATATACACAGCTGATTTTACATCTTTATGTGCTATGGATATCACCCCAAGGAAGAGGCAGGCAATTGTGACATTGTGCGAAAACACTTCCTTAACTCAAAGAGAGATAGCAAGTAAGTGTTGTGTGCATCAAAGTGCAGTCAGCAAGATTTTGAAGCTGAAGAAGACCTCCGGCTCATTTTCTCCACAAAGAGTTGGAAATTGTGGAAGAAAGAGAGCAACTTCAGGGATTGAATTGGAAGTTAAGCAGCGTCTCAACCGGAAGGATCATTAGCGACTATCAAAAAGGGGTGTCAAAGGGACACTGTAACGGGCACGATTCTAAGGGGAGCCATGCTGGCAGCGTGGCCAACAAGCTGAGTTATGAGCATGGTTATTTGGATAATAGTTTATATACAGGTGATCATTCTCAATCATTGATATTGTGAACATGATTGCAACCCCTTGTAAAATTAATCGTTCTATCGTCAGATCACAGGGCTTCCTCAAGCTTATTTTTCTTTGTCGATTGTAAAGGTATATTATTGAAATGAAAAAAACCAAAAATAAGCCCCTGAAATCAGTAAACCAATAAAATCCAGTGCCTAAGCCGAAAAATGTGTGCACTAATTTGTGCTAAATAATGTGTCTAAAGTTTATTAAAATGTTCGAAAAACCAATGTAAATTGCGAAAATCGATAAAACTAATTTGTGCAGTGAGTGACATGGGTGAAAAAAGTTTGTCATAAATGTGACAGTTTAAAATTTCGTACAATCAAAATGGCTACAATTGGAACTGTGGAATTGGAACAAAATGGAACTTCTTTTCAATAAAATCTTCTTTTTTTCTCCATAAAGTAATCATAATTTGACCGTGCGTGCCTAATATTGCAATGAATAGCAACCCTTGCCGGAAGGTTTTGAGCACAAATAAGAACTAATTTATTATAAGAAAAAAAAAACTGTTATTAATACAAGATTATTAAATTAAAAATATGATCTAGGTAAAAACGCGAAAACGAATTCTTGACGAATGGCGTGATGAGTAGAAAATGTCAAATTATTCCTTCTGGGACAAGATATATACACATTGGGGGGTTGAGATCATTTAATTCATCTCTTGATATCTCAGAGAGGCTCCTTATCGACTTTACATTCTGATGTGATTAGATGATTGAGCTCATTCATCTGATCAGGATGGAGCCCGTCATTTCAACCGTATCGTGTTGTTCGAGAGACGCTCCTTATCTAATTTCAACGTCCTAGTGTGAACAAGAGAGAATTCAGCTCACCAGCTGATTAGTATGGAACCCTACATTTCATTCGTCTCTTGTCCATGTGAGAGCCACTTTTAGCAACACTCGTTAACCCTTAAGGGCCCGCACACTGTCAGTTTAACTGCAGATTATCGTAAGGCCTTCGATCGGGGTCACCCACATACTTATCAGTTTATCTTAAGATCGTGGACTGCATTTAGCGCGGGTTGAAGGTGTGTGGCCATCCGGCAGGCGAGAAACTGACGAGAGATCGACGACGACAGAATGATATCTGAAGGATCGTGATCTCACGTTACCCCCGCCACACACTCTCAGTTGGGTAATAGTAGGGTGGCTTGAACGCGTTGGATTTCCCGGTTCACGTCAATTTCGTGACAGTCCATTCTTGCCCCGATTTTTCTGGGGCTCTTTTGGACTGACAGCAGTTTTGGACAGAAAGCCACAGTTCATTTTGAATTCCACTGACGTATGCAGTCAGTGAATGTGTCCACGCTTAATGTGTCATACTCGTAGGGCTGTCAGGCCCATTCTGAATATTCGGCGGGGGTCCTCGGGAGTACACAATTACCACCAACGGCGTGAATAGTACCTACCAATGGAGACAAGCAAATTATTGCACCTAATATTTTTAGTGGAACAGGAGCTAAATTGGCTACAAATCCCACTCAGCTGATTACAGTAATTTGTCAAGGTAGTATTATACCTCACCACACGTGAAAAGTTCGACGGATGCCAGGGTTTTTCATTATTACAAAGTTGTTTACCCGGGCGAAGCAGTTCGGAAAAAGCAAGCTATTGAAAGAGTTAGTCTAGAGGATTGCCTAAGCTCTACTCCGGAACTTGCTTGCTTATTGTTGAGGTTACAGTTATGTTATGGTTAAGGTTCATGAGATGAACAATAAATATTTCTAGAAGAGCCTCAGAAGAAGATATATATATAATATATATATATATGAGCTTAGAGTTCCCTCAGCAGAGCTACGTCTGTCTGATACGTACTAGTCACAAAGTTGACACACTTCAGATTTCAGCACCTTTGAATAGGAGAGAAAAGAGTCTCAGGCTCAGCTAGGGTAGCCTCAGGTACCTATAGTGATTAAAATAGTTTGATAATTAACTAACAAATGCCATAGCTTTATGACACAGAAGGAAGATATACAAGAGTTCTACAACTTTATCTCAGGTTGATCGATTTTTAGTTTTTAGCAGGTTTACCTAGAGACATCCTTAGGTAGCGATACCACCTATTATTCATCAGAGTGTTTGCAACCGTGAAAATACAATAATATACAATAACTATGTTGTACAGTGCGCTCGTGACTTGATCCTGCAGTACCTTTGAACCGCTCCTTGTAGTTCTTGATTGAAACCTATCATGATTCCCTAGCCTCACATGATAAACAGCGATAACTCTACGCTACCTTTAAGTACCTAGCTCACGACATGTTTCCTTCAATACATCTCATCTACTCGTATCAATCATTCCAACCCAAGAAATCACATATCACCAACGACCTAGTGAGACTCATTCCGTTTTGGTTTATTATATCGAATAAGAACCTGTGATAAAAAAAATATAGATGTATTAAAAAAATAATAATAAAATCCCAAGATCTCTTTATCACGAAACAAAATAAATGTCCTTGATTCATATTTTTGATCGTTAGAAAATGTAACAGACGTCATTTCTTTCAATGAGCATTTGATTGAAAGTGGCGAACTCAAATATTTTAATGCGGAAGGTTTCTTGATAGGTACAGCCTTCGGTAAATCCAGGATGGAACACAGAGGAGTTCTCGTCTTACTTATAGAATGACTAGGAATTTTCTCATCTTGATCATAACAATTTGCTAGGCCGTGCCTACAATATGTGAAATAGATAACTAGATAAGAGTTCATCGTAGATCGTAGACCGTATATCGTTACAAGAGTTTGTTGAATAGAGAGAAAACGAATTATCTAAATCCGTAGTTCGTTGGGTATTCCTCACATCACCAAATTCAAACTAACTTCTATACCACTGAAGAAAAAATGAATAATTACTTCTTAGATTTACTTCACAGTTCGTTGCATTTGAAATAAGAGCCAAAATCGCGTCGAATAATAATCGTTTCCAGCAAAAAAGAGGGAAAAGAAGCAGATTCAACTGTCACCCATATTAAGCCAAGAAGGCGCGCAGTATCAATAACCGACCGAAAAAGTTGTAGTTGGCAAAGCTCTTTTGGTCATCTTCACCCTAATCCAAAATATCGTAGAGAGTATTTTCGATTTTGCCTCGGACCCAACTGTCTGAGGGATCCCCAAGTCAGGATGTAAGGTGATAGATGGTAACGCCGATATATCTCATAGAGTGGGCACTGTTCACAACTTGGGTTAAGGCTTCCCCCGCTTGCATATTGCAGTGCTCACCTTGCTGTGAGAAATCTGTGATATACGTTACTTCCTAATGGTAGGTATATCCGTATCTCGTTGCTCGATGAGAGGCAAATCTCTGCCAGAGTCTCTCCACCTGGATGTTTTTGTGGCTCCTCAAATAGTGCTGTATTCCACTCAGCTTCATTATTCGTCTAAAAAAGGGGTTAAAAGTCGAATTGAAGGTCCTCTTAACTCTTAATGTCAGAAAACAAGTACTGGTCACTGAAACTTTGTGTCAGGTTGTAGAGCTCATCCCTTAATCGGTCATAGGTCATCTTTCTAGGAGACTAGCCACATCAATCTCTAGCAACGAGATTTTAATTTGGGTAAACAAATTGTATCTAGGGTTCCTGCAGGAGTTATCAGCATAAGAAAGACTCAACTCTCCCAGACTGGTTCTACACCACCTTTCAGGATTCATTTTCAGAATCTTCAGGAGATGGTTGAGAGCCCGCGAAAATATTAGAGCCTTCAGATAGAAAAGGGGAGATAGAGGGGGTAAAGCCGAAAAACCTTTTTTTTTTTTTTACAAGTTTTGTCGACGCCATCCAGGCTAAAATTCTCAAACGATTTTTGTGATTCTTATTTGGTTCGATTCCAATTAGCGAATTTTTGTGGAAAATTCTAACTAGACTAAAATTGGGATGGATTGATTATTTCAAATTGTTCATTATTACGGACACTTGTGGAGTATGATTAGATAGGTGTGTTTGAATTTTTGTTTAATCACTACTTATAATTATTGACAGGGAACCAGGGAAGATTAATCCTGTTTTATTCGAATTGATGATATGAATAAAAGGGGAGTAGGTATTCGTGCAAAGGTTTCTCTAGTTTTGGGATGTAGAAGTGTATTGACGGCTTGTTTTGAGAAAGGAAAGAAAATCATTTCCCTTTGGTAGGTATCTTTAAACTTGTAATTACGTAGAAAATATAACCAAATAGCTTCAGTTTCTACGAAAATCGCTAACAAAATACGATGTGATAGTGGGATTTTCCCTCTGTTTCTTTTGCAATTAGCGTATCGCTCCCTAAAAATGGACAGAAAGCGTGTAATACAGTTATTTTCTATTCATTTAGCAACCATTTGAAAGGATGTTTGATTCAAGCGACATAGCTTCAACAGGAAAGTCAATAACTGGTGAATAAACAAGAAACTGAAAAATTCCTGGTCTAATCATTGAAAACCTTCTGTTCTGATAGCTAATGTCTTTCCGAGACTTTTATCTGCGACATGGTGATCCCGTAATATGTGTAGAAAGGCGGAGGATCTTTGGGGTGAATGTAAATCAGCTGTTTTTGTTTTGGGAAATTCCTCGTTAGATAAACATTTCAGAAGGCGTTATCTTATCTCGGTCGAGGAATAGGAGATAGCCGAGAGCCGAAAACCCGAGTGCAACCTAACATGGGACGCCGTACCAACCAATAAATCGGGAATGTCCATCAATCAAATTATACATTAATTTGACTCATCAGTTTCATTCTCTTGATTCATTTCTAATTAGTGGCACTCACCAGCTGGGATGTCCACAATCCACATTGACCTCTACGAGATGAGTACCTACTACATTTGGCCGGTCCGCGTATTCCAACAAGAGTGCTATTGCTACGGTAGATTACCTGCAATTACGAAATTAGTGTTATGACTATAAGTATTATTTGTGCTCGATATGCGAGTACGCACGGTAACGTTACAGACACACCGATTGTGGTATAGACGACCAAAAAATGCCAACCCTATAACTTTCTTAACCCCTTGAGAACTGGATGTTTTCTATTTCAAGATTCATAAGAATAAGATCATATAATTAGTAAAACCAAATGCTCCCGCTCGTTGGAAAAGGTTAAACAAAATTTCATGTTTGTCTATACAGGTAATTGATAGTTTTTTTTTTTTTCCAAAATGAAATAAGGTAACTATATTTGGCACGCTCAACCCCCTCCAGCACCCGGTCTATTGGGTATGTTGATGTATGCAGTTGGAACCCTCCTATTGGTCAAAAGTGTAAGAAGCAATAAGTGTAAGCAGAATTGGTACACCGATGACTGTGCGTAAATTTTAAGGCTAAAAAAAGTAAGACGGTAGTTCGGTCTCCTCCAAAGGCAAGGGCCAAAGCGGGGCTAGCATGCAGAACCTGAAATTTTTTTTGTCAACCTTTTGTGATAAAGGAGGGTCTGGAGCAAAAAGCAGACTTTTTTCTGTGATCTAGAAATAGAAGTAGTAGACGGAAACGTTTCTGGGGAGAAGTGATTGGAACTAGACTAGTTCTTTTAAAAAGCAGCTTCTATACAGAATAAAGTGGAAAAATGGGTGAAGATGATTTAAAAATTTTGATATTACCGAGAAAAAAACCACAGGCAGCAAATGCTGCTTTCACAAAAGCATTCCAGTTTCATCGTGTGATACCAGAATTGTATGAAGAGTAAGTAACCATAAATTGATACTATTCGCCAACATTTTTTACAACTGCACTCTTGGGATGAGAAATTACTCGTACGAACGAGGAGGTAGAAATTATGGAACTGCCGGCACATGTGAAGTTAAGGGGTTTCGCTATAAAAGATTTTCTTCACACCCAAGAACTGGCTTATCATGGAACTTCAAGTAGGGCAGTCGAAATGTTGACCTTGTCTATAGAAGCTGACCATCCATTAATCCATGATGATCATTGGGTTCACGTGGAAGAAGTTTTGAAGGAGGAGAGGAAGCGGCAAGCAGCTCATAATGGCCTTCGCAGTCTTGGGTTGATAGTCAGACAGCAACCACATCAACATTCAGTAATGCGACGCATAGTTGATGAGAATGCACCACCTGGGCGCCCTGGCTCCCAAGTTTTGCACACGGTAATGACCTTTCAGCTAACTAGTTGGGGGATGCATTCTCGGCCGAACACCACTTGGTCGATCAAGAACTTGTGACGGATGTGGTGTTACATTCAATGTCCCTCATGCCCTGAACTGTAAAATGGAGGATTGATGAAATGGGATCATGATAGTGAGAGAGATAACAGAGCAAGACTTGTAGTGCTAGCCTGGGGAGAAGTTACCACAGGGCAAGTGCTTCATGAGTCCATTAGTGAAAGTTCGGCCCTGATTGCTGACGTCAACGTAGAAGGAATCTGGGAGAGTGGTAGGCCAGCGTACTTTCATTACCGCATTATTAATGCAGATGCTGCCTCTCACTACTCCCAAGACTTGCTGAGTGTGGCACAGGCAGCAGTGAGAGAGAAACACTGCTAGTACGATCAGGCGGCCGAAGATTGAAGAGGTTTGTTCTCGCCTCTAAAATGCTTGTGTGATGGAGTTTTGCATAAAGAATTTGGAGTATTTGCTAAACAAATTGCCCGCACACTAGCCGAAAAATGGAAAAGGCCGTACTCCCTTGTTCTTGGCTAGGTGATTGTTAAAATACAATTCTCCTTCATACAATCAGTTCTACCAAGTCCACGTGAAGGCCCTCAGAAAGTGAGGTCATTTGGACTGGGAGATCCCCTTTATCACTTACTTACTTTATCACGTCCCCTTTATTACTTACCAGAATAAAAGTGAAGAAAGTATCACCTACATCAAAATAACCCCCCCCCCCCCCCCCTCATTCATAAAAAATTGTCCAAAAGTAAGTGTTTTAAAGTGTTATTATAAAACTTTGTACAACCTTCACAAATAGCGTACTAAAGTGATACAGACCAAATAACTAATCATTTGGATGGAATAACGATTCATTTTTTGGAGATGAACCAACGCCAATCCACTCTAGTGCGTGTATGGGTTCCAAATGTTTCAACTCACTCTAGGAGGAGAGTGGGGAAGGTAGATTTGTTGATTCTGTGTGTGCCCCACCCCCTACCCTTATGTGTGACAGCCAACATAACTGTTACAGGTCAGATTTCTGGCACGCAAATGAGTAATGAAACAACCCTGACCCACTCTAGTGGATGTATGGGGAAGTTAGATCAGATGTATCTGAGTGATTCAACTCAATCTAGTAGGATTTTGAGGAACGTTAGTTCTGTGTGTAATTTAAGCCTTAAGAAGGGTACCTATAGTTGTAAGGAAATAGTAAATCAAGAAGCACATGGCGTAAACTGTATAAATCGATCAATTAGGCAATGAGATAAATTTTCTTGATGAATGTTACGTTTGCTTATGCGCAAAAGCTACAGATGGCACAAGAGTGATTAAGTTCTTGAGAGATCATCTACAGACAGATATACACCGCACATTCCCAGAAGATATAATCGACATTGTTGACAACCAATTGTATAGCATAAAATCTCGATCTAAATGGTTTCCAACTATTCAAAAAAAAAAAAAAAAAAAAAAAAAAAAAAAAGTTGGATTTTTTTGCAAATATTAATGAAATTTAGGTAAGTGCATTTTTCAGCATAATGAGCGTTACCTACATTACCTTTTTATATTTTCAAATGAAAGATTTCATTCTGAGAAATTTTATACCATCCACACTCCCCTACTTTTTGTAGTTTTCTTTCTATGATTTTTCAAAATTTGCACTGGTGACGTCACACTGGTTGCCAAGGGGGTCTCGCCCAGGCGGGAGGAGTGCTTTGACGTCGCCAGTGTGAGAAACTTTGAAAATACATAAAAAGAAAACTACTCAGAGTAGTAGGAGAGTGCGGTTGAAGCCAAACTTCTTAGGATGGAATCTTCTTCCATTTAAAAATAGTTGAAATAGCTTTTACGCACCCATGGGGTAACGCTCATTGTCCATAATTTTTTAAATGTTCTAGTTCACTGTAAATAATTGACTTTTGACTAAACTTCAAATAAAAAAACATTAACTAACTATTTTTAGCCATTTTTAGTGATTTTGTTAAGCACATTTTTTGAAATTTGAGCAATTTATCGGGCTTAAAAAATGCTGGCCAACGAAAGCTCAAACTTTAGGAATCGTTTCAGAATGCCTCAAAAGGGATTCCTAAGGAGAGCATTTTAGAAATATAGGTATAATATACAAGTTTTTTTAACCAATGTTCACTTTTTACGAAAATTCGCTAAAATAATCTAGAAAATCAGCTAAGAGTTGAACCCTGCGGGGAGGAGAGAGAGAGAGAGAGAGAGAGAGAGAGAGAGAGAGAGAGAGAGAGAGAGAGAGAGAGAGAGAGAGAGAGAGAGAGAGAGAGAGAGAGAGAGAGAGAGAGAGAGAGAGAGAGAGAGAGAGAGAGAGAGAGAGAGAGAGAGATTGCCACACCCCCACGACATACGCATACACTTTAGGTTTTTTCACGTACCTATTTGGTCTATGAAACGAATTTCTCAATCACATAATAGGGCGTCGCTCATAAATGAAGCCATGCCTATATGACCTTGCTTCAGAGGGACGTCCAAAAAAACATGAAAGGATGCAAAATTGCAAAACTGAATGAGTTTTGTACATATCTGAGTGACTACGCACCCCCTGTCTTTTTACAAATTGAGATGTTTTCTAAAAATTAAAATTAAATCAAAGATTCGCTACTCAATTTGTAAAGATATTGAGGGGTTTGTATTTAGTACGAAAATGGTTGATTGTTATGTACATCTCTTTACAACATCTGACTCTACTCCAACTATCACAAAACGGTACCTACATGATATCAAACTCAAATCGAACTGCAACGAGGTTCAGAGATTCCCAATGGAAAGGGGGCAACCGAGATAATAAACAATCTGATTTCAATGTTTATTTTTAGCTCATTTCAAGGGACATTCCTTAACATTAGGTTATTTTATCACTCCACTATGTCTCAGATTGGTTTCATTTGTTTTTTTCCTCTCTAACGTTTCGTAATGGCAATAACAAATAAACTTTTATTTCAATGATGTAACTACCGACAGACCTACAAGGCGAAGTTGACACCTTCAGTAATCCAAGAATTGATTTTACAGCGAAAAAAGTGGAATATTAAATTAATCGAAAGAATTGGTATCATCTGCTAGACCACAAGAACCTTGGTACAATACCAAGAGTATTTTTGAAGAAATCAACTATTTGTTTATATTCGGAAATTTCACTAAGGAATTGATGAACTGTTTGAGTGCAGATGTTGGGTAAGTTATATATTCTTCAGTATTTCAGTATTGTGTTGAACGGAGACCTGTTTTGGATTTGTTCCTTCTTTCTGCTGAGAATGGTTGTCTCTCACTCAAGTAAGCACAAATATTATAGGTACATTTTGTCTCAAAATAAAGAAATATCTGCCAAGTTGGGTGTGGCACATAGTTTCCTCGAATCCGTTACATCTATAGATCATTGAAACTTGTAAAAGAGCTTAAAGATTTATTGAATTACCGCCTTCATTTTTCCCCACCGATAGTCAATTTTTACTCGTAGTTTGTGTAAAGCCGTCGACATTTGTAAATAAAAATCAGAAACGCTTGCGTACGAGTCTGCACCACATTGGAAAATTGTATGTCCTTAGTTGCAGACTCGTATGCAAGCTCTAAGAGCCACTCAGCTGATCCGGACCCCGGGCATCGTCAAGTAAATGTCCTAAAGAGGCTACATACGAAACTACAGCTTCCTAGAGTGTAAAGCATAGAAATTAGCTTTAAGAGCCATTCATCTGATCCGGACCCTGGGCATCGTCAAGTAAATGTCCTAAAGAGGCTACATACGAAATTACAGCTTTCTAGAGGGTAAAGAATAGAAATTACCTATTAAAATGATTTAACAACCGCTTCAATGATTTAACAGGCGGTTGCAATCATGTTCATAATATCAATAATTAGCCGCTCCGGCTCGCTACGCTCGCCTCCACGTCCAGCCGGGGGGCAAGCCCCCCGGACCCCCCATTAAGTTGCTCGCTTCGCTCGCAAAGTGTGGCATGTAGGGAATATTGCTCGCTTCGCTCGCAAAGTCTGGCATGTAGGGAATGTTGCTCGCTTCGCTCGCAAAGTTTGGCATGTAGAAAATGTTGCTCGCTTCGCTCGCAAAGTATGGCATGTAGGGGAAGTTGCTCGCTTCGCTCGCAAACGGTAGATCTCTAAGGGTAGGTTTAACTTCTGTAGGGTATGCTGCTCGCTTCGCTCGCTTGAGGAAGTTATACTGCCCACCCAACTTGGCAAACGTTTTTTTCTGTTGGAAATTCTTACAAACAAATTAAATCTTATAAAACTACATGGAACCACGAAAAGTTTATTAGGGGATGTTGCTCGCTTCGCTCGCAAGGTATTGCTGTATATGTGTAGGAAAAAACCCGTATTATTCTGTTGAAATGAGTCATCGAGTCCATTCTGGTAAGCAACATTGTGAAACGGCGGCGGTCTCGATTTGTAGGAGGAAGTTATATTGGAGGAAGTTATACTGCCCACCCAACTTGGCAGACGTTTTTTTCTGTTGGAAATTCTTACAAACAAATTAAATCTTATAAAACTACATGGAACCACAAAAAAGTTTATTTGGGGATGTTGCTCGCTTCGCTCGCAAGGCATTGCTGTATATGTGTAGGACAAACCCGTATTTATTCTGTTGAAATGGCGCTCAAAAGGGAAAGTTCCATCCTTATACGCGCGCGTGCGTTGGCCTGCTCGCAAGGTATTGCGTAGAAGTCGAGTCCCTTCCGTTGTGAAATGGGCGGCGGGGTCGATTAAAAATGTAATTTTAAACGCTTCCCTCGCTTCTGCTCGCATTTCGACCGACTTCACGTCACTTTTTTCGATATCCGATTTCGGATTCAGATTCGGCGGGATCAAACCTTTATTTCGCCCGCGGAAACCGTTCCGAAAAACGTACCTTTACGGGGTATATTTTAATTTAAAAAAAAACCAAGTTTTTCGTCGGACTTTTCGAGAAAACAGGTCCGTACTCTCGCATTTTTTTAACGCATTTCCCGATACTTTTTTCGCGATCCGATCGCGCCGTCGTCTTCCTCGTAGGAAAACCTACGAAACCCGTATTTTTCCGGAATTGTCAACGGCCGTTTAGAGGGGTAGGGGAAGCGGGGAAGTCCAAAAAGCGCACATTAATTATTACTTCGACCCCCCTCCCGCCCTACGGCCCATGGCTCGGGTGGGATTAAACAATTTTAAATTCGCTCGCTCCCACTTTTGGAAAATCTCAAGAAGATCCCCCCACTCGTAGACTCCCCCCACTCAGCCGTTTGGCCGTGCATAGACACGACAGACAAACAAACAGACAAACAGACAGACGGAGTTTCATTCTTATAAATAATAGAGATTTATTATTGAGAATGATCACCTGAGTGTACACAATTATTCAGATAACCATGCTCATAACACAGCTTGTTCGCCACGCACTTCGCAGTAGTTAACATGATATGTTTGGATAAATTGAGAGCTTTCGAACGAATGGTCAACGAATTTTGTGGGATGAAAAACGACGAAGTACCATTTCCCTAGCAGCGACTCGGTTGTAAGCGGAAATCATCAGAAAACCACCCGTAACGCTTTTTTTTAACGCTTTTTGTTAACGCTTTTGACATTTTCATGTCTTTGCCCTGGCACATTGCACAAAAAACTGTCACGTAACGTTACGGTTGGTTTTCTGATGAGTTCCGCTTACAACCGAGTCGTTGCTAGGGAAATGGTACTTCGTCGTTTTTCATCCCACAAAATTCGTTGACCATTCGTCGAAAGCTCTTGATTTATCCAACCATATTATGTTAACTACTGCGAAGTGCTTGGCCAACAAGCTGAGTTATGAGCATGGTTATATGAATAATTGTTATAATAATAATAACTAGGAAACGAGAAAATGATGCTTGAAGTAATTTAAGTTTGCGCATGCTAAGAATGAAGTGGTGTTGGCATCCTGTACTTAACCAGTGGAGACCAATACATAATTTCAGTTTTGGAGGAAGAGAATTATTTTGGTTAGACTAACTTTCCAAACTTCCCCCGATCATTTGTAATAGTCTTTCAAGGGTCTCGAAAGGCATCCTAAATCTCTCGTTAAACTCAAAAATACTCACAAAATGAGCGTTTATTCGTGGCCATAAATCTTTGGCGTCTTCTACGCTGAATCCTTCTTTCTTGTCTGTATTCTTCATCAGAAGATGATTTCTACATATTAAACACCGAAAAATTGTGAGCTCACAATGCTGGAAAATAATAAGTTTACAGGTGAATGGACGTAGGTTAAATATTGGCCTTTTTTTACAACTGTAAAACAGTGACTTGTACTAAATAATGGGGAAAACACTTGTAACTTGTCAAAATTCGCCTGTTCACTTGTTAATTTTCACTGTGTACAAGTCTACATTTGTACCTTTATGAAATGCTTGCACACTCATTTTTTACAACTTGTACATAAAATCGGCTTGTAACTTTTTTCTTTATGAAATAGGCCCCTGGTTTAAATACTTATCACTTCCAATAGTTTCTTCGCATCTCTTAACCAACTAATTCTGTGTCCATATTACCTCGAGCAATAAGGAAGGTATATTATCCAATCAACGTGACAGTTTCAGTAGTCAGTCATCTCACTGATAAAATATGAGTAATAGCTCTCAATGAGTAAGAAATCTCCAGTACCTGTACCTACCTACTGGTACGCCGAGAGCGTAAGGTCACAATAATTAGAAAGTCTGCAAAGGGCCTGAATGAATTAAATGAATTTTACGCTCAATTTTTCTAAATAATGTCCACCAATTAGCCGAAATTCTGGCCAACAAACTAAAAAGCCGCGTCGCAGTGGAGGTGGTCTGATAACTGGTTCTTCGAGTTTTCGAGGGTGCTGAATCCTAACCCGAGGTCAGTTTTTTACACGTAGATGTATACTTTTTTGAGATATGGTATTCGAATTGTTGAAAAAGTCACCAAAGGCCCGACTTGAATTTATTACTGAATGCGGAGGACTAATTATTCTTACTGCAAATTTATTGCTGATCCTACCAACGTCAGGTAGAACTTCACATATCATGGACACGGGGAAGCTATGCCTCGTAGTAGGTTTTTTTTATTTTATCACAAACATTCCATGTTTTCCGTTACCACTCATTCCGTTTGGCAGGTGAGTACAAGTTTTTTGTGCTTCATTTGGGAAAAATCTTGGTATTGAAACGGAATTTTGTAGTAGCTCTGTCTGGGTCCTCACTTTCAAACTGCTACAATTCCCATACCTACTTCTAATTATGTTTCAACCAGTAACAAAAAACTGGAAAAAAAAAAAAAAAAAATGCTTTTTTTCCCCTGTTTCTTTTAGATATATCTCGAAAATTCCAGTTATTAAACGGGTGTACTTTGGCGCTGCCTTCCACCTACCTCTTTCCAAACCACAGATTTTGATCTGTTTGTCAAACTAATCTATATTTTACTGAAAGGATTAAGATTTTTTTTTTTGTTTTGAGACGTAAGCTTTTCAGGATTTAGACAGCCAAATTATCCACAACACTCATTACATGTGGGCTTTGAGGAATTCATCCTAGAGTTGTTGAGGGTGAGAATGAGAAATCAGCTTCTCGTATTACTTTATTAGCTATGCGCTTTCGCCTTTATTGGCCTCGTCAGAGCTGAAAAAAGGTGAATACACCCTAAGTACAGGTTTGTATTACTATAGTAATCTATTTAATTTTAATGTAGAGTTAAGTTTAATTTAAGGCAAATATTAGTATTACAATTTCCATTTGGTAGATTGTATGTCTTGTAATTTTCTGTAAAGATGTTATTCATATTTATGTAAGTATATAGTATATTCTTTGGGTATTTTATTACAAGTGCATTTACAGATTTAAGTATAATATTTTTTTTATACTTTTTTTATATAATCCTAATTATAAATATTATACTTAAATCTTCAAGTGCACTAGTAATAAAATACCTAAAGAATATACTATATACTTACATAAATATAAATAACATCTTTACAGAAAATTACAAGACATACAATCTACCAAATGGAAATTGTAATACTAATAGTTACATTAAATTAAACTTAACTCTACATTAAAATTAAATAGATTACTATAGTAATACAAACCTGTACTTAGGGTGTACTCACCTTTTTTCAGCTCTGACGATGCCAATAAAGGCGAAAGCGCTTAGCTAATAAAGTAATACGAGAAGCTGATCTCTCATTCTCACCCTCAACAACTCTACAACACTCATTACATTCATCCAATTGAACACTGGAAATTACACATTTTACTTTTTACAAATTCTGTGAATAAGTTCATGTTTTTTCAAACTATTTTTTCTTTTAAAATTGTGATAAAGAGGAGTCTAATGTTCCAAATCGTATTTTTTGAAGTTGGAAAGTGATAGCATGAAGGGGGAGCAATCTCGTTTTGAAAATGGAGGGGCTTTACTAAAGAACATTCCAGATTTTACTGTAATTATATCAAGAATTTGAATTATTTGAGTTTGAAAAGTAAAGTGTGTAGGTAATTTAAGTTCAAGTTTGTAATTTTTATGTTATGATTTAGTGGTCTGGATACTCGCAAGCTTGCATCTCAAAATTAAAAAAATAATCTAAATCACACGCTCTAGTAAATTTAGATTGCTAGTTGGACAAAGAGGCAGAATGATTTAGATATATGGTTTTTTGGTTGTCTGAATGCTCTCAAGGCTCTGAATCGCATCTCAACAATAAAAATAAGTCCCTTATTATTATTAATGCTTTTAGTAAGATATAATAGATAATTTTATAGATTAGTTGGACAAATAAATCAACATCTGTGGTTGAATCAAAAAAATAAAAATAATAATTTCTCAGGCTCTCCTGTGATGGAACGGGGACGAGTCCAACTGTCACTATCACTGTGCTGTCAATGGTTATTACCCAACTAATAACTTGACGGGGATGGTAAAAAAATTGCACTGTTTTTGCATCTAAACCCCTCAACTTGCGATCAAAGTTGGTTCTGTGCCATCAGTCGTACGTGAGTTATAGTTTCTGGTCATTACAGCCGATTAGATAGTGTGTGTGGGGGGGTGGGGGGGGGGGGGGGACTAAATTTGTTCACAAGAAAAAACTTTAGAGCCACCCTCCAATTCTGTTCAACCACAATGAATTAATGTTAATAGTTTTTGGGATGTTTCGAATTACAATGATGAAGAAGAGGTGAACCTAACGATTCCAAATAGTATTTTTTAAATCAGAAAAAGATGGTTGGAAGTGGGAAAATCTCGTTCTGAAAGGGGGGAAGGGGCAAGCACCTACCTACCTTACCTAACCTATTTGTAACCCACGAGCTCTACCGCTATTAAATAATCATTTGATTAATATTTATACTATCCACAAAGAAATATATAGAGAACGTAAAGAGTAAACCTGCGAAAAATGAAAGTCCGATGGTTCTTATATAATTTAGCTTTCTACTGTCTTATGAAAAAGGTACTATTTTCACCATATGTGCGATGAAAAAGTTCATTTTGCGTTAAAAAAAAACTAGCTTTCCGAAACATCTCTCATTTTATTGAAAAAATACCAAAATATAGGCAAATTTCCAGAGGTTTGAAAATGGGGAGCCAAGTTTCTGTTCGTACTAGTTTTTATTTTATAAATCTTGCTACTTAAAAGTATCAATTTATTTTCATTCAAGTACTATGTAAAGAACTCCTTGTAACAGTCAGTTTTTGACTTATTACAAATAAATGAATTGAATTGAATTGAATTGAAGTTTCTGTTCGTTCTGATGACACGGAGGTTGAATATACAGGGTGTCTTAGAAACAATAAGCCGAACTTCAGGGATCAATTCTAGAGCTCATTTCCGACAAAAAGTGCCTCATAGTTTTTTAAACGCTTAGTTTTCGAGTAATTAAATTTTTGAGATTTTTTTCTCGTGTTTTTGACCTTAAGTCTCTAAAACAGCAACAACTACAATAATAAAGCAGTAAGTTTAAATTTGAGGATACCGATGGGAAGAACGTTAAATTTCCTTCCTATCTGATGCCAAATAAATTTTTTTAAATAGGATTCATTTGGAGAAAAGACTGCCTGAACATGAAATTTCCATGAGTATGAGAAATTTCAATATTTTAAACCGGCTGTGACTGTCCCATTTCTGTACTGTTCTTCACGTACCTCATCTGTAAAAACTGACCAAGATTTCAGCTTTCCATCAGTATAATTAATTTTTATTTTACATCACTAGTTAGAGGATAAAAGTTTGTTTGTGCTGAAAAACAAGTTTTTTCCCTATGAAATCGAGGGTTTTTGCGAAAAATGACCCTCTAACAAATTCCGGCCGGTTTCAACGTATTTTTTCACGCTGAATCGAATGGTAACACTTACAGATCTCCCCAACTCCGTTATAACAGAGTTATACCCCTTAACAACAAAGTTATACCCCTATAACCCTTAAAACACATTGAATTGAGCATAACAAATGAACTAAAAATTCATGAGTTAAAGTGTAAAACTCTGTTATAACATAGTTGGGGAGATCTGCAAGTGTTACCATTCGATTTAGTCTGAAAAAATACGTAGGGCCAGTTTAACCGTTTGAGGTAATCAACAATTAGCGTTAACGCTGCATTATATTTGAACTTAATTAGGCGTTAGAGCGTTTTTTCTTTCACCAACACCCGTCGTTGGTTAAATTGTCCGTCAAAACTTGACGACCTGATTACCAAAGCTGATTAACTAATTACCCGACCCTTGAGTAATTAAGAGTTTAACGGATGATTATCATTGAGTTGTCAGTGCACGGAGCCATCAATTTCCACTTTTTAATTACCAAAAATATAATAATATATAATGATTTTAAACATTGAAATTCAACGTTGTTTAAAAAGCGGCCACAAGTCACTCGGGGAAAATAATGTTCATTCACGTAACCTCCGCCGTCTGCCCCCATTGACGAGTTTTTAGGTGATGGGATCTTTTTCAATATAACGCAACATTCAAATTTTCCGTACACAAGCTCGTTTTGCATTAATATCAAAGAAGTATGAAACGCCAGCTATTCGTTAGGTAGTTGAAAAAGTAGACAAGAAATCAGAAATCACTAAGCTCTTATGGGCGGCTTTACAACTTGTTTTGTTTGCTCATTTTGAATGTTATTCAAGTTACAACGACCTCGTGTCATTAAGAAAACAATTATTCTCTAGAGCTAAATGAAAACCGATGTTGCCGAAGTGCTTTGATTCATCCAGCATAGACGACTTACTATCTTGGTAGGTACCTACCTAACCAAGTTTGATAATCCGATTTATAATTTTTCTATTGAGAAGTAGAGATTTGTTTATATTTACTTCTTATCTGACGAGATTTCCAGAGTTTTCCGTCACAACCCTTCCATAAAGTAGTATCCTCCAACATATGAATTTCTTGGAATGTAGGTATGATACCCTCCAGTACCGGAAGATCTTCTGTTTAGGCCACCAAAAGATTAATATGTTTAATTTCACTTCACTTCACAGGTTCCTAATTTAAAAAGACGAGTGCAGGTACCTATAGTGGTTTTTACTCTCTCTCACATTTAAATGTATATTCAAATTAATGATTAAATTTCAGTTTTTCAACTTAGAAAAAATGAACTAATCGCAATTAGAATTCGATATGAACCCCTCCTAGGTTCATGGAAACCGCTGCTGAAGTTGTTTAGGCTATGATTCCAAGCTCCGGGGAACCACTTTTCTGTCCGATACGGTCATATGTTCCATGATTTATGGACAAAATGATTACGTTGACGCCTGAATTTACGTGGTGAAAGAAAATTCCTCAACGCAGCTCGTAATCACCGGTCTCCCGTTACCGTTTGGTTAAGATAAAGGGACGTTAGCTCAGATCGGTGAGACTGGCCCGTAGAAACCTGCCTCAAACTCGACTTTTTTTTAGAGGGTTATTTTTCACAAAAACCCTCGATTCCATAGAAAAAACATGTGTTTCAACATTCAAACATACTTTTATCCTCTAATTAGTAAAGTAAAATATAAATTAATTATACCTCTGGAAAGCTGAGATCTTGGCCCTGTTTTTAAAGGTTAAGATAAAGTACACAAAAAACAGTACAGAAATATTACAGTCTTAGCCGGTTTAAAAAAAATTGGCATTTCTCATACTCGTGAAAATGTCATGTTCAGGCAGTTTTTTCACCAAATGAATCCCATACAAATTTTTTGATTTGGCATTAGATAATAAGAAAATTCAACGCTTTTACCAACGGTATATTGAAATTTAAACTTACTGTTTTATTATTGTAGTTATTGCTGTTTTAGTGAAAATCGATCCCTGAAGTTTGGCTAATTGATTTTGGGACACTCTGTATCCGAAAGGTCGAAAGAGGAGTTGAGATGCGATTATATGAGTATCTATTCGAGTAGTAGGAATACCTAATTGCTTATTGCATTTTTGTCTATTCTCAGCAACTAACTTTTGATTAAAGTACAGAAAGATTTAATTTTTAAAATATTTACCCTACCTAATATATTGTAGTAAGGAAGAAGCTGAAAAATATGGAATATCTACTGGAGAAATATCATTTAGGGTCCACATTTTTTTAAACTAGACACGTTTTTAGAAACTAATTACACTTACAAATTCACTTTTCCGATTAAAAAACGAGGTTTCCGAAACAGTGATCACGATTTGAAGAAGAAATATCGAAATTAGGGCAAATTGTAGCGGTGTGACAGTACACCCCGGAATTGAAATCGATTGTTCAAAATCCAGGATGCTCTGGAAGTTTATTGAGATAAGCTTGAAATTATTACCGTTAACTGTTGACTCCGTAATTCATTTAGTCCAACCTGTGCGGAGTATGGGGAAAAACTATTAATTAAGCGTTCATTTTTTCATTTTAAACAGCCCAGTATTTCAGTACACTAAGCAATAATTTTAAGTAATGAATATTTGGTTAATGAGAGCTTGAACCAATAGGAAGTCCGATGAATGGGTGAGCTGGATTTCTAAACGGTGCATATGAGTCTGGATGTATTCCTGGGATTCAGTTGACGACACGAATTACGCTTGTTGAGAAGGCTCAACTCGTCATAACCCCAGCTGAAGGACGACCTACTATCATTCCACAGTTGTCCATCTTTCATCATACTCCCACACTGCAATAAACCTTTGGAATTTACTTACATAGGAACCCACCTAGCATGTTATTCAGAAACGGAGTTATTGTAATTTGTAGGTCGATTGGAATCTAATTTGGATAAGGCAATCCTTACAATTGGGCATTTGATAAGAATACAGACCATAGATGACCTTCTGGGATAGGCAAAATATGGCAAAGCTATTTAACTAAATTGTTGAACTGATGTCCGAAAACATATTTTATAAGTACTAGGTACTTATAGAAAAACAGGAAGACATATTATGGCATTCATCCTTCTCTTCATCCGTGTTAGGTTTCAACACACTGAATATATTCGAGGAATTGGGTCCAGACAGGTACCTAATAAAGATTGTTAAAAAATGTGATGATTAAAGTGTCAGCGTAGAGCGATACGATTAATGAAGTTACACCGGTCACGGGTAGGTATAACGGGATTCCTATAGTTATTCAACAAGTAACTAGGTCCTAACCTTCCAACAGGTAAGTCATTCATACTTAGGAAAGATTTAGTTTCAAATTTTTTACAAAGGAAAAAAAGCCCTAGGAAACTAATGGCTAAGCAGTCATGTTACCATAGAATACAAAGTGAATGTTATTCAACATGATTATTGTTCGAAATATTTTCATTATTTGTATTAGGTATTATACCTATTTAACAAACACATAATTCAAGTTCAGGGTTCCTATAGACCAAGATGGGATTAGGAAGAAAGTGCCTACATATAGTTATTTTTAACCTCGGATTGACAGCTTCAGGTATACAGCTTATACATGATGGGTTGAACTGACGAGTGGTCCGAAGTAACCGAATTATTGTTCCTAGTGCTAATCATAAGAAAGCCAGGCAATGTAGGCATAAAGATAGTAAAACTCGAAGTATAATCATATTTTTTTAAAGGCACGATTCAGATGTAGGTAACATACGGGGATGTAGATGGGTACCTAACTACCTACATACTGTCTACAAGATGGAACAACTCAGAAATGAAAACGAATATACCGCCACACAACCTAAATATGTCGAATAAAATTCATATTTCGTTCGAGGATTTTAACAATACTATTATATCAGTCTGTTAGAGAGTGATAAATGCGGGAAAAAAATAGTACGTATACTCTTATATGAAAAACTGAGTAAAGCACCAACTGCATCTGTGGGTAAGTATTAGGTACCTACTTAGGTTTCATAAGACCAAGCAAGATATATCCAGTTTGAGTTCCAACACTTGGCCTCGAGGATTAGAGATAGGTAGGTATGAACAAATACATACTGGGTTTACATAATCAAATTGAGGCTTTTGGTTATACTAGTTCAAGTATTAGGTAGCTATCTACCTAATTAATGGAGAAACTATTAGATGGCCAATCTACCTTCAAATCAGGTGGTTCTTCCAAAATGCAAGCCCTCGCCTTGAAACTAAACCGTACCAATGGTTACCTACCTAGATGCTTCCACCATCCTTCAGTTCTAGAAATTATTGTGACCGAAATTCAGTTGCTTATAAGTAAGCAGGCACCTACGTTTGCTAATCAATCCAAAATTCAATTAATCAACACAAAATCAGACAGATATGAAGCCATATAACTATTAATCTTTACTTAAAGAAGAAAAATAAGTAACTGCCGGTATCCTTATATATTTGTTCTCTTTTCAGGAAAACAATAATTGAGGCAAATGTGGGAACTTGATTGGGATGGTGCATTTATTAATAAATAGCAGGTCTCATAAGCACCACAGATGACCAAGCATTCCCAAACTGCCTCAACCTCCTGGGACATCAAATGCCTATCAACTGTTTGGTCCATGATCCACGTCATGTAGGTACACACTTTGAGGGGAATCATGATTAACATGTCACATCCTTCAAAGGTTTGTATGTGATCAAAATATTCTGCAACGAGTTAAAAAGGTTCCCATACTGTAGAAAAAGGAACCTGTATCAGAGTAATGCAGCTGTTAGCATAAACCGACAGACGGTACAACAACAAAAGGTGTGGGCTCCCTCTAGTTGTAATAAGTATACTGGGTTGGCTTTATAAATAGGTAGGTAGCGCTCTTATAGTAGTAGGTAAATGACCATTCATTAAGCAGATTCTCTGACCTTAAATTATTGCGATTGAGGTGCAGATGACTGATGTTTAGCCCCAACTGTTGAAAGGACAGTTGGGGAAGATCGTCGAGGTTTGAGTCGTGGATCTTCAAATCTATGTAGACGGTTTTCTCGAAATTATCCTTCAACGCTGTGATGACCTGCTGGAAATTGGCCATCCCCTCGCAGGTGACCTTGATGACCTTCTTTTGCATGGAAGAGTTCGCCAGCGAACACGTGCAGGGACTGATCTCTTTTCTGCGGGCACAGTGAACGCTAGTCCATTCGATCCCTTCGCCAAAGACCCACATCAACGCGAAAACAACGCACAAAAACACGCTCGCGGAGCCCATGCTATAACGAAAAAATAAAGAAAGACGCTCCGCGGTAGATTCCGCTTCGTCACATCAAGCTAAATTAGTATTGCTCCTACGTATGCCGCCTCCAGTTAACACTTGACCCCCCACTTCACCAATCACTGTAACATTTAATTCTACCACTTATTCGCCAGTACGAATTTCCTTCAACCCGTCTTCCGTCCAATTGCGTCTCTTCTTCCCATTTCCAATACGAACGAGGACTTTCCGAATCTGATCCTTTTTTGGGGAAAAGCTTTGAAGAAATCCAAGTGTTTTCGGCAATTCGTATCTATTGTAGTCAACCAGGAAGGCCAACTTACCCAGACGTCGGACCAATTTGTGTACAACCCTCTAAACCACACTGCACCTCATTCCTAATAACCACGACGGCGGTCGACTGAAGCTGATAGTTTTCGTTCTGAATCACAATGAAAATGGCTAATTTGAAAGGAAAATGGAGGGAGAGGGTTTATTACTGGCAGCCGATAACGAAAGAGATAAGTGGAAGATACGGGCACATGACCCTTGAACTCTCGGAAATAATGGCTCAGCCTGTGTGGGGTCAATGATAGCTTCCGTACCAAAACAAGACCTTATACAATAGGTACTGGTTAGTTCTAGAATTGTTTACCTTGAAATCCTCATTTTCAAGGGCAGAATGTAAGCATTTTGGTTATATTTCAGGTGCTTGATAACATCAACGAACCAAACTATGTCTTCAAAATACCTAACATCTTTACTAAATTCATTTCAGAGACGACAAGACAGGATTGGTAGTTGTATTGTGATTAAATATTTTGCGAGAAGCGTACAAAATATTTAAGAGTGAATATTAATGAAAAGGTAGAAAGGTATCTACCTAATTAAAAACGAAAACACATACCTACCTATTGAAGAAATACCCAAGATAATAAAGACAAAATATTGATTTATGCATTCCCACTCTAGAAGAAGGCAATGGTTGCGGGTCTTCATACTATTTTCCACAAATTACAAGGTAAAGGTATTCCTTTAGCTTGGGGGCTTTAAACAGCAAAAATCAAGAAAATTTAGGTTTTAAAATATATCTTGGAGCTTATAAAATTAGGTGAATCGGCAGGGATGCATCGATCCCCATTCAAGTTTCTTCAGAATCGTTGGAGTAGGGGTTTAAAATAAATAAATGAATGACTTTTTTCATCTCTAAAGTAGATATGACTCGATACCAAAATTTATCGATTCCTGATACCGATACCTAAAACATCGATTCCCGATTCTCGATACCGGTACCATCGGCGCATAATACCTAACTTAACTGTAGGTGAAAAACAAAAATTTCTCTTGAACCGTCGTAGATGAAGTTATTAGTCTAATTAGCTAATATATTTTCCATCTCTATTTATTGTCATTAGGAGTTCCTGTTCCAATGAAGCTTTAATGCTTTAGTTACTTATTAAAATTAAATAAATTTTAAAGATTAATTCTTATTACAAATTCTAAATTTCAGATTTATATTTTCATTCAAGGCTTTAGTTAATTTGATTTGTGCAAATACAAAATTTGATATTTTTTTGTTATCTATCAAGTATCAATTAATAGGCAACTTTTATTGCCTAGGATTGATTTCTTTCTGAATAAAACAAGTTAAGCAGACTGACTTGGTTTTTTAGTTTTTCGTCGGTAACTGTAAGGTATTTCCAAATAAGACTGGCACTAGGCTTTTATACTTGGAAAACATAGCTTTGTCTAACGCTTCTGTTGTCACAAACAATATAACACAAGCCTACTTGTAAACAAAGTTATAATTGTAAGTTGTGTTTTGGACAATTCATGTTTAGCAACTGCTAACTTCACACAACGGTTGCACGGTACAACCATCTTCGTTGTTAGATGGTTGCAATAGTACCGTAGTGTAATAAAACGCCCATCACCGGGCGGTATCGGTATCGGCTTTAGGCGATCGATTCTCGATACCGATACCAATGCCTAAGAATCGGTGGTATCTAGAATCGGTATCGGGAATCGACCCATCCCTACTCAAAAGTTATAATTTCAAAAACTTAGTTTTCATTAAGGAAGCTTTGAACTCGCACAGAACATTGGAAGTCTTGCCGTTCACTTGATTTTTTGTTTCACAGGTTAAAACGTTTGTGGTAAATACCTACACGTCCCGAGAAAAACTATACCTACTAAGCCACAGTCCGATTTTGATTAAATTCGCAAGGGTTATCTTCTAGACAGTCATCTATAGGTTTCATAACCATAAGGAATACCTCACCTAAAAAGAAGACCAATCAAACAAAAATACCTCACCAAAATCATAAATAAGACCTCACAATGTAAATTTCCTGAAACACGATTTTTGGATCCTTAAGAATATTGACCAAAGTGATTAACTCAAAAGTGCTCAGAATTTGAAAAATAAAAAAATGAAAATTTCAAGAAATTCCAACATTATCTGTGACAGTATTGTCTACTGATGCTAAAATGTCATACAAGTTCACACAACTTTTTATTTATTTTTAATGAGATGTGACATATATTGTGACGTTGAGCAATCTGGGCCCTACAGTCACCAGTTGGTTTTTTGAAAGACATAGAATGACGCCTAATTTCGGAAAAATTGTAATTAGAAAAGGAAATTTTAAATGAAAACTTAATAGTATTTAAATACATAGATACCGAACCACTATATATGAGGTAGCAAATGCGTCATGAACGGAGATTTGCCCAGTATTTCATCGACGCAGAGGTGCATGAAGGTGCAGCAGTGCATGAAACATTCTTGCGGTTCGCACCTTTGCCTCTTCTTCGTAGTCCATCAGGGTCATTTAGAATGAAGTTGATCGATCAAATCTTGAATCATCAAAAGATCGACTTGGACCTTGGCCTACTGCTTTTGCAGAATCTTGGAACTGTTTCAAGTATGTACATAACCATTTCAAGATAAGAGATGACTGGGATTTTCCAGCCTTGCAAGAGCAACTACGTGATCTGATGTGAAACATTCAGAAGTCAATAGTGGACCAATACCACTTTCATTTACGGATGTGGATTCTGTTGAGAGTTGAATATTCTGATCCAACCAGTAGCCCCCACAACATCATAGTACTTGGCAATAGGAAGAAAACCTAAATTTATTTTCATTTTATCAGCCAAGAGACATTAGACAACTTTGTTTATCAAGAAAACTCCATCATTGTTCGAGCAAATGTCCTCCACTTGCAAACAAGTAAATCAACTTTTCAAATTATTATACCATCCATTTGGCCTCTTTGCTGTCATAGACTTATTTGTAGGCAGAGGATACAATTTTGGCTCTCTATTTTTATACATTTTACCATTCACTCCGTAGGTACCCTTTTTTGCGCATATTAGTATAGTGGAAATGAATTGAACATGTTATCGTCTTAAACAATTTCTTTTGCCTCCTGAACAGACAAACTAAGGCTTGCAATTGCTCTGAAACAAGGAAACAAATTGAGACTGCATCTCAACGGTCTAGTGCTAAGCGTGATACAAACTCATATATTACAACGAGGTAAATGACGTGTTTTATTCACCAGGAATTCGACTGATATTACAATAAAAATCGATCATCACACCGATCTTGACACTAACAAGCTGATAGTGAAGTGAAGTGAAAAGTGAGAGAAATTCTTCGACGAGATCCATCTTCCTTGATTTTATGAGATGGAGGTATTTCGCCTACCTACTGAATAACAATGATTAGAGGTATGTACTCGTAATAGAAGCACCGCTGGATGACTGACAAGAAAACTGGAACACAATTAATTTCTCGATCTCTCGAGTAACCGGGAACAAAGTCATCTTGCCACCATGTAGAAGGGTTGCATACACTATTTGGAACCTTTTTTTTTTTGCAATAAAATCCTTAATTACAACTAATGTATTTCGATAGGTTTCAGAGGACCGTCAGCTGATAAGTTGCCTTTCGTATCTAGTAACATTGTTTTCAAGGCATTCCATTCCAAGGACGCTCTATTCCAAATTTCAGCACCTTAGGTCGACCAGGGCAGAAATAACTCTGATCAGCCCGACACCATACCTTGTAAATCTACTATTCTACGTGCTCCAGAAGCGCTCCATTTCTATTTCCATCTCGGTAAGTTGATAAGGAAAGAAAATAGCCTTTAACGCCGCTAAGCTGATCAGCGCGCCCCCATACTTCCTCATTGTATTGTAGAAGCTTCACGTTTCTAGATGCGTAGAATCCAAAACGCAGAACACCATTTTCTCTATAATCATCCAGTGAGATGCTAGTCTCGCATTGCCAAGCTTTCAATAAACCATTGCAATCGCATTGCTAAGCTTTCAATAAACCATAGCAACGAGTAGAAAGTAGAAATTCGGCCCGAAATCGGCCTTCTCCCGACCTCACCCTGTCGGCTCAAACTTAATTTTCTTTGCATATCTTGGGAGGGGCATGCCCCCTGAGTCGCCTGATACCAAATATATAAAGGAAGAACGATTCTGTATAATACGAGGCGTCAAAATGCATATTTTTGGGCTATATTTTCCTTGTCTCACCTTGTTTTTGTTATACACCCACTTCTACCATTTCTCCTCAGCCAATTTTGATGAAATTTGAAACATAGGCTACATTTGACCTGACAAAGTGGTTTTGTTGCCGCTACAACCAAGTGATTTTAAACTTGGTGAATTAAATTCCCTTCCGTTCAACCCGATATCTCGTTGAAATTTGATAGTGAGACTCTCTGGGGCATTAAGATACGAATAAACTCAGGGGCTCTTTCCTTATCAACTGAGTGAGCTAAATTCTCTCCTATTTACTTTGGGAAGTTGAAATTTGGTTAGGGAGACTCTCTGGGACATTATGAGACGAATGTATTGATGGGCTCCATTTTTATCAGCTGAGTCAGCTAAATTCTCTCCTGTTCACCCTAGGAAATTCAAATTTGACAGGGAGCTTCTCTCGGACAACAAAAGACGAATATAATGACTGACTCCATCCTGAGGAACCCGTACATTCCAACCTTTTCCCCCTAGACCACAAAAAATTTGTGATATCCCCCCAAAAAGACGCTCCGCGTACAAAAGAAGCCAAGCCACAAAATGTAAATCATCCAATTAGTTCCAAGCCAATAGTCGGAATAACTCACTCTTTTTGACTGAGACGCTTCTTCAACGGCTTGGCCGATGTTCGCCAATTACACCATGAACAGCATTGTTGTTCTCCATATGTAGAAGGGGGAATATTTCCTTCAGACATACTTCGCTGATTTTCATTTCATTTCTATGATATAAGGACCAGAACCAACAACCTCCGTAAGTATTGGCTAAGTACCTACTATTGCAGAGCTCTTACAACTTTTAACACGAGACCAGTACGAATTTTGTAACACTGTTTCATACCTTCCTCATCCCGTTTTGTGAAACTACTTCCATTCCATTGTGAATATCGTTCTCTTGAAATAATATCATACAATGACATTTGCGTTATGTATTCTTCTTATAAATGCCGAGCTAAAGTGAGCTGTAGAGAGCGCTGTACTAATCCACAGTGACATTAAAGGGTTCACATCCCCATATTATTATCCAACATTAGGAATATATTTTCAGTGAGATGTGTGAATCCACCACCACACATACCAGTACGGTTGTGCGATAGGCGAAAATCGGCCAAGCCGTTGAAGAATCGTCTCCCTCCCAAACGCAGTAAAATAGAGTGAGAGAATCCGACTATTGGCTATCATGCATTTTGTGGCTTGGCATCTTTTTGGGGGTTACACAATATCTAAATGTAACTGCATAGGCGTAGACGCCTACCGAGGAGACATTAAATTAATTCAATAGAGTACCTACACATTACCAGACCTTCTGTATTCAACAAGAGCTGACCTGCCAACTGAAAATTAATGAGGTAAAATAAATCACCAACCTACGCTTCACAAGTCCACCTATGGGCGACAGAATTTATAATAAACTCGAGACGTTCGAGAAGTGAGAATTCCTCTAGAATTGCCTATATCAGTACATCAATCGTCGTAGATTTAAATGCGAGTTTTGCCAGTTGCGGTTCACTCCCGTGTTGATGTGTTTCTTTCTTGTCAATGATTCAGCTCTTAGAGAGAGCAAACGGATGAACTTACAACGACCTGGGAGGTTTAATTCAATTCTTTGAGAGGATAATTATGAATGGAACCAAATTTTTTGAATACTTCAGCTAAAATACAATTTTTTGAACAATTTCTTCATTGAAATCCGATTCCTGAAGTTCGTGCTTTTTCATTTGTATATATATGAATACAGGGTGTACCGCATAAGGTGGTCAGTACTTTAGGGCGTGATTCTAGAGCTCATTTCTGATCGAAAGATCGTCAGAGATTTTTTTAAACGCTTAGTTTTCGAGTAGGTAATTCAAATTGTGAAACTGTTTTTGGCCTTAAGACACTAAAACAGCAATAACTACAAGAATTAAATCAGTAATTTAAATTTGAGGATACCGTTGGAAAGAGCGTTAAATTTCCTTCCTATCTAATCCCAAATCAAAATGTTTTAATAGGATTCATTTGGTGAAAAAACTGCCTGAACATGAAATTTCCACGAGTATGAGAAATTTTAATTTTTTAAACCGGCTGTGAGTGTCCCATTCCTGTACTGTTTTTCACGTACCAACCTCATCTGTAAAAACTGGCCCAAGATCTCAGCTTTCTAGCAGTATAATTAATTCTTATTTTACATTACTAATTAGAGGATAAAAGTAGGTTTGTATGTTGAAAAACAAGTTTTTTTTCTAAGAAATCGAAGGTTTTTGTAAAAAATTACCCTCTAAAAAAATTCTAGCTTGTGGCCGGTTCCTACGTATTTTTTCAAGATGAATCGAATGGTAACAGTTGCAGATCTCCCCAAATCCGTTATAACAGAGTTTTACACTTTAACTAACTAGTTTCACCCTTAAAAACATATTAAATTGAGCATATCAAATGAACTAAAAATTCGTGAGTTAAAGTGTAAAACAAGGTTCGTTGTATTCTCAGTTGCTTTCTAGTAGGTACTTACGTCCTGGTGGATATAGCTTACTAAATTGCAGTAAGTCGTAGTAAATAAGCGTTTTTGGTCTTTATCGGCAACAAAAGAAAACAAGAAGCTGCAAAATTCACTGGTTTCATCCCATCAATGTATGACAAGATATTAGGTACCTACATTCAATATCCCCTACCGTCTTGAATTCAAAAAGTGGTGCGTGAAACTTCCTAATGATAAACATGTTAAGGCTAGAAGAAAGCAACGCGTTCAATAACAGCTGAAGCAAGAGCTCGGAATAATGGTAGACATCCCTAAACAAGGGATAACCAATGACGGGAACTCAGCTCAACGATTCTATAAAAATTGGAAAACAGTCTCCAATATCACGGAAGTGAATAAACACTGAATAAAGTGAATTCGAAAAGTTATCTATAGAGACAGCAAACCTTTTTGTGAAAAAGATGGTATTTTATGCCATTTTCTCTCCATATATTGATCCATGGAAGAATCTGTGACGAGTCCACTATTATGCCGATTGATTTGATGTTGGAAGAGGCACAAGAAGCTAGAAATAAGGATTTCAGCGTTTCAGGCTGAATAGTACCCGTAAATGCTCCCGCATATCGATGAATGCAGATATAATTCATCATCTTCTCGTTACGTCAGACCCCTTAATTTCATCTTTACGAATAATGGTTAACCAAGCGATCAAGTTTAGATTACGATGTCCAGAAACTATTGCTGCTACCCTCAACAGAATACAAAGCTATTTCCGAAGAAGAGAATATGCGGGAGGAAAGAACTACCTAGTGATTTTATTGAAGTGTTTCAAATCAATCAAATGCACTTACAAAATTGTAATTCGTACCTAATGATTTTTGAAGGAGGAATAAATAAAAAGGATTAAACAATATTTTTGATTGTATTTGATAATCTTTAAATTACTTCAGTTTTTACTGCCTTTGAAGTAGGTACCTATCTTACTAAAATGATCAAGTACTACAATGTGTTACACTAAGTATCAAATATGCGTTTTTTCTTATCCTAGGTAAATTTTGTCTTCAACTTTGGATTCTACGCATTCAAAAACTCTTAAATCAACCATTTCGAAAATTAAAACATTTCAATGTTTAAACATTTAGAGGTTTCGTCACACTGTGCGGCGGACGGACGGATTTTTTCGTAATTCGATTTTTGGATTCTACGCATCTTGAAACGTAAACCAACAAATTTTGAGGGGGGTTAATTTTTTTTCTTGATCGATTACAAAGGTTTATTATTGAAAATAATAAACCAAAAGAGCAAAAATTCAAGTATCGTTTCAGCACGAATTCCCATGAAGAAAATTTTGGTTTTAAATATTTTGGAGACGTTATAGCTTCACTTTCCACTAAAAGGTTAAAAAATAATGGAAAATCGACGCAATAACGTGTATTTTTTACTAAGAGAGTGGACCTTTGGTCGGCTGCCGGGTAGATGTGAAACGCCCCCTCTTCAATCATCACCCCAACAACCGGGGATGTGTGAAACAAGCCTATGTGCCATTCTAGACACGATTTCGTTGGCCAGTCGGTACTTTTTGAGCACAATAGATTGGTCAAATTCAAGAAGATGTGCTAAAATAATCACTAAATATGGCGAAACCTGATTAGAATTGTAATATTATAATTTTGGTTCGCAAATTGGTCTTTTGAAACACTGTGTAGGACCACGAACGACAGTGATTCATTGTCGTGAAATCTAACTGATGCAATCAAGAAAGGGCGATTAAGTAATTGTTGGAAATTAAAACTGCATTTTCACATTTTATTTTATTGAACAAAACAATACTTCCCAAAATGTCATTTCTTTATACAAAAAAATCATACAAATACATAAATTAAACACCACGGTTATACCTATCATCACCCAGTGAGCCCCTTGATCAGCTTACCACAACAGTCTCGAAAGTTCAATGGATAGATTTTATATCCACAGATGACTGATAAAATATTGACTGACGATGCAGGTTGCCAATGATATGAACATCTTCATCTACCTAGTTAGTTCAATATAATTTATCAAATTTGCCTGGGCAATCCAGGTAAAATCGTGGCGCTAGAATGCATATAAGAAGAAATAAAAAGAGACAATTTTACGCCAATCATTCATAAATAATCATCATTAGTTACGAGTATATTGAATATTATTCAAGTGTCTGGTCATGAGAGGTATTTTTTTTACTATCAAAGACTTTAGAAGAATTATTGAAAGTATTGAGCTATACTTAACGCTGAGATTGATTTTCACTCGGAATGAGCAAAGTCGTATACATGGATTACAATATCAACGATGGCTTTGTAGAACACAAAACAGAATATTGGGGTGTAAACGGTAATTTAAAAAAAATCAGAGAATTGTAGATTCAGGTATCTTAAACTTGACTACAAACACATGAAAATATGCTTTCGATTAAGGAAACCTTGCTTTAATATTTTTTTCAAGAAGAAATCCTACCACAGGAAATTAAGTAAATAAAAGTCAAATATTCCAAAGGGAATAGTTGCCGTACCGAGTCGAAAAATGATTCCAAGAAGTGAAAATTTGGATGTTGCGGAAAAAATGAAATACTTCCGAGTATCATGGTATTCTGTGGAAAACCAAAATAGATTAATCTTTCAAGTGTTTTCATTCCTCGTCTTTTTCAACCGCTGAAGAACGAACCAATCAAATATTAACGCATACAAGAGGGAATTCTACTCATACTGTAAGATGTTGCTTTTTCTAACGAGTTAAGTTAAAATATCGCTCGCAAATATATCTATCCGCAAAAAAGCAACTTTTCCGAAAAAACAGGGGGGGAACTAGGAAAACTTAAATATTAAAACCATTTTGTATAGTCAAACGTTTCATAGGAATGAATAGTATTAACACAATAAAACAACGTAGGGTATTTTGCTATCATCACAACTATTTTTACGTATAAAGGATCATCTCAAGCGAGTGTCATACTCAAACTAATATTTAAAATGGTGTGCAAACCTATATATTATATTTATATATATATTTTTTGTTTATTTACACTTCTTTATAGGATATTTTAATATTATATTTTAGTAGATACAGATTGTGATTTAGTTTGTAATAGCTTTAATTATGGTTTCAAGGCGTCTACATGGGCGCTGAAAAAAATTAAAAATTAATAAATAAAAATGAAAATTTCATTGATTAAATGAAATTGCATGTAGGTCACCTCACCCAAAATTCGGTTAGTTTGTTTCATCTTTATTTGATATTTCACGAGGTAGACAGAGGAGAGGAAGTAAAAGAGACTGATCATCTCCGATGATTTTAACGCTAATTCAGGTGGAAAGAAATACCTACATGAAGCATTATCTTTACTTGATATTATTCTGGAAGGGCTACTTGGTGTTACATTATTAGTCTAGGTGTGTAGTACGTAGACAAGCACCGCCCGAAAACATTTGGACGAGTCGGCTGAAAGCCAGAAATTTAAGATACCAACTTTACTATAATTATGATGGTTGAATTTTCTCCATGACGTCTCGAAAAACCTAAGAAGTTGGCACCACGAAATGGGATTTAAATTCATAATTCCTATGTGAGTGCAGCATCGAGCACAATCAGGGAAATTTCTTTTCAGACACAAAACTACCGAATTTCGCTCCTCAATTATTTCTTTAAAACTTCCAATTACAACATCAACGTCTCAAGCGATATGAGAGTTGACCACAGAAGGTACTTAATATTCCGAAAAAAACTGAAAATTTTAGAAAACATAAAAAGATGCATATCTACAAACAAAATCAACTGGGGGTTCCACATTCAACTGTGGGTTTGATCCCGAACAAAGAAAATATTTTGGTTGTTTGAACCAGTTTTATCCACATGCTAGGTTTGCACTTTTAATTAAAATAGTTTCCAACCAGATTTGTATGCCAACAGTAGTCAACTACAAAATAATTCCCGTTTTATGATTTATCGGATCTAAGTGCAGTTACGATGTCACACTTGGCAACGGCCCCGCGTAGGAAGGTGGGATGCAACGACTGGACTATTAAAAACGATTAACGGAACACTCATGTGGAGTGCCATAGTTCAAGCAGATAATCAGGATGGAACGTATTTTAATTAAAAATATACAATTGCATTTTTCAGAATCATGTCTTGAAAAGTTGGAATCCAATGAAACTTTGTTTTCTGAATCGTGTGGACTGAAAAAACTGATCCAATTAATTCAAGCTTAAGAAAATAAAAAATAAATCAATAAATTAAGTAAGCTAAAAAATTAAATAAATAAATGAATGAATAAAAACCGTGGTTCGCACAATAGGCTATCGTTTATAACCATAACTAGGATTATTTACAAAACAATAATTCTTTATGAAAAATAAATAAAGAATAAACCAAACAACGTTTATTATCTATAATAACATATACTGTAATGGGGGCCCCATGTTTATTTCGAGTTGAAGAGTTTGGATGAGTTGGGGTACTTGTCAGGTTTGAAGTCGGGGTGGGATTTAACTGTGGCTCCTACAGTGTGACGGACTTGTTCTTTGTAAGCTGAGCGGACGGTGGAGTCCGAGGCGGCTGCTTCAGCGATGTTTTCGACTACTGGGACACCAGCGGCACCGATGGCAGTTGACATGCTTTCTGGAAAACGGCAACAGGAAACTGGCGTGAGTTGTCAATTTGTATTTATTAGATCAAACATGAAATATGCTCAAAGGTGGGTTTAGACGAAGCACCCACTGGCGCCCCGAACCTCATCGTCCCTCCAGATGAGTTGACACATCCTCGCCACAGAGGAGGTCTTTACACGACGCGCATTTCCTCGCTCTGGAAGGTGAGCCAGGCTGAACAGGCTGTTACGCTCCAGGAAAATAACTCTCACAGTCGAAGAGGTTTGGTCACCCTGGCCTCATTGCTCTGATCGTTAGAGTGTCGCAACTCCGAGGAATTTCCCGTAATTTCTCGTAGTTGTGACGACGCGAGTTCGAACTCCTGTCGAGGTATCAAATATTTTTGGGCCGTTACAGTGGCGCAGTCGAAATAGGACCCAAAAATCATATGAAACAATAATTAATTAAATCCCTCTCGAGCCAAAAGACTGTACACATCACATTTCCTGTTGTTATGCCTTTCATTTCCTCACTCACTCGAGTCAAAACACACCGTGACAATGACCTCGCTCGACTGCTGACTTGTTCCAGCGAGTAACTGCGGCCTGCAGTTACACTTCGTCATTCGTCCGACCCCAAACCAGCCGAGACAGCTGGTATTTGACTCCGGGGAAATGTTACGTTCCAGGAACATAACTCTCACAGTCAAAGAGATTTTTGGTCACCCTGGCCTCATGGCTCTGATCGTTAGAGTGTCGCAACTCCGAGGAATTTCCCGTAATTGCTCGTAGTTGTGACGAGGCGAGTTCGAACTCCTGTCGGGGTATCAATAATTTTTAGCCCGTTACAAGGCGAATCAGTGGTCAGTCTTGCATGGGAGTTCTGTTAAACCAACGCGAGAGCCTCACCGTGAGTTTTCTTCGATTTGCGATCAAAAACCGACTGATTTCCACTCGGGGTGAGTGGCCTCAAGGCGATGGGGACGTTTACGCGAGGCGAGATACCGGAAGCGAGGCTGATGCGCGAGAGGATGCGCTTCGTCTAAACGCACCTTAAAGGCTAGATATGCTAATTGGCAGCTGATGGGTTCACAGTAAAGGTACGATGATACAGCGACCGGACTCTGGAGGCCTGAGGGGGGTGTGGAAATGCCACCGAACTTGACTTGTAAGGACAGGAGCATGTCGTTCGCAGTGATTCTCATTGATTTGGAATCAGAATTCATGTCTGATAATCAAATGTAAATAATATTCAGTTTATCAGGAACGTAAAGGAAATTCTTGGAAGTAACCATGTATTTCTACTTTCTATTCTTTTTCCTTTTTCGTTCCACTTTTTTGACGCTGTTATCTTCAATGTTAGGTACAATTTCGTCTACTCAATCGCAAGTTTAAAAAAAATACCCCCCCCCCCCCCTAGTTCAACTATTATTACTGTGGAATTTGTTATTATAATTTCTGCTTTTTTTTTTGAAGAGTTGATTTCTTTTTTGAGGTTTTGGCATCGAATTGGTGTAAAGTGCATTATTTTATCCCCATCCATTTATTTTTCACTCTAACTGTATAAAAGACTCCTCCCCCTGAGCACGGACTATGTCCATACAGAGGGGGAAATTTCCTTAAATTTTTTTTGGGTGAAATTTATATGTAAATTTTTGTAAACAATTATAAAGGACATAAATAAATAAATAAATTGCCAACAGATCACAGTAGGTAGAGGGAATTTCAAAACCCTTTTCGCCAAACAACAATTTGCATCCGGACTGAAATGTCGGATGTTGGGTGACCCATGGAAGTCGAGCGACGTTTGGAGGCTCATAGGTGCAGGGAATTGATAATTGGGGTAGAGGGAAGACCAGAGCCACGTCCCGACCAGACTGGATTTGGAATGGAGTCTGTTCAGCGTGCCAAGCCAGGTTTGGTTGCAGGGTCTCTGCTGCCCTTGAAATACACAGGACGGGTTCAGAATGGTACGCAAGTATTCTATAACTTTATTGGATGGGGATAACTCAAACCAAAGTGGTGAAGCTCAACCATCTTTACCTTGGCTTATTTCTCTAGGAGCTCTGTAAGCCTCAAACTTAGAAATGGCTGCCATGTTTTGCAGTGGTTTATCGGTCCAGGTGTTCTGTAAGACTCCAATCTTGATAACTTTCTCCACTCTAGTTAACTTTCTATGTATCTCAATAGGTGGTCATAAGATTTACTAGATGAATTTAGGTGTATTCACCGGGTTTATTTGATTTTGGTGTTTCCTCGACATTATCAATCCCTAATTCATTGATTCCTCGATTCCTCGACATTATCAACCCCTAATTCATTGACTCAAGTTTTTCATTATTCAAGTATAGATAAATTCAATCTATGAGAACAGCGGTACTTAACAATGAAGTGAAAAAAGACGAAATTTGTATTCATTTGGCCTCTATAAAAGATGGCTTATGGGGGTAATGCCTGAAACTAAGTAGGTACTCTTGTTTAGCTGAACAACTATTGTTTTGCCTGTTCAAACAACAGATTACTTAGTTCACTGTCGGTTGTATCTCCAAAATTTACAGAGCATCCCCCCACTCATAGGTTGAGAAAATGGCAACAACTGGATGGGAACTTTGGATGAGTGGTCAAGCTCTAACGTGGAACATGCTTGAAATGCTAATTGGCAGCTGATGGGTTTACAGTAAAGTTACGGTGACACTGTGACCGTACTCTACTTCTTGTCCTGATTGGAGACCTGAGGGGAGAGTGTAACTGCCGACTGACAGAAGTGAACTTGAGTGAAGATGCATGAGAAGAGAGGGATTGATAATTGTGGTAGAAAGACTGTAGCCAAGTCCCGACCAGACTGGATTTGGAATGGAGCCTGGTCGGTGGCTCAAGTCAATTCGGGTCAGGATTTGGAACACGTACCTACTTCAGAATCACAAATGCAATAACGGTGGGGAAAACAAGCCTCTAATTACGAGTACACACGTATAAGATGCACTGCTGAGCTGTGGCACATTCTGTTTGGAGGAATAGGATAAGTCTAGCCTAACATAGGGAATCAAGTAACCGCATACAAAATGTGTGCATTGTGGTGTTCATAAGTGATTGTTGCTTGATTAAACCTGTCGTTACAAGCTAAAATATCTGGAACAATTAACGCTCCAATTAACTGAATGGTGTGTCCCTTTACAACTGTGACGGCCTCAACTAAACCAGGAGAGTGTGCCTACCCCTGTTACCTATCCTGTATTGAACCTCGAATAACTAAGGATTTTATCCCGTCACCCCGAATTCGTCATACATTACACACCCTCCCATTTTTAAAGCGCTGTAAAGGTAACACAAAAGAAATGGTTTCCATGAGCACTGACCTGAGATAACTCTAGCAAGACTTCCTTGAGGTTTATTGGAAGACACTATCTTGCGTCTTTTGCTTGGCATACCAGACAAGTATGCATCACTGAGGGGCCCCTGTGCTGCCTGCCTTCTTTGTCTTTCTCTATCCCTGGTGATAATGGGTACCCAATCCTGCAGAAAACAAGAGATTAGGTACGACAAAATAATTTTTCTAGAGGACGGCTTAGTGAAGGAACAAAATAGGAAATGATTCATGAAGAGATCCAGAATGACAGTGGGGTGGAAACTTGCTCCACAAAACTTACAGGATGCACATCTAGGATGACGTCGGGTAATTCTTCTGTGAGCTGTTCGGCGACTACAACATTGTCTTCTACTTCCATTGGCTGAAAGAGTCGTTGGTGCTTTCAGTAAAATGGACAATTGGATGAAAAGCTTACAAGAACAGATAAATAAATGGAAGAAGTGGTTGATAACATCAAAGGTAACAAGATAGTTTGAGTACAGGGGCACATAAAGTTTTGAGCTGCACTTTCGCTTGAATAAGATTTTCTAAATAATTGAAAAGATATTGGAATCTTTACTCTTCGAGTGTTCTCCATTGTTTTCTTACCGAACACTAAATGCTGCCAAGAAAGATTGTTGGGAGATGGGAGTATGATACCTGGGATACCTTCAAATGACGTTGAACAAGCGGCCTAACTCAACAGATGTTTGTAACAGACGTTTGGATGTATTTACCTACCCCTAAAGTGACTAATCTCTTTCTTCAATGCATATCCCACATAATCTTACATGGAAAATGAACAAACATGGATAAGCCATACATTTCCGTAGGAGGAATCTGCATCCAAACAAGTGATCAAACTGCTTGGCAATCTCAGATGCCATTATTCTGAGCCTGAAATCTGTTGGGGTATTGGATACCGCTATTTTTGGTCACAGTTATTCCTATATCCTCTACCGACAGCTGTCCAAAGAAATGAAGTCAAACGATTTTCGATGCTCCATTCCAACTGTTCTCATACAGTCCATTGACATGTTCTAAAATAAAACCCTCTGGTCGTTTTCCTCCCAAATCCGTGGCTCAGATTAATGAGGGTCTGAGCTAAATCACAACCATAATGTAACAACAAGTAGTCCAAAACACGAATCGCTACTGCATCATGAACTTGCTGACTAAAACATCCCCCTTCCAATTGCTACCAAAAGGCTCGAATTCCTCCAGTTCTAAAACTATGGTTTCTTGCCATTCCCACCTTAATGGTTGTTCTTGGTTCTGAGGCATTAAATAGGTCCATGGCTAACGCTGAATTCCAGATACTTCAAGCCCAGCATATTTAGTATCAAGATTGGCCATGATACGATGAGCATCGCTTTGTATCAGCAGCTTTTTTCTTCAATGCAACCATACATTTATGATACTCCACCCTTTCAACAGTTACCCCAGATCATCTTCCTAAATTTCTTGTCCATGACTGTAACAAAATTTTGAGCTTAGGCAATAAAAATACAAATAAATGGTTCACTTTAGGTTCCCTTGGTTACCACGGGCCACAACATTAGCATATTTGAGTATGGCACAGAAAATGTCTCGAATTTCTCACTGTTTTATTATCGCTCTATTGAATTGAGCTAACCTACCATATCAGTCAGAAAATGTTTTAGTTCATGTGTCACAGCTCCTACTGACTTTGTGGGATACTTGCAAGATTATTGAATATTTTAAAACTAAAACCGAAGAAATGTCGAGGATTCTGACACCAACCACACTCTTCTGCGACAAGTAGAACAAGTCACCAACAAATTACGCCACTGAACTAATTCGTGCCCCTCGGCATAATATGGTGCCATTACTTCGGAAAATCATTTTCACATGCAAGTGCGAATAGTATCCGAATTTTCACAATAAATTTACTTCAATTTAAAAACAGCAAACGCAAGTTTTCACATTTAAGATATGTATCCGTTTTGTTGTTGGGTCTTCTACTAGTACGTATGCGAGCAATTCGTTATGGAAACAGATCAGTAAGTACGTTGATACAATCAGTTCGCCCAACGGACCCCCCCCCCCCCCCCCCACAAACTATTCAACTTGCTCTAATCTTGCCGACGATGAAGCACTAATGTCTGTTAAAAAATCAACCATAACATCGTACGAGAAAAGGCAGAACAATGCTATTAACCAACACCTGTCAGTTATTATTCATCAAAACATCAACAGAGACAACTCAAACAGCAAATTAGACTTTTCCTATCAATCACACTAATAGTCTAGCACTTCAGAACACAACACTCTAAATTTGGAGCAGACACATAAAAATTCCGCTAACGACTATCGGTTTCAACAGGGTTTAAAATAAATAATTTAAAAAATACAAAATTAAAAAAAAAAAAAAAAAAGGAAAATAAGTTCTAAAGCATAAATGATAAGCTTTCATATGGAAGGCCCCAAAAACATAACGAATAAAAAGCAAAACCACAAATTTCGTTCCTTATCAAGTCCTCAGCATCTTAATATTACTAAGATTTTTCAAATTTCTTACATTCACCTTCTCTCGGTGGAGTTTGGTTAAGTGCCATATTTATTAAAAATAATCAGTCAATATATGGAGCGGAACATTATCAATTATATCAATCAATCAATTATATAATTGATTATTGAACATGAGTAATACTTGGATCAAAACTCTCATGGAGTAACGTATTGCTAAAAGAAATGAGCTGATCTATCCTAAGTTTCAAACAATACTGTATTTTCTCAATTACATGTAATTATAACATCTGCATGCGGTTTGGACGAAAAATTATATTCACGTTCCATACTTACATAGGTATATATTTTTTGAAGACTTCAAGTCTAGATCATTATACGCGGAAAACCCCCGATTTGATACAACAATATGAGGCCTAACCCCTCCAATACGAGTTCAAAAGTGATGTCTGATGAAGTTATGTAATACGAGAAAAACCGAGACAGAAGTTATTGGAAAAAAAGTTCCGATGATGATAGTACGCAAGTGGTACCACCATACATAATTCGTAGAAATATTGTCCATTTATCTTTAGAATATGAACCCATACCTAATGTCTGGGATTCCCTTCCAGCCTAGTTCCACGTGTAACACGTCACCCGTGGGTTGATCATGGTCACTTACTTTTAATGCCACATCTAGCAACAAGGGTCAAGCCAAATGTTCGGCCATCATAGACCCGCAATCAGTGTTGAACAATTATGTTCACCTTAGGTTTTGAATCTGTACTACTCATATCATGTAAACAAATATTCTATTAATAAATCTTAAAATTACCTGAGGTGTGGTCGGCTGAGGAGGAACGACATCCATAGCTGGGGGTGGAGTGACTGCAGCCGTAGCAACGGAAGGCTCAGGGTTCAAAGTGACAGGTGGGACGGGACCACTCGACATCCTGTACACCACAAAATCCCTAACACTATCTCCACATGGTGATAACTCAGAAAGAAGTTGACGCACTGTTCGGTGAACTCGGTATCCAGCCCAGATCTCTAGACCTGGTATTGCGTTCAAAAATCTCACCTGAAAATATGATGTACATAATCTTATGTTGAATTTAATTTGAAATTGAACCGATTCAGCTAGTTGTTGAATGATCTAATAGTTTTATCTACAAACTAGGAGTTAAATAAACTTACCCCTAAACGCATGAAAGCATTGTCAGCATCACTTTCACCATTGAGACAACAGAAATGAAATATAGAAGCTAGAGTGTGTACGTATTCCATCCAAGATTTACAGAAGTTGACAAAACACGTGTGATCACCTAAAATAAATATGAAATCAAAATTAATCAGGTAGGATACTGAGTTTAAAATCACTAGATAGACATTTTGTACGAGCTTACTACTAGGAAGCAAATGAATAATAATAACACACCAAAACACAAATTTACAAGGGGGGAAAACCAGTTTCATGGCTTAGATTTCAAAATCTAGGGGTTTCAGAGGGTGCAGAACACGAATCCACAGCCCGTTTTGTCCATCACATCAGAACTTTGTGGTATTGTTCAATTATCCCAATTTTTCCAGTCGTTTTATTTGGAGTATGAGAGGAATAGATTCCAACAGTTTTAGATCTTCCGGATCAAATTAAACCAACCACAGGTTGCTAAGATGCTTAGCTACAAAATAACAGTTTGAAGCAAAAAAATATGGTTTATAGGTGTCTCAGATAGGCTGTATTGGAAAAGGTTGAGGTAGCAAAAGAAGGATCGTTCAGAAGACATTCTTTTGCATCGAATAATGTCAATCGATGCTCTCTAACACCAATAGTGAATATATATATATATATATATATATATATATATATATATATATATATATATATATATATATATACAAATAAGAAAAAGTGACTCGACAATTCTTCATCACATATCATTTTCCAAACCATACAACCTACAGACCCGTTAATAGAAAAAAATAATGTATTTTCTTAAAACAAAATTGAAGCCATATTACTAAAAATATTGCAGAGCTACTGTTGCATTCGATGCAGAAGTGTCTATATTGGATTTTTTGTAGCTAATTCAATCTTTTTCAAGATCTAAACACAAAAAAAAAAAAAAAACTATTGGCTTTACAACTACTTTACCTCGATTTAGGGGATCGAAAACTGTAGGAAACATTGCCTCATACTCTTCGAATAGAAAAGGGAAAATTGGACAAATGAGCGTTAACCATGGGTGCGAAAAAGGTATTTTAAACTTTTTTAAATGGAAGAAGATTCCACTCCGCACTCTCCTACGATGAATAGTTTTCTTACAACAATTTTTTCAAAGTTTCGCACACTGGTGACGTCAAAGAGCCCCTCTCGCCTAAGCGAGACCCCAAACCACCCAGTGTGATGTCACCAGTGCAAACTTTGAAAAATCGCAGAAAGAAAAATACTCAACGCAGAGAGCGGATGGTATCAAATTTTTCAGAATGGAATCTACTTAACATTTAAAAATATAAAATGATTGCGTGGGCAACGCTCATTGAACAATATCTCGTAATCCTGAAGATATGGGGTTTACGGGCTTCAGATTCATGTTCAGTACACTTGAAAACCTTAGATCTCAGTCGCGAAACATCATGTTTCCCTCTTTGTAAACCTGTGTAATTCATCTTAAAATTGATGCTCTAATACAAAACGAAAAAAGTAATTGGGACACGTGTTAATCTACGAACCATCGTTGCCCATGATGATGCGGATCATTTTAGGAAGGAAGTATGTATTCACAAGGGTAATAGATGCTATGATATCAACGTCTTCTCTCATGGGAATGTCGTCAAAAGAATCCAGAGCAGCGTCCAGCAAGGGACGAATATCCTGGTTGAATCGAGTAACACCTGCTTCGATTCCCTAGACCAAAGGAAAAACAATACAATGAAAATCATAAATATGAATAGACAAGAAATATTTTGGGGGTAGATGAAAGGAAAATAGGTATATTACATATAACGGCCGTGTAATTTTATGTAAAGATTTTTCCATATCACACTTTTAGCTGTCCGTTAAAAACGCAATAAAAATAATGGATAGTAATTGGACCATCCGAAACTCAATGGGCATGTCGTGAAAGCATCATAAATAAATTTATTCATCTGTCAACCTAACAAAAACCAAAACATACGAGTAACTCGTAATGAATCTTTACCTCCATGTCATCCCGTCCAGCAGTCAATCGGCTCCTGAAAAATGTGGACAAATGGGGACGAGCTCTGGTTAAAATGTGGCGGAAATTCAACTCTCTGACATCTGAGACAGTCAAGTGTCTGGCGAGAGCAAGGAACATGTCTGCATATATAGAAGTTCCTTCAGGGTAGGTGGAGTGCTGAGGCGAAGCTTCTATCATGTCAATAAGCGAATGAGAACCAGATGGGAATTCCTGGATCATAGATTGGTGCATTTAGTATTTTAGTTCTTCCGAACATTGTTCTATAATTTCAATTAGGTATTTTTAGAAAAAATTCATTTCTAGTAGGTTTATCCTATATAACTCACATGGGGAATCATTGAAACCCTGGATGGGGCTTGAAGAACAACAGTGACGTCTGGTGTGAGCCTAATACCACGATGGCTAAATGGAGATGCTGAAAAACACACATATTTGGTCAATGGTTGATAATAGCAGAACCTAGTGTATATACTATAAGCACAATTATAATTAATAAATAATTTTCAAGTTTGTAAAATAAAATAAATGTTGGATGCAGGATTAAGATACATTGACAAAAAATCACCTCCAGTAGTTGTAGCGTTTGTACTTCCAGCAGCATTGTTTTCAGAATTAGATCTGGCGCGCTGGGCACCAGTTTGGGTCTGTGAGGACTCTTGTTCAGATTGTGCCTGAGCACGGCGCCAATGGTTGCGAATGTGATGAGAGCTGCACGGTAAGAATGGATCGAAAAATCCTGACATACCCATCCCTAAAGAAAAAATAATAATAATTTAAAAACATGCCACTCAAAGCCAATCTAATAAATCATAGTATGTACACTCTTAAAGGAACAGAAATCACTCCTTGACAGAAATTGAGTTCAAAGTTACTAAAACAAGAACTTAATCAAGATTACTGTCTACCCGGGAATAGTTGATCTGAAGCTATTCATCGGAAAATAACCAGCATATTGCAAAATGCTCGAGAGACACTCCAAATTTCTTTCAACTTTCTAGGGTGAACAGGAGATAATTCAGTTGATCAGGACGAAATCCGTCGTCATTCATCTTTATGCATCCCAGAGAAACTCTCTATTAAATTTCAACTTTCTAGGGTAAACAGGGGAGAATTTAGCTCTTTGAGCTTATAAGGACGGAGTTCGTAATTTCATTTGTCTCTAGGTATCCCAAAGAAGCTCCCTGTTGAATTACAACTTTCTTAGGCAAACAAAACAGAATTTAGCTCACTCTGCAGATAAAGCTGGAGCCCGTCATTTCATTAGTCCCTTGATGTTTGTTCCAGAGAGACTCCCTATTAAATTTCAACTATTTAAGTTGGACAGGAGAGAATTTAGCACATTCAGCTGATCCGGACGCATTCCATCATTTCATTTGTCTGAATGTCCTAGACAGGCTCCCTATTAAATTTCAAATTTTCTTGGGTGGACAGGGAAGAATAAGGTTGTACGTGACAATTATTAGAAAATTACAACATGTACTCGTTTGGTTATAGAAACAGATATCGTTTGTCTTAACTAGCAACTAAAACTACTACCTGGTAATCATGGGGCCCAACTCTCATATTTTAGTGTAACAAAATTTTTGTTCCTCGATACAATAACGTGCTCAGACAGTTAGGTCATGACAATCATTGATAAAGTATTACCACAGACCCTCAAAGTTTTTCGGTAGATAAATAGCTACTGAGCAGCAGAAGCACCTCACTTCCTGTGTCAGCTGAATGGAGCTTACTTCAACAACACAGTTCATCCTAATAAGACGCTCTAAATAATTCATGTTTTTCACCTTGAAGTCCAGGAGAAATGTGAACATGAGGTCTGGTAGTAGCTCTAGTCTGAGTGGAAGTTGTAGGCTGAGTCTCGGTATTTGTCCAGGCTTGAACACCAGGCAGAATCCCTGACAGAGGACGGGATGTTGAGGACGAGGAAGCGGCGTTTCCGTTGGCACTATTGCTCGGAGGGGAGGACGAGAAAGTAGGGGTACCGCCTTCTGAGGTAGATCCGCCAGCTGGTGACGGGGAAGCGGCTGAGGCGACACGGTTGGCTATGTTGGTAACATGCCCCAAGGCATGCCAGAGGTTCAGAAGTTCAGGAGGAGCTATTAAAACCAGGAAAACAAATAGTGACAAGCTTGAGAGAACTAGGATAATACAAGTTTGATAAACAAGATGAGTAAATTAATATTTATAAACAAAATCACATCAAATCAAAACTTCTCTACAGTCTATCTGTATCGTTTTAACACTCTGATGTTACGTATTAATAATTCTTCATTATTCCACAAGATAAATTTAATATACCTAGCGGACACGACTTCCTATTGCCTCTGTTCAATCTTTCATGAGAAATATTTAATACTTCACAGGAACCCGACTTCCTAAAGACTCGCAGCTTCCTACATGATTCATTCCTTTGGCATTCAGCCACTTCCCGAATTCTTGAATCACCCATCACTACATTTACTACTATATAAATATACCTTTAGCCTTCCTCCAATGCTCACTCCCATTTGACTCTTTGCTCAGTTCACGTCAGCATTATTTATTACTAATTAATAGCTTATTTTTAAAAACGAATTCTTAGTGTTCCGAGTTTTACACACAAACAGAAACGAAGCCTAAGACGAGATTGACGCACTGGTAGTTTATAAGTGTACTTATAGATACAACACAATAGTTGTATCATAATACTGACACAAGTATGTATCCATGGAATATTGTCTACTTTCAAATCCGAATATTTTTTTCAGATTTTGCAGGGATACACCTATATGATCAAACAATTATCATCTACGAAAAAAAAAAATATATATATATATATATATATCAATTGGATCCTAATGTTCGAAATTTCCTCTAAATTGCTTTATAGAAACAAGTTTCTTTTGAAGAATTGTAGTTTTAAATCTTTACTGCACAATGGCATAGTTTCAAGAAAAGGTGATGATTGGGTAACCAAAGGGATTCCATAAACTTAGCTGGCCATACCAAACAACTGTCTTACTATGTAATTATTTCAAGTCTTTTAACACAGAATGTGTTTTAGCCATGGACTAACTAGCCGAAAATGGAACGCGGGATGGGAACGAAATGTGTGACGGGAAGCGAGAGGTCGTGGGTTCGAATCCCGGCCAGGCCTGAAAAAAAATTTTTTTTCTCGTGAGACGAAGGTCGTGGGTTCGAATCCTGGCCAGGCCTGAAATTTTTTTTTTTTTTTTTTTTTTTCTTTCTTTAGACGAAGGTTGTGGGTTTGAATCCCAGCCAGGCTTGATTTTTTAACAACGCAATTTTCGTAGTTTCATACTATAACTATATAAATTGATGTTATAAATGAATAGTAAACAATGACGCTTGTTTGGTTGTCACTTGGTTGCGCGACAACGCAAACACATTCTGTGTTGCAATAATTTCGTCCGAAGTATGTAAATAGAGGTAACCGGGGGTCCAGGGGGCTTGCCCCCTGGCGAGGCGCGGAGCGCCGAGTTTTTTCAAAAAGTAAATGTTTAAATCCCGATTTTCACAAAATAGAGACCAAACGAGGGTGAAAAAGCTGATTTGCAGCGAGGATGTCCTAGAGGGTGATGATTGGGTAACCAAAGGGATTCCATAAACTTAGCTGGCCATACCAAACAACTGTCTTACTATGTCATTATTTCAAGTCTTTTTCAAAAAGTAAATGTTTAAATCCCGATTTTCACAAAATAGAGACAAAACGAGGCTGAAAAAGCTGATTTGCAGCGAGGATGTCCTAGAGGGTAGAGAGGCAGGGGACATAGAGGCAGAAGGCTCCCTGTCAACCATGTCAACCGAGGAGGTTGCATCAATTTGGGGTGCTAACAAGACAATAGGTACGGTAACCTGGAAGGTGTGAAAGTACAAAAGTTGAACTTCCTGACCCTGTTTGGAATCCAATTTCAAATTCTAGTCCAAACATCACACCTTACATAATCTTTTTCGTAAAATTTCAAGGAAAATATAAATTTACAAATCAAGATGATTATTGCCAGATTTCTCAGGAAAAACTAGGGGGGTAAGGGAAATATCGAAACCAATGTAAACAATAACTATCAAAATATACTATGAATACAACAATTTCTTGAGTTCTAGAAAAACCATCTATAATACAATTGAAAACTCTCTTGGTCTAGGTACTTGCATGGATTTCCAACGTACCAATTTATTTCAAGATTAGGAACTCATCAAGCAAACACGAGGAAGTTACATAGTCGGGACTCACCACTACTAGCGCCCTCCGATGGTCCAGATGACGCACCAGAAGCTGGAATAACAGTTGTTTCGACAGAATCAATGTGAATGGACCCCTGTCCAACATCCATGATGAATTCCAAACCACCAGCAGGTAAGTTGAAAGCTCGAGCTTTACAAAAGAAAAACAGGTTAAAATGAATTCTTCTAACAAGTTGAACCCAAACATCAATGACATCTATCAAGAATGGGATAAATAATAAATAGCCAGACAAATCAGTTCCAAGTATATAATGCTGGGAGTTCAAATATTACCCGTAGGTCTTTGCTCCCTAGGAGGGGTCGGAGTGCGATCAGACCTTTCACGCCTACGCTGCGCTTCATCAGCAGCTCCCTCTGACTCTGCTCTATCCCTTCTGGACAAACGCGGCTCCTGTGCTGCCACACCAGCTGATGGAGGTACTGGAGCAGTTCTAGCGGAATTTCCATTGTTGTCCGCTTGCCCCTCTTCACCAGAACGTTCCGCTTCTGCACCACTAGTGGCGGTCCCGCGGCTTTGACTACCACCACCCAGATTTAACTGAAAAAATAAAAATTAATAAAAATTAATAAATAAGATAAAAATAAATAATGCACAATATGTTCAAACTATTGTGCTATTATTATCATTTACATGAATATTAAAATATAATATAATAAGCAGACCAATAAAATATTCAAAATAATTTCCACAGATCATTTTGTGCATTTACGATTTTGAAATGATTTGCTTTCCAAAAGAAAACAAGCCCAGCAGTTCAATTGTATTTCAGATCTCCAACAGAAAGTTAGGAAAATGCCACTTTCCATTCATTCATTGCTTCCTCACAACAGATAAACCTCAAATTTGTGCAAGAAGTAAGAATATATCGTAAGAAGCAAGAATGTGCCAATCATTTAATTAATATATCCAAGAACTCAGCATTCATCGCCTCAAAGTGAAGCCACCACCCCACTCTGCAGATTTAGCTTTGGTTTTTTAAAATAGAAAAGTAGGATTATTGACGAAGCCAGTGTGAAGCCCTGCACCAGATATTCTACAACAGAAAACAAGTGTGAAAATAAAAACTGCCACAGAGCGATATTTGCATTGGGACTTCAATTTATTGCGGCGTTTGGGGCACATATTTTATGAAATACCGTTGTTTTAATGGAATAAGGTTCTAGGAGACTGTGTTAAGAGAGTCAAAAAGATTTTACTGAATCCAGACGCAAATAACGTTTAATAAAACCTAGTGGACAATAGGAATATTGCTAATGCACAGAGATATCTACAGCAGGCCCGGGAAATATTGGCGGATCAACTAACCAATATTTAACACAACATCCTCTCAAACGTATGACCCATAACATAAGACCTGACACAGAACAGTAACAGCCTTTTGCCCGTCATGTTGACAGAACGGAAGTGACATGCCATTGGTAAGGGAGGGGGGGTGGCTTATGTACCGGTAGTATATAGGCATAGACCCGCATTTTTCGAGAAGGAGTCAACCTCCCAAAGTGATTGGTCTTATGCTACAACTTACCGAGTGGAACATTCCCTCGGAACAGCGTGTTCTCTCACCCAAGGGATAAGAACTACCTGTTCACTTACCAGTGCTAGAACTACACATTAAGGCATCTGGAGGCCCAGAATGACAAGTTCATGCATAACGATCATTAACATAAGATGGGTGGGTTATTGCGCTGACATCTTCGCCGTTGTGGAGGCACTCAACTCTACATGGAGAAGAGCATTGACCCTCCTGAGCAACGATGGTGACTGTCTGTATGTCTCGAAATGGAGAAGTTGGGCAGACGAGGATGTGGGCATTGGAGACTGACCTGAGGAAGTTGGGACTGGAATCTCTTCAGCCTGCTGGATCAATGGAACCTGAAACAGATCTGAATGTGGATGGTGTGGTGGGGGGGGGGGGGGGGGGGGGGGGGGAGTCGCAATTCATAAAGGACTGATGGGAGACAGGTTAGGTGAGGGCATGAGGGCCGAGTTGAAGGGAAGGGGGATGGGGTGGTACTTTCACCACTCACCATGGTGTTTGTCAGTTGCCTGAATGTATTTTCCAACCGCCGCAAATTTATAACATTTTTAGCTTGGTATAGGATAATATGCAGGTAGGATGATATTTCTCTCTCACAAAACTATGTCCAATCAAATAAAATTGCTTTGCCTCCAGTCATTGGTAGTAAATGTGAAACATGAATTTACTAAAATTTGACATCTTATGACATAATGGTTCAAGACCGCTCAAGTTTGGAAGGTAGGTATAGCTGGTAATGGACTCACTTTATCAAAATGGTAGGTACTTTCATGGCAATACGATAAATTATGAACAACTGCACTTGACCAAACTTGAAATCGATAGTCACCAGTAATGTTGGGAACTTTCAGACCAATATATTGGTAAAATTTCTTTTTACACAAAATTGGTAAAGATTTGTGTGGATTATCACCAATAAAGTCCCAATAAATAAATTGCAAAGCAGTTGGAACAATTTTTGGGGAATGCTTCATTATCCATTTTATGAAACCCAGTTTCCCACACTTAGTCTGGTGACTTCGTGTTAGTGTAAAATCAAAAAGTAGTTGAGATTAAAATCACTACCAATTAGAAGCACCAACTTCAAAGTCATTATTAAAGGTCAGTGTATTGAAGAAATAATTATACACTTCCCAGTTAAATACCAAGGAAACTAACTGTCCACATAACAAGTCCGATGTTTTTTCATCGTCATAAATTGCAGCATTCAAGTATGGAGTTATTGAAAGTATGTTCCACCAACCCTCAAATACTATACAAACAACTCAAACGTAGAAAAACGTAGGTATAATACAACTCCTTTCTGTTCGTGGCACTTTCAAATGATGATTTCAGCATGGAATATTGAATGGCAAACTATCAGCAACGATCTCTTTTCCTCACTTTGATAGAGCATCCTACATATCCGTATAACTACTCCTCAACAGGCTGTAAAAATTGATTGTTGAATTTTAATATTGGAAATAAAATACACCCTTTACCTGAATGGGGATGCCTGTCTGCAAAACTGCTGAATGGTGGATCAGTACGGGACGACATTGAAGAAGACGAGGTGGAGTCTGGGAAAAGTCGCACATGAGGTCACTTATGGCATGGTAAGCGTGAGCCATGTGGTGCAAAAGCTCAGAGACCGAGTTGAATAAACGCTGAGCTTCTTGCTGGAAGAAGAAAAATTGAGGATAAAGACAAATCTATTCAGCTTTTCAAATAGAACCAAGTGCTTCAACGTGATTGTGATTGATTATACAAAAACTTACATGATTTTCTAAAGCAGGATCTTCCCTCAAAAGCTCATAGTATCTATCCAAGAAAGGAGCGAGACGAGTGTGAATGTTCATAGCTTGGGACACAAGATCAGCAAGAGCTGACGGTCGAGAATACCGAGATCCACGCGTTCGCTGACCATTCTCTCTGGCATTGTTAGGCCTGTAAACATTAAGAATCGTACAAGGCGATGATTTGTTTGCACAAGTGGGACAACGCGATCACAATTTCATTCAGTACTCACTGATCCTCAGCAGTATTGGGAGGTGTAGTGCTAGCCGCTTCAGGGCTCTCCGACCTGACTGTCGATGGTTCAGGAGCTGGTTCAACAGGCTCTTCAGGTGGCTGAGCAGGTTCACTTGTGGCTTCTGGAGGACGAATGATTTCGTTTGAAGACACAACTATCAAAACAAATAAACATTTAATGAAATAAAATCAAATTATAAGGATGAATTGATGAAAAGAATGACAGAAATGGTAACTATGAGGATCAAGTTAAAATTCACCTTCAACATTGATGATCGGAGTAGCAGTAGCAGAAATGTTTCCGGCGGCACGAGATACTGCATCAGATAGTGCTTGGGCAACAAAAGCGAAGTCCCTACAACAAGAGTCAACATAAAAGTTATGATCCTGTTAGAATTAATAGGCAGTTGAAACGGTTTTCGTCAATTTCCTAAACTAAGCTGTCTTAAGAGGTGCAAAATGAAGGATAATAACTTTAGAAGTCTGTGAAACCCCGAAGGAAAGAAAACATATTACGTCACAGGGAAAGATCCCAAGTCTACCTATGACGTAATTTCTTTCGATCCACTTATGTCCAAACCATACAAAACTTTGAGCTGCTATTAGAAGGTCTGGTGGATCGGAAGAATAGAAAAGTAAAAGAGAAGAAAGTTATAAACTGGAGAAAAACGAACAGATACAAAGTTTTAATCAACTAACATGATTTAATCAGTAAACGTACATAGGTGCAGGTGCTTGGTTGCTGTTACTGGCTGGCGGCTGTGCATTGTTGGTCTCTGGGGGCCAATCGTTACGAGTAGGGTCCTCCAAATTTTGTAATGTATACCTAGCTCTTCGAATGAAGGACCTCACAACGGCCAACCTACTTTGAGATACATGGCGTGGGCTAGGAAGATTAATCCCTGTAATTCAAAAATTATCTTAATTAGGAATGAGATATTTTGTTGGCACATAAATACTCAAAAGGAAAAATTCGCTCAAAACTACCCAACTCCACGCTCGACTCGGTAATTTATAGCCAATTCGTGATTAATTTTCATAAGTAACGATGACACGAGTCTGTGAGAATACTTGATAATTCATCTGTACCATAACTAGTAGATGTATGCACAAGTATATGTGTAATGGTGCTGTAATTTCAAACGCGATCATATGAAAATATAGCTTTTGCCACTAAAATTGACCATGGTGTCAAATCGGCTGAGAACTTTCCAAGTTTCAAAAAGCGCTACCTGGTTTCTAACCTGAAAAATCCTTCAGTTACAACCGGAGGGTTAATAGTTAAAATGGAATACCAAAGTACCTCACAGACAAGTTGATTTTTAAAGTTTGAAGCACCGAACTATTGACAATTTAGAAAGGGTTCTGGTCAGTTATAATCACACTACTCATCCCTACCTCATCAATCAAAATGTATCTAAGAAAAATAAAACGAGAAAATCTTCACTTAACAGATACTGAGAATAGTACTAAATAACCACCAACTTTTAAATTCATTATGCATTGCCTTTGCAAGGTGGCAGTTGGATGAACTAGAATGGCTGACAGTACTATCCTCTGGGTACTACTACCCTCATCAAAACTGTAATATAGTACATAGTATGTCTTGCTAATCATATCGTTCCACTACCTGCACATAGCAATATTTATAATACAGCATCATTGCTGTATTATTGCGATACCCAGTCGTTCTCATAATAAGTAGATTTTAAATAATACATCATATTGTGTCAAATCTACTCAAGTGGATGATAGGGTCAAATTTATTGTTTCACAGAGGAAAGGGGAGGGAGGGAGGGAGGGAGAGAGATCAAGAGAGGACCAAGTATCCCCAGAAATAAACTAGTTCAGTTATACACTAGTTTCCAAAACATCATCGATATAGTAATGATGTAATAATCATTACCATATTATTTCTAAAACAGGGAAAAAGCAACTTGACTATAATTTATTTCTTTTAGAGTAGAATTTACTTGGTGATATACCAAATAAAACTGTTCCATTCGAACAATTATGCATAACATCGTGTAATTATACTTGAAATTGAACAAGCATATTCACTGGGAAATGGAATAGCATAAACCTGTAGATCCCATAATCCTTATACAGTTGACTACTTGACTGATCAAACCGAAAATAGTTTATTTGGTTTATTCAAATTTGAAGATGTGAAAACATTAAACTTGATATGAGAGGAAAAGCTTGATTTTTTAGCATGTCTCATAATCCATGATCTGGATTTCACAAGGAATAGCTACAAGGCTTCCCCTGGCAGGCCAAGAGCGCTGGTCTGCAGTACTAATTTCTGAAGCATAGCCTGACAAGACCATGAAACCGACCGAGTTGTGGGGTTATAACCGGACAACCAGAACCACTGGGCAGGCAGATATTTCACCTTGAGCGTCCATGAGGTCGGCCGGGAAAGCCATAGCTCCCAAGTACATTGCGTTACCTGCCGCACCATCGACGCGGATTCCGCCCTGGTTGAAGATGGTAGCTCTGAAGGGACGGCGCCCAGAAGGTCTGGGCTCGGATCCTGAGTTCCCTGTGTCAGTGGAGCTTGATGGTGGAGCACGCTGGACCAAGTGGATGACTTTCCCATTCACATCTGCAATAAATCAATACATATAAGGATGAGAATACATTGGTAGAAAAATTTATAGAAAATGTATAGATTCAAAATACAAAGCGTAAATTACCGCGGCGAACAAAACAAAGAAATTAAGTATACTACCTTTAAAATAGAATTGAAAATAGATGGAAAAAAAGAAGGTTTATTGTCCAAAGTTATGGGTGGTTCCACACAAGTTTTTCATTTTCGAGCAAAGCGAGGCTAATGACGTGTTGAAAAGGTCGACATCCGGATATTCATTTAGAAGGTGGTTCTAAATCTCTAGAGGGAGTCTAGACAGGGGGCGGTGGTACATGTAGTTTGTCGGCGAGAAAGGTGTCCAAAATAAGCTGTTGGATCGTGAGGCGGAACGGGGTACCTACCAACAAATTCACCATTTCCAGAAGGTGGGGAGAATCGACGCGACCATTCAGGATGTTGAATAAAAATGAAATATCGTCTAGCTGTCTTCTGACTCGAGGGGGTAAAGTGCCGCAGTGCTCATTAATAGCCTCATAGTTTATAGAGTCAAATGGTATATGAAGCTTAAATGCCACGTAACGGAGGAAACGGCGATGAACCCTCTCCAGCTGGTCAATATGGCAATTATAGAATGGGCTCCAGATCACAGAAGAGGGACAACCAGAGAATTGTAAAGAGCGGTTATAGCAGGGACGTGGGTGAACTCCCTCGTATTCCTTTTCACGAACCCCAAAGCGCGCATTGCTCGGGAAGAAGTCGATGTTATGTGTTCAGTGAAAGTAAGCTGGGTGTCTAAAAGTACCCCGAGATCACGGGTGGACTTGACTCTTCTCAGTAGCAAACCACCGATTGAATAGTCACGGACCAGTGGAATCACAGAGCGGTGGAAGGAGATGATGGCACATTTCGAAGGGTTAAGAGATAAACTATTAGCTGAGCACCAGACTGATAGTGAATCCAATGCACCCTGGAGAACCCGACAGTCCCCGTCCGACTCCACAACCCGATAAATTTTTATCGGCTTCATAACAGGCACAATAGGCTTCACACTATTCCCAATAAATATGTTACAAATGAGTAAGAGCTATTGGTGTTTTTGTGTGTAAAACCATAAATTGTTAACGATATTGACACTTTGCGTGTCTTCAAGATGGCCTGGTATCTGAATTTTAGCGTACAAGGAGGCACGAGTGTTTGGTAACTAAGAAGGTGGTCTTGCCTACCAAATGTCTGGGAAAACAACTCCTATTCATCCTAGAGCACTGAAATTTGGTACACAGCCTCTTGGAGACCACTGGAGTGATTAAGCAGGAAGTCAGGGGGCACATCAGCTGTGTAACAATAAAGCTAACTTCTCTTCTGTTCATCTTAAAGCGTTAGCATTAAGTACACAGCCTCTTTGTGACCATTTTCGGTCATTGGTAGTGTTCAATTTTGTATTTGTGGTCAATCTGGATTTCTGTCTTCAGAAAATCATCTGTCTTTAATAAGTAATAAAGCAGTAATGATCCCTCATTGTCGCACTACGGTTTGTGGGGAAGTATTGATATATTCAAAGAGTAGACATGAAACAGATCCGTTATTTCATCTAAATCAGAAATGTTTGTTAATGGTAATTTTTTCAGTGCTCTGGAGGTTCTCAAACTTGGGAGGCGGGATGCAATGAATCGAATACCGTTTGTACCTATAATAACAACGAGCAAGATAGCTGAAGAAGTTGGAAAAAACCACTCTTTTCCTTGTTATTATTTTTCTCTCCTAAATGATGCATAATTAAGATTTGATTTCTTGGTCATACTTTGTTTTAGCCTTTAGAAAACCAAATCCGGAACTGACATTTTTAAATATCGTTCCTCTACAGATTTTCATCAACTTCAGAAAAACATAAATACATTAATAAACGTAATTCATAAATAATAATGTTTTCCAGTTGAGTCCAGATCCACGAATCGGTGTTTCTGAGGAAAGAGTGAAAATCAGAACAAAAATAGTGACTTTAAACGATATTTTGGTGGTTCGAGAGCCAGTCAGAATCAGGCTTATCCATGACTCTGAAGCTAATGGCTTTTTTACCTTGACTTGAATACGTCTTACAGTTATCACTGATAAGAAAAAAATCATTTGGTTTTGAAAAAAGTGATGAAACTGAGCACAGAAACTAGTTATATTTTGACGAGCAGTGAAGCTCAAAATTGAGGAAATTCTCATGGCACTTCTCTGTGCTCCACGCTTCCCTAGTTACCTATGCAACTTGATCATAATATATTCTGAGATATTTATGTTTCCTGCGCTTTTTGAGGCGAAATAACTTTGTAATCTCGGATTCTGCAGTGGCTAGTCATAAAATCCATCGAATACCAACCACGCTGCTTTTTAGGAGACTCCTGAAATTTCCAATGAAGGCGAATCAAAATCGCGTTTGGATGGAGTATTCCAGTGGTTCGAAATTTCACCGTTTGGTTTTCACTTCAAACTCAAATCCAGGATCCTTGAAGAAACCCATATAACATCATTGCTGCACTAGTTTTGAAATGATGGGGTATTAAAGAACTACACCGACGAGTTTGAAAACATGCTATCTGAATGGATGGAAAAGATAGTAGTATAGAAGATTTAGGTTGGTAACAGCTGTTTTCTCACTATTATCTCGTTATTGCCCTCATTTTGCAGGCAAATGCCTCCTTGATCAACTAAATCGACGTTTTATTGAAACGCTGTAAATCGATGTTTACTGATAACAGAGTAAACATTGACTACATTGGTAAAACCCGTTTGTTTTAAATCACCGTTCAAAACTCTGGTTCCGTAAAGCAATGATCTACTTTAACTATGGATAGGGATTGTTGGTGAACCCCCCCCCCCACAGATACCACAATATTTGTTTAAAAAAGAGAAAACCGATCCTTCTTGTCTAGCTCGATCCGTTCCTTTAGAAGTGGTGAGAATTAAAGCACTGCGTTTTAATTATCTGTATTGCTATATGAAGTATCCCACTCCTGGTGCTCGAGCACAGGAAATTCTTCTTTCAATTTCACTTCCATTAACTTTCAAATGAACACGAAGTATAGACCTCTTTAATCAACAGGAGAGCACCCCACAATGAGGAAGACATGGAGTCCAATTGTATACAGATAAGACCTGATCGGAAAAAATTGGTGAAAGAGACTCAACACGTCTGAACGGACGTAGCACGGCTGAAGGTGTTCGTGAACTTCACTTTGAATATGCTATGAAGAATCTATAAAACGAAACTCGACCATTTACTTGACATATCTACTGTAAGGATAGTGGGGTGGGAGTAGAGATCACTGTACCATCTACCTTCGAGCACTACCGAAACATACTCCAACACTAGGATGTGTACTGGTCGGAACGCGGATAAACGCCCATAGATTCCTTACTATAAAATCTGGATCAAGATCAAGCCCGTTGCCGGGGCTTCCGAAGGTTCCTAGTGACCCTTATCTAAAAGTTGGCTCAATGTCATGACTCAAGGTTTTATGGTGCTTCATACCAACAGAATAAGATACAAATGATTCCTCAGTGGTCATTAATGATTTGTTTCAAAGAGAAAAACAGTTTTTGTAACTATTACATTTAAAATCCAAGGGATTAATGGGGAACAGTTCGTTTATTTGGTTACTGCCTATGATGCGATAAATAAGCAATAACAGTTGATGATTTATCAACAGTTGACCACCCTGAATGAATAATCAACAATCAACTTTCTTCATTTAATTAAAATAACAATATCACTTACCATATTCAGAGAGCTTCTTATCGTCAACTAACACACGACCACAGTAAATAAGCCTTTGGGATTCGGCGGGAACATTGACAGGTTCGGCTATATGCTCTTTCAGCTGTTTCACTGTCAACTAGCAACAAAATGGAATACATTTAATTGGATTTGTATTAGGCATACAAAATAATCGTTCTAGCAATTGTGGAATAATGACGCCAACATAATAATAGACTAATAATAAGAATCTATTTTATTGGATAAATAAGTGCTACTATCTCATACTTACTTCGTCACCCACAGTGAAGGAATGGTTTCGTGAATCCAAAGTTTTGATGGTTAATTCAATCATACTGAATTTCCTGAAAATATTAATATTTGCTTTTACAATTCCAAGTCATACTACATCTGCTATCAAGATGCTTTCAAGGACAATCAAGGAAATTACAGGAATAATCAAGATAATATATAGGGACAACAAAATTATTGTCTTCGCTTTCCTTTGACACCCCCAGGACTCACGGGTGGGTTTCAAGCTTTGAGTATAAACATATGTTTTGAAGTTCGGGAAAAAAAACTGGTGGTCTAGGGGAGTTGAAGTTGAGACCTTCTGCCTAGATATCCAGCGCTTTACCCTTACTGTATGGAAAGACATAGATTGGAGTAGCTCAACAAAACAACTACATCAAAGCAAAAATATCTAGCGTGAACCTCACACACCGAACTAAGAAACTGTGTCGTCGTTTTACAAATAGAATGGATATGCCAACGCTACTAGCCGATCCTTCAGAAAACAGCTCAAGATCGAACTCTCCCGATCTTCTCCTAATTCGTTTGTTGATGTGCAAACATAAAAGGTGTGAGAACTTTGTTTCTTAGTCACTTCAGGAGTATGTGTGCACATTGAGGGCAGTGGCCATTTATGCTACATGAATACTCCAAGTGTGAGAATTGAATCACCTCATTAGGCATGGCCAATTATAATGCTTGCTTTACAAATGTCCAACACTACCTCTGAATCCTCGAATTCCAGTGCCATATCGAGGCGGATTCCAATTGACAGAAACATTCCGTAAATTGAGTGCATTATTGGAGTGTTGCAGCAGCAGCCAGAGGGAGTCAGAAAGTATATTATAACAAAAAGAACTCTGAAACGGACAGTTAGTTACCAGGAAATGAGGACAGGCCAGATTTGAATCACGATCGCAGCAAATCTGGTGGGATAGAGTTAGGTGAGTGTTCGGTATCGAATCGAATTCCCCAGCATTAATGTAATCGTTATCGAATCAAACTGCTGATTTCGTTCTGATCCCGCGACTCGAATGTCAATAATATATTGGCCACATCAACTTCGTGTTTAAAGTAGGAAATAATGGTTTGGTGATCTGGATGCTCGCATCTCAAAAATAATAAAATCCTAAACCAATCTTTTCAGTGAAATACAGTTAGTTGGACAAATAGATCAAAATGACGTGTAAAAATATATTTCGGAAGTTGAAATACGAAGAAAAACAGTGTTACACTGTGATAGAATCAAACCCGGGACCCTCAACTTCATAGCCTGTTATGTTTAACCACTCGATCACCTCGTCAGTCAATGAACCATTACAGTAAAGTAGGTGATAACAGAGGAACGAATTGACCATCAGGTCACATTAGGAAAAAACTCGAAACCAATGACAGTTATAACAACAATGAATAATAGAGACCTACCTGCTCAGGTAGTTGATTTTATACTTACTTAAAGTAATTAGTGTGATGAGTTGTTGGTCAAAAGATGAGAAAAACGGAGTTGATGTGGCCATTATATTATTGACATAACCAAGCGGGAGCGGAATCGGCAGTTTGATTTGATAACAGTTACATGGATGTTGGGGATTCGATTCGATACCAAACGCTCACCAATCCGGCCAGCCCCCATTGTCTAGTAGTAAAGCATGGTTCACATCCACTCAGAAATGCGGCAATCCACAAATGCGTCTGAGGTTGGAAGTAGTGGAGGGGAACGTGGAAATCCAGCAGGAAATTCACAACCGTACGGTTGTATTATCAATGTTTGTGTCTTCTATTACCACTGCATTCCCCTAACAGACCTATTCCCTCCCGCATTTTCTCTTACCTATCAAATATTTTATGGATATCGAATCTTCTCAAACGATGAAGATGCTTGAATAGTACACTCATGAGTCATGAGAGCATACACGAGACATTTTTATTTAGATTAAGTACCTACTTCTCCTTATGGTGCTTAAATGATTTGTAATGCACCTATCTACACACGATAGGCAGTTGATAAAAGGACCGAATCATTCCAAAGGACCCAACAGTCTCATTTCATAACGACGTTGCCTATGCAGTTTCAACATTGGTAATCTGTCCACCTCGTAATGACAGTGGGCGTATTTCTATACTTCCTCTTCGTTATGAAAATGTGATATCTCTTCTCAAATACCTACCAGATCACTAAATGGTGGTATCTATTATATGAATCACATTCGAAAATATTTACTCAAATTGTTCGACGCAGGATGTTTATTGATCCAATAAACTTTAAAAACTTTTAACTAATAATTACTACGCGTTATTGCGTACCTCTAGCAGGTGCGTGGCGGGAAGCGTCATTTCATGGAACAGCGGGACGCCAGCGGCACGTATCAACTCCATATTATTTATACTCTAGTGTTGTTCTATGTACGGTTATAGAAGTTTGAGGAAGGATAAATCGAGAAATCCAAAGTTCCAAAGAGACCATGCGCGGAACAAGCTGCACTTGGTCTGCCGACTGAGTAGAAAGTTGATGTTTGGATCATGTTACTTTGGCAGTGGAAACACCAGTTATCTTGCACCGTATATGATCTGGGGGACTGCGGAAACGCCTTTTTCTTACCCCTTCTTGACCTGAATCTGTACGGTAGAGCAGTGGAAACAATCCTAATATCTAATTTGTCAGATATGGACAGTCCACCTCAACATTGCTTGTCCAGCAAGATTCAACCCACTCATCAGACTACAGTGCCCGAGATCTAAGAATGCGCACAGACCCATGAACTATTCATATAATTTTCTATCTACCTGCCTTCCCACATAGGTAGGGCCTCTAAAGTAATGTAAATAAGAATGGCCGACCTATTTATACATTAATTCGTATAAAATCATTCAATTCACAGACTTGCAACATATAGATATCTCCTTAACTACTTGAGGAAAATAGCATGTTGATTTCCTGACCAGACAGCACCTTCGAGATAGAACCAATACGTATACCACGGGAACAAAAATGACGAATCACATGAACAAAGCGGATGATTCACTCTGAAATTCGGATAGCTTGGAAATTCCGATTCCGCAGGTCATGACTGACGATGCGGATCGAATCCATGAGGCGTAGGTTTATTGGATAATGGAAGACTGAATCAGTCCATAACTATCTTAGAGATTGCAAAGATGGACATTCCATACGCAGATAAACACTGCGATGGCGTCGGAGAACATAAATCATGTACATGATAAAATGATCTACTTTTCGTTATGAGTAATAATAACTACGTGACTAGGTATACAATAATGAGAAGAATGGAATAACGAAGATGAGTAGGTAGGAGGTACCATTTTTGTGATAATGCGGGTTACGATCATGTACTGATAGCCCTAACATCTACGGAGAGTGGGACACAACCCAGTAATGATGAACAGTTTATCTGATTTGAATTGAAAAATTAACAATCGCAACACAATTATTAATATAAACGGTGATACTTACTGGGTAGAAAAAGCTCGAAACAAAAGTAGGAACACCCACCTAATACAGTTGAAGAAAAAACAAGCACACTGGGTGCTGATCGCACGCAAAGGAAAATACACTCTATTCAGTTGGAATCGGATGTGAACAAGTTATTAGCAAAATACGATGTCATTCGCGGATGACATACTTTGGAAGAAGCACAAAAGAAGGCGAAATTAGTAAATTACACAAACAAAATTCAAGGAAACACTCAGAATTTTCCACGGGAATGGACCACCATTGCTCTTGCTTCATGGATTTAGAAATAGCCCAATGCTACCAACGTAACAGACCCATATGTTTAATGGTCATGGAACAGACGCCATGGAACTGTTGTGAATTTGAACTGTATTATGGAATAAAATTAACCTCTTTTCCAATTTTAAAACAATTGAGGATTGAGCTTTTATTTTCCTTGAGTATAAATAATATTGTTGTTTACACTCAAAGGTTGATTTATTGAGTGTTTTCTTTCCATGATGCCTGCAGAAACATTTTCAGAGACTAGCGCTCAATTGGACGTTCCATGAACGTTGTCATGTTCGATAGTGCTGCGCATAGCGGCACTTTATACAAGTTTCCCAGGTATTTACAACAAACGGATGGGTAGGCATAGGTAGGTAGGTACTAAGTACCAACCTACTTTCAAATCTCGGTAGTGTAGCTCACTACTGGTTCTTTCAGAAGAGGGTGAGCCGTGGCTCTGTGAAAATGGGCGGCGGATGTTCTCAGAATATTATTCTTTAACATTATAAATTAAAATCATTTCACATTCACCATTTCTTTCACCTAAAGCAAACTCTTGCGTTTTAGCAATCCACAATCACAAAATTATGAAGAATTGTGGATTAGGCGGAGGAGGTGTGTTTTCTCCCAGTGAGAGTAGGTACACTGGTTCATTCTGCTTCTTCTTTGAATTCATCAAAAATAATCAGCTATCAACACTGAAATGCATCACGTTATCCGATCAAACTTTAAGAAGGTTTTATTGCACTTTAAAAGAACATTACAGAACTTGGAAATGGCAGCATTTAATATTTTAGGTGGTTACAGACAGCAATCGAATCATGTGGCTAAATGGTAGGTAGGTAACTAGTAATAATAATGGTAACTAATAATAATTTTGGTTGAAACACCCAACAAACCGAATGAGCGTTTGGGGGACAGAAAGGTAGGTCCTGCTAATCCTGTACCATACTAGTCAAACGAATACCGTAAATCCCCTTATTCCAACCAGGACGCCTATTTCTGGCAATTTTCATATTTGTACACGAATTCGTGATTAGACCTTTTGTGTTGACCGTAGACCAACGATTTAAACGCAAGATTAAATCACAGGTTTTCTACCAATCAGGATATGTTGTTGACTAAAATTATTTTTGTAAACTAAGGGCCAATTTCAGTCAGTCTCTATTATTATTACCTAGTGAAAAAACGGCGTGTCTTACAAAATACCGACAAACCTCCTCTGCATATGAGTTCCAGTCATATCTGAGTAACTGAAACTAATTTTATATATATATATATATATATAATACTTTATTAATATTCATCAATTTTCAATTACAATAATTGAGTTTTTCTCTCGCTTTATAAAGGTTTTGGAGGTTGTTTCTGGTTCGTTATCTTTTTTTATCCTCATACTAAAAGGCTCGATAAATGGCAATCTTCTAGACCAGGCCTCGAATCCGACGTCTTGATCGTAACAGCCAGAGGGAAACCGCTCGATGCACTGAAAACTTGATCTCGATTTAAAATGGAAAATAATGTAATCTGCCATTATGCTGGACACATCTTAAGTTCCACAGCACAATCAGTGAAGATAAAGTTCCTCAGAATGAAGGAGTGCAAAAAATAAACTTACTTTCATTTTCCAGATTCTAATGACACATTAATAATGTCAAAAAATCAAAAGTCAATAAGAACATGGTATGTTCCATTGCCAAAAAATGTAACAGACCGATTGACTATAATACCTACCTCTAATTTAACAAAATTTATGAATATTCGTTTATTTTATTGGGTTAGAAAAACCAAGTTTTTTCATAAATGTATTTTTGTCCATAAGTTTTATATCCAGAAGTTTCCCTATATTCATAAAAATTTTATTTTTATTTTATTTTTATTTTATTATATTTATTTTATTATTGTTCAAGTTTTTTTTTATAAGCAGTTCATTATATGCATACAATTTAATTGCATTTTTCATAGGTAGGCCCCTACCTTCTACATTCACATATATTCACATATATAACCTACAAAGTTTTGGAGAGAGAAACAACTTTATCTATGTATTTCATTTATCTATTGTACCTGGTGTACCTACCAACCTTTGATATTCAGTAAATATGCATTGTAACAGTACAAATGGCTATTTCGGTGGAAAAATGAGAAATTGAGACAGTTTGGAAACCTAAGTAGGTAGCTCGATGTTTGTTACAAATATTCATATTTTTTGTCGTTTTAATATTTTTTTCCATCGCCCTTTCGGCGGAAACCTTTTTAAAAAAAATCTAAGTGGCCGGAGTGAGGTTTCTGATCAGTAAAATGCAATATTGTGGTGATTTAAGAAGGTGGCCGGAATTAGGGGATTTTTTCTCCGATTCCGGCCACATTTTAAACAAAAAAATATAACTACCTAATTGTGATATCGTAGTACTCAAAACGGCATTAGAAAGAGGAAGAGTGAGAAACATTGAACTAATTTTTCAATATTTTTCAATATGTTGTGTTTGAGTGAAAAATCTTGAAAAATTAATTTCATCTTTCTCACAATTCCTCTTTCTAATGCCATTTTAAGTGCTACGATATTTTAACTAGGTAGGTAATTGTAAGCTGGACCTTTGTGGGAAAAGGGAGTGGCTCCAAGAGGGAGGGATGTTACCAAATAGTCACTATACCTTGGTAAGACGTGACCACTGAAGGTGGGCACAGTCTGGCCACGATGTAGCTGCTTGTGGGGCGGACTATTGAAGGTCTTCACAAAGTTGCTAACGCGGGAGGTATATGTGGTACCGGGTGTGGATGAGCTGAATAGCTAAAGTGAACGAGCTATCTTCAACTCACCGTTACCACTGTGCCAAAAGAGAAGAACACTTGAAATACACAAAGTTACTATCCCTAATTGAGCTTGAAGTGTTAGTGACTGTTGGGGAGGCTGTCTGTTGGAGGGGGAACAAATATTAAAATCGCAATGCACTAAACTATGGTAATGGTCCGAGCACTTACTGTGTCTCTGCTTGGCACCCCTCTCACGGTAGTTCGATGCTCGTCAGAAGTAATGCTGAAAAGTTTATATTTACTGTGTGTTACTCCAAATGAGCCACGAGTTGAGGACTCTGCTGTATAATTTGTTACCTCAAAGAGCCACAGAAGATGAATTGTCAAAATGACTGTAAATGAACCTGGTATGTTACACACCTATACACCTGAATGCAAACCAGTATTCTATGTGCCTAAGCGCAAGAGGGAGTCAGGATAGCTTTGAAAGAAGATGCGTTCAAATCACACTTAGTGATCCACCGTTTCCAGTCATTCTACATTTCCCATTCAACAGTAAAGACCATCGGATCTTTACAGCCATACCGAGCGATCGAAGTGAGCGAAAAAACTAGGCTAGTCATACAAACCAGAGAGTACCCCTGTAATTCATGCATTATGTACCTACCTACTTAATAATTGGTAGGTATACTCTCATTTCGGTTCTGTGTGTGTCCCTCGATGTGTCTGTGGTCAGTTCTCGCTCTAGGCAAAACTACCTAATTAAAGTCCAAGTTTGATTAACTTGATCAGGGATTGTGCGGGTTAGACCTTATTGACGGTTTGCTATAGTTTCAATACCCTCGTATTTTCAGGAAGGCAATTATCTGAAACGTATTTTTTACGATCTAGCCCAAAATGGCTCAAAATCGAAGGGTAGTTGGAGCGTGGGCACACATTGCCCATCAAAGTCAATGTGAATAGATAGAATTGTAGTCACTGCGGCAAACTTAAATTGTTGTTACGCACTAAACGTCGAAACTATTTAGCCTAATCAGATGGAATTTTCAATAATTGTTCTAGATGACATTTGGAAGGTTCCATACAGTTTCATCATCATGGCCCCGATAAAGTCCAATATTATTATGCATAATGTCGACTAAGAAATTCAATCTAAAAATCCAAAATATTTCCAGTTCTATGTCTCCATGTTACAATAACTGTGGAACTGGATTTGTAAAGGAGTTGAGCGGCAGGACAGTAGATTGCACATAAAAAGCCCAGCCTCTCCACCTCCATGGTTTTCCAGTTTTGTTTAAACCAAGTATTTGTAAATGTTTGTTAGTTTTTCTCCAGAACTGGATCAATCGAGTGGATTTTTGGTTTGTTATGTTAGGGGCATAGCTGCACTAAACATTTCTTTATTCTCCTAAATGTGATTTATTGGCATAATTGGCTGGAAAACTGTAACACACACATTTACTTAAAAGAAAAGTGCAGGAGAACGAGTATTAAAAATATTTATATTAGTGTATAAGATTTAGTATGATAGACAACAGAAAAGATAGTATGAAAGACAACTAAAGACTTAGGACTCGGGTCATTGAGTTGCTGAGAAGTATCTCAATGATTTTTGATTTGTAGGAAGACCCTTATGGGGAAGTCAGTATAATCAAGTCAATATAATCAGGACCATTGTTCGCAACATAGAGAATACTGTACACTTATCACAGAAATAAAGAACAGTGGTGAGATAATTTCCATTATCTTTTGACAATCACGTTTTAACGCCCGATGAGGTTTATACTTATCACGCATTACACTTAAGACACGCAATAAGCCTACTCACTCAAATGAAGGCGAATGATTTTCCGTTACCATAGCATACCACCTTACTTTTAGGTAGTTATAGCTAAATTTACCAATACAATGGAGTGTATAAAAAACAAATGTTCAATTTAATTTTTATTTTCATAGGATTATATCTCGCATACGAACTTACAAATTTTAGATGTCTTGATAAGTGTACATGTGTACCTACGTCACATATTCGTTCACATTTTGTAAATTCTTAAAGGTAGATAGATAGATAGGTACCTATGTTTTTCATTTTCAAGACGCAACAGATTTCAAAGAATAAAATCTAAACAGCATTCAAGATACAATCTTACCCTAAAATGATCTACATTGCTCTTCATGTTCTGTCCACAATGTTATTACGGCAAATCGGCTTTCTGTCTTACATACAGTTTTTACTACGTTTTCTCTATTATTAAAAAAAAAGTGAAATGGTTGTTTAGCGACTAGCGAGGAAAGCCCGATGCTCGTGGCCGATATTAAAGTCCAGGGAGTTTGGGATAGGGCGAGGCCAGCGCTTTTTGACACACGCATTATAAATGCTGACGCTGCCTCGTACCTTTCCCAAACGTGGAACTCAACGGCACAGTCTGCAGCCAGACAAAAACACGAAAAATATGACAGAGCAGCTGAGTACCTTCGAGGTTCGTTCACGCCACTTATTTGTTCGTGCGACGGTGCAGTCCATCGGGAGTATGGAATCTTTCTCAAAAGAATAGCAAGTACCCTAGCTGAGAAGTGGTGCCCAAGTCCCAAGTGTTAGGGTGGGTTAAGGTACGAACCCAAGTGTCGATAATCAGAGCTGTGTCTCTTCGACTAATGGGCACAAGAAAGGTTATTCGATCGCTTGGATTGGAGGACGGAGCAGGAATTCCCTACATGGAAGACAGATGAGGAGATGGATTTTGAAACAACGAAAGAGAAAAAATCACGCGAAGAAAACCTCCCTGCCTCGATAAACCCAATAACTCAAATACAAAACGTTCTAATTAATTAAAAAAAAAAAAAAAAAACTGAAATACTATTATACAAATGTTACCCACTTGTACTACATTTATTTAGGTAGTACTACGAGCTACCGATGCAAATTCTACTTTATGATTTCAACATATTCTCACCAAATATCTGTTCGAGAAACAATTAATAATCTGTAGATGTTATTACATTGGACATGTGTCTTCACACACGTTAATCTATAATATTATTAAAAATGGATTTTGTTGAGCACATTTTTTGAAATTTATTTTGCTAAAAAAGTGTTGTCCAATACATTCATACTTTTTATTGGAATACTAATTTTTGTCAAATGAATGGATTTTGTACTAGTATTTTGATCTTAAGAAGTCAGGAATGGCACACATACATACAACAAAGATATGTACCTAAATATGAAAAAAACATGGTTTATACACATGAAAAAGTGTGTTCAGAATGCCTCAAAACGTATTTCTACAGGTATATAAATAGTAAATAAATTATATATATATATATATATATATATATATATATATATATATATATATATATATATATATATATATATATATATATATATATATATATATATATATAGTTCCTACACACCACAATACCATAATTGATCCAAAAATTGATATTAGAGCTTCTCCTCATGTAACTATTACTTAGCCTCCTCCATCTTATAAAACATTAAACTTTCAAGTAGCATGATTGTATGAGCAAATTTTCGTATTATTTCCATGTTGCTTTGTTAAAAAATTTGAGCACTTTGAGTAAAAAAAAAGTTGAAGTGAAAAAAAAAAAAAAAAAAAAAATGTAAACAATATTTTGCTATTTAAGTAGGGCTGGTTTCACCAAAACCCCTAACCATGGTTGAAGTAGATTGTTTTACCAAACCAGAGATTTGAAAGTTGATATTTACAGCGTTTTCCATGGAACGTCGATTCAAAGTTTAAACGTTGATTTACACGATATCAGCATTTGCCCGAAAAATGAGAGAGACAATGAGATAACAGTGAGAACAGCTGCTATCAACCTGAAAATTTCAATGCTTCTATCTTTTCAATCTATCCTGATAGCATCAGTAATTTGATTTATAAACTCGTAGGCCTCAGGCGTGGCCCTTTACTTCCACACCCTTTACATCCGAAACCAGTGCAGGGTTGAAATTTCGAACTACTGGAATTCTTCATCCTAAACAGATAATGTCGGGAGTTGTAGGTAGGTGTTCGATGGAATTTATTATGCATAACTGTAGCCACTACAGAATTCGACATTTCAAAGTAGGCTACATTAGGTCATAATTTGTACATACTTATAATTATTTCAACTTGAAAAGCGCAGGAAACATAATATATGATCAAGTTGCACGACCAGGAATTTACATGATATATTTGTATCTCCTATCACTTCATTGTCAACTGCCTAAGGCACATTAGGCCATCTAGACTCATTGCACCATTTCAAATAATGAGCCGCAGGCTATTATAACACCATTTGATTACAACATTTTACGAGTACAACTGCATTTGTATATGCTACATAGTGTGTTCCCAAAAACGTTCCCATTCTATTTGCTTCCTCACACTATTTATAGATCACCATATTTTAAATCGTAATTTTTAATCACATTACTTGACCCAAAACATTAAAATTCGAACTCTTACCTCACTAAGCTGTAGAGCTGTGACAGTGTCACTGGAGTGACAGGTTACGGTTGTCATCGGTATCACATAAGATACGTTCTTCATGATTAGCGGTATAGATCAACCTTAAGAATAACATTCTTTTCTGCAGAATGAAACCAATTTCAAAAGTCTACAGTATCATATTTTGTTAATTTTCGGATTTTAAATTTAAGTCTCAACATGAGGAAAAGTGTCAGCGATTGGTGCTTTCACCCTACTCGAACAACTGTATTTTAAAACGACGGTCGGCTTCGAAATAAACTGGAAAGCAGACGCTGGAGCCAGTTTTGATCCTGATTTAATGTAAAATTATTATTCTACTCATTTCGTCGATGAAAATTGTGTAGAGTTGTGTGCCGTAGGACACCTCTAATAAAATGGCTAAAACCCAGTTTTTCGTGGTATAATGGTTCATGCTTTTGGCTGCTCTGCCCAAATGACCGGCTACCCCAAAATTTCCTTTTGGGTACATGCTCTACACTACTATAGCTACAATATGAGGAAAGAATAATTTTTATCATTTAATGATGAAAAACAGGACGTTTCCATTTGTTTTCGTCACGTCAAGAGCATTTTTTAAACGCGTTTTTTGGAGTGAGCTTTTTTGTTGTAAAAAAAATGAGTACATCCCAAGATGTTTTTATATTATAATTATACCCTTACTATCAGTTTCTGTTAAGTTCGGATGTCTGTATAGTAGGGCCAAAAATAATTTTACAGACCTGAAACTTGAGGGGAATTATATATTTACAAATCGAGAGGAAATAACAATTTTGGAGAGGATTTATTTTTTGAGCTTCCCGTTTGACGTGGAACGACCCATATAGTGTAGGCAGGGATCGTAGATGGAGGTCATTTGCAGTAACATAATTCCTAATGCCAACAACCCGCGTGAATTCATTTTAGACTACAACCGTTAATGAACTTACAACAAAACTAACATCTGCAGATACGCGGCCATATTTCTTGATAACATTATTATCATAGCTGAGGGGGATTAGTAAGTGTAATTGATTTCGGGAGTTCAAACTCGAGCCGCCTTGTAGGATTTTAAACTCGTTAAAAGAAAATGACCTATAATCTCCGTTAAATTTAATTTTTTTAAAGGTTAAACTCGTATTTTTAGCCTAAGTGAAATTGGACTTTCCTCTATTGATTTATCATTATAAATCTCTAGGAAGAAAAACACTATTCATTCACTCACTGACTCGCAACGACTAGAACAATCCCACAACAAATTATCTGAGATCTTCAGCAAACAATATTTTTCTCAAATTAGTATGTTGTAACTGTTTGGGTAACGAACAGAACTGCGCTGAAGTGCTTAGGAAAAAAAAAAAAAAAAAAAAAAAAAAAAAAAAAAAAAAAAAAAAAAAAAACAAAACATGAAGTTGACTTTTTGCATACATTTGGAGGTGATGAGAATGCTAGGCAGGTAGGGGGACAGGTGGGAAAAGCATATCATGGGGTCATTTCCCTCGTGTAAAGAAACCACACTTCCTGATTTTGGGCATGTTACGCCCTCAGGCGATCTATATTCCCAGTCGAACCGAGAAAAGTCGGCCTAGGCTTGGCCTTAATTCACCTGTAATGAAAATCACTGGTCTGGTGCCAATTCGTGGATAGAGTAAAAACACAGTAATCTGACAATACAGGATACCAGACAAGAATGAAAAATTTAAGTTTTGTTTAAGTTGCAATTTAAGTGTACTAGCTCGACCAGACATTGGCGCATGACTAACACTATAAATATACAGAAGCTATTCGTCCAAAACAGATTGACTAAGTTTTCTGATTTATGGAAATAGTGTGTTTGTCAACAATCTGATGTATTTCTAAACCTAGAAATTTAGTGAAAGTGCCCGATTATCACTTTCAATGTATTTTTTCAGTACCTAAGGCGGCGGGAAAAATTAGTTTTGTTGATGGAGACTAAATCAAAAACTAAAATATTAGTTTCCTAATTTTATCTCTCATCTACCTAAAAAATTTAATTTTCAAAAATTCTGGTTTCCATTTGACTTATCGCCGTAGTTTATTGACTCTCTCAGCAGATCGAGAATGATTAAGTTAAATTATTCTCATCTCGGTTTGAATTGGGTAGAAATCATCCTCATGGCTCAAAAAACAGACGTGAGGATTTTCCAACACACTATACAGGAAAAAATACAGGTACTTACATCAAATCAATAAAACTACTATGTTAAAAAGATAAATCTATCAAAATGTTACGAAAAATTGGCCATTTAAGGAATGGTTTTGAATTAATTGATACTGGTGTTTGAAAATTCAATCGTTTTAAATATCATCCCTTGGGATTGATTGAAAGTTGATTTTGGGCAAAACCTTGTCTGATAAATGATTTTATTAACTTAGTTTACCTAGTTATATTCAGTTTTTGCCGGTGGGCAGCACATTGAGCGTCTGATTTATTTTGTCAAGGGGCTTGATAGATTACGACCCGCACGACACACAAGTCGTGCAATATGGTATAACCAAACTACCGATCTGAAATCACATGACATTATCATCATCATTATCATCTTACCTAATCAGTACGTAATCATTCGGTAATAGCTAACACGATTCAATTGACCCCAGAAAATTCAATGTATTATATTATTGTTATTATTGATACATTTGGATGTTTGAAAACCATAGTTTCCTATGTATGGAATTGTCACTTTTTTTCTTGAAATTCTTTATTTAAACATTCCTCAATGAAGTAAAGTTTTAAACACTTTCATTATAAACACATTAGTTGTTCTTTTACCGAATTTTTGTAGAAAATGAAGCCATTGCGATGGTTCTAAAAAATTTTAAATTAAAAATTTCGAAAGTTTTTATAATCGAAATCCGTTTTGTGGCATTTTGAAATGAATCCTTGAGTTTAACGCTTTTATATATACGGATGTATGTGTCATTTCAGACGATAACCCTCCTTATGAGTGAGATAAAAATTCCGTTCTTGCGCCAAAAAATCAAGCTTTCCAAACGAAAAGATGAGTTCGTTGGCTAACACATTTTGAGCTCATTAAATTGGTCAAATGTAAAAAAAAAAATCACTAAAAATGGCTTAAAACGGATTAAAATGGTTTAATTCATATTTTTTAGCAATATTTTAGCCAATAAAAGTTAATTAATACCGAATTAGATATTAATTGATTAGATATTAAATTTATACAAAAAAATCAGAAAAGTGTACTTGAATTTTAATAATAATTTCTGAAAAATCGATTACAAATATGATAGATTGCTAAAAATCGAATATCTGTTTTGAATCGTAGAATATTATTCAGTCCGGGTTTATTTGCCATGTAGTCGGTGGTCAACAGAACAGCTATCTAATGTGGATCTATCTAATACCTTCGTGTCAAAAAGTTCACCCCCCCCCCCCCCACTGAATCATGCATCTTCCTTATCATTTCTTAATCTAGCAGAAGCAGCGATTTCACATTCGGGAGATGTGACCCTCCAAACTTCCACCTTCAAAATTTCCACTCGCATTTTAGGTTGTAGACCTTTATGAACAACTTCAGTTTCTTGTCTGTCTATGTGCCCGGGAATCATTGTAACAAGCTTCATTTCTACAGTTTCCATCAGATTTCTATGACATTGTTTTTTCACAAGGACGCACGTACGCCTAAACATTGAAGAACGTAAAGACGTAAGAATCTAACATTACCCGCCGAACTCAGTTCATCGAGTGGGATCGTCTATTTAACATTTTCTTCTGTCACATGCTTGTTCGTGTTTACTTTACTGAATGAATAAACTCTTGTTCATTTCATTTTTCGTTTTACGTGGAACACTCTTTTACCTCTAGTGTGAGTTGTAGAGGCTTCTAACCACATTTCAACACCCTAGGGTGAAAAGGAAAGGACTATGCTTGTCCTACAAAGGTTCCCTGTGAATTTTACATTTTCTAGGGTGGACAGGAGAGAACTTAGCTCACTAAGCTGATCGGGATGGATTCTATAATTTAATTCGTCTCTTAATGTCTCAGAGACTCTTTCTATCAAATTTAAACTTCCAAGGATCAACAGGTGAGCATTTATCTCACTAAGCTGATTAGGAGAGAGCCTTTAGGAAGAGACTTTATTCGTCTCTTGTTGTCCCAGAAAGGCTCCCTACCAAATTTCAGTTTCTTAGGGTGAACGAGAGAGACACTTACGTGACTGCTATTTTTGTGACACATTTTGGTCTTGCAAAAAAGTTTTCTTTTTTTTTCAATAGGAAAACGAGTGTTCTACGCTAAATTATATATTTTCACTCTGTGAAGAAGCCCCAGTTGCTGGGGAGAAGCTTTGGTTAAGAACGAATAATGAATTCAAAACTGAGGACAGAAAGACCCATTTTTCGAATATTTGTATGGCATGTTACTAAGATGGATAAAATTGCAGTCCCATACCATTATTATTATGTAAGCACGTGGTGTGAATTCAGCTTGAATGCAACTTCATCTCCTGATGATGTTGATGATAATGGAGATAATAATCTTTAATATCCGCATACCATTTAGTTTAACCGCAGCAAAGTGTCGAATTTGCTAAATCACCTTCCAGGGAAATGACACACGGTGACGTAACACCTTGAAAATCTATTCGAACCTCTAGTCTCCATTAAAAGTCCGGTTAAATCCAGAGGAAGAAGCCCCGAAAAAAGGCACAAGGTTGTCTGGGAAGAACGCTCCGGCGGCCTGGTCACATTTTCGTCGCTCACCCATTAAATTAACTTCCAGATACCCTGCGGCTAAGTTCACTCATCTTTTTGTTCTGTTTGTTTTCTCGTCAAATTATACCACGAGGTTACTTATTATACTGGTATCGGATCCCGAACAAGGATTTCCTCCCCTTGATTTCATCTAGAAACTATGACAGGTTCACCGAACGGTCTGTAAATATTCTTTTTTGCTTTTCAAGGTAAATTTATTGGAAGAAGCGATGAGCCTACGAATTCGTAATTGCCAGCTTCGGAAGTTGGATCGCGCGGGTTAGTTACCTGAGGCGTGTCTAGCCTTGAACACGGGAGTTCGCTCGCCTCAATCAATTTCGTACTCGTGTAGATGCTGCTCCACTCGCCTATGAAGGATATTTTTCTCTGAATTTCAAGATAACTTTATAGTATACATCAGCTGTACCCTGTCACACTTCGCTGTGGCACATTGTGGTTTCATTGCTGGTCCATATATTTACAGATCTCTGTCGGTTGATTACAGTGGTTCAAAAGTTCAGCATCTCCAGTTGAGTGGGAACAAAATTAGCTACAGAACTCCTGTTTATAGTGGTAATCGGTGCATTGTACCGTTACCCGTGGTTTGTCCCCTTACTGGTAAATTGTCCCATCATGTCAGCCATTAACCATTTAAATTTAAAAACTGATGGTAGCTGCTGTTTTCAGTCCCGCCTCAACGCAAACGCTAAGATTGGTCGTGGTTTGTCCCGTTCCCGTGATTTGTCTCGTTACCAGTGGTTTGTCCCATTACCCGTGATATGTATCCTTACCCATGATTTATCCCAATATCCACAGCTGATCCAGTTACCCGTGGTTTGCCTGTTCATTTAGAACCCTGCTGTTATGCTTACGCTAAAGTACCTTCAAAGATGCAGTAAGTAGGTACCAATTTACCTACTTGAATTATTGTATAGGTTTCAATTTCAATTAATCATGAAACCCTACAGATAAATCTCGAATAATCTTGGGACCCTACTGATTTTTGAATGATCAGCTTCATGATGAATTTAAAGTTCTTACATTTATAAAATCACTACTACCGGTTTACCATAGCTTATTCATTGATCAGTAGGGATAGGCAGTTCCATCTGTTTCATGGATCGGAACTAGCCGTTGGGTATTTTTTCCCGTTACGATCCCGACATCCTAACCGTAAGTCAGATTTTTCCATCAGAAGGAGGGTTTTTCCACCTCAAAAATTGCTCATTACTAGGGCTACTATTTTCTATCTAACTGTCTTTCAATTTGTTAGAAATATCCGGAAAAAATTGCAGACCGTAAAGCGGTAAGAATAGTGAGATATCGGGGAAAATATGTGGAAAAACGAGAGTTATTGATGAATGAAAGGGTTGTTTTTCGGAGCTTCTAGAAGTTTGAATATTACACGAATCGGGAAGAGAAGGCAAGCTTTAAAAAACTACCTACATTTCTGCTGAAAAAACTGGGTGTGGCACATAGCTTTTTCGTATCCGTAACATGAATATTTAGACCATTGAAATATTTTAAATTATCCCATGATTCCATATCTAGAGGGGAATGGTAAATTAAGATGGAGTATGTTTTCAAACAGCTAGGGCGTGAGAAAATGAGGTTTGACGGAATTCACGTTTGCGCATGCGCTGAGTGAAATATTTTTTTGGAAACAATGTAACTGATAGGGAACATCTACACTCTAATCCGCACATTCCCTAAGAATTTCATCGAAATTGGACGAAAACTGTTGAACTTGAGTTGCTACAAGGATTTCACATTTGCGCATGCGCAGGAGATACTATTGATATGATCGGTTGAAATTGATATGGGATGTTCAAATCGCTTGCTCCCAACTATCCTCCGAATTTGTGCGAGACCGGACGACCAGGGCGTGAGAAAATGGTGCTTGTTGGAATTTACTTTTGCGAATGTGCAGAGCGAAGTATATATTTGGGGTGAATAGAACTAACAGGGAACCATTTACACTTTAATCCAAACATCCATTACAATTTCAACAAAATCGGACGAAAACAATAATTAAGCTTGTAAAGAGGATTTGCGGAAACACGACAGACACACATACTGACAGGCAGGCAGACAAACACGGAACAAAAGTTGTTCAAAATGCTCTAAAACGTAAAATGTGAGTGAAAATTTTGATATTGAAGACATACAATAAATTTTTCATCTCCAGCAAATGGAAATGCTTCCGCTACCTATAGGTAGACTCGCGAGGAAAAAAAATTAGGCTCGGACAATAAAACACCAAAAACAGCTTAAACCGCTATACAGATCATTTGCCAAAACTGATTGGGTAGAGCGCGCGGGCTGCTGCGGAACTCTAAGCCCCTCAGCCTATAATAAATAATCGGTACATTAAATTTTGAGGTTTCTAACGGGCGGTGAACTGATTTTTGAGGTTGAAAATGAGTCATAACAATAAAAAGCATAACTTATTTCTACTTTTTTCATTCGATTTTAATGAAATTTTCTGGGAATGTGTGGGTGAGGTTGAGGAAGGTCACCTATTGAGTTTTTCATTCAAAAGTGGTTCTCTATTAGTATAATAGTGATATAGTGTCACTTGTAAACAGTGCTCATACGCAAACGTAAAATCCATCGTGATTTTCTCAAGGCCAATTCGTCCGATCTCGCTCTCAGACGAGTAGTTGGGAAATGATGATCTGAAAACCTCATATAGGTTTTACTATAATCATATCATTTGTAACAGCTGAGCATGCGTAAACCTCAAATCCTTGTAACTAGCATCATTTCTACAGTTTTCATCAGATTTTGATGAAATTTTCAGAGATTGAGCAAGGCTGTATGTAGTCCTCGATGAACTCAATGGTAGTATTTGCGCATCCACAAACTAACATCTGTCAAGCTTTATTTTCTGAGATAGAGTGATATATACACTCATTGTTATATGTATATTTATAAAAATGAGTGTTTGTATGCTTGTTTGTTCTGTGTACAAATCCACATTTTAATATAATTGCAACGTGGAGAACTACCCTTATCAGCAGAGTAAGCCCTGAGGCTTGTTTCTTCCGAGATTGACTTATCATGCTGAAATTTGAAAGGGTGCCGCTCTGAAACGTGCGGAAAATAATTTCCACGAGAGGAACCACCGTGATCAGCTGAGGAAGCCCTGAGACCAATTTCTTTGCTAATCGACCTGCAATGCTAAAACTTGAAACGGAGCCTCTCAGGGACTTGCTGAATACAATTTCAACGAGGGGAACTATCTGATCAGCTGAGGCTAATTTCTTTCCTAATCTGCCTACATAGCTGAAATTTGAAACGACGGCTCTCTGGGACTTTGGGACATGTGGAGTATAATCACATGGTGCGGAACTGTCCTGATCAGCTGGAAAAAAAACTCCGGGCAACGCCGAGTAATCTAGCTATTCAAGACATACCTATATCGACGGAATGGTGAAGCCAAGGTGTCTCATTTTATCTCATTAATTTTCAGCTGTGCCTATAGTCCTGTGTCGATACACTTAAATTCTCCAGTGCCACGGTACTTAGAAATCAGCTCTTGTTGCGTACAGAGGCACTAGTAAAGTGTATGTGTTTTATTTATTCCCTCTCAGCAAGTACCTAAGTCTATGAAGTTTCATTAGGTAGTGTACCATTGACTAAATATAATAATTTATAGACAAGTGATCTGTTTATAGAAGAGCTGTGTAATACAGAAATAATCAACCCTAATCTAATAATTTACAGCGTTTTAAATTTGATTTTCTGTAACTAATTATCTTGAAACGTAAACTAACAAATCCTGAAAAGGACAACAATTGAATGGATGTCCAGTTAGTATGTTGTATGTATGTTAGTATGAGTAGTTAGGAAGTTTGTTATTTTTCGCAACTTTTCAGTAGGACAGAAAAACTTTCAGAACTCACTTTTTCAGATTTTTTTTCAGTTAGATAATACCGCACGCCCGTATCATTTCCCGCACAAGTCTCTTCTCTATGATTTGCATTTTACTGAAATCTACCGGTAGTTTACGATACCAAAACTGCTTTATTCTCGTTCGTCATTTTTAACATACGCCCTTCTTCTAGACACCCATTCAACTGTTGATCTTAGTTGACAATGAAGTTCTAAACCTATTGCAAATAATAAAGGAAAACCTCCAAAGGTCGCTATAAGCTCCAACTCCAGAACTCAATCTCGCGGGGGGCTTTTATCATAAGGGGATTCTCCGGAGAAAAACTGGGCCAGGGGCCCCCGACCAATGAGCCCCCTTCGTCCCGTCGACCTGACCACCATAACGATCTTCGCTCTCAGCGCAAGGTTTTGAGGAAGTGCGCTCGCTAGTGTTAATTATTGTGGCTGATGTGGGACAAGGGCACGAGTGCTCCTGACTCCTAGCTCGTACTCCTATACGCTCCGACGCCTTCGCCCTCGATACCCCCACTCAGCTGTGCTACAATTTGCGCCTTTTTGAAGCACGATCGTGGGTCCCTATTGACTAAATCTTCTTGTTCACATGAATTACTCAGCTAAAACCTTAATGGTTGATACAGCTTTCGTTCTCTCCATTGAGCTGAGAATTGACCACATCATCAAGTGTACTGACACACTTAAATGAATTAGCTAAAACTTGAGTGGATAAATCCTAGTTCTTACTTATATCTGAAAATGTTTAAATCGTGCCGTTTCAAAGCAAGAAGATGAATCCCTCTAGACTGAATTTCCGAGTTCACCGATACATGAGTTATTTAGATAGACGTTCAGTCAGGTATTAGTTCAGTCATCATTCCCTCCACGTATCAGTTTTTCACTTCGCGCCATTTTGAAGGACAATAGTAGGTTCCTATTGACAAATTCTCCTAGTTCAGGGTGAATTACTCAGCTAAAATCTAAGGGGTTGATACAGCTTTCGTTCCCTCCCTTTACCTGTGCTACAAATTACGCCTTTTTGAAGCACCATCTTGAATCTGTGTAAACCATATCACCAAACGAACCGATCATATCTGAAACGTAAGTGACTCAGTACTTGTGCTCCCTGCTTTCTGAAAATCTTTAAATGCGCTTTCTCAAAGGACTATGATCTTGACTGAACCTTCGAGTGAATGGATACATGACTTAGTCAAACTCAAAGTTGCACAGTCATAATTATCCCCACTTATCTGCTATACCATTTACTCATTCTAGCAACTCTCTAAATTACCCCCACTTTGTAGTGCAACATATATATATATATATATATATATATATATATATATATATATATATATATATATATATATATATATATATATCACTCTCCTTAGGATTGAAATAAAAAACGCGTTCTTACGCCAAAAAGTCAAGCTTTCCAAATAAAAGGATGTATTTGTTGGCCAGCACCTTTTCAGCACATTAAATGTGGTAGAACAAAAAAGTCCAGTCATGCAGCATGACCCCATGAGCGAATTTTTGAAGACATCTTCGACATTTCAGTCGCTATTGATCGTGTAGAGAAATTTACAACTAGCGAACGGCATTATTTCGATTTTTGACTGATTTTTCAACTATGAAAGTTTTGAAAACTTGATACATATTCTTATAGGAAATTTTACGCTGATTCCAAATATACCACATGTTAGTATGCTGAAAAAATTATTTTGCACAACAAATCGCCAAAAAACAGGCTATTTTGAAATTTTTGACTACATTTTTGAAAATTTCAACCCGAAGATGTAATCCGATCATGCTGGCCAATGAACTTGAACTTTCGTTTTGTGTCCTTAACATTTTAAAATTTGTTTGAAGTTTCTAGCACAATTCTACGGACAGTTATCGTCTGGAATGACACATACATACATATATGCATATAGGTATACATATATACATACATACATTAAAAAATGCGTTAAGCTTCAGAATATGATTCAGAATATCCTGAAACGGATTTCTGCATAAAGTGTTTTCAAAAATTCACATTCTACAAATTTTGAGGCGAGAGCAGTAGCTTAATTTTCTTCAAAAATTCGCTAATAACTAGAAGGGGCTAAAATTGTTAAATGTATGTTTTTCAGCAGAATTTTAGTCAAAAGAAGTCTATCAGCTATAAACCAAACAAAGAAAAAATTTATGCACAAATAAATGCTGTCAAATGAACTAAAATTTTATTATTATTTGTCGAAAAATCGATAACAACGGCACAAAAAAAGCTACAAATACAAAATCTTTTTTTATTCGCTTACTATTCCCTATATTTTTTCTCATAGATTGGTAGTTAACAATTTCTTGGCGCTCAGTCTTCAAATTTAGAACAATAAGTATAATATTTATAATATACTTAATATTACAATTTACGAAAAATTCGCTCATTTGATCATGCTGCACGGCTGGAATTTCTTTGACGAAACCTATAAAAGTAAGTTTCAAATATAATTTCTAATATTACAATCACATTTTAATAAATTAAATTTATCACTAAATGTCTTGAAATTGAGGTACCTAATGAACCACTAAGTAAAAATTTAGATTTTTGGTCTGGTTGGATAAAGAATTCTTCAGTATCCATTTCTCTGGAATAGTACAATGGAAGCGACGATTTCGCAATATCGCATGTCCTGAACTGCACGTTTCAGATAGATAATAACGATGCACCTTTTTACAACTGCCAATTATTTCGAAATGAACATAAAAAAGTGAAGACCTAGCAATTTCACCAATCTTATTCGAACTCCTACAATGCAAGCCTCCGTCCCGCACGTAAATGCTTCACTATTAAACTTTATAATCCCAAGGTCGGCGTAAGAATTACGTAACGCGCGGACGGTAGAGGAAGGACGATTAGTTATGTATTTTTTCACTAGTTAATTGTTGAGGTTCAGGACGATTAACGCCATGCGGCGATGGACGTGGTACAGATGTTGGGAATTAATTACGCCCTGAATGAATGGCCAGTCGACACCTTCAAAGTGATAGAGGTATGAGAATGAATTAAATGCATTAAGTGCTTCTATTGCTTCTAACTTTTATACATTCTATTTTCGTTAAAAAATTTCCAACATGTACTCAAGTTTATATATTAATTTATTGCTATGCAATTCGTAGGCCGACCCCCAACAATTTTGACATGGATATGTCTTTGCTCTGGGGGGTCAACCAAAAATTTCCGTGACGCAAAATTTCTGTCACAATTTCAGTGTTTTTCACGTACAACCCATTCGTTGCTAGGGGAATGGAACTTCCGCAGTTTTCATCGCACAGAAATCGTTCGCCTCTCGTTGGAATGCGCTTGATTTATGTGATAAATGTTCACATCTCAAGCTACCAATTCCCCCCTCCTTACGTACCTGGCTACATTCCTAAACTAAGTTGATTGGACTATAAACAATTTTAATCAGCCGGTTACAATATTCTTAACGTAAAGCAATAGCAGAATTTACTCCACTCCATAGGAAACATTTTCATCCATTTGACAACAGTCGACTGTTAACAACAACTCATTGTAGTGGCTTCTCTCCACAGTTATTTTCAACATTTCTATAAGTAAACCGTTGTTTTGTTGGAATTAGTCGGGATTCGTTTAAAGTTGAAGGATTTGTTTACAACTCTCGTGTACAACCGTTATGAAATCCCCAATCAAAGACATATCCATGTAACATGGTATCTGCTTGTAAAGCAGATAGTGGAACTCGTTTACGAGTTACTATAAAATTTGCGTTTCAGTTATGTTAACTACTGCGAGGTGCGTGGCCAACAAGCTGATTTTTTATGTAACGTCCGTGACGAAATTAAAGATGATTTTCACGTACAACCGAGTAGTTGAGTAGTTGCAATAGATTGTGTCACAATTTCAGTGTTTTTCACGTACAACCCAGCCGTTGTTAGGGGAATGAAACTTCCGCAGTTTTCATCGCACAAAAATCGTTCGCCACTCGTTGGAAAGCGCTTGATTTATGTGATAAATGTTCACATTTCAAGCTACCAATTTCCCTCTCCTTACGTACCTGCCTACATTCCAAAACTAAGTTGATTCAGGCTAAGAATTGCATAGCAAATTATCCTCGTTTTCTACGCAGTAGAAAAGAGAAAAGATCCGGCGAGGCGCGAAGCGCCGAGTATAGATTAGGGGGTCCAGGGGGGCGACGTACTCACCAACCATCAGTCTTTGATAACGCGATCACGCGAAACGTTGACAAAAACCCTGTGAGTTTATGTTTTTCTATGTTTTCTATCTAATCCTACGGATTTCGTTTATATATATATATATATATATATATATATATATATATATATATATATGATATATGATATATGATACATACAGTAGCCATCAGTTAGTAAAAATCTGGGATACCTGGAAATGTCTTGGAATTTGATGCATCGGAATATGTCAGGGAGAAGTCAGGGATGTTCGTAAAAGATGAACGTTAGTCAGGGAATTTCAGTGGTACGGGGAGGTCTTTAGAGTCGGTGCCAGACATCTAATATATAACATACTAAAAGTATTGGTTTTGGATGTTTTGTTTTGGGATGCGAGCTTGCGAGGTTGGATGTTTTGTTTTAGGCTATTTTACGATTTCTGAGCATCTAGAGAGCCAAACTATACACCTCATTCTGATCCATTTGTCCTCAAACCTACTCGTTTAGCCTTCATCATTCGCCAACGTAACAACGACCATGCCTAACCACAGCAGCGGCGCTTTTGGTAGAGTGTTCACCATTATTTAATTCAAACCACCGGCACCTGGAATACATTGCATAAAAAAGCATAGGATGAAACAATTTGGACAAATTGGTCCAGTAAAATAAGAAAACGCTACAAATTATTACACAAAGGTAAATACACATATCAAAAACCATTACACTCAATGTACTTCAAAACGGATTTCCATGAAGGAAATTTAGGATTCATTGCAATAGCTTCATTTTCTTAGAAAATTGGCTAAAACGTTCCGACTTTGGTAGACTCGGAAGTAAATAACCTTCGGTTGTTGAAATAGAAATACTAGTTTAATTAAGAATAGTTCCTAAGAATTGACTAATGAATTAGGTATTTAATAAAATAATTTTATTGAAGTAGGTGATTTGATTACCTAACTACGCTTCACATGCCCAATAGGATACTGAAGTTATAATAAACTCGATTTCAGGAAGTCAGAATTCCATTGGAATTATATTATCAGCTGATACAATTGTCATAGTTTTCAAGGCGATTTTTGATACGATTTACTGGTTACGATTCACTCCCGTGTCGATGTCTTTTTTCTTGACGATGCTTCAGCCCTTAGGTAAAGCAAACCAATAAACACATAGCGACTGGGAAGGTTTCGTTAGATTCTTTGGGCGGATACCTATAGTTAATGCAGATACCGTTAAAATGTTTTGTCTTGGTCGATTACACAGGTTCATTATTGAAAATAATAAACCAAAATAAAAAACTGTAAAACTCCAAAAGACGTGTGGGTAAAGCTGCACCAAGAGCATGGGTATGTATTGCAAGAAGACACATGTCAACATGAAAATCCGCTCATCGGAAGCCACCTGCGTTCCATTGTAAAATGGTTTTACAATAGAATACCTATAGTGTTGGAGTGTGGGATCTAGATGGAAGAAGTACCAACTTCTACAGCAGTGTTTCTTTGAGGGTGAGTATTGGAAATACCGTCCACATTGCAATATTATCGACTAATCACCTGTTGATTACAATACAATATGTGCTGCGTTACACTGAATGTAAAACTCATTTCTCGCATTACCACTTATCCGTGTAAACATACTCGAACTAATTTTTAATACCCTTCATGCGATTTTACCGCTATTTGAAAAACTTGTTCATCCAAGTCCTGTACTTACAGTGTTGCTAAGAGCCAGAAATATCGAAGCCCATCATGAGGGCTCCTTGCACTTTTAACAAAAAATGATGGTTATGAGTCGGAATGTAACAACACATGCACACCCTTCACTACTCCTGTGAGTTCTGATGGCCTGTTCTAAAAGTGAATTCACAGTTATACAATTGCACTTGTACTGAGCTACTGGGCCAGTAGGTTCGGGGGTAGTCAATCTTCTTAGATTTTGTTAGATACTAGAAAAATATTAGGGACGTCCGAGATGGTTAGATGTGTGGATGCTGCTCAGGCCTTTAGGTGCGTCTATCACCGCGAGTAACCGGTTTTTGGAAACCTGCGAGATCTTAGCAGGTGGTAGCCATAGAACACAGCTTGCGGAAACAGCTCGGAAACTTTGGAGTAGGCATCAAGAGCAACCTCTACGTCAGACGTTCTATTGCAAATGGATCAAGCAGGTGAAGTCGGAAGCAAGAACAAGGAGCAATCATTCATATTGGTTGAAGTCGTTATTTGCGAGTTGACATACCCTTGAGGGTTCATAGCGTAGAAGAAGGGAAACGCTATTGTGTGGAGCTGGTCACCAAACGAAAGTGAACGTGAGCATGGAAGTGTCGGGTTAACTTGCCTTTTTAAGTCTTGTGCTTTCCTCATGGAAAAAACGGACCAGTCACTCCGACTCCTAGGAGTCACGGACCCCCATTGAAAGGTTTGGGATCAAGGAAGCTGAAGAAGGAGGAGGAGGGAGGGAGAGACAGGAAGTTCCCCTATAAAATATAAAAATAAATGAAAAAACAAAGTTATACCTATAGCTTTTTTTTCACTGATTCGGTTTTAGAATGGTCTGGAACTGATTTGACATTCGATTTTTTTTCTTCTCACCATTGGGTTGTCCCATACCTCTCAGGATCGACTCCACTAGGTCGTCTCTCGAATGTAAGTAGCCTGGCCTTTATGACCTAACTTCAGAAGGAAGTCCTAAAAAATGGAAAAAAATCGAAAACAAGCGTTTAAAAAAACCTATAGTTTGTTGATGAAAGTCCGTAAACCTACAAATCACATTGCAAAAAATATAAAAACACCATTGATGTCAATATCAATGATACAATGGCCACGAACACAAATCTGTGTTAAAGTTCAAATCTCTATTAGTTTCCCACCAAATGAACGAGGAATAAAATCGTGGTGAGCATAGATAACGATGATTCATCTCCAATCATCTTTCATTTTCCTTTACCACGGGATAATCACTATTCAGTAATACTGTAACCGTTTTCCAGGAAAACTGAGTTTAGTGTTACTCAATTGTCGGGTCTGGTTATCTAATTTAAAAGCATCCGTTGGTTCGTGGCTATTTGCATTTAGATGCCCATCCAAATTTAGACGATCTCCCCTGGTTTTAAGGAAATATTTCCCAACCTTGAATAATTCTCATCGTCTCTGGAAACGCTCCATTGAGTTATGCAAAAGAAGACGCGCTCAGTATCAGAAATCGTGTTATATAAGCTAAAAAACTGCAGACGAGGTGGCGAGACACTAATTGGTGCAGAAAACGGAGGTCCATGATTAGAATCACGTGATGGCATCTTCATTAATGGGTTGTATCGGGACTTCTGCCATTATTCGTTTATTTTCATTCTTTCGTATGTTAGCTTTAGGCAAGATCGCTAAAATGTTGAAATCTTAAATCGAAATGGGATCAATTGTAGTCTAACGGCTCGACGAATATACTTATACCTACTAAGCTCAGTACGTTCATTAAGTATGTCCGACAGATGGGAATAGGGTATAGAATAAATCCTTCGTGTACTCCTTCATTTAGAAACATTCTACTCTTTAAACACGGACCTTAAAACAAATGACTTCAAGGGAAAAGCTGTAAAAATAATGTTAAATGTAATATAGTAGGTATGGATAAAATCTGTTCCAAGAATGGTTTCTTAGAAAATAAATTATGTCACGGAATAAAATAATAGTATAAGAAACTGTTAAGTAGGTTCAGGGTTTGTAAACAATGAAAATTTATAATATTTAATATTCAATACTCTTTAAACATACCAATAAAACCTCCACTTAGAACCTATTGTTGGGGATGTAAAAGTGGACTGTATTTTATTCTGGAAGGTATTGAAATATTTGAGTCGATGGTTCGGGCTCTAGATTCTATACAGAGAACTTTCAGGCTTCAACAGGAGAGTTGGAATGGTCCCAAATAAATATTCCCCTTGAATAAATAAATGAAGGGCCCTGAATGTAGGAATTTGGATGGGATTGACATGTACAATATTATAAAGTTTGAACAAATGAATTGGTATGAGGTGTAAGGATTCTGACCTGATCGCACGCACACTTCTTCCTTGTCGCTAGGGACCCCCTTCCCCCGCAGACATCCAGCAGCCAATCCATCGTTGATACTTCGTTGATATTTGTAGAGTAGGACGATCCACGAATCTGCGGAAAGATGACATAGAAAAATGTGCACAAGAAATCTAAAGCTATAAATTGACAGTATGTCAAAACGACGGTAGGTAAGACAGGAACGGGAGTTGAGAATAGATGCTTTACTTCAGGATTAGTGGGGATAGAGAGGTTATAGACATGCAATCCAAACCGAAGTTCCTATTCAATGTTTCCAACCCATCCAACAAAGGACACCGACCCATTTGCACCAAACACCTATGAACACACCTGAGCGTGAGCGAAGCAATGCCCACTAATAATAGGTGAATGTGAGAGTATTAGCGATCAAGGTGGAGGAAGCCGGAAATACGAGTCCCCCTCCTCACAGCTCATAAATGTAGTATTTCAGTGTGGACATTCATGTTACAAGAACGAGCAGGCTATGTGCCTCACCTAACTCAGCAAATATGCAGATCGATCCCAAAAAGCATTAACTTGTCATTCGAATAATGGGAATGGAGCTAAACAAGTAGTTCCTTCTCCTTTGCCAAGATTTATGTAACACTAGCCGCTCCGGCTCGCTTTGCTCGCCTCCACGTCCAGCCGGGGAGCAAGCCCCCCGGACCCCCCATTAAGTTGCTCGCTTCGCTCGCAAAGTGTGGAGTGTAGGGAATGTTGCTCGCTTCGCTCGCAAACGGTTGATCTCCAAGGGTAGGTTTAACGTATGTAGGGAATGTTGCTCGCTTCGCTCGCTCGGTTCGGCTGTATATGTGTAGGAAAAGCCCTGGACCCCCTCCGCCCCTCTATTAAGTTGCTCGCTTCGCTCGCAAGGTGTGGCTGTATACATGCGATGTATTACAATTGAAACATGTAGGGGATGTTGCTCGCTTCGCTCGCAAACGGTAGATCCCTAAGGGTAGGTTTAACTTCTGTAGGGGATGCTGCTCGCTTCGCTCCCTTGAGGAAGTTATACTGCCCACCCAACTTGGCAGACTTTTTTTTCTGTTGGAAATGCTTACTTACAAAATAAATCTTATAAAACTATGTGGAACCACGAAAAGTCTATTAGGGGATGTTGCTCGCTTCGCTCGCAAGGTATAGCTGTATATTTGTACGAAAAAACCCGTATTCGGTTGAAATGTCTCCAGCCTTCAACGCGCACGTGCGTAGGCCTGCTCGCAACATTATGAAACGGCGGCGTGGCTCGATTAACTTCTGGTGTTAATCGCTTCGCCTCGCTTCCCCATGCCCCGTCCAACTTCCCGTCACTTTTTTCGATATCCGATTTCAGATTTAGATTCGACGGGATCAAACCTTTATTTTGCCCGCGAAAATCGTTCCGAAAAACGTACCTTTACGGAGTATATTTTAATCGGAAAACAACCAAGTTTTTCGTCAGACTTTTCGAGAAAACGGGTCCGTACTCTTGCATTTTTTTGACGCATTTCCCGATACTTTTTTCGCGATTCGATCGGGCCGTCATCTTCCACGTAGAAAAACCTACGAAACCGGTATTTTTCCGGAATTTTCAACGGCCGTTTAGAGGGGTAGGGGAAGCGGGGAAGTCCAAAAAGCGCATATTACAACTTACTTCGACCCACCTCCCGCCCTACGGCCCATGGTTCGGCTGGGATTAGAAAATTTTAAATTCGCTTATACACCCTATCGGAAAATCCCAAGAAGATCCCCCCACTCGTAGACTCCCCCCACTCAGCCATTTGGCCGTGCATAGACACGACAAACAGACAGACAAACGGAGTTTCATTCTTATGAATAGTATAGATAGAGATAGAGATATATACCTACCAGAAGTGGGTCAAATAATATCACACATTGCATTTGAATGGAGAAAAAGAAAAAAAAAAGAAGAAAAAAAAAAAAAAAACTGAAGATTAGGTACCTTCGCTCGAGATCTTTTAAATAAGCATCGCAAAAATCGATTGTAGTGCTCAAGGTGGCAACTTGTGTAAGTTATGGTACTAACTGGGTCAGTACTTGGCAAGGGGAAGTACTGAACTCTTGCCACTTTCACTGCACAAATGTCTTCCAGAAACTATAAAATAATATTCATCCATGCTACGATGCCGGATGTATAATATTTATTACAATGGAACTTGGTGTCTGTTGAGAAACTTTGGGTATAGATAAAAAATTAAAGAAGAATTGATAGAGGTAGGCATCAGTTTGCTTTCGTTTTGGTCCATCAGCTTCCACATAGTTTTTAGGCTAATCGGAGTACGAGTGTTATAATTCCATCAATATGAAACATCTTTTTTTTTGTGAAAAATTGACTGAAAAAAAAATGAGAGGGAGGATATTGATGTGTTGGTAGTTGTGATGGCCGATCCAATGACCCCACTAATATGTTATTTTGTAGGTACTATCGTTTCTTTCTGAAGTCATACGAAATTGATTGGAGGCAGAAGTGGATTGTTGCTAGTAATTTGTATGTGGGACCAATTATTCATCTTCATGAGAACTTCCATGAGCTTCATGAGCTTTCCAAGGTATTTCAGTGTTATAATGGTTACTGTTACGTACTTGGAGCAATGCCTACTGTAGCAGGAGCTTCATTGATGCAGGTCCACCATAAAACAGAATCAAATTTGGTCCTTTCTGTAACAACAATCGTACCTACTCCTTTCTTCGCACAATGAATACATAGGTACCTTGTATCCACTAATTTCTTTCCGTTTACCGAAAAAAATGCAGGTAATGTGATCAACCGTTAATGTGATGACAGTTTGTCATCATTTGGTATTCTTCTTCTACTTTGATTTGCGATGCCCGGGGTGATGTCGGACACATTCTTTGTGTCTGAAAAACTGAAAGATAACTTCCCGGAAAGCACAGAGGAAGATGGCGCACAGTGTGAATTTCATAGAACAAAACACGACTGGATGAGTGAGAAAGTAACAGTTACGCCGCAAGCTGTGTTTCGCCGATGAGCGCTCTCGTTTCCGGCTAATGGAAATATTGAGAAATAATGTCCCATCATCAATGTACCTACATACAATTATCAACATCTCCAAGACTGAGTATATGTTCGATTTCCATTCTTCAAATCTAATGTTTTACAACAACAAAATTTAGTTGCATTTACACCAAACGTTATATTTTTAATAAGTTTAATATTAAAATAGTTTTACAGCTTACCGGCCAAAAATTTATGAAGGTATCGTAGATAAGACAGCTTTAAGGAAAATCTCTTCAATTGAAAAGTGAAGGACTTCAAGTCCATGAATCTGATTCATAGAAATGTTTCCTGCATTACTGCTCCCAATTAGATGTTCAACAATTTTATCATTAGAGCACATTTGTGTTTTACAATGGGCCATGGAATAAGGGAATAGTAGGAGTAGCAAGGCAAAGGTACATGCAATAGTCGCCTTCCTTCCGTCAGAAAATGATCACTGCGGTAATAGAGGACCATCCACCGCATTATTGCCCCTCATCCATCATGAGAACCTTCCTTGGTTCTTTTTGTCTTTTGATGAAGAACCCACGGACCTACCAAACCGCTGCAGATTGAGGTGTTTCATGAACAGCCAACTGCCAAGGTCATGGACGATCGTGCTCGAGCTTGCAATGATGAAATTTATGGCAACTGTGACATGATATTTTTCGGAGTAATAACCTACCTCCGGACAATACGTAGTGACGTGGGTGCAGTTGGATTTGACATTGACGCTTTGTCATTACCAATGAGGCTGCCATTTTTGTTTGTACCTCAATGTCTACCTCAGCGGCTTGTACAGTTTGTACGCCTACAACGCACGTCGTCCTAATGCGATCTCGAGGATCTAATGTGAAAGAAAATTTGGACTTGTGGTTCCACTTCCTGGGTTTTGAGTTTTGAGCTTAATGACATTGCTATTAGTTCTCCAGCTAGGCTTTATAGCATACCTAGATGTCTTCCGTAGTCCACTAACGACTAATTCCTAGTTTGTTTCCATAAAAGCTGAATGGCTATTTCCTTAAATGTACACCACTTTTAACCACCACATAAACCACTAATAACCACCAACCACCTCAACCACCATTAGTTCGTCCCTGTGATATTTAATATAGATATATCCCCATCACCACCAATACATGACTCTATATAATTCAAATTAGGATATTGAAGGGTTGGCTGCATGAATATATGCCATTAAAGCATATGATGATACATGAATGTTATGTTTCTAAATTCCCTTTGTTTACAAAACAAGTAGGTACCGTGGACGGAGGAAACACATTTTTATACGCTTTTCTGAAATATTATGTCTGATGACCAAAAAATACACGCTCTCCCAATGAACGATTTTGATCACAAATAAAAATCTCAGGAAATACATATAATCCATTTCCGGCAAAGTATGGTTCGCAAAAATTTTTGGAAAACCAAAATCCTTTTACTAATCCATTTGCAGAATGCGAAGCAATCACTACCTATCCGAAGACTATCTCAAGAAAATTGGTATAGAAGACTCGCCATATTGTTCCACTTCTATCCAAGAAGTAGAGGATATAACACACATTGTTCTGCTATATCCAAAATCCGCTACCGAACGAGAAATCCTGTTCACCAAGATTTTGAAGGAAATGACTGCTCCGTTTAATATGGACTTGTTACTTTCGCAAAATAATTGTGAAGTTCCTAACCAACATCAACCACAGAATATAATCCTTTTATTTAATTTCTATTTATGGCTGTATTGTGCGAACCAATGCCAAATAAAGTTATATATATATATATATATATATATATATATATATATATATATATATATATATATATATATATATATATATATATATATATATATATATAAAACCATTTGAAACAATGTGTTATAATCGCATCACAAATGAAGTCAGAAACGTCGTTCAGCGTCTTCGAGCGGGTCTCAGCGAGGGGTCAATGACGGGCTGGCGAAGTCCCGGGGTGATGCACGGATTTTCGTTTGCGGAGGTCACGGCCGCGAAGTCCCTCCAGGAAAGGGGGTCTCCCATTGTCGGCCTCTCTCGATTGTCTCCTTCGATCTGAGCCCATCAATCATCTTCAATGACCTGACGGTTAGGTCCTTTTAAACGTTTGTCGAACGCTTGATGGGTGTTGAGCCCCGCTTGTGAAGTGTTAAATATAGATAAGCGCCATCCTTCACAGTTACTTCCAGCTATGGAATGTTCAAGCCTACAGAGCTAATTAGGTTTTGCTCTCCAGCGGGGTTCTTTGCATTTCTGGTTATTAAGAGCTAGATTGGCTTTTAGCAAGTTTTTGAGAAAATGAAGATATTCCAATGGGTCCAACATTTAAAACAAACAGACCAGTGCTCACGAAGTGAGTCACACGATAGCTTTGTCTATCGATATTAGTTTTGTGCTTGCGCAATGGTTATTACTCTACCAATCGCGATATAATTTATAGAACATTTTTCTAAAACATATACCCACTTAACTACCTACTTAGTTTGAACGAAATCGGACCGAAAGATGATGAGAAATCGACGTTATGAGAAATTAACGTTTGCGCATGCGCACAGGCTACTGTTGATTCGACGGCATTGAAAATTATAGGGAGCTGTCTAAGAGCTAACCCGCACAATTCCTGAAAGTTTCATCGGAATCGGACTGAAACTTGGCATAGTTTTGGGCGTGAAAGGATTTACCACAGACAGACAGACATACATTAGACGGGCAGACACGGAACCAGAATTGATGAGCAAGCTCTGAAACGCAAAAAGAACCGGAAATTTCGATTTCGGAGGACGAAAATTTTTTTGATTTCAATCACGTACACAAAGCTTCCCTACCTTCGGTAATGAGGAAGCAAAAAATGGTTTTGGTCGATTACAAAGGTTTAAGGCTGTGCAAACGCGAGGCCCTCGCTCGTCTTAGCCCGAGAGAGCGCTCTGATGATTGCGGGTAGCCGACTCAGTTCAATGGTAGCTCAACTGGCAGCGCCAGCGGCAGTCAGCAAGAGGGGAAGTTGATATCTCCCCCACCCATCCATGCCCATAAAGCCACACCGATACACCGCCGGCCAACCCCGGCCCAACCCTCCTCGCTGGCAACCGGCAGTCCTAGAGTTTTTGTTTTTATTTTTTCTAAACCATCGTGGAAAAAGCGAGTGCATTACTTTCAAATAAAATGATCGGTTTTTGTGACTGTAGTTAAGAAAAAAAAGGTTTCTTCATTATAATAGGAATGCTAAAAAAAGAAAGTCATCATTCTTTTCATACATAGGTTCATAGTATTTATCTGTAAAGATTTATTAACTTTTTGCGTCTTTCTTTATTAAATATTCTGCGACTCAAAATAAAGTTTAGAACTTTTGTCTTTTTGCGCAGTTTTTAACAATTTTTTTTAAAAACAAATATTAATGAAATTTAAGTACGTTCTCCTTCCTATTTTTTTTTTTGATAATATAATAATGTTCCAGTCCATTGTTGGTAGGTAAACTTTGTTTGATTAAAAGTCTGCAAAAATAAAAATTCAACCATTACTAGCATTTTTAACCATTTTAAAGCAAAATTCTCGAATTTTTTCATCGCAAGGATGGCAATTTTATCTCAACCCTTTGAGGAGCTATAGTTTGGCACATAAATACATACACATTACATCTTACATAGCATTTCCAAATCGACTTCGACATTTTCCAATTAGAAATGTACACCTTCAAAATGGCATGATGAACAGTTTCTAGGTTTCGACATTTTCTAAACAGGTTTCGACATTTTCCAAATATAAAAGTAAGGAACAACAACTGTGACACCCTATAACATACAAATTGCCAATACCTACATTCTGGAAACAAAAACAAACTACATTCTTGAATTGGACTTTTCAATCCATAATCTACCATTTAGACGCTCTCCTAAATTATAGAGTGACATGGTTTTTCGGGGAGATTTCTTCTCAGATTCACACCATGCCCAAATTTATTTGTAAAATGTTGAAACCTTTTCGGAAGGTGTCGAAACCTATTAGGAAGATGTCCATTTCTATTCGGAAAAATTTCGAAATCTATTTAGACTTGATTAAGTTCGATGGAAGAATATCGAAATCTATTTGGACAACAATGTCGAATTCAATTTGGATTTGCTATAGGTATGTATTATATTTTTTCTCGCGTTAAACGGCGTACATATCGCTAAACCCTAAGATCCGTTTCAGAATGCCTCAAAATTAAGAAAATTTTCGAAAATGATTGGAAGCAATGGCAATTGCTTCATTTTTTACGAAAATCCGCTGAAATCTCACAGCAATAGTAATTAGTGTCATTTAAAAACTATAAATAATTGCAAGAATCCAACAATTTATTTTTAGAGCTGAATATTATTTAGAAATTTTTTTGCCGAGAAACGTATAGATAGTTAACCATCACATGCATGCGTGTGTTAACGATCACATTGCATAAAAAGTGCTCAAATCGGTAATTAATTCAACATAAATGTAATTCAAAAAAAAAAAAAAAAAAAAAAGAGAAAAAAAAGGCTCATACGATCATGTTCATGATTGGAACTTTTTTTTGTATCACAACTTGCGGATCAATTTTGGTTCCCTGCCCATACCAATTTCGGCTTTAGTCCGATTTTGATGAAATATTTGAGGGTTGTGAAGGTTAGTCCCTTAGCTTAATTTTTGCAGTTTCCAACAGAGTTTGATAAGGTTTTCAGGAAATGTACCGGTTAGACGGCAGATGGTCCCCTTAGTTTTGTTGCTCATTAATCAATACTTCACTCTGTGCAGCGTATACATCCATCAAACATGAGATGGTCTATTCATCCGATCACTTTCATATTCTGAGGGTTGCTGGGAAACGACGGTTTGATTGCCCTACTAAAGTTCCATTACAATCGTATCATTATTACTGCTGATACTAAATTAGTTGTAACAAACATGACTTCTACAGATGCTGTAGATGGTATCTAATGGACTTGACAGTCCCCAATTCACTGATGGTTCTGTGCATGTGCAAACGTAAAGTCTATCAAACATTGCCTCGTTGCATATCACCAATTTTGCTTAAATCTGGATGTTAGTAAGTACGGAAGAGGCGATTTGACCGCCCAGATGAATTTAATCATGACTGTATGTCTGTGTAGTTTCAATCATACGATTTCTACGAATGCGTAAGTTTAGAGAACAAATAGGTAGGTACTCTATGAGGTTCACATTTTACATTCCGTTTTACATTCCACCCAACCCTAGGAATCCACCACAGTATCTCTTGAGGTTTTCTAAAACATTTCAATGATCTATACAATCATGTTATGGAGATGATTGACGTGTCACTCCCACCAACTCGACAGACGTAATGGGCAGTTCCAAGTATTTTATTTTAATCCATTAGAAGATTATGCCGAAATTTTATTAAAAGGAAGATCCAGGGGGGGGGGGGATCTGGAAGGTATTGGAAGATGGGAAGTGGCCTAAAATATATATATAAAGAGAACTTAATGACGTCATAGGGGAACGACTACGACCTCACCCCGCATCCGACTGAGGGGGAACCTCAATGCAATTCTTTTTTTTTTTTTTAATTCCTATCGGCTTCTTGTCCAATCCATTTGGCAACCATCTGGGAGCTTACCCGCACAATCCCCTTATGGACAGGGCTCTTCGTAAGCACATAAATGATAGGGTTTGGTTAATTCTACATACTTCACCTTTTCATACAACAAACTTATTGTTAAGTAATGCAAGCATTACAGGGACGTCCCTACGAATGGGTTGTACATGGTTCTGCGAATGAAATACATGAAATAGCGAATAGATCGTGATTATTACTGGACATCAATATGTTACGAGCAGAACTGTTTGTACAAATTGGTTGAAAGTATCACGGTGTATCGGTAATTTCCCCTCCCCAACACTATGCAATTTAATTACTGAGAAAAGTTTCTCAGAAAAATTCAATTCTTCGCACAGACTAGTAAAATAATCGAACAAAACGAGAATCATCAAAATCGGTTAAGAATCGCGTAAATAGTAGGTACCATCACGCGCCATCACAAAAACTCGTCATCAAAAAGAAAAGATATCCCATCAAAAGTTTAGTACATCTATACCAAAAGATAAAAAATAATGATTATAGATAATAATAAACATAAATAATATAATGCAATTAAATTTAAAAAGATGACTAAAACCAATATGTGTCAGAATGGCCTACTCCTTTTAACCCCACCTATATTAAATCTGCAACTTCCATGGATACTTTTTACCCATGCCATAATGCAAAAGGTGGTTCACTATTCCCTCCACAACTTGCGGGAGCTAATGGACTCGGACGGGAGAGTTATTGGATGGGAATCTTTCGCAGAGCTGCTGCAGCTACGGGAAAGTGGAAGGACTGAACTTAGGGAACAAAATTAAAAAACAACATGTCAACTTTAAAACCAGAAAATGAAAGTAAATTTATCACACCAATTACTGAGCAGAAATGTGGCAGACGACATAAAATATTGTAAAGCAGATTTCGGGCTTTGAGGAGTGTGAGGGTACTGTTGATTTCATCAAAATCATCAATGATTTCATTGATGTTTTAAACTCTAGAAGCATCAAAGAAAATAATTCAAAACAAGCCATCAATGAGGGTGACATTTTTTGCAAGCTTGAGAAGGCAGAGAATTACATCAGATCCTTGAGAGAAAAAAGTGGGAAACTGGCGCAGAAGGAATCCCAGAAAACTGGTTTCATTGGTTTCCTGATTTCCATCAGCAGTGAGAACTTTGTGCGATAGATTGGTAAAACATGAGAAAGTTTTGAAATATACACCCAGGCATAATGTTAGCCGGGACCATCTGTAGAGATTTTTTGGTTACATGAGAAGGAGAGGAGGAAAAAATGATAATCCGAGTGCCTATGAATTTTGCCATTTTTTTCAGAAAATTAATTATTCACAAACAATTACATGAAAGTGATGCCTACAGAGGAAATGCCGTTACCACTGAACAAAATTGATTTGCTTAAGATTATATTAAAGAAAGTTATATGAAAAAATTATATAAAAGAAAGTATCAATTTATCTACTCCTAAATCGAGTATGGTGGATTCCAGAGTTTTACGAGAAGAATACGACAATGACGACTGTCCCGAGTTACAAGAAACAGTTTTTCCGATTTGGTGTTGGAAATAGTTGAGTATGTTGCTGGATATTTAGTGCGAGCTCTAGGACGGACAATAAAATGTTAAGAATGTTTATCCACAGGTTCAAACGAGAACTGGCCTTTGAATCCAACTGTCAATTTTATTTCAATAAAAAACGGAGGAGAATTGATTCAGCGGTCATCATAAATATGTCAATCGAATATGTAACATCTGCGAAACAATCTTCAAGACTAACATCGTTTTAAAAAACAAACTCAAATGCAAGATCGACCACTACACTTACAAATTCGTTCCCCACTGCTCATTTATGAATATCTTCATTGAATCATCCCACTTTGCGGAGAAGAAAATCGTAGGATGTGGTTAATTGAGAGCACGGGAAAAGTTTATTTCACTATCAGGATCAAAAAATACATCACAGATTGTCCAGGAGCCAGGGCCGAAAATAAATAGTAATTTGAGGAGAAGGTTTGAGATAAGATTTTGAAAGTTTGGTCCGTTCTGAGTGAGAAAACTTTGTCTGCCATCTCAAAATTGGTGGAATACAAAATGGCGGCCTCATAAAGATTGGTTAATTTGCCCATTTTAAAGTTTTTTCTCTAATAATAACTGAACCATACATCCTACAGAATTTTTTATACTTAGAAAAGTTATAGAGCATAAAAAAAAGATGTTATCCCAAAACTCTGAATTATCTTTCAAAATAAGCGAATTATAAACAATTGAAAATCGGGCTAGTTTTGGGCTAGTCCTCTTCTCCCCCCCGTCGAGACTTTTTCCCTTCAAAATCACTTCGTGGCATTAATATTGGTCTGATTTCAGTCTTCTAAAGCTCATTCTGCTGAAGATTAAATACTTTCCAAGGTTTGCATCGAGCATAGTTTAGCTGAGACCTTTCCCTATGGACTTACAGTCGAACTATTGAATTTTGTGCCATTTTACACATAAAGTTAGCAAAAACGGCATTTTACTTTGTACTTCAATGAGAAACGGTCTGAGCAAAAACTTTTTGAAGCGAACTTTGGAAAGTATTTAATCTTGAGTAGAATGAGCTTTGGCAGACAGAAATAAGACCAATATTAACGCCACTAAGTGATATTGAAGGGAAAAAGTCTAGACGGAGGGCGGAGAGGACTGGCCCCAAATTAGCCCAAGTTTCACTTGTTTGTAATTCGCTTATTTTAAGAGGTAATTCAGAGTTTTGGGATCGAATCGTTTTGTTTTTTTATTCTCTACAACTTTGCTACGTATAAAAGTTTCTGTAGGATGTACGGTTTAGTTATTATTAGAGAAAAACTTTTAAATGGGCAAATTAAGCCATCTTAATGAAGCCGCCATTTCGTATTCCACCAATTTTGAGATGGCAGACAAAGATTTTCTCACTCAGAACAGACTAAATTTTCAAAATCTGATCTCAAACTTCATCCGTAAATTACTACCTATTTTCGGTCCTGGCTCCAGGACACCAGGGAATCGAAGAACAAAAATTACGACAGAGGCTCAAAAACATTATTCAATTTAAAGTTGAATTTCTTCTTCTTCTAATTCTCATGAGTTCTTTTCTAATCCGCATGAGTTGAAGTTAGTTTTAAACTAATTGCTTGCAACATTCTATTTTTTCTGCACTTTTTTATCATTTGAAATAAACTATCTTAGTGGTAACAGATTCTTATGCTCATTTTATTTCACATGGTGGAAAATTTTTTTTTTAAATTTGGAAAACTGTAGTACTAAGGAAGTGTTTCCCGTCAGTAGCATGTACAATTTAGGAACACTTTTCGAGCGAGCACAGTGAATTGTCGCCGATTTCTGAAACTCGCGAAATTCCAATTTTTCTGGCACGGTTTCAAGCAACTCACAAATTTTTTAAATTGTTTATGCCGAAATGGAATTGCATATGCTTTCCAATGATGACCATCTATTTGATTTTTTTTATGAATAAAAATTGGTTTTCTAGCCAATTTTAGAAGGAGGAACATAATTTATGAAAGTAAAAAATTCCAGTCATGCAGCATCATCGTATGAGCAAATTTTCTCTAATTACCTACTATTAAATGTTAAATTGTATTGAAATTTGAGCAATTTCAATAGAAAGAAATCGTTGAAACTCGGCCCTTCGGGCCTCGCCAGAGGACAAGCCCCCTGGACCCCCGGATGGTTACTGCGTAGATCCTTCGGCTAAAATTCAAGAAACATGGAACATGCTTTAGCCGTGTTTTATCTGTATGCTGTTTGCTTTTACTATGAATTTGTTGTCTGTTGTTTTAATTTAGCTCTTTACGGGCCTGCTTTTCAAATTGCTCGTCATTTCATTCACCTCTTGATGTCCCAAAGGTATTCTTATTATTAAGAAATCGAAAACATCTGAAACGTCGAAGAACACATCGCAACTAAAAGCCTAGGTTACTAAGATCCTTTGGTTACTTTTTGGTAAAAACGATGATTTTAGTTATAACCTAGCACTTTCCAAGTTGAAAAATTAATGGCCTTGTTTTGTAGTAGAGTTCTCGGAATTGACAGTTGGACTAAATTTTTTAATGAGCCGGGTAGGTACTAACAAGTTACTTAAAAAAACTCGAACTCAGAACTGCCCTTTTCAGTGAGAATGACCCATATATAAATTTCTCCCTTGAGGGGAAAAACGATAGATCATGGACATGTCAAAGTTGTAGACATTACTTTACACTCTGTTGGGATGATGGAAAAGTGAAAATGGACATTACTTTCCACTCTGTTGGGATATTAAAAGTGGACAGTACTTTCCACTCTGTTGGGATGTTGGGAACGTAAAAATGGACATTACTTTCCACTCTGTTGGGATGTTGGGAACGTATAAAATGGACATTACTTTCCACTCTATTGGGATGTTGGGAACGTAATAATGGACATTACTTTCCACTCTGTTGGGATGTTGGGAAAGTAAAAATGGACATTACTTTCCACTCTGTTGGGATGTTGGGAACGTAAAAATGGACATTACTTTACACTCTATTGGGATGCTGAGAAAGTAAAAGTGGACATTACTTTCCACTCTGTTGGGATGTTGGGAAAGTAAAACAGAAGTCTAGGAAGGTTAGTCGGTTGTTGAGGAAGGCGGAATTAGGCTGTACTTCATTTTTTTACTCCAGTTCTACAAAAAATCACCCTGTTGCCATGGTGATGCTAACCTAATGGGAGCAGTTAGGGGGGGAGGGAGACGATCGAGGGGGCGGTCGCCCGGCCTTCGGGAGCAGAGTGGGGGATAGGCTTTCCCCGCCACGTCCTAGCAGTTTGAGATAAATCCGCTAGGGGCGCAGTTTGCAGCTCCAGTTTTACCTATTTTCCAAACTCGTAAATTGACCGTTTTCTTTTGTGGAGCGGACAGAGGATGGAAAATAGACTCCAGCGTGATTTAAATCATGCAAATCGGTCCACAAATGCCTGAGAAAGTGTTAAAAAACCATGAAATCTTGACTATTTTCATACAATTTAAATTCAGTTTAAAATTTTCTTTCCTCGAGGAATAACTACAAACAAAATTGAACTAATCAAGCTTTGGAGTGTGAAAATTGATCAACTACTTAAAATGTTATGATAATAAAACCTCCTGAAGGAGGGTTTGAACCTTTGAGTATTAATAAGATGGAGGGCTATTAGTGATGTTTCAGGCCGTCAAACCATACGTGCCACTACTGTCGTTTGGCTTTTGAATTGACCAGGGGCAAAATGGCCGAACACTGATCAGCTGATGTAAGATGCGATGTTGAGTTTGGTGAATGAATGGGGATTGTATACCTAGGACATATTTCTTATTTAAGATTTATATCCTAATTGTGCACCGCTTATTAAAACCATTAATATTTCATATTTTTCACACTGTGGGAATGAGTGTTGAAATGACGCCAGTACACTCTAGTGGATGTTTGATGAAGGTAGATCAGCTGTTCTGTGTGTCCCAAAAAAAAAAAAGAAATAGGAGGCACCAAGATTTGGGCATGGGAACCAAAGTATGAACATACTAACATCTAGACAGTTATGTCTACATACATAATTAATACTAAAATGTAACAATAATAAGTAATATCAAACGAAACTTAAATTACAATGAACTGCTTTGTCATTTGAATTTGAAAAAAGCGTGGCGGGAACGGGTCAATTGCAAAGCCAACGCGACAGTAGTGGCACGTATGCCTTGACGGGGGAACAGTGTTGAATTCAGAGCAATGGCCCTCCATCTTATTAATACTCAAAGGTTTGAACAGCCTTAATACTGAAAGTAATAAACCAAAATTGAGTGCTGTCTGTGTGCTTGGAAATCCTTCCACTTGCACAAAGAGAAAAAGTCTCACCTGATTTAGAATACATTTTCTGAGTTGGGTTCTCTACGTTGTTAGATACCAGACTTTCTTCTGCTACCACGTCGATTTCATATCAATCCGAATATTTATCGAGGTTTCTACAACAGATTCGTGCTTCCATGATTCCATTCGCCGTAAATGTTTTAATGGGTGATGGAGGTGCATGTGATCGTCTCGCATGACGTAGTTGCTCTCCATCCACGACAACACATCACATTTTGCCGTGACTAATCCGACCAGCGAACAATACGTTCGACTTGAAAGAAAAGATCAGTCAAGGTAAAATAGATGCGCTTCCTACTTGGTGACGTAGATTATACATCGAGTCAGCTGGAGCCTGCTCCAACTCGTACAACTTCTGTCAATTAGCTCGACAAGAAAGTCCCGCATTTGTAGCAGCTGTGCTGATTAGAATAAGTAAAAGTAAATAATAAAACGACTGGTTGGTTTCACTTGAATCAAGGCCATGTTTGTAGAGACGGCGTGCATTGTCTTACATCGCGGCAGTTTCTGGTAAATGTACTTTTTCAACACAATTTCAATTCAAAATTATAGATGCTACAGAAGATACCGTGAATTGACAAAGTTTTCGAACCATAGGCGCATAGATAATAACGGCACAGTCTGTATAAATTGGAATGAAACATAATACACACTGACAGAACGGATAACTGACGATAGATAGATAGGCAGGCCAAACTTTATCAGGAATCTTAAGAGAATAAAACCAAGAAGAAATTTTGATTTTGAAGGAAATAGACTCTTCTCACTCTTTGTAAGAATGATTTTAACTTGAGCTAGATTTCAGAGTCATAACCCGCTTACACGACACCACAGAAAAATTTCTGTTCTCTTCCCAATCAGCAATAGATTCGCGGTTCTTACCCATGTACAGCGGATGACACTGTTAGCTAATAATTTATCATGTTTCAGAAAGTTTTACAAATAAGTAGGTACTTTTGCGGCTTTAGTAATAAGTAGTTTCCTGGTTGAATCGCATTTACGTTCCAGCCCACTTGCTGCGTGGTAACCCGGGAAATTCCTTGAAGAAGCGAAATCGTTTTCCTCCAATCCAATAGAGTTTTGTCCTTGCATTTTTTCTCAATGCTTCGTTATTGGATACCATAGTAAAAGTAGCTGTAGCTGTATAACTATCTATTCAAGCTTAAACCTTGGAAATTTTCACTTAGTACCTACCCATTTATCGTACGTAATTGACAAACGGAATGAGTACCTATATACTTTGACTCTGCCTGCATTTGTATGTTTGTATTTCTTTATGATTGTACTACTGCACTACAGGCCCTCGTTGTGGAGCCGACGACTTGAAATTTGGTAGGTAGACTTGTTAGACACTCAAAACGTGCTATACTTCTTGGTGCCGATCTAGAATCGAGTGACATGCCTTTTAGAGTGATCCGATTGGAAGCTACGACGGTATTATCATTAAACTTCGTCGACGATAACAGACGACAAATCTCAAAAATATTTGTTGGTTCCTAAAGATTCTAACCTAAACCTATTTTGGAAAGTTTGTAAGGCAGTTTGTTCCTATATGATATTGGTGAGAATAGCGATGATGATTTTACGGAATGCAATACCCTTTCCATTATAGCCTAACATGACTGCAACCAACCTGCTTTGCTTTTTAATGTAGAATCGAATATACAAAGATTTACGGAAATATGGGGACAATATCACTAATTCAGGTATTGCCTCCCTCTTTCTTCTCTCCATCAATATGAAATTTGAATATGCTCAGAATGGCTTCATTTAAAGAAAAGATACTTCAAACAAAATATTGAAATGAATGGGGGGGGGGGGGGGGGGTTATCACGAAAATCGGTTGAGAATTGAGTAAATAGTACAGTTTGTTTCTCCCTCCCTCAGTCCTTCGCAAAAAAAAAAAAAAAAAAAAAAATCTATCACAAAATGAGGTCCCCCGCTTTTTGAACATATATATACACCCAAATCGCATGCGAAGAAGATGAAGAAAAAAAGGGAAAAAATCAGATAAATTGAAATATGTTTAGTTAAATCACCCCCTCCATTCACCGCCATCGATCATAAATTTAAAACTCTCAAGGTCTTTTTCATAAGTATGCTGAGATTCGGATTAAAAATAAAAAAGTCTGTCAAGTTGGGTGGGCAGTATAGCTTCATCACATGTTGTAACATGGGCTTGTGGAATTTATTGAACAACAAAGTACGAGTCGAAATGATTGACAAGTAAACGTTAAAAGAAAATTATGTTTGCGCATGCGCACAGACTACTATTAATCCAACGGCAATGAAATTTATAGAGGAACATCCAGAAGCAAAACCGCACAATAATTTTGAAAATTTCATAAAAATCGGCCGTTAGTCTGGGAATTTTTTCTGTGTCGATCAATTATAGGTTTGCGCATGCGCTATAGTTATTACTTCACTAATCGCGATATAATTCACAGGGAATTTTCCCGGAACATAAATACCCATCTACTCCCCGAGTTTGAACGAAATCGGACAAATAGATAAGAAGAAATCAACGTTATAATAAATTAGCGATTGCGCATGCGCACCGACTAGTATTTTGTAACGGCAATGAAAATTATAGGGGACCGTCTAAGAGCTAACCCGCACAATTCCTGAAAATTTCATCCGAATCGGACTGAAACTGGATACACTTTTGGGCGTGGCGAATATTTACCACTGACAGACGCGGAACCGATATTGATCAGCAAGCTCTGAAACGCAAAAACCAAGAGGAAATCTTGATTCTAGAGGACAACAATTTTTTCGACTTCAGTCACGAACACATAGTTTTCCTACCTTCGGTAGTGGGAAAGCAGAGTTACGGAATTCGATACGAAGAGCGATAAATTACGATTTATCAGTATTACTCTATTCAATTCTTCTCCCGCGATTAAATCTGAAACTCCTGACGTACCTATGTTTAAAAAACAGAACGAATTCTTAATTGAACAAAAGAGAATCATGGACATCGGATAATAATTATAGCAAACGCTTCGAAGGATCGGTAGTACTCTTCTCCATTTCCCCTCTCGACGATAATTTGAAAATTTCCAAGGCATGTCGCACAACTAGACTAAAATTGGGATCGAACATAGCAAAAAATCACAAAAAACGATTGAAAATTCTAGCCTGGGCTTACAACAAAAGCGTAGACAGTCCGGATAAACACGTTTTTTTCGGCATTACCCCCACTATTTTCTTCTTTCCGTTATCAAATCCAAATTTTCCGAGGTTCGGGCACGACTGAATTAAAACCAGGATCAAACAAAAAAGAATCTCGAAATTTGGTTATTTTTTTCTCTCTCATGTTTGAGTTAACCCCCCCCCTGGATCAATTACATTAAGTTTTCCTTGTATTGACGAAGAAATGCCCTCATCTTAGCTTCCGAGGGCAGTTCTAAAAATTACATTATACTTTTTTCAAACCATGTGAGGAACCTGGTCAGTGGACGCACACTTTATTTACTGTTAACAATTGTTGGTTCAAAATTATTTAGCTCATCTTTTCTAGATATTATACGTCTCAGTATTATTTTTCCAGATTGCTCACCATGCTAACGACACTAACTTCATGAATAACGTACGGAAAGAAAGGTGCTAATCGACAAGTGGGCCTCAGTCTCTCAAATATTTCACCGAGCCAGTCGTGTTGAAATGAACGGAGCAGTACTGCTATTGACGTTTTGGGTTTTTACATGCGTAGCCGCCATCGATCACAACTGTATACATCACAGGCAGAAAAGATTCGTCTTCTATCCAGGCAGCGTTTTGCAGGTCAGCTCTAAATATTTTGATAAAGATGGTGATGAAGTCCTAATGCTTAGCCTGCACTTTCCATTGTAATAAGACATTAATTTGACCCAAAATGGGCCGGACAGGCTCAAAACAGCCCTAATAATTAGTATCCTCTACCTTCTAGAATTAAGCGTAATTAATTTAGTGTATATCTAATAATCGAACGAAATGTGGTGTTCAAAACACGAAGAGCCCAGGATTAAAAGGAGTTATATGATTTTGAAAAAAAAAAAAAAAAAACTATGAAAGTTCAGCAAAATCTAATCTATCTTTCAAATCTATCTTTTTTTAGCTCTTACACTATTTTTTTTTTTTTTTTTAATCATTGCAGTTAGCGGCTGGTTTGGCGATTCCTGCAGATGTAAAGAATAAAATCATCTACACTAACTACGGAATAATGATAAATTATGACTTGCCAACGAATCTCAGTTCTCTTCTTCCAATCACAATAGTTGAGGAATTGAGAGGTGACATGTCTTGGGACCAGCTTACCAGTGGACTTTTAAGGCGGTAAGCACCTTAGATGTAATTGAATTCACGGTGCTCAGTGATTCTGTCTGGAATCCTCAGTGAACTGAAATTCCGTGAAGTTTCTTCAAGCTCCAATTAGCTATGATTTACCAATATCGAACAAGTGCAAGAACATTCTCATTTATTAGGGCTCACTAAGATATTCCACTGGGACACGAAGAAAAATGTGATAAATTAGATAAATTAGGATAGCAGAGAAATTAGTCTTGGTTCTTTCTCACATGGAAGCCTCTGTAATAGTACCTGACCTCAATCGCTTCTTTTCTATTCCATCTGAAACGGCACCTCACGAGAAGTGGAGAACGCCACAGAAAAACATGTTGGGTGTGGCAAATAGCTTTCTCGTATGGTTCCTATGGTTGAGGGAATGGTAAATTAAGATAGAGTACGTTTTTAGGCGACTAGGGCTTGAATGATGCTTGATGGAATTTACGTATGCGCATGTGCAGAGTGAAATATTTATTTGGAAAAGATGAAACTAATATGGGACCATCTACTCTCTAATCCGCACATTTCCTGAGAATTTCATCCATATCGGATGAAAACTGTGTAAATTGTGCTCCTCACAAGGATTTCACATTCACGCATGCGCAGGAGCTACTTTTGATACTATGAGCTTGAAATTTATGTGGAATATTTACATCGTATTTTCCCAACTATCCTCCGAATTCGAGCGATATCGGACAACCAGGGCGTGATAAAATTATGCTTGATGGTTTCCTTTTCCACATGCGTAGTGTGAAGTATTTATTTGGGACCAATGCTACTAATAGGGGGCTATCTCACTCTGACTCGAATTTTCCCTAAAAAGTACATCGAAATCAGATGAAAATTGTGGAAATTAAGCTTGTTACTAGGATTCGCAAACCCGCGACAGATCGGCAGAAATCTAATAATCTAATAAGTGAAATGCTAGCGGTAATTTTGATTTTGGGGACAATAAATGTTTCATCTAAAAAAAAAAAACTCGGCGCTCCGCGCCTCGCCAGGGGGCAAGCCCCCTGGACCCCCGGTTACCTCTATTTACATACTTCGGACGAAATTTTTGAAACACAGAATGTGTTTGCGTTGTCGCGCAACCAAGTGACAACCAAACAAGCGTCATTGTTTACTATTCATTTATAACATCAATTTATATAGTTATAGTATGAAACTACGAAAAAAAAAAAACGAAATAAATTCGTGATAAATCAAGAGCGATTTATCAAGTAAATGTCCTAAAGAGGCTACATACGAAATTACAGCTTCCTAGAGTGTAAAGTATAGAAATTAGCTTTAAAAGCCACTCATCTGATCCGGACCCTGGACATCGTCAAGTAAATGTCCTAAAGAGGCTACATACGAAATTACAGCTTCCTAGAGTGTAAAGCATAGAAATTAGCTTTAAGAGCCACACATCTGATCCGGACCCTGAGCATCGTCAAGTAAATGTCCTAAAGAGGCTACATACGAAATTACAGCTTCCTAGAGTGTAAAGCATAGAAATTAGCTTTAAGAGCCACACATCTGATCCGGACCCTGAGCATCGTCAAGTAAATGTCCTAAAGAGGCTACAAACGAAATTACAGCTTCCTAGAGTGTAAAGTATAGAAATTACCTATTCAAATTATTTAACCTCCGCTTCACAAATCAAACCGTTTTCGTAATACTCAGATCACCTGCTATGAATCAAATCATCGAAACACAAGCTCAATGAAATCATCAGAAATTAACAAGCGGTTGCAATCATGTTCACAATATCAATTATTGAGAATGATCACCTTTGTGTAAACAATTATTTATATAACCATACTCATAACTCAGTTTGTTGGACACGCACTTCGCAGTAGTTAACATAATATTGTTGGATAAATCGAGAGCTTTCGAACGAATGGTCAACGAATTTTGTGTGATGAAAAACGACGAAGTACCATTTCCCTAGCAACGACTCGGTTGTACGTGAAAATCATCCGTCACACATTTCGTTACCATCCCGCGTTCCATTTTCGGCTAGTTAGTCCATGGCTAAAACACATTCTGTGTTAAAAAAACTTCCACCACCTATAAGTAGATTTGGAAACAATACCCGATCTTTATAGGTGCCCTTCTGGCTGAATGAGTTGTTCATAACACGGAAACAAACAAATACGAGTCTTTTAGTTGAACCTCATTCAATAAGACAGTTTCAAAAATGTTTCAAAATGAAGGTGGAAGTTGTGTCTCAACGGTCTGCAGGTGCCTAAATTTCATGGAGATTTAAGTGGCTCTGAAACTGATTTCTTTGATTTTCAATCTTTGATTCGGAAATTTTATATCGGCTTTCTAATGGCAACAATTTCATGTTCCGAAGTCCTTCCGTTTGAGTGTAAGTTTGATCCCTCAAATTTCAACTAATTCAAGGAATCTACTTCCGTATCATCAGTCCAGAAAGTCGTTTCTTTTACTAATCTGATTCGAAAGCTTTTACCACAGTTCTTCTGACCTGGAAATGCATCGCATTTTTCACTCAATTAAAACAATGTCCATATAAAACCTATTCACCTAATAAATAGTGTTGGATGTGGGTTTCCACTTGAAACCAATATTGATATTTTCACCCTACTCCGTGTTAGGTAATCCACAAGCAAACGACACAGTCATAGGCATTACGTACCGTAAAACCAGGTAAAGTTGATCACTAAGCATTTTTTGAAATTTGGCGCCACTGGGCCCCACCATGTTGTTTCTCTGGATAAGGGACCTTGGCGTTGTGTTTCTTACATCTTCGAGCAATGATTTCAAGGCATTTTGAGTACTTGTTCAGCAAAATGAGATCAGGAAAAATAATTTTGTATTTTGTTGTTTTATCAAATTCTTTTCAACCTTAAAGAGTGTTCTCTGGATCTCAGCTTCTGATGCAGATATTGAGTTCGAGGTTGTTTACATTTGTTGGCAATTCTGTCAAGATCTTTGTTCTGTGTTTACTTGACCTTCAACCATTTCTCCACACTTGTTGCACGAACTTTTCTAAACAAACCTTTCTTTTTGTGGTAAAGTTGATCGCGGTTTTTGTGTTTTTGAGTGATGAAGAGGTACAAGAGACCAGGAATTCCCGTGAATCGTCGTTATTCTGCCAGAACAAAAAATTATATGGGCAAAATCCTGGACATTTTATCTAAAAATACTATGAGGGTAAAATTCCAACGGAAATGTGTGGGAAAGAAGCAAACTTTTTTCCATTACCCCCACGTCGAAGATGTTGCCTTCATTAGCGCCACCAAATAAATGGGATTTACAAAGCTTTATTCATGGGAAGGGACCGGTTTGTGTTCAGCAGCTTGGATGACAAAAACGTCGAGTAGTGAATCTCTTTTGTTTTCTTTCCCCACCTACCTACACTCGAAGCGTTGAATAATTTTTGTTACCTATAACTGGTGCAGGGTTGGGATAATTCCGGTGGGAGTGTTTTAATATTTTTACTGCTGAAATTCCTTCCAATATTCTGTTTCTTTTTCAAAATGTTATTCAGAAATAAAAATGTTACAACCTAATTTTTTGTGATCTAAATTTTTTTTTTCTTCTTATTCTCCAATTCCGCATACTACAAGGAGTCAGTCAAAGTTGACTGCGAACTTCTGCGAACTGAAATACATGCTTTTTTTCTATGGTCAACTTTGAACGGAATTGCCGGGTAAAGCTGATCATCCTTCGAAATTTTAAAAAAATATTCTGAGCCATTCTAAATTGTTTTCCTTACTGGAAAAGATAGCTGAGATGTTAGAGAATCTCAAAAGATTTTTTTAATTTTTGAATGCAATAGTAAGAAAGTTATTTTTAAAAAACCTTGAAAATTGATCAACTTTGCCCAGTTTTGGTAGTCATAATGCACTTATTTCTCTTCATTGGATTCTTCATTGGATTAGGATTCCTGATGAAACAACAAACATTTTGGCTAATTTTACGATAAATCAAGCGATGTAGGTACTACTTCATTGTTTCACGACCCATGTGCTTGAATTCAAATAGTATAACGTGCACGGCGTTCACAAAATAGTAAAAAAAATTCCCTCCTACTATTTCCAGATTCGGTTGGAACAAAGGATGTTGGCAAATGTTGGAAGAATGGTTGAATAAAAATACGAAATTCAAAAGTGATTTGATGTACGACTTTGCAATATTATTACTCAGGTAAAGTAAAACCAGTTACAATAAGAAATTTTAACTAGGTACTTTTGAAAAATGAAACATAAAATGGCAAAGTATGGAATTTAATAATATTAATGTGTCCAAATAATCCTATATTCATACAACACTTTTCTTTGTCCTATTACAGCGAAAAAGAAAACAACGAAATGCTCCGGAAAGATCTTCAACGGGATGTCAGCCCATCATTCGATACTTGTGCATTGTTGAATGGACTCATTCAAAACTAATAATTAGGTTCCGACGTTGATTTTTACTATTTATTTCGTAATCACTTTTGAAAACAAGTTCCATAAATATCAAAATTCCAGAGAGAGTTGAGTTTTGAGTTTCTGGACTTGCTGGAAAAATTTATTTATATAGCCGTTTCTTTGTGCCTGCCAATCCCTGCAAAAGGTTTATTGGAATATTTGTTCATTTTGTCTAATGATAATTAATTTAATTCCAAATAGCTACTTTGTTTGCATCATTTTTGAGAAGATAGAAAAAGTCTTGAAAGTGCTGAAAGAAATTTTTGAGATAAATAAGCTACAGTTACTTCTATTAATTTGTGGTTTCTTTACATTTGGACATCTATGTTATAAACAGAAATGTCAAATTCAGTGGAGGTATGGGCATCCAATCTTTGCTTTTTGCTGATGAGCAGATTATACTTGTTCAGGAGAGGCGTTATACCGAGTTTATGGTCATCAATCTTCATCAAGACTTTGAATGGGCTGATCTTAAAGATAAATGCCCAGAACTCTGAGAACCTTGTGATTGGAGGGACCGGGCCGCGATTTAAAGGTCCCAAGAGTTAGAATAGTCCGTTCGGTTAACTTCTTCTAATATATGGGCTCTATCATTGACAAGTCTGGTGAGTGCGAGATAGATATTGAGCAAGGAGAGCAATACGAGCCCTCAATGGTATCTGGTGGAGTAGAGAGGTACCACTGTGAAACCAAAAAGCTCATCTTCGGCACTCTATCCTGATATATGGTGGAGAATTATGGCTCTTAAACAAAGGAACATGCAATAAATCAATGTAGTTGAGATGGACGGTTCGAGGAAGAGTGGCCTTATATCAAATGAGGTCGTTGGTTTCTCTTTACAGGATCTGATTCTGTTAGCATGGAATTCTATAATAAATTGCAAGTAGGAGGCCAGAGCGGCTAAGGACTTCTATATCCTATAAGGAAACGTACCAACAAAAGTTTTTCACGCTGTTTCACAAAGCCCGATCCATCAAACTAAGATCGCTCCGATGGGGAAGGGGTTCGATTGAAGTCATGTGATAAATAGCTATATTGATTAAAATTTATGGCGCTCATCAGAAATAAGACAAGTTCGAGGGGGTTCTATTGGAGATCAGTGATTGTTCGATATAAATCTATACTTATTCCAAATTAATGAATTAGGAAGAAAACAACCTAGATCGCTAAGATTGGTAACAATTTCTATGCATATATATATATATATATATATATATATATATATATATATACATTCACCATGTTCAGAATATTCGGATGAATGAAGGGTAGTCCGAAAATTTAATGAAAGTAATTCTGGTCTTGAGTCGATATTAAATTCCCTTATTTTTTTAAAATAATGGACGTAAATTAAGCTCTATTTTGTATGTAGATTATAGTACACTTTTGTTGTTCTATGTGTGTAGTTAGCTCATTCTTGATCCGATGTCCATTTCTTAATGAATTCATTCTTTCAAGAGAGGCAGTGGTGCCCCATCTTAAAGGCATCATCTTACCACTCTTCTGGAACCCCGAAGAAACGGGGATATACAGCCCGTATCACTGCGGATTGGGTTTTAATTTGTTCTCACCCATCCAACTATCACCGGTAACGGCTTCTCCCATTTTTCTGCTAGTGAGTGAGTTAGCTTTTTTTCAAAAGCCCGGAATTCGTGTGGAGAACTCCTTCGAGGGGTAAAGGGACCTCGTAGATCTTCTGCTGCCTCATCATATTTCCTGTGCTTGTCTCGTTCAGCACTCCCGGGTATGAAGCTTTCATTTCGAAAGTTTTCGAGATAGGTATTGGATTTTTAATATTTCAACCCTTAAATACTACCCTCTAGGGTTGACCGAGAGTGACGCCGATGTTACTGGCACATCCCCGGCTGATGAATGTAGTCTGCTGGTAGTCTCGGAAGCAACAATAACATCTTCTATATGTTCATGGTTATGTGGATTTATATTTATGTGGATTGTAGTTTAAATATAATCATCTTGACAAATTTTATATCCAGTGCATGAAAATAATTCTTGCTACATACGTTATTATGATACATTTCAGACTGGTCCTACATACATTCCGCCATGTTCAGTATAGTCCCGTTCCTACAGGGCTGGCATTTCAAGAATGCCTTTGCATCATGAGTTCACAGAAGCAGCGATTGGCAATGTGGAGCTTATGTTAACACAATGTCATAATTAAACAATTCTTGACGCGGTTGACTCATTTAGCTTTGTTGGAATGATCGCTCAAATCCAAGATTTTAATGTACCTATACTTAATGGAATGATGGTGTTTAAACGTTGCCAGGTGACAAGATATGCACACCATTCAATGCGACGTCTGCATTAATTCATCAATCATTCAACTATTCACCATTCTCATTAGGTGACGGTTATTGTTATCTTCACACTTCAGTGATTTGCCTTTCAATGAGCCCTTTCTCTTGCATAAAATGACAATTCCCAGCTATTCTACTGGGTACTTGAATCGGGCTTTATGTAAGTTCCTTGGATGCTAAGCATACCTAACCGATGTCATGAAGCTCACGATCGGTCGATTTTCCTCAACGAAATTCATTCACGGATAAGTAGCACTACAACTTGAAACAAATTCCGACTCCGAAAGGGGGAAAAAGAACGTTAAATGTCTTATAAGATCATGATTAAGTGGGAATTTTCTATTGCATCTTTAAAATAACACTAACGACATACAGCTGTTAATCTTGTCATCTGGATGTTATCTCGGAATGAAGTTTCGAAAGAGATAATTGACATTATAGAGATTCCGTGATCTACCTTACAATACCGACTCATTGTTGGTTCTGAGAACATTATAATTCGATTACAACAGGAAAGTCAGATGTGAACGTTCTCTGCGTCTTAAGGTTTCCATCTAGTAAATTCTTTTCCAATCTTAATGATAAGTTTACTTATTCTATTTTGAAAATTTAAGTTTAATTTATTATGTTTAAAATAAAACGATATTTAAGAATGCTAGAGACAATTATTGCTGACGAGGTTTTTGTGTTATACTGCAGGGTTTATTTCTATTTCTATTCTTCTGAAAGAAATATAGTGAAAATCGTTTATAATGTCCGCCAATGGACCGTCAAAAGTTGGTCTTTATAGCCAGCAGTTATAACCGATTGTCTCAGAACTCTCAGGGCTAGGCTGAAAATTGGTAAGAAACACTTTTTTCGGTACATTGTTACTTGTACGTGTTTAACTCTGAAGCTCTGACGTCTAAATGGTTTTGAAAGGAAAAAGTGAACTTTCGAGAAATATGTTTGGAGGCGCGTAAGTTTCTATTGCTCATACATAATGCATATACATAATATGCATATATTCATTAAAATAAAAGCACTTGGAAATTATCTCAGACATCTTGTAAAGGTAAGAAGAGTTTGCACTAGAAGCTATCCTGTAGTGCTGCGAAAAATCGTAATCGAAATCGATCAGTCGATTTATCCTGAAACATCGAAGCATGGATTTTTTAATAAAAACATCGATTAAAATCAGTTCAAAAGAGCTTTACTATTACTATTTTTTGAATAAAATTAATTAAGTTTTTCTTAAAAAATCAGGAATTAACTGAATATAAATGCAATTTAGGTGATAATTTTCTTTATTTTCAACAATCCTTGGAACTACACCACATGAACGAATAGACTTGGGATTCTGAGACTATTGGATTTGACGGGACTCCTTAATTTGACTAAAGAGAGTAGGTAATAGTATGGCAATAGTAGGTAATTGGAGATTTGGTAACTGTAATGAATCATTAATAATTAATGGGAATAGGTCTGATAATTAATTATTTTGGAAATAGACGACAGAAATAGCCTTTTGCGCATCAATACCTCCATATATTGAAGTTTGAGTGACGTCAGAGGTCTATGTATCACCCAAAACGCGCATGTACAGGTACGTATCAAACCTACATTTTATAACCTTTGAACAGAATGGTTAATATTCAGTCTGTGTGGCATATAAATTCATCGTTTACCACACTTATATAGCAGATATGAAGGTTTCATTGAACCTTGGCAGGATGTAGTAGTTGCAATGTAAATTCTCCTTTGAGATTTTTTTTTTACAATGAAAGCGGTCCCAGACCCAAAACCATTGGCTTTTTACCTAATTACTGATAACACACTCATAATACATAACTGATACTACATAATACATCATATTATTATGTTAGAAATTGTATTTCAGATATGTACGTAAATTATACCTCTTTTTAGTTTCGATTTTTGATCGATCAATCGATGTTTTTTATCCAAATGAACGAAAAATTGAAAAAAAATCGATTCGTTTGCAGCACTGCAATCTTGACTGATGTCCATGACTCTTGGTGTGAATCTACCTTGAAGCAGGAGATACTCCCCTGTATGTTTATTATTATTTTAGAGCATAACCGCTCTTCCTACAGTGTTTTTATGATTTCTTGAGCGATCTGTTTTTGTAACTTCTTCTCTACTACCTACCTAATCCAGTTCTCGTACTTGAGCTCTCGTCTTGCTCTCGTTATTGGGCTACCTATATATATTGTCCTTGCTTCATAGTAGGCACTAGGAAATTAATTTGTCACCTGTTCGGATTCCCAAAAATGATGTGCCTTATCTAAAATCCTTCTGCCGAAGCTTCTGCCAAAGCCTTCTGCCATCTATGCAATGATGTCATCTGCATTTGCCAAAATTAAATTATCTTATTCGGAATCTTCATATTCCCAATTTTTTTTCTAACTCGTTTATTAAGGCAGTTGATAGGAAGGGGGGGTCTTCGTTATCTGGAACATCCTATACGTATAATTTTTCAACTGCTTGCGCTTATGTTTTGATGATTTTTCGAAACAAATTTTACGGAATCGGAGGGCTATTTTGTGCTCAAAATATGTTGTCTAACGAACCGATCTTTTTGAATGCTTGTTTTTTGGCGAAAGGCCGGATTCCTTAATCTTTATTTTAAAGAGGAATATTGCCTGGAATAACACACATACACACACTTCCCTCAGTTGGTAATTCTGAATTTTTCATGTTTTTAAAAATTTTCGAGATGACTTTGTTTTGATTTTGAAGCATATACTTAATAAGGAAAATGCATAGTCCGCATTCATCAGAGCAAAAAATTCTACTACCACATCATTTATAGAATCCGTTCGCTTTACCAAATTGCGGGATAATAGAGAAAGGAGAGAATTAAAACTTACCCATGGTTAGGTATAAGAGTGTATGTATTCCACAGGCTTCTATTGCAGTGTTAAAGCCGAAGGAATTGCCATTTAAGCCCGTTCTAGCACCTAAACAGCCTCAGACATGTTTGTGTACATTTCTTTAATAGCTTCGTGATGGTCAAGTGGAGGAGGGTTCAGGGCGTTTTTTACACTACCCACTGACGCCGTACGCACTGATCGTTCCCAAGATGAAGCCCAAGGTTGAAGCAAGTTCATTATTGTGCCGATTCCGCATTAGTTAACGTTGGGAAACGTCTGCCCTTGCACGTAGCACCTCGCTCTTGACATTACTGTCGGTCAAACGGACTCCGTATGAGTTTTTCCCTTGAACGATTCTCCTGAACTCCGAATTTCATAGAAATCCATTACTTCAATAAGCGTCAATAGTTGTAATGAATGAATATTCTAGAATTTTGCAACGAAAACCTGCCGCTCCGCGCCTCGACCGGGGGCAAGCCCCCAGGACCCCCGGTTACCTCTGTTTACGTACTTCAAATGAAATTAAAGAGTTTTTGTGCTCCACGGTGTTCCCCGCACGGCCGTGCCCGTGAAACTAAGGATAATACCAGGTGGATGCTAACCTGAACGCTAAACTTTACGGTCAAGAGACCTGTAAGCGACCTGTGAGCTGTGTCTTATCATAACCTGACACATTCATCCCACTCCCAATAAAACAAATAGAATAAAAATGAAAATTGAACTAAGGTTATCGCATAGGTTATCATTTGCGTATACGGTGTTGTAGGCCGCGGGGGCAGCGACGTATGGAGCTTCGAGTTTGCGGTCCGCCTTCATTTTTGACTTCAGAACGGGAGCCAATTCGTGTTAGTTCGTTAAGTTTTCGGTTGTCATCGTATCAACTGACTACGCCTTACGGCCACGTACGGTCAGCTTCCGTAAAAACCTAAAACTTCCTATTATTGAAATACAGAATATGTTATAGCACACGCGTTTCACACAAACCCGTGAAACCTGCATATAAAAATGACTCAGATTTCGCGGTGTATCTTATCACTACTATGCCAAGTTGTTTTATTTATCACCAGCGCAACAACTCACCACCAATGAAATCATCCGAAATTAATAAGCGGTTGCAATCATGTTCACAATATCAATTATTGAGAATGATCACCCGTGTGTAAACAATTATTCAAATAACCATGCTCATAGCTCAGCTTGTTGGCCACGCACTTCGCACTAAACATAATGTGGTTGGATAAATCGAGAGCTTTCGAACAAATGGTCAACGAATTTTGTGGGTTTAAAAATGACGAAGTACCTACCATTTCTTTCGCAACGACTCGGTTGTAAACGGAAATCATCAGAAATTGTTGCAACACATTTTCGTTACACAGAAACGTTTCGTTTCCGGTTGGAGATGCCAAGGCTGAAACATATTCTGTGTTAAAATATAATTAAATTGACTAATAATAATAGTAATAACACTCTTCAACACAAACTAAAACATTCGCGACGAAGTTGTTGAAAGCCATTTCAATGATATACGGAAAAACGGATTTAAATAAGAACATCGTTTAATTCCACGAAACTAATGAGTTGCACTGTTAATCAATTTCTACGGCTAAGTCATCATCATTAATAAATAATAATTTATTGTTTGTTCTGTTATTAACCTATCAAATCCTGTACACTAGCTTCAACCTACGTTTTTCACTCTAATACAGTAACGATAACCGTCATAATGATACAGGAAGTTTGATATAGTGTACAATATTTATGAAGAAACGTAAGTTAATAAAAGAATAGCAAAAAATTTGCTCCAGAGCTCACTCTGATAGTAAAAGATAATTCAATTATTTCAAATTAAGTAATTATTTAATAGTCTCTCCTCCACATGTTACTACAATGACGACGTTTGTGTTGACGTGGTCCTACAAAAATTCAGTCCTGCGGTAACTGGCTAATTATAAATAAAATAATATCAATTCGAAACGTGCAGCATATGTTGGATTGGTACTCTGAGTACGGAGATAGACTGTTACTCCGAATTACCGCGTACTATTGCCTTGGTGCATTTTGCTCCGTGTTCCTTTTGAACTATATGGAACTAGGTCTTAATACATATTGGGTGCTAATCTGGAATTGGCATTATCTTTGGTTTCAGTCACTTCTGTCACGAACTGTTTTGAGATTCGTTCTAGCGCCTGAAAATCAAGATTGTCACGAAAGAGGCTCATCTACCCAACGATGTTCTATATTGAAGTTTTCCATTCTTATAAAATATAACCTTCTCTCCTTATTAATCACATTTATCTTCATCAATACGCAAAAATATAAACAGTACTTTATTGTTAGTAACAATAAAGTACTTAATATCTTGTTAGTAACAATAAAGTACTTAATATCTTGTTAGTAACAATAAAGTACTTTACATCTTGTTAGTAACAAGATATAAAGTAGGTACTTCACGAGGCGAAATCAAAACTTAGGTATATAAACTTGTATAATCGGAACCAGCGCAAAATTTCTATTAGGAGTTTCTGTGAGGTGCCAATGATGATAACAGCAATCGCAAACTCCGCAATTTAGCCCTCCACGGCTCATTGCCTGTTCCATATCAAATTGTAATTGCAGGTGGTTTCCAACTAATCACACCTATCGGAGCGCTCACGTTTTTTTGATGGCCTGGTAGTGTGAGTTCGTTTTCCAGCGTTCTGGTTAAATATAATTGCTACTATCTAATTTGCTACTTCTTAGCCGTTGATAATATTTCATCACATCATTATTAACTTTCAAATGATTTTATATGCATAAAAAGGGTGCGAAAAAAAGAAGTAGTCACCCACTGTGAGTGATAAGTACTTCACTAATTTTGTCGTCTTTAACTTTTGTTATCAATAAACCTTCGCTGGTATTCCTGCCGGTGATGAATTTATTCTCGATTACCTTGATATGAAATGATATGTTTTCGTTTTCCCGGTATCCTATATCAAATCTTATTTTTAATTCATTTGGTAATAGTTGTTGAATCAAAATGAATGAACCGATTATTATTAGCTCATTTGAAAAATATTAGCGATATAATTGAAATTAGCTGACTTCTGATTTGACCTTTTGTTTGCGACCTAAATATCTCGAGGAGAAGTCGTGGTAAACTTTCTATGAAGAAAATGGGATCAGATAAAAAATGTATATTTCCATAGCTTAAAGAGTTACACTGTACCAATAATGCTTAGCTCATTTGATAAATACCAACGACCTAAGAATTTAAATTCAGGATGAATTTTGATTTGATCGTTTCTTTGCATCCTACATCCCTCGAGACGAAGTTGTGGTAACCTTTTTGGAAAATTTAAGTAGATGAAAAATGCCTATTTCCTTGACTTAACGAGTTACACTGTGTCATCGATTTTGACGGTTAGGTTATCATCAGTAACAATCAGTAATTTGGAAATTCATAGGAAGATTGTTGTATCTCATAGCCCTTCACTCTACGAGCAAATGGGGTTCAAGCAGTCATTCACCTATGCCTTTACAAGGTGTCCTTCCTAACAAGGAAAGCAATATAAAACTGTAATTTTGAAAGCAATTTCTATTTAAAAAAAAAAAAAAAATAATAATAATAATAATTATTATTATTATAATAATCAAAGTAATAAAGATAAATAAAAGTGTGTTTTTGTATTCAATTTTTCTGTTATGTATGTAAATGTATGTATGTGTATCCTCGTAAAAGCGCTTCAACTCGAAAGCGGCTTGACCGAATTTGACGGGATGGGCCGCTAAATGATCAGCTAGTCATTCAAAGTACAGTGGTTGCAAAATTTTTCATTGATAATCAGCAGCGTTAGCTGACTTTGTGATTCGAAAAATTCTATTTTTATGCTATTTTTCTAACGAAGCTGAAATTTCGAACTTAGCCTCTGTGAGACAATTAGAATGATTAGTTAGAATGGGATTTTAACTTGCCGAACCATCCCAATCAGTTGAGTGAGCTCTTAATCTTAACGCTAATTTCTCCATTCAAGCGTTGGGCTTCCCTCTGAAAATTTTATTTCATCTTTCCTTGTGAAACACTAATATAAGCTAACACTCACTAATCTAAGCGCTTAACATGTGGCTCACTACGTGAGTAATCTATACTATTAATAAGAATGAAACTCCGTCTGTCTGTTTGTTTGTTTGTCGTGTCTATGCACGGCCAAACGGCTGAGTGGGGGGAGTCTACGAGTGGGGGGATCTTCTTGGGATTTTCCGAAAGGGGGAGCGAGCGAATTTAAAATTTTCTAATCCCACCCGAACCATGGGCCGTAGGGCGGGAGGGGGGTCGAAGTAAGAATTAATGTGCGCTTTTTGGACTTCCCCGCTTCCCCTACCCCTCTAAACGGCCGTTGACAATTCCGGAAAAATACGGGTTTCGTAGGTTTTTGAACGAGGAAGACGACGGCGCGATCGGATCGCGAAAAAAGTATCGGGAAATGCGTTAAAAAAATGCGAGAGTACGGACCCGTTTTCTCGAAAAGTCCGCCGAAAAACTTGGTTTTTTCCGATTAAAATATACCCCATAAAGGTACGTTTTTCGGAACGGTTTTCGCGGGCGAAATACAGCTTTGATCCCGCCGAATCTGAATCCGAAGTCGGATATCGAAAAAAGTGACGGAAAGTAGGTCAAATTGGGAGGGGAATTGCGAGGGAAGCGTTTAACATCAGAAATTAATTTTGCCGTGTTCGCGAGAAGGCTCTGGGAAGGCAGAGGTCTTTGGGGTTCGATAACTCAGGTACAGGTTTCGGTGTTTGGGTGTTGCGAGCAGGTACCTTGCGAGCGAAGCGAGAGCCATTTCAACGGAATAAATTCGGATTTTTTCCTACAAATATACAGCAATACCTTGCGAGCGAAGCGAGCAACATCCCCGAATAAACTTTTCGTGGTTCCACGTAGTTTTATAAGATTTGATTTGTTTGTAAGAATTCCCAACTGAAAAAAACGTCTGCCAAGTTGGGTGGGCAGTATAACTTCCTCAAGGATATACAGGTATACCTTGCGAGCGAAGCGAGCAACATCCCCTAATAAAATTTTCGTGGTTCCACGTAGTTATATAAGATTTAATTTGTTTGAAAAAAAAAAAAAAACGTCTGCCAAGTTGGGTGGGCAGTATAACTTCCTCAAGCGAGCGGAGCGAGCAACATCTCCTACAGAAGTTAAAACTACCCTTAGAGATCTACCGTTTGCGAGCAACATCCCCTACACGTTTCAATTGTAATACATCGCATGTATACAGCCACACTTTGCGAGCGAAGCGAGGAACATCCCCAAATGAACTTTTTTTGTGGTTCCACGTAGTTTTATAAGATTTAATTTGTTTGTAAGAATTTCCAACAGAAAAAAACGTCTGCCAAGTTGGGTGGGCAGTATAACTTCCTCAAGCGAGCGAAGCGAGCAGCATCCCCTACAGAAGTTAAACCTACCCTTAGAGATCTACCGTTTGCGAGCGAAGCGAGCAACATTCCCTAATAAACTTTTCGTGGTTCCACGTAGTTTTATAAGATTTAATGTGTTTGTAAGAATTTCCAACAGAAAAAAACGTCTGCCAAGTTGGGTGGGCAGTATAACTTCCTCAAGTGAGCGAAGCGAGCAGCATCCCCTACAGAAGTTAAACCTACCCTTTGAGATCTACCGTTTTTTAACATCCCTTACATGCCACACTTTGCGAGCGAAGCGAGCAACATTCCCTACATGCCACACTTTGCGAGCGAAGCGAGCAACATTCCCTACATGCCACTCTTTGCGAGCGAAGCGAGCAATTTAATGGGGGGTCCGGGGGGCTTGCCCCCCGGCTGGACGTGGAGGCGAGCGTAGCGAGCCGGAGCGGCTAGTGATCAATATTTTTCATTTTGCGAAAATGGACGTTTCATCAACTTCTTTTTCATTCCTTTGTCTTCATTCGGCTAATTGCTTCCAACTATGTAGGTAGTGGAAGCATTGTACATCTTCTCTTGAGGGAGATGAATTTTTCTTGTCCAAATAAAAATATTCACTTACGTTTTAGGATTTAGTTGTTACTGTACATTTTATTTCGGTTTCGTGTCAGTCTGTGTGACTGTTCCTCTAACCCATGTAATTGGCAATATTATTAAAAATTAATGCCCACTGCTGATGTTATTTCCAGGGCGCCTGTACGACAGGTACCCTATAATTATCCTTACCTCCGGATTTTTCGTAGCCACTGTACATTTGGAAACAAAAAATCCTTGGAACAACAGTAACTTCTCGAGTTTGCATCCGATTTCGATGCTAGTTCTAAGGGTTACGTGCTGACGTAATGACCACGACCACGATCATGACCACGACTTCAACAGTTATTATCAAACTTTGTGACATTCTCAGTGGTTGTGTATGCATTAACTGGTATTGGATAAAGTTAGTACCTTTGAAAGGAGTATCACCTGTGAATTTCATCAAAATCCCTCGTTCCAGCATTTTGGAGAAATTTCCAAGATACCGGTTGAATTAGCAAAAACCACGTTTTTACAATACTACGATTTTTATATTTCAAAATGCGAATCTGAGGAGCAGATGAGTTTAGAATCCGGACACCGCAACTATAAATTTTAAATGCTTAATTGGAAGGCCAATCAACCATGAAGGTTTATCTTATACATGACTTAGATTTAGACATCTATACACACATAATATGTATCCATATGTATATGTAGGTATCCATCCCTACACACAATCAGTATACATTTTCATGAATTGTATAGATCAGATTTTAGATGGCGTCAAAACCTCTTAGAAGGGTTTCGAATGTTTTCCTATCGATTTTTCATTTATTCATTCTTTTTTGTTTTTGTCCAATAGCAATACCTTGTCCCATTTGGTTGAGCGAGCAAAGCGAAAATTGACCCAAATAATTATTGTAACACTTCTTTGATTTGCACCTCTCTTATCTGTTAGTAGGAAAACAATTTGCTGAGTATGGATTGTACAGCTTGAATATGAACCGCTCAGCTCATGTAACTTGAAGATAAGCTTCAGAATTCATTACAGATATGCCTCCAGAACGATGATTAACACATTGTTTTATTCTCGGTGCCCGCATTATAGTAGAAAAAAGTTTCCCCAGTGAAGGGAAACCTTGAATTAATCCCGCATATTTGGTTTCAAGCTGAAGCCTTGGATAACAGGTTCCTTCCCCTGGTATGAAATATTATTAAGAATAATAAATATTTCATAGGTTCACGTGGGCACGTCTGCATTCATTTGTTATGAAACTATTACATTTGTTATACATGTAATATTCGCGGATTGAGAATTACATCTTTTGAATATTGGGCGAAGAAATGAGTTTGCCAGGAAAGGAGAATTGCGTTGGAAGTTCTATAATGATCTTTTTTTCAAAATTATTTGTAACAATATCTATAACATCACAATTACCTATTGTACTGTTGTCCTATTTGACATTATCCTGAAATGGTGCATAGTTAATATCAATTTTAACACAACTTTGTTATGTGAAATAACTGCGCGCCAAAATCAATCACTTATTAGCGAATTTTCGTAGAAAATGAAACAATTGCAATGCCTCCAAAAATATTTGAAAACTTTCTTCATTGACATCCTTTTTGAGACATTCTGAAACGAATCCTAGAGTTTAACATATATATATATATATATATATATATATATATATATATAATGTATATATAATATATATATATATATAGCCTATATAACAGACGATAACTCTCCTTAGGATTGAGATAAAAATTCCGTACTTTCACAAAAAAAATCAAGCTTTCTAAACGAGAGGACGAGTTTGTTGTTACATTTCAAAAAGTTCTGAGAAAAAAATCTCTAAAAATAGCAAAAAATGGCAAAAATCGTTAAATCTATACTTTTTAGGAGAATATTGTTCAAATAAAATTTATTAACTACATATAAAATGGAACATTAAAAAATGTATGTGCAAAATTATGCTGAAAAATGTACTGACATTTTATTAAAATGTGCTAAAAAATCAATAATAACTCCAAAAAGTTTGAAAATCCAAATTATTTTTTCTTTGAATCCCCGAATATTATTTAGAAAGAGTTTTTTGTCATAAAATTGGTAGTTAACAATTTCTTTTCCCTCAAAGTCCTTAATTTTCAAAGCAATGTAGTACGATAATTTACGAAAATTCGCTCATACGATCATGCTACATGATTTGAACTTTTATTATATTTAAACACAATAGTTATCTACTAAACATACCGAATCCATGTGCTATAGTAACTGAATGGTCCAAGAAAATAAAACTGAAATCTGAAATTAAATGACGAAATTATTAAAGAGTGGCGAGGATTTTCGAATACAAAGAGAGGCAGCAAAAAAATATGCAAAAAGTTTTAAAATCCAAAATACGAGTTCATATAATATCTGGGCGAACCTTTTTTGGTCTTTGAACGTGAATGGACAGGTGACATGCGCAACCTTGGTTATTCTCAATATTCAGACTCTGAATTAGAAGAGTCTGCCCAAAATTCTCATGGATAAATGAATGAATTTATTCTTTATGAATGCACGTGTATTTGAGTGATTGGAACAATTAGTACTGTCAATATAAAAAGGCACGAGCAGCTACAAAATTAAAGGCTCAGCGGCGCCTCTATTTTGCATTTACACGAGTTTCCTTGCAACACTTGAATGTAAGAACGTGTTCAATTACAATAATTGAATATAATCACTGCGTAACGCGATAGTAGATAGCTCATAATAATAATAGTAATAATTCATTGTAAAAAAAAAAAAAACAAAAAAAAAACATGTAAATGAAAACAATGCAAAGGAAATATAAATACAATTCTTCAAATGGTTCGCAAAAAAAAAAAAAAAAAAAAAAAAAAAAAAAAAAAAAAAATATATATATATATATATATATATATATATATATACATTTATAATCAATTTGATATTAAATTTGTCATTTTAAGGTTAAAAACGAAACTTCAAGTACCTAACTTATCAACTCGTAAACGAGTTCCACTATCTGCCTTACAAGCAGATTCCATATTGCATGGAACATGGGGATTTCATACCGGTTGTCCTCGAGAGTTGTAAACAAATCCTTTAACTTTAAACAAATCCCTGGGCCGCATCTCGACTAATTCCAACAAAACAGCGGTTTACTTATAGAAATGTTGAAAATAACTGTGGAGAGAAGCCACTACAATGAGTTGTTAACAGTCGACTGTTGTCAAGAGGATGAAAATGTTTCCTATGGAGTGGAGTAAATGATGCTATTGCTTTACGTTAAGAATATTGTAACCGGCTTATTAAAATTGTTTATAGTCCAATCAACTTAGTTTAGGAATGCAGCCAGGTACTTAAGGAGGGGGAAATTGGTAGCTTGAGATGTGAACATTTATCACATAAATCAAGCGCTTTCCAACGAGTGGCGAACGCTGCGGAAGTTTCATTCCCCTAGCAATGGCTGGGTTGTATTTGAAAAACACTAAAATTGTGACACAAATTTTGCGTCACGGAAATTTTAGGTTGACCCCCCAGAGCAAAGACATATCCATGTCAAAACCCCTAGCGTCTAAAGGCTAAAGAGTGATGAGCATAAAATACGTTTTGGTTTATTATTATCAATAATTAACCTTTGTAATCTACCAAGAAAAAATGTTTTTTCAACTCCCCCTCCAAGTTTGTTGTTTTACGTTATTCGTAGACTTCAAAAAACGAATAAAAAAATAAAAGAAGTAAATGAAAGAATATAAAGATGCAGATTATTACTAAAAGGTTTATTATTTCTGTATTGAATAGCCCTTCTACGCAGAACACCAGTGTATAATTTAAAAAAGAAGTCTGTTTTTGATTAGGTATCTAAATATATCTGGATAAGTGTAGAGGCCTACCTTAATTAATCAACCTAAATTAAATAACACCTACACTTTCCTTGTATTAACACGAGCTGACTAATCAGCTGAAAATTAATTATATAAAATAAATAACCTACCTACGATTCAAAAGTTTATCTTCAGGTGGCAAAAGTGATAATAAACTCTGTTTCGTGATGTGAAAATTCCATTGGAATCAAATGGGCTGATACGAGCGTTGTAGTTACAAGGGGATTTTTGCTATGTTCCGCCATTTATGATTTGTTCCAATGCTGCTGTTTTTTGTTTTTTTGTTTTTTTCCTGTCAAAGTTCACGCCCTTAAGGAGAGCGAACGCATGAACGTGTAGAACGATCCGGGTGGTTTTATTCATTTCTTTGGAATAAAAACTATCAATGGCTACAAAAAAAAAAAAAAAAAAAAAAAAAAAAAATAATTAAAAAAAAAAATAATAATAAAAAAAAATAATAATAATAACAATAATAATAAAAATAAAAATAAAACCATAATTGTTACAACCCCAAAACGATTGGACTGTTTATGAAATTTTGGTCCAAAATTACAAATGTGCTCTGGTTAGTTCTAAATGCACGTAAAAATTGTTACTAACCCCAAAGGGTACCATTTAAGGGCTGAAATACCGAAGAATCAAGATCTCGAACCCTTTGGAAAAAATAGTAGTTTTTTGGTTGTAATTAACGGATATCATTCCGAAGAATCGAATGAAACCACCGGGATCACTTTACGTTAAACCGTTTGTTCTCCCTAAAGGCTAGACTTAAACAGGAGGGGAAAAAAAAGTGGGAGCAAATCATAACTGGTGGAACATAGCCTTATAAACAACGATGACACATCAGCTAATATAATTCTAATGGAATTTGGGCTTCGCAAAATCGAGTTTATTTTAACTCTCGTCACTCATAGATGGACTACTGAAGCGTAGATAGGTGGTTTATTTACCTAATCTCAGTAATTTTCAGTGGACCTAAGTCAGTGTAGGCAGACTTAGATCAGAGGGACATGCAACGTGGAGATGATTTATTTAATTGCGTTAATTTTCTCTGGGTACGTGCCAACATCTATGTTGGCATGCTGATGAGAGAGACATTGTTTCGCCCAGCCACCACGAAATTTCGTTAGACAAATCGGTGACGAAGATGGGACCCGTGAGTCTAATTTCTTCTTACAGAGCTGAAATTTGAAATGGAACTCCTTTGAGATTAACTTCAATGCAATCACAATGCTTTGAATTATTAGGATAAGGTTTAGGCTAATTTGTTTTCTTAATCAATCAACGGTGCTCAAATTTAAGATGACAGCGTTAGAAAACACCCCCCCCCCCCCTTTTTTTTTGCCCTTTATGACACCTAGTAAACAATTAGGTATTGAGGCACAATAATTAGCTGAAGGGGCAATGTTCCTGATTTAATTCTTATACGTATTTCAACACAGCCAGTTTTTTTTTTTGTAATAACTTCCTCAATTAATACCGAAAGTCCGAAAGTGCATAGGTACTTACCGTGAATTACATAGCGAAGCAATTATGTGTAGCTAATTACATATAACGAACTACGTCATTTAATTTTGTGTTTTTTTAAGACCAAATAATCGGTACCTACTTAAACAAATTAAAGTTTCTAACTAGGAGCACCTCCTTAGGCAACTACTCAGATAATGTTATCATCTCAAATGACAACTTACTAGTTAATTGTACTTCAACATAGAACAATAATGCAAAGTAACCTCACACGTAGCCACCTAGAAATACAAGTTATAGAAAATTTATGATGGCATTTGTGAATGGGTCATGAACTTATGTATGTTTGCACACGGTTGATACATCTGTTTCTATATTATGAATAAATACGCATCTGTATATTAGAATACTTATTCAATTTCGCTTCCTCACTACCGGTGACTCCAAGCAGGATCTGCTCACTGTGCAACTAGAGCGTGCCTGAGAATGTGTTACATTTCTTTGGGGGCTTTTTCTGGCGCACTTTGGATCGACGTGGCACCTCCAATAAGACCATCAAGAGCTCTTTGAATGGCATAAACGGGATGTCCCAGGCTGGTTTTGTAAGGTCGTTCAAGTTGGAGCTGGTTGGTCCATTTAATTGGAATCAATTTTGAATTTATCCACTAATTTACGTTAATTTTTTACTCATCTGTTCTAGTTCTATATATTATGTACATGTTTATATTTGTTGTTCAGTATAATAATTTGTAAAAAGACATATTTTCTGTCTATCTCACTACCGATGGTGAGGACTCATTCTGGAACTATTACCTGGCATGATGTAGGGTACCAAGAGGTCAGTAACATAACTGATACAGGCAGGCTTCTCTTATGTGATACTGGAGTGGATGACCGTCAGGGTCCTAATAGGGGAAGCGTTCATATGGTCGGCATTCAGAGCTTTTTGTGCCCCGGCATGTAGTGATGGCCAGCAAACTTGGCGTCATAGGACTTGTAGCCAAACGCACAACAATATCCTACTGAAGGCATATCCAGAAGAGGCATCATACTCCATCTACTCGGGGCCAGGCCGATTAAGACCTGCGTTCAAATGCTCCTGAATGGGCTCAACAGCTTAGTTCTTAAAGCAAATGGACAATTATTGTTAATGTGTTGTATTATAATACGAATGTGTCATTCCATACAATAACTTTCATTCGGGGAGTGAGATGCAAAAAAAAAAAAAAAAAAAAAAAAAAATAAATAAATAATAATGAAAAAAAAAAATAAATAAAAAAAAAAAAATAAAAAAATTAAAATAAAATAAATAAAAAAGAAGAAATAAATAAATAATAATAATAAAAATCCATTTTTGCGAGGAAAAAAGCTTTACAAATAAAATCGCGAGCCTGTTAGTCAGCTATTTTCGAGCACACTAAATCGCTCAAATTTAAAAAATTACTAAGAAATCACTAAAAATGTTTAGAAGCGACTGAAAAAGTAAATTTATATTTTTTACCAGGAATTTGTTCAAAAGAACCATGAACCGTGAACTAGAACATTCAAAAATATTTGCAGAAAATTATGCTAAAAAATGTACTTCAGTCTCATTAATATTTGTTGAAAAATCGACGAACAAAGCTTAAAAGCTGAAAATTTCTATTCTATTTTGATTGTGGAATATAATTTACTTACATCAGCTTTTTATGTTTGTTGTGCTACTGACCTCTGGTACCATGCAACACATCAGGTGAAACGATCATATTTTTTCAGATTAATTTATTGGTCCATGCAACAATAAGCGAAAAACCTTTGTCACCCAACTTAGCAGACATTTTCTAAGACACGAAAAAATCTATATCTATTTTCTTGAAAATCCTTTTAGTTAGCTTCAACTCTCTACGTACTTCATGTCCAACCTGTACCTACCACCTCTATTTTACATTTACACGAGTTTCCGATGAAAACCTGAAGTTACAACGCATATAATTATTACGTAGCGCGCTAATAGCACTTTTGACCGCTTGATTTATTGTTTAAACAAGACCGCTACTTACACCGTTTATTATCCTACTCGGTTAATCCGCAAACCGGTTGTAAACGCTAGTGTGACCCAAAGCCGTGAGTGCACTTGAAGATAAACCTTAGGAGCTCTGATATCCTTGATCGGGGCTGCAGCTCCCTTCACCCTTGGGGCCAGGAATTGAAATTGGCCAATCGTCGTGCATGAGCGCCTTTGTTCATTGTTCCCCAGCCTCTCAGATGAGCACTTGATTACCTTGTTGGTTGTTTTATTACGCGCAAGGATCGATTTTTCAAGTTAACAAGCTGCCAACATAAGTGGAAAACCGGTGATTAACACGGATTCATTAAATAGGAAAATCATGAGGTGGCAAGTAATTAAGTAAATTCTCTATTACGACCAAATAGGAATGTAGACGGTTAGTAATTCTTTTTTATCATTGTTTAGTAATTTCAATCATTATCAATTATTGAATTAACTACGCACAATTAGGTACGAGGAAGTAGTCAGAAGAACGAAGAAAAGGTTAAACTATACTTCGAGTCCAAGGTTACGAGTCTTTAAGCATTCGAGTAACCCAATACGGAGACCAATGGGAATGTTTTGGCATTAGTTAATACGTCTTGGAATATTATTGTACATTTTACTATCATCAAGTTTATTAGTAATATACTAGTGTCCAGTTATTACTGTAGTCCAAGCCATATTGGATTAATATTGTTTGGACTATCAAAACGAATGCAACGTCTTCATTGTTTGGAGGCCTTCGTTACGTAGGTCAATGTTAGGCTATTCGATAAACAAGGTTTATTTATTGGGTGATATTTCTAATGATTTCCGCCTATAACGGAGCCGTTCCTTGGGAAATGTAAATGTATGAATGCATTTTTGATTTTGATCTTTTGTTTTTGTTTTTTATAAATACTCAAGATGGTACTTAGAATTACAAAGTTCGATGAGCGTACACGCTGCCACGCCGGAAACACCGCGCATTGGATGGGCGCGGAAATAGAAAATTCGACAAATTCAGCCGCGTTGCAGATAGGGTGTCCAGATTTTTCGGTCAACCTAAAATACATCTGAGAAAAATGGAGCAAGTATTTCCATGAAAAATAAAATATTCCGACTGTACTTGAACTAATACCACGTTGTAATTTACAAGTCACATCATGATACCTATTTTTAATTTTTCCTCGTATTTTCATCTAACTATCTTTTCATTATATTATATAATATATTTATTATTATTTCATTCATTAATTCCTTTTCAAATGTGTATTTTTACAATAATTGTAGAAATGCACACTTGAAAAGATTAAATTAAAAACAAAATATTTAGTAAATTAATTACTAGATATTGTGTTTTCATTGACTCAACGCTTTTTACAATTTCAAATACCTAGGTAACATAATAAGCTACATAAATAGGTATGTGTTTTACACCGTCAGGGAAAAGATTAAACCAGATCGAGACTTTCTTTTCATCCTGATTTCTCAGCTATTTTCATAAAAACGAAAACTTATTTCCGAAAGCTATAAATATAATTACAAGATAAATTGTAAAAAAATTTGTATATGAACTGCAAAAAATGAATCAAAGAGGAGGAATAGGAGAAACATTCAACTAGTACATTTCACTTCGGCCGCAGACTGTCTTGTCATATAACCAATCAAGTAAGAATGTATAGATACATTTTTAATAGTGAGACATTAGTAATTTTACCATTTATTAGAATTTTAAAATTTGTGACCCGTCCTAGGAAAAGGGACCTTTTCTTACTTTGGTAAAATGTTCAGGAGAGCGTTTTTCGATAAAATGGTAAAAAATATCGATTTTTTATAGATTCTGAAGTAATAACTATCCCTTTACACTGTACAATAGTCACTTATCGATGATTAAGCTAATTATGATATCGAAAAACTCAAAAAACGAGAAGTAGTGGCGGTTTCACAATGGGGACCTTATCTTACCCAATCCCCTCTCTCGTGTCAAATGGACTAAAAAAGCAAGACCGCATTGCACTGATGCAACTAAAGACACTGTGTGCCCCACAAGACACTGCGGGAGAAAACAGTGATGATGGAGAAGTATTGGTGTACCAAGCAGGGTTGCCAGGTGTCCGGTTTCGGCCCTGAGAGTCCGGTTTTTTATCAAGGTGTCCGGGCGAAAATTGCTCTGAAAACTAAATATCCGGTGTTCATTGAAAAAGCATAAGTGAGCCAAAATGACCGTTTTTTTTGGGTGTTTAAATGATTGGGATTATAATAATACTTATTTCAACCCCCCCTCTTGCCACAACTGAGACTATACTTTTTTTTAAATTCAGCTAAAATGTATCCTACCAAATTAAATCACAATGTTGATCAAACCGTTCAAAAGCTCATTACTTGAGGCAGGTGAAAGTTCATGTTTCAGCTGGTGGAATGATATTTAGATGGCATTTTTTGACAATCAAAAGAAATAATTGTATTAGAAAATTCAGCACTGATTTTGAAAAAATACTCGAAAGTCAAATTTGGTTGATTTGCAGTCGAGAAACATGGCATTAATGCAAAACGGAAGTGGTTTCTCAGAAAAACTCTTTTAAAAATAAATATCTCGAACATGATTGAGGATTAAGATAAAAAATGACGGTATTCTACTACATTTTCGAACTAGTTAAACTCAAAATTTCTTAAACTTATCTGAATCCACCCGTTATAGTTGGCAAGTGATGTTTATTTGAAAGTTTAGATAATATAAATTTTAAGCTCCTTCGGCCTGAATAAGCATAAAACAATGATATGTATAATAAGAACATGCATATCAATAACTGTGTATGCATGGTTTATGACCGTTTGATGTTTTATAGACTATATGTTTTTTTAGTCTGCTTATTATAGTGTCCAGTTTTTCTCCACATTCCACCTTGCAACCCTGCCAAGTGGACTCTGAAGATGAGGTTTCTGAAGAAGAACACCCCACTCCTCCGCCACCAAAACGACGCAGTACTCATCAAATAGTCTTTTTTAAATGTGAATAATTTTGCTTATTAATGTTTGAACACGACGGGAATTATGTATTTTTCTCCTAGAAATAGTTATTAGTTGCGCTTTTCTTCAATTTATTGTTCGGCAAATGTTCAATTTTGTTTGATTTCTCTTTAGTAAACTCAGTTTTTAAAATTCATGTTTTTCAAAATTGAATTTTTTTCATCACATCAAAAATTATCTGTAGTGATGATGAAATGAACCCAACATCCGCAAGAATCTTTGGGGAAAAAAATCAAGTTGAATCACCAATAGAACGACCACCATTCACTTGATGTTGCTCAAACTTTGAACGCGTTTTTCTCAAAATGAGATTTCCGGGAGACCAGATTTTGAAAAAATCATATCTTTGGAACTAATAAAGATAGAATTTTCGTGAAAATACCAGCGTTCTAAGCAGGATCTCAAGAATCCAGAAATGGCAATAACTCAATTTCGACATCCGGTAAGATAAGGTCCTCTTTCCTAGGACGGGTCACATACTCGTACTTGTTTAGCAAAAATTCCAAAACATAAACGAAAATTATGATTGAGCGAAATCTTCTAGAATACGAAGCTTATAATTTTTTAGGAGTGAAGTATTTGTGTGACTTTTGGATGTTAACCCATTAATTGTTAGCACTTAAAAATTAGAAATGTTCCCTAATCTTCCAAGTGAGCGTTGATGAAATTCATCACTTCTGATTGCGTTATGGCTTACACAATTGCTCTCTGCCAATCTGCTAGCTGATGAACATTGATTCTCACGCCTTCATAACAGGAGGCTTGTTTGTGAAGGCGGAATCACACTTTGCCCGTTTTTTAGGTCATTTCGCACTTGACGCCAAACGATCGTTTGCCAAAGCGCAAAAAAATAAGAAAAAAAAACTTGTAAACAAAGCAGTTACCTGTGGGAAAACGGGCCCAATGAAGAGGTTGATTGCAGTCCTTAATGAGACGATGGCTTTTTATCGTAACGACAAAATAGATTTGAGTGCTGAGTCTTGACGATCATTTGATTGGCGGGGATTATGGCAAAAGGTCCCGGATGCCGGATACTTCGGCTCGACGATCGTGAAACTTCTCAGGATTGAAAAATTGGCGAATTGGGTTTTGCGTCGAACAGAACCAGTGAGTTTGGAAATGTCTTGGTAGCAACGATGGGATTTCGACGAAAATGGAAGAGCGCTCATCATCGTTATTAAGGTGAGGAGAAAAACAAGCCTCGTAACACCTTAAACCAGTATTGGAGAATCTGCAATTAATTTCCTATCTCTGGGTTATATGACCTAAAAGTTGGCATCAATGCAGAAATAAGACAAGCTTTCGTTTATCTCTATCCTCTCTTCAAAGCATTCAAAATCGAAATTTTGAATACAATTATCTTGGTTGCCTCCCAATACTTGCATCGCTTCCAGCTTCTTTGCAGTCAGACCAGCCAGCTAACTCATTCAAAAACAGAGAAGGTACATTCCAGCTACAAATGCATCAATTCGATTTTCACTCTGATTTCTTAAATAATTTTGACTTGCAATAAAGGTAGATAATGTTACTTGAGGTTAGGTATAAAGTGTTTCGTATGATTTCACATTAAATTGTGTTGCAATTTAGCAATTGTATTGCTACAAATCAATTGTATTGCTACAAATCAATTGTATTGCAATTGAATTGAATCTTGAAACAAACCAACCAGTATAGATGAGGGATTAGGTACAATTTTTTTTCTCGGTTCTCTACTTTTTCTAAGGTTGAAATTAACAAACCTAAAATACTAGAAAAACTCTTTCATGATATTATGTAGCACCACCAGAACTATCTTAAGGTATAGATATGACATGTATAGTCTATAAAAACGTTGACCATGAATCTTGAATGTTTACCAATACGGGTAAACTATACTGAAGAAGGTCATAATGAGTTGGCTTTAGTCTCTATTCGGCTGCTGTTTCAAGCCAGTTCCGTTTCCTCCAAATCCTCACCTCGTCCTCGAACGAAAGGTTGAAACCGTAGGGGTCATTAATAACTGCGACAGTGGCCAACTCCCATTCCGCCTCCAGGTGGGATAGATGGAGCCGTGACCTCGAGGCGCCCGCCGGTCTGCCACGAACTTGTGACGTCACATCTAATCAGCCGCTATAGATTTATCCGGCAACCTGCAATACACTCGTTTCTGTATCCGGCAAAAACCACCTTCTTCATTGTCGACAGTCGTCTGGAAAAACGGAGGTGTGGAGGTCTTGTGGTATATGAAAAGGGCTTTCACTACCGGGTTGGGGCGTTGGCAAACGTTAAGAATAAATCAGGCTGTTTTCTATGACATTATCAATGATGCATTGTACCTTCTTGTATGTAGCAAACGACAAAACAAACAACAAGACTCCCTGGATAGATTCCAAAGACTATTTGCATAAAAAGCTTGAAAATCTAAGAATCTACCTATATGAAGAAGAATAAGAACTTGATTGGAATTTCATGCACGAATATGCCTCATGGGCCGTCTGAAAGTGTAACGTAAAATAATAGGTATATGCAAGAAAAATATCACGCTCTTATACTTATCAAGATGCTTCTAGATATTGAAATGAAGAAAGAACGAAAAAAAAAAAAATAATATTATTAATTATAAAAAATATGGGTGGTGATTTGTTACTAAAAGAAATATACAATAATTAAATACTAATTGTCAAGCCTAGTGTTCCCCTATGAGGGTGCGGAAGGAAGAGGGCTGAAGACAAGAGCAACGATTGTGGGGAAGGGAATTTCAAAGCCTTGCTCCAGAAACCCTGAGAGATAGATAGATAGATGGATAAGTGATTTAAATAATTAATTCAAATAATTAAATTATCGCAACATGATATAATTACAGTTATAATAGTGTCACAAATAATTTTAAATTTATCTAAATAGTTCTGAGTATTCATGTCACTTAATGATACAAAATAATTATACAGGAAAAAATTGTATTACAAGTTATTGATATAACTTTTCTTCACATTGTTGTGTTGACAGCTCTCTTTTAAAATGCTTGTACTGCGGATTTCTCCGTCGCAGGGGTGCTCACCCTACAACTTTTAGGTCATTATTCAAGTCGCAAATATGTATTTATCTTGTTTTTCCATTTCTATTTTTTATTATTTTTATCCATTTTATTACAATAAATATCTTTATCGGCTATGTATGGAGAGTTACGACTTAAGACCATAATTATGTGTATTGTGATTATTTACATTATCTACTGGTCCAGTCAGTCACCTGATCTTTTTACTCATAGTTGAATTCATTTACTAAAAACTACCTACATTTTTCAGCCAATGTAATTTATCCCAACAGTTTGACGATATTAATGCCCCCATTAAGTATAGTATCGTTTCATTTTCATTAAGTTCTGCTTTCCCGAAACTTATAAATCTAAATTATTCCATCCGCGCCGGGCATATTGCTAATAAATGGAACGTGATCGTTGAATAGCAGTTGTTTGAATAATACTCTACGTTCAACACCTGTGAAGATAGTGATCGTGTAATGTGCAGACATTCATCGAAATTAATACCTTGCTGTTCTTTACGCTTGAGAGCCATTGCTATTCAGGAAATTGCTATGATTTGTATTCAGAGAAGAAAAATTGAGTAAATGCTAACTTGCGCTGCTCCTATCGTTATAAGAGTTTCCTGAGTCGGTACCTCAGTTTTTCATCGCCCCTGACCTTAACCGTGTATTTCTTGATTGACTTGAAAGACAAACCTTTTCATAAAAACTAACAACTTCACGATTTGGGTCGGTATCACGTTCACAAGCGTTTCATACGTACAAAGAGACTGCGGGGAATTTTCATTGGATATAGTAGGTAATACAGATATGACCACACCCCTCGCCTGGTCATAAATTTGTATAAGGTATCGGTCACGTTGTAGCGGGCAAGAGGCCAGACTGAGTGCCAACGCGAGCCGAGCCCCCAAGACACCGAGGACACCCGCTTGCAGTCATGTGACTTGTTAATATCCATGTACACACCTGTATCGTTATACAAAAGTGGAATTACGTAATCAGCAGTTAATTGATTCTACTGCTAATGTACATCATCCTCAATATCCAAGCAAGAAATAGGACACACGTTTTTCTCAGTTGATCAGCACTTTAACAACTGTTACCTCCGTAAATGGGTAGACTCATAGGTACTGTTTGCCATAAAATGGACTTTTCCCGGGTTCCTTTCCAGTGAAATCACGAAAATCACAGTTTAGCGAAATGGATAAATTTTTTGAACAAGGAACATGCTTTAGGCTGATGGCTCCAACCTACCACCAGCCTGCTTGCTGGAATTCTCATAAACTCTCATATTTATGAGCGGTGTAGAACAGCGACTTTGTCGATAAGAACACATTTTATGACCGAAACGGAGAGCAAGAAATGACAGCTATGAGTGCTGAAAGAGCCTGGTTGGTGCCTGAATCGTAAGATACATTCTGTTACTTGCCCACCTGTTACCTTGATGTGCAAGTAATGACCGCGGTGGGAACTAGAGGCCATCTGATGGCTATATTGGGGAACCAATATGACAACAAAGGGGCTTAAGGGGGAGTAACGAGAAAGTTTCGTCTTGTTACTTGCCCACCATGTTAATCTTGTGATGACGGTGGAATCCATCCAATGACCAAAACTGAGAGCAACATTACTAATAACAGCGGTGGCGGCTGAGGGAATTATTGGGCTGTTGACCGGAGGTTGATCCTCCTGTTACTTGCCCGAGGTTATGTTACCGTGGTGTGCAAGTAAGGAACGCGATGGGGGGTGATGAGCTTTTATGGACGAAATGGTGAATTACAAATCACAGTGGTGATGGCTGATGGGCTTCTGTTGATCGAAATGACAAACTCAAAATGGTAGTGGATGCCTGGAGGGGCTGGTGGGCGGCTAACTAGAAAGTGGCAGTTATGTTCTTGCCCAAAATGTTACCTGGTGCGCAATGGTCCTGGCTGATTGGCTATCATCGAGGTAAACGAATATGGTGGGTAACTTCTATGGAAGTTCTAAAAATTCGTTTCAATAGAATTGTTTTTTAATTCGTTGGGTATTTCGATATATTATCTACTGTTGAACAAAAAATACCAACACCACTGGATTCAGCATGTACCTACTTGAAAACTATATATTTGTCATAGAATGCTATTAGTCATTCGCGAAACCTAAACTTTGTTGCATATGGTGCGATTTGAGCGCTAATTCAAAACTTCATGGTTACGAAGGAGTTTCGGAATACACGACGGTTGTTAAATTCTAGGTAGAATTCAAATACACCAACTATCATCATGAGCAAGGGATTACGCATTCATATTGTACGCATGAGCACATGCGAACATATGTGATTAATCAATCATGCGTCTCAAATTACGACGATCATCATTTGTTGCCTATGGTGGGCAGCACCTCACTTATTGTAACATAGACGAATAAATTAGTTGGAGATATAATTAAAAGTCAAAACGACTGAATGCAAAATATGCATGGGAAGGTTTTGAATTGAATTGTAACTAACTCTTCATGCTATATATTTTCGAAATACTTTCTCGTATTTTACCTGAATTGCAACCTCCGCTTCTCAGAAGTTGTCTTTCCTTTTTCTTATCAACTATTCAGAAACTACTTTTTCATTTATTTTGCATCAAACGATCTTGTCAATTCACCCATTTCGTAACGTCTTCGAGATCAGTTCTGTTTTGGGAAATTACCCTTTTTTTACTACTCGTCACACAAATTGTTTTTCGTCTTATTAGAATCCACTCTCAGGTCGTAACGGTGCGTTCACCCCAATATCCCTATATCATTCTCGCATTATTTAGTTGTTCGCTAACAGTATCTATACACAACATAAGCATAAGTGTTTATAATTCGTAACTCGTGCTATGCTTCACATTAGCCGTTCCCTATTTCGTAACTCTTTAATACAGCTCCATATACATATATATTTGATACATGCATTTATTTTTAGAGAAATATAACAATTACGAAAATAAAGCTTACATAAAATGCTTCTCCTCACCTAAAGAATTAACTTATCCTGTATTCCGATATAACATATATAAATATAAAACTATCAGAGGATGTTGAGGGTCGTTCAATGAAAACTCTTCTTATTTTGCCAACGTTTCGAGAATATATTTTCTCATCATCAGGCCGATTTTGTGAGTTAGGTTAGTAGATCATCTCAAGATGGAAAATTTAGTGATAAAAAATGTACAAGAGGCACGTAGGTGTGGTCATCAAGACAACTCTTACCAGACTCTTGGTGACCACACCTTTGTGCCACTTCTACGTTTTTAACTACTAAATTTTCCATCTTGAGATGATCAACTAAATCCACTAAATCTTCTTAACCACTAAATTTTCCATCTTGAGATGATCAACTAACCTAACTCACAAAATTGCCCTGATGATGAGAAAATATATTCTCGAATTGTTGGCGAAAAAAGAAGAGTTTTCATTGACCAACCCTCAACATCTCCTCTGATAGTTATAACATCACGGTCAACAGCAATCCCAAATAATATACCTATATATATATATATATATATCATTGCGCACAAAAAGTTACCAATAACAGTAGATTCGTATGATTACAATAAGAAACATGTTCGAATGGTACGAATTCGATTTAGAAAATAATTATAGGCATCAATAAAAGAATAGATTAATGTGTATAATTATCGGTACGATGCCTAATAATTGCAGGTATTTTATTAGATGACTGTCATGATATTGCGCAATTTAAGAATAATGACTATTACACTATGAAAATCCAGTAAGCTATTAAAAACGACGTATTTGAAGATAATCTAGTTTTTTTTTTTTTTTTTAGTGTAGAATAATTAACTCTGTGTGCGCTCATTAAAGTGTTCACTTGGCTAGGAAAGAGCATAATTGAGTAGACAAATGGCCGTGAGAAGGCTCGTCCTCCTAGATCTAGCCACACCCATCTTTGGCAGCTGATCACGCCCCTCTGGCGATATAATTTTTCATAAAAATAGCTTATTAATTGCTCACGAGGGATTTTGAAATTTATATTTAAAAATGCGGTTTTTTATGTGGGTGAATGGTAATATCCTTCGATGAGAAGATCGCCAATTTCTATGTATCATTAGTTATTCACTAGCACGTATGACTTAGTATTTACTCGTGGCAGATGGTTATAGTGGAATTGATGGGCGCTAATGGAACGATTTACGATTTCTAGCAAGCATTTAATTATGTCTTAACCATTCAAGCTTATCAAGAAAATTTGTATCAAATTATAGAATTAGAAATTTAGATTCTTTATTTGCCCGAGTCTAGTTCTTAAAGGCATCAACCAAATGCAGAACTAAATACAGTTGAAATAATTTATAACGATATTAGTTATAAAGGCGGAATTCTGGACAATTTATAAGCTCGCTATGTAAAAATGTTTACTTTTCAAAGTTTATTACGACACCGCTTATGAAGTACAAATCGTTAATAAAGGTGAAGTTTCGGTTAAGCATGGGTTTCCACCATATAGTTTATAACAACGAACTGAGAAACCACTACACTGCGTACCCGACCAACTAGCCATTGAGATTTCTACCAAGAGCAATACAAGTATTTGTCCCTCCTCCCAAGTTCCACAACTTCAATTTTTATATAACTTTACAGAAATGTCTTCTCAAACCTATTTTTCACGTGCATCAATAGTTTCTACTAATTCAAAAATCACTAGTATCTTGCCTTCTTGCACCTTCAGTTTATATTAATGAATAAAACTGGCTTGCACGTGCACCGTATTTGCTTCAAAGAATTCTAAAATTCCGGTGAATTATCTCGAAAGGGAAGGCCCCTTAGATTATTAGAGTAATTTAACATATTTATCTATCAATCCCCGTCAGTAATTGTTCTGGATCGACAGGGTGTTGTCGGCGGTCGGCTAACTGATTCTTGACATAATAATCTACATCCTTTGTTGCTTTCAACTCACCACCATACTATTCCAAGCGAATCTTCAGGGAATTCGACATAAAATAATGAAATTCGTAATAGTTTCCACAATCGACATGATGTTTGCGTCATAGGACTGACTGAACAATGGTGTGATCCCGATGAATTACAATTTTTTGCCCTGATGGTTTCCTTTTTGCATATTACTTCTCAAGAGCCAACTACAGGGGAAGTGTGTTTGCTATTTTTATCGGGAACAGCTTGGAGGCGGACGAGTTAACTGAGATTTGAGACATGTCGATTGAGAGCACTAGGGAGGTTTAGGCTATGAATGTTCCATCTCTCAATATAATCATATGTTGTATCTGCGTGCCACCTACCTCTTCAAATTTCATGAGTTTATTGATTGCATGGATTGTCTCCTTACTAACGTATGCAGATTTAATGGGATGGTAGTTTTTATATGCGATTTCAATTTCCTTTTTGAAGGTAATTCCAATATTACTTCTTATAATATCCAAAATAGTATTCTTCAGGGCATTTTAAGTGATTTCGGTTCACATCTTACATGTAACCTGGAGACCCCAAGGTAACCAGTCTGATACTGCATCCTGCATAGACGTAAAGTGATGACAAAATTCGACCAGCATTTATATGAGGCTAATGTTAGTAGCCTTGGATTTTCTGACCATTAGGGGATTGAATTAACAATTTTCAAGCGCTCTCTATATAGTTCATCAACCATTTCCTGCTTCAGATCATCGAAACCTTAAAACCAACATACAGAACCTCATTTAATTGTTTGTAGTCCTGGTTCTCCGTTTATAAGACCTTGTGGATGCCAGCTCCATCATACTTCAAATTTGTGTGGAGATACTGGATTCAGCTTGTCCGTAAAAATTCATTAGGGTGTGGCAAAATGGTTCGACAATAAAGCTTAGGTTCGCGGCTTACTTAGGAGATCTCAGAGCTCGTTATTACAATTTTCTGGACTTTTTCACTCTACCAGGAATGATGAACCAGGAATATGAAGTCACCCCTCTCTCGGAACACCTCCAAAGCTTCCGGATTTTAAGGGTTTGGTTCTGGAATTCTTATGGCGGTTCTGCTTTCATCGTCGAACCTCTCACATATTATGATACATTTATGGTTTTCGGTTAACAGCTTCCCAGATCGTTTAAAAGTCTCAGTTGCTATCCTTGTACCTAAAAAAAAGGTGTCAAGCCTATTGATGTATACTAATACAGCCTCTTCTGGTTATTATGTTAAAATCGCTAAGAATTCATCAAACGATCAGTTACAAAATCGTATTTGATTGTAGTTTTGTTCACGATATGTACCTAAATATAATGGTCATACTTATTACTTGAATACATTGTGTTATATCTATTCACAAAAACTAGTGCTTAAGTAGTGAGTGACACAATACCTATGATAGTTCAGACCCATCTTCAAGTTAACAATGTTTGCTAAGGTAAGATCACCTGACGAATACGCGTGTTTCTGCTTATTTGGGTGGGAAGGATATTTACCACCAATATCAGTTTGGTTTCCAGAATAGGGGAAAAGACTTGCACAGCTGCTTCAGCCTTGATCAGACAGACACTTCAGATCTTGGTGAGGAAGCAGGCTACGTCTTTGAGGCTGAGTAATATCTCCAAAGCCTTTAAGTCCAGGTTCGGCATGATGTTCTTTTGAAAAAGTTAGTGCACACTCATGGGTATCTGACCAGTAAAACGGCAGTTGAAATTCATATGCACGATGACGTCACGGCCCCCACCCGCCTGTAGGGAACCCTTAGTTCCTTTGCCCAAATACGTCACGCGTGATCATCCTACCTGTACACTGGCCAAATTAAACTTTCTTTTGAGCTGGAAATTGCTACTCGGAGGTTTTAAAGTCCGCTGAATCCGAATCTTAGGCCAAAAGTGAAAATTCCTGCACATGAAAGTTCCCAATTCATGTCTGCTCATGCGCACACCATAGCATCAATCCAATGGCATTCACCATCCAAGACATATAGGGGACCAACAAAGAGGTAAACGGCTCAATCTCTAACAATTTCATCAAAATATGTTTGTTAATCTTGGAGTTTCGTCTATAACCACTATTTTCAGGTTTGCTTATGCGCAATAGTAACTACAACCAATTGCAACATAATTCATTCGATAGTACCCCGAGAATTGTACCCCAGTACAACCTTTGATAACGAGATAAGAAGCTCTTTCAGAGACATATCGCGGGAAGAAAAATTGCTCTTATTGTCATGCTGCTTGATTGAAACTGTTATTCACACACTCTTCTCTCTTATAAACAGACAAAGGCGTTTGGGGCGGTAACGTCTGATCGCTACCACTTCTCGAGGAACAAGGACGACTTAAGGACCACTCACCGTCACTATGAATGCATGAATGATTCATCCTATACAGCAACTCCATATACCTGGGGGAAACGGAACTATCAAATATCGGGAAAGAAGAATAAACATTCATATTTTCTGAAGTAGATTACATAGTGTACGATTTTATTAATGGCTTGACAAATATTAGTCAGAGAGGAATTCAGGTGACATGAATATAGGTAGGGAAGTGTTGTCACAGTGTAATCCCTATAAGGCCTCGCGCACATCGGCCGCAGCGCTCACAACGGTAACTGGGCGAAACAGAGGTCTTCCTAAATTCTATTCGCCAATGCTTGCACGGATTTTATTTAATGCACTGCAACTTTCTGTCCATCCAGAAGGTTTGAAACAATGAAAGGAAGAAATTTGATATGACCTACCTAAGTTTTTGCTTGTTTCTTTTTGGCTCGCCAGCCCTTAGAATACCTAATGATTGCAGTATTTTTAGTTTACAAATTAGTTGCTACTTTGATAATGAAAAGACAATAATTTTCTACAATAATTTTCAATGTTATACGATTATACTTTTTTTGGGTAATTGTAGGAGAAAAAGTTCCAGTCATGAAGCATGATTGTATGAGCGAATTTGTGTGCATATATTTATATATATATATATATATACAAACATATGAATAAGCATTAAACTCTAGGATTCGTTTCAGAATGCCTCAATACGGATTTTAATGAAGAAATTTTTCAAAAATTTTTATTTAAAAATTTCCCAAGCCATTGCAATAGTTTATTTTCAACGAAAATTTGCTAATTACGTTTTAAGGTTTAAAACCAATGACTGATTCAATTTGTGAAGGTACAATTAATAGTACAATTTACAGATTACTCATTGCACGAAGAAACACGACCCTTACTGAAGTAAACTTGTATATCTATATAGTATTTCCAGACCAAATAAAACCTTTTCCAGACCAAATTAAACTTTCGACATTGAAAATGTCTTAGTGGACGGGTCAACCGGAAATTTCGTTACATAAACAAGTTAGGAAAATGTTATCACCATGACGACGTCAATACTGGTGATGACGCCATATTCGTGGAAGAATTGGGCATCGTCGAGACTGGCTTACAGCAAATTCAGCAATTGTGTGTCAGTAATTATTTCATATTTTCTAATTGTTATTTTATTTATTTATTCAATGTTTATTAAATAACATTTGATAAACATCGATAAACATTACTGAGACATTTTCAATGCTCTTAGCATAACTTGTTTATTGGTTGCGTGACGTTTTTTTCTTTGCGTAACAAAATTTCCGTAACAAAATTTCCGGTAGACCCGTCTACTAAGACATTTTCAGTGTCAACCTAATTTGGTTTTTAAAAAGTTTAATTTGGTTTGGAAAAAGTTGTATTTGGTCTGGAAATGCTATAAAGGCACCGTCCGCAATGTGAATAACATTGCGCAACGAGGATTTTACGTACGGATCGGGAAATATTTCTGTGAGAGGGCGGGCTCAAGGTGGATGACATACCTGCACCTCGGGTTTGCGTACCGGACCTTCTCGGACCCACAGTTTTTACTACCCCAGAGCTTCGAAATCCGGTTGGATGTCGACGCACGGGCGCACCCTTGAGACGGTGACCGAGGCATTGAAACGGTCAGGCCTGAATTACATAATGAAATCAGTGGTGAAGCATGGGCTGAAGAGCAGACTTTTAAGATTCGGTTTTCCTGCTATTTCACTATTTAAGCACGAAAATTCTGACATCGAGGTATGTAAGTAAAATACAGTAATTGTTACACAAGGGTTTATAGTTTCTGTATTAAATATCTCTTCCACATAGGTAACTGGTCTATAATGCAAAACCGGAAATAATGCATAAATAAAACTAAATAGACGTTGCCAATTTCTGAGATGAAAATGAAATAAACAAATTTAAATAGAACACCTACACATTACTTACTATTTTTCTGTACGTAACAAGAGCTGGGATCTAAGTACCTTGGTACATCAGAACACAAGTACATTATATTAGCCAATACTGAAAATAATAGGATAAAATAAAACGGCGACCTACGCATCACTACTCCGTCAAAATAATATCAAAAGCAATACCAACCTGCATTAGTTGAAAATATAATTCCATTGATATCATACCTATCAAATGATTCGAACATATTGATTTATAAGGCGATTTTTACTATGATCACACCAGTTCTCATTAAACTAATGTTGACGTTATTTTCCTACCAAAGATACAGCGGCGGAGCAAACGGATAAACGTATAACGAGAACGGAAGTTGATAAAGAACGTTTCTATTTACTCGAAAAATAAAGAGTTACAATGTTAAGTCGATTTCGACGAAAAATAAAATCATTGTTTTACACTGATGATGACCTACCCGTTGAAATCGATTCAACATTGTAACTCTTTATGTTAACAATTAGATGTTTTACAAAAAAGTTTCAATAATCAAATTGTGAAAATTATCTTCACGGAAATCCATTTCGGAGCATTATGGAATCATTATTGCATTTATGTACTTTTACCAAATGTTTGAGGAAAATTAAGTTATAGTCCAAACGGATAATCTCAAATAAATTACCTAATCAAAAGTTCAGAACATGCAATAATAGGAAAAGTCCACTTTGGGGAATGCAAATTATTGTGATTGAACAGAAAAAATAAACCCTCTCTACGGTTAGGATGATTACCAATTATTTCAAACGCTACTTAAGCTACAAATTTCGAACGATTTTCGGGATTATTATTTTGTTTTATTACAAATTTAATATAGTTTTGGAACCTATGTCAGGAGTTTTAAATCTCATCATGGGAGGGAGTGAATTGGTAGGAGGGGGAAATTCTGATAAATCATAATGTTTTAACTATTCTCGTCCTATTTTCTTGACTCCCCCCTCCCAATTATGAATTTGGTCTAGTTTTGGAAAATATGTCAGGAGTTTCAAATATTTTTACTTTACTTTACTACACTTCCGTGACAGTTTTCATTATCCTGTACGATCCGACTTTTAGTCCCGTTACGCAACCTTGGAAGTATCAAATTTTTATCTAAATGTTTGTGATTAAGATGGGGAAGCTTTGTGTTCGTGCAAGAGGTCAAAATAATCGTTACCCTTCAAAATCTCAGGCATTCCACAGGCATCTTAAGTGGTTTACATTTTAAATATAACTCTAACTGAAATAACCAGGAGACCCCAAGGTAAGGTCGTGTTTCAGAACAAGCTGATAAATACCCCTATTATATACAAAACTATACTAAGCTGTATTCCGATTTTGATGAGATTTTTAGGGATTTCGCAGTAAACTTCTAGACGGTTCCTTATAAATTTCCTCGTCATCAGATCGATAGCTTCGTGTGGATATGCTTATGCGAATTTGCCATGTCGTCGACTCTTTTCATCCATTGGTCCGAATGTATTCAAATCAGACTAAATTCCAAGACTGATGAACCGATTTTAATAATCTCGCAAATAAACCTTAAAATTGTTAAATTAATTTCAGCGAATTTCCTTAAAAAATGAGGCTATTGCTATGGATCCAAAAATTTAGATATTAAAATTTTCGAAAACGTTCTTAATTGAAATTCATTTGTTTCGGATCTGAAACAATCCAAGAGTTTATCGCTATTTCATATATATTTGTGAGTGTGTATTCAGGCGATAACTTTCCTTAGGGTTGAGATAAAAATCAATTTCTTGCTCCAACAAATCTGGCCACCACTTTTTGAGAACACAAAATGGGTAACATTTCAAAAATGTGGTAAAAAATAAATAAAAATGACTAAAAGCGGCTAAAAATTGTTATATTTTTAGTTTATATCAGTATTTTAGTCAAAATAGGTTGATACATAATGACCTAAAACAAATAAGAATTCGTATACAAAATTATGCCGAAATATACTTAAATTTTATTCATTTTGGCAAAAAATAAATAAATAAATAAAAAAAATAAAAATAAACAAATAAATAAAAAATAATAATAAAAACTGCAAAAAAGCTAAGATCTAAAGTAATTATCCAAATCGCAGAGTATTAAGTATAATTATTCAAAACTAGTATTTTTTGCCATAAAATTGGTAATTAAAAATTTTTTTCCATTCAAAGTGCTCAAATATTAAAACCATGAAATTTGATATAATGCGATATTTTACGAAAATTCGGCCCTACAATCATGCTGCATGATTGGTTTTTTATTCATGTTTTTTTATAGCAGAATATTGCTTGAAAACACTATATCAACATTAAAAACAAGAACATTCAGAAGTATGTGCACAAAACCATGCCCAAAAATTTACTGAAATTTTCACTAAAACATCCAACAAAATTCGTATAAACTTCAAATAGATGATGAAACGCTAAAATTGTTACGTAACTATAACCGAATATTAGGTATTCAAAAACATAATTTGAAAGTAAACATTTCTGAATACATATAAAGTGCTCAAATTTCACAACAATTTTATTCAAAAATTTGCTCATGAGGTCATGCTGATGAATGGGGTTTTTTTTAATTGCGCTGTTGATTTAGACTAATTGGAAGGCGATGAAGGTAGTCACTCATATGTACGTACTAATTTATTCATTCATGTTACGGTTATGGGAGCAAGTGCCACACCCACTTGCTAACTTTTTTCTTTCTGATTTCTCAGGTAGAACGACCTCGGTCATTTTGCGTATACATTCACCGGACTGGGGTGCGTGCGGAATAAGGAAATGCGTAAGGGGAGCAAGGTATTCAAGGAAGACCAAATGTACGTGTATAATACTGTAGAACGAATTTTTTCCTACTGATCTCACCTTAAAATCCCAATAAATTACCGATCCAGAGTGGGCACTTTGCTTCCTTCGTGTTCATTAGTTGGATGGATTCGCTTGTTCTGCCTTCTTTACGCACTTCCTTATTCTACACGCTTGTTCGCAAAACTAATTATAGTCTTTAACCAGAAGTTGGAGTCGTTGTACTTGACCCAAGTAAGTAGTGCTCCTCCAAGGATGAAACTTGGATTGATTCTCGTTGTGATATCGTTTGGTTATGAGTGATATTAATATTCCACATAACAACTTGAGACATAGAGGTCACGACAATAGAGAGTTCCTAAAGCGATAGGGAGATAGAGATGAGGCGACTTATCGTCAACGGAAAGCGCTACTGCGCATGTGCGGGGAGATGAGGTGCCTCATCTTCAAAAAGGCAGATTTATCTCAACTTATACATAAAAGCCCGAGAGGGAGAGAGAGAGAGAGAGAGAGAGAGAGAGAGAGAGAGAGAGAGAGAGAGAGAGAGAGAGAGAGAGAGAGAGAGAGAGAGAGAGAGAGAGAGAGAGAGAGAGAGAGAGACAGAGAGATTGATTGAGTGATTGATTGTTTATTAATCTGTATCCCAAATCTAACTATCTCATCTCTTCCCCCTTATCGCAAAGTAACCATACACACCGATGACAGTGATATTAATTTTTTGTTGGCATTCATGATTCTTGAAAATTATATCAATTTTCTTGTTCATAAATATTCAGAGTCTGCCATTGCAAAACCTTTTTGTGAATAAGAAAAGAACTAGGAAACTTAGAAATGGAGGAAAATAAACACACAGGATAGGCGGGAAAATCCTCATGGTGGTTTAGTGTTACTTGTGGATAATTAACGTCACTCTAAGATATGACTCTTATTTGAAACTCTTGACTTTATCAGGTTAGGATCCCGTGTGGCTCGCCTGAGATGATGAAATTCCTAAGCACCTTATCCCAAATGACTTATTGTTTAGGGACTCTCTAATATTCACAGCCTCACACTCGCACCACCAGCAAGTTTTCTTTGAACATGGTCTTGGAGTTATTGTGAAAGTAATGAGAGAGAGAGAGAGCGAGAGAGAGAGAGAGAGAGAGAGAGAGAGAGAGAGATAGAGAGGGAGGGAGAGAGAGAGAGAGAGAGAGAGAGAGAGAGAGAGAGAGAGAGAGAGAGAGAGAGAGAGAGAGAGAGAGAGAGAGAGAGAGAGAGAGAGAGAGAGAGAGAGAGAGAGAGAGAGAGAGAGAGAGAGAGAGAGAAATTCAAATAAAAGTCACAGGCATATACGATCTCCAAAAAAAGATATAAGTGAAACATCCGTTTATATTATATAAATTCTGAATAATAGGTTGGTATGAATAGCTCGCCTATAGTCAATGCCAGTGTTGGTGAGCTATAGTTGCTTAAGCTATATGAGGAATGTCGTCTAAATTTCAAATGATAATCCTAGGCTGGTACAAAATCATATATTGACACATAATTAAATAACGCACTTTAATTACCTGGGTAGATTAAAACGTAGTAAAAGATTTGAGGGTAGCGCATGCACAGCAGCTACTGTTGATACGATAATCACTCCAACAATCACATCGTCATTTCCCAACCACCTTTCAAATTCGAGAGAGATCGGATGGGAAAATAACGCTTAATGTTTTTGCAGTAAGTTCACATTCGCGCACGCGTAGCCCCTGCTAATAATACGATCGTGACGAAATTTATATTAGATGATCTATTTGAAATTTACTAACTATCTATTACTAAATTTTATAATATTCAATTTTATAACTAATAAACTTTTTTTGAGCAATATTCTGGTAAAACAATATACATTTAACAACCTGTAGCCGTGTTTTGCTATTTTAGTGATTTTTTCAGCACTTCTTTTGAAATTTGACCAATTTAATGTGTTTAAAAAATGCTGGCCAACAAACTCGTCCTTTCGATTGGAAAACTTGGTTTTTTGGCGCAAGAACGGAATTTTTATCTCAATCCTAAAGAGAGTTATCGTCTGGAAGGACACATACAAATAAATAAATGAATAAATAAATAAATATATGTATATATATATATATATATATATGAAATTTTTTTGAACTTTTTGATTCGTTTCAGAATGTCTCAAAACGGATTTCAAGAAAAATTTCAAAAATGTTGATTTTAAAATTTTCCGAGGCATTGCAATTGCTTCATTTTTTACGATAATTCGCTAAAAGTTATGAAAAATGAGACTTAAGAAAAAATACCAAGTTTTCAAAGTTTTCATCGCCGGTAGAGAGTGGTAATCCAAAGTGTCGATATGTACCGAATGACTTTTAATTATTGTCGCCTGGCCCCCAGTCTAAAAACTTCACACTAGTGGAGACTGTACAAACTTAGCACGTCTACATGTCACCTCTCGATATACTGATACGTTCTCCAATCGACCGAAATCACGTTACGCTCGATAACCTTCATTAAGGTTTCAGAGTCAATGTCATCAAACGTTACGAGACACGGGAAGAGAAGTCTAGAACTATCGGCTGGCGCAGCACGAGGAAGGCTTAGCCATCATAACGCTAATTAGCGAGTATCGGATTTTATCTGGAACGACAAATCAGCCATCATCTGGCCGGGAGGTCCCTCCACCTATCAAAGCCGTGACAAAGCTTTGGATCTAACTTGAGGACCGTCCTTGAGCGAGATATTGGGCACATGAATGGAAGAGGAAACAAACAATAATTTATGGCGACGCTCACAAAAGGGGAAGAAAGAAGAAGGTGGTTAATCTTATGGAGAAACATTGACCTCATCAGTAAAAACAAAACATTGGCTCGTCTGTTTTTTTTTCCAAGACTAGAACGCAAAGAGTCAAGGGCGCGATTTTCCGAAAGGCGAAGATAGGAGTTCAGATAAAAATGTTCAAAGATTCCTTCAAAATTATTCTTACGTCCACCCTTATTCCAAAGTACGGGCCAATCAATAAATTAAACCTTTCATTAGTATATAATAAATCAGCGTTGGTATGTATGCATAAATGGTATATAAAACCAATTTGGGTGTCACATAGCTTCCTCGTTTCCGTATCATGAATGTAAAGATCGTTGAAAACTTTTAAATAATCTTGAAAGAGAAGTAAATGAAAATACGAGAAACGTGAAAGTTCAAAATCGGTCAATAAAGAAAAGGAAAAATGATGCTTGAAATAACTTACGTTTGAGCAAGCGCAGAATAAAATAATGATTTGAGAATAATGAAATTGGTAGGTACGGTACCATTTGAAGCCTAACCCGCACATTCACTGAGAATTTCATCAAAATCGGATGACTGTGGAACTGTGGTCGTTACTAAGCTTACACATTGAAGCTTGGGCAGCAGCTGCTGATGATACAATCATATTGAAATTGATTTGGGATGATCAAAATCGTCTTCCCCCAACTATCTATCAAATTTGAGCAAGATCGAATGACTAGGGCGTGAGAAAAAGATGCTTAGCGGAATTTACGTTTGTACATGCGCAGAGTAAAGTATTGATTTGGCAACAATGAAACAGCTAGGGGATTATTTACAGCGAAGACCCGCACATTTCTTGGAAATCGCATCAAACTAAGCTTGCCACAAAGATTTCACATTCGCGCATACGCAGCATCTACTAATGGTACAATCACATTATCGTCTGGAATGACATACACACACACACACACATATATATATATATATATATATATATATATATATATATATATATATATATATATATATATATATATATATATATATATATATATATCATAGACAATAATTCTCCTTAGGATTGAGATAAAAATCCCGTTCTTGCGCCAAAAAATCAAACTTGCCAAACAAAAGGATGAGTTCGTTGGCCAGCACTTTTGAGCGCATTAAATTAGTCAAATTTAAAAAAATTTACTCAAAAAATCACTAAAATTGGCTAAAAATCGTTGAATTTATATTTTTTTTTGGCAGAATATTGCTCAAATAAAGTGTATTACCTATATAATAGAATATTCAAAAAAGTATGAACAAAATTATGCTGAAAAATACACTTAAAATTCATCATAATTTGGTAAAAAAGTCAAAAATTCAAAATATCTATTTGAATAGGAAATTATTATTTAGAATACGTTTTTCCCATAAAATTGATAGTTAACGATTTCCTTTCACTCAAAAAACTCAAATTTCAAATCAATGTACCATAATACAATAGGATAATTTACGAAAATTCGCTCATATAATCATGCTGCATGACTGGAACTTTTAATAGTAAAATATTATTACTTGAGAAAATATGTATGTTTGGACATTTAGAGTTCCTACAGTACCAGTTCTGTGTCAGAAACATAGAAAACAGAGGTTACTCGAAAAATTATTAATATTGTAACATAAACCGTTGATTTGGAATGTGTTTTATAAGTTTTTATGCCTACACTATACAGGTTTTTGATAAATCTTCCATGTATAACAGAGTTGTCAAGATTTAATAAGTAATATATAAAGAACAGTATAATTTATTATTAATTAAGTAATTGATAAATACCATATTTCTTTCATCCAATTTTAAATCGGATAATTCAGTTTATAAAACTGACACATGAAGTTGCTATAGAATTCCATCTAACGCGGAAGTATTTTTAATGGCTGTCGGCTGATGTGGTTCATGAGGTGATCACATGACAAGAAACAGGTTGTTCAAATATGCAATTGACTGTAGGAGACTTGGCAGGTGTGGTCAAGGCAAGCCCCTGTTCTACATTCTGAGCTTTTAAGGTGGTAATTAAGATCAAGTGTACTGAGGAAAAGCTCAAATAAAAGTAATAAATCTTTATCTAGTTGCTTTCAACGATTTTTCTTGTTTAATAAACGTAACACAAATAACTACTGCATATATACGTTTCTGTGGTACTGTAAGCCATTATGTTCGAATTTTCCTTTATATTCTCCTTTTATTTCAGTTATTTTCTATAATTATATTATTTTCCCATTCTTAAAGATTTTAGGATTCGCAATAATTTTTTTCCGTAATATTTACCATTTTTGATAAAGACCAAGGAGATAAATTCGATAGACCGAGGGCGATAAAATTTCCCCAAGAATAATAAATTCAGCTATAACGATTTTCAATATATTATCCTGATCTTTATCAAGTCCTGACACGAGTTGTTAAACTTTTCCAACAAAACATAAGATTAAATTTGTTCCTCACACATTGTTAGCCTTTTTGTTGCCGATTTCAGTACCGTCAACTCATACAACTTTGTGCCACTTTTTTAGTTTTTTGAGTGTCAGAACTTTATTTGTCGTCGTATCTCGTTGAAATGTTTACCCAAGATACTTACACATCTCAGTGATCAAATGTCGCTAAGGAAAAAATTCCATCTGTTCAGCGAATAGAAGGGGAACTATTTATTCGTGGCACATTCATTACCCCAGGAAGGTGAACTTTGAGCCACCATCTTTTTAGCCTATAATGAAATGAAAAACCTAATGTGGCTCATTGTGGCGGTCTGAATCTTGTTAATCAGCTTTGCAACGTTAATCTTGTTAATCGACTTTGCAACGTAATACAAAAAAAAATTTTCCCTCGGAATTTTTAGTGTTTTTTTCGATTTTTTAAACAAAGTGAATATAAAAATCAATGCAAGGCAATTTTTTGTTCGTTTTTATTATAAAATCTTAACAATTCATACAAAAATATCCCAACAAATCTTCAACTCGTCGAGCCACCTTTCTCCGATTCTGAGCACCCATTTTCTGTAAAAATACAACGAGAAAGCCTTAAATTTTATAGCAGAAATAATAAAAAAAACGGTGGCACAAAGTTGTACCCCTAAGTTCCCGTTTCTAACATATCTGGTCATATCATAGAAACAAATAAACTTTTGATAACAGCAAATACTGTAATTGGTAGGTGACAGTATAGGGATGGAAATATGAACTTACCAGACTATTCAGAAATCCGCAGCATACTCATCCAAAGGAGACTCTCAGCACAAACTGAACAATTCCCTTTTAGTGGACTAGAGAAAGAGCTACCTTGCCGGCACTGAAATCCACAGGGAAGACTTGTGGAAGCGTCAGCATCCTCTTCTACCATCCCGCTGCTCATGGGAATTTTCTCGAACTAATAACTCCAAGTTTGTTACCGTTAGAGAGCATTAGGTTAATAAAACGAGATTGGCACAATGTTGAACGGGGTGCACAAAGTTGTATGAGCTGACAGTAATTTGTTCAGCTTTTTTTCCTTCTTTTTTTTTAATTTAGGTACATCCGTGTTCAAAAATATCTGTTCTTTCGGGATGGTTAATTTTTCGGGGGTGTAACGAATTTTTTTAAATTTCAATTTGAAGGTGATCTATCAACAATTTTACATTCCCGCTGACCTAAGAATTTAATCAAAATCGGTTGAAACCTGAAGCAGCATTGATAGAATAAAAAAGAAACTCTCTACGACCCAACGCAAACAAAATTTCTCAGAATAGTTAAATTTATTTCTAGGATGATGTTTGTCTATGGTAGACGTTACTATTGATCGTGCAGCATAAAATTTATAAGGGGCCCTCAACCTCTAAACCCACTCAGTCCCGGGTAATTTATTCGAAATTGGATGAAAAATGTTAAGGACGGACGGTCCAAGACATGAATTACAAGTAGATGTATAGTTTAGAGGATTCCTAGTTTCTACTTGCTGAAATTTTCAATGATCCGAACAGCTAATAAGGTACACAAGACTGGAGTGCAATGTCGTCATCATGATTTCGAAATATCAATTCCCATTTAATTACAACATATTCAAATCTATTGTATTTAAGTTAAGTTCGTAAATGCTGACTTCAGTCCAAATACGACTATGAATCGTAACGATAAGGATTGCATTTTGCAATGAAAGTAATGAACAGGAAGGAATACTCATCTGTGCGGTTACATGAAGAAATATATTACATCTTCTTGAAGAAAAAAAAAAGGGAATTAGAACTAACAAGATCCGCCGCTAGGAGCTCTAGGGAGTGATGGACCTTAGGAACATGGAGGTTAACAGGACTTTCCCCTTGTAGACTGTATAATAAACGAAACATAAATAACCACTACCTATCTAAGTTTTTGTGATCAAATGATCAAATTTTCTTAATTTATTATTCTCGTTACTATTGATCGTGCAGCATAAAATTCATAGCAGGCCTTCAACCTCTAAGCCCATGCTGTCCCCTGTAATTTCTTCTAAATCGGTTGAAAAATGCTAAGGACTTGAGGTCTGAAATATGAATTACGAGTAGAAATATTCAGCTTGGAGGATTCCTAGTTTCTTCTTGCTGAAATTTTCAATGATCCAAACAGCACTAACAAGGTAGACAAGACTGAGGTGGAATGTCGTCAACACGATTCCGAAATAGCAATTCCTATTTTATTACAGCTTATTCAAATCGATCGTAATCCAGTTATTTCCATTAAGGCTGACTGCAGTCCAAATACGACTATGAATCGTAACAATAAGGATTGTATTTTACAATGAAAGTAATGAACAGGAAGGAATACTCATCTGTGCGGTTAGTTTAATAACATAAAGAAATATGTTTCACCTTCTTGTAATAATGGGGCTTCGAACTAACAAGGTCCGTCACTACGAGCGTTAGGGGGCTATGGACCTTAGAAACATGGAGGACATGGAGCACTTTCCCCTTGTTGACAATTGGCGTCACCACTTTTCGCTCTACAACTAGTTCCTCGTACCATCAATCTCATCGATACTGATCAATAAGTAGAATTATAATATTATTAATTGAATTAATATAATAAGAAAACACTCAAATAAAATGAAGTGGCAAAAGAACAAAAACAACTCGTGTCCGTCGCGACTGCGGTCATAGGCAACAAACGAAGAGCAAATCGATAAGGTTCTTGCTTACGTGCTGCGCTCTACGTCGAACTTCTCATGTTTGGAATCCCATTTGATTTTTTCTTCCCAGTAAGTAAGTATTCATTATCCACTCAAGTTTTCAAAATTTCAAAAACACTTACTCGTGCCTAATCAATTTTCATTCAAGTTGATTTGCGCAGTACGTGACTACTTATAGACTTGGACTTGATCGAAATGGAACTATTTGGTTAATCAAAAAATGCAACAACCAAGATTTCTGTTGATAACTAGTTTGTTATTCAGCCTGAGAAATATCCGAGATTACACGACATGAATTTATTAAGTACAATCGCAACGTTTTGAGTTCATTTCGTACTCATCTTAGAGCATCAACCTCGAAGTGGAACTTTATAGTGTACTTGTTATTGGTACTTTTACATACTGTTATTTTCAGTGTGAGTCATTTTGAGTTAGATTGAAAATTCATGATTTTGACGAAAGTTAATTGGTTGAAAGTTGACTCACATATTTAAATTTTTTGGAAAATGAATAGCAGCCCACCCAATGGATTAAAAATTAATTCAATGGTTTGAGGCATTCAGAAACGATTCCTGGATTTAAAAACTTTTTCACGGTCCCTTCTTATTTATATTACACTCATTTATAAAATCGTCCCTTAGAATCAAGATAAAAAATCCGTTCTTTCCTTCAAAAATGGCAAATTATGGCATTAAATTGTTAAATTAAAAAAATTAAATTTTTTTAATTGTACTAAAAATCTATAAACACGGCAAAGGATGTTCAAAATCCTAAAATTGGTTTGTTTTGCAAGATAACATTTGGAAAAGATCTCAGAATATATCTGTGTACTCAGGTGCCTAACTTTCCGACAATTTGGCATAGATATATGATGTATATCATATATATGTATGTATCAAATGGTTATCCTGCATGACTAGAACTATTAGCGAATTTTTGAAGAAAATTAAGCTATTGCTCTCGCCTCAAAATTTGTAGAATGTGAATTTTTGAAAAAAAATTATGCAGAAATCCGTTTCAGGCTATTCTGAATCATATTCTGAAGTTTAACGCATTTTTTTATGTATGTATATATGTATGTATGTATGTATATATGTATGTATGTATGTATATATGTATGTATGTATGTATATATGTATGTATGTGTCATTCCAGACGATAACTGTCCGTAGAATTGTGCTAGAAACTTCAAACAAATTTTAAAATGTTAAGGGCACAAAACGAAAGTTCAAGTTCGTTGGCCAGCTTGATCGGATTACATCTTCGGGTTGAAATTTTCAAAAATGTAGTCAAAAATTTCAAAATAGCCTGTTTTTTGCGATTTGTCGTGCGAAATATTTTTTTCAGCATACTAAGATGTGGTATATTCGGAATCAGCGTAAAATTTCCTATAAGAATATGTATCAAGTTTTCAAAATTTTCAAAGTTGAAAAATCAGTCAAAAATTGAAATAATGACGTTCGCTGGTTGTAAAAATCGGTAATATTCTTCAAAAATTCGCTCATGGGGTCATGCTGCATGACTGGACTCTTTCTACTATAATCTGTTTTCCATTCATACAAAATTCAGCGATGTAGAGAAACACGTTGAAATCGCGGGAAAGTTGGAGTGCCTCACCTGCCGGTAGAAGGACTGATCCGCTCACGACTGAACAGCTGAAAGGATCGGTAACTGTATTCCCCACATTGCTCTACATAAATATAGTGATTATATACCGACCTCATGTCAATGAACAAAGAAAACGTTTAAATCCCAAGTATGAAGTTTAAAAAAATGCCATGAACCGCCTGGGGGCCAAGTTGGTGGGAATCGTGAGCCGCGTGGCACGGGAGAATAATATAACATCCGGCACGGCGGATCTGGCACAATGAATAGAGGAGAATGAATAAATTGATTGTCATTGCATCATAATTGAAAGCGATTTCAAGTAGTCTCGATAGATTCATGAGATCGGTTCAATCAAGAAATTACATAGGCGTTGTGCGCTAACCCCAAAAAATTCAACTCTATCTAATTTTTTAGCGAATCTTTTTAATGGAGCTACTAATATGACTCCATAATGTTTGAAATACAAGTTTCTCTGAAATTTCCTTCATAGAAATCCATTTTTAGGTATACAGGAACGGTTCCAAGATTTTAATACTTTTTCATGTGCACACACACACACACACACACACACACACACACACACACACACACATATATATATATGTACAATGATTGCTTCTAGTGGATGCAGGATAAATGAGTAATAACTCCAAGATGTCTCAATTACATGTGCTATATTTTAGTGGCCTCTTGGCTCTTCTATATATGCTGGCATGGTGTGGGGGGACACCTCCCCAGGCCAGATAAGGGTAACATGTTTCCACGTGTCTGTGTGTACACCATAATAAGTTTCTCGATGGAAATCAGTTTTGACGTATTTTGAAACGGTTCCTGGATGTTAACACTGTTTCATATGCACACACACGCGAGACTGAATATTGGAAAGTACTGTGACCCTCATAACCATCACCATAAAATATTACAACACAATGATAAAATTCCGCAGGTGCCTGTGGAATTCAAATTAGACCAAATCATCAAATTTTCAAAGCATTACTCTAGCATTCAAAGCATTTTACAAAAAATTAAACATTTACAGTGTAAAATCAAATATTCAAAGAACGTAAGAACAACAAGAGAGAAAACATTTTCAACGCTTGTGCAGCTACCTGGATGGTCACTATAATGAATTTTTCTAATCGTATCAATGACTTGAAGGAACTGGCAGATGGTTCGCAGCTCCAATAGTCACCGCAATCAGCGTTGGTATGGTATACGTAAAAATTAATAAAACTCATGATGGATCTAATTGGTAGATACACAAAGCTCAGTAATGTCCAAGAGAACTGAATCAGTCATTAAGAGGAAAAAAGCATTAAAAAAAGTAATACATGCAGGGTAACCCGATTAGGAAAGAATATATCATTAGAATCCTCAGCACATCAATGTGTCCCAAAGACGCTCTATTTGATATTTCAGCACTATAAGTCGTCGGAGAGAAAATAGTATAGGTAGGTACGTTTTTGTGACATTTGGTCTATTTCATTGTTTTGAAAACCATTTCCTAGTCTTCTATCTATCAAATAAACCCATTCAGCCCACATACAACCGTTTAAGTTTTTGCCGCTAGGTAACGCCTTTTTGTGACTCTGTCGCCATTTTACGCTCATTTTTCGATAGTTGACATTCTACAACAAAATATATGGTAGGGAGGGGTTGACAGGAGAAGTGATAGCGGCTGATCCCCACTATTTATTATGCTTAATCCATGTGCTTTCCCAGTTTCGCCTCATTAGGGATATAGTTGATGTGAGAGGTAGACTTTATAAATATATGTTTTGGAAACATGATAATTAATTTTAGGTCCGACAGGTATGTTTGGGGTGCTAACTTGAGAGTGGTAAGAAGTGAGCACATCCTCGCTGAACTCCAATAGTACCTATTATCTAAACAATAGTTGACACCTTAAGACCGTATCACACTATCATTTTTTTTTCTCTCTCTCTCTCTCTCTCTCGCGTTTTTAATGCTGTATTGCGGGTTTTTCTGTAGCTCTGCGGGTTCGAAAATGGCAACTGAAGAAGACTAGAAATGTGAATGTTGAAGAGGAATAACTGCAAAAACATTCTGGCATTCTGGCGGAATGCAGTTTTATAGGGTCTGTCAGGTTAGGGCTCTTAGGGGTTTTCCGTTTTCCAGGGCATTGTAACCTTCCCAAGGTTTACATTTTAGCATTTTCCTTGCGTCGAAGTAAAAATTGGAACTCGTTCTAATTTTCTCAAGTGAGTTTAAAAATGCTACGTCAGGATGCGCAATGCTCCAAAAAATTGATTTTGGAAATTCACAATTCTCCTCCTTCACATTCGGACATTAAAAATGAAAAAAAAAAAAAAAAAAAAAGCTTGTGTGATGCGGCCTTTATAGCAGAAAAGCATGGAATCGGTGCAACAAAAAAACATAAGATACTAACCTACTTCTACTTAACCGGAAATCATACAACTCTAGGTTATGAAAATGAGAAAATATGTAGATAGAGAATCAAGCGAAAACACTAATAATAGAATAATGATTATGATTTTACAATATGCGTATAAATTCTACCTCTCTCAACTTAATCAACCTTGATGACTTGGATTAAGCAGAATAAATAATATGAGGAACGGCCGTTACCTCTCCATCCCCCAACCCCAGCCTACAAGTGTAACTGGACGGCACAATATGCATAGAACAAAATATGTTTCCACGACTCTTAAGACGTCCCTCAGAAGCTAGGCCATACAGGCAAAGCTTCTTATTTAAGAGGGATGACCTAGTGGAATTGATCCAGGGGGTGGGGACAACCCAAGCATGAGAAAAAAAATAACCACATAAAAATCCGTTTCAGACAATTCCAAGACCGAATCCGTGAAAAAACCATAGGTGTATGTTTTTGTGTGTGTGACAAATTTTGTAGACGCTGCCCAGGCCACAATTTTCAACCAATTCTCGAGATCCTTTTTTTGTTCGATCCCAATTTCAGTCTAGTTGTGTAGCAAACTTCGGAAATGTTGAATTCCGCGATGGAAGAGGAGAAAAAGAGGCGATAAAGCCGAAAAAACGTGGTTTTCTCGACAAATTTTGTCAACACCGCCAAGGCTACAATCTCAACCGATTTTCGTGATTCTTATTCGGTTCGATTTCAATTCTAGTCTAATTGTGCAGCAAACCTTGGGAATCCCGGATTTACTGTAGTGGTGGGGGGTGGAGGAATAACTACCGAATCTTTCAAGGGCTGCCCAAGCTACAAATCTCGACAAATTTACGTGATTCTTATTTTGTTCCATTCAGAATTCGATATAGTTTTGGGACGTATGTCAGGAGTTTTACATTCCAATAAGGGAGGGGGTGAAGGGGGGATACTGATAAATCGTGGTGTTTTCACAATTCTCGTCCGATTTTCGTAATTTTTGTTAATTGTAACTATGAATTTGTTCTAGATTCGGATCGCATATCAGGAATTCCAAATTTAATCATAAAAGGGTGTGAATGGAGAGGGTAATAGCAATAAATCATGATGTTCTATTCTCGTCAGATTTTTGTGAGGTTTTTTTAGTTCAATTATTAATTTGGTCTAGTTTTGGAAATTATATCAGGAGTTTCAAATCCCATACTTATCATAGGAATTTGCTGTCGGTGGTGGGAGTGAATGGGAGTGAAGGGGGGGTTCCCGAGAAGTCATATTTTTGTTTTTTCTCTTATTTTAACTCTCACCAAAATGATATAAAATCCATTCATAGGGACGTCCCTGTAATGCATGCATTACTTACCAATATGTTTGTTATTTGGTCTTTGCACTTGCTAAAACTCTTGCGCCATTTCCATTATTTCGGGCCACACTATTCCCCTCAACTCCTACTGATCTTCCTTTATTTCTCTGAACCCTCGCCGTGGCCTGAACTGTGAATGTAATTAACCGTGAAACGGTACCGAGAATAGAAGGAAGAGGTGCTTTGATGGTGATGATAATTTAATATTGAAGTTGAAAATGGACGCCGCCAGATCTTTATTCCCGGGGCGGAGTAATTTCCTTGAGAGAACTGCCTCCCACTGCGGAGCAAAAGTGGAAAACGGCCGTCGTTGGGTCTGTGGGAAATGTCTCCCTTTCCTCCTGCTTTTGATCAAATCGGATTTTTATACCTTAGGGAGCGATATAAATCTGATGAGTAGCTTAGAAAAGAGGGAAGGTTAATATCGCCTTATAGTGAAGAAATGGAAGTATTAGAGTGTAGCTGAAAGAATAAGGCAAGAACGTCACCAAAATGTTCCGAATATTTTTGTAGGTTTCGAAGTGAATTATGATGAGGAGTTTTCCCGATCTTATGAGAAATATCTCACATATAAATATATGGCAGGAAATCACATCACATATCATGATTACATAATTAAATTCCTAATTTCACAGCCCTGTCTATGGATAGTCAAACAATTTTAAGTGTATTTTTCAATTTCACGAAACGTTAATGAATTTATCCATTTCAAACATATTTTTTATAACCTTAAACGCTGTTGATAAGTGACGTGGTCCGACTTGTATTTCATATAGTTTTTACCAATAAACAGGCGCGTTATTATAGTAGCCAGTCCAAGCAGTCAAGAAATACGTTATAGACATAATGGCGCCACCTCAACAACACGCCATATAAAGAGGGTAGTCCCCTACCGGGGCCTCTCTCACCGGAAGAAATAGATTGGAAAAAATAAAAACAAATCAGACGTAGTATATTATGTATATAATTATAAATTAATGTTTTTTGCATAACTAGTAAGCACTCAATTCTTGTCGGGAGTAGCACTTTTTCTTCGATGAGGTTGTCATATAATTCCTGTCTGAAGGTATCAAATCGACGACATTTAAGAATTACGTGATCAGAATTCGCTGTTTTCCCGTATGATCTATTGCACTACTACAAGACCAGTGCCAAAACAAAGACTTGGAAATGCCAAAAAGAGGGGATTTGCACATTAGTTAAGATAGCACATGTGATTTTCGGATCAGTCATAGTGAAGTGCGTGACATAATTTTGGTTTTATTTGGGGATGAGTCGATTCCCGATACCGATTCTCGATACCACCGATTCTTAGGCATAGGTATCGGTATCGAGAATCGATCGCCTAAAGCCGATACCGATACCGCCCGGTGATGGGCGTTTTATTACACTACGGTACTATTGCAACCATCTAACAACGAAGATGGTTGTACCGTGCAACCGTTGTGTAAAGTTAGCAGTTGAGAAACATGAATTGTCCAAATCACAACTTACAATTATAACTTTGTTTACAACTAGGCTTGTGTTATTTTGTTTGTGACAACAGAAGCATTAGACAAAGCTATGTTTTCCAAGTATAAAAGCCTAGAGCCAGTCTTATTTGGAAATACCTTACAGTTACCGAAGAAAAACTAAAACTCGGCGCTCCGCGCCTCGCCAGGGGGCAAGCCCCCTGGACCCCCGGTTACCTCTATTTACATACTTCGGACGAAATTATTGAAACACAGAATTTGTTTGCGTTGTCGCGCAACCAAGTGACAACCAAACAAGCGTCATTGTTTACTATTCATTTACTATTCATGCTCATAACTCAGGTTGATGGCCACGCACTTCACAGTAGTTAACATAATATGGTTGGATAAATCAGGAGCTTTCCAACGAATGGTGAACGATTTCTGTGCGATTAAAATTGCGGAAGTTCCATTTCCCTACCAACGGCTCGGTTGTACGTGAAAATCATGTACGTCACACATTTCGTTACCATCCCGCGTTCCATTTTCGGCTAGTTAGTCCATGGCTAAAACACATTCTGTGTTAAAACCAAGCCAGTCTGCTTAACTTGTTTTATTCAGAAAGAAATCAATCCTAGGCAATAAAAGTTGTCTATTAATTGATACTTGATAGATAACAAAAAAAAATAAAGAACTTGGTATTAGAACCTCTTGAAACTCATACGGTGGATACAGCTTTCGTACAAGTACGCAACCACGAGAGACATTTTATGTCTTTGCGCCCCCTTTCCCCTTCCTATAAAACCCCGTATTGTATTCTAGAGCCACTGAGCTGATCTGGGGTCGGTCAGTTGTGTTCAGAAGTCCCTCAAGGGCCCACATACCAAATCTCAGAATCGTGGGATCATTAGGGAAAAAACTGGATTCTAGAGCCACTCAGCCGATCTGAGATCGGTCAGTTGCGTTCAGAAGTCCCTCAAGGGCCCACATACCAAATCTCAGAATCGTGGGATCATTAGGGAAAAAACTGGATTCTAGAGCCACTGAGCTGATCTGGGATCGGTCAGTTGTGTTCAGAAGTCCCTCAAGGGGCTACATATCAAATCTCAGAATCGTGGGATCATTAGGGAATCTCCGCGTAACGCTCTCCGCGTAACGCTCTCCGCGTGACGCTCCCCGCGTGACGCTCCCCGCGTGACGCTTTTTCATTTATGTGCCATAGTAAAGACATAAAATGTCAAAAACATTAAAAACCAAATTTCAGCTATAATCATATAGGTACCTACCTACCTCACTTCTACGAATCATAATAATCATTGAGCATATTTCGTTACGTAACGTAACATAACGAAAATTTGGTTGTGTGCCATAGCAAAGACATGAAATGTCAAAAAAAAAAATCAAATTTTGTATTTGCACAAATCAAATTAACTAAAGCCTTGAATGAAAATATTAATCTGAAATTTAGAATTTGTAATAAGAAATAATCTTTAAAACTTATTTAATTTTAATAAGTAACTAAAGCATTAAAGCTTCATTGGAACAAGAACTCCTAATGACAATAAATAGTCGGGAATCGATAAACGGTATCGGGAATCGATAAATTTTGGTATCGACTCATCTCTAGTTTTATTATTTTTACCTAGTATTTTGGTCATCAACCCATCCATAATTATAGGCAAATGTGCAACAGCAGGATTCCCAAACAGAAACAACGGACCGATATTAGATTACTTTCGGGAAAAGAGACGTCTTCAGAGAAACCATATGTATATATATAGATATAATTAGGATCATCGAAAGGATGACGCGTATAGGGATGGCCAGAATCCAATGTCGTATTACTTCACGACGCTATAATATTTTTCTTGTAATGACCACTAATAACCTGAAACGTCAAAGATGATTCAGTCGCCTTTATTGGGCTCTACCTCAGACTGAGTGGCCGTACGGTTTAGCGCGACTCATTAGTGACGTTTGAGGTGATATCAAGAGGAGATTTGAGAGTAATCTCATGCTATCCGAAGATGTAAACAAACCTTCTGCTGGTATTCAACTTCTTCTTAACCGACCTTATATTACATAAGCTAGTTAGCCCATGCGTTACACAGGATGATTGATAAAAACGCTGTAAATGATCACACGAAGGTTTATTATTTCTATATTAGATAGCTCTCCCGCGCAGATCACTTGTCTACAATTATTATTATTCCCCATTCGTACTATATTTACTATTGAAACTCAGGGATTACGGCCTCGTAAATGGGTTCACTCCGTCACAGTAGGTACATACACAAATTTGCACCAATTTCAGGGCGGTTAAAATTTTTGGACACAATTCTATTGAGTAAGTAGTTAACATTATTTCTTGCCTGCCATCGGCACCCCGCCGCCGTACGAATTGGTGGTCGAAATTTCATCAATTATAGGATGGCTCAAATTTTTACTAGTGATTTTGCTGAGTATGTCGTAGCCATAATGCTTTCTCTGCTTATCATTTTCAGTATAACATGCTTGGGAGTGTTTATTATAATACATTGAAAAGTAATCACCTGTTTAGGTTTTTCCAGTATGTAGTTTTTTACTCCTTAGAACTACCCTTTGAAAGAGCTTGCTCATCGTCGCTTCTCCATTGTGAATCGAACAACAAAGAGCGCTAAATGAATGAACCAGCCGAGAGACCTGCGTCATTAGAGATCTGCGAACTGACTGCTTTTAAGTCTGTGAAACGCAGTACCTACCTAGATTAATTATCAAACCCTCAAAATGCTTTGAACGGATAATTACAAATATATATGTCGGTCCAGAGTGACATTTTCTCAGGTACACGCACTCACATGCATGTCATACATAACGGATATTATTCGTGAACCTGGGTAAAAATTAATGAAGTTGCGAGTGTCAAAAGAAAATGTTGATTACATGAATTTAGATCACAATGTACCATAAAACAATTTTCTAATCAATTGTGTCAGTAGGTACTGCTATGGAAATACATTCTACAAGCACGAACTAAATCACTCTTGACGAAGTTGTGGAAATCCTGTTGAATAAAAAACGGAGGGTAAAGAAGAACGTTGTGTAATTCCTCGAAAATAATGAGTTACAATGATAGGATCATTCCTGGCTCATCCCTGGCTTAATGACTACATCCCCTGAAATCCTGCGCCGTGCCCATAGACAAACTTCCAAAAGTATACAAAACCACAAGAGGAAAAACATCTTTAAAATTTACAAATTATAAAAAATAACTGTCGATGTTGCTACATATAAATAAATACGAAAAAAGTATTCAACTCCATGAACCGTTTCTGAATGCCTTAAAACGGGTAAACTTAAAAAAATTGTATTCGTAAAACCTTCGGAACCATTGCAGTAGGTAGCTTTTTTGAGATTGTTTATGAGAAGAATGTTTAAAAATGAAAGGTATTGAAAATTAAATGTAATTCCAAAAAATTCTTTTAATCGGTATTGGTCGCCGAACAGTAAATTGGTGACAACTTCACCTATGCAATATACAGCTCAGCACCATCAGTTACAAGTTACATGTTGCAGTAAATTTAATTTCCGTAATGTTGTTTGCAGCTGAAGAAAAATATTTTGTAATTCAACTTTTTGTTGTAGCGATAATGCTGTGATGACCAGAAAAAAAACTATTCTTCCTGGGCTGGGGTTAATTTTACCTTATAAGAAATTAAACTGAACATCCATTAGTCAGTCATTGATTTTTAAGGAAATTCACAACGTATTTACAATTTTAAGAGGTTTCGCTAACATGAATTTGTTTAAAATAATTTATTTTGGTTTATACAATACTTTGATTAGATACATGGTATCTTGGTATGGGGAGTGGTATGAAAAAGTTCGCTTCATTTATTGCAAGTTGTGCAAAATATGATTTTACTTATAATTTTAAACAAACCATCTAGATATTCCTCAGCTTTACTTTTCAAGGAACTGGGTTTTTGAAAATTCTGGATATTTTTCTAAAGGAATCATGTTTAGGTACATGTATTTGGAACCGGTATGGACGACAGTAATTTATTCCTGGATTACACGAGAACCGCAAATAAGTCCAACATTAGAATTCCAAAAATTAATCAGAAAAATCACAGAAGAAGTGAATATGTTGTAGCGTTACAATTTTTTTATAATCTTATATGCTACATCAGTGAGTTTGGCAAATTTAAATGATTTAAAAAGCATTTATTTGTTAAAATTGCTGAAGTTGGCTCATGATATAAGCAGCCTATTATTTTTATTCTACATAAGAAGATGTTTCATAATTGTTTTCTTTTACTTAATAGTGATTTGTTTTTTATATAACCATGACGGATAGCTGCGACTCCACAGGGGGACTCACATTCTTTGAATTTAAGCCTCTGTGGGTAAACGTGTATACTGTATTGGTTAAGTTTTTTACTTGTATAAATTTATTTATTTTTATTGATGAGTGGGTATAGTTCGTTTTGTTTATTTTCTTGTTGTGCCAAATAAACAATCTTGAATCGTGAATATCATTAGAATTCTTCCGTGTGTTAAAAAAGAAGCGTTCATAACTGTCCACTAGTCAGGTCGATAAATGTAAATCCCTCGTCGTGTGATTCAACCACTTAATCGCTCTGATGAGTTTTAAATCGGTTACTCCCCCGGGCGGAAAATTTCCGGGGCCCACTTTGCTACCGTGCATTTCTCAGAATTTCCTTCACTTTTTCCACCTACTCACACCAATTTGAATTTCCAACACTTCAATTATTATTGATGTGTCATCGGATGATGGGTAACAACTGACCATGTTGACGAAGCGTGCCTGAGTAGCGCAAGCTGTTGAATAACTGTGTTAACGAGTAAAAATTTCAGTTCCTTAGAGTTTTTTCAGCTTTCTGTTTACTTTACCTTAGCTATTGAAAAATTACTACTTTTAGCGTGGAATACGCTTTTACTGGGACCAAAATGAATTTTTTTTTCAAAATATAAGGTGACAAAATATTGTCAGGAGAAAATGAGACTAAAGTAGCGGTGGATCTAATTTCTTTACTATTTAACCTATCAAGCAAATTTGAAATGAAGAACCCTCGAGATGTCAACAAACGAATCATGAAGTCTACAGCCCCAAAGATCAGCTGAGTGAGATCCAGAGCTAATTTACTTGCTATCCAAATTATGAAGCTGAAATTTGATATGGAGCGAGTTCCACATTGCTCCGATTATTAGCTAAGGCTCAAAGTGAAAGCAAAAGTGGGTCTGAGGTCTCCCTAGCGGGCTTCCGAGGCTCGCAGCTCTGAGTGTTTACCTTAATATCAAATTTTAGCTTCACAGGGTGAATAACAAAGAAATCACACTTGGAGATCACAAAGCTACGGTATCACTAGCATTCTTGTATACCCATGTCGTTGTTACATGTTATTTATTTGGTGCGTTGTTAAATGACAATTTTCGGCAAGAAGGTTGCTTTAGAAACGTATTCTACGTTAAAACTACTAAAAGAGTGTATATAAAACAAAGGATCATATATCTTTAAGAATTCGGTAAGTTGTTGAGTCCACATCATGTAAGCCATATTTACATTATAAGTTTAGGAGTCCACAGACAGACACATTCACTAAATGGCTATCTCATCTTCAAGCTTATAAATGTATTACAGTCTCAAACATGAGAACCGATCAACTTATCGAACATCCCGACCTATCGCGATGTTGAACGCATCTTTTCGATCTTCTCGATGCAAGGTTCGGCATCTTACAAGGCAACGCTCGTTCAAGAATTCGATTGGAAGGAATATTGATCGATTAGGCCGCTTAAAATATTACATTAACTTTATACGTCAATCATTGTAGCTCGAACCACACGACAGACGGACAACAGGAATCATGACCGTCAACATGGGAGCCAATCAAAACTGATGTAACATACTAAAAATCACCTTAAAAAATAAGGACGTAATTATCAGATGATATTATTTCAGTGGAACTCTCACTATTTTACGTCCTAGATTACTGCCTACTAGAATACCTCCTAACGCATACCACTCCATCTTACTGGGTCATTGTAACAAATTCCACGAGTTTATTTAAACAGAATCAGCACTACCACGGTCAGAAGAGCACTTGATACAACTCATATCGCAGGGTAAACTAAACCACGTCCGATTTACATTTCTTTGGATTAAGAGACATTCGAGCACCTACGGCAACGAAATAGTTTATCTATTGGGAAAGAAATCCACCTGGTTAGAAACCAACAATAACATCACCATTCCAGCAGGAGACTAATACTACTTCAACATTAAAACATATTGGTAAGTAATGCATGCATTACAGGGACGTCCCTACAAATGTATTGCATTTAATTTTGGTGAAAATTTAAATAAGAAAAAAAAAAAAAATTATATCTAAATAATGAGTTTTTGGAAGAATTCTTTCTCCCCATTTTTCCCCTACTTTGTCTGTGAATTTGAAACTTCCAAGGTTGCATAACTGGACCAACACCTGGATTGAACAAATGATAGAAACATTCACGGAAATCAGATGAATATAGTACAAATATCACGATTTATCGCTAATACCCCCATCATTCACCCCCTTCTATCATGAAATTTGAAACTCCTGACATGTTTTCTTACACTGGACCAAATTCATTACCTATTAAAAAAAAAAAAAAAATCACGAAAGTCTGACGAGAATAGTTAAAAACATTACGATTTATCACTATTAACCTGATACATGTTTCAAAACTAAACCGAATTTTTAGTAAGAAGAAAATCTCGAAAACACCATGATGAAAACCTCCCATGATGACACATGAAACAACTGACATACATTCCAAAACTATATCGGATTCGTAATGGAACAAGATAGATCTCGGTTAAATTTGGATGATAGTTGGAAGATGTCAATTTGATCATCTTATATCAATTTCAACATGATTGTATCATTAATAGCTACTGCGCATGCGCCAATATGAAATCCTTGTAACAAGGTTATTTTCCACAGTTTTCATCCGATCTGGATGAAATTTTCAGAGAATGTGCGGGCTAGGGGTAGACGGTCCCCTATCAGTTTCATTGTTGCCAAATCAATACTTCTTTCTGCGCATGCGCAAACGTAAATTCCATTATGCTCCAATTTTTCACACTCTAGCCGTTCGATTTCGCTTAAATTTGGATGATATTTGGAAGAAGATGACTTGGTTACCTCATATCAATTTCAGCACAATTTCCTTTTATTGTTTTCAACTCATATTGCGCTTGCACAAACGTAAATTAAATTGAGTATAATTTTTTCGTTTCTTAATTGACCAATCATGACATTTCACGCTACTTCTTGATTTATTCTTTTCCGCTGTGGAATTTTTCAAGATAATTTAAAACATTTCAATACATTCATGATAGGTTAACGAGGATGCTATGTGCCACACCCAACTTGGCAGACGTTCTTAACTCTCACCAAAATTAAATACTATCCGTTCACAGGGACGTCCTTATAATGTATGCACTACTTACCAATATGTTTTTATTCGGATTTTGGATCCTACACATCTTGAAACGTTAACCAAGAAATTTTCAGGTGTCAAAAAAATTTTTTTCTTGGTCGATTACAGGGGTTTATTATTGAAAATAATAAACCAAAATTTAATTTTAAAAAAATTGAGTTTATTTCGGTTCTTTTATTTACAACATTTACGAGTACATAAATATAATTATGATCTATGCACCATTATAGACACTGATGAATAATCTAAGCATTCGAGTCGGAAATACTAAAATACCACACCTTCAGGCTTTCAATAGCTAATCCTATTATTTCTAGTTGAACTTTTCATCTAACTGTAAATCCGTTGAGCGTCACTTCTTTCAGTTTGTTCCTCACATTTCACAGAAATTTTGCTTCCCTTACAAATATGATGTTATCAACTCTGGGTTTCTTCCCACACATGTTATAAACGAGGGAGGGCGTGTGCAAGATATCAAAGTTAATACCTGAATCAGCTCAAGGCCGATCAGCCTTAAATTATTTCTGAAAACTCTTACATTTCCTGTCGTTGATGGGAGATTCAGTAGGAAGGGAGGTAGGTAGTGACCTCCTAAGTTGGAGGTTATCCGTTCCACCGAATGTCATTAACCTTGGTCGCTATTATTATCCTCCTCCTATTTTGTATGTTTTTTTATGTATGTTTTTGTTATTTCACGAGATTCGAAGTGCCTATTTTTCTCGCATAGGAAAATAGGCAATTCAAATCACGGTGAGCTTTTAGGATTTTGGCTAATTGGTTGTTTTCACTCCAAATGAATATTGAGGTAGCGTATCAAAACTAGGCAGAGCATTAAAACGTAGTGATCAATAACCGATGATTAGCTTGAGTTCATTACCCTCCCGTACAGAGAAAACTATTTCGAATAATTAATGCCATGGATTGGTGGTTCAGCATTACGGTAGGTTTGGTCAGATAAGTGGGGTTCTTCCAGTACCAATTCCTATGGAAACATAGTTTTGTAGTGAAGGCGTTCTATTCAGAGTTTGCCACTCAGTATTTTCGAGTTGATTTGGGTCAAGTTTTTTGTAGCACTAAAATCTTACACGAGAATGAAAACATTATATTCGAAAGAATTCACTGTAAAAGAAGTAAGGGAAAAAGTTCTAGTCATGGAGCATGATTGTATGAGAAATTGGAAACAACTCCGACCCACTCTAGTGGATGTTTGGGGAAGCTTGATCAGCTGTTTCAAAGTGCCTCAACTCTGCAGAGCAGCAATTTGGGGAATGTAGATTAGTTGGTTTTATGTGTACTATTTTCCTTCAATATAATGTTAAATTGTGATGAAAATTCAGGACTTTGAGTAATAAGAAATAATTAAATAAGAAATAGTTAACTACCAAATTTATGGCAAAATTGTTCTTTAAAAAGATAAGAAAAAACAAGACTTGAAAAACGTTTAGGATTTTTAGCTTTTTTGGCAGTTTTTATGGATTTTTCTTCAAAAAGTGATGATATTTAAATACATTTTTCAGCATAAATTCGTGCATAAATTTTAAACGTTCTAGTTCATCGGGTAACATCGTTAAGGTATGGATGAACATAGAGATCAGAGGTTTCAGTACATAACAGTATCTATACATACAACAGTAGATTCGTTCATTCTTGATTATTTTGCATTATTCAGTATAATTCATTGTATTTAAATATATTAAAGATTTAACTTTTTAATTGTAACTAACTAGAAAGTACCCACTTTAGAAAAAATAAGAAGCTTGAACTGATGTGTATATAAGGTTACCACCAAATCTAAGGTATATACCTGGCCGGTATCATGTTTGCTGCTACCTATTCAACATTTAACTGTTATGTACTGAAACCTCTGATCTCTCAGCTCTTCCATAGCCCTGAAGAAGATAAATAAATTCATCGAAACGTTGGCATAGAAAATAAAATCTTATTCAGACCATGAAAATTGTAATCACTATTATAAAACCCTATGACTGTAATCGTAATCGCAATTATGATTACGATTACGTCCAACTCTGGTTTCAACTCGTATTGAGCCACTCTTTGGATTCCCGGAGTTCCCCAGAAGTGTATGTCAAGCTCCTAAACTCACCACTTACCGTAACAGGTTGTCAAATGTTCATTAATTTAATAATGGTGGAGTGGAAGGTTTTTTGTTATTAATTTTAATGGTAGGTATTTTAGGGGCTTGCGTGACGTACAGAACACAAGTTCGGGTTATCCCGTGCTAGAGCGGCTCCTTCTGAATAGATCTGCGCTGGTTCCTACTTGACAGGTGGGTGCGAAGAACCGTTCGGGGTTTCCCACCTGAGGGGTCTCACTCGAGTCTGGGTCATCGCTTGACGCGTTTCGCTCTTCTTTTCAGCCGCCGACTTAAAGAAAGTAAACTCATTAGGAGAGATAGATTGGGCTTCCCAAAGATTGATGTTTTCCCTGTTACATCACCTTTGACAAAACTTCGTTCAACCCGGAACATTAATAGCATTTCCAAGCAAAATTGATAATTTTTGAAATCTATTTGACAATTTCTCGAGTAGCATTGTGCATTTTATACGTCCAAATGGGAATTTCCTACACAAAGCTTAAAACTTTTTTTATAACCAACATCGTCATCGCTTCAACGCAATGCATGCACTATATTCCATTGCTTTACTATAAGCCTTATGTACAGTATACAAGGTATACACTAAACAGTCCTACCAAACTGCTGGAGTCGACTTTACAACTAATTTACAAAACTTTTGCCCTTAAACAAGTTGTTGACCCGCTTAAAAAAACTAGTTTTTGGTTCATTATTTTCAATAATAAGCCTTTGTAATCGTATAGGAAAAAAAAATATTTTCTCTCAAACTTTGCCACTTTACGTTTCAAGATGCGTAGATTCCAAAACTGAAATGTCCATCCGCGTTCATGGTCCAGGCCATAAGAGGCCTTTAACTTGATGGAAAAAATCCGCCCTTTTCCACATGGAATCCACTTGAGGTCTAATTGGTCCTAGAATCTAGCCAGCCTGATCACTTCACACGCATCAATGCTATGAACCAATAGTGGGCAAAAACCGGGTTTTTTCTCTCATATAGGTTTTTATACTTAGGTTTTTCTATTTCTATTGATTTTCACGATCAACCAATGCGTTACTAGCGAAGTGTAACTTCCTTAGTTTTCATAGTAGGAAAATTGTTCGCCACTTTTTGGAATGCTTACTTATGCTTATGCTTACTTTGAAATATTATCACAACATCTCATGATCCCTAAGCCATTGTAGTGTGAAGAAAAGCTGATTCATTACGCTAAGTTATAAACTAATATTTAAAAGTAATCATAGTGAACTAATATTGTGAAAAGAAGGCACTTCATGGTAGGTGTACTAATGAGTAGTAGGTACTTGTATGCAGTAGGTACTAGTGTTCATCCTAGGAAGTGGCGATTTGATAGGGAGACTACCTGGAACATTAGGAGGCGATTGAAATGACTGGCTCATTCCTAATCAGCTGAGTAAGCTACAGTCTCTCCTGTACATTAAGAGACAATTGAATTGATTGGGTCTTTTCTGTTTAGCTGACCTAACTAATTTATTTGAGACATTTTTAACTTGAGACACAAAATGCTTATTTCACAGGGGGGAAAAATAAGGCATATCCATGTACTGATGTATCTGCATGCAGTAAAGATTTCTCTTTTGGTAGGTGATATCGTCCAGGCGTCCAGTAATATTTCGATAAAGAGCCGCAGACTCAGTTAGGTAGGTAGTTTGTTTTGGACCAGTGTTCTGCGGTGAAGGGCTATTTAATACAGGTTTACTACATACGGGGTTTAATAATAATTCATAGATATCATACCAAAGAATCAAAAAGAACCACCCAGGTAGCTGTAACTTCGTAGGTTTGCTATCCTCCCTAAGGGCTGGAACTTCAACTGGGATTAAAAATCAACATGGGATGATTTTTTTAAATATCTTAGCGTAGAATTACAGGATCCTGGAACTGAAAAAGTGTGAAACCTTCTCGGAGGCACGATGTGCCATGTTCTGATCATATACTCGTATTACAAACGGGGTTTAATAATTGTAGACTAATGATCTGCGTAGAAGGGCTGTCTAATACAGAAATGATAAGCCATTGTGTAATAATTTTCAGCGTTTTCAATTTTAAATTGTTTCTTTCTCTTGTGATCTTACGTCACTAAATCGGTCATAACTCTCTCAATTTGCTGTGTAAATTCCAGTTTGAGGATACCGCTGTAGAGAACATTAAATTTCCTATCGAATAGATGTATGACCATTTTTCAGAATTTAAGGTTTGAGATATGAAAAAGCCCACTGAGAAGCATATATACCTATTCTGGTAAACCTCTAGTTCACTCGTGAATCGAACTATGAAAACCAATGTTTTAAGATGCAAAATCAGTAAAAACTACGCCAAGATTTCACCTTTCCAACGGTGTAGTCAATTTTACTTTTGCTTTGCTAATTAGAGGAGAAAATCATGTTTTAATGCTGAAAAGCGTTTGCATTGTTTTTTGTTTGTTTGTTTTTGTTAAAGAAATTGAGAGTTTTCTTGAAAAATGACCTTCTATGAAATTACAAGTTTGGTGTCAGGTTCTACGTACTTTGATAAATTTTTATTCTTAATCAACACTTGCAGATCTCCCAAACCCTTTCATAACTAAGTTTCACACATTACCTAACTAGTTTCACCCATAAAAACACGTAAAATTTATCATACCAATTGAACTAAAATTTGTGATTTTAAATGTATTAAATTTACTTGGAGTGCTCCGAACAACTAGTCAACACAACGGAGGACAATACGATGCCCCCTCCCTCCGAAAATTAGAAAAAAAATAACTATGGGTGCATCCTAATTTCTATATCTACTTAACCAATATTAATGATAACAAAGTTGAGAAAGAACTTACTTGAACGTGCAATCAGTGATCCAGGAGGATGTTTCCTCAAGATAAACCTGAAAGGGACTCATCATCGAGCTCAATAAACTAGCGTGATAGAGACATACGAAGTCCGACACTTCTCGCTGCATTTCATAGCACAAATATAACGGCAGACGTACGGACGCCGGACTAATTCGATTTTGGTTTATTATTTCCAATAATAAGCCTATGTGATCGTATGGCAAAATTTTTTGTAACCCCCCCTCAAACTTTGTCAATTTACGTTTCAAGGTGCGTAGAATCCAAATTTGAAATGTCCGTCCGCCGTTCGCCGTCCGGGCCATAAACGGCCCAAGAATTAACTTAAAAACCCGTTCTTTCGCACATACGTAGACTCCATTAGGGGTCTAGTTGGTCCTAACGTTTAACCATCCCGATCGCTTTACTCGCATAGATGCCATGGGCCGAAAACGGGCGAAAAAGTGTATTTTTCGAAGCTTTGAGTGTTAGACTGACGTGTTAAAACTCCAACCTGCTCAACGACAACTGCGCAAGCTAATATTCCACGGTTAGGATAACAATGGGCAGTAGGACTTCGCAACAGAACACTTTAGTACCAGATCATGCACGACCACAACTGCACGGCCTAATAATTATTATTCTCATGTTAGGACATAATTCACTCATCTCAAAATGCACAACTTTCAAATGAATATTGATGGAAAAATATGAGTGATATGATAATGTAAGCGTAATAGGGCGGTGAACCTCCGGTCGTGAGGTAACGAGACCTAGGGAGTACCTCCAGGGTGGGGTGGAAAACTTCCTACACTTGTATTGCTTTCGAATTTCATGTTCCTTCGAGGCATGAATATAATAATTATGTTTTTTTCTCGGTCATATTTGTGTGTTGATACCAATGCTTTGCCTACGCATATTTAATAACAAATCCTCTCGACTTTTCGTACGTACTTAGATAATGATATTATTAAGGCAATGATTATTTGAATAGATAAGAGCTCAAATCGAGAAATATAAACATACGTATATAATTATAGAAGTATAGGTTGTGGCAACTCGAAATATGACATGCCGAGGAGTCTGGACGGGCCTTATGACGTACGCCAACTAAAACTACGATCATACTCATTTGAAAAAATAATAAACCTTTGTGAAATAATTTGCAGCGTTTTTAAATTTTGCATATCTTGAAACGTAAACCAACTAGTTTGAGAGGAGGGCGGGGGTTAAATCAATTTTTTAAACTAACAATTGAAAACAAAACACACGATGATAGATGACCACTTATTTTTAGATCATTCTCTCTTATGTTACGACCCTTCCCACATAGATTTAGATCTTTCCTACTTAAGTATATACCTTTTACCTAAGTTTCGTAGAAAATTAAGTTATTGCAATGGCTCCAAAAATTTTAAAATCAAAAGTTTCGAAAAATGTTTTCATTGAAATCCGTATATATAGATTTGTCCTTCCAGACGATAACTCTCCTTAGGATTGAGATAAAAATTCCGTTCTTGCGCCAAGAAACCAAGCTTTCCAAACGAAAGGATGAGTTTGTTGGCTAGCATTTTTGAGCTCATTAAATTGGTAAAATTAAAAAAAAAGTGCAAAAAAAAAAAAAAAAAAATCACTAAAAATAGGAAAAAAGGCTAAGAGTTGTTAAATTTAAAAGTTTTTAGCAGAATGCAGCTCAAATTAAGTTGTTTAACTATGAAATAGAACATTCAAAAATTGATGTGCAAAATTATGGTGAAAAATGTACTTAAATTCCATTAAAATGTTCTAAAAAATTGATAACTCCAAAAAAAGTTAAAAATCCAAAATCTCTTCTTGAATAGTAAGTTAATATTTAGAATAAGTTGTTTGCTATAAAATTGGTGATTCACAATTTATTTTCACTCACTCCTCAATTTTCTAAACAATGATACACAATATAGTACAATAATTTACGAAAATTCGCTTATAAGATCATGCTGCTTACCTTTTCAATTTACGTCAAGGCGGTTTCCACATATATTTATACATTCCGGGGTTCCTGGAAAATATCTTAATTAATTCGGAAATGCTACTTATAGTTTCTTCTCTACTATACATGTTAGAAAAGGTTACGTTAAGTCCTGTACCAGAGACTTTCCTCGTTCTTCGTGGAAAGGGGACTCCCAAGATGATCTCATCGCCCATTCGCTATCTCTCGTACCTGTCGCCGAAGGACGGGGTTCACAACTAGCACATCTGCGGCGAACCGGTCGTTCCACAAAATTCACGTGAATCCCAGGCGAGTTTGTTTACATGCGGTGCGCCATGACCTGGAGCTCAATAATCACCTGCCCACACATCTAACTTACCCTCACGAAATTTTCAGGTGTGTCTGATGCTTCCTGCGTCAATGAAAAATACCGATGTTTGAGTTGAGTAATATTGACGTCAAAGCTATATGAACGACCTGCATGTCGTAATAGGAAACTGACGAGAATAATATTTAAGATTCACAAACTTGAAACTAACGGTAAATACCTCAACAAAATAGTGGGTCTCCCAGGTAGCAATTTCTTTCATGCCAATCAATGAAAATGGCAGTGGATGAGAAAATTTGATGGGTATAAGGATGGCGGGGGGCATACAAAATGTAGGTTTGATACTAATTATTCAGGTTTTTCGGAAAGGAACACAGACGTAATTGTAAAGAAGAAAACGGAAGTAATCAATTCAGTTTGTTATTATCGGTTATTAACCAGAGTGGAACTAGCTGAATTTAACTTGTTTGAGCAGAATCCTCTTATTATATCGTACCTTTCTGTTTTTAAAAAACTTGATCCTAATCAGATAACCTATTTAAAACTTGATTCAAAATTTTCTCCCACATTACGCTGATTGGCCTTCACGAAATAGTGGTCACGCTACTTTCACAGTCTGTACACTAGTCCCGGAATGCGTGTCGAGTATATTAATTATACTTTGTACTGCAAAATACGTTGAATGCAACCCTTTGTGTATTGGTGAACCATGCTGTATACCAGCTACGAAATAGTAGGTAGCTGACAAAGAATTTATTCTGGGAACAAACAGCTGACATAAGAGTAGAACAATCATTGTCAAAGAATGTCTGTAATGAAAAGGGTAAAATGTCAGGTTATACTTTGTCGTCCTTACTGTTTAAACTATTCTCTGATCTTGTATTCAGGGAGGCAGTTCATGAATTTGACATGGCATTGGCATTCCTGTCTTAAACTCAGGAAGGGTTTCCGGTTTTGTTGGACCAAGTGTGCGTCTCATGCTCAGAGTATGGGCACAAAGTATGGAAGCAGGAGCCCTTCCATCTTAATTGAGATTTAGGTGTGAAAAGTCTTTGCCTTTAGGTACCTTGGTCAGGGGAAGATAGAAAAATGGAATTTGAAGAGAAACTTCAAGGTTAGAACTGAAATGGCCTGTGCAGCATTCAATTAAACGCGAAGTGTGCATTTGTAGAGGTACTTAGCTTATCTCTCAGGAGGAGAGTGGCAAAATGCTAAAATTGTCTGAATTTTTGTACGGGGTGGAATTGTGAATAGTCAAGGCAGCACACATGAATAAATTGGAGGCATTCGAAAAGTGGATGATACGTTGTTCTTTAAAGATCCCTAGGACTGCACGCACTCATGATTTCATCCTGCAGCATAACAACCTCTTCCGAGAATAGTGGAGCAAAATAAAAAAAGAGAAAGTTGCTTAGGTACCTATTTGGATCAAATTTTGCTCGGACCAAAATATGAGCTTCCTCTCATAGGTATTATGATAAGGAAGATACCAGGCAGGAGAGGAGTGGGCCTCAGGTGTATCGTAGAATTTTTAACGCGAGGAACTAGACTGGATTCTGTACTGCTGCTGAGCTGTTACACATTGCTCAGGACAAGACAAGTTAAGTATAATCATCGCCAACCTTTGCCAGCGGCAGCTTGAACACGGTGTACGTTGTGACAAAGAAGGGCGCGGTCTACGGATGATTGAACATTCAATTTCATAGTGAACGATCATTTTGCATATTTTTCTGCAATAAAATCAATTTATAAAAACCACAAAAAAGTTTACTTTTTTCGGTGGTTTTTAGGTAATCTATCTATTTCAAAATAATTGAAATTTCCGCGTATTGTAAGATGAGTTTCGTTAGTTTCAAACCGAATTCGAACTGTGTAACTATAGAAACTGAGTATCAAGTACAGGTTCGGAATCTATTCAAGTCAGAATTCAAATGAACTCGATTCCAACTATCAACCACCGAATACTAATTCGAAAAACCTACTTAGAAATTTATTGATTCCTAGAGGGAACGGGTGCCAAGTACTAACTTTGATATCCTACGCATGCGTTCGACTTTACGAAACCGTCCCACAAAGTTACATACAGCGTAGACCATGGATGAATGATGAACTGATGAGTTGAAAACAATACAGCGTCCGCTGAGGACCATTACAAGTATTTCACATTGGATGAGTGATACAATCGTGTTGAAATTGATATGAAATAATCTGATCGAGTTGAAAAAAATGGAGCATAAAGGAATGATGTTTGCGCATGCATAAGCGCGGGAACATTACAACCTAAACCGCGCATCCGCTGAAAATTTCATCAAAATCGGAACTGTGAAAATTAAGGTCATTACAAATATTTCACATTGGCGCATGCGCATTAGCTATTAATGATACAATCGTGTTGAAATTGATATGAAATAATCAAGTCTTCTTCTTCCAACTATCATCCAAATTTAAGCGAAATCGAACGACTAGATTATGAAAAAAATTGAGCATAAAGGAATGTATGTTTGCGCATGCGCAGAATGAAGTATTTGATTGGCAACAATGAAGCTAATAGGGAACCATCTACACCCTTGCCCGCACATCCCCTGAAAACTTCATCCAAATCGGATGAAAACTGTAGAAAATAAGCTTGTTACAAGTATTCGCAGACACACGACAGACACACACACAGACAGACATAAAGACACGGAATCAAAGTTGCTGAGAATGGTCTAAATCGTAAAATGCGAGTGGAAATGTTGATTTTGGAGATAAAAAATTTGTTTCTCCCAACAGTGAAAGCAATGCTTCCGCTACCTTTAGGTAGACTCGAAATCGAAATCGACTGCGGGTTTTGTCGTGGCGCGGGTGATAGTTTGACTCATTAGAGTGTCAGTACCTGACGGTTAAATTTCTACCATAATTTGTTAAAACTAATATCTACATTCACTCATAAGTTCGAGTAGTCTAACTGGGAATTCTTGATAACTAAGTGTCCTTTGAAATAGCTTACGACTGGGAATATTTCAGGTCTATCAAGTCTGCAGACTTTTCGAGTGACGACGGAGTGCGAAGTGCCGCCTCTCAGGACCCTCATCTTCATCATTGTCGGGGACACGCAGCTCCGAGACGCCCTCCCCTGGGCTTCTGGAGATCTTATCGGCCGGTAACGCGAAGAAGGATGTCCGCAGGTGCCTACGTGATCCATCGAAAGGTCTCAATGGTACGCACACCCGGCGGAGGACGTTGGCGATCACTATGTTTATGATACTTGCGGTCGAACAGACCAATACGAACCTATTAGGTTTGCGGTTCCGAAACCTGCTCAAAGAACAATCACCTTCACCTTAAAACGAAAGTAACCACATGTGAGGGTCAATTTTAATAAAGGCGCATAATGGAGCAGTTCCTGCACGCTATAAGCAGTCAGCTAAATGACGCTTAATGCTTTTACTTAGTTTACAAATCACTTGATAGTATTTTTTTAAACTCTTCATGAAATATTCACTCCCTGTTTCCGTTGTTTTATGTATTAACCATACCACCGTGTTCGGCGACCTTTAAAACCTAACGAGGTACCCACTTTAACTCATTTACAGTATTATCGAGGTTGCAACGTAGGGCCCCTGTAGTGTTCTTTACATATACTTTTCATATTAGAGTGGACTTGGTCACATTGAATTCCATCAATTTTGCATTAATACCATCGTGGTGTGTCGCCAACGAGTCATTTGACTTCACAGAAATTTTGGTCATATAGTTTTCTTCTGAAGGACAAGTCGGTGAAGTGGATAGCTGTTTTTGCCAACTCACTGTAGTTTCAGTTTTGGGAACCATTCAGTGAAAAGCTGTTTTTAGGTCTTCTATAGTTTAGTGGAGAGAGTATACTGCTATTTTAGCGCGTCCTTTACACTTCCACGCAATAAAATGACACTCAATATACCTTTCGGAACCCAGAGAACAAAACAGTTCCATTTAAATTTAAATTGAGTCTGACGTTGACTCCTTGGTCAATAAATACCCTAAACTTAGATAATTAAGGAAGTGAAAATGAAGATTTCACCACGGGGAGCGAAGTCCCGTGAAATGAAATCTTATTGAACGACAGTACTCCGGAATACGGAATCTCGTTGCTACATTGGAAAGTTATTAACTCTGAATCCGAAATCCCATGGTTTAAGAGAGGAATTGGTTTATAAGAAGCTTCTAGGCAGAAATTCGATATGAGAATGATTAGGTTTGGATTTTCTGATCAGAATGGTGAACCAGGCCACTCCTCTGCGCTATTTATACTCGAAGGATACCCCGTGAGAGGATACCCTATCAGTTGTAGGGGATGGTACGATCACGTGATGGAGCCATGTCGCTATAACGGTCATTTGGTGATGGCTTACAAGGACAGCCACGGCGAGAATGGTTTATTGGTGAAAATCTAAGGTAAGGCTTTTATGGCTGAAAAAAGCCAGGATTGGTTAGAGTTGATATCGGGGTTTTTTTTTTCATATTCCTAGTTATAATGGTTTAATTTTTCAGGAGGGAAATTGTTGGAACAGTCAGGGAAGAATCAGGGAATTTCAAATGTTAATTTGGCGGCCACCCTGTCTTAAAGGAAAGTAATGGACGTTGCTATTTTGCTAGCTTAGCGAACCGACTCACTCAGCAATAACGCTTCAATTCTTGGACGTAGATGTGAGATGTATCGACCTGACTGTGGAAGATCAGAGGGCTTCAATATTCGTCATGCGTTAGGTTTGCAGAGTTCGTGCTGACTTGCTCAAGCTTAATTGCCGGCCTCACCCGTCTAACGAGGGACGGGATGTGATTTGCTCCCTTTTTTGGCTGCATGCCCCGTTCTTGCAGAGTTTTGCAGAGCGAATTTCGGTACATCGAGTCTGTCGCGTGATACATTGTTGTGCATTTTGAATGGGACGAACTGGTTACAACTTGCCAGATTTTGCAAATCCGCTTGGGCCTACAGAGCTGAATTAATACGGGAGTTCAATTGGGATTTAATTTAATATGTGAGACTAACTTAATCATTTATAATAAAGTCAATACGTACCTATGAAAAAATATTATATGTGTAACTATTTAATGTCAATGTCAATACTCAGTAGAAAAAATCAGGGGATAATCGATAATTAATACTATGTTAATATATTATGTAATGAAATAACTGTAAACTTATCGGTAGGTATATAATTTTGCACGATACTCCGACAGACTGTCATAGCCCATTGTCATGTTCATGTATTTATTTATTTCTAGTATTTTCGCAATTTTGTCAATAAATGCATGTTCTCTGTCTCTCTCTCTCTCTCGTTGCTATTTTGCTAGCTTAGCAAACCGACTCACTCAGCAATAATACTTCAATTCGCTCCCAAGGAAAAGGACGTGAGAGACGGGAATCGCTTAGTTATATCACACAAGCAACCTTTTGGTCACGCACACTGAGCGCGACCACTAACCGTCACAAAACACCCGTCGAACGGGGCATTACATACAACACAAAGCTCTTTAATAAAGGCGCTTCATTGTTAGTTTGAACCCGGACGCCCGATTAGGGGTCGCGTAAAGACAATCATCAAGTAATAAAAATTAGCCAGATACGAACGGAAGATAAGGCGGTGGAGGCGGAATTTTTTACTTTTTTATTCTTCTTAAGGGAGTTGCGGGGGTTTGGGGGGCGACATTGAAAAGGTAGCACGTTCTCCGGATCTCCGTGGACCGGCCCGACCCCGCTCAAGGTCTCCGATCCGCGGGAGCGATCCGCAGGTGTTCGATCCTACGGCGGCTCCGATCGCATTCCGAGTCCCAGGATTTCCTTTCAAACCGCGTGTGGGAGAGGGCTCCACTCCGATGATTTGCGACTCATTTATATAACCGCCCGTTTTCGGCGCTTCCTAGTAATATTATGAGTGATTCATGGGGTTGGTGTAGATGAAAAGAATGAGTTATGTATTGGGTGGCACCAATTAATTTGTTGTCAGTTTGTTTTTAGGCTTCGAACCTCCAAAGTCAAGTTCCATAAATCATGGTCTCGAATGAACACCAAAGCGCGCTCACAGAACATAATATTTTATAATACAACATCATTAGCTTTTTATGGTCAAAGTTGCAGAAAAGCTTAAAGAGCACATTACATAACACGTATTTACTAGTGTAGCTTTTCTTCAGGTTGTCACTAGGAAAGTTAGCAGAGTTGTCAGATACCTAAAGCACATTTGTGTATTCACATTATCATCTACCTATACTTCTTGCTATACAAGGCGAGGCTGGATGCCGCCGCATAACCTAGAGTATGCGATTGTATAAATGGTTTGTTAAGGGTCAAAATTGATATCAAACCCACCAAAGTGACGTTTATCCATTATAGATGTCCCAACAATTGCATTCAGAGTCTCAGAATTTCCTGTCGAACGGCGTGTGGGAGAGGGCTCCACTCCGATGGTTCGCGACTCATTTATATAACCGCTCGTTTTGGCGCTTCCTAGTAATATTATGAGTGATTTATGGGATTAGGTGTAAATGAAAAGAATGAGTTATCTATTAGGTAGCACCAATTAATTTGTTGTCAGCTTGCTAGATTTTAGGCTTCGAACCTCCAAAGTAAACTTCCATAAATCATGTTCTCGAATGAACACCAAAGCGCGCTCACAGAACATAATATAATGTCCCAACAATGGCATTCAGAGTCTCAGAATTTTCTGTTGAACGACGTGTGGGAGAGGGCTCCACTCTGGTGATTAGCGACTCATTTATATAACCGACCGTTTTTGCCCTTTCTAGTAATATTATGAGTGATTCATGGGATATGGTGTAAATGAAAAGAATGGGTTAACTATTTGGTCGGTATCAATTAATTTGTTGTCAGTTTGCTAGATTTAAGGTTTCGAACTACTAAAATAAAGTTACATAACTCATGTTCTCGATTGAACAACAAAATGCAATGACAAGACATAATAATATAGTATAACGTCATTAGTTTTCCATGGTCAAGATTGCAGGAAAACTTCAAGAGCACACATTATATAACACGTCCCTACTAGTGTAGCATTTCTTTGGGATGTCATTTGGAAAGTTAGCGGAGTCGTCAAATACCTAAAGTACAATTGTGTATTCGCATAACCATATACCACCTATACTTATTTCTATACGAGACAAGGCCACATGCCGCTCCAAACACAAAACCGGAAGGATCGCACCAAAACTAAAGTGTGCGAGGTTCGGTGAGGGTCAAATATTATATCAAACTCACCAAAATGAGGTATATTCATTATAGGTGTCCCAACAATGGCATTCATCGTCTCAGGATTTTCTGTTGAACGGCGTATGGGAGGCTCTACTCCGATAATTTGCGACTTATTTATAAGATGTCCCAAAAGTTACCCCCTAATTTTGTGATACTTTTCAGGACTATCTGAATTATTAGCCGCGTGGGCTTTTAGGAGGCCCGACCTATTTTTATTATTATTCAGCATCTATTATACCGTATTCTGCCAAAATCGCTATGCAAAACAGACGAAATTAAATTTATTGCCTCCTTGGAAACGCTTTTTCAGTAATTAAAGTATAAGTTGTGAAAATAATATCTTCTATGCCATTAAAAAACGAAGATACGCGTTTTGTGAATATTCATAGGGCTATTAGCGCCTCAAGTTCAGAATAATTTTTTCGAACTGGGGTCCCACCGCTTTGCGTCGATACTCACACGCAGGGACGAAGCCCGATTATCTGATACAATTAAGATCGTCAAGGTTTAACGCACGATCCTGAACGCTCTTGAAATTCCAGTCTGGGTGAAAATATGCCCACCTACAGGGACGCGTGGGGTTATATATGATCGGACTTACATGTACCTACTACATGTGTTTTCATCAGAATTCATGAAGCGATTGTACGTTAAAAGTATTTAATATTAAATTATAAAACATTCGTAGACGATAGAGGACAAAAAAATAAATAAATAAATAAATAAAAATAAAAATAAAAACAGAAACTAACCAACCTCATGATGTTTTTCTGGTTTTAGTTTTACGATAAAAAGTTCTCAAAAATGTTATTATTTGCTTTTTTAGAGCTAACAATAAATCTTCCGAACACGAAAGCTAAAATTCCAGAACTTGCGTAGAAAACTGCTCATCTACCTGTAGCCCAGTCAAATTAGAAGAAACAGGAGAAAAAATTCATAGGTAGTAAAGAAATTTCTTCACCAGGCTCTTCCTTCACACCTAGTAAATCATATCTCAAAAGTCCCCTAGTATGGGGGGTGAGCTCGAGGAGGGGGGGGGGGTGTTTTTCTCCTTTTTTTCGACTTTTTTTTCGGTTTTTTGCCTATAACTCGAAAAGTAAGCGTTCTAGCGACTTGTTTACTATTACCAGAATTAAAGTGCATAAAATTTACTACAATTTTCACTCCTGACTTCATTCTCTACGATTAGGCGTTCCGCCGCTAGAGCGCGTTGAAAAGTAGGTATAATTTCAAAAAATCAGCAAAAAGGCCTTTATGCTCTTTTTACGCAGAAATCATTCGTATGTAGCTTCTGGGTGACTTAGAATACATCATGATTTGTTTTCCGAACATCAGTGATGCTCGGACAGTGGTTTGAGCAGGTTTTATGTATGTCTTTTTTTTCTGTTCTTTACTTACATCCTGGAAACTGCGATAACCATAATATATTTTCAGCACTCTTACCGACTCACTGTGAATTATCAGTGAATATATATGTATATAAAACACAGTGGCTCTAAAAAAGAAAAGAAAAAAAAGGAACTAAAGAAAATGAGCTGTGTTTCACCAAAAAATGTTTAATGTGCAGGTACAGTATAACCCATGTTAAAGTAATATTCACAAAAGGAGTGGGAGGGGGAAGGGGTCATCAATCTTCACAGGTATCTGCTCTTCATCCATTGAGAATCACCATCCACAGTCAAACTGAAAATTCAAAATCGGATTACAGTGAGGTGCATATAATCTTATATTGATAGATGCTTATGCAGATGATTAGGATGAAACTTACAGGGCGATGACATATGTGTTGAGTGGGTAGTCTTATGGTCATGTCTGTTTCATCATCTTCTGTAGATGAACCGTCGTCAGCAAGTGGTGGGTTATTTTTGCAGGAACCTGAACAGTGTGAGCAGAGTGTTGAGCAGTGGACGCCAGGCTCTGCGGCATCCACATCGAGCACAACCGCAGCTTTTGGTGCAGCTGCAAAATATATTCTGCAGAATTTCAGATGTTGCTGGTGGATCCAAAGTTGGAATTGGTTTGAGGAAGCCATCGTCTCCCTACTCCAGCCCCAATTCTGCAGAATATATTTTGCAGCTGCACCAAAAGCTGCGGTAGTGGTCGATGTGGATGCTGCAGAGCTGGCATCCACTGCTCAACACTCTGCTCCAACTGTTCAGGTTCCTGCACAAACAACCCACCACTAGGTCCTTCTACAGAAGATGATGAAACAGACAAGGAACTATAAGACTACCCACTCAACGCATATCTCATCGCCCTGTAAGTTTCATCCTAATCATCTGCATGAACTTCATCTATCTATCAATATAAGATTATATGCACCTCACTGTAATCCGATTTTGAATTTTCAGTTTGACTGTGGATGGTGATTCTCAATGGATGAAGAGCAGACACCTGTGAAGATTGATGACCCCTTCCCCCTCCCACTCCTTTTGTGAATATTACTTTAACATGGGTTATACTGTACCTGCACATTAAACATTTTTTGGTGAAACACAGCTCATTTTCTTTAGTTCCTTTTATTTCTTTTCTTTTTTAGAGCCACTGTGTTTTATATACATACTAGCCGCTCCGGCTCGCTACGCTCGCCTCCACGTCCAGCCGGGGGGCAAGCCCCTCGGACCCCCCATTAAGTTGCTCGCTTCGCTCGCAACGTGTGGCGTGTAGGGAATATTGCTCGCTTCGCTCGCAAAGTCTGGCATGTAGGATATGTTGCTCGCTTCGCTCGCAAAGTCTGGCATGTAGAAAATGTTGCTCGCTTCGCTCGCAAAGTATGGCATTTAGGGGATGTTGCTCGGTTCGCTCGCAAACGGTAGATCTCTAAGGGTAGGTTTAACTTTTGTAGGGGATGCTGCTCGCTTCGCTCGCAAACGGTAGATCTCTAAGGGTAGGTTTAACTTCTGTAGGGGATGCTGCTCGCTTCGCTCACTTGAGGAAGTTATACTGCCCCCAGACCCCCCATTAAATTGCTCGCTTCGCTCGCAAAATGTGGCATGTAGGGAATTTTACTCGCTTTGCTCGCAAACGGTAGGTCCCTAAGGGTAGGTTTAACTTCTGTAGGGGATGCTGCTCGCTACGCTCGCTTGAGGAAGTTATACTGCCCACCCAACTTGGCAGACGTTTTTTTTCTGTTGGAAATTCTTACAGACAAATTAAATCTTATAAAACTACGTGGAACCACGAAAAGTTTATTAGGGGATGTTGCTCGCTTCGCTCGCAAGGTATTGCTGTATATTTGTAGGAAAAAATCCGAATTTATTCTGTTGACATGGCTCTCGCTTCGCTCGCAAAGTGTGGCATGTAGGGCATGTTGCTCGCTTTGCTCGCAAACGGTAGATCCCTAAGGGTAGGTTTAACGTGTGTAGGGGATGTTGCTCGCTTCGCTCGCAAACGGTAGATCTCTAAGGGTAGGTTTAACTTCTGTAGGGGATGCTGCTCGCTTCGCTCGCTTGAGGGAGTTATACTGCCCACCCAACTTGGCAGACGTTTTTTTCTGTTGGGAATTCTTACAAACAAATTAAATCTTAGAAACTACGTGGAACCACGAAAAGTTTATTCGGGGATGTTGCTCGCTTCGCTCGCAAGGTATACCTGTATATAGGTAGGAAAAAACCCGTATTTATTCTTTTGAAATAGGCCTGCAGGTAACATTGTGAAATACCTGACAAACCCCTTGACGTCTTCGTAGAGCCTTCTCGCGAACACGGCAAAATTAATTTCTGATGTTAAACGCTTCTTCTCGCTTCCGCTCGCGATTTGACTGACTTAACGTCACTTTTTTCGATATCCGATTTCGGATTCAGATTCGGCGGACCCAAAGCTGTATTTCGCCCGCGAAAACCGTTCCGAAAAACGTACCTTTATGGGGTATATTTTAATCGGAAAAAACCAAGTTTTTCGGCGGACTTTTCGAGAAAACGGGTCCGTATTCTCGCATTTTTTTAACGCATTTCCCGATACTTTTTTCGCGATCCGATCGCGCCGTCGTCTTCCTCGTTCAAAAACCTACGAAACCCGTATTTTTCCGGAATTGTCAACGGCCGTTTAGAGGGGTAGGGGAAGCGGGGAAGTCCAAAAAGCGCACATTAATTCTTACTTCGACCCCCCTCCCGCCCTACGGCCCATGGTTCGGGTGGGATTAAACAATTTTAAATTCGCTCGCTCCCACTTTTGGAAAATCTCAAGAAGATCCCCCCACTCGTACACTCCCCCCACTCAGCCGTTTGGCCGTGCATAGACACGACAGACAAACAAACAGACAGACAAACAGACGGAGTTTCATTCTTATAAATAACTAGCCGCTCCGGCTCGCTACGCTCGCCTCCACGTCCAGCCGGGGGGCAAGCCCCCCGGACCCCCCATTAAATTGCTCGCTTCGCTCGCAAAGTGTGGTATGTAGGGAGTGTTGCTCGCTTCGCTCGCAAAGTGTGGCATGTAGGGAATGTTGCTCGCTTCACTCGCAAAATGTGGCATGTAGGGAATGTTGCTCGCTTCGCTCGCAATTGAAACATGTAGGGGATGTTGCTTGCTTCGCTCGCAAACGGTAAATCTCTAAGGGTAGGTTTAACTTCTGTAGGGGATGCTGCTCGCTTCGCTCGCTTGAGGAAGTTATACTGCCCACCCAACATGTAGGGAATGATGCTCGCTTCGCTCGCAAACGGTAGATCCCTAAGGGTAGGTTAAACTTCTGTAGAGGATGCTGCTCGCTTCGCTCGCTTGAGTAAGTTATACTGCCCACCCAACATGTAGGGGATGTTGCTCGCATCGCTCGCAAACGGTAGGTCTCTAAGGGTAGGTTTAACTTCTGTAGGGGATGCTGCTCGCTTCGCTCGCTTGAGGAAGTTATACTGCCCACCCAACTTGGCAGACGTTTTTTTCTGTTGGAAATTCTTACAAACAAATTAAATCTTATAAAACTATGTGGAACCACGAAAAGTTTATTAGTGGATGTTGCTCGCTTCGCTCGCAAGGTATACCTGTATATGTGTAGGACAAAGTCCGTATTTATTCTGTTGAAATGGCTCTCGCTTCGCTCGCAAGGTACCTATGTATACCTGCTCGCCTCGCAAGGTATTGCGTAGAAGTGCAAATGGGAACCCCCCTGTGAGGGTCCCTTCTGGTAAGCAACGTTGTGAAACGGGCGGCCCGGGTCGATTAATTTCTCATATTAAACGGTTCCCCTCGCTTCCGCTCGTGATTTGACCGACTGCTCGTCACTTTTTTCGATATCCGATTTCGGATTCAGATTCGGCGGACCCAAAGCTGTATTTCGCCCGCGAAAACCGTTCCGAAAAACGTACCTTTATGGGGTATATTTTAATCGGAAAAAACCAAGTTTTTCGGCGGACTTTTCGAGAAAACGGGCCCGTACTCTCGCATTTTTTTGACGCATTTCCCGATACTTTTTTCGCGATCCGATCGCGCCGTCGTCTTCCTCGTTCAAAAACCTACGAAACCCGTATTTTTCCGGAATTGTCGACGGCCGTTTAGAGGGGTAGAGGATGCGGGGAAGTCCAAAAAGCGCACATTAATTCTTACTTCGACCCCCCTCCCGCCCTACGGCCCATGGTTCGGGTGGGATTAGAAAATTTTAAATTCGCTCGCTCCCCCTACCGGAAAATCCCAAGAAGATCCCCCCACTCGTACACTCCCCCCACTCAGCCGTTTGGCCGTGCATAGACACGACAAACAAACAAACAGACAGACGGAGTTTCATTCTTATTAATAATAGAGATAGAGATAGAGATATATTCACTGATAATTCACAGTGAGTAGGTAAGAGTGCTGAAAATATGTTATGGTTATCACAGTTTCCAGGATGTAAGCGAAGAACGGGTAAAAAAAGACAAACATGAAACCTGCTCAAACCACTGTCCGAGCATCACTGATGTTCGGAAAACAATTCATGATGTATTCTAAGTCACCCAGAAGCTACATACGAATGATTTCTGCGTAAAAAGAGCATAAAGGCCTTTTTGCTGATTTTTTGAAATTATACCTACTTTTCAACACGCTCTAGCGGCGGAACGCCTAATCGTAGAGAATGAAGTCATGAGTAAAAATTGTAGTAAATTTTATGCACTTTAATTCTGGTAATAGTAAACAAGTCGCTAGAACGCTTACTTTTCGAGTTATAGGCAAAAAACCGAAAAAAAAGTCGAAAAAAAGGAGAAAAACACCCCCCCCCCCCCTCCTCGGGCTCACCCACCATACTAGGGGACTTTTCAGATATGATTTACTAGGTGTGAAGGAAGAGCTTGGTGAAGAAATTTCTTTACTATGAATTTTTTCCCCTATTTGCCTCTTTTTGGTCTAATTTGACTGGGCTACTGACAGAAATTTATCTTTTCCTTCCAGCTGGAAAAAAAACTGGAATCATGTTTTAGCTCCTCGCTCTCACTTTATTATGGAAATGATCACGACGATTGAGCTCTTGTGAGATGATTATCTCCTAATAGAAACTCGCGAGTAAACATTCACTTTATTATAAAAATGATCACGACGATTGAGCTCTTGTGAGATGATGATCTCCTAATAGAAACTCGCGAGTAAACATTCACTTTATTATAAAAATGATCACGACGATTGAGCTCTTGTGAGATGATGATCTCCTAATAGAAACTCGCGAGTAAACATTCACTTCATCATAGAAAGAGTCTAAAGATGCTACATACGAAATTACAGCTTCCTATAGTGTAAAGTATAGAAATTACCTATTAAAATGATTTAACCACCGCTTCACTAATCAAACCGTTCTCGCAATATTCGGATCACCTGCTATGAATCACATACTTAATCGAAACACCAGCTCAATGAAATCATCAGAAATTAACAAGCGGTTGCAATCATGTTCACAATAATGAGAATGATCACCTGTGTGTAAACAATTATTCATATAACCATGCTCATAACTCAGCTTGTTGGCCACGCACTTCGCAGTAGTTAATCTATACTATTTTATAAGAATGAAACTCCGTCTGTCTGTTTGTCTGTTTGTCGTGCTATGCACGGCCAAACGGCTGAGTGGGGGGAGTCTACGAGTGGGGGGATCTTCTTGGGATTTTCCGATAGGGGGAGCGGGCGAATTTAAAATTTTCTAATCCTACCCGAACCATGGGCCGTAGGGCGGGAGGGGGGTCGAAGTAAGAATTAATGTGCGCTTTTTCCACTTCCCCGCATCCTCTACCCCTCTAAACGGCCGTCGAAAATTCCGGAAAAATACCGGTTTCGTAGGTTTCCCTACGAGGAAGACGACGGCGCAATCGGATCGCGAAAAAAGTATCGGGAAATGCGTCAAAAAAATGCGAGAGTACGGACCGTGTTTTCTCGAAATGTCCGACGAAAAACTACGTTTTTTCCGATTAAAATATACCCCATAAAGGTACGTTTTTCGGAACGGTTTTCGCGGGCGAAATACAGCTTTGGGTCCGCCGAATCTGAATCCGAAATCGGATATCGAAAAAAGTGACGGGCAGTCGGTCAAATTGTGAGGGGAATCGAGACTAAGCTATTAAAATGAGAAATTATATGTGCTGTGGACGCGAGAAGGCTCTAGGAAGACAGACGTGTTTGGGGTTCGATAACTCAGGTACAGGTTTCGGTGTTTGGGTGTTGCGAGCAGGTACACATAGGTACCTTGCGAGCGAAGCGAGAGCCATTTCAACAGAATAAATTCGGATTTTTTCCTACAAATATACAGCAATACCTTGCGAGCGAAGCGATTTCGTGGTTCCACGTAGTTTTATAAGATTTAATTTGTTTGTAAGAATTCCCAACTGAAAAAAATGTCTGCCAAGTTGGGTGGGCAGTATAACTTCCTCAAGGATATACAGGTATACCTTGCGAGCGAAGCGAGCAACATACCCTAATAAAATTTTCGTGGTTCCACGTAGTTTTATAAGATTTAGTTTGTTTGTAAGAATTTCCAACAGAAAAAAACGTCTGCCAAGTTGGGTGGGCAGTATAACTTCCTCAAGCGAGCGGAGCGAGCAACATCCCCTACAGAAGTTAAAACTACCCTTAGAGATCTACCGTTTGCGAGCAACATCCCCTACACGTTTCAATTGTAATACATCGCATGTATACAGCCACACTTTGCGAGCGAAGCGAGCAACATTCGCTACATGCCACACTTTGCGAGTGAAGCGAGCAACATTCCCTACATGCCACACTTTGCGAGAGAAGCGAGCAATACTCCCCACATGCCACCCTTTGCGAGCGAAGCGAGCAATTTAATGGGGGGTCCGGGGGGGCTTCCCCCCGGCTGGAGGTGGAGGCGAGCGGAGCGAGCCGGAGCGGCTAGTATAGTATGGTTTTATAAATCGAGAGCTTTCGAACGAATGGTCAACGAATTTTGTGGAATGAAAAACATGTCATATATCATCGTATCATATCCCTAGCAACGACTCGGTTGTAAGCGGAAATCATCACAATTATCGGCGCTACTTTCATCTCACTTTATAGTCTCACTTTTCGGCGGGGGATCCATCGCTAAAACATGATTCCATGTTAAAAGAAATTAGATCTGTCACTAATTTTGTCTCGTTTTTTCGTGATATTGTTCACTAGTTTGATTCCGGTAAAAGCCTGTTCCATGCTAAAAGTCCCAATCATGCTGCACGACTCTATGAACGAAAAATATTTCTGCCCTTAAATTCTACTCTTTAGGGTTGATCGAAATTGATACCAAGCTTCTAGGATTAACTGGACACCATGTGTGATTTTCTACTTGAGTTTAATAAACTTTGGTCCAGGAGTTTCGGTGAGAAGCTCTGGACGGCGCTTTGTGTTGGCCAATAGGACCGAACCCCCAAAAACTGAAGTCCTTCAATCTCAATGACTTCAATATATTTTTTTAAATATCTGTAATGGAAGGATCGACTACAATTTTTTTTTTTTTTTTTTTCATAATCACAATTTCCTTGTGGCCTTGGTAGACTCGGAACCAAAATCCTACAATCAGGGAGTTTTCATTTTAACTAAAAAGTAGTCCAAACAAGTTTTTTAAAGTTTATTTATTTAATTTTTCATCGCAATAGTTTCCGGATTCCGGGTGTCTGCTCTTATTCCCAAATAAATACTATTGAGGTGAATGTACATTTTTTTTAAACCTGGTCGATCTCGATTTTAAGCGTCATTTTCCTTGTAACAACCTACGAGTAATTTAAGGCCGTCCAACTCATAATTCAGAAACTAAATTGGTTGAGATTGAAGCTGATATAAACTGCTGGTGGGTAATTGGAGCGTAACTTCATATTATAAATGAACTCGGAAGACCAGCTCATATCCAGCCAATGTGTAGGCGACTTATGAAGTTTTCAAAGGGAAATGCAAGTCTGGGAAACAAGTGCCACTTTTCAGAGGGAAGCTTCTGCTGATTAGTTAAACTAAATACCTGGTGATGTTATCTGGTTAGCTCTGTCAAACTCATGATCAAGTTTTTGTTTCTCAGGAACTACCAAGCCCCAAGACTTATTACTGTTTGCATACATGTATTTTTGTTACTTATATGTTGTATGCGAGGCCCTAGTATGATTAAAACACGTGTGCACCATATTATATTTGGATTATAATTATAATTTGTACTAATTCCTTTATATGGTCGTTCGTATGGGTAAGATTGGGCAGCAGACACATTTTGTATGAATAAGGTCTTACTTTATATTTAGCCAATTCCATGCCCAATGCTGCTCAACACACCGGCCCAGTATTTGCAGGATGTTCTGGAGTACTGGATTGGTGTTTTTTGCTGTTCTTATTTTTTAAATATATTTAATGTTAGAGGGACTTTGGGTTCCAAAATTCCAGCAACCCTCCTCTGTGACTCAAGAGATCTTTGTGAATCACCCCCAGGCTTCATTACCTTCCTTGAAAAGGGCTGTTCACCCCCCCCCCCCCCCCCCCCCCACACACACACACACCACCCCCCCACACACCACGCGCGCGCGCACACACACACACACACCATGTTTTAGCAAACTGGAGAAGATCGACATAAGCAATCTTGGAAATATATAAATGGAGACTGCGAAATGGAGATGGAGAAATCAACCAGTGATGCACTTCTGGAATTCATTGAGTCGATTCTTGATTCTTTTGACGCTGGCAAGTATTCATTGGCTATTTTCGTTGATGTCGCTAAACTTTTCAAGTATTGCGGTATCTCTTATCCAATCTAATCTCCAAAACCATAAAAATGTGTGATTCAGATTTAAAAAACGGATCATGTTTCATGCCTAAAATATTCCAACTTCATAGGTTGAATAGTAAAGACATTCGCTCTGGAGCTCTAGGATGATGATAGAAACTTAATTATTTAAAATTAGGTTATTATTTGATAGTTATTGAGTTTGACTTCATGTTATTGACTACCCATTTGTGATTATCATAACTATGTTTGCTCGTCTCGCGGTCCTGCGATCTTGTCGTGGTAATTTTGATGAGTCAATTGGCAAAAACATGAGCGTTTGCAATATTTCTCAATAAGCAAATAGACGAATTCCGGCCGCTTTTACTCCCCATTCCCCACTAATGATCCGAACACGTTGAAATCTGTTTAAACACTGACATTTTTTGAATCCAAGAATACACACAGCCAAGCCAGCAGTCGACCCAAGTTGGCCCCGAGATTCCTTACACATGGGAGGTACAAACTCTGTCCCGGCTCCAAGGATTTTGGCCCGTTGGAAAATCCAGTCGTTTCCCCCGAGCCTCATCTTGTTGGATCAATCGTGTATGGCCAGCTTTGCTGTTTGACTCAAGACAGATTACGTCTTGAAGTTTCGGGTCTTGCTGTCCAGCACCAAATGTTACAAAAATTATCCCAAAAATTATCTATACCTCGACAAAATGCGAACTTATGCCTTCACCTGAGGGAAACCCAGAGAATGACAGCTGCTAAAAAGGCTACTTTAACCCCGTGGTCGGTTCATCTGTATGTGACACCACTAGGGATACTTCATCACTTCTTGATTACAAAAAATTTCCATTCGAATGGAATCAATTTGTTCGAAACATCTTCAGTTGAGATCTAGTGAGCACGCTAGGTGGTTGGTTGAGATTGCACAATTGGCGTTTACAAGTAAGTAAATACCGTTCTCGTAACAACCTGATGCCAATATTCCACTTAACCAATAATTTTTATGCCGATTACAAATTATGAAGTCATAATGAATTTTCACGTTTTCGTTCTTTTATGTTAACTATGATTTCCGACCTTTGATAATATCGTTACAACGTAAAATATGATAGATAATTACCTATATATACAGTTTTGATTGGCCTATCTTCTTACTTACCTAAATTTTTGTGGCAATTATTTTTTTCTTCGATCTATAGTTGGCACCTACTCACAGACAACTGATATAGGCAAATAATAACAAAAAAAAAAAAAAAAAAAATATATATATATATATATATATAATAGGTAATAATAAAAAATAATAATAATAATAAAAAAATAACAAAGTTAAAAAAAATAAAAAAAAAAATAAAGAAAGCTTGAATTATTCTGTTTTTTTTCTTCTCTTTTTTAGAATTAATTTCTTTTAAGCTCTCGACAAGTTTCGAGGGGGAAGTTGATGCTCGTCTGAGATTCCATTTTTTACATAAGAAAATACACGGACTGGAATAAGTAGTAATCCAATGAAATAATTAAGAATAGTACACCATATTCGTCACGTAAGAGTGGAAAATGAATTGGAAATACATACATCATATTGTAGTGAACAGGATAAAAAATTACTTTTTCCAGAATGGCGGTATGACGTAACCTATGAGCGACTCAGCCAAGAAAAAATTGATTAGCCGAACACAGGGTTTATCTTGCATCTCCAACTGCGAGTATTTCCTGAACGTACCAAAAACTTTTTCCCTTTGTAAGTTATGCTGAATGATAAAAACAAACGTGATGATCCAAGTTGGATGACTATTGTTACTGGAATTATTTTTCTTTCTTTTCCGCGCTACTGCATAAAGTACAGTTACAGTCCCTGTCATAGTTTCCTAATTCTCAAACTGACCTCGTCGTGATACTAAACCCACAACGGGACTACGGGCGAACCAAGAAAAAAACGGCAGCGCTATTTTACTAGAGACTGATCACAACCGATTTACCTCTCTGTCAACAAAACTGCTACCAGGAAAACCGCTAGAAGGTGAATCACTCCAGAAATTCGCGGTCGTAAATAGCAAGGACCCCAGAGTGAAGAAGGCGGTATTCGGGAGCAGTGGTTGAACGGTTCAGTACCTCAACGGTGAGGTTATTGAAAGATAATTCATTGTCAAGGTGTCATTACTGCTTAAGGCTAAGTATCACGGGGTTTAGTTGCCTAATTCGCCGCCAAGTAGCGTCTTGAAATGAGCCGATTTTAATAAATAAACATCTTGTGAACGGAGAAAGCTATTCATGTTCTGTAAGAGCCATCCGGTTCTTTTGAGCGATATAAAATGTAATAACTAGGTAAAAGTAGAGGCTCTACACCCGAACAAGACTATTTTATATCATTAAGTAACATCTGAAATTACTTTTCTGATCACTTTTATTGGATATTTTTGAATTTTTAAAATAAATATGTGGATGGATATATATTTATCTAAGGCGCTACAATCTCGTATTTTCTAAATTTTGGTTAAATAAGGCAACATTTTTGATTACCCTATCAAAATCAATAATAATGTGGATCAAAAATAATTACTGTATATTCTATTGATGTACAGAGATCAAATCCACAAACAGTGAATCAATAATTAGCGTCCTGTTCAAATGAGGTTTGTAATAAATTCCACTCCATAGGTGCTGCCATCTGTTGAAAAAAATAATCATTAAAAAAGGAGATAGCCTTAAGGGCAAGGAAAGGTTTACTATCCGGGGCACTGTGAAGTTGTACCCTTCTACACAAACTCATTATTTGACTACTTAAAATACGAGTAAAATTACTTTGTTATATATCTCCGGATTTGTTAGAAAATTCAGTATACAAAAAGCTTTACTACTCACTGATTGAAGAATTTTTGGGCCCCGAATCGTCAAATGAAATCACCTTATTTTATCGGAAAAAATCACATTTTCCTTCATATTTGTCCCATTATCTGACTTACCATTTTGGTCATTCAGACCAGAAGTTTGGTCATTCAGCTGATCAGGATAGAGCCCGAAATTTCATTTGCCTTTTGATCTATCATATAGGTTCTCTATTAAATTCAAATTTCCTAGGGTGAATAGGCGAGAATTTAGCTCATACGTCACAAAAGGTACCTAATCCATAAAAAATCTCCATACAACTTGTTATCAGGAGTATCTTGAAGGAGGGGGATGTTGGCAGCATTAAATGCAGTGACTTGTGATAAATTTAGAGCTTTCGTTACAATGAGTATGATAAAATGAGTTAGTTACAACTCTCCAGCAACGATTGGTTGTACGTGAAAACCTTAGAAAATTTTGAGTAACGAGATTTCGCAGTTCTTCGATACTGCTCCTCAATACCATAACGTTTTCAGGAAGTTAGGTAACAGTTGAAGCATGTTCCATGCTAAATAGGTATTTCAAAACCCATCAATTACATGGGTTTTGCAGCATAACCAAACTATTAATAATTCATCTTCTGGCATAAACATTTTTGGTTACGCGGCAACACCAATGTAAATATCTCCAACTTTCGATTTTCAACTTCAAAATCAGCAGTTTTCCTGCTCAGGGGACTCACTAGTTAGCCCAAATGGGCAAACATAGACCCTTCACACAACCATTTGGTGAAAACAGGAAGTCTTCTAGAGACCTGAAGGCCGAGTTCTGGCTGGAACGGGCGGACATACGGATCTAGCAGACGGAACAATGCGCATTTGAGCGTCTCCAGACGATGCGTCTGAAGAAACGGGAACTTTCTTTGAAGAGGGACGTCAAATTACATCGTTTGCAAGCAAGGAGGAGTCGCTTGATGTCATAATATGACATCTTCCCCATTGAACCTGCTTCTTGTCATCGAATAGTTGACAGCCTTGTAAGTTATGAGTCAGAGCCACTTTTCAGCTTCTTGGGACTTCACCCACCTTGCTAAATATAACGGCTTCATTGTTCAACGTCTGGTAGTTCGGTCCAGCCTCCGTTCCACCCTGCTTCCCTGTCCTTGGAAGGGTTCGCGGAACGCGGTCCAGGATCCGGAAGTGGGTTGGGTTCGCTTTGCCGTCATAAAGTCGGTATTCCGGCAGATTACGAGCTCACTATTGACAATTAAGCCCAATGTTATCGCTAGGATACTTCATAGGCCATCAACATCTTTAAAAACATTTAAAAAACGCTCCAGGCCGCTCGTACTTTCTCTCTTATGAGAGAAGAGCTATGAGCATTGAAAATGTCTCAGTATTTTCAATTTTTTCATTTGTTTAAATAAAATAACAATTAGAAAACATAAAATAAGTATTGACACACAATTACTGAATTCGCTGTAAGCCAGTCTCGACGATGCCCAATTCTTCCACGAATATATGAATTCACAGGTAGGTAATTTTCTGTTATGGTGCGCGTCTACAATTACTAGAACCAAGATTAACTTCTCAACCAACTGACAACAAAACAAGCGGCATTGTTTACTATATCCATTTATAACTTAATAAATATAAAACTACGATATGACTAGAAGAACAAGTACGAAAGAAATGCGTGATAAAGCGAGAGCTTTCCAACGAGTGGAGAACGATTTTTGACCGGTGAAAACTAGAGAAGTTTCATTTCCCCAGCAACGGCTCGGTTGTACGTGAAAATCAAAAGAAAACAACACCTAACTTGTTTGTAGGTTGTGTGATGTTTTTTCATTGAGTAACAAAATTTCCGGTTTACACGTCGACTAAGACATTTTCAATGTCAAAAAAAAAAAAAAAAAAAAAAAAAAAAAAACTATTATGAGAATTATGATAAACTAGAGGCCTGTTAGGGCTTGGAAAGCTCTAATCTAGTCCGCATAACAGTAGTACCTAACAGGAACCCAGCACATTATAGTAACGATATAAGTTCTACCTATTTGCGGCGTTATGTGACCTGGTGCAAAGCTAAGGCGATGTTAATAAATTATTAAAAAAGAGGAAATAACGATCAAAATGTAAGTAATGTAATAAAATATATACCACCAGTTGAGGTGGTCCTCGCCACTCAACTGATCAGAAAAGACCCCATCACTACACTCGTCTCTTAATGTCCCAGAGAGTCTTCCTATCAAATTTCAACTTCCTACAGTGAACAGGAAAGAATTTAGCTCACTCAGCTGATCAGAAAAGACCCCCATCACTACGTTTCTTATTTACTGACACTTTTGCAACAAACTTGGGGCCTTGCTGATTCGAAATTATATATAAAGACCTTCGGAATTATATATTTATAAAGTCTCAGAAATAACTCTCCTAGATGTTAGTAACTACACTACGTTTCTTACTGACCATGAATAATTGATGGCAACCGTTGTTACCGCCACAGCCTAATAAACAACTCTCGTTGATAAGGACCGCCTAGAACACGATCAAGGCGGGTATAGAGACGAACGGCGACACTTTTGCAACAAACTTGGGGCCGTGCTGATTCGAATGAGCCATCTAACACTGAAATCGGACCGCGAAGTTCTTCACAATTTCAAAGACCGTTCGGAATTATATATAAAGATTAATTAAAAAGCACAAACTCCAGGAATCGTTTCAGAATGCCTAAAAACGGATTTCAATGAAGAAATTTTTCGAAAATTTTGATTTTAAAAATTTCCGAGCCATTGCAATAGCTTCATTGTCTATGAAAATTCGCCAAAAGAGTAGTTCCTGAAGGTATATACAGTTGGTGGTTTGGCGCTTATTGCGAGCGAATCAGTTGAGTACATTGTCGTGGCAGGATACGTTTCAAGTGAGAATATAGTAGGTCAATTTAATGTAAAAATGTATTCAAAATATGTATGCCAGAGGGAAGTATACAGGGTGTCACTCGAGTTATGAACCAGCGGTTTATCATTGTCAATATGCGAGTTAAACTCAGCTGATCAGGGGGATCTTATTCGAAAAATGAAATCCGATTCTAGCTAAATACGTAGATGAGAAATTTTTGAACGATTTCTCACTTAATTGGACAAACAGAAGCTCATGGATATATCTTTCCTTAATGTCTATTTCCCCGATTACCTATGGTAGAAATGTAGTTAATAGGCTTCAAATAGGCTGATAATGGTGATGCTGTCATTTCATTTGTCTCGTCTGGTCTAAGAGGCTCCCTACCGAATTTCAACATCCTAGGGTGGAAAGGGGTGAATTTAGCTCACTCAGCTGATCAGAAAAAAGTCCATAAATTTAATCGTCTCTTAATGTCCCAGAGAGGCTCCCTACCACATTTTACCATCGTTGGGTGAAAAGGAGAGAATTGAGCTTACTTAGCTGATCACTTGCTTAGCGGATTCCGTAAATCAGTTTGACGCTTGTTGTCCCTGAGAGATGCCCATTTAAATTCAAACTTCCAAGGGCGAATCGGAGAGAATTCAGCCCAGTCAGCTGATCAGAAAAGAGCCCATCATTTCATTCCTCTCTTGATGTCACAGAGAGGCTCCCTATCAAATTTCAACCTCCTAGGGTGATGAGAAGAGAATATATTTCCTTCAGATGACCAAGGTTGTGCCCTCTTTTCATTTTTTCTTGACGTCCGAGGGAAGCTCCCTACCAAATTTAAAATTCCTAGTGCGAAAAAGAGAGATCAGAATAAGTCCGTAATTTCATTCCTCTCTTAACGTCCCGGAGAGATTTCCATTCCATTCTATGTATATTAAACGGTTTTTTGGCAATTTTTAGCCATTTTTAGTGATTTTTTTTTCAGTAAATTCGTTGAACTTTGAACAATTTAATGTGCTCAAAAAGTGCTGGACAATAAACTCATCTTTTAATTTGCCTTGATTTTTTTCCTATTGCAGATTGACAACTGTGTATCTTCAGTTGATGCTGGCGGAGAAATTGCAGTTTGGAGATTGTACAAAGAGAGAAGTTTTAAATTAAATTTTACCATGGAGTTAACCATTTTTCAAATGTTTCTTTCAACAGATCTATTTTTTGTAAATAATTTTGTACCTAACTGGTCGCTTCCCGTTTAGTGAATAAATGAACAAAAGTCACTTGAGCCTATTATAGCCCAGAACAGGTTTCTAGCTCTCTACGCATCACTAGTTTTTTGGTTAACCTATCCGAGTAGATTAAAACACCAAATAAACTTGAAGAAACATTAGGAAAATTGCTGCAAAATATTACACAAATGTTTATTTAATGATTTAAGCCGCACCTCAGCCAGAATGGTCATTAGCTGCACTGAACAAGGTGCCTGGAGGGACTCTGCAAATGGCACAATTCTAAGGACAGCCATGGTCGGTCGGAGGGGCAAAAAACAAAGGGTATAGCGATGACCACTTTTAAACCCTTACAGTGAATGGATAAAAAAACCAAAATAAAATAATACAACTAAGTTTAGATGATGAATAGGTTTATAACTAAATAAAGTAAGTTAGGAAATGCATGGTGCAATTTATAATCAGGAAGGTACCTACTGTATACAACCAACCAAGGTTTATTATAATATCTGCGATATGGATAGCCAAATAGTGCAGATTAATGGCCATAGATGATTATAAAACGTTCAGGGTACATCATTATCGGAATATAACTACTTAGATGTAGACTCCTTACGGAACGATTTTTAAGAGTAACCAAAGTACTTTCTTGGTATCGAGGATAAAAAATAATAAATAAAAGAAGACTCGTACATGAAGAAGATAAATGCAGTTCGTGCTTCTAAATCGTGAAACCAGTCGGTAGTTATCGATTATATTCCAGAAAATTCAAATCTCACGATGCTATTCATCTTTGAGAACAAAGGGTCTTGGCATTGACCCACTTTGAAACAGATCATTAACTATACACGCACTGCTGAACAAATTAAGTTCGAACTTGCCTGATTGCCAGTCAAGTGAGTTGAAATTGATGGAAATGTGGAGTGTTCTTGATCAATTAAATAGGAGAAAACCTAATTTTGTGATAAATTTCCAGAAACCACATCTATTGCATATGCAATAGAAAAGATTTGCATTGCATTGCAATGAAAAATATGAATAATATCGAATCGATTTTTTCAGTAAGAAACTATTTATTAAAAAATAGTAACAGATTAAGATAATGAGTCACTGTTTGTCCCTATGATTGCTTAATTAGAACCTTCCAATCAACAACTAAAATAAATCTGTAAGTTCCAATCATACAGCATGATCGAATGATCGAATTTTCGGTAATTATCTCATTTTATTACGTTACATTTTTTTTAAACTGGAGCACTTTTAGAGTAAAAAATTGTTAACTACAAATTCCATGGCAAAAAAAAAAGATTTTGAATTCTTAGCAGTTTGTTTGTAGTTACTCAGCAAAAATTAATGTAATTTAAGTACATTTTCAGCATATTTTTGTGACAAATTTCTGTTAAAGATCTAGTTCATTGTTAATGAATTTCATTTGACTAAAGTTTTGTTGAATAAGTTAAAATATCATTTTATTTATTAATTTCTGTTTTCTTCTCTCTTCATAAAAAATTACAGTAGGTAAAGGTCAATTTTAAGATCCAAATCTATTAAAAAATGTATAAAATTTATTTTGTTAGTATACATCTTATGAAACAGAGAATGAAAATAGGAAAACCACTGCATACAAAGCCAAAGGTAAATTATACAAAGCCAAAAGGCCAAGGCCATTATTCAAAGGTAAATTTGTGATTAGTATTTAATCACTTTTTTTTTAATCAAAAATTACAAATTAATCAAAAATCATGAAAATAAAAAATTATTATTCATATGAATTTCTAAAAAATAATATTCCTCAAAGATGGAGAATTGTTTAAGGATTTGAATGAAGTTAAATGTTTAAGAATTTTACGCTGTTCTTGAATTTGTGGTCGATTTATTCTATTCATTCTATTCTATTCCATTCAACTTTCTTTCCTATTTCTTCTCTCTAGTCGATTTATTTTATTCATTCTATTCTATTCCATTCAATTTTCTTTCCTATTCTTTCCATTCTATTCAATTCCATTTATTCTATTCTATTTGTGGTCGATTTATTCTAAAAAGTAATCATTTATGAATAATTGATCTTAAAATTGCTTATCAATTGATGTTTTTCCGAATTTATACTTTCAGTAATCATTTTTGGTGAGAGATTTTTCACGTAACGAGCACCAGTGTGGATTTGAAATGACCAATCTACCATTGAAGTAGTTAGAAAATTTCAAAAGGATAGAACTTGGGAAATATACCCACTGAACTTATAAATCATCAATTCTATAACTCTCACCGGCCAGAATGGAAGTCGAAACTCTGTAGAGATGACAATTTATCACAGTGTCGGGCCAATTGGAGAGAAGTTGGAGTAGGGAAACAATTTCAGACGCGTAAGGACCAGGAAAGGGTTAAGGGATCGCTGGAAGGCACGTGACGTCATAGGTGGCTCAGAGAACAAGGTTGTGCTCTCACCAGCCCACTCCATACATCACTCAACTCCCAGCTCCGGCAACGGGTCCCCCTTTACACGGCTACGTGAGGACCCTGATGTGGTCATATACATTTCTTTCCACTCTTTTCCTACTTCAATTTTTTATCGCCTCGTTTTTCCCTCTCGTTGTGACCCTTGGAAAGCACTTTTCCTGCCAGATGGGTGGAGTAATCAACTTGGTTTTCTATTTTCCAAACGACCAACAACTGGATATGAATGAATCAATTAAAAACATGTATATTTGAAAATACGTTTTTATATAAATCTGAAATAGTTTAGGTTATATGGCTACGGGCTAAGCCCGTCAGCCAGAGATTTGCACCTTAACCATGTATAAAATATTTTAACAATTCATTCGAGTTTATTGACAAACTTTTGGTGCATGCAGTAACCAATTTACGTTTGAATCTTCTTTGGATAGTTCATATTAAACTACGATACCAAATTTCAGCCTTCTAGGTATATTAGGAGGGAAATAAGTCGAGCTCACTCAGCTGAGTCGTTCCTTGCTTTATCACTCGTACACAGCAGGCCTATAGAGGCTCCAAACCACATTTTAGTCTCTTAGATCAATTAGAAAAGAAATGATCTCTCGAGCTCACTCAGCTGACCTAGGTGTCTCCTTTAACAATCGGTCCTCACTTGGCCAATCGTACATACAAAGCAGGCCTATAGAGGCTCCGTACCAAATTTCAGCCTCCTTGGTCTTTTGAGAGGGAAATGAGTCACCGAGCTCGCTCAGATGATCAATGTGGGTCCTTAATTTGTCAATCGCACACATCAGGATTATAAAGGCTCCACCCCAAATTTCAGCTTCTTGCGCCTATTAGGGGAGAAATGAGCTTCCGCGCTCACTCAGCTGATCTGGGTGCTCCCACACTAATTCTATTCTACCTGTCTCATAGAGGCAGTGTTTCAAATTTCAGCTTCATACGTAGATTGAACTGCATAGAAATTAGCTTACGAGCTCAATCGACATATTATGGTGGTTCCGCAAGTTGTAATTCTATTCTAACTGTCTCATACAAGCCCTGTTTTAAATTTCAGCTCCAGAGATTATACCATAGAAATCAGCTTTATGAGCCGATCACCTGGTCAGAGGTCTGATCATCGTCTAGCACCTACTGCCAAATAGTACCTACTACTCAATGGTACCTATCAAGTAGTACCTTCTTTTCGTATTATTAGTTTATTATGGTTACTTAGCAATATTAGCTTATAACGTAGCGTAATAAATCAGCTTTCCTTCACACTACAGTGTTCACGAGAGTTGTGGAAAAATGAGAGCATTCCAAAAAGTGGCAAACGATTTCCCTGAAACGAAAACTAAGGGAGCTACACTTCCCTAGCAACGCATTGTTTGTACGTAAAAATCAATATGAAAAATGTTGGCTGGCGCAGAATTTCGCCTAATTTTCAAGCCAAAAATCTAGAGGTAAAACATGATAGGTACATGTTACAAAGTCAAATTTAACAGAAGAGGTCAAAACGCGTTCTGAGTTCTCAGTTCACACAGCATTGTTTTTAAAATTTCGTTAGTCCACCATTTTATTGCAAAGGTAGACCCTTTTATATACCCGAAAAAGTTCTTCAATATATGAGTAACTTACCACCACAGAGATATTATCAAAAAACCAAATTTTTTATCCAGTTTGATTTTGAAAATGGCAGTTATCCGTTTTTGGTACTCACCATTAACAGAATGCAATTTTCTCTCCTACATTTCTCTTAAAAACCTGTATTAGGTAATTCCTAATAGTGTTACACAAAATTGATTTTTTTTCTCTTCGATTCTAAGGGTTACGGAATTCAGCTTATTATAATCCGCTGGGACTTTCTTTCTTCTATGCTCACTTCATCTGAGAGATGTGTAGTGCAGTCGACATTCAACTTCCGAATTCCCTAACGCTAGGGAAGATGTACGTATGACCTCAAGTAATGATAGAATGATATACAATTACATTCAGTTCGTATTGTAAGTAGGTACATCAACAGGAGCGTGTCATTTCCGAAAAACTTGATACGCCTATAGGAACTGAAGTAGGAAGAACTGGGGAAGTTTGAATCCCAGAACGTCGCTGGTGAAGATTACAGGTTCGCATAATTAGTGCTCATCATGCACGTCCGAGAAAAACACCATTCAGTAACTGTCACAAGGCTGTGAAGTGCGGATTTCCTCTTCCTTACTGTAGCATCGGAGAGATAATTAGTGGTAATAACATCTGGTGCGATACTTCACACTACTCCGAATTCATCGTCGAGAGTTGCTGATTTATTAGCATTGTTACTTGCTGATTTTATGTTTGAAAGCGCGGAAATTGTCTGTTTTGGAATTTCAGTGTGCCCTCATTACTAGCTAGTGTTTATTCATTAATTTTCATGGGTTCAGATTGTAGACGTTTTAATTAGACACAAATATCATAGTGACCTTCATTGATCCTACGTTGATGAAACTCAGAAGGGACAGCTTATGCTCATACTCCCATAATTTCTGAAAATCTAAACCGAATTGGATGGAAACTGTAGATGTTATAATTTGGTCTAATTTTATGTTTGTGTATGCGCTGTAACTACTTTCGGCCCTGTCACGATGAAACTCAAAAGGCACTTTCTATGTCCATACCTCCTCAATCTTTGAAAATTTGATCGCACTCGGATTCAAACTGTGGATAGTTTAATTCGATCCGTTTATAACAATACTCGCAGCATAAAGAATTACAAAAATTAAAATATAATAAGTTAATAGCAATGTTGTGCAAATCAAAACTATCTTAGATCCCCTAAAATTTGAGACGAATAACGTTACCCAACGACTGGTAAATAATGTTGGTAACCAGGCTGTGAAATAGGACTGGTTGGTTGTGCGGTGGTAGAAACCACATGTTAAAATAGCGGAGTTAATGCTCAATTTGATTTTTTTTCCTTATTAGCGCATTTTCTTTTAACAAAAAAGAAAAATGTGCTATTGTGTTCACTTTGTCCGTTGATGTATGCATGTATGTCCTCTTAAAATCGATTTAAATGCCTCTTTCTGACTTTCGATCTTGATTATACTTGGTATGGATGTAATCAGTAACATCGCGAGGATAAAGATGCATCAGGTGACGCATGACCCATGCAAGGTCACCTGCCCCATGCATGCTGACCCATGAAAGGTCATTGCTCCAGCCATTTGTCTCCTATTCGACACAGGAAGCTGAAATTTGAGAGAGAGGCTGAATGGAGAATGCTGAAGACGCATAAGAGATCATCGATCAGCTAGGTGAGTTCCAAAGCCATTTTTTGATGGTGAACACTCTACTTGTTTAATTATCGTTATTTAAACGAAAGGTAACCTCATTTGTAAACGAATGGATAAATTTTAATTGGTATACTTATTTTGAATGGGAAATTAAGTTTCTAATTAACATGCAAATTAAAGGAATAACATGCCCATTGGTTGCCTTCCGATTATAAAAAGAGGTTAGGTGTCTTGCGGATTCAATATTGTACTGTTTGTCTTTTAGTTAATACCATTCGCTTTGAAATTTACCAATTTACTAAGTTAGAGGTTCATTTTTTTTTAAACTATTTAACAAAACATTTATTTTGACATTTTAGTGCGCGATAGTGGTCTGATGTAGAATTGGTGATTGTGGTTCAGAAGTTGTTGGGGAAATGAGGCGTTTAATGTGAATAACTTGGTACAGTTTGTGTTGTGTGTGTAAATATGTCGGTAAATATCTCAGTGAAAATGGGTTGCTGCGCCGTCATAAAACCCAATAAGTTTTGTTTTGAAGTAGTATTTTCTTCGTTCCAGAACCGGAATGTTAGATACTATTTTACGTTTGAGACTTCCCTGACAAATGTTTATTTCGTGACTGTCATTCTTAATTTAAAAACAGATTAAAAAATACTAAAGTCTGGCTTATTTTCAATCGAAATTAGTCGTTTCATTTTACAGAAGTATTTATTATATGGGAAGATCATCGCTCGTCTTCAGAGAGGGCAACGCGCCGGAGCTCTGGCCTTGAACTTGACCCAGGCTCAGCTTTCCGCGGAAACCAGCTTTCGCCGGAGTCGCTTGACTCCCAAATGAGAAACTTGTCTCTGATCACGAGACCTCCAGTGTATACATCGGAAAACACGTGGCCCAACCGGATTCGTGACACGTGACGTCTTATGCACGTTAAAGGCCTTCGAACAATCGGGCTCAGCTGTCATGAGAGTGACTGCGCAACTCAAAATCCCTAGATATTATCCTTAAATCTGTCACTCGTCTCTTATATAGCATTTTCAAATGAATTCGTCCTTTTACAAAATGAATTCTTCCTTTAACAAAATGAATTCGTCCTTTACTAAATGAATTCGTCCTTTTACAAAATCAACTCGTCCTTCTTAAAGAGGGACCGAATCTTGAAGGTATCTTAGTAAAGGAGGTGTCTGGAGGTTGATTATTTCTGTATTGTGTAGTTCTTTTACGCAGAACAGCTGTCTATATTATCAAATGAATCATTACGAATCATCTAATGTGTCTGCATCGGTGCAGACGCCAACTGAACAGAAATTAATCAAATTAAACAACACAACTACTCTTTCCTTGCACGAACTGACGATGCAGTGCCGTGAATTGGTAAAACCGCGGTGGCGGCGCAAGACTCGCTTGCTGCAAGCCTAACATTATCTAGCGGTGTCTGATGAAAGTTCACCCAAAAAATTATACGGTCACTGCCCCATTTGTAGCTTGTAGTCAGAGAACGGAAAATCGTATAGCTTTCTGGATGATTTCATTCGCGAAATATAGATTTTTCAATATTTCAGCTCTTGATTACTACCCTTTATGGTCGATGTTACGGGCACATTCCCGCCAATGTATATATATGATTTTTCAGCCAAATTTCATAAACTCTGTAGTTTTGGAGAAACTCTCTATATAGACAGCATGGACGTACTGATTTGTTTTCCTCATGGTCGATAAATAAGGTTCATTATTGAAAACAATAAACCAAAACTCTACAATTAATGGCTTTGTATGAATTTCTTGCAAAATTTTTGCAAATTTCTTGTATCAATTCCTTGTAAATGTTGTGAATTTCTTCTATCACATCTTTATTAACTATGCAAACTAATCCAATAAATTATTTTTCTGCCATAAAAGGTATCTGCATATCATTTTCTGGTTGCCTTTAAGATTTGGTCCCCTTTTTTTATTTGAAGGACGAATTCGTTTTGTAAAACGACGAATTCAATTTGAAAATGCTATAAAATCCTTCATATAAATTAAATATTCGAAGTTTAGTGCATCTAAACCAAAAGATAGACAAAAGAGATGGAAATGATGGGGAAAAATAGAGAATGATAAAAACGAAAATATTGTGATTTTTCGAAATTACCTACACCGTTTACCCCAAACGGTTTGAACCTACCGAGGTTTGTAGAATAACTGAGCTAAAAGTTGAATCATACGAAAATGCAGTAGCGGAAATCCCATGAGAATGGTGAAAACGTCACGGTTTATTACTATTATCCCTCCATTCACCAAAAATTGTCACTAGAGATTTGCCTATAATTTCCTAGGTCACGAGAGATTTTCAGACCGCTCTAGTAAGCGGCCTTCCAAAAATCAGACGTTCAAGAGCACATACCCATCCCTTATTCGTTGCCGGGTGGCTGCACTGGGCCTTGGGTTCGAATACAACATGGCATACATTTTCTGCTTTGTATTTCAGCCTCCGAAACATATCACTAAACGTAATTCTGATCTATTTGTCCAAATAATCTGTATTTTACTAAAATTATTGATTTAGGTTATTTTTTATTTTTGAGATGCCGCTATTGAGCATCCAGACTACCAAACTGTACACATCATTCTGATCTAAGTCTCCAACAAATATGTATTATACTTCGAGAATTTTTCGGTTTAAAAGTAGTAAGTATATAGCTTTCTGATGGTTTCCTCCAAGTTTGATTAACTTTTCTGGGGGACCACTAGAGCGCTCTGAAAATCCCTCGCGGCCTAGAAAATGTTAGGGAAGTGCCACTTAAGTGTTATGGTGTTGTATCATCACATCACTAATTCCCCTGCCAGAAATTTGACCTGTAATATGTATGTCGGGAGTCACACCTAAGGGTTGGTTAGAGGTGTGATGATCCACGATAAATTTGGTACCGTTCCGGAACGGTTACGCTTCAAGTCGTTCCTATGGATCGAAAACTAATTTTGTCGTAAGATAAAGTTTATTGTTCATGCGACATCAAATTACAATAGGAAGATTAGGTTTTGGGGTAAGGACGTATTTTAAAAGGCATAATCAAAACAATAAATTAGTAGGAACGTTAGATACTTATGTCTTGTCTCTAGTAGTGCTACATGTCGATTCCACTTACCAATGGGAATCAGCATTCTGTTGTTACAAATTACGTTTCCACTTCCCAAGAAGGGTGCGAAGTAGGACGTCTCCCATCTATACTTCCACATTATTCCAGTTCCCAAAGGAGAGGAGTAGGAGGACGGAGCTTGGCTATTCCATGTGGAACTGATATTAAAGACAAGTGGTACCTAATCGTTCCAACTCGTTCCACCTCGGGGTCACGTTACATGGAACGGTTCCAGCTAGAACGTCGCACCTGAAGGTGCGACAGTCAACGGCATAATATACTCTAGTTATTCAAATTAATCATTGATTTTCGAAGCGAGCACGTCACTTAATTATGAAAAATTCAATTAATTAATAAAAATTAACGAAAATGATATTCAAAAAAATAATAACAGATATGAATAGCACATATACGTAAGACATGCAAGAATGGTGATGGTGCAGACTCCATCCGATCCTTGTAGGGTAATACTAGCCTCACGTGTTAAGAGTCAGTATGTAGGCCGCTTAAGAAATATAATTATGCAGGCGGCCAATGATTAGAAGGACAGTGAACTATAGCGTGTGGTATAAGCAAGAACACTGACGTTTATTATGGAGAGGAACGAATGTGCTGTTAGATTGCTTTTAGCATGCATATTATTGAAGGTGGATACGAACCGATCATTTCATGGAGCACAGTCAAGTTTTTTTGAAGTAGGTAGGTACTTCACTGAACTAACTCTTTCAACTAAATTCGAAGAACTTTTGAGTGATACCAATTCCGTTGAACTAAGCATGACTTCCCTAAAAAAAAAATGGGTATCATTCAGCCGACCTTCCTTCCAGTTGGGCATCACACCTGCCAACCGAACCTTCCTATTGAATATCATTGAGACGTTTTTACTGAAGTGCGGAATAGTTTGTTGGACTTTGGTACAATATATAGTATTTTACCTTTTAGTTAAAACTTTTTCGAAATGATTTAAACCTTTTTTACTTTAAATTAAACCTTTTTAACTTTCATTTAAACCTTTTTCCCTTTCATTTAAACATTTTTTACTTTCATTTAACCCTTTTTCACTTTCATTCAAACCTTTTTTACTTTCATTTAACCCTTTTTCACTATCATTTAAACATTTTTTACATTGAACTAACCCTTCTTCTATTCCCAAGTAGGAAAGTCAATTTTTTAACAAAATGAATGATGAAAACTTTATTTATAGTATTTTACCTATATGTTTGAATGAAAGCAAAAAAAGTTTAAATGAAAGTGAAAAAGGTTTAAATAAAAGTTTAAAAGGTTTAATTTAAAGTAAAAAAGGTTTAAATCATTGCGAAAAAGGTTTAACTAAAAGGTAAAATACTATACAACAGAATACAATAAAAAGTAGGTACGTTAAAAAAAAAAAAAAAAAAAAAAAAAAAATACATTTTCGTAATGAACGGAAAATTCAAGATGGACACTAATATTAAAAAAGAGAGGAATAATTGGAATAAATGGAAAAAAATGAAAGACTGCTGTGACACCTTGTACGAGTATTATCGTGTTTATTTGCCGCGATTAAGTTCTAGTTCATGCTAATTTAAGATTCATCGTATCGGGGAAAATATCGATATTATAATCTGTAATCGAATGAGGGCTTCGTTGGAAGATGTGACCTGGTTCCTCTTCAGTTCATCATCAGACACCAAGCCTCTTGTTTGTAATGTGGAAGTGTGGAAGGACTCTTTACGTTAAGCGATGGAACTATCAGGGGAATATGTATAATGTACGAAAAGTAGGTTAAAGGTTGATATTCGTAGGTGAGGCGTGTTAATAGCAGTGGTTGTTGTGCGATATTGTTTCATCGGGCATCAATTCTTACCAGAGACGGAAACATGCACCAAAATACCAACAATTCGTAGGAAAAACCAACTAATCTCATAGCACAAAAAGACTGATAAAGTTGAGTCAGGCTAAGGCCTAGAAAATATCAGCAGCTGGAGTCATCCTAAATACGAACACACGAACTGTGATATGTATGGACGAACAAGTGTAGGTTCAAAAGTTATAGTGCGAGTTTAAAGGACAAGGACACATGTATGTTGGGCCGGATGTGCTTTGGGTTGTGTGAGCTACTCTGTTGATTTTGGATGGCATGATGGTTGCCCTTCAGTAGTAAGAAACTTCAGAATCATTTATCAGACCGGATTATTCGGGAATTAGGTGATATTTGTAAATATTGTGATAACTTATGATTTTGCCTCGTTTGCATATTTTGCCCAATCTCAAGAAAATCAAAACCAACATGATTACCCTGAATACATTGCATACGAAAACAATAGTGCGACGCAACTCGGCTACAAAAGAGGTTGTGCACTGTGTTAGACGTCACAGGATTTTGAGCGCTGTCGTTGCGATTCATTGTGGAATTTTGGTGAGTGCAAAACTGATATGTCATATTTCGTGTACAGTAACATGAGAAATTCTGTGAGTTTGCTGTCAAAAATTCTTTCAGTTTGGTATAGAAAACATGTGGTAAATTTGCCAGTGCTCCTTCCTCTTCTCCATGTTGGCAATAAATCATTGGACTGAAAAACATACATTCTGATTTTCAAATGGAAGTAAATTTTCAAAATAGTGTGTATTGGTTTGTAACTTTACCCTTTATGGTTATTGAATAACTTCCATATTGTACCTTGCCACCGACTTCTTTCTGCTGAAAGGAGAGTATTAATACAGTATAATACAAGGTGGAACCGCGATTTCAACAGTTTGGTAAGCAAATTAGTGAAAGATTCGTCAATTAAACAAATATACTGCATGCGCTGCAATTTTGGTTTATTATTTTTAATAATGAACCTTTGTAATCGCTCAAGAAAGAAAATGTATGTTTAACCCCCCCCCCCCTCAAAATTTGTTAGTTTATGTTTCAAGATGCGAAGAATCCAAAAATCGAAAAAAAAAAAAAATCCGCCCGTTTGCCGTACGCCGTCAAAATTTGACTGATTTTGAAGAACATGATCAGAACCCAGTCGTTTACCAAATTAGTAGTCGACTGGTGGTTGAGCTTTCTCTTGAAGTGGTTCAACAGGGGATCAAAGGGATTGAGAAAAATCAAATTCAGTGGAATCGTACCCCTAATTTGGTCTCTACATGGTAAATATTAAGGGCAAGTCGCTCAGAGTTGGCACCGTCATCCACTGTCCATCTTTCCTGAATAGCAATAGCCTCTGCTAAGAGTGGAATAAGCAACTGTGGTGGCTAGTGATATTTGGGAACTGGGGTGCGGAAATGACTGAGCAAGTAAATAGGTTAAATTTATATCATGGAAGGACACAAATATATGTTCCACTAATCAAGTTCTGTACTTATACAGAACTTGGTTTGTTCTGTAGGTTTCTATGTATGGTGGTAAGGTAAGTATTAAGGTACGATAAACTGACAGGTTTACATTCAATCATAAGTAACTCTTGGAATTTCAACTTGCAATTCATTGGGAATAAATATATGAACAAAGTGAATAAATAAACAAATTAAAAAAAAAAAAAAAAGTCAATTACGAAAAATGATTAAAAATGCATGTAATGCATTGAAAAACACATTTTCTGAATGATAAATGAGGACAATTTCGTACCACAACAAAGTATTTCCTGTACTGTACCACTTTTGTTGAAGGGCCTTAAATTCATTTTCTGAATGATTATTGGCGAATTTATGTAGAAAATGAAGCTATTGTAATGGCTCCAAAAATTTAAAATTGAAATTTTCGATATTTTTCTTCACTGAAATCCGTTTGAGGAGTTTACATTGGAAAATTTAAGTAAAAATTTATGCTGGAATAAATATTAAATGTCATCGATATTTGCCAGCAAATAGACAAAATTGCAAACAATGTAAGCTAAAATCCAAAATATTTTTGTTTAATACTAAAATCTTCTAATAACAACTGATAAATTACAGGCAACTATGTAAAAAATTGAGATGGTGTTTGGCAAATTTCCTTTTTAAAATGTGAATAATACAATATTCATATCCCAATCAATGTCTTTGTAAGAACTCATTGACTACAAACCATTTTGTCTGGATCATCTCATCACCACTTTCCTGTAATATGTTATCTTGGTACCGATAACAATTACTTTCAAAGTTGTATCACGGGAAGTGCAGATTATCACGCTGTTTTAGTGCTCTTTGGACCCTCCAAACGAATTAGATGAACACCATCTGAACACCTAAGCATGAAAAACTGCAAAATCCGTCTGCCACGTTAAGTGCGGTACATAGCTTTCTCGTATCCCTAACATGAATATAATACAGATTATTGGGAAGTTATAAATTTGTAAACTTAGATGATAAATCATTCAATCCCAGGCACTTTATCTTAACACTTGATCTTATTCAAATTAACATGTGAATTTTAATAGTATTTATCCAACTGCCCTCCGAATCGGTGCGAGACCGGACCACTAGGATGTGAGACAATATTATGCTTGATGGATTTTACGTTTGCGCATGTGCAAAGTAGAGTATTGATTTGAAAGCAATGTAATTGATAGGGGACCATCTACAGCCTAACCCACACAGTACAAATTATTTCAATAAAATGAAATCAATAAAGTAATCGAAAAAAAACCCTTTCAAAATTTGTTGGTTTATGTTCTCATAATAGAATAAATTGAACCGAAGCTTTTCTCCGAAACTACTGGACCAAACTTTATGAAATTCGACTCAAAAATCACATAAACTCACTAACACATATGGCACTGGTTTTGATGTTTTTAAGTTCAAAGTTCCACTATAACAGTTCCGAGATTTCACTATAACATCATTAACGAAATCGTGAAGGTGAATGGATAGAAATGTGAGGGTAGAGGGTGTCACTTTGAAATCCAGGCATATAATGAACAAGCTTCGATAGAGAAGGGCATGGGCGACTCTACGGACTTTAGGCCAATATAACGAAATTGAGTTTTTACCTGTAGGTAAATTAAGGAAACCTGTAGGTCAATTTTCAAAAAAAAAAAAAAAATTGATTTTTGGTTCTTTGCACTAAAAAAACTACAGATTCTGCTGAAAATTTTGGTATATTTGAATAATAATAAAGTACCTTTGAAATGTTTGAAAAAAATCATCGAAGTTAGTGAGCGCCCGACGCGTAAGCTGGCTCATCCTCCGTCTCTGCTAATTGCTCCTCCAGTGACTTCCTCGCACTGTTCCTCTTTTGTCTGGCTTCTTTTGACATTTCTGTTACTGCCTTCTCTGCTTCCTTCAGCCATTGTACATCCATCCTCTTCATGCCACTGACACATTCAACACCAGGGTCCATACCCATCTTTTCAAAAACCCTACATCTTACTATGTTTCCTTCATTGTATGTGGCAATGGCATCAAACACACCAATTTTCAGGCGGTCCAATCCCACAAATACTCGTTTTGGGATTCGGCTCCAGATTACGTTGTTGAGACTCTCAGCCATGTTCTGTGTCTTCCCATGAAGACATTTCTTCAACAATTCAGGGTCAGAAAGGTCTTTGAAAATGGGTTTCAAATGGGTCATGATAACAGCTGGCAGGTGAAAGTGATCTGCATGTTTGTAGGATGATTTATTATTCATGGCTTTCTGGTATTTACACCAAGAATCATCTCCCTTGGGGCAGAAGCCATGACTGGGATCACTGTCATTGGATATCAAATGGCAGTACAGAGCCCATACAGCTTTTCTCATTTCATGTAAACTGTGGGTGTTCCTCCTAATAGCCAGACCATAGTAAATTTGTAGTTTGTCAATAGCTGTGTCTGTGAGTCTTCCTCGCCCACCTATACCCTTTCCATCTTCCAGTTTAGGTGCCCTTTTTTTCAGAGCTCTCAATCTTGACCCCATCCTTTTCTGAATGTGCCCAATGCATTCTAACTTCTCTATGGGGTGATCTGGGCCATAAGGCTGTGATTCTCGCACAGTTTTGAAGGCAGAAGAGTCACCATCACCCAAATATTTCGTATATTTCACATCATACTGCTTCGAATTCTAAAATATCTGTTGAACACCTGCCACTTCCATTCCCCCACTAGTTCCAAAATAGCTAGACTTGCAGGAATCATCGTGTTTTCCAACCAGTCTACCTTTGCATGAACAGAATTTTGAAAAAATAGCCACGTCGATTACTTTTCCAGAGTCAAGGCTGCTTGCACTAACTATGCCATTGAGAGAAGAAAACCCTCTTTTTTGCCAACTTCCGTCAAACACTACAGGCAACTCTCTAGAATTCTCGTTCAGCAAAACAGCATCATCAATTGCTTTCTTCATACTATCTCGAGCCACCTCCTCAATGGCTTTGCCCAAAAATTTTTCTCCTGACACGAACCGATTGGGTGGGTTGGGTAAATTCATGGTGGCACAAAATGATTTGGCCCCTTTCTCCCTGACCAACAACGCGCATGGCATACATCATACGTAAATTTACGTCATAGACGTTTGAATCGGGAGGTTTTTCTGCATTAGAATAACTTTGGGACAAGGAACAATTTGTGCATTTGAGGGCTATACATACCTGCAAACCTTGCCGATTGCCATACTCAATGTACACCTCTCCACCACATTCACGACAAGTCACAAATTTCCCCAAGAAGTTCATAAATTCACGTAAGTTCACAATATCAAAAATATCTTCTGATACGAAATCATCATATGCCTCAATATTTTGACCCATTTTGATAGATGAAGAACTGCTGGAGCTAGAGCAGACAGAAGATTCTCTTGCTGGAGGACTGGGCGTTCTGGGGCTTCTGGATCTAGATCTATCTCCAACTAGTGCTTTATTTTGTAGCCATGTAGGCACTACCTTCCGTTTTTTATAAATTCGTTTTGATCGAGGCATCGTCAAAAGATCGAAGAACAAGCGGAACTAAAAAAAATCGCGAGATAACTTGGGAGCTTGGAAAGCGAGAATCAAAAAACTAATTTACACTGTAAGCAAAGATGATAAGAACAGTTGTCTTGGTGACAATCTTCTTCTTCTTCATCATTTTCAAAAGATACTCGTATTTCATACCTTGTGGACACTGTATATGCATGCATGTGGAAGAGAATCATGGAAGTTGTAGGGGAGCGCAGTCGCTCCGACAGAGAAGGTTTTAGAAAAACGCGATTTCTCACAAACCATGTTTTCGCAACTCCATGTACCTTTTTCTCCGGACAGACCTAGCTCAATGATTTTTTCTTTTATTTTGTTTGTAATGAATTGGGTTATATTAGTGAAACAGGAAATCATTCCAAATCGTATGTGGCAACACTGGTGGATATCAATGTAGTGATAATTTTTGATAACTATTTTTCTATGTTTTATATTTTCCCCTGTCGTTCGTAGGCGATGTTTCGAGATTATTTCTTTCATCAAAGTTAGTCAATATGTGAAGAATAAGTTCAGAAAAGGTACATAAGTCTGAATAAAGGTGTCTACCATCGAGTGTTCATAATGTCTCTCTCAGGCAAGTTATCGCGAATTTTCTGATACAGGCACGAAGTTAATTATACCATTAACCTTGTGTAAAACATTGGTGATTTAATTATCAAAACTAACGTCACTATGATTAATTATTAGTGAGCTGAGCACTGACCGCACAGCCGACCGACAGGTCCCCTTAGTAAAAATGAATGTGTATTGCAAACAATAATCAATAATGAACTGAGTATTGATACATTGATTGAAATGTTGTTTTACATCGAATCGAACGCTTTGTTCTTAAAACGTTCTAGTCTTTCCTGCAACGAGCGCGTTACGTAACCGAACGATCTCCAGCAGCTTCAATTATGAGAAATATCTCGAAGGAGGAAACCAAGGGAGTTGAGGAGGCCAAAACTGGGCTCGCGAAGGCTCGTCGCTCGATCTGATTGGTCGAAAACTGGTTTGCTCCCGTCCGATGAAGGCACACATCCACTGCAATTCCGCTTTGCAAATGGTAATTTCGCGCAATTTCACGCAAACATCGTCGTGGATCAGGTTTTTCATTGTATCTTCAACAAGATTGATGAATTATTAATAACTGATGGGCTCAATGCAGCCTTGAAATCTGGCAAAGTGACAACTTCTGTTATATGATCTGTGTTAGATCATCCTAATCCTTTAACAATCCACCTATGTTGCACTCACATTTCCCAATAAAGTCTATAGCAATAAATAAAACTTACGTAATGGGCAGATGACTAAGACAGCCTATCAGTTATCCTACAGTAGAGAGTTTTCCTAATAACGTTCTCTGGAACTCGTTTTATGATCTCTAGCAAAAGTTTATAATTTTGATTTCAAAATTATTTCAGCATCATTTTTCCCAACTAGTAGAAAAGAAAATTGGGTTTTACAGCCGTCGGCTCTTGGGTGTAGGGATGCATTTTCTTAGCGTTTCAGAGGGTGTACAACACGTTTACAATAGTCATTAATTCCAGATTTCTTTATATATATATCGAAAGAGACGAGTGACCTTACAGGCTTCACCCTGATCAGCTGAGTGTGCTAAAAGTCGTGTTGTCTGTCCGATTACAACGGAATTTGATTGAGAGCCTCTCCAGGTTACCAAGGGACGAATGAAATGAGGCTCCAGCTTGACCTCCAACTGACCGATTCGAAAAGTCGGTTCGACTTACGCAAACTGCGTGTTTTTACTTCCTAAAACTACAAGAAATTCGTAACCGCACGTTTTTACTGATTACTTCATTTAGAAATGTATGTATGCAGATTATTGGTAGCTCTGAACGTTTATTAATGCCTTCGTGATAAGGAATTGATGGGGTGGGATGGTAGGCGGATGGTGGCACGCTAAAGAAATAACCCGCTTGATTTTCTTATTCACTCAATGACTTGCTCTAGATTCTTCCAAAATATAGATTAAAATTGCTCTTTTGACCTGCAAAATAATTTGGTACGTTCAATTCAAAATCAGCAGAGTTTCCAGAATCACAGCCCAAGCTGTTTATGTAGCATTGATGAAAGCTCTCACAATTAATAGGCGTTTATAGTCATTGACAATAAGAATGAGTTATAGCTCTTAAGAGACATGAGTGAGAAGACAGCCCAATTAATGCTCTACAAGGATCTTCTTTTATATATATCTGCATTTTTATGTGGATAGGACTTTTAAAATCCTGAGTTGACACAATCTCATTCGTTTTAAACCTCACGAAAATCAACAGGTTTGTCCTCGAAAACCTAGGTACTGCTTGAAGAATTAAAACCATGAAACGGCTTGCGAACGAAATATTCACCTGACTTGTGAGAACAGTGGATAATTTTGATCGTCGTGTATGATGAATGTGGGTCCCACACCCAAGCGTAGAGACTATCTTTCTATAGAAACAACATAGCTTATACATACATACATATCCGTGCTGAATTGTCAAAAGTGAAAGGGAGTTGAATCCCATTGATCTAGAAAAAGGACAGCGATGGGTGACATACCAATCCAGTGGAAACAAAGTGAGAAAGGAATTGAAGCTAATCAAATGGAGTGAAAGGGAGGGATTAGCGAATTTTCTTAGAAAATAAAGCTATTGCAATGGCTCCAAAAATTTTAAAATAAAAATTTTCAAAAATGTTCTTCATCGAAATCTGTTTTGATGCATTCTGAAATGATTCCTGGATTTTAACGCTTTTTTATATGTATATATGTGTAGACGATAACTCTCGATAGAATTGAGGTAAAAACTTCGTTCTTTCGACAAAAAATCAAGCATTTCAAAAGAAAGGATGAGTTCGTTGGACAAAACTTTTTGAGCACACAATTTAATGGTCAAACTTCAAAAAATGTACTAAAAAATATCACAAAAAATGACAAAAAAAGGTTAAACATCGGTGTTTTTATTTTTTTTAGCAGAATATTACTCAAAGTTTATCAACTATGAATTTGGTAATTTAAAAATTAAAGCTCAAACCTATGCTCAAAATTGTAATTAAATTTCATTAAAATGTGCTACAAAATCGATAAAAATGTAAAAAATTCTAGAAATCCATTATCTTTGTTCAAATAATAGAATGTTATTTAGAACAAATTTTTTAGCAATAAAATTGATAGTTAACAATTTTTTGCGGACAATATGACGAATTTGAGCAATAAAATTAATAGTTAACATTTTTTAGCACTATTTTTTGCCTTTTCTCGAAAATGGCTGGAGGGATTTTGATTAAATTCACAAGAGTTACTCCTCCTCTGCATAGAAATTATATTCCATCCCATGAGATGAAAATTCCATTCTTGCGCCAAAATATCAAGCTTACCAAACAAAAGGACTAGTTCGTTGGCCAGCATTTTTGAGCACATTAAATTGACCAAATTTCAAAAAAGAGCAAAAAATCTATAAAAATTAAAAAAAAATTAAAAATCTCTTTTTGAATTGCAGAATATTATTTAGAACCGGTTTTTTGGCCATATTTTGGTAGTTAACAATATCTTTTCCCTCAAAGTCCTTAATTCTCAAAACAATGTAACATATATAGTACGATAATTTACGAAAATTTGCTCATACGATCATCTGCATGACTGGAACTTTTTGGTTTTCGTTTAGTTTAGTTTGTAAAGGTGAAACATGGCGAATTTGAATCTCCCATTTCGCAAAAACAGTTCCTTGTGGGTTCCTTCAGGTTACAGCAGCCTGAAATTCAGTACCCAAAATTCCCACTATTTTGCCTGCCTATGAAAAATCTCCATTGTATCATAGGCACACTGATGGTAGTATACGACCAAATAAATGGTGTATGGATTAGTGAGTAGATAGTTTTTTGAAAATGGTGAGGTAAACCTTGAAAATGCTCTCAAACGTTCTTCGACTGGTCTGCCGAATCCCAATATGTTGCCGTCACTAAACTCAATATTTAATCATGATGAGGCTATGAAGGCTTAAAATGTTCAACCATTCAGGACTCCATGAAATGGAATATTGAAGAAAAAAAAAATTTGCGTTATAAAACGCTGCTAGTAAATTATTAGACAAAGTTCAACTATTTCTGTATCAGATAGCCGTCGTACGCAGATCGCTGGTCTGAAATATTAAACCCCGTATATGATAATACTATTATCGAATCTCAGAGCGTCACCACTCGCAAACGAAACCACCTTTTTACAGCACCGGGACCAAACAATTTTACGAGTTATGACAACATCATCTACCCACCACGCCGTATTGAAAGGTTGAGGGGTGAGGTCGAGAGGGGGGCCAATGCTGGGCCGAAGTTCTACTTTGTTACCTACTTTTCTCGGCGCGTCTCGTTGCAATGGTTTATTGAAATCTTGGCAATACGAGACTAGCGTCCGGCGAGACGGATTCTTAATTACAAATAATGTATTTCAATAGGAGGATCAGAAAATAAATCAGTCTCAGGGGACCCACAGCTTATAAGTGGTCCTTAGAATTTCGTGGAGAGGTTTTCAAGGTGTCCTAAAAGCATTGAGTATATCTAAAAGTTCAGTACCATAGTTCGACCAGAATTTAAATTAGCTCTGAGGTACCTCAACTGATCAGCTAATCAGTTAACCTTCATTCCAGGTATTTGTATTATGTGTATTTCAAAAGCTCTCAATTTCAAATGTCGTCATTGTAGATCGAAAAGAATAAAAATTACCCTTAGAGCTTCTCAGTTGATCAGAGCCTCTCCATACTTTGTAGTGGTATTCTAAGAGTACCAAAGGAGCGTTTAGGTTTCAGCACGATTAATCGATTTCGAAACAATTTAGGATCAGGGGTTCGTCAGCTGATCATTGTGCTTCTGTGAAGTGGAACCTTATTCTAGATATCCCAAAGGAGCTTTATTTCAAATTTCAGCACCGTAGGTTAATTAGGAAACAAATTCGCTTCATGTGTCCTTTAGAGTTACACACCTTCGAAACTGATTTGCACAACTTAATTTCGTGGTGGTCGGGCTAAAGGCATACTTTGTCATGAATAGGCCAACATACATCTAGGTACCTACAGAAAGAAGATATGATCCAGACGTGAAGATGTTTTCCAGGCGATTATTGCTATTTTCAACCAGCTGCGATTCAATCCCATGATGATGTATTTTTTTTCCCCCGTCATCGTTTCAGCCTTTAGCAAAACAGATGACCTTACCGTAATTTGGGTGGTTTCATTCGATTCTTCAGGATTAACGTTCCGTTAATCCCCCCCCGCCGAAAGAGTTATCACACATACATCGGATTTGTGGGTCAAGGCCGTATTCTCCAATTCTCAAGTGCGAGCGTGTTAACCCCACTTTTATAGATCCGTGTCCGAGCCTTTGATACGTACCCGAGTGTCTTCTGATATGAAATATTTGTATGCAGTTTGGTTTGGGGAAGGGGGGGGGGGTATTGAACGGGTATAATTACAAATATAGTAATAGTAGGATATTGGTAAGCCTACCGCCCTACTGCTCATTTTACGGCGGTAGCGGTATGAACTGTTAATAGATGATTAATTGGCCATTGAACAGATTTATTGAATTTTTTAATTGTTGGTTAACCTTTTTAAACGAGGAATAAGATTCTAGATTTCTCGATATCTCCGATTTATACTGAGGTCTTCGGTTTCAGTCTTAAACTTTGCCTCAAATCTTTTTAAACCCGGTCCTCTTTTGTAAATTTTCAAATCGACTGAAGAACTTTCAGTTAGTTCCACGAATGTTGAGAATGTAAAAATAGTATATCACGAATTCTGAAGTTCAGTCGGTAATAGCCTAGGAAGTGAGAGGTGTGGGTCCGGAGGCTGTTCAGTGATTACCTTGAAACTACTTCCACATTAATTATTTTGGAAATCGAGGTTGAACGACTAAGTTTCTCAACACGGAAGCTAATGTAAAACGTTGTCTATTTCCACTAAAAAATAGAGTTACCTACAATTTTGAATCGATTTAACGGGTTGACCATCATCAGTAACAATCAATAATATTGCATAATAACGTGTCAAAGTTTCTTTTCTGAACCCAACGAAAACATTACGCAACCAATCCAAATGATTAACAATTGATGAATTTTCTGTATCAAACATGAGCATTGAAACAATGTATGCACGGCAGAGTGGGGCATTACTTAACTATTTTTGTGTGTAACTATACTGAGAAAGAATAAGTCGTCAAAAAATGACAAGAATCACGTTTTTTCGGTAGTTTTTTAACGAATAAAACATGTCGAGGAGGCGTTTTAGATAATTTACGGTGTAGGCGTGGTCAGTATTAAATTTCCTACAAGGATGGTACAATTTGATTAAAAAATACTGAAAAATTAAAAATATGATGTTTTTGACTCTTCGGATCAAAAGTAGAACACGTCGCCAAAACCTTAATTATCACACCTCCAAAGCTGGTGTTGGTCTCATTCGACGCAGAAATAGTCCAAGTATTAAGGCAATTTTTTCAGGTCGCCAAGTGGTGTAGTTTGTACAAAACATTTTCAAAAAACCGTAGAAAAATCGTTAAAAATCGGTGAAACCCATGTTTTTATGCAAAAGGCACGTTGGGGAGACGTTTCATACTCGTCACGTATGGAATAGGTGTGTTCAGCGTTAAATTTCAACAAGAATACCACCTTACAATTGAACATAAAACATCCTGGAGTTCTAGTGATTTTTTTCAAAACTGCAGGCGATGAACCTCAAAAACTAGACGTCTAAATGAAAAACGGGCTCCTGATTCGGATTTAGCACCAGTAGGAACCAGATTCGTGGGGGCAGGACTTTGATTTTTTTGGTTGGGTATTGTAATTAGTTGTAGTTATTATTCGCCATTGAAGTAACTAATTAGTTGCAGTTATCAGCTATTGCCGAAACTACTTTTTGCCTAAAACTGGTACGGTCATCATAAATTCGCTAAACCAAATCAATCGATGATAATGCAGTGATCCCCCTCAAAATTCGGTAGTTAAAGTTTCATGATACGTGTTTTCCAAACTGTCCCAGTCGTGTAGAATAACTGTAGGAACAAATTGTATTAAATCACATCGTTTTTGGTTATGAATTTCTATATTGAACCTTCATAATTGACCAAGAAAAAAAACGCAACCCCCTTCAAGAATTTGTTGATTTACATTTCAAAATACGTTGATTTCAAAAATTAAAAAAAAAAAAAAAAAAAAAAATCCGAACTGGCCGGTACCTAAGGTAAAAAATAAAATTCGCTGTGTGGACTTGAACCAAAAATTATTTTACGGACTTCGAGCTATATTAAGCATTTTACCTTCCTTCAAAGTAATTCGTTAAAATCCTGTTCGTCGAAAATGACGATGTTTTTATTTCACTTTCTATAGTTTGCAATCCTCTTCACGGATCTGGTTGTACACCACTAGTTTTGCACAGTAGCCTTCACCACTTCACCACCAATATACCCCATCGCTAAGACGAGTATATTTTCAACATGGATTTTTAAAACACTATTCTAGGTGAAAAACACAATTGTTCTACATTGGGAAACGCTTCATTGCAAAAATCAAACATTTGAGACAGGGAATTATGCTATTAAACTCACTTACGTTGACTAAAATGCATAAAAACGTGTTTAGAAGTGTAATGCAGACTATTGAAGAGTATCAAAAATCGATTCCAATCTGATTGGGTTTGAGAAAAGAAGTATTTCGCGATGCTGATTTTGTGTTTGTTTGATTTGACCATATTTTGAATGAAAGAGAAAGTGGTTTTTGTGGTTTTAGTCCAATTCACCCTGTTTGTATCCGCACGCTCTCCCAACTCGCCGCAGGACTGGACACCGAAAAGGCCGGCGTGGAGGCTCGTCCCGGCAGCAGGGTCTCGGAGTGGGAAATGCGGCCTCAGGAGGGAGGTGGGAGAGGCCCGTTTGTCCGTAAAACTCAAAGGACACCCCTTTAAGGGGGAGGGCTGGCTTCCTGGTTTGGGTGGACGGCCGGAGACGTCTCATGCTGGCCTGGGGGTGAAGAACCTCCCCTCGGACGACTCGGACGACTCAGGAGGTCAAGCTCCTCATGTCTGCCGGCGAGCTGCTTCTCAAGAGGTCGTAAAACTCTCACACTTGCCATCAAGAAGCCTTTTAACTTTCTATACTCATCCTCGTGGTTGTATTCAGTAGAATCTCAGAACACAATAAAATATACCCAAGTGACACGGTTTGGCATCCGAGTGAAAATGTAACTCCCAGAATCGAATCAAGCAAACGTAAGTGTGTGCACGAGATTGCGATATGAAATGGTGAAACTGGCCATAAAAATGAAAATAATCATGGATATAAGAAAAACATGTCGTTTCGGAAATAGGTTTTTTTGGTTTCCTGTTTGGGCAATGCACAATTCAAGACTACAGTAAACAAGACTAAACTATTTACATAATGTGTCTGGATTATTTTGATGCAGTTTGAGGGATTATACTCTCTATCGGGCAGGATTGTTGCCCGGGAACGTGACGGCGACCAAATTTCTCTTCTGCAGGAATACTAGCGGCTGGCCTGGGAGTGAAGAACCTTCCATTGGGCAACTCAGACTGGTCAGGAGGTCAAGCTACTCATGTCTATCGATGAGCTGCTCTTCAGGAGGTCGTAAAACTCTCACATGTGCCATTGGGAACACGAAAAAAATGTTCTCACTCAACTGATCAGGACGGAGCCCGTAATTTCATTTGTCTCTTGATGTCTCACAGAGGATCTACGTCAGAGTTCAACTTCCTTAAGTGAACAGGATAGAATTTCGCTCATTTAGATGGATAAAGCATGTCGTTTTATTTGCCTCTTTATGTTTCATAAAGACCCTCCATTAAATTTCAACTTTCTAGACCTGACAGGAGAGAATTTAGCTTGATCAGCTATTCAGGATGGAGCTCTTCATTTCATTCGTCTGAATGTTCCTCTCACAGTTAATCAGGACGGAGCCCGTAAGTTCATTTTTCACGTGATGTCTCACAGAGGATTTTTGCTTCCGCAAGTGGACAGGAGAGAATTTCGCTCATTCAGCTGATCAGAATGGAGCACGTCATTCAATTCGCCCCTTGAAGTATCAGAAGTCCAAGGGGGAACAGAAAAGAATTTAACTCATTCGTCTCACTAGAAAATCAGACAGAACCAGAAAAAATCTACAAGAACAACAATATCCCCAGCTAAATTTACCTTCATTTTGAATTCAATGGTTTAGTTTTTCAATAGCTATTGGTCAGTTACTATGTACTTGTTAATTCATAAAAGGAAGGGGGTAGCTCAATGGGTAGCGCGATCTGATAGGCTCTGGGTACAAATTTCAGTGGGGGCAGTATGTTATTATCATTATATCGAGTTTTGTTTTTACATCTACGTACGTTTTTATTTTATTTAATATTTCTTTTTTAGATGTTAAGATGTTATCGACGAACGAAGTGAATCCCTACATTGACTTGGCCTGTATTTTTCTGAGTAAGCAAGGTATTCCGTGTGTTCCTTGCTAAAGTCGCAAGTCGGGACCTATTGACTTGCAATTTGGCAGGAGGACTCTTTATGCACGATGGATATGCTATTTAGTTTTTGATGGAGATCCGACATGATGTTAGAGGCGGTATCGTCAATGATAATATCGTTCAAACACAATATCGAAAATATTGGACTGAAAATGTAAAAAGTACGTGTTTGTTGTAATTTTCGATTTTTTTTGTGATGCTGAATCGAACGGACTAACCCTGCAATGCTCAGTCCATTACCCTTGCCAAAAGAAAGGGTTGGTGTTTTCATTTTTCTTTTTTGACGATAACACTCGATCCTTCAAATGTTTTATATCCTATGGTAACTTAGGTACTTGAGGTATAAGCGCCAATCCCCTTTCATGACTCGAAAAGCCTATATAATAAGCGCTAGAGGGCTGTCAACCTCAATTGTCAGTGTTGAATTGAACATAGTACTATAAGCGCTTTAACAGTTAGCAGGGAGATCCCAAATCGCCATGTCGAGAGACATATGGGAAAACGTTCGTGCAAACTTAAATGTTAAGACCAGCTGACCGGAAGACCTAATAAAGTTATCAGACGAAAATTTATTGGTGTCCATACTTACTTATTTGGTGTTCCTTATATACATACTTAATTGGTGTTCCTCCTTACTACCAGAATACACGTCGACTGTTCGATAAGCTGCATATTGAAATAAACGCAGGTACCTTCGCGTAAATTCACGAAGTCATGCATAGCCTTTACTTAACCTTCAGGCTGCCGACGTACGCACAAATTCCAGCGAACCTTTTGTCCACGTTCACTATCAGTTGGAATAGTCCTGTTAACAACACAAGCCAACTTGATATTTTGTGTAAGCGTGAAGTCGTTCTAGCGGACGGAACATTTTACTATGTTCGATGCATACAACTGTACACCATACATGGTGTGGCAGGTAACTGTTACATTCATCTATAGTGCGAGAGATATGAGAATGAGATTAGCCGACAAGGAGGGTTGTCGAAACGTAAGGTGTACCCCTCACCTTCGAACGGCCCTCACTCCACTAATCTGCACCCTGAGGGTAGCAGCATTCCCATTGAGAGGGAATAATTCCCTTTCAAATGAGGGAAACTTCTCTTACTCGCCTTTTTTAGACGAGAGGGGAGTTTAAAGGTCCCAATCAACGCATACCCATAGTGTTTGAATGCTTTATCCGGAAAAAAGAAAAATAGGAACCTAGTAAAAGGAACCAGTGATATCCAAGCGGTATTAAATTTGGAAGGAAACCCTTCACCCTTTTCCCTTCACCCAAAATCCTAAAGACCAAATTCTTCTGAGGCCAGTTGTGCTCATTTTAGTAGTAGTTCCGGACTTGAAAAACCAAGCAGCGAGCTTGTGATTTTAGAGGCTTTCCCATATCCAAAGATAAATAAGAATCAAGTGACCTCTCATCTGTCGACGAAGATTAAGATGTCATTTCGTCCGAGGTCGTTGTGAAATTATTACAACTAAATTAGGACGGAAAATTGACAAAAATAATTCAGTAACCAAAATGTGTATTCCAATGAAAAGCGGGGGAATGAAAACCAGTCAGACAAAGTACGTTTATAGAAACGTGATGTTGGCCTTGCTCTATGGAACCCCAACTTCCAAGTCACTAGACACCTACCACCAGTTGCGTCTGTGTTCACAGCAGAGCTGTGGGCAGTGAAACTGGCTGTTCGACACTGCCATTTATTGGGAGTTGGGAATTATGTGATCGGCAGCGATTCACTAAGTACCATCGAGGCGATCAGGAATACGCATTGAGGATCAAATCTCCTACATGAAACATAAAGCCAATTCGATCTGGCCAAGATCACGCTTACACAAAATATCAAGTTGGCTTGTGTTGTTAACAGGACTATTCCAACTGATAGTGAACGTGGACAAAAGGTTCGCTGGAATTTGTGCGTACGTCGGCAGCCTGAAGGTTAAGTAAAGCTATGCATGACTTCGTGAATTTACGCGAAGGTACCTGCGTTTATTTCAATATGCAGCTTATCGAACAGTCGACATGTCTTCTGGTAGTAAGGAGGAACACCAATTAAATATGTATATAAGGAACACCAAATAAGTAAGTATGGACACAAATAAATTCTCGTCTAATAACTTTATTAGGTCTTCCGGTCAGCTGGTCTTAACATTTAAGTTTGCACGAACGTTTTCCCATATGTCTCTCGACATGGCGTCACTGGTCTGCGTGGTGTTTTGCAGGACTTGTGCCCGGTGGGCCCTTTCGTAACCCAACTTCCAAGGAGGGATCGAATAGTGGTCAACCGGATTGCCACTGGCCATACCCGTCTTACTCACAGTACACCTGCTTAGTGCAGAAGCTCGAGATGTTGTGTGTGGGAGGTGTGGGGGTGATCTGTCCATTAGCCACTTTCTGGAGCACTGCCCAGCCCTTGTGGACCCCCGAGTCCAGCATCAGCCACCTCAGTGGGTTGATGTATTATCTGGACCAGACAAGGTCCGATCCCTGGTTGCTGTACCTGAGAGCCTCTGAGCTCTACTACGAACTGTGATATCTGATCTTTGATATATTTATACACATCTAGTCGTCGTTTTATTTCACTTAGCTGATTGTATATAATAGCATGTATATAGTTATTAGCCTATTTTTTCATCTAGTCTTAGTTGTATTACTTTATTTTTAGGTTTTTTTTCAACCACTTTGGGGGCTGAACAGTGGTCATCACTATGCCCCTAATTTTTTTCCCCCTCTGAGTTGCCAGTTGAGTCCATGATGGCTTTCCATTTTGGTCAAGGGTGTCAGCATGGCTCCCCTTAGAATCGTGCCACTTCCAGTGTCCCTTTGGACACCTTGTTCAATGCCGCTAATGACCCTTCTGGTTGAGGTGCGGCTTAAACCTTTAAAAAAAAGTCAAGTTAGCTGTACTTCCGTGAATTCACTGACGCTATTGCATTCACCAGGTAAGAGACAATGAGCGTGATACTAGCGCTTTGCTCATGAGCCCTGGCACTACTATGGTTTTTTTGGCGCTTTCATAAGATTTGAGAGAGAGGGAGAGACGCTTATGAGATTTTCGATACTTAAGACAAAACTACTATTGGTTCCTACAACTTCAGATGTAAAAAGTAGATTATTATTTTTCACACTTCGGAGAAACCTGATCGATAACACATGAGCCACAAAAAGTATTACGTCTTATACAAACTTAGGCTCACTTAATATTGGTTTCTACGAAATCAGATGTATTAAGTAGGTTCTTCTTTTTTCAAACTTCGGAGGAACCTGATCAGAAGATCTAGTAGACCCGCTGGATCTATGTTGAAGGCTATCTATTACAAAAATATCAAACCTGTGTGTAATAATTTGCTACGATTTTCGTATCGCCTCAAGAGCGATTCGGTTGTCCTCATTCCTGTCAATTTCTCGCCAAGGGCAGGCGGCAGGCGGCTGACGTCCTTTCTAATAACTTAGGCACCTTCGGCATCCGAGCTCCAGCGCACTTCCTGATGCGATCAGTTTGGACGGGCACCACAAAAACATTACGCTCCTCCAAGGGCGAAGAACTCGCTATCAATGACGTAGCGGCAATGGCCCGAAAATGGGTCCCAAGCAGTTCCCTTCACCGGGTGCCAATTTCGAAAAATCGGATCATCGATGAAACCGTCGGCTTAACCAGGAATGGAGGTTTCAAATTAGTTTTTTTTCCGTTCCCGGTTCGGATATCACAGTTATTTCTACTCAATGACTTCGAGAGACCTTCATATGACGTGAAACAGCAAATCTCTTGAGGAGAGTTCGAGCCGGAACCAATGGCGCATGATGCATTATAAAAATGTAATGGTGGTAATGAATAAATTGCATGCCCGAATAAATACAACATTGACAATGACAATTCGGCATCAGCTTATCAAAACGAAGATAACTTCATTATTGTTATTAATTTAATTTTATTTATTTATTTTACTATTTTTCTAATTTTTGCTTCCGAATCTGCCTGTAGGTAGCAGAAGCATTGTTTTTACTTTTTAGATATGGAATCAAAGTTTTCCATCGCATTTCATGTTTTAAGCTATGCTGAACAACTTGGGTCGTGACTGTCTGTCTTTATGTGTGTCTGCAAATCTTCTTAACTCGCTATCAATGACGTGCCGGCAATGGCCAGGAAATGGATCCTAAGCAGTTCCCTTCACTAGGTGCGAACTTCGAAAAATCGGATCAATGATGGTGGGCATAACCAGAAATGGAGTTTCAAATCAGTATTTTTTTCCGTTTTCGGTTTGGATATCACAGTTATATCTACTCATTGACTCTGTGAGACCTTCATATGACGTGAAAGTGAAGGAGAGATCGAGCCGGAATCAGTGGCGCATTATGCATAATACAAGAAATGACATGGTAGAAACGGATAAATTGCATGCCCGAATAAATACAACATTGACAATAACAACTTGACATTGAGCTTATAAAAACGAAGATAATTTTATTATTATTATTTATTTTATTTTACCAATTTATTTACTTATTATTATTTATTTTATCTTACTTTTTGTTTATTTAATTTTTGATTCCGAAACTACCCATAGGTAGCAGAAGCCTTGTTTTCTACTTTTCAGATATGGAATCAAAGTTTTCCGTTTCCCGCCCTAAGGAAAGGGACCTTATCTTATTTTGGCGAAATTTTTAGGAGGGCGATTTTCGATAAAATGGTCAAAAATATCGATTTTTAGGTTTTTATAGTTTCTTAAGTAATAACTATCCCTTTACACGTACAATAGCCACTTATCGATAATTAGCAGATTATGATATCGAAAAACTCGAAAAAACGAGAAGTAGTTGCGATCACACAAAAGGGACCTATCTTCCCCAACCACCACCCTCATGTCAACTGGACCATAAAAAAGGAAGACCGTATTGCACTGATGTAACTGAAGACATTGTGTGCCCCAACGAATAGGAGAAAGATTCAATTAGTACATTTCACTTCGGCTACAGACTGTCTTGTCATATAACCAATCAAGTAGGAATGTATAGATATACATTTTTATTAGTGAGACATTAGTAATTTTACCATTTATTAGTATTTTAAAATATGTGACCCGTCCTAGGAAAAGGGACTTTTTCTTACTTCGGTAAAATGTGTCAAAAATATCGATATTTTATAGATTCTGAAGTAATAACTATCCCTTTATAATAGTCACTTATCGATGGTTAAGCTAATTATGATATCGAAAAACTCAAAAAACGAGAAGTAGTTGCCCCAACCACCACCCTCATGTCAACTGGACCATAAAAAAGGAAGACCGTATCGCACTGATTTAACTGAAGACATTGTGTGCCCCAACGCAGCGGGAGAAAACAATGATGATGGACAAGTTTTGGTGTTTGAAGTGCACGCTGAAGGTGAGGTTTCTGTGGAAGAACATCCCACTCCTCCGCCACCGAATCGACGCGATACTCGTTCAAAATTATATTTTTTTAATGTTAATAATCTTACTTCTCATGAATGTTTTAACACGACAGGAATTATACATCGTTCTCTTGGAAATATTTATAAGTTGCGCTCTCCTTCAATTTATTGTTTGGCAATCGTTCGATTTTGTGTGATTTCTCTTCACTAAACACATAAATGAAATTTTCTTATCACATCCAAAATCATCTGCAGCAATGGTGAAATGAATCACCAGTCATCAGCAATGAATTATTACTTAAAAAAAATCAAATTGATATCGCCAGTAGAATGGGCACAATTAACGTTTGAATGTTGCTCAAACTTTGAACGCGTTTTTATCAAAATGAGGTTTCCAGGAGACCAGTTCATATCTTTGGAACTAATAAAGAATGATTTTTTTGTTGTTGAAAATACCAGTGTTGTCAGCAAGATCTCAAGAATCCAGAAATGGCAATAACTCTATTTCGACATCGGGTAAGATAAGTTCCCTTTTCCTTTGACGGGTCACATTTCATGTTTAAGACTATGCTGAACAAATTTGGTTTCATGTATGTTTGTCTTTATTCTGTATATCTTTGTAACAAGCTTCAATTCTACAGTTTACCTATGTAGGATTTTGATGAAATTTTCGGGAATTGCATGGGTTTGGCTGTAGATTATCTCCAATCAGTTTTATCGCTTACAAATCAGTAGTTTTCAATGCGTTTGCGGAGACGTAAGAAACGTCAAGTACCATTTTTATCTACTCGCTTCAATTCAACAGTTTAACTACGTAGGATTTTGATGAAATTTTCGGGGAATACGTGGGTTTGGCTCTAGATTATCCCCGATCAGTTCCATCGCTGTTTACAGTCGTGAAATATAGTCACCTACCGATTAGTTTGACGACATAATCACTTCAACACTTCAAAATTTGCCAGAATCAATTTTTTTTAAACGATACATGCAATTAATCGTTATTTACATTAAAATCATCATTTATATGTGTTATTTGGACGCTTTGAACAGGAAAAACAACGTTTTCACGAGCAACCCAAAACAATTTTCCATCATCATATTGTCGGACGTAGATCTTAACATCTCTTGTTGAAGGCAATCTTCTATGAAAAAGAAAGGTTAATGACCGAATTCGAATAATATGATGGAGAAAAGTGATACAATGGCGTACAGATCAGGCTATTAATGACAGCGGAGGGCGTGAGAAATTTTGCAATATTACGGTGGTCATAATAATGATAATAGGTACCTTTTTGTTATTATACCGTTACTATGATAAAAACTCGGCGTTCCACGCCTCGCCAGGGGGCGAGCCCCCCTGGACCCCCGGTTACCTCTATTTACATACTTTGGACGAAATTATTGAAACACAGAATGTGTTTTAGCTCATACGTTTCACATAAACCCATATTTAATCTTAGGTTGAAGATTGGTTAACTTCCAATAGTGAGATAATAACTTAAAATATTTATAGGTAACTGATAAACCGCGACACAACAAAATATCGCATAGGTTACACCAGGTTACACGATCCTAAGTTCCGTATCATCGGTATCCATGTTGTCGTCCCAAATTTCGTCCCAGATTTTGTTACGAAATTTCTTTGGCTTTTCCCCCTTGATCCTCCTTCTCAAATTTCAGCTTCCTGCGTTGAATGGGAAAGAAAATGGCTTTGGCACTCACACAGCTGATTAATGATCACCCAGGCGTCTTCAGCATTCTCCCTTGAGCCTCCCTCCCAAATTTCAGCTTCAGTTACATAGGTTACACCAGGTTACACGATCCTTAGCTTATTTAACCACCGCTTCACAAACCAAACCGTTCTCGCAATATTCGGATCACCTGCTATGAATCAAATCATCGAAACACCAGCTCAATGAAATCATCAGAAATTAACAAGCGGTTGCAATCATGTTCACAATATCAATTATTGAGAATGATCACCTGAGTGTACACAATTATTCAAATAACCATGCTCATAATTCAGCTTGTTGGCCACGCACTTCGCAGTAGTTAACATAATATGGTTGGATAAATCGAAAGCTTTCGAACGAATGGTCAACGAATTTCGGGGGATGAAAAACGACGAAGTACCATTTCCCAAGCAACGACTCGGTTGTAAGCGGAAATCATCAGAATGTTGTCGTCACAGATTTCGTCCCACATTTCGTTTCAGATTTTGTTAGCTTTTTTGCCAAGTTAGTCCATGGCTAAAACACATTCTGTGTTAAAATTTGAAAAAAATAATGATAACTAATCGTAATTATTATAACCATTGTTACCATAACATTATTATACCTTTATAATAATATAAATAATAATAATAATAATAATGGGAATGATCATTATAATGATTATTATATCAATAATAATAACGATTGCAATGATGAGAAATGCAAGGAATTGCTCATCTGGGAACTCTGCAAGTGCTCTAAATTGGGCTTTCTGCATACGGCCCTAAAGACTGGTATTGAATTTAAAACTGATTACAGTCGAAAAATACATTCACCAACCAATTAACTCATACAGGTAATATAAATAAATATTTTAAATGTAAATACCGATCAAGTGCAAGTAACGTGAAAATTTTTGATTTTGCCAAATATATTGACGGGATTTAGGACGGGTTTGAGAGTCAAAAGAATAGGAAGTACCTACCACGTGATTCCTAAAAAAAAAAAAAAAAAAAAAAAAAAAAAAAAAACAGTGAATAGAGAAAAGGGACTCACCACAAAATTATTCAATTCATCGTGAGGAAATAACATGAAACTAAAAAAAAAGGTGCAAAATGCGCTTGGGCGACCTCTAAAACGCAACGAAATTGGATGAAAATTCATCAGCATCGTTTGCTCCTATATCCAAAGCTGGGTGTGAAAAGCGACACGATTTGAGATTATTATTATTTTTAATTTAATTTTTGACATTTTCATGTCTTTGCTTTGGCACATAAACTAAAAAAACGTCACGGAAAATAATTGCTCACGAAAATTGCTCACGAAAATTGTCCCAAGTGGCCACAACGATGATTATGACCATCAGAAATGACGTTTTTACCTAATGATCCCACGATTCTGAGATTTGGTATGTGGGCCCTTGAGGGACTTCTGAACACAACTGACCGATCCCAAATCAGCTAAGTGGCTCTAGAAACCAGTTTTTTCCCTAATGATCCCACGATTCTGAGATTTGGTATGTAGCCCCTTGAGGGACTTCTGAACACAACTGACCGATCCAAGATCAGCTGAGTGGCTCTAGAATCCAGTTTTTTCCCTAATGATCCCTAGATTCTGAGATTTTGTATGTGGGCCCTTGAGGGACTTCTGAACACAACTGACCGATCCCAGATCAGCTGAGTGGCTCTAGAAACCAGTTTTTTCCCTAATGATCCCACGATTCTGAGATTTGGTATGTAGCCCCTTGAGGGACTTCTGAACACAACTGACCGATCCCAGATCAGCTGAGTGGCTCTAGAAACCAGTTTTTTCCCTAATGATCCCACGATTCTGAGATTTGGTATGTGGGCCCTTGAGGGACTTCTGAACACAACTGACCGATCCCAGATCAGCTGAGTGGCTCTAGAATCCAGTTTTTTCCCTAATGATCCCACGATTCTGAGATTCGGTATGTAGCCCCTTGAGGGACTTCTGAACACAACTGACCGATCCCAGATCAGCTGAGTGGCTCTAGAATCCAGTTTTTTCCCTAATGATCCCACGATTCTGAGATTCGGTATGTAGCCCCTTGAGGGACTTCTGAACGCAACTGACCGATCCCAGATCAGCTGAGTGGCTCTAGAAACCAGTTTTTTCCCTAATGATCCCACGATTCTGAGATTTGGTATGTAGCCCCTTGAGGGACTTCTGAACACAACTGACCTATCCAAGATCAGCTGAGTGGCTCTAGAATCCAGTTTTTTCCCTAATGATCCCACGATTCTGAGATTTGGTATGTGGGCCCTTGAGGGACTTCTGAACACAACTGACCGATCCCAGATCAGCTGAGTGGCTCTAGAAACCAGTTTTTTCCCTAATGATCCCACGATTCTGAGATTTGGTATGTAGCCCCTTGAGGGACTTCTGAACACAACTGACCGATCCAAGATCAGCTGAGTGGATCTAGAATCCAGTTTTTTCCCTAATGATCCCACGATTCTGAGATTTGGTATGTGGGCCCTTGAGGGACTTCTGAACACAACTGACCGATCCCAGATCAGCTGAGTGGCTCTAGAATCCAGTTTTGACATTTTCATGTCTTTGCTTTGGCACATAAACTAAAAAAACGTCACGGAAAATAATTGCTCACGAAAATTGCTCACGAAAATTGTCCCAAGTGGCCACAACGATGATTATGACCATCAGAAATGACGTTTTTACCTAATGATCCCACGGTTCTGAGATTTGGTATGTGGGCCCTTGAGGGACTTCTGAACACAACTGACCGATCCCAGATCAGCTGAGTGGCTCTAGAATCCAGTTTTTTCCCTAATGATCCCACGATTCTGAGATTTGGTATGTGGGCCCTTGAGGGACTTGTGAACACAACTGACCGATCCCAGATCAGCTGAGTGGCTCTTGAATCCAGTTTTTTCCCTAATGATCCCACGATTCTGAGATTCGATATGTAGCCCCTTGAGGGACTTCTGAACGCAACTGACTTATCCCAGATCAGCTGAGTGGCTCTAGAAACCAGTTTTTTCCCTAATGATCCCACGATTCTGAGATTTGGTATGTAGCCCCTTGAGGGACTTCTGAACACAACTGACCGATCCAAGATCAGCTGAGTGGCTCTAGAATCCAGTTTTTCCCCTAATGATCCCACGATTCTGAGATTTGGTATGTGGGCCCTTGAGGGACTTCTGAACACAACTGACCGATCCCAGATCAGCTGAGTGGCTCTAGAAACCAGTTTTTTCCCTAATGATCCCACGATTCTGAGATTTGGTATGTGGGCCCTTGAGGGACTTCTGAACACAACTGACCGATCCCAGATCAGCTGAGTGGCTCTAGAATCCAGTTTTTTCCCTAATGATCCCACGATTCTGAGATTTGGTATGTGGGCCCTTGAGGGACTTCTGAACACAACTGACCGATCCCAGATCAGCTGAGTGGCTCTAGAATCCATTTTTTCCCCTAATGATCCCACGATTCTGAGATTTGGTATGTAGCCCCTTGAGGGACTTCTGAACACAACTGACCGATCCCACATCAGCTGAGTGGCTCTTGAATCCAGTTTTTTCCCTAATGATCCCACGATTCTGAGATTTGGTATGTAGCCCCTTGAGGGACTTCTGAACGCAACTGACCGATCGCAGATCAGCTGAGTGGCTCTAGAATCCAGTTTTTTCCCTAATGATCCCACGAATCTGAGATTTGGTATGTAGCCCCTTGAGGGACTTCTGAACACAACTGACCGATTACAGATCAGCTGAGTGGCTCTAGAATCCAGTTTTTCCCCTAATGATAAGAAAATAATAAGAAAACACACATGAAAATGTCCCAATGTGTTGCAGACTCGTATGCAAGCATTTCTGATGATTTCCGCTTACTTTACTAAATTTACATCAAAATTATGGTTTAACTTAGAGTAATTTTTCTTGGTCAATTACAACGACGGTACATTATTGACAATAATGAACCGAAATTAATTTTTTAAATGTGTGATGAGCAGATGTCAAACTATCTTATGAAAACACGATTAGTCAACTTCAAAAAGCATTTTTCTTTACCACCCTAATTATTGAGCGAGTTGTATGAGTAAGACAGAGTTATCTAATACGGAAAAAAAAAACATTTGTGTGATAATTTGCAATGTTTTAATAACTGCTTAATTGGTCAATTAAAAGCGATCATTAAAGTAACTAACACAACAAAAGATATAACTAGCAGTGTTCGACAGTTTTTGTTCTGTGAATTCTAGTGAATTAATCGTGTGTGCTCAGATATAGCCATCAGAATAACTTACACACTTTATCCACTTTTCAGCTTATTATGTGTCTGTCTTCCAATCATTACACCTCGTCATGTACAATAAACATCCTATTATTACATAGAACCGTTTTTAGCACGTCCCTCAGAAGCTAGGTTATACAGGCAAGGCTTCTTATTTAAGAGGGTGTGGTGCGGGAAAAGCGCCATGGAGTTACTTGAGTTGGGCATCTCAGCAGGAGTGCTCCGTGGTATCACCACCCGCGGAGAAACCCTCCTGAGGGGTTCTTACTTGAACTGGTGGTCGTTTTATAGGGGCACTTCCCTTCATCCATTCATACTCCTCGTCCTGCAACTTCCCTTATCCCTAGAGCCGGCGTCGGGTAAACCTGGGCGTCCTCCCCACTATTTATTGACCCACTATTTCTTTCTTTTTCAATTTAATGGTGATCCCCCTCCGCCTTTGAGGGGAGTTTTGTGAAAAAATAAAAATAAAATAAAATGAAAAAAATGTGTGTGACTTTTGTCGACACTTCCCAGGCCCCAATTCCCAACCGGTTTCCGAGATTCTTCGTTCGTTCGATCCTAATTTCAGTATAGTTGTGCGAAAAACCTCGAAAATTTCGAATTTTAAGATGGAAGAGGGAGTATGGAGGGGGTAAAGCAAAAAAAAAACAAAAAAACGCGGTTTTTTTTCGATAAATTTTGTTGACGCTACCCAGGCTACAATTCTCAACCGATTTTCGTGATTCTCATTTTGTTTGATTCCAATTTCAGTGTAGTTGTGCGACGAACTTTGGAAATTTTGGATTTGCTGTCAAGGTTGGGGGTGTAGGGGATAATTACTGATTTTGTTAAGCGCTGCCCAAGTTACAAATCTCTACGGATTTTCGTGATTTTTATTTTGTTTCATTATGAATTCGGTATAGTTTCGGAAAGTATGTCAGGATTTTCAAACTTCATCAAGAGAGGGGGTGAATGGATGTTATGATACTGATAAATCATGATACTTTAACTATTCTCGTCCGATTTTCGTGATTCTTTTTCGGTTCAACTTTGAATTCATCCTAGATTTTTAATGCAGAACAAGAGGATTAAATTTTATGATTGAGGGGGGTAAATGGAGGGGGTAATAACGATAAATCGTGATATTTTTATTATATTCATCTGACTTCTCGGAACTGTTAATATTGTTTGTTCGATCCAGATTTTAGTCCAGTTATGTAACCTCGGAAGTTCAAAATTTACCGTCGGTGCGAGGGTTAAGGGTGGGGGGGGGGGTTTTCCAGAAATCATTATTATACTTTTTTTTCTCTTATTTTAATTTTCACCAACATCATATTTATATAATCCGTTTATAGGGACGTCCCTGAAATGCAAGCATTACTTAACAATATGTTTACAATATAATTTGCCGACAAAACTTCCATTTAGGCTCCACGTTGTCCATCTCATTTGTCCCCACACGCCAATTTTCTTTTCTGCTACACATTTTTTTTAGCACATTTTCATGAAATTAAGTACACTACTCAGTTTTACAGTGTTCAGTACTATAATTTATTGAATTTTCTCACGTAGCATTCGACTAAATATATAAATTCAACGATTTGCAGACTCCTTTGCCATTTTGAGTAATTTGGTTAGACCGAATTCCTAATTGAACAAAGAAGAATCAAGAAAATTAGATGAGAATAGTAAAAGAATCAAGATTTATCAGGATTACCCCCTCCATTCACCCCTTTCCAACATGAAATTTGAATGTACTGACATAAATATTCCAAAACTATAAAAAAATTTAATTGGGAAAAAAAAGATCTAGTCTAAAATTAGGATCACCTGTGTGTAAACAATTATTCAAATAACCATGCTCATAACTCAGCTTGTTAGCCACGCACTTCGCAATAGTTTACATAATATGGTTGGATTAATCGAGAGCTATCGAATGAATGTTTAACGAATTTTGTCGGACGAAAAATTGCGAAGTATCATTCCCCTATCAACGATTCCGTTGTAAGCGGAAATCATCAGACATTGTAGCAACACACTTTCGTTACACATAAACGTTTCGTTTTCGGTTGGAGATGCCTAAAGGCTAAAAAACATTCTGTGTTAAAATCGGTCGAGAACTGTAGCTTGAGCAGTGCTTGGATGAATTGGTAAAAACACTCCCACCACCCACCATTCCAAACGCGAATCAGTAATTCCCAAGGTTTATTGCACAACTAGTTTAAAATTGGGATCGAATAAAATAAGAATCACGAAAATAGGTTGAGAATGTGTAGCCTGAGCAGTGTCGACCAAATTCGTCGTAAAATCCCACGTTTTTTCAGCTTTATCCCCTCCTTCTTCTCTTTTCCCTGACGAAATTAAAAAACGCGGCAGGCCGCTCGTACTTTTTCTCTTATGAGAAATGAGCTATGAACATCGAAAATATCTCAGTAATTTCAATGTTTTTTATTGTTTTAAATCAAATAACAAGCTGAAACGGATTTGTGTTCGTCTTGCTTTTCTCTCATGATCGGATTGTCCTCCACCTCCCTGGATCAATTCCAGTAGGTCGTCCTGCATATATGTACCCTGTCTGTATAACCTACCTTCTGAGTGACATCCTAAAAATTTGGAAGTGTGCCTACTGATCAGCTGATAACTTCGTCATGAAGCGTTTTCTTTAATATGAATGATTGATTTAAAAAAAAAAAAAAAAAAAAAAAAAAAAAAAAAAAAAAAAAAAAAAAAAAAAAAAAAAAAAACACATTAATATTGAAGAGTTTAGGGGGGCGAGACTTGTGAAATACAAACTGTTAAAATCCTGGAATCGATTTTGAATGCCTCCAAACCCATTCCCACGAAGGGAATTGTTTTTAACATTTTCAGAGAGATTTCAACCGCTTCATTTCTCCTAAATGTGGCTGAAAAAGCAGCAGAATATCACACAAAATGTTTGACATTTCATTATTAGATTGCCCATAACAGAACACTGGTATATATATGTAGATAACAATGCGACGCCGTTGACAACCTACTTCATAATGAGTAAGATAATACTCCTACCTGTTACGCACTAGTGCGCTACATGACAACAAAGTTATAATTAAATACGTGATATCCTGGAAAAGAAAATAGATTGTGAAATTCAGCAACAGCAATAATTACGTGTTATCAGCTAGTTACTACGTGATTAATATATTTTAATAATGCATTTTTAGAATCAAAAAAGAAGAAACGCAACACCAGGAGACATTTCCTATCATCATCTTCCCTGGTTATTCTGAATTATCGGCATGCTGAAATAGGATTTTTTGAATTGTACGTTATAAATAATCTAGTTTGAGTACGTTGTCGTTATGATCGCTGTTATCCTTTCCTAGAAAGATTTTAACAAGAAGAAAAGAAAAAAGAAAAAAAAAAAAAAAATGATAGGGAGACTCTCTGGGTCATCAACAGATGGATCAGATGATGAGCTCTTTTCTGATCAGCTGAGTGAGCTATATTCTGTCTTGCTCCCATTAGGAAGTTGAAATTTTATTTGGAGAATCTATGGGATATAGAGGAAAAATAAAATGACGCGTTCCGTCTTGATTAGCTGAGAAAGCTAGAATCACGAAACTTCATAATTTTCATCAAACCTTTTGAATCGAGAAAAATTAGTAAATACATAAATAAAACTTGGCCTTTCGGCTTCTACTTTTTTTCTGTTAAGGCTGTGCAAACGCGAGTTGGGAACCTGACTTGAGCCGACGGAGCGCGCTGATTGTCGCCGTCGGTGCTAGCTTGGTTTAGTTTACCGCGCAGTCAAGAGGTAGCGTAGGTGAGCATGAAAAGCGCGGGAATCAACCTCCCTTTTGCGCTGGAGGTCAATGCCTTTTCTCCGCCCCACTCCTGCCCACCCTCTCCTATCCACCGTGTTTTTATTTACACTGTTCACCTCCCCACTGATAAAATTTTACACTCCAGTTGACTTAGATCGTGACGTCTAACGCAAAAAATCTTATTTGTTTTATTTTTCTCCGATTTTTTCTTTATTCTAAGGTGCTTTACTTTATTATTTTTTGTGCGATCATGGCCAATCGAAACAAACATGGGAAGCGCTACCGACCCCTAAAGAAAGGAAAATATCATTTTAACCGTTGGCAGAAGAAGGTAAGTGCTGTATAATAACAAATTATAGACTAGGAGATGATCTATCATATAATTCATGTAATTAGTTTCACATACAAAACATTGTGACTACGGTACACGATCTACATAAATAGTTAGGTAGGTACCTATACCATTATTGCCGATAGTTAGTGATACCTTGTAGAAGGATCTGTATTTTTGGTTTATTATTATTATTATTTCTTTTAAAATGAAACCAAGAAAAAGTATTAACGCCCCTCAACATTTGTCGGTTTTCATTTCAAGATACGAAGAAAGATTCCAAAAATCTAATACATAGAAACATTATTATTTTATTTATTTTTATTTATTTATATTTTTATGGGCTGAAACTAGAGTTTTTGACGTAGGTAACAAGGATGACCACAGAGACACAGACAGACATTAGGAAAACAGACACGAAAACCAAATTGATCAGAAATTTCTGAAACGCAAAAAGCAAGTGGAATTCTTTCAACTATTAACCAGAAAAATCAGAAATTTGTACACAAAATTGTGTAGAAAAACTGTACTTAAATTTCTATAAAATATGCAATAAAAATCTGTAAAAGCAGCAAACAATTGTTTGAAACTTTAAACTTGGTATGCATTACCGAATATTATTTAGAAAAAGTTGTTTACCACTATTGTCAACCATTTCTGGTCACACAAAGTGCTAAAGTTTAAAAACAAGTAGACTAACATCATACTTAAATAATATGAAAAAAATATTCCCCTCATGCAGCATGATCGTATGAGCGAATTTCTGTCAATTATGGTATTATAATTTATGGTATTATGCTATTCAGAAAGAGATTTCGCTTTTTTAACTTTTTTGCTGTTGTTATACATTTTTTAGCACATTTTTATGAAATTTAATTACATTTTTCAGCATAATTTCGTATATACACTTTTTTAATGTTCTGTTTTATAGTAAATGAACTTTGATTGAGAAATATTCTGCTAAAAAATATAAATTTAACGGGAGGACCTGTTTTCTCGAAAATTCCGACGAAAAACTTTTCGTTTTTTTTTCTCATTAAAATATACCCCCCCATAAAGAGACGTTTTTCGGGATGGTTTTTGCGAGGGAAAAAATACCCCACAATCGCGTATTACATGTGGCAATTGAGTATCTTCAAAAAGTCAGCATCTCACATTTATTGCACTTTTAGAGCGGGATCACGCCCGTTTGCGCGCACTTAAAAAATCGAGAGATGGGTCATTTTTTCATGTAATTTCACGTAGAATTCAAATCTGCAATAAAAAATGGGGGTTCCCATTTAAAATAACGAAGTTGATTTGAATTGCGAATGTTTGCGCACGTTCGCAATGCAACGTGGTAATATTTGAGATCCTTGGAAAAGAAAATGCAGATTCAAGAAGAAATAAAGAAATAAAAAATCTCCAAAAATTACGGTCTTAGAGGGAGCGACTTTGTCTGGTGAGACACCCTGTATATGTAAAGAATGTAAGTAAATTGGATTTTGTATGATTGGCAAAATAAGTAATCACAAATCCCACATGTTTCAATTGTAATACACCCTGAATGGGGGGGGGGGGGGTAAAAGAGCGAAACAAGCTGGAGCAGCTAATATATATATATATATATATATATATATATATATATATATATATATATATATATATACGCTTCGCGCCTCGCCGGGGGGCTTCGCCCCCCTGGACCCCCCGGATCTTTTCTCTTTTGTACTGCGTAGAAAACGAGGATAATTTGCTATGCAATTCTAAGCCTGAAAACGCTCAAAAAATAAAGTCGTTTTTTTCTCTTTTGTACATTTTTATTCGTTCATTTTACATTTATTTTACTTTCGGGTAACAACAAAGATTCTTGATCGTGTCTAGCGATAGCGAACATAGGACGATGGTAACTGAAGTAACTGATGTAATTTTTCGTGTCTATCTTGTCTTTTTTTTGCGTGGGGTAACCAGGTGATATAATGAGTCGTTTGCTATGGTTGGACGATTGGAAGCCATGTCATCTATAGCAACTACTCAACTGGTACTGGTTGTACGTGAAAATCATCGTTAATTTCGTCACGGACGTTACAAAAAAAGTTGTTGGGGTCGGGCTAAGAATTGAATAGCAATTAATATATATATCATTCAACATTATATTTCATCTCAACACAAACAATTCATTTATAGGCACAAATCCATCTTATAATATGTCTCATTCTGGTAACACCCTCGTCCGGGGTCCTGAGGGGATTCCTCCCCTCAAACCCACTTTTACAAATTAGTTGAAATTGTTGCTATATATCCGTATTCCTCCTCATCCCCCCCGTTATTACATTTTAATTTACTGAGGGTGGTTCGACCAAGCGACCAAACACTTCTATCAACATAGAATAGTTCGATCATAAGAATCGGTTGAGAAAAGTATGTAGAATTCATTTCCTCCATCACTCCTCTTCCTACCCGCTTCATTTAACCCCATCCATTGAACCTTCCGAGGTTTCTTGAATAACTGAAATGAAATCTGGATTGAAAAATGAAAAAGAACAAAACAGACGAAAAATAGTGAAAACATAATTTATTACTAAGACTCTCTCCATTCACCCCCTACCATAATGAAATTTAAAACTCCTGACATGTATTCCAAAACTAGATCGCATTCTTAATTGTACAGAAAATGAAAAAGAAAAAGTAAAGAATCACGAAAATCATATGACAATAGTGTAAATATCACGATTGATATTACCACTTCCACTCACTCCCTTCCATAACGAAGTTTGAAACTCTTGACATTTTTTTCAAAACTAGATCGAATTCTACATTGAACAAAAAAGTCAGCCAATAGAGCTTCCTCACATATTGTAACATGGACGTATAGAATTAGTTGAAGAACAAAGTACGAGTCAAAATGATAGATGAGTCGACGTTATAAGAAATTAATGTTTGCGCATGCGCACGGTCTAGATAGTATTAATCCAACGGCAATGAAATTCGCAGGGGATCGCCTAGGAGCTAAACCGCACAATCCTTAAAAATTTCATAAAAATCGGTCCATTAGACTCGGAGTTTTGCCTGTGTCAATCAATATAAGTTTCGCTCATGCACAGTGGTTGTTAGTGGTTGCGCATGCGCACAAGCTACTGTTGATTCGACGGCATCAAAAATTATAGGAGACCGTCTAGGAGCTAACCCCCACAATCTCTGAAAATGTCATCGGAATCGGACTGAAACTTGGTATAGTTTTGGGCTTGACAAGGATTAACAACAGACGGACAGACTGACCTACAGACATCAGATAGACAGACGGACAGACACGGAACCAAAATTGATCAGCAAACTCTGACACGCATAAAGCAAGTGGAAATTTTGATTTTGGAAGAAAACATTTTTTCGACTTCCATCACGAACACAAAGCTTCCCTACCTTCGGTAGTGGGGAAGAAAAAAGAATCACGAAAATCAGATGAGAATAGCGTAAACATCAGGATTTATCAGCAACCTCCCCTCCATCCACCCCTGCCGTATTGAAATTTTGAAATCTCTGACAAATATTCCAAAGCTAGTTAAAAAAAAAAAAAAAAAAATTGTACAATTACGAGATTCAAATCAGCATCGAACTAACAAAGAACCTCGAAAATCGGATGAGAAATGTGGACAGGGCAGCATTGATTCAGCTTTTCAAATACATTTTTTGGATTTCTGTAATTTTTTAACAGTTTGTACTTTGTAAAATTTTTCAAAAAATAGAAATAAGTACATTTTCCAGCGTAATTATATGGTGATTTTCTTACTGCTCACCGCCCCTCTTTATCGTTTTGAGTTATATTTTTTAAAAAGTACATTCTGATTTTGGTTATATCGCGCCACATTGGCTTCTACCTCATGGTTTTTAAATGAGAACCCTTTTTTTTAGTGTACATTACAATCTCCATGAAATTGCTTAGGAAAAAAATCCAGCACTTGATTTCGGACGAGCAAAAACAGGTGTAGTTACACGTAAAAATTTAACTATCGAATTTGTGAAGATTGCCTCGTGTGATACATGACTGTGGGGTATGTTTTCAAGGTATGATGTTCATTTACTGAAATTTGCAATACAAACTCGGAAAAACGCCGAAGAAGAGATCTGAGTGACTCATTTCACCTCTGTCACACACATAGATTGACATAAAACCAAATTGAGAATGGTAAAACTATAAAAATCGTCTGCAAAGTATGGTCGTGGCACACAGATTTTCCGTATCCGTATCATGAATGTACCTTTAAATCGTTGAAATTGTGTAAATGATCTAAAACCGATCAAAATCGGTTAATTAGGCAATGACAAATTTATGCTTCATTCGTTTGCTCATAAGCAGAGTGAAGTATTGAATTTGGAACAATGAAACTTATACGGGGCCATCTACAGTCTGACCTGCACATTCCCTGAGAATTTCATCAATCGAATTTAAACTGTAGAAATTAAGCTTGTTACATGGATTCCACATTCGCAAATGCGCAGCAGCTACTAATGATACAATCGAGTTTAAATTGATATATGGGATGAAAATCGGCTTCTTCCAAAAAGGTATCCTCCATATTTGAGCGGTATCAGACGACTAAGGCGTGAGGAAATATTGCTTGATGGAACTGAAGTTTCAGCATGATCTTGAGTGAAGTTTTGGTTTGGGAACATGCGTGTTTTAGTGATACTTAAGGCAAAAAATACATTTTTTGTTATCGCCACAAAGTTTAGAAAAGCTCCAGTAATGCAGCATGCTCGTATGAGCGAATTTTGTTAAATCACCAATTTCCCCGTATTATGATATTTCAAATTGAGATTTGAGCAATTTCAGTAGAAAGAAATTGTTAAAAACCAATTTTATGACAAAAATCTCATACTAAAATAAAAGTCGGTGAATCAAAAAAGATTTTGGATTGTTATTATTATTTTTTTTTTTTTTTCGCAGTTTTCATACATTTTAATTTAAGTAGGTACGTTTTTCAGCATAATTGTGTGCAAAAATTTGTCGAAAAAAATATATATATAGGGTTTTTGGCTTTCCCGTTACCCTTTTCCACAATGAAACTCATAATTTCCGGGTTTTTTTACTCAACTAGACCAAAAAAATTTAGATCTAACAAAGAAAGAATCTCGAAAATCGGTTGAGAATCGTGACCTGGACAGCGACAAAACTTGTATCACAAACTCACACTGTTTTTTTAAACACATAAGTGTTTTTGCGATCACCAACCGGTCAAATCCCGACACAAAATTGTTAGAAACTGAATTTTGGGGAGGAACGATGAAAGTTAATAAAAAAAAGTGTACTTAATTTAAAATACTATTAATATATTGTTAAAATGTATATTTAAAATATAATATTAATGTATTATAATAATAATAGTACCTAATATATAATATAAATACAAGTATAGATAGAGATGTATTTTATAAATATTAATTACATATATAAGTAATATGTTAAAATAAAAATATTTAAATTAGATATATTTATTTCCAGAAAATAACTCTCCATAGGTTTCAGTTAAAAATCCGTTCCTTCCTAATATATATATATATATATATATATATATATATAAATATGCTAGGGTGTGTCAAAATGCACGATTTCCGTATTTTTTCGTGCTCTTTCAATATGTTGTAGGGGACCACAAAACATGAATTTTGAGCCCAACTGGAGCTTTTTTGATTGAAACTAATAGGTCGCGCAAGTCAAAAAACTGAAAAATAAAAGTTAAAACATGATTTTAATTTTTTTTGAGCATTAAAATTATATTTTTAGTTGTAGTAACACACTTAAAATGTTGTTTGGTACTTGGAGAGGTTACCTGAATTTTTTGAGATTTTTTCGACGAGTTAGAACATTTATAATGTGAGTTCAAATGTTTAAAAAACGTAAAAATGACGTTATGTCGTAAATGTAAGTCTGTGGTTTGAAGGTCAAGTTTAATGTTTACTCTTTGGGCTACACAGCTTTTCAAGCCCAAATCGTCCTTTTTCAAATGCTGAAAAGTTCGCACATTTTGATTGACACTAATAAGCGTCCCGAGCCATTTTTTAAAAAATCAAAATTTTTTTTTGTATGTAAAAGGCTTTTTTAATTAAAAAAAAGTCAATTTTATTATTAAAAGTTTTTTTGTCGTTCGAAAATAACAAATTAGGTCTTAAATTAGTTTCTTAATTCGAAAAAAACAATTGCAAAACACAAGTTTTCACTTTTTTATAAATGTCTTTATTACTTTGTTATTGATATTCCGCTTAATTTAGTTAATTATGCAACATCTCAAAACAGAACTCTTAACTTGACATCAACGTAGATTTATTTGGATTCGGAAACCTCTTATAGTGCGTTTTTACAGCTTTGAGAAGATCCTGCTTCTGTTGTTCGTCATTTGTTAGAATTTTGTTGTATCTCTTTATTATGTGTGACCTTTATATGGAGAAGAGATTATTTCCAAAAAAAATCTGATGAGTTCAGAGGGATTTCCTATGAAATTTGATTTTTGGACTTAACTCGTTTCCCATGTCAGCTCCTCAATTGATAACAATATTAAATTGTTTTTTATCTAATTCAGTGAGGTTTTTATTATTATAAGACACTGCAAATGAAGATTTTGTTAGCGATTTGAATTTGTCTGCCAAAAAACTACAAGTTAGTTCCCAAAAAAGACACTAGGTGGCGCCCGCATTAGTAGTTTTCACAGTTGAATGCAAATCAGCTGTCCCGGTTATGTAGTTTCGTGCAAAAGCCTTATCGATTGTCGTGATTGTTATCAGAATGTCTTCAAAACCTCGAAATTTTTATTTAATCGGTCGCGCCATCACCACAATTGACGATGATCTTAACTTGCCGACTTGCAAAGAAGCTTTGCAGTTGTTCTCCCATTTTCACATCAGTTTGAAACAAACTCTTCAGCACGCGGCAAAGGAAACTGTGGATGTAGTTTTGGATATTTATCGTCGGAATAAGGTTCCTGTTATTTTGAGGAAAAATGCTGCAAAAAAACTTTTGTTATTGAATACAAAGTGGTCAAATTTGAAGAAAAGCCAAAAACGGAACGAAAAGCAAAGAGCTTCACGGAAACCGGAAAATCGACAAGTTAGACAATTTCGCAACAAGCTCGACACAATTTTTGACATTGCGCCAAAAAACGTTCAAATTGAAGATGATACTGTCAAACGTTTCTGGAATGCTCAAAAAAACGGCTTCAGGTGCCTTCGATCAAAAAGACCTCGATTAAACAAACAAGGTAAGTAAACAAAGTTCAATTTTTTTTTATTTAACTTAGTATTTTTATTTGTTTTTAAACAAATTTGTTTGTTTTCAGAATCCCAATTTGATTTGAACGGCAATAGAATTGCGGAAAACAGACAAGGTAAAAAAAAATAATTAACGACTTTTTTTCTTGTACATTTTATGATTGTGACTTAAAAATCGTAATTTTTGAATTGTTATTAAATGAAAATATTGTACATTTAAGGTGATGACATGGAATTAGAAAATGAAGAAAGGCAAGAAATTGAGAATGAGAATCAAATAGAACGGCAAGTTTCACTGACTCAATGAATCTGGTATTTCGAATCTGCCATCCTCCCAATCGAGCGGCGAGGTAGTTGTTTATGAAGATCCCAAACCTAGAAGGGAAAAAAAGAAACTTGATGTTGTGGACGAAGAAACTGTGATGGCTTCAGACAGAACGGCAACTACTAGCAGGGCGGCGACTTACGTTCTTGCTGCTAATGCGAAAAAGCGTGGAGCAGATTTGAATGATGTCATTTTGAGTCACAGTACCGTCTGCAGAAGGAGAAAAAAACACAGACAAACAATTGCAAAATCCAGTATGCGAGATTTAGATCGCAAAAATGTCACAAAACTACATTGGGATGGAAAAATTATGCCAGATATAACAGGTGACAATGCCGTCGATCGTTTGCCAATATTAGTGAGTGGTCAGAACGTTGAAGAAATACTAAATGTTCCAAAACTCGAAGCGGCGGCAACTGGAATTTCCCAAGCAGAAGTGATAATAAAAACTGTAAAAGATAACGAATTGGAATCATCTATAAAGGCACTCTCATTTGATACTACTTCTATTAACACTGGTGAATTTTTATTTTTGATTGGTATGGAAACTTTTCGATAAAGTTATTGCAACAATTTGTCATTTAAATTTTTTTGTGTTTAGGTTGCCGAAACGGAACTTGCGTTTTGCTGGAACAAATGTTGAATAAAAATCTGTTGTATTTGGCATGTCGGCACCACACTTCTGAACTGGTTTTGCGAAATGTTTTCGAAAAGAGGTTAAAAATCAAAAACACAAGTCCGGAGGTCAATATGTTTCAAAAATTTCAAGAGAATTGGAACGAAATTGATAAACGCAAATTTGAACCCGGCATCACAGATGCCAAAGTTGCAGCTGCGGTCAAATCTAACAAAGACGACATTTTAGCTTTTGCTATAAAACAGTTACAGGTAATCGTATACAAAATATAAATTTTAACATAACATTGCTTGTTTTTTTTTTTTTTTTTTTTTTTTTTTTTTTTTTTTTTGAAAAATATACGCATAAAAACTTTTTATATTTAGATTATGAATTTTTATTTCATTAGGTTTTCCATGCGCGAGGAGATTATCGAGAACTTGTGGAATTGTGTATCATATTTTTGGGATCGGAACCGCGAGAAAACTACAATTTCAAACTACCAGGCGCGATGCACCATGCTCGTTGGATGTCCAAAGCAGTCTACTCCTTGAAGATGTTCATTTTTCGAAAGGAATATAGGCTCACAAAAGCAGAAGAAGACGGTTTGCGCGACGTTTGCATTTTTTTAGTACATTTTTATGTAAAGTATTGGTTTACATCTTCTGTTGCGGCACTCAGTCCATACAACGATTTGAAATTTATTCAAGATATGATTGCGTACAAAAAAACAAACAACGTCATCGCGATGGCGGCTCTTGACAAACTTTCCAACCACCTGTGGTACCTTTCTGAAGAAACCGTCGCGCTGGCGTTCTTTGATCCTAACATTCCTTCGGAAATAAAACGGAAAATGGTAGAAAACATGAAAAATAAGCCTAGCAATGACGAACCACTAAAGCGTTTGGAGTTCAATTACATGGACACTCGCGAACAACGTATTTGGCTAACACGCGAGATCCATGATTTTTTCACTGTTCGTTCCCAGAATTTTTTCCATATTTTAGAGTTAGAATATAATTTTCTCGACCTACATCCAAATTTTTGGGAGAACAGTGTAAGCTACAAAAAAGCTAAAAATCTAGTCTCTTCTTTGCGAGTTGTTAACGATACTGCAGAACGAGGAGTAGCACTGATAAAGAGATACAACAAAATTCTAACAAATGACGAACAACAGAAGCAGGATCTTCTCAAAGCTGTAAAAACGCACTATAAGAGGTTTCCGAATCCAAATAAATCTACGTTGATGTCAAGTTAAGAGTTCTGTTTTGAGATGTTGCATAATTAACTAAATTAAGCGGAATATCAATAACAAAGTAATAAAGACATTTATAAAAAAGTGAAAACTTGTGTTTTGCAATTGTTTTTTTCGAATTAAGAAACTAATTTAAGACCTAATTTGTTATTTTCGAACGACAAAAAAACTTTTAATAATAAAATTGACTTTTTTTTAATTAAAAAAGCCTTTTACATACAAAAAAAAATTTTGATTTTTTAAAAAATGGCTCGGGACGCTTATTAGTGTCAATCAAAATGTGCGAACTTTTCAGCATTTGAAAAAGGACGATTTGGGCTTGAAAAGCTGTGTAGCCCAAAGAGTAAACATTAAACTTGACCTTCAAACCACAGACTTACATTTACGACATAACGTCATTTTTACGTTTTTTAAACATTTGAACTCACATTATAAATGTTCTAACTCGTCGAAAAAATCTCAAAAAATTCAGGTAACCTCTCCAAGTACCAAACAACATTTTAAGTGTGTTACTACAACTAAAAATATAATTTTAATGCTCAAAAAAAATTAAAATCATGTTTTAACTTTTATTTTTCAGTTTTTTGACTTGCGCGACCTATTAGTTTCAATCAAAAAAGCTCCAGTTGGGCTCAAAATTCATGTTTTGTGGTCCCCTACAACATACTGAAAGAGCACGAAAAAATACGGAAATCGTGCATTTTGACACACCCTAATACATATGCAGCAATCTGAAAGAAAGGACGAGATCGTTTGGTAGCATTTATAAAAATACGCACAATAATGACGTACAATGTTAATGCGCACAATAAATTGCTCAAATAACAAAAAATGTGCTGAAGAAAACTAGTTTTTTTTCCTACTTTTACCTGAAAATGGTAAAAAACGGTACGGAATCATTTTTTATTTCTTTTGGCTGAATATCACTCACAAGAAGTTCATCAACAATGAACTAGAACGCGAACAAATGTATTCATAAAATTATGCCTAAAATGCACTTTTAAAACGTCATTATATAAAATCAATAGGTGATAAACTGCACAAAAAAAGATATTGTAATCCAAAATTTGTTTAAAAAGCTGATTATTGTTGAGAACAAGTTTTTTCTCATAACATTTATACCATTTAAAAGCGCTAAAGTGCTCACATCTGAAAACTAATATGACATGAGAAATCAATTAACAAAATTTGCTCATGATCATGCTGCTTTACAGGTTTAAGTATTTTCTTAATTTTTTCTATTTCAATTTTTGTCATATGTAGGTAACGCGATTGTTATTGTCCTTTGAAAAGAATAGGTAATTTGTCCAAGATTTTTACCTTTATTTTTATGTTCTCAAATTTTTTGATTCTCATTGTGGATGTATTTTTAACTCCATTACAGAAATAGGGTTTTCCCACGCTTCGACAAGCCAGGTTCAGTGATTGTGTAGTTGAGATGTGTCCAGAAAAAAAGAAAAAAGTCCAGTCATGCAGCATGACCCCATGAGCGAATTTTTGAAGAAATCTTAGAAATTTCAGTCGCTATTGATCGTGTAGAGAAATTTTAGTTTATGATTTTGATAGACAAACATGGAATCAAATTATTAAAAATAATTAGGAGGTACTCATCCTTTATTATTATTAAACTAATCTTGTAGATTTAAAGACAATCTGAATTTGGACAATGTTTCATGCAAATATTACCGATTTTTACAACTAACGAACGGCATTATTTCGATTTTTGCCTGATTTTTTAACTTTGAAATTTTTGAAAACTTTATACATATTCTTATAGGAAATTTTACGCTGATTCCGAATATACCACATGTTAGTATGCTGAAAAAATTATTTCGTTCAACAAATCGCAAAAAACAGGCTATTTTGAAATTTTTGACTACATTTTTGAAAATTTCGACCCGAAGATGTAATCCGATCATGCTGGCCAACGAACTTGAACTTTCGTTTTGTGTCCTTAACATTTTAAAATTTGTTTGAAGTTTCTAGCACAATTCTACGGACAGTTATCGTCTGGAATGACACATACATACATACATACATATATACATACATATATACATACATACATAAAAAAATGCGTTAAACTTCAGAATATGATTCAGAATAGCCTGAAACGGATTTCTGCATAAAATGTTGTCAAAAATTCACATTCTACAAATTTTGAGGCGAGAGCAATAGCTTAATTTTCTTCAAAAATTCGCTAAAATGAAATTTATGGATCGTTTGAGGAGCTGGTATGGCATTGATTCATTGCCTACACAGATTTACTAACAAGAGTTCGAGGAAATACGGAAATCGAGCGAAAAATAAGTGCAAGCAAATTTTCCAGAGCCGTGTGCCGGGGAAGAGAGACCAAGTGCCCTCCGAATTCTGACGGCCCCTCTATTATTTGTTCTACGAAAAACTTCACTTCCTACGAGATGCAGTGGGCGTAGTGACGGCGAGGAGGGGGGGGGGGCGAGAGGGGCGGTGGCGAAGGGTCTCCTCCCGCCATCTGTGACCTTGAGAGTGACGGCCCCCCCCCCCCCACTACCAGACCACTCCTTCTGCTTCCAGCTACGAGGGTAGTATCAGAACGATCCGCTAGTGGCGCGGTTTTCAGCTCATTTATTTCCAATTTTCCAAACTCGTAAATTGACCGTTTTCTTTCGTGGGGCAGATAGAGGATGGAAAATAGAATCCAGCGTGATTTAAATCATGCAAATCGGTCCACAAATGCCTGAGAAAGTGTTATAAAACCATGAAATCTTGACTATTTTCATACAATTTAAATTCAGTTTAAAATTTTCTTTCGTAGAGGAATAACTACAAACGAAATTGAACTAATCAAGCTTTGGAGTGTGAAAATTGATCAACTACTTAATATGTTATGATAATAAACCCTACTGAAGGAGGGTTTGAACAGCCTTAATTCGGGGTCGCATTTTTGTTCTTCCCTCTAATCCGGAGTCGCATTTTCCTATCAATGGAGTCTATAATGCGCATAACTCAGCTCCCGTTGAAGTGCAATGGTAGAATGTTAAGTTACTAATCTTCAGTAAAATGAGAGAGCTTTCCAACGAACGGTGACCGGATTTTTTTGACGATGAAAACGGCTTGGTTGTATGTGAAAATGTGTTATAGTTATGATGTTGCCGTACTAATTAACCTGCCACCAAGCGGCACACATAAACAAGATTACCACCTCAACTAAGAGACAACAAAAAAAGGCTTACAAGCCGCACAACAATATTGTTTAATAACCATTTATAGCATCGCGTTATTGAATTAATATCTTTTAAATAAATATAAAACTACGACATGAATATCTTAACCTTCAGTAAAATGAGAGCTTTCCAACGAATGGTATTTATTGGTGGTATTTCTGAGCGATGAACGCTGCGGAAGTTTCATTTCCCTAACAATGGATTGGTTGTACGTGACACTTTAGGCGGTATAGGTGACGGGTAAAGTATATTCCATGCTTGAGAAAAATAAAACCCTGAAGGCTAAAGAGTGATGAGTAGAGCCCTTCGAGTGCCATTTTGCCATGGCGCCATCCTTAAGTGCCATGTTTACCCAATTTTTGGGTAAAAAGCCATTTTTTGCCAATTTCTGGGAAAATGCCACGTTTGTGCCATTTTTCGCCTGATTTTCTTGAAAATTTGTGAAAAAAAAAAATTTTTTCTGGGAAAATTTGCAAAAAGTTGGGGTTTCAAGTATTTTTTCAAAAATCTTTCAAAAAAGGCGGAAAGTTTACACACATCTGAGCTAAGCTTACAGCATCTGTGGAGATGATGGAAAACATTTCGAAGATGGACTATCCAGGAGCTGTCGGGGAAAAGATAACATGTGAAGGCCGTCCGCTCCAGGAATTGTGGATGGGAGGAGATGAAGAAAGTAGCTGCCAATCTGGCAGGGGAGGTAGCCACCCTGAAGGAAGACGGGGAAGCTGCAGATGTTCTCTCAATGAAGTATGCCCCGTCAACATCAGCTGACGTAGAGAGGTCATTTTCAAAATTGAAATATATTTAAAGTGACCGACGCCTTGGTTTCGGCATGGATAGCATCTCGGCCCACCTGAAATTGTTCTACAACAATTTTAACCCAGAGGAAGAGATTCTTCATCCTCCTATATAGATTTAAATTCAATTTTTTTTGTAATCAATTTGTAATTTGTAGCATGCTCTTTGTAATTAAGTACATAATGTAATTAAAATGGCAAGTTTTAATTTTCCTATCAATGGGGGGAAAAGGAAAAAAAAGAAAAACAATTTTGGATTTTGAAGAATAAATGCCATGTTTGGCTAAAATAAAAGCCATGTTTGGCCAAAATAAGTGCCATTTTGCCATGTGTTTTAGAGCCACGTTTGGCAAAAATAAATGCCATGTTGTGAAGGGCTCTGGTGATGAGCGTAGAACATGGATATAACACAGCAACCAAATTAGCGCCAGAGCCCACTCAGCTGCTCTAAGGAGCATCAGACCTTATGATTCGATTCTGGATGTCTGTAGAGCCTCAATTCCAAATTTTAGCATCATACATTAACTAGCAAAGAAATGCGCTGCGGAATTCACAGAAGGGGGATTTAGGAGGCTTCAGAATTTATAATTAATTTCTAGATGTTCCGAGAAGCCTCCATTCCACATTTCAGCTTCATAAGTTGAATAGCAAAGAACTTAAATCCGGATTTCACTCAGCTGTTTCAGGGGAGTTTAGACTTTGTGATTCGTTACTAGACGTCCCAAGGACTATCCATTTCAAATTTTAGCTCCATTTGTTGAATAGCAAAGAAATTAGCACTCAGCTGATCTGGGGGCTCTTGACTTCATGATTAGTTTCTAAACGTCCCAAGAGGCTTCCATTCCAAGTTTAAGCATAGGCTGAATATAGCCGAGAAATTAGCTCTGGATCTTAATTAGCTGACCTGGGAGGCTTTAGAATTTAAGCTTCGTTTTTACGAACTAAACTAAATCACTCGCGACGAAGTTGTGGAAACCCATTTTAAAATGGAAGCTAGTGAAAAACGTTGTCTATTTCCACGAAAAATAAAGAGTTACACTGTTAAATCGATTTCGACGGTTAGGCCATCATCAGTAACAAACAATAAATGAAGATCCATTAGAAAGGACACAGCTTTTATAGTAACAGGTGAAGAGAGATTGAATCCCATTGGTCAAGAGAAAGGAAAGGGGCAGGAGGTACAACCAATGAAGTGCAAACAAGGTGACGGATAATTATGAAGTGAAGGGGGAAATAAGTAAATATGGTTTCAACATTGTGAAGGGATAATTTCAAGCTTTATAAAAATGAACCTATTAGTGGTGAAATATATTGAGGTATATCCTCATTTAAACATTTACCAGATCTGTCACTTTTGATAATTTTGAATTTTTCAAGTACATTCAACATACCTCCCTTCGGAAAAAATTGAAGAAATTCTACAAACTGTCTGTCTGTCAAATCAAAATTGTAACTATGATTGGATTCCTTAAGATGTTTCGCAAATGTAGACTTACAATTAATTTCCCTGAAATCCTCCTGATGCTCGTCTATTCTTTCCCTGAATTTCCTACCAGTTTGACCGCAATATTCGTAGCCACAAGAACATTTTAGTTTATAAACCCCACTTTTATCCTGAACATTGATTTTGTCCTTAACGGATCCTAGTAATGCTTTAAGACTATTTTTAGTTCTAAAACCTACTTTGTAACCTCTCGATGATAGAATTTTGCCGATTTTATCAGAAATTTTCCCATAATAAGGTATACATATCCATTGCTTTTCTTCTAAATTTACATCTTCCCTGGCCAGATTGGAAACTTTTTCCCTACTCTTTTTCCTAAGAACATTAGCCCATATGGTATCAACGAGATCTCCTCCATATCCGTTACTAGCCGCTATGCTTTTGATAGGTAATGGGAAAATTGGTTATGTTTTTAGGACAAAAGTTTTTCACTAACTTCCGTTTTTCTTCGTTTCCCAAGGGTTCTCCATGCCAAATTTTGGCTTCATAGATTGAATAGCGAAGAAATTAGCACCGGATCTCACTCAGATGATCTGGGAGCTCTTGACTTCATTATTAGTTTCTAGACATCCCAAAAAGCCTCCATTCCAAGTTTCAGCTCCATAGGTTGAATACAGAAAAGAAATTAGCACTGGATCTTAATCACCTGCCCTGGGGGCCCTAGACTTTATATTTGTTTATAGAAGTCCCAAATGGTATCGATTTCAATATTTAGCTTCATAGTTTGAATAGCAAAGAGATTAGCACCGGATCTCACTCAGCTAATCTGGGAGCTCTTGACTTCATGATTAGTTTCTAGACGTCTCAAAAAGCCTCCATTCCAAGATTCAGCTCCATAGGTTGAATATAAGAAAGAAATTAGCTGTGGATCTTAATTGGCTAGCCTGGGGAGCTTTAAAGTTTAAGCTTCGTTTTTAGACGTCCCAAGGGTTCTCCATTTCAAATTTGAGCTTCATAGACAGAATAGCAAAGAAATTTGCACCGGATCTTACTCAGCTAATCTAGGGGATTTAGACTTTATATTAGTTTCTAAACGTCTCAATGCGTATCCGTTTCAAATTTCAGCTTCATAGATTAAATAGCGAAGCGATTAGCACCGGATCTTAGTCATCTGATCCAAAGGGCTTCAGACTTTATGATTCGTTAGTAGACGTCCCAAGAGTAATCCATTTTTATTAACTTTAGCTTCATATGCTGAATAGCGAATAAATTAGCCCTGTATCTCACTCAGCTGACCTGGGGTCTCTACACTTTTCATTTGTTTTTCGAAGTCCCGAATGGTATCCGTTTCAAATTTTACCTTCATAAGTCGAATAGCGAAGAGATTAGCACCGGATCTCACTTAGCTGATCTGGGGGCCCTTGACACCATGATTATTTCTAGACGACCGAAGAAGCCTCCATTCCAAGTTTCAGCTCCATGCGTTGAATATAGCAAAGAAATAAGCTCTGGATCTTAATTGGCTGACCTGGATTCCAATTCCAAATTCAGGTTACATAGAAATTATCCCCGTATGTTCAATTTCAATAGATACACTCTATAGATGCTTCATACTCACAATCGTTAATTTGTAAACAAAAAACATGAGAAATTTCATGACGATGGTCATATAGTCACAGAGTTATAGTGAACAGGGAAAAGTTAAATTGGGAGCTTTCTGACGAGTGGTGAACGATTTTTGAGGGTTAAAGAGTGAGGAAAGTGAACAAACTTAACAACTGTGTCGTTGTATGTGGAAATGATCAGGTTTTCCGTTACGTTACGCTTTCCTGTTACGCATTGCGTGACGCAAATTGTAATGATTTCTCACCGGGGCCATAATAAAGACATGGAAATGTCAAAAACAATTGGAACACGCTTCGAGATATCGTTAATTTCTTTGCAACGAGATGAATAAAAACCAATTTAAGAACGGGAAGACCTTTTTTCAAGTATCGTTATTTTCAGCAGTTAGGTTCGGTTAAAAACGTGTTATATAATAAGAATAATTTATTGGAAACGAAAGTTGATGAGTTTTTATTACATAACAATATTAATTACGTATTATAAGTTGGTTTATTTGATGTTTACTCTAGAAGTTCGTAATTTGATATGGAGCCTCTCTAGGACATCAAGAAACGAATGGAATAACGAGTTCTTTCAGGTAAGCTGAGTGATGTTCCCCCGACAAAATTTACATTTATCAGGGAGCCTCTTCAGAACATCAAGAGTCAAATAAAATGGTAAGCTATTCCCTGATCAGCTGAGTAAGCTATATTTTCTTCTGTTCACCTTAGGGAGTTGGAATCTGATAGGGTTCTTCTGATGTTTACTCTAGGAGTTTGTGATTTTACACAGAGTCTCTCTAGGACATTCAACCTCAAATGAATTGTTGTGCTTTTTCCTAATCACAAAATTCTCTTCTGTTCTATCTTCTTTTGTTCTATATTCCCAAGGAAGTTAGAGTTAGCTAGGGTGAACTCTCTGGGACTGTTTGGGACGTCAAGAAACGAAAGGATAATAATGGGCTCCATCCTGATCAGCTGAGTGTGCTACATATTTTCTGTTCCCTCGAGGAAGCTTAAATTTGATAAGGAGACTCGCTGACACATTAAGATATATAGAAATTCAGGGCCGCCACATGGGGGGGGGGGGGGGCAAGGGGGTACTGTTGCCCCGGGCCCAGGGGGGGCCCGGTCCGGTCCTGTATTTAGTAATTAAGTATTTTAGAATTTTTAGAAGCTTTCGAACGAATGGTCAACGAATTTTGTGGGAGTAAAAACGACGAAGTACCATTCCCCTAGCAACGACTCTAGGGGTTACGGTTGTAAGCGTTCATCATCAGAAAACCAACCGTAACACTTTTGACATGGATATGTCTTTGCTCTGGGGGGTCAACCAAAAATTTCTGTGACGCAAAATTTGTGTCACAATTTCCGTGTTTTTCACGTACAACCCAGCCGTTGCTAGGGGAATGGAACTTCCGCAGTTTTCATCGCACAAAAATCGTTCGCCACTCGTTGGAAAGCGCTTGATTTATGTGATAAATGTTCACATCTCAAGCTACCAATTTCCCCCTCCTTACGTACCTGGCTACATTCCAAAACTAAGTTGATTGGACTATAAACAATTTTAATAAGTGACTATAAACAATTTGGGTGAAAGTGAAAACCCAGCTAACTGTAATAAGGGCAGTCTCCATGTGACTACGTGGGACTAGGAAGAAGATTAGGTCTCTGGGATTGAAAGACGGAACTGCACTACCACGGTGTGACAGCCAACTCTCCGAAAGTTACGAATAAAGAAAAAAGAGAAAGAAACCACTCCAAGCATACCGAGGCTCACCATCTTTACTTGAAAGACAATAGAAGTTACCCACCATGTTCACACCTCACCTTCCCAATTCCAAAATAATATATATATATATATATATATAATTATTGAAAAAAAAATTTAATAAGACGGTTACAATATTCTTAACGTAAAGCAATAGCATCATTTACTCCACTCCATAGGAAACATTTTCATCCTCTTGAAAACAGTCGAGGACAACCCGAGGACAACCGTTATGAAATCCCCAATCAAAGACACACATATCCATGTAACATGGTATCTGCTTGTAAAGCGGATAGTGGAACTCGTTTACGAGTTTCTGATTTCTTATGTGTGCTTTGGCACATTAAAATAAAAAACTGTCAAGAAACAGTGTTCTCAAAAAGCGTTATCTTTTTTAACGCTTTTTGTTAACGCTTTTTTCCTTTATGTGCCAAAGTAAAGACATAAAATGTAAAAAACTACAATCCTTAATCTTTATTTAACATGCAGAATAATGATGAGGACGAGTATTTTGCCATATAATTGGCAGTTAGCAATTTCTTCTTACACAAAGCAGTTTCAAACCAATTTAATTTCAAACCAATTACATTACATAATGAAATCGATAATTTACCAAAATTCGCTCATAAAACCACACTGCATGAACGGAAATTTTCTTTGTGGACAAAATCAGGCAAAAAAAAAAAAAAAAAAAAAAAAAAAAAAACGCTGCAAATTATTCTGTGTTAAATAGCCCTTCTACGAATATATTTGGTCAATAATTATTAAAACCCATAGGTATGTAATATGTGATCAGAACACGGCACATCGTGATTCCGAGAAGAATTCGCACTTATACAGTACCAAGACCCCGCAATTTTACGCTTCACAGTAAAAAGTCCAGTCATGCAGCATGACCCCATGAGCGCATTTTTGAAGAAATCTTCGACATTTTAGTCGCTGTTGATCGTGTTGAGAAATTTTAGTTTATGATTTTGATAGACAAGCATGGAATTAAATTATTAAAAATAATTAGGAGGTACTCATACTTTATTATTATTAAACTAATCTTGTAGATTTAAAGATAAATGTAGGTAAATATTCATAGATTTCGATGGAGGGAGGCCTTGAGATTAATGTTACTGACGGCCGAGAAGAGCGAGGCCTTGGGTCTGCGTGCTAGTACGTACATAAATAGAACTTCTTCATAATTTCATGGCTAATATTTTCTAAGCCACAGTCAGTATTAAAGCTACATCAAGTCCTAAAACAGTTGAGCGTAAAACATTAAAGAGAGCGACCGAGAGAATCGGAGGACGGAATATTTCACAGAGTAAACTCATCAGTTGTGATTTTTTTTTTTTTTTAACAAGCACCTACTACCTACGTTTTAAACAGCATGGTTCTAGGATTGGTTATACAGGGATACTTCCATAAGAGTAGTTCAATCTGAATTTGGACAATGTTTCATGCATATATTACCGATTTTTACAACTAGCGAACGGCATTATTTCGATTTTTGACTGATTTTTCAACTTTAAAATTTTTGAAAACTTGATACATATTCTTATAGGGAATTTTACGCTGATTCCGAATATACCACATGTTAGTATGCTGAAAAAATTATTTCGCACAACAAATCGCAAAAAACAGGCTATTTTGAAATTGTTGACTACATTTTTGAAAATTTCAACCCGAAGATGTAATCCGATCATGCTGGCCAACGAACTTGAACTTTCGTTTTGTGTCCTTAACATTTTAAAATTTGTTTGAAGTTTCTAGCACAATTAATTCTACGGACAGTTATCGTCTGGAATGACACATACATACATACATACATACATACATACATACATACATACATACATATATACATACATACATACATATATACATACATACATACATGAAAAAATGCGTTAAACTTCAGAATATGATTCAGAATAGCCAGAAACGGATTTCTGCATACAATTTTTTCAAAAATTCACATTCTACAAATTTTGAGGCGAGAGCAATAGCTTAATTTTCTTCAAAAATTCGCTAAAACAAATGAGGCTCAGAGGCCCCACAGCTGACTAATGTGCTCTGATATTGAATTCATGATATTTCACAGGGGATCCATTTCAAATTGCAGATCCTAAGGTTGATATCAAGATGCCAACGTACATACTTATAGGCATCTGCAGAGGAAAGATTAATGCAATTAATAAGAACATCTACATTTTAATAATCCTCCTGATCTCAGGGTAACGATATTTAAGAAGGTTGGTACCTATCAATTGAAAATAACATAAATGTATAGGTTTTTGAAATGGTTTTAATAATAATTAAAAAATCCATAGCGGAATATAGTCAATCAAGATGTAGGTAATGCACAACTTCGGAATCGGATATTTAGAAAACGGGGAAAATGATGCTTGAAGTAATTTACGTTAGCGCATGCGCAGAATGGAGTAGGTAATGATTTGAGAAAAATGAAATTGGTAGGGACCAATCTACAGCCTAACCCACGAATTCCTAGAAATGTGATCAAAATCTGATAAAAACTAGAAATTAACCTTGTTCCTGGGAGTACACTTGCCCATGTGCAGGAGCCAATAATAATGCAATCATTTTGAAATTAACATGGAACAATCAAACCATTGTCCCCCAACAATGCACTAAATATGAGCGGAATCGGACGACTAGGGCGTGAAAAATTATGCTTGAAGAAATTTAAATTTGAGCATGCGCAAAATGAAGTAATTTGTGAAGTATGGAATTAATAGTCGACCACTTAAAGCCTAACTCGCACATTCCCTGCAAATTTCATCAAAATTGGAAGAAAACTGTTGAAATTAGGCTCGTCCAAAGCGGAATACAATCTCACGCATGCGCAACAGCTACTAATGATAGAATTATGTTGAAATTACCAAGGAATGATCAAACTAACCTCTTTCACCTATCCTTCAAATTTGAGCGAGATTAGACGACGCGGGCTTGAGAAAAATATGCTTGATGGAATTTACGTTTGCGCATGCGCAGATTGAAGTATTGATTTGGGAACTACAAAGCTCACCTTCACCCCAACCCGCACATTCCAAGAATATTTCATAAAAATTGGTTGAATAATGTGGAAATTAATCTTGTTACAAGGATTTGTGGAAACACGACAGACATACACACATTTTACACAGACGCACATAAACACACAGAAAGACACAGAACGAAAGTTGTTCAAAATGGTCAAATACGCAAAATGCGAGTGGAAATTATGCCGCTGTAATAAAACAAAACCCGTTTGATTTTAGAGGAGACTACAACTTTTCCATCTCTCAAAACAAAAAACGATGCTTCCGCTACCTACAAGTAGATTTGGGAGCAATTTAAGAAATAAAATTTAGCATTTAGGTACCAATATGTCACTAGTAGGTACATCGCACGGTCCATATTGTCCTTAAACTACACCAATGTTGTTACTACACCGAGCCACAACATTGGGCTCAAACATAACTTTAATGTGGGTGCCAAGCCATGCAGGTATTCACGTCAATGAGTGTGCTGATGCCCTAGCAAGGAGAGCCATTGGTGATGACTTCATCGAAATGCGCATTGAGGATCAAATCTCCTACATGCAGCATAAAGCCAATTCCTTCTGGCTCGAGCAATGGTAGGGCGAGGTCACTGGTATACGTGGAATCCTTCAGGACCTTTGCCCGGTTGATCCTTTTGTGACCCACCTTCCAAGGAGGGACCGAATAGTGGTCAATCGGGTAGAAACTGGCCATACCCGTCTTACTCACAGACACCTGCTAGATCCAGGAGCTCGTGATTTCGTGTGTGGGAGATGTGGGGGTGATTTGTCTATCCGCCACTTTTTGGACGATTGCCCAGCCCTCATCAACCTCAGCGTCCAGCATTCACCCCCCTCAGTGGGTGGATGTTCCCAGTTGGTGTACCTGAAAGCCACTGAGCTTTACAATGAACTGTGATATTCTGATCTGTGATATATTTATTTATTTATGTACATCTAGGCATAGGTACCTTCATTTAACTAAGATGTTAGTATTTATCATTATATATTTATCAATACACTGCCAAGGAAATGGCACATGAGCTTCCTCGTGACCTTCACAGTACGTCACCATTAAATTCCAGAAAACTGGAAACGACCGGTTCTGGCATCATGGAATTAATAAGGTGGGAAATTGGTGGGAAAATCTGACCGAAATCCGTTCACGATTAAATCCCAGACAACTAGAAACAACCGGTTCTGGCATCAGGGAATTAATAAGGTGGGAAATTGGTGGGAAATCTGACCGAAATCCGTTCACAATTGCCTGAGTTATGACCGAAACATGAAAATGTTGTTTGCGCCTGCGCAGAGGCTACCGTTGATTCGATCATGACGGAACTGATAGGGGACCATGTAGAGCTATACCCGCACGATCCCTAAAAATTTGAAGAAAATTGCATCAAAATTGTGGAAATTACGGCTGTTGCAAGGACCGTAACAAGAATATTTCGTTCACGCATGCGCAGAGCGTACCGCTAATGCAATTATGATGATTGTCTTATGGGACCTCAAGGGACCTTACCCACATCATCCCTGAAAATCTGACCGAAATCCGCTCAACATTGACCGAGTTATGACCGTCACAAGGAATTCACGTTAGAGCCTGCACAGAAGCTACCGTTGATTCGATCATGATGAAGTTGATAGGGGACCATCTAGAGCTTAACCCGCACGATCCCTGAAAATTTGGTTAAAATCGGATCAAAATTGTGGAAGTAATGGCTGTTACAAGGAAATGTGGACGGACAGACAGACAGACACGGAACCAAATTTGTTCAGGAGGCTCTGAAACGCAAAATGCGAGTAGAAATGTTGATTTTGGACCAAAAAATTTTTTTTCATTTCGAAAGTGAAAGCAAAGTTTCCGCTGCCTTACAATCTCGGAAGCAAAATTCAGGGGGTTAAAAAATTTGTTTTCTTGGTCGATTACAAAGGTTTATTATTGAAAAGAATAATCCAAAATGATATCACTTAATTCGAAATAACTAGGCTTTTCCGTGTTGAGTAGGAATGTTATAGTTGGGATTTCTGATTCGCTAACGAGTTGAATGGGAATTTGTATCAGGCGATTCGTTTATAGGAAACTTTTTTCTTCCGATAGTCAATGACAGGCACCCGACTAGTTGATAGGCCATGTGGGGAAAACCCCCGCCGTTCGCCGTGAGGCAGGTCGGGAGCCGGAGTGACTCCGCCAGGAAGCAACAAAGGACCCGCGGGGGGGTTCCCCTCCGTCGATCTCCAGGACCGAAGTTCGCCAGGACTGAAACGTCCTCCCCCCCTTTCCGCCACACAGGACTCCGAAAGGGGGGTGGAGGAACCGGGGCGTCCCCTGGCGAAGGGGGCCGCCTCCCCCAGGACACCGCCGCCAGGGGTGAGGCGGACGGGGCGGGGGGAAGCATACTTATACCGGCCAACCTCCCGACGTCCAACCACAAACCATCCAGCAGTCGACCAGTCCTGTCTTGCGAGCCCATAGGCGTTCGTTTGCCGACGAGACCTACCCCCCCTCGAAAGGAATTTTTTGTATTCGCTTCCAGTTTAAAAGTTTTTCTTTTATTTGGGAGTAATTTCAAGAGACGAAATTTCCGAAGTTCAAATTTAGTCTTGCCGGTAAATCTTTGAAGGAAAATCCTTATTTTTTCCCTTCAAACGCCCAACCAAACGTTTTTGCGGCTCAACTCGTTCAGGAGGATCCGAAGTGCTGGAGTTCTCAACTTTCGCCCTTTTTAAATTCGCTCGTGAAGAAGAACAAAGAAAACGCGTCAAGATGATGGCCGTAGCTGCAGCCCAGAAGAACAGGGAGATGTTCGCCATCAAGAAATCTTACAGCATTGAGGTAACCATCTTCAATACACAACTCACTAAATAACCCTCTAATATAGAAAACATTAATTACGCAGATTACTTCGCAAAAGGTACATATGAAAAGCCAAAATTTTCAATTTTGAAAAATACATTTTTTGAAGATTTTGAAGAATATTCAAAATGTCGAGATAATTAGTTTCTGATTGAAATTTATCATAAAATCGCAGTATACATCAAGGGCATTTCGCCCCAATCTTATGAATCTCATTTTGCCTCAATTTTTCTTATCAATCTCATTTTTTCAAAATGACTGTTACAAAATCAAATTTTCAGTGGAAAGGTACCAAATTGATGATGTAATTCCATTAAGACAAAAGCACCGAAACCAAGTCTCATTCGTCTTCCCTCCAACTGTTTTCAATCACTCTATCTGCGTCCCAATTATTCACTAAGTAGTTTCCATGGATTTAATTAAAAGGTACTATACTCAAAAGTATTTCAGCAAATACGTACTATAACGAAGGTTTCAAAATTTAAATTCGATAAAATAATCATACGGAACCGAATATAAAGACAGAACAAAATATATTTAATATGGAAAAATAGGTTTATTAACTACAATAAATTTACTACAGATTTTTGCGGTTCCAGTATAAAGTTCACTGCAGAGGATTTTGTACTTTTTGCGAAGAGATTTCCTCAAATAACCCGTAAACTATGAACAATTTAAACATCAACTAAATTTTAACCATTTAGCGAATAAACCAATAAATTCACAATGTTCAACAATTCAACAATTCACGTTCCAGCCTGAGAATTTCGTCACCAATGGAATTGATTTACGATGAATAATTTTTGGGTTATGATTTTTCAAAGTTTTACCCACAAATGACATCATAGTAGGAAGTGCAGTAGTGATGAGTGATTACGTCACCATTAGGTATATCAAATTTAGAAATATTATGAAGATCAAACTACATAATGTGGACAGATCATAATTCTCGGGAAGGAATAATTTTTATTTGTGTAATGAATAAAAAAATACAAATTATATCTAGTTTTTTTGAATTACCAACATTTTTCAGATCTTCATTTAAAGCTCATTATTACGGAATTTACACTGAATGTCTCTCACAGAGAAATTAACGAAAAAAAGTCAATGACTTACAGTTACGTAATTTATTACAATAATAAAGAATCAGGGTGTTCAAAAATAGGAACTGAGTACATAATGGACGAACTAGGCTGTCCGTGAATTGAAGGAAACAGCAAATCGGGATTTTTCAAATGCTTTGTGATTGTAATGACGAAATATTCACGATTTTCCATCCCTTGTTCAGACACTATATATAAAATTCCAACTTTTTTTTTTCGTATGATTCTTGAATTAAAATTAGTTTTAAATAGCACCTGGTCATTTTTTCACATCTAATTAACTGGGTAACTGTGCCAAGTATTCACTTACCACAAATGTTCCTGTCGAGATAATTTAACCCTTAATAAATACGTGAATAGATTAGAAATATTATTGATAGAAATATTCTATATAGATATAGATAATATTTCTATTCTATAGAAATATTATCGCTATATTTTAACGTTTGAAAGCATGTACGTGATTGTTACTAACTAATTTAAAAAATACTAATCTCCATTACAGTATAACATCAATTTTATCATGTCAATTCATCTTCATCACTTGTGATAAAGTTTTTGTTCTTTCCATAAGCCCGAGTTCAGTGTAATTATCTTCACGAATCAGATAAATGGGTGAAATCATTACTGTAAAGATTCTGCAGAACTACCACTTTTGTCAGATTGAAGTTTCATTCCTTATTCATTTTTTTAAAAGTAAATTATATTTTTGAAAAAGATGATGTTATGATTATGTAGGAATTCAAGAAACTTCCTCCAATAGACTAAAAGTAAATTTCATTCGCACAATCACAGTTCTGTTATGTTGGATAAATTCGAAATGAAGAATTCGATTTGTGGACAATCAACTGCACTCAATTAAGAATCCACTAATATCAAGTTTACGTCAAAAATCCCTAGTTCGTCGTAAAACGAGAGGTGTCACAGCACCGTGGGACTTCTCAAGAGGGGATGAATGGAGTTTTCTGATATAACAGGACCCGTTTCAGTGCCCTTCATGCTGACTCATATCCATCATATTGCACCTTTCTGGAAAGCTCATTTTCATTGCAATTGAATGTGCCAGAGAGCAACAGACCTGGAACTGTTAGGCTGGTGGGAAACTACCAGCGTTTAACGCACGTCTTGCGGGTTTCTGGTTCTTCCGGAACTCGCCAGCGGGAGCCGCGGCATCTCATTACGCGAGATCTCGTGAGCCGCTTGACCTTGGGCTTGAGTCAAGGCCCGTTTATTTTATTAACTCTCGGTCACTTTCGTTTTCACCTTCCCGCATCTCGATATGCGAAGGCGAAACCGATAAAGACCCACATGTTCGCCAAAGGAGATTTAATCTACATTGATATTCAATAAAAATACACCAAAGATTGAAATCAGTCACATTTTTGGAAATGATACTCAAATCAAAATTCAGTCAAAACTGCAGTCACTTTCAAAATATTGTAATCAATCGATAAATACCCCATGTTTACCAAATCTCCTTTGACATTCAGTAAAAATATAGTAAAGACCGGAACCAGTCACATTTTCGGAGATGAAATTCAAATCAAAATTTAGTCAAAGCTGCAGTCACTTTCAAAAGACGACAATCTATCGATAAAGACTTCCACATTCGCCAAATCTTCTTTGACGTTCAGCAAAAATACAGTAGAGATTGAAATCTGTCACATTTTTGACGATGCTACTCAAATTAAAATTCAGTCAAAATGCAGCCAAGATGCAAATTAGTCACTTTCTAGAAGACGCCAGTCAAATCAAAATTCAGTCAAAACTGCTGTCACTTCAAAATAAGTTATGTAATATGTTAATCTATCGATAATGAACCACATGTTAGCCAACTCTTCTACTGTAGACAAAATGGAATTAGGTTGTCGACGACTCTCAACTCAAAATGTAGCCGAAGTGCTGTTTCTAGTCACATAGAATGAACATTTCGATCGCATTGGATTTAAGGTGATTATCAGATCAAATTGGATGATCATCAAAGACGCAAATTTGTTCCAAAATAATCAATGTTCCCACAGATACAGCTGTTCATATTGAAGAATTATCTTTGAAAGTGAGTTTCAAAATGCGAAATTCCAATGATAGCCTGTGCTTGTTTAGGAGGGTATTGCTGGTTTTTTGTCTTAGTAGTAGGGTTTCAAAGAAATTATTGTCTTGATTCTGGTCGAAATCACAGCTGCGGCAGCCTTAGACAGGCACTACAGTAATAGGCGACCACAAGCGGTCGTTCTTTTTCAGTAACTGGACCAAGTTCACTGTCGTTACCCGGGAACTCACGCCTGGTAAATCTGCGGGCCGACAACAATCGAAACGGCGCGGCAGGTTGGAACAAGACGTAATTGCCCGGTTTAGAAGGACAATTATCCTGATTGGTCTCCTGAGCGAGACCAGATGGGAATGTTTGGATAAGAAAGACATTCTACCGTCCGGAGGACATTGGGGTGTCCGAGTAGGTCAGCGGTGCGGCGATCGTATCTATCTGCCGAGTCCTAGAGATGCACCTTCTTGAGAGCCCAGTTTGAATAACTTTCCAAGGCCTCCATCTGATGTAATGCGACCTTCCTTGAGGATTCTTCTTCATTTCTGCAGATTCTCATTCCAGAATGGTCGTTACATGCCAACATAATCGCAAAACAATATTATCGTAGAAACCTTGAAAGCTATCGGTTCCAATCCAATCATATTTTTATATATCCATAAATTCGAATTAGAAGATTTCCAACTCATTATAAAACTTCGACTAAATTAAGAGATATTAACTCTTATTGAATTATTATTGGAGTTGTGTAATAGTTTTGAAAACAATGCGACATCCCTCATATATGGGATTGGAACTGAAATAGTATCTTTGAAAAAACAGATAAATTGATTATTGATCTCTCACTCTTTCTCTTAGTGGTATAGACTCTCAACATTTCTCATACATCATTCAAATAATCCGGTTATGAGGTTAGTTTTCAAACACTTTCACATTCAATAATTATAGAGTTGAAAAAAATAAATAAAAAAGTAGAAATGGAAAATAATTTTTTTATGACGTTGTTTCTGTGTTTGAAAGAACTTTTTCGCAACACATAAAATTCCCGTGCGCTTTCGATAGAGGTGTTTGGGCATTATGTTATTGTATAGGTGGTTCTATGCACCAAATGTTTGGATCTTGGGATACAGAATTCGTACTTACGGCACTAACAATAAGCCATTGCTAAGGAATGCATATTGAACCTGTTTCCATAACAGTTCTTCTCGATACTATTGTATTAAAGATACTATTTGGCATCAAAACATAATTTCACCCAATTCAGAATCCAAAAGAATAATCCCCAGTACACATGAAAGATGAGATTTTAATAATTCACGAATCCTAAATTGGATGTTTCTTCTTGATACTGCAAAGAAAACTTTTGATGCCAGAATCCAGTTTATTCAGCTTGTCCTCCTCCCGAATCGTGAGCCCGCATGCAAATAAGGTTTTCCCTCGAAGGAATTTTCCGTAATCTTCCTCAGTGGCGTCTAAATAGACTGTTTTGGTCTGTTCTTTCACTGCCAGAGTTAGATAACAAGACTTTTCGAATTGCAAGCAGAACACATAATGTCCGTTGTTTATTTCGATATACTTTTTGTGTAATATGTTGAAGGAAATGGATTTGAAATTGATAGACGTAGATACCTAAATAGGAGTTAGTGAATCATTCATTGTTAGATCAATGCGCATAAAACGTCGAATGTCATTACGTAAGAGATCATTACATCGTTCCAGATCGTCAGCAGGTTCAAAGAACTGGTTTTCCTTTATCGAACGACTCGCGAACTTTTTTCTCAAGCGGCCCCAGTCTTTTGAAGATAATTAGGAAAATAAAGGATTTCCCGATAAAACGTGTGACATTGAGTTTCAATTATCTGATTCCGATCCATTCAGAAAAAAGTTGCATTCTTCGATCCAATTCGTTTTTTCCCCGCATCACTGGAGTGAACAGAGAGTTCTCATTAACGATCGTAGAGATTTTAATTCTGTCTGAAGGAATATTTTTTGTGATCTCTCCGCGTGAGGTTTTACTCTATTTTCCCCAGTCCTTCCGAAGACAATAAGTCGGGTGTTTTGTACCGCTGTGGAATTTCTTGTCGCTCAAAGTGGTTGCGTAACGTCGGATTCAATTGAAAGTAATTATGGAAGGTTAGTTCTGAGTTGGAGGAGTATTTCTTATTTCAGAAGGTCAACATTTGATTGGTAAATTATATAATTTTTACATACATAACACCTGCATCGCTTCACATTTCAAACTTAATTTTATGATGGGTTTTTACAGTAAACGGATTTGAATCAACAGAAATGTTCCCCCGATAATAGTTCCATACACGTCCGTGAGTTGCTCATTGATATGCTCAAAAAACCATCTCCAAATCTTACACTGCGTTAATCTCTCTTTCTCAGCCTACTACTTCATAAAATGTTGAAAAATGCGTTCGGTTTATGTACAACCCCATGATAATATGATATCTCGACATGCTCGTATTCCAAAGTATACATAATATGCATTATTGTTCCCCTTAAAAGCAAATATTTAAAGCAAATTTGTGCAGAGATAGTCTGATTGAACTTTATATCTGAATTTCCGCTCCTGTATGTACATGGGAGTTATATATTGCATATTAGGTAAAGTTCTGGACAATATGTTGAGAAAACCGGAGGTAAAAGCAACAGGCTGCTGCTATGAATTTGTTCCGTATGGAAGGAGATGATTTTCCCTCCCACCAAAAGGGGATATTCCAAGGTGAATATTTAGACCGGGAGAGTCGCTTACTTCTCAAAAAGGGAAAAATGCAGGGGAAGAGATTTACCAATAAAAGCCCCAGTGTGTGCTTCAGATCCAAGGTGCTCAGGTGTTCCTCAGCTTAACTCCGGAACCTTATTTCCGGAGCAGGGATACTTTTAAAAAGCCCTACAGGGGCGAGTAAATCAAAAAAGAGCCCTTTTCCCTCGAACTTAACCGGAGCGAGGTATATTTGAAGAAGGGGTGGACGATGTAGGTAGACTCATAAAACTCGAAGGCGTTTACTGCTCCTTCTAATTTATGGGGTTTTACCTTCCAACTTGAGTAATTGAGCCCCTTTCTCACCTGAGTTCGTTTTCAAGGACTTCAAAGATATTTTGACGATTTCCTGATAGAATCGTTATTTTCTTTTGCCTGATATCATTTGTAAATAAATAGCATCAATAATATAAATAAAATTTACGATACATTGCGGTGTTACGAGTAAACCAAATGGTGGGTTATCAAAAGGACCACTTCTTGAGGGTATATAGGTCTGGAAAAGAGGTCGATGCAAGCTCAAAAAATGAATTATACAGTAGGCAGGATTTAAGGGATATGGTGGATTTCTTGAAGCTCTAAGAAAGTCGGAAATGATGAAAAAGCTTGCCGCCATTGTTGAACTGCATTGAAGGGACGGTAGCTTCTTCGTTTAGCAACCTTTTTTCGTTACATGGTGTATTGTGAGATTCTTTGGGCAGTTACCGGTATTGTTGAAAGCAATAGACGTGACGCTTTGTGGTTGTTCCATTAAGACGAGTCCCTGGGGCGCTTTCGGACGGATCTTTGACGAAGAAGGTTTGACTTACTGAACCGCGCAAAACAAACAAAATTAGCGTTAAGTTCCTCGGTTCCAGAGGGGACTCGTCTGTTTGCTCCGGTTTCCGCGAATTAATTAAGTCTCCCAGGGGCCTGGGGGGTCTTTTGAGCGTGTTGGAGCTGGGATGCTTTGACCGGGTCTCTCAGCTGAGATACCACCAGGGATGGGACAATTTCACCGAGCCGATGAGACAATGGTACATCGAGCCTGCCGCCGACAGGGGTATAGGGTGTTGATGAAGAGGCACATATCGACTTCAACATCACACCACACTCCTTCCCCTTGATTGACACATAATCAACGTATTTCCTCTTCCTTGATATCCCAGTATAATATAATCTGCTTTTCACATTTGCCAGGATCGGTAGGTAACACTTTTTTGTCTCCTCTCAACTGATGACAGTTGAGTATCGGATTATTTTCTCATCGAAAACCAACCAAGCTCTTACAAAAATAACGTTATGATACAAAAACCCAGTTTCCTCTACACAAAGTATTTCGCATCACTCTCCCACTATCTACTAAATTAAGGAGTTGCATACGAGGTTTCGAAAAGATCCATTAAAGTAAAATCATATAATTAACCGCAATTTGATTCAACCAAAACTGGGATACAACTTGATTTGAACAATACATATTCAGTGAGGGTTGGAAACTAGCTTCTAGTTAATTGCCCAAACTCTCCTGTACCGTTTTACTACATATATACACGAGAAACCATTAAATTCGAGTATAGACAACGAAATTCAATCTCAAGAATCAAAATAGACCATTCCTGAGCAGAACCGGTATAAAGTCTGAGTGTCCTAATATAGCTATTAGTATACCTATTACTGCAGAGGGATAGTAACTTCTAGGCGTTCGTAATGTTAGTATCCGAAAACCGCGAGATTTTAATTAGCAATTCAGATGAATTGCCTCATATCACGAAACTCTTCATTTTTGTCTATATAATAATAACAAAAAAGAAGAACCCCTTCCTCACTGTTCGTAATTCACGCCCTTGAAAAAACCACTCGCTCGTGACCTACCTAGTTTTCAAACTAACCCACGTGGTATCTATGTCACGGCTAAGCTCCTATTATAGCCGGCCCGGGCGAGCTGGACTTCGCATTATCTCGAAAAATCTATCGTCCCCTCGAACGCCTTGGTATGAATGCTTCAAATTCCAGCCCCGTCAACTTTCGTAGGTCGTCTCTCAAACATCAACAAATCCAAGGTTTTGGTTACCCGTCGCGCTTCCGGTGATCGATCTGATATCTCGATAAATCAACCAATCACAGTAGTTTCACTAATGAGGCGACCGATTTTGAAACCTTTTCTGACACAGGAAGGTCAGTCACTTCCCGATCCTTCCAGCTCTGGATTCAAGGTCCCGCCCTCAAAATGTGAATAATCGCTTTTTTTGTTAACCAATTACCATAATCGTGTCCGTTTTTACCTTAATTGCCACGCTTTGTTCCTTTTTTGTCCTCTACTTCATCTTCTTCTTCAAAATTAACAACTTTCCGATACCCCTTTTCAAGGACGGGTTTAGCGGTGCAGGGGCGCGGCACAAGGTTAACAGGAATGCCTTTGAGCGGTCCTCGTAACCTGCAATTTTTTTCCTCTCTATTCCAGTTCTTCTGGGCGTTTTTCCAAGATCCAACGGGTGGTTGGAATCCAATCAAGACCAACCTGCTGTCTCATGTATCACCCACAATGGCCGCATGTGATTCACGACGCTCACCGAGCCTCGTAATTACTGTTGAAAACCGCAAGTTAATTTTTTTAACCCGCACTTTATGATTCACCCATCTTTTTACATTTCCTTATTGTGTGGGCTACAAAGAAGCCGATTGTTCAGAGTAACGTGGGCAGCACTCATTATTCGTTCTACAAACATAATGAAACAATGGCTACCAGAATCTCCTACGTCACTCCATCCATTACGATCAGAGTAACGACTCTAAACATGAATGGAAACTGGATTAAATTCATACTCAAGATGTTTCTCTACAAATGCGAATTCGTAATCAATCAAAGACCCATTTTCACTGATTCATGATCATCAACAATGATCATCTGCACCACCTTCATCGGTCCGTCCATAACCAACGTCCAGTCATGACTCTGACGTGGAAACCAGCCCTGAACATAGAAATAAAACTAAATGCAATCCATGATTTCAATTCACACTCATAATGCAGCACTATGAATGCAAGCCATGAATCAATCAAATACCCTTTTTCAATCAACTTACTAGCACCATAAGTAATGATCGTCGGTGCCACCCTTACCACTATGCTCCCATTAGGCACTGATGCCACGAATCTGATTCACCGGGCTTAAGTAAAGAATGAACATAGGATCTCATTGATGATATCAACTCATACTCATGTTGTAACCCTACAAATGCAAAATCTTCGTCAATTTAAGTACCATTTTCAATATATTTGGGTTGTACATTTTTAGTTTGATGTTTCAGAATGGCTACCCAGCGAGGAGGAGGTCTCTGGTCGATGACGCTCGTTTTGAAACGATCGTTGTCAAGCAGACCAAGCAAACCGTCCTCGAGGAGGCAAGGAACAGGACCAACGGTAAGTCAATTCTTGACAGTAAATATCCACATATTTCAAATCATTTCAAGCCTTTTCTCTAGTAAGAAAAAAAGTTACATCCTATTATTTGGTGAATCTTGATATTTTGATAAACTATTGGAATGTGAATGACCAGAAATTGAATATTCGCTTACCATCGTTCTCGCAACGTAGATTTAGTCGATTAGTGCAAATTTTGTTTGATGTATCTCAGTTATTTTGATCATGCATGGATTGTTTCCTGTATTTTACTATCTTTTATAATATTGCATGTTTTTAATTGCATTTTCATTCCTTCCCCATCAGATAACATCAGCAACGTTGAGATTATTCCACAGCAAAAAACCGGTAAGCTATGGTTCTTTGTTTCAATCCTATTTTATTTCCTTCAGTTATTCTCTTTTATTTTATACCGATAATTTCATGTTTTGCTTCTAATATCCCAATACTATGGAGGAAGTTATATTTTATTATTGGAGCATTCAGATTGGTATTTATTTCGGGGAACATATCAAGGTCAATATTCGTATTCTCGAATCTTCATTCAATTGTCGTAAATAACGACATAATTTCGTGTGAATGCATAACTGAAAAAATTACAAAAATACTTATCGGTGGTTCTGAATTTTATTAACGATTTTTTTTTTTTTTTGATGATGAATTGAGTGGTACAAGGCAGAGGGTTCAAGCCACAAAAGATGTCAATATGAAACAGTGAGTCTCGATATTCAAATAATCCAATTCTGGATAGTAGAATATCTCGATTTTCGTCCCAGGACACTAAGCTTTATGTACCTAGTATTCATTCAATCGCTGTTAACCTCCAGTTCCGTTTAATGGGATCTCTAAGGAATGGGAATTTAATGGAATCGTAAAGCCGTTATATGGTAGGAGCAAGCAACCGCGTCGTAAAGATTCTAAAACCGCAGGAGAAATTGGCCTTTCGGAGCGTGGCCTGCGGTGGTGGAGGTGTGTGCTTCCCCATGTTCGACGGCCGAGACGGTCACTGTCATTGTCAAGGTCCTCTAGAACCAGTCATTGACTGTCTTTGCCCAAAACGAGTAAAACAACCGCGATTTTGACGAATAAAATAGCGAATAAATATGTCAAAAACAATGGGGATCACTAAATAAATAACTAAACTGCCTTTGAATTATAAAGGTGCTCAATCGATAACTTACTTTCCTTTAGTAGAACTAACCGCTATTTCGTCTAATAAATACAAGATATATTACAATTCTTCAGTTCGAAAATAAAAATCCTTACTTGTTAACATAACGTAATACATGTGGAAGTCGGGGGAGGCTGAAGGCCATACTATACTACAACCTATCCATTCCATGTCGTAATTCACCGTAGTATTGTTCCAAATATAAACATTATCAGGGGTAAATGCCAGCCTAGTGCCTGATTCATAGTTCCTTTTACCCTCTTCCTTGCCAGTATTATCTAAGTCTTTAATTTACCTTCATTAATTTGGTTTCGAAATTATTTTCATTATTATTTCGTTTCACATATACGCAGATGATCTCAAGAAAATCATCGACGCTACCAAAGAGAATCACGAAGTCAAGCCAGGTACATACTCCCATTATCACCTTCTTTGTCGTCCAGTTTTCGTTTTCATTATCATTATTTTAAGTTTTTTCTTATTTTTTTGTGTGCATGGTATTTGATCGATTCGTAACGCATTTTTTGTCTTTCCTTCTGTAGTCGAAATTGATGAAGAAGACAAGGAAAATGCCGCTCCACCCAAACCCAAAGGTAAGCTACCTTCAAAAAATTACTCATTCGCTTTTTATAAATAATTATCAAGTACCTACTTATCCCCATTCTATCAAATCTATTTCCCGATATCTCCATATTTATATTAACATGAGTACTGAATGTTAGGAGATGTTAAAGGAAGTAATTGTATATCTCATTTCGTGAAAAATTCCACAACTGAACAGATTACGTCAGTTCTGTATTGTAAGGAATAAAAATAGCGAAAAAGGAGTAAAATGAGATTTTTCGGGTAGTGAAAAGCAAGCAAGTAATTGTGGATGGGGTTATGTAGAGAAGGAGTAGGGATAATGACCTCTCTCTTACTGGTCTAACAGTGCTCTCTACATCTGTAACCCCCAACCTCCGCCCCAATGCCTTCCCAATCATCTTCTACCCCCCTCGAGGGACGGATGAACAAATTGTTCCCCCACCACCACCACTTCCACTTTGCCCCTCACTTCCCCACCCGTTCACCGCTTTTCACCACTACAATAGAAGATCAGGAAATTGCCGCCCCCAGGCCCTTTTCGCAGATTCCCATTCTATCTCTCTCGTGCATCTCTTTCATCGGTAGATCCCCCAGAGCCCTTCAACGGGTGGAACAGCGCTTTGCCAACACTTAACTGGCCCTCAAGAAAAATTTATATAGATGACGTCTTGGGGCTTTTTAAATGTCCATTTGCCATTCTGAATGGCTCCCTCATTGATTCGATTCAGTTCCTTCAATTCAATTTTGCTGTACTCCACCCTCAGCGGTTCTAAACTTTTTTAGATAATTGTTCACGTGCATTAGTATATCTATGACTTGCGTGAAGTTCTCTATATCCCCCCAACCTATAAATCAATCACATGATTATTCACACTGGGTCCATACGACAATGATCTGATCAACATTTATATGCCACATTGGCTATTCTGATTCAATGGCATTGCTAGTGAGATAGTACAGAATGCCATTTGATGGGTGGATTAACTTGTTATAGACCATGGATTGACCGAAGAAGAAGTCATCCTCAGCAATGCTGCCAGCGAATCAAAAGACGCTGAACAAACTGTTCAGAGAGCTGCCCTCGTCCTTAAACTCAAGGATGGAATTGGCTCTTTGGCCAGAATTCTCAAGACCATCGAAGTAAGTTGTGAAATATATTCGTGTGCTTGGTCACACTATGAAAATTGTATACATATTATTTAACTTGTAACATATACTTTTGCCTAATTCAACTATTGAACTTTGTTCGCAGAACTTCAAGGGAACTGTTGTCCACTTGGAGTCCCGCCCATCCAAAGCCATTGGATCTCAATTCGATGTCCTCGTCCGCGTGGACATGTCTCGCCAAAGCCTTCTTCTTCTGATCAAATCCCTGCGTCAAAGTTCGGCTCTTGGAGGAGTTACTCTACTCCAGGAAAATTCCATCGATGTCAAGAGTGAGTAATAGTTTTTATATCTAGAGTGTTCTCTCAGAAATTATATCAATCCACTGCCGAATTTGAAATATACATAAAAAAAGGAAAATTATCACAGTAAAAGTTCTTCCTCCTACCTTGATTCTTCTTACCACTCCACTCATTCAAGTTCTCTAATTTTAACATAAATCTTTAAATTGGATTTCAGGCCCTTGGTTCCCACGCCACGCTAGGGAACTTGACAACTGCAACCACCTTATGACCAAGTACGAACCCGAATTGGACATGAACCACCCTGGCTTCGCTGACAAAGTCTACCGTGAGAGGAGGAAGACGATCGCCAACATCGCTTTCGACTACAAATAGTAAGTTGGATTTTGTGGCACCCATAGATTTCATATATTAGAATCCTAACTAATCTGGAGATCATCTCAAACTTAAATATATTCTTACCTACTACCATGGTGAATAATCGAAAATGGTGGACTGAGTAAAGACCACCTTACAACAATTATGCAAGATATCAACAAATTTTCGAGGTATCTCTATAATATTCTCTTGAGGGTTGATTTAATTTACAATTTTCTTATTATCGATCAAAGATGAAACAATTCCATTGTTAGTTGAAATATAGCGTTAATACTCCTTTCAAAACAGCAATTTTTAAATTAGAATTGATCGACATAACATTATTCCGTTTAAACCTTTCAACACCATCAATGCCTCCTCTCTCCAGTGCACCTAATTTTGTATTATGCACTTATTGAAAATATCTGCTGAAGATATTCTCTGCCTTGAGCACTTTCTTGCTTCAATTGAATCTAGCTAATTAATTACTTTCAATTATTTTTTAGCGGAGACCCAATCCCAAAGATCGACTACACCAGCGATGAAATCGCTACTTGGGGATCAGTATTCAACACGGTCATGGAACTCATGCCCAAACACTTCTGCTCGGAGTACCAGGAAGCTTTCAGTAAACTTCAGGCTGAAGGCATCTTCCGCCCCGACAAAATCCCTCAGCTGGAAGAGATGTCCGCTTTCCTGAAGAAACACACTGGATTCACCTTGAGGCCTGCTGCTGGTCTTCTCACCGCCCGGGACTTCTTGGCCAGCCTTGCTTTCAGGATTTTCCAGAGCACTCAATACGTCCGACACACCACCACTCCCTTCCACACACCCGAACCGTAAGTGTACCTATCAGTAATGTCATGTCATTAAGATTGCATAGGATATGATATTATAGGCAATCCAAAATTTACGCTCCACCAAACAACAAGCGCTACTAATCATAAGTTACATAGTAGTTAGCTCAATTGGAGTTCCTGCAATAACTATTCAAAAAAAGCTTTGGAAATATTCTAGGTTCATTATTTATGAAGGTGTATTGAGTGGCCCAAGAGACTACTTAAAGAGTTTTCAGTGGAATAACTAATGGAATAACATTAATATTTCACAAGCTTCACCATATAACCTTTCTTCTAAACATTCAAAATATTTTCGATGAACATAAAGGAATGAAGCTCGACTGAGAAAAAATGTTGAGCGCTAATACTAGTTTCCATCATCGTTGAAAACTCATCAATCTAGGTGAGCTAAGGGAAATGATACAATAGCAAAAAATAGACGGTGAATCATGCTCCAATGAAAAAAAAGTCTGGCGTATTTTATATGGCAAAAAAACTGGCGGGAATTGAGATTTCTCTTCCGTGACATCAATTTTCATCCTCAGCTCTAATTGAGTCGTGATTTCTTTTCTCTCTCAGGTAACTTCCTTATTACTGAAGTTGATTTCGCATGAACCAAGTTCAAGATTGCATAAAAAAGAGTGTCGGGCTCAGGAAAAAACGGAGTTTTTACTTTGTCAGAACAAGATTGAAAATGCAACATCTATACGACTAATTAGTGCATATTATGTGGATTAGGAAACTCATTCGCACTTTGACTTCTCTCAAGCTGGCGGATATTAGTTATTACTCGGATGACGTGGAAGACCCTCGGATAAGTAGGGAGCAGATAGGTAGGAGACAAAATAACGCGATTACCCGTCGTCACTTTAATGAAGAACAAGTTTCCATTATAGACCCTTCTCCGTTGCCTTTGGCGTCAATTCGATTACTCCACCTCCTCGCCTCGTTCGCTTCGTCATCTTTCTGATTGAATTAACAGTTCGCCCGGAGGTTTGAGGGGCCTCCTTTATGGGGGTGGCGATATTGGTGACACTTAGGACGAGCAAAGTTTGAGGTGCCAATGGCCGAACTTTGCAATCGCAGTTTGACAGGTTCTGTGGCAAACATTTTCAAACACGGTTCGCCGAATCAAGGTTATGGTGACACTACACGTTGCTGCCCACGTTTCGTGATTGTACATGTATAATAAACTTCGTGATTGTAAAAAAAAAGAACCTGTTTCTAATTATCATTATCGCTCAACTTTCCAAGATAGTAGGTGCTAGTGTGCTAGTTACAAGCCATCATCGCCTATTGTCTCCAACTAGAATTCTGTTAATTATCTCTACTCAAACTCTTTCAAAGTTTGATAAATTTTTGATTAATATGATCCACTTTATAAGAACCAATTGCGCTGCCTCTCATTGGCTCTCGGGTATTGAGGAACATGTAAAATATATTATATTTGTGTCGCCTGAGATATGTTTAACATCAAGGAATATTGTACTAGTTAAAAACAGCATTATTCAGATTGACTTCTCCAGTTAATCATGAAGACACTGGATTGATAGCGCTCGATCATCCTACATTATCAATCTGTAGAAGATTTTGAATGATGATAATAATATACTCTATCGGTACATTTTAGCAGCCACATCATTTCTCGTTGAATTTATCGAATCATTTGCACGTTGAAAAATACATGTTTCGTACTAGTTCGGTCTGTTGAAGAGAAAAAATCGGAAATTGCGAAATAGCATGCTTAGCTTTTGATTCCTTAATTTGCTGATAAAATTATGCTGACAGCTATTATTGACATATGTCAAGAAGAATTGCTGTGATAACATGAATTTCAGTTGCGTGAAACTGGTAAATTAACAAAAGTATGGTTGATGTTTCAGTGATTGCATCCACGAACTTTTGGGACACATGCCACTTCTTGCCGACCCGAGCTTCGCTCAGTTCTCCCAGGAAATCGGTTTGGCCTCCCTCGGAGCTTCGGACGACGAAATTGAAAAGCTGTCCACCGTCTACTGGTTCACCGTCGAGTTCGGTCTCTGCAAAGAGAACGGCCAGACCAAGGCCTACGGCGCCGGTCTCCTCAGCTCCTACGGCGAGCTTCTCCACGCCATCTCGGACAAGCCTGAGCACCGTCCTTTCGAGCCCAGCAGCACAGCTGTCCAGCCCTACCAGGATCAGGAATACCAGCCGATCTACTACGTCGCTGAGTCCTTCGAAGACGCCAAGGATAAATTCAGGAAGTGGGTCTCCACCATGAAACGCCCTTTCGAAGTCAGATTCGACCCTCACACCCAGACCGTTCAGATCCTCGACTCCGTCGACCGGCTGGACAACCTCGTCAACACCCTCAACATGGAAATGCAGCACCTGACGATCGCTCTCAACAAACTTCGAGCCGGCGGTCTCCAGTAAATGCATCCATCCACCCTTTAAACCTTGAAATTTTACCAAAACACTACCCCCATCTCTTTCCTATACTAATAACTATGTAAATAGCGACTTCCCCTAACTTATACCCTATTTTTGTTGACTTTAGGGGATGACCCTTGTATGAACGGATACTGGAAATCTGTCTTCGATGATGAAGACTTTTTTCCAATCCCCCGTTCGAACCCCAAAACCTCGCCCAGTCTTTTCTTCAAATAACCCCATCATTCACTTCTTTCTTATTGCACTTCCCATCCCCTAAAATCAACTACATGACTATGTGTTCTTATCCAATCATTTCAATCACATTCTTCGACCAGTATTATCACCTTTATTAGCTGATAGTTTAGACGAATAGAAATTCAAGTTATTATAGAAACAAATTTATTTAAAAACAAAAAATTTACCTACCTTTACTCGTTACAGTAAGAGTGTACTTATTTTCATATCATTACTATATCATAGAGTTCCTTCAATTAAACGTAAAAATTCGTTGAAAAAAAGTGAAAAACTTTTAAAAATTGTAAATTTTATTTACGAATGTAAATTATATTTATATTAGATTAAATTATGTCTCTAGAGATTTATTGTTAGAGTTATCGTGCATTATTATTATTCTATTTATCAATTTTGAAAGCTTGTGCTCGTGAGTCCCTAAGCGTCGTTTCCCCTTGCCCTAGAGCCATTCGCTGTGAAATCTCTTTAAAAATATATTGCACTGCAAAAAAAACTTGTTCTGATATTTTTGTTTCCTATGTCTTTTATGTTGATACCAAATTCGTCTTATGGTAAAGTAAAATTTTATTTTCAATTTAAACTCTACAGTCATTTCTTGAAAGATGAGAAAGAGAACAGATGAAGCTCATGGATTAGGTAGATTTAAATTTTAACCATTATGACATACTTATTCCTCAGTACGATCTCCAATAATGAGCTTAACTCACCCCTCATCCTTCATTGAATTCTTCTCAATAGGCCCAATGTCACAAATGATCTCACCTGTTATCTTCCACAGGAACCGGTAGGCAGATAATTGTGATATTTGTTTAGCTAAACAATGAATTGACTTTGAAGTCTTCAGAAAAACAACTTGACTCAAGGAGGTCCCGATGAGTTAAAAGTAACTGTCTATTTACGGGTAGTTAACGCATTTTTAACGAGAGGGTTACGTGAGACCTTGACTTATATTAGGTAGGAAAAGAGGTAGTATTCCCAGTAAACTAATGGCAGTGTTGACAAGCCATTAATTCGAGATTCTCAATCTTGAAATATATATCGAGTGAGAATGATCACCACACCAATGGTTACAAGTGATAATAATCTGCTCATCTCTCCACGCATGTGTAAATATTTTGTTTTCAGATGAAATTCGACGAAGGCTTCTGTAACCTGACACATAAAAACACAAGGCGTACATTAACATTTCGGATTCCCCAAAGCCGCAAATAATATCATAATCCTATTTATTTCCTATTCAATGCAATACTCAGTTCAGAGTCGAAGAAATAAAGCCAAGGCTCAAATATATACTATTCTTAATAATACAAGTACCTATCTAAGACCATCAAAAACAGATCGTGGTGCCCAATTTATCAAAAGTATACAACCGTAAATAATTTCATAATACTTACTTAGGACAATTCTGCCAAAACAAAATAACAAAACCGAGAGTAATCGAGTTTGATTCACTGCTTCTGAAGGTTATTATGTTGAGAAAACAATTCAATGTGGATTATTTTTCATTAAATGAATCAATAAATTTTTATTGTAAACCAAGATTTGGTATAACTATTATCGTAATAATAATAGTACAGGGTGGCAGGGGATAAGTGGCGAAAAATTTTGTGTTTTAATCTGCATCGAAAAGGTAGGTAGTAAAATGCCGGCAACCGCATATTTTAATCTCAATCCGTACTCGAGATATGATTTTTAAAGTTTTTTTTTTTTTTTCAAGAAAACTGTGTTTTTTCCTTTTAAACTCAAATTTCTCCACTTTGCCTCATTTGATTTTAACTTTTGACCTCATTTTCGGAATCAGCATTGAGTTTTCTATAAGAATAATGTACCTGAGTTCTAAAAAGTACCATCCGAAGACCTTCACATCAGCTCAAACATTGACGATTTTGAAGAAATAAAATTTCTGAAAATCGTTAAAACTTCACCACTCTTCCAAAAACAATCTTGAAAACTGGCAAATCTCATGAAAACTGTTGCATATAATACTCTTTCCAACGGTATAATCAATTTTAATTTTACTTTGTTATTTAGGGGAGAAAATTATGTTTCAATGTTTAAAAAAATATGGGTTGTTCAATGGTTCAAAATTGTTGGTTTTCTCGAAAGATGACCCTCTAAGAACCTACGAGTATGGGGTCGGTTTTTTTGTATTTGTTCTCGTGTTTGTTATCGGATCGAATGGAAATGCTTGCAGATCTTTCCAACTACGTTATAATTGAGTTTTACACTCTAATTAACTAGTTTTACCCCATAAAACACATACATTTAAGCGTAACAAACAAACTAAAAATTTACGTGTTTAAGTGTAAAACTCGGTTATAACGAAGTTGGAGAGATCTACAAATGTTACCATTCGACACAGCGTGAAAAAATACATGTACAGACGGAAAATCTTATGTCACGAACAAAATGGCAAACATAGCCTCAGAATTTGACGCTAAACTCAATGTGGTGGACGGTATGAAGCCAACTTCCCAATACCCTGTCCTAGGAATTTCGAATGGAATCCTGGTTCAATTTGTAGACGAAAGTATACTATTGCTGAATACTTGTTAGCTAGGTACTGTTTTGGTATATTAATTTCGATAGGTAATATAAACCATTTTCTTCTTATAAACTTATTTGTTCAGGTTCAATATAAAGATAGATTATTGAGAATAGTAATGGAATAGAATGTGGGATGTTCCCATTAACAAAAGGAAAACTGTTTTCGTACGGGGTTCATTGAACTGCTTTTCATCCCCGAACTAATTCTACTAGTAACTACTATAAATTACTAATATACTAATGTACGATCTACAACTAATAACTAAGTACTAGTCTAGAACTAGAATTTTTATCCAGTAAGATGAATTATACTGGCTTAAAGCTGTTTTGGGAAGTGGAAGCCTGCATGACAATTTGATTTACATGGTCACGCAGGAAGCTCATTTTTAACTCCATAAACTTTCCAGTAGTTCAAAATCGAATTACAAAACCGAAATAATTATTGAGACCCATGGGCATCTGTTTCCTATACTCAGAAATGACATTTCAATATCAAGAGAATGAGGACGAGGAAGGACAAAAATAATAATTTTCCTTTTGCCATTATTGAGAGCGGTGATCCTGTTAATTCGGTATTCATTTTATCAATCACAAATCAATGCGTCATACGTCAAAGAGAAAATACGTCATTTGCTCACGGCTGCCGGATCTAGATGAATATCCACGAGCCACGGATCACGCATACTTTCTTGAGGCCTCATTGAGTTGTTTACTACAACTCATCATTAACTCATTCACCATCAGCCGGAGTTTTGTCCTTTAGCTAAATCAGAAATAAATCGGAAAATTTATTTTAAAGCGAGTTTCTTCCCATTCAGTGTTAACGATACGATATAACCCATTACCAAAGTAGGCATTCAACAACCGATGAGCGGAGGAAAACGTAATAGCTCAATATGTTTCAGCTCTTTAGAGTTGGCACACCTGCAAATCAATTTTTGAATGTTTCTTTTCTAATTTTATTTAATTTGGTCATTATCGATTATTGTAAATTAACGGGGAACGGTGGTTTCAATTGATTCTGAATTTATTCCAGTTTGATCATCGTTCACATATCGAATTCGCTTCATTTCATTATATATGTATATATATATTTTTAAAATCATATAGATTCACTTTTAATACAAAAATACATGTTTTAGCGAATTTTCGAAGAAAATTGAGCTATTGCTCTCGCCTCAAAATTTGCAGAATGTGAATTTTTGAAAAAATTGTATGCAGAAATCCGTTTCAGGCTATTCTGAATCATATTCTGAAGTTTAACGCATTTTTTAAAAGTATGTATGTATGTATGTATGTGTGGCACCTAATAACATCAAGGTCATTGTCGCGACCGTGTCATGGCGCGGGGTGTGGTGCGGGAAAAGCGCCACGGAGTTACTCGAGTTGGGCATCTCGGCAGGAGTACTCCGTGGTATCACCACCCGCGTCCTGAGGGGTTCTTACTTGAACTGATGGTCATTTTATAGGGGCACATCCTTTCATCCCATTCTTCCTCCTCATCCTTCAACTTCCCTTATCCCTAGAGCCGGCGTCGGGTAAACCTGGGCGTCCTCCCCACTTTTTATTTTATTTGTTTATTTTTCAATTTTAATGGCGTGCCCCCTCCGTCTTTGAGGGGAGGTATTAAAAAAAAAAAAAATGTATGTATGTATTGTATATATGTATGTATGTATGTGTCATTCCAGACGATAACGGTCCGTAGAACTGTGCTAGAAACTTCAAACAAATTTTAAAATGTAAAAGACACAAAACGAAAGTTCAAGTTCTCTGGCCAGCATTATCGGATTACATCTTCGGGTTGAAATTTTCAAAAATGTAGTCAAAAATTTCAAAATAGCCTGTTTTTTGCGATTTGTTGTGCGAAATAATTTGTTCAGCATACTAACATGTGGTATATTCGGAATCAGCGTAAAATGTCCTATAAGAATATGTATCAAGTTTTCAAAAATTTCAAAGTTGAAAAATCAGTCAAAAATCGAAATAATGCCGTTCGCTAGTTGTAAAAATCGGTAATATTTGCATGAAACATTGTCCAAATTCAGATTGAACTACTATTATGGAAGTATCCCTGTATAACCAATCCTAGAACCATGCAGTTTAAAACGTAGGTAGTAGGTGCTTGTTAAAAAAAAAAAAAAAAAAAAAAAAAAAAAAAAAAAAAAAAAAAAAAAAAAAAAAAAATTGTAATCACAACTGTTGAGTTTACTCTGTGAAATATTCCGTCCTCTGATTCTCTCGGTCGCTGTCAATAAATGCACAGAGATTACAGTTCGTTTGTCAATTTCTTGCTGTAGGATACTAGATTCGAATGCAACTGACTTTATATCACTCGTAATATAAAGTCTCATCATCGATTGGCTGTGGAAATACGTTTCTTTCACATGGCGTCGGTATGTTATTTTATTTTATGTCAAGATTTGATGATGTTGTGATAGGATACTGTTAAGATTTCAACTGCCTTCAATACTGACCACATTGGACATCGAAATCTATGAATATTTACCTACATTTGTCTTTAAATCTACAAGATTAGTTTAATAATAATAAAGTATGAGTACCTACTAATTATTTTTAATAATTTGATTCCAGTTTGACTATCAAAATCATAAACTAAAATTTCTCTACACGATCAATAGCGACTGAAATGTCGAAGATTTCTTCAAAAATTCGCTCATGGGGTCATACTGCATGACTGGACTTTTTTTAAATGAGCATGCTTATAAGCAGTGGCGAATCCAGTAAAAGGGAGTAAGGGCTAATGGCCACCGGGGGATCTAGGGGTATAGAATACCCCCGAAAAGCGGGGGGTCCGTGGGGTATTCCTAATCATAAAACAAACTATACTTGCAAAGTCATTATTCAAAGCATTTTGACGTACAAAAATGTGAATTTCTTACACTCTGAAAAGGAGTTTTAAGGGCCCCCAATAATACCCTCTTTTTGAGTTGTTACTTCCAAGTTGGGTTCCCTATTAAAAAAAAAATCTATATCTATAAAAGAGGATGTATGTATGTATATATGTATATTGCCTATAGACTCCGAAACCGCTCGACAGATTGTAATGAAACTTTCAGGTATTATTAGGCATGATTCAAGGATTGTTCCTGTAAAGTTTGGTGCAAATCCGTTCAAAGGGCTCTGACCCAGAGGGCATAAAAGGGTGCAGTGTCAGGTTTTAGAAATTTTAGTGGTTGTAGAAATAGTTGAACAGAAAGTACTGGTACCTTCTTGACGGCCTACTACATTTTTTTTGACATTTTATGTCTTTACTATGGCACATAAATGAAAAAGCGTCACGCGAGGAGCGACACGCGGGGAGCGTCACGCGGGGAGCGTCACGCGGTGAGCGTTACGCGGAGATTCCCTAATGATCCCACGATTCTGAGATTTGGTATGTAGCCCCTTGAGGGACTTCTGAACACAACTGACCGATCCCAGATCAGCTGAGTGGCTCTAGAATCCAGTTTTTTCCCTAATGATCCCACGATTCTGAGATTTGGTATGTAGCCCCTTGAGGGACTTCTGAACACAACTGACCGATCCCAGATCAGCTGAGTGGCTCTAGAATCCAGTTTTTTCCCTAATGATCCCACGATTCTGAGATTTGGTATGTAGCCCCTTGAGGGACTTCTGAACACAACTGACCGATCCCAGATCAGCTGAGTGGCTCTAGAAACCAGTTTTTTCCCTAATGATCCCACGATTCTGAGATTTGGTATGTAGCCCCTTGAGGGACTTCTGAACACAACTGACCGATCCCAGATCAGCTGAGTGGCTCTAGAATCCAGTTTTTTCCCTAATGATTCCACGATTCTGAGATTTGGTATGTGGGCCCTTGAGGGACTTCTGAACACAACTGACCGATCCCAGATCAGCTGAGTGGCTCTAGAATCCAGTTTTTTCCTTAATGATCCCACGATTCTGAGATTTGGTATGTGGGCCCTTGAGGGACTTCTGAACACAACTGACCGATCCCAGATCGACTGAGTGGCTCTAGAATCCAGTTTTTTCCATAATGATCCCACGATTCTGAGATTTGGTATGTGGGCCCTTGAGGGACTTCTGAACACAACTGACCGATCCCAGATCAGCTGAGTGGCTCTAGAATCCAGTTTTTTCCCTAATGATCCCACGATTCTGAGATTTGGTATGTGGGCCCTTGAGGGACTTGTGAACACAACTGACCGATCCCAGATCAGCTGAGTGGCTCTAGAATCCAGTTTTTTCCTTAATGATCCCACGATTCTGAGATTTGGTATGTGGGCCCTTGAGGGACTTCTGAACACAACTGACCGATCCTAGATCGACTGAGTGGCTCTAGAATCCAGTTTTTTCCATAATGATCCCACGATTCTGAGATTTGGTATGTGGGCCCTTGAGGGACTTCTGAACACAACTGACCGATCCCAGATCAGCTGAGTGGCTCTAGAAACCAGTTTTTTCCCTAATGATCCCACGATTCTGAGATTTGGTATGTGGGCCCTTGAGGGACTTGTGAACACAACTGACCGATCCCAGATCGGCTGAGTGGCTCTAGAATCCAGTTTTTTCCATAATGATCCCACGATTCTGAGATTTGGTATGTGGGCCCTTGAGGGACTTCTGAACACAACTGACCGATCCCAGATCAGCTGAGTGGCTCTAGAATCCAGTTTTTTCCCTAATGATCCCACGATTCTGAGATTTGGTATGTGGGCCCTTGAGGGACTTGTGAACACAACTGACCGATCCCAGATCAGCTGAGTGGCTCTAGAATCCAGTTTTTTCCCTAATGATCCCACGATTGACTTAATAACAGTTTAAAATTACGATCACAAAACAAATTTAATTTGGGCGCAGCAACGCGCGCGGGGGGAACGCTATAAATAAATAAAAATAAAAAAAATAAAGCTTCTAAAAATAAACATGAAAAATAACTAAAAGGCTTATTATGAATCAAGTCAATAAAATAATATGGCAATGGCCTGAACTTTTTAATACAAAGTAGGGTTAAAAAAGTGTAGTCAACCATTTTAAACAAGGGAAGTATTTATTTCGAACCGGATCGCATTTTATTTAGTATAAGTTTGGGTCCAAAGGGGGAAGGGGGGAGGGGAGGTAAAACCCCCTCAGACCGTCACTGGATCCGTGCTGCGTATAAGTAGACTTAGTAAAATTGACCTGAAAAATTATAACTTGTATTTTTCACATGTAATTTAGAATTTTTAGGGTTCTTTGCACACTTCACGAAAACAAACAAATTAGATTTATCATATTTGCAAGTTGGCAGCCTTCAACAGAATAGGCACTGGTGGGTTCGTGGTCATAGCAAATGGGCTGCATGCACATAACTCATGCTGTTTTTGTCTTTATGTCTCTTCACCAATCGCAAATGGAACAACTGGCTTAACTTATTAGCAAGAAGTTCAGTCACAGCATGATCGTATGGGCGAGTTTTTGTAAATTATCGTATTGTATAATGTTAAATTGTTTTGAAATTTGAGCTTTTTAAGTAAAGAGAAAGATTGTTAACTATTAATTTTATGAAAAAAAAAGTATTCTAAATAATAATTTGTTATTAAAATAAGGCAAATTTGATGAAATTTAAGTACATTTTTCCGCATAACTTTGTATATACATTTTTGAATGTTATATTTTATAGTTAGTTACCTGTATTTGAGCAATGTTCTGCTAAAAAATATAAATTTAACGATTGTTAGCAATTTTAGTGATTGTTTTTCATATTTTCTAAAGTTAGACTAATTCAATGTGCTCAAAAAGTTCTGACCAACAAACTCATCCTTGTTTGATTGTTTGGCGCAAGAACGGAATTTTTATTTCAACCCTGAGAAGTGTTATAGTCTGGAATGACTTTTTCAAAACTGTTGTTTTGAAATTTTCCACAGTTTATTTTCTACCAAAATTCGCTAAAAAGGCGATAAATTCATTTACAAAACTCGGAGAACAAAATAAGCATCAACTGCACAGAGCGGAGTAGAACTCACCACGTGAGTTTGACACGACGTAAACAATAGCCGATGAAACACCATTTTCCAGCGCTGGTGGGGATCTACATGGTGCTAAAGGCGGAGAGGAGAGATGCAAAGTTCACGTGTTCTACGGTTAATATGAGTGAGAAATTGATATTTTTATGTTCCCATTGTGTAGCCGTTGATGGTTACGCGCAATGTCTCCATTACAGCTAATTGTCAGCTTATACGCAGAAAACACCCAATGTCGAATAATTGCTGCCCATGCAGATAAGGATCTGCGCTCAGAGATGGACTTCCTCTAAAAGGGGGGCCCTCTTTTCGCTCGTCCTTAACCGAAAGATCGATCTGGGAGAAGCAGGTTCCGTCTCTGACGGCTCCCCCGATCAAGGACGACGATCTTCCAGACAACTGACTTGTTCGGCCGCCCGACACACATCAGACCGACTTCACCCTTGAACTCGAACACGTAGGCGCTGCACAGTGGGACGAATGACCTATCTGGCCTGGAACTCTGTAAATGATTACACTAAGGTTTATTGACGAACGAATTGAGTCTCTAACTTGACTCAGCCTGAATTTGTCTGTATGTGTGTGAGTGTGTGTCCGACCTGCCCTACTGGCTGCAATTCCGGAGCTATCGAATAGACATTAGGAAGGAGAAAGAGAGAGAGAGAGAGAGAGAGAGAGAGAGAGAGAGAGAGAGAGAGAGAGAGAGAGAGAGAGAGAGAGAGAGAGAGAGAGAGAGAGAGAGAGAGAGAGAGAGAGAGAGAGAGAGAGAGAGAAACATGCTTTTATTTAATTAGACAACATAATTATTACACGGTTTGATTGATTTCATTGAATGTTGCGTAATAACAGAGTAAATAGCATGATAGGCGTTGGTATATTAAGTTACCGTCGGCCTGAGTGGCCATCGCAGAGAAGTTACTGAGTTTCAATTTTATAAGGTACGTGTATATACATGGGTGCCATGAAAATGATATAATATATTCAAATAATAAAAAGGATAATATAATATAAACGACAATTGGAAATACGAGTATATTAATTCTCCACAATATAATGATACAACCAGCAATAGGTATTTATAATATACCAAATGTACTAGAACCCGACAATTATAATTTACATAAGGAGGAAATGCCTTAAAAAGGCAAAAATTCGAAATTCTTATTATTATGATTTCTGTCTATTGGTCATTATTGTTAACATTCTTACTTAAATTCCAAACCTAAATTGTTTCAGTTAAGCCTAATGTTTATTTAATTGTTAATAACGAATAAATAGATCAATGTTAAATTGATATTCACTAATTATTATAGTTGAATTCAGCGATAAGAAGCCGTCGATATGACCATGCGTATTTTATGTACCCACATAACGTGCGCCAAGATTTTCCGTTTAAGTAGTCCAAAAAGATGGACCTTGGTATTCTACCTACCTAACCAAAATGTTTCCAGCGATTGCGTGAGAGTATACGACACTCGGATATGAATAAAACATATCCTCATTACAATTCATATTACACAGTGAACAGAGAAAAATTCGGTCAGCGATCCATGGTTGGTAATTAAGTTGGAACTGTTCGCACCTACATTTGAATATGAGGAATGCATCCTCAATACTTACATTTTCTGTTATGTAATGGACATCGGGACGCAGCGAGTTGTAAATCAAATGATACTGCACAGATTCACAGAGCTGCAACATACTATTTTTAAAGCTTTGCTTAACGCCAGATAGCATTATCGGTACCAGTGAAGCAAAGGAGGATCCCCAAGTATCTTTATTACCCCAAGTATTTTGAGCGAGCCACCGTTATACGTTGCTCGTTCAGTGTCCATTTCTCACTGTCACCCAATCTACCACCTGAAGACCTAAAAACAACCACCTTTGATTTGTCCAAATTAATGGTTATCTTCCAGATGTTCACATAGTTCGCCAGCTTGCTGATCATCCGCTGCAGGATCACCCAAGTGTCCGCCAATAGGACCATGTCTTCCGCAAACATAAGGGCATTTGCTTATAGGTATATCCTGAACTGAAAGGCCTCCACCTACGAACTCACCAATATCATCAACATATAAAGCAAAAAGAGTTGGACTCAAGTTGCAGTCTTGCTTAACACCCACCTTCGTACTGAACTCATCTGAAATCTCACCATTTGACCAGACTCTCACCTTTGTCTTTGTAAAGTGATTTGATGACTCTGATTATTTTATATGAAAACCCCACATAGAACCCCACATAGCCATTGCAATAGTTTCATTTTCTACGAAAATTCGCTAAGAACTAAGATTACGGCTATAATCTCAGGAAAAATTATTATGACTGTAATTATAGGGAAAAATCTGCTGTAACGGGCTTATTTACAGGAATCATCGGTTGTTACGGCCAAAATTCCATTAAAAACTTGTTATTACAGTCGTAATTACAAACAAAGTTGTAATTACGAATATACAGAATTACAGAAAAACAGTGATTACGAATGTAATCATAATCGTAATCGTAATCAAATCTCCAGGTTTTTTGATTATAATGGTAACTGTAATCACAACTCTAAACCCCAATGATTGTAATCGTAACTATGATTTCATTGTAGGACTGCACTTTCTCATTACACGATACCTATAGAACGTTATAAAATGGTATGGAACATCCATGTTTAATTTAGTACCTATTAATTTATGATGACGTCACCATTGAATCAACCTACCTGCACTGAATCTTGATCACCGGTGCCTACCTACCTGCCTGCCTACTTAGGTACCTACGCGAATAAGTTGTAATTCCATCTCGATTTCTAAGTTTCAGTGTATTCCCTAACTTCTAAATCGCAAAACTATATTTTAGTAGGTGTAAGTTTTGTACAAGGAATGTCATGTTGACTTTAGTGGATATAAGAGAGAACGATTTTTCACCTTGGTGAGAAATTCCATTTCTTTTGTTCTTCACTTCTTTTTTACTTCGGATAATAAAAATATTCCCCAAGGTTTTCCTCATATTACGTAGTTACAGGGGGTTACGTAAATGGTTTTTCATGACTAAGATTGAGTTGGTGTAATAGGAAGGTATTGACTGTGTGGTAATAGCTAGGTGTTACTCATAGGTGATACAACAAATTTTCAATTTTAGCATGGAACATGCTTCGGCCTTGGACTAACTTGATACGGACTAAATGATACGGAACTAAGGATCGTGTAACCTGGTGTAACCTATGCGATATATTTTGTTATGACGCGGTGATTATACAAGATTCTGATTTAGTGGGAGGAAAGTAGCGAGATTCTGATTTAGTGGGAGGAAGTTAACCAATCTTCAACCGAAGGTTGAAGACGGGTTTACGTGAACCGCGTGAGCTAAAACACATTCTGTGTTTCAATAATTATTATTATTATTATTTTTTTTTTCCACGTACAACCAAGTCGTTGCTGGGGAAATGAAACGCATTTCTTTCGTACCTACTTGTTCTTCTATTCATGTCTTAGTTTTATATTTATTTATGTTATAAATGGATATAGTAAACAATGTTTGTTTTGTTGTAACTTCGTTGATTAGTTAATCTTGGTTATCGTAATTGTAGACGCGCACCATAACAGAAAATTACCTACCTAGGTACTTTGTTCTAATTTCGATTAGTAAAACATTTATGCCGTAGTTTTAAATTTATTAAAATTTACGAATTAGCGGGAAGAAAGCATGTTCCATGTTTTAACATCTTAGCCGAAGGCTCAAAGCGGAAAGCAACAAGGGGGGGGGGGGTCCAGGGGGGCGAAGCCTCGCGAGGCACAAAAGGCCAAGTTTTTTTTCCCAAGTAGGGAAAACTTTTGGTTCTTCGGAGAATTTCACGATCTCCCCCCCTTTATTACTTATTTTTTAATTTTATTCATTCACTATTATTAAAGTTTCTTCCCCGAAAATAAGTACCTACCTACAGGATCAAAGCTTATAAGCATATGAAACTTGAGTAAAAATCATGCAGGTACCTACCTACCTATAGCTATAGGACTGTACCATGATGTTCTTGGAACCAAGTTCACGGCATCACTTTTGATCAACCCTTCAGCGTAAAATATTGAAGGGCTGAAACATCAATGATCTCGTGAACTTTATAAATTAGAATACCTAGTGCTTTGCTTCCGAGTCTACCTATAAGTAGCGGAAGCATTGTTTTTCTGTTTGTTATGAGTGGATGTCACTTCCCTGAGTAGAATGAGCCCACTCGGATCGCCCCTCTATAAGAAAGAAATTGAGAAACTATGTAGGTTCGTTTTCGGGCACCTAAAGTAATTTGTCAATTTACTTTTCTCCTAAAGCAATCGCGGGAGAAGGTTTGAGCGGCCTCTGTTGGCGAACGGGCGAACTTCTGAGCTGTGTGAGTTCGTCCGCTACTCACCAGGTAGCAGCTGTTTCCACTTCGCTCTTGCACAGAGATTTGTCCTTCCTTACCTACTATCTAACTCTGAAAATGATTAACTACTAACTAACTTTTGATATTAAGTAAATATAATTTGAAAATGTAATCTCATTTCTGTCATGAAAAATCTTTGTTTCTCGTTCCCAAACAGTTCCAATACCAAATGGCGGCCTCAAAAAATGAGAGAATAACTAAAAAATAAGGAATTTTAGCCATACCTATTTAATATGGCTAAAAATTCTTATTTCTGAGTTTTTTCTAATAATTCTATAACCATGCTTGCTACAGAAATTTTCATATGTGAACCCATGGATTCCTACAAAAGTCGTAGAGGATACAAATAGGAAAAATAAGAACAAAATAAAGAGTTTGGTTAATACCAACATACGGCGTACCTACCAGTTTTACGTTTGCGCATGCTTAGTTACCAAAGCTAAACGATCATGATGAAATTTATAACCAATCATCTTGACACTGCCCTCTAATGTAACACTAATTTTGAGAAAACTTGAGCGGTTAGTTACAGTGTTGAAAGTTAGTAGGTATGTAGTAGATACTAGTAGTACCTAGTTAAAACTAGTAAGTTACAGTGTAAAACTCGGTTATAGTAGAGTTGGGGAGATCTGCGAGTGTTAATATTCGATTCAGAGTGTAAAAATACGTAGGAACTTGCCCAAACTCGTATTTTCTCAAAGGAGTCATTTTCCACGAAAACAATGATTTCATAGAAAAACCACGTTTTTCAAAATACGAGTACACACATACTTTTCTCACCCAATTATCACAGTAAAATAAAAACTGATTATACCGTTGGAAAGCTGAGATTTTGGGCCAGTTTTTCCAGTAACGCTTGCGGTTTTTTACCATTTCAGTTCAATACCTACTTAACGCACCACAAAAACACAGTGATTTTTGATAAGTGAGAAATTCAATTCAATTTTTTCGCCTCCGTGACTTATTGTAAAAAGAATTCAAATACCTTTGGAAGAAAGGAAATTTAACCTTTCCAACGATATATCTATTTATAAGTTTACATTCTAAGTTAGGGGAGATATGGCCATTTTAGTGATGTAAGGTCGAAAACACGAAAAAAAAAGAAAAAAAAAAAAAAAAAAAAAAAAAAAAAACGCAGCGAGGAACTTTTTGTGGGAAATTAGATGTTAAATTGACCACTAGGAGGTTAGCAATATTACCTAGGTGTGAACACCCTGTAGAAGGATAATATTTATCTTCTATTTTAAACTTATATTTTGAAGAGCACGAGGTAAGAGGGAGGCCATTATTCTACATCATTACTATCATTAGAAATGGGCCCCTCAACAGTAACCATGTGCTCAACTCGACATCACCGTTTTGAGGTAGGTAAATACTGAATAATCAACAATGAGCGTCACCCACGTATATTTTCAAGTGAAAATAAACTCAATTCTAAGAAATTTGACAATATCTGAATTCTTTTGCGATGAATAGTCTATTATTTTTCAAGTGGCACCGCAGGGGGTCTCTGCCTAGGTGCACAGGACGAAACAGTCTTTTTGAGGGACATTGCCCCCCCCCCCCCCCCCCCCCCGGGCTGCATCTATTTTGAATATAATATGTAGACTGACGTATCAGGAGACGAAGTTTCAATTATTTAAACTACTTCCTTACCCAAGTCTTTCCTAAGGATCACTAACAAAACTAGGCCAAATTACAGTTATTTTGCGATTGAAGCATTCAGTTTATTGTAGCCCAGAAGCTTCCGGGAATTTTTCATATTTTTTTCGGGGATCAAAGTTTCATTTCTTGATATCTATAGAAGGACTATACGTTGAAACAAAAAATTTTGTAGTCGGAGCATACCACTTCTACTGAAAAACGCTGCGTTTTCGAGTGGTAATCAGCTCGCAAGTTACCCCTCAACTTTCCTCGCAAAACGGATCCCTGAATTATTCAATAATTATTAAAATCAGAAGGGATTTCGTGCGACAACGGGCGACCCCGTCCGACTGACTCCTTTTACGAACAAGTTGAGGAAATTTTACTTTCAGTGCATTTTTGAATAACACTGAACTACAAAAAATTTGGGTAAAAAGTTCGATGACAATGGGTATGATACAGGTTCTGAAGGTTTTCGAGGATGCTGAATCCGATCGTTTTTTTAACCTGGATTTCGAGGTTTAGCAGTCCAGTACTCGAACGTTCAATGGCTTAATTTTCAAAGAAAATTCCTAAAAAATCAGTGAATTTAGAACGTATATTCTATAATATATTAATTCATAATCCATATTTATATTATATAAATATTTTTTCAATGAGCAGATGCTATATTGTTTTGATATTTCGAGGGTAGACTTCGGTAATCCATATCCCATGATGATATCATCAAGTATTAAAAGATTTTGAATTAAAAAAAAATACTTTCTTTGTTTCTCTAGATAATGTTATAACAATTTGTTACATAAATTTTATGTTATATAAATTAAATTATTAAAGTCAGATGCCCAAAAGCAAGGTCTTCCTCCTGGTCTTTCCATGCGGAGAGGTTTGCAAGTATTATAACATAAGGAAGGGGGGTAGAGCCTATAAATTATATAGGACCGCCCTTCCTTCGGCTCCTATCGGGAAATAGACCTCCCCATTCGATTCAGCGCGAAAAAATACTTCTAAAATCACAATTTTTCATAAAATTAACATTTTAGTATAAGTATTAATGGAGGAGAACAGCGTGTCCCTCAAAAAGGCTGTTTCGTCCGACAGTGAGGCGGAAGGAATGCTTTGACGTCACCAGTGTGCGATACTTTGAAAAATCCTGGCAAGAAAACTACTCATAGTAGGAGAGTGAAGTTTATGCCTGATTTCTTAGGATAGAATCATCTTCCACTTAAAAATAGGGAAAGTACCATTTTCACGCCCATGGGTATCGCTCATTCGATGGTGAGAAAGGACTTTTACTGCAATAAAACGGGTCTCACCAACCTCTTGGAGGAAGGAGCATCGCGTAGAGGGCGGAATTCGGTTAAGGGCTCTCACCAACTGTCGGCCCGAGTCATATTCATAGTTAATTGCTCTCAGGGATAGAGATAGGTTTCCTAACCTTCACTCGAAGGTGTGGGGTTACAAGAGGGTTTGGAATTCTACCTAGCGTGTATATCTATACATACAGGGTGTATCAGACACGGCTCGCCAAAGTTCAGGGATCGATTTTGCAGCTAATTCGCTACAAAAAGTGCCTCATAGACTTTTTTTAGAGGCTTCGTTTCCGAGTAATTTCACTATTGAGATTGTTATCGTGGATTTGACCTTATATCACTAAAATGGTCATAACTATCTCAATTTGATGAGTAAATTAAAATTTGATTACACCGTTGAAAAAAGCGTTAAATTTTCTATCTTTCTGATGCCAAAACAACAATTTTTCAGCAGCTCCAATAGCTGAAAAATGAGGTCAAACTCATGATTTTGAGAAGTTGCCAAAATTTTACTGTTTTGAATCCGCTTACTGAAATCTTTCTAAGAATTTCAGCTTTCCAACGGTACAATAAATTTTTATTCATTAATCAGAGGAAAAAAGTATGTTTGTATGTTGAAAAACGTGGTATTTTCTATGGAATCGACGGTTTTTGTGAAAAATTACTCTAAAAAATTCTAGTTTGAGGCCGGTTCCTACGTATTTTTTCACGCTGAATCGAAAGATGACACTTACAGATCTCCCCAACTCCGTTATAACAGAGTTTTACATTTTAAATAACTAGTTTTACCCCTAAAAACACGTAAAGTTGAGCGTAAGAAATGAACTAAAAATTCTTGAGTTCAAGTGTAAAACACTGAACAGAGTTGGGGAGATCTGTAAATTTACCATTCGATTCAGCGTGAAAAAATACGTAGAAACTGGCCCAAAACTCGAATGTTTTCAGAGCGTGATTTTTCACAAAAACCGTTGATTTCACAGAAAATACCATGTTTTTCAACATACAAACGTACTTTTCTTCTCTAATTAGTGAAGTTAAATAAAAATTGAATATAGGGTAATAGGTAATTATAATATAGGTAATTCACCTATTTTAAGAGATAATTCGGAATTTTGAGATCGAACCGTTTTGTTTCTTTATGCTCTACAACTTTGCTACGTATAGAAATTTCTGTAGGATGTACGGTATACGAATTAGAGAAACACTTTCAAATGGGTAAATGAAGCTATCTTTATGAGGCTGTCATTATGTATTCCACCAATTTTGAGATGACAGACCAATATTTTCTCACTCAGAATGGACTAAATTATCATAATCTATCCTCAAACCTTCTCCGCAAATCACAACCTATTTTCGGACCTGGCTAAGGATTGATGAGATTGGTGGTGCGGGGAAAGAATTGTAAAGCGAAAGGGGGCGACGCAAGGTTCCAACAAGGGGAAAATCATGTCAACGACCATTTTCTTTAGGGCACTTCCCCCCCTAGTGCTCCTAACGGTGGACCTTGTTAGTTCGAAGCCCCATTGCAATAGCTTAATTTTCTATGAAAATTCCCTAATTGACTCATGTTTTAGAACAGTAATTTCCAGACAGCCTGACTTGTCCACCTCATAAGTGTCTTTTGAACAAGTACGAGTTGGAGTGGGGGGAGTAGTGAGGGCCACTAGCCAGGTCTGTAGTATGCGTTTTGGTCGCTACTCAATGAATCCAAACTGGTGAATTAGCTTTCAACAAATAAAGGGCGATCTAGACAGTCCTGCGGTTGATGCCGCAGTACAGAGCACACGACATAACCACAACCACCTTCCCTGCCGTCTCGTTATGAGTGTAACCATAACTGGTCACCCTGATCATTTCTAGGGTCCAGATAAAGGTCTCCAAGACATTACAATCAAAATCTCCAAGACAACCCCTGACCTCGTCTGAGACAACCCCCCCTATCACGGTCTTCTCTGAGACAACCTCCCCTGCCCATGAGCCGACTGAAAAGGAGCCCTTTTCCGCTAACCAAGAGAGTAGCTCTTTCCGATACAACAAAGGGGCCCTTTCCCTTCAAAGGGGACGCCGGTTGAAAAGGCGAGTTGAATGGGGCGGGACGCGAAGGCCAGTTGCGGCCGGAACCCGCACGACCGTCCTGTAATGAGGGTCAAATCTGCCGATCGCCCCCACTCTAGTCCTTGTAAAATGGAATCCTCATCTCACGCTTACCTTTATTATCGGTCGTCCGTTATAAATTCCAATGGCCTTACGTATCACAGTGGGGCCAATCACGCTAAAAGGTGAGGGAAATTCAAAAAATTAAAAACGCATCCAGCCGATCGGGTTAATGTTAATTCATTAGCTGATATATATGTTACCGGCAAAGTATGAAATGCAGGCATTGTGTACAATGGCCAGGCAATGTACACAATGCCTAGGCAGAGTATATAATGCCTAGGCAGAGTATATAATGCCTACCATTGATTTAGTCAAAGTATAAATACTCATCATTCCGACCTATATGTCTAACAAATCTGAATTTATACTAAGGGATTGACTACTTGATGTTATGTATTTTTGAAATGCGAGCTTGCGAGCATCTAAGGCAGACCACCAAACTATGCAAATCATTCTGACCTCTATCTCCAACAAAGGTGACCAGACCAGGTAAGGATTGATCAGAAGGACACTTTGCCGAGTGCACGATTAGGCATTGTATGCAATGCCTGGTCTGGGCACTTTTGTTGGAGATATAGGTCAGAATGATGTGTATAGTTTGGTGGTCTGGATGCTCGCAAGCTCGCATCTCAAAAACACATAACATCAAGCACCTAGTCAATCTCTTAGTGGAAATTCAGATTTGTTGGACATACAGGTCAGAATGATGAGTATTTATACTTTGTCTAAATCAATGGTAGGCATTATATACACTGCCTAGGCTTCGTGTACATTGCCTAGCCATTGTATACAATGCCTGCATTTCATAATATTAGTTTCTTCGTTTCGAGCTGCCTGGAGGATTGCAGGGGGTCAAAAAGTTGGAGATCGGCAATTTCACCACTACACTTTGGCGAATTTTCGTAGAAAATTAAGCTATTGCTATGGCTCCAAAAATTTTTAAATCAAAATTTTTGAAAGTTTTCTTCATTTAAATCCATTTTGAGTCATTAAAAACTATTCCTGAAGTTTGCGCTTTTTCATAAGTACATTTATGTCATTTCAGACGATAACTCTCCTTAGGATTGAGATAAAAATCCCGTTCTTTCACTAATATATCAAGCTGTCCAAGTGAGAGGATGAGTTTGTTGGGCCAATAATTTTTGCGCGCGTTAAATTGGTTAAATTTCAAAAAAATTAATAAAAAATCACTAAAAATGGCTACAGACGGAGCAAAATTTTTGAATTTATAGTTTTTAGCAGAGTTTTAGTCAAAACAAAATTAACTAGAACATTAAATAATTTTTGCTCAAAATTATGGTGGAAAACGAGCTTAAATTTCAATAATATATACTGAAAAGTCTATAAAAAGTGCAATAAAAAACCTAAAAATCCAAAATCTTTTCTGAATCACCGAATTTTATTTTAGTATTAGTTTTTTTTTGCCATACAATTGGTTTCTAACAATTTCTTTCTACTGAAATTGCTCAAATCTCAATTCAGTGTTAAATATTATACCTAATACAAGGCAATAGGTAATTTAAGAAAATTCGTTCATATGATCATGCTGCATGACTGGAACTTTATTTTGATTCTGCTTTACCTGGGAAATTTTTATGAATTAGTATCATTCTATATATGACGATTTGCTGTTCAACAATAGGTACAGGGTGTCTCATGAAGGTTTATCACATTTCAAAAATCTGTATTTTTCATTTAACTGTAAATACAGGAATGGTTGACATCTTAAAATGTTTGTGATATAATAAAGTTTTATTCATAAATGATCAGTATTTTCCCCTTCTGCTGCATGACACACATCTGGCCGATATTCTTATTCTTCCCATACCTGCTAAAGCGTATCAGGTATCACTATTCCTGACACACTTCCCGCGGAATCTTTTTCATGCATAAACTACCCAAATCTCTAAAGGTCTGATGCCATCGTTTTATTGATTGTTTTGTTCGAGGGTTGATACCAAATTCACGCATAAAATCCCGCTGCATTTTTATCAAAGATTCAGTCTTCTTATAGCAAAGGACACAGAACGCTTTGTGTTGTGCGTTCGCCATCTTGGCCATAACTATCGCAACGCTTTCCAGCAGCATCCGAGAAATCTCTACCGGCATTGGAGGGAAAAAAAAAAAATTTTAATTTCTCCCTTGATGGGAAAAACAATAGATCATGGATATGTCTAGTACCTACTGCATACCAGTAGGTACCTACTACTCAATTGTATACCAACCATGTAGTGCCTTCTTTTCACAAGATTATTCCATTATGGTAACAAAGCAATATTAGTTTATAACTTAGAGTAATGACTCAGCATTCCTTGACACTACAACGGCTTAGAGGTTATGAGATATTGTGATAAAATGAGAGCATTCCAAAAAGTGGCGAACGATTTTCCTACTATGAAAACTATGGGAGTTACTCTTCCCTAGTAACTCATTGGTTGTACGTGAAAAATCAATAGAAATTCTACCTAGCCTTCACTTTCCGAGTTAATAATAATCTAAAGTGCCGGGTCGTCACAAATTTACGTATTTAGGTTACGCAAATTTTAGAATGACCCCCAGCTCAAAAACATATCCATGTTAAAACCAACTTGATGATCCCTTTTTTGAATGGTAGGTACTTAGTTCATTGGCTTGTGATTATCTGTTTCCGAGCTATTACTAATTGAAATGTGATGAAACTTTATGAGATATAAGCCATGTCCTTTCTACTGTGTGTTGGACTTTTTCAACGTTTTCCTGCCTTCATTGAAATCACATTTACTGTCCCTTTTCGCTAAAATCTTAGATTCAACCGATACCCAAAAATTATAATCTTTAATATAGTGATAAGTATTCCAAGCCCGCTATTCGTCATTTAGCTATATTTACTGTTTTGCCATATCATGTTTGTTGATGCTCTCCATCTTAAATTATTGTCAACTCACCTTCTATTATGTAATAATTTATCAAAGTTTTTGTAATTGGATCTAGCCGCAAGTAAATAAATGCCAATTTAATGTTATTTGGATGTTAGTGCCCAAGTCGATATTTATTTTATTAATATGATAAGATTCGCCATCGAGCAGTGGCTGTGTTCTGATGTTGTGATGTGCCGCCGATAACGTAATCGCATATTGATTATACATCAAGAAAACTGTAATTTGACCCTATCAGACGATTTGCTGCGGCACTTGTGAACGTAAATCCTTTGTAACTTTTACACTGTTCTTTCAATGAACTGTTTCAGTGCTTCAGTTCTTAACAAAATAGTTGTCTGGGTCATCAGAGTTCATCCAAGTTAACTCCTTCTTTGATTCCGCGACACGAGATGCATCTATTCTGTTCTCCTTCTCTCCAAAGACATCCGTTTTGACATAGGACATATACTACCTGACTTGGAAAACACCTCGACCATTTTCATGCCTTGAACTCTCATTCTTATGGAACAGATTTCTTCCATTGTCGGTTCCTGGGTGTTTTCAACAGCACCGAAGTCAATTATTGTTCCGTTCACCAATTCACGTCACCACTCTGCCTTAGCCAATGATTCTACTTCCTAGTGGTACGACCATCTCGCGATCTGCGTCACACGAGTGGGGAGACCCTCACTCATACCGTCAAAACGGTCAGACTTTTATGGCATTTTATTTCATAATCAGGGAATCCAAAATAACTTCAAGCATTCTCTTTGGGGACGATATTTTGCTAATTTCCATAGGAAACGAGCTCCTTTTGTTATTTCTGTTTTATAACTTAACTATATTATCTAGACGTCCAAGTAGGTACTATAACTATAACAACCTCGACCATGTTCATGCCTTGACCTCCCATTCTTATGGAACAGATTTCTTCTATTGTGGGTTCCTGGGTGTTTTCAATAGCACCGAATTCTATTATTAATCCGTTCACCAATTGGTAACGGACTTCCTAGTGGTACGACCATCTCGCGATCTGCGTCACACGAGTGGGGAGACCCTCACTCATACCGTCAAAACGGTCAGACTTTTATGGCATTTTATTTCATAATCAGGGAATCCAAAATAACTTCAAGCATTCTCTTTGGGGACGATATTTTGCTAATTTCCATAGGAAACGAGCTCCTTTTGTTATTTCTGTTTTATAACGTAATTATATTACCTAGACGTGTAAGTAGGAACTATATCTATATACGCCTAACTCGATCATCAAAAATAAACAGTTTTGTTATCTCAGGTAATTGGTATTTTCTATGCAAAACCCCTCCTCGGTGTAATCTAAAACAATGATGTTAACGGCTCTACCTTTACTTAAGTCTACAGAATAATTTTCCTACTCTCAATGAATAACGGAGACAAAGATGAGAGAGAAAGGGAAATGAAATAATGAATCCAAACCAAAACATCTAACTACACGCGTTTTAGTGCATGTTTGTTAAATATTGTATGAACAACTTGAACAAATTGATAACAACAAATAGGTAACTACCTAGAAAATAGTAGTAGTATACATAAGTATAAATTTTGTACCTATTTGAATGTTCTATAAAATGAATTTTGGCAAGGATTCACCCACCCCCCTCCCCCGAACAAATGTGATTCTGGAATATTTTCCGTGGAACTGTATCAAGACTGTTAGAATCATAATGTGACAAGGTCTCTAACATGGGGACATATAAATTTGTTTTGTTTTAGACACAGATTCATAATCCCACAGGTTGGTGAGGAATCTAATTGTGTTACTCACTGTATCATGAACAATTTTAAACTGAAATACATATCGCGGTGTAGCACAATTACGTCTATTTGAACTAGGCAAAGTTCCTCCTCCGTAACTTATTATTGATTATTTCATCAGTGTCATGTGTGTATTATACTAAGCTCATTCCAAAACATCTAATGACAACTAACTTTCAAAAAACAACAATTTTTAATTCTTGTCCAAATTATCAGTAGTTTCATGTGCCAGTTTCGTTTTTACAATGGTGGACAAAGGAGAAAGGATTTTTCTCCTCGAAGTATTCGTGGACAACGTGCATTTAGAAAACTGCAAAGTAGATAACAAGCTAGTAAAAACATGTGTCAGATTCAAATTTTTGAATTACCCTTTTTTGGAGATCATGGAAGACGAATATTGCAAGGTGCCTGATGAGACATGCAATATAAAGTTCCAGTCTGGTAAATCATGCCTTTTTTCGCTTAGAAAAAATCCACAGGGTAGCAAAAAGCCCCCTTTGAATCTACATGTTACCGTAGTAAGAATGGATTCCGAAACATCAGCAATAGACATTGGAAAAACATTGATTAATTTAAGTGGGAGCTTTACAAATCTTATTCAAACTGCTAACATGAGACCAGATAACAATAACCCAGTTTCGAAAATAATAAAGGAAACTTATGTATTGACCAATGACAAAAATCAAACTGTGGGGGATATCACAATTTTCGTGAGGTTATCATGCTTTGGGAAAATTATTGTGACACAATTCCAGATGTCTGGATTGGAGAGTAAGTCATTTTTGTTTAAAGCTGTATCGGATATAAGAGGAAAGCAGTTTGAAGGGAGTGGTGATGCTAGTGGAGTGTTTGATTCTTCTCTGCCTCAAGCAAAATCTCAGGGTCAGTTAGATGCTCAACAGCAGCAGCAACAAGTAATGGGTGGTCCAGGAATGGGACCTGGCATGATGGGTCAGGGAATGTGGCAAGGTGTGGGGCCAGGTATGGGTCCTGGAATGGGTCCAGGTATGGGACCTGGAATGGGTCCAGGTATGGGTCCTGGAATGGGCCCAGGTATGGGACCTGGAATGGGTCCAGGTATGGGTCCTGGAATGGGTCCTGGGATGGGACCAGGGATGGGACCAGGGATGGGTCCAGGGATGGGACCAGGTATGGGTCCAGGAATGGGGCCAGGTATGGGTCCAGGTATGGGCCCAGGTATGGGGCCAGGTATGGGTCCTGGGATGGGTCCAGGAATGGGTCCAGGTATGGGTCCTGGGATGGGACCAGGGATGGGTCCAGGAATGGGACCAGGGATGGGTCCAGGAATGGGACCAGGTATGGGGCCAGGAATGGGGTTCCCTCCAGGGATGGGACCTCCAGGAGTCAGTGGTTGGATGGGGCCTCAAGGCATAGGACCACCAGGGACCTCAGGAATGGGAATGCCTGGAACAACCGAATCGGTGAAACCATTTGGAGAGATCGGGCCTTCGGCACAACAAGGAGGTTTGGACTACAAGAACTTCAGCGCTACAGTGAACGGTCATGTTTTAAACATAAAAGTATTGAGGAAACCGAAAAAGTTGAAACAGCCTGAAGCAATATTTTGTCAACGATTTGAACCAGATGATTCGTCCTCTTCAGAGAGTGAAGACGACAAGAAGAAAAAGAAAAAGCACAAATGTGATACTGCATGCCCAACCGATTGCTCGAAAACAGGCCTCAAAACCCAACGTGCCATAGGTCAGCCACGAGGTCCGTGCAACGAATGTCCCACCACTTGTCCAACTGACCGTCCCATTCCCAGAATACCACTGTGCGACTGTGACCTTCCAATACCGCCGTGTCTAGTTTGTCCCCCGCCACCACCTCCACCGCCACCAAAAAAGAAAAAGAAGAAGAAGAAGTTCCCACCATGTCCAAGGGATGCAGGGATGTATTGCAAGGCGGACTGCCCCCTAGGGTTTCCCACTCCACCTGGCTTCCTACCTCCTAGTTACCCCGTACCATCGGTTATGGGAGCCAGTCCTACTGCGACCGGCGATCAGCAGAATTTCCTGATAAGCATGGAACCCAGAAGAGAGTACCCTCCAATAGTACAGCCACCTAAGCCAACTTGCATAACCGTCAGGGACACTCAGTATGATGAAACTGATCTCGGTGGTGGCAAGAAAACAAAAGGGTCAGCGAAGAAAGGTGGAGGAAAAGGTAAGAAGAAGAAATGAACAACTTTTCTGTGCTTTACTGTATTTCCTCGCGTCTTCTTCTCAATACAATTTTGTACCCATCAAGCACGCAGTACTTCACTGATCACACAATTACAAAGCAGTATTTATAAGAATAATGTATAACAATTCATATCGTAAACTCATCATCCCTAAAACATAATTAACACATATAGTTGCTGAATTAATAATAAAATTCAAAAAATATTTCCAAAACCTCTGGGATTGATAGTAAAATACGACTTTTTATACTTATGAACTGTATTTGTTGAATACAAATTTACAAACACATTCATGATCATATAAGATGAAATATTTTTAATATGGTGAAAGAGTGGTACGTAGGCACTTTAGTCACAAAGAAGGCCGTAAGCATAAGTACATTTCGTTAATAGCAAAAGGTCTTTTAACTAAATCAATATTCGAAAAAATAACTTTGAAAACAAAATATTAAAAAAGGAACGAACCACATTATGTGTCTAATAGGAGAAAAAAAATTACTAATGATCAGCCTCACAGAACGCGAAGAATATGTACTGGTAGAAATATTGCACTTTTTTGTACTTATTGAGAAATTTTAAGTTTTTAAATTAATGACGACTGAAATGATTGGTGCCTAGTGAGTTTGCATGGTTTTATCGAAATCAGGGTCGAGAGTGGTAACATAAAATCTTAAAGAGGATGTCACTTTGTCAATTTCTTTCTTTCTTTTATCAAATTGTACCTAAAGGTCGGAAAATGTAACTTCGCACAAATAGGTAATGGGAAATGGAATTGAGTACCTCAACGCTACATTGGCCAACTCTTCATGTCCCTCTCGACCATGGAGCCATACTCGGAAAGGAACATTGTACTTGATTTAGATTTGAGGTAGCTGCGTATGTAGAGATCAACGTTGCATGTAGAGGGTTCAACGTTGACGTTTTCTTCCTCACTGGAAGAACACACTTCGTTTGAAACACTACTGAAGAGTCTTCTGCAGCTTCTTTCCTTTGGTACCCGTTTTCAACCACATAAAAAACTTGGTCGAGAAGAAAAAACAACAAACAACAGAACGTGAATCCAAAACCCTTCGAGTCTAACCTTTTCCCGCCGAGCCTAGGGGCCACAGAGAAAAGTAGGAGTTTATATCGAGCGCAATGGGCGTACTGACAGGAAAACCGAGAAGTTGGTACATCCAGTGGTACAACTGCGGTTACCTTTAATGAAAATGCATGAACTCAAAGACAAGAGGTTCGGGTTAGTAACTACCAACGAATTATATTAGAATCATCTTGAAATATATGGATTGAAATTTACTCACAGAATAAGTGGTTGGTGGTTCGTTATTCGAGGATTCAAAACCTCAACTTCTACATCTTGGCCCTGGAAAACAACCATAGCGGACGCATTTTATTTTATTTCCTATTTATTTATCTTTATTTTTAGGAGATGTTTTATAAATTTAAAACCCCATCTACACAGAGCTTCTTATCTACCACACTTTAACTAACACTGCTCTAGGTATTTGGAAAATAGTTCAGGTTCGAATGTCAGATCTTCATCTACAGGGAGTTACAAACGTTAAGGGTGGACCATTCTATTCTGGGGGTCAATACTAGAGCTAGTTTCTGGTCGAAAGTTTCTCCTAGAGATTATTATTTTTATTTATTTATTTATTTAATTAATTTGTTTTGAATGCTTAGTTTCCGAGTAATTCAGTTTTTGAGATTTTCCCCTATTTTCAATCTTTTGTCACTAATACGATCATAACTCCCTTAATTTTGCTATGTAAATTCTAATTCGAGGATACTGTTGAGGAGAGCTTTACTTTTCCTATCAGATAAAAGCCTGACTTTTTTTAAGAGTTAAGGTTGGAGGTATGAAAGAGCCCTTTGAAAAGGAAAATTTCGGTAATTGAACAATGAAAACTAATATTTTTTTCAAGGTGCTGTAACATTAAAAACTGCGCCTAGATCTCCCCTTTCCAACGGTGTAGTCAATTTTACTTTTACGTTGCTAATTAGGAGAGAAAACTAAATGTTGAACATTGTTTTTCCTATGAAATTGAGGTTTTCTTGAAAAAATGATTATAATGAAAATGCGAGTTTTGTGTCGGTTTCCATGTATTCTTTTACGCTGAATCAAATGTTAACACTTGCAGATCACTCGGACACTGTTATAACCAAGTTTTACACATAAGGTAACTAGTTTCACCCAATTCCCGATTGAAAGAACTCAAGATTTCCCAAATTAGGACAAGTTTTCTTTTCAGAGGGCTCTTTCATATCTCCAACCTTAATTCTTTAAGAAGCTCAGGCTTTTATCTGATAGAAAATTCAATGTTCTTTCCAATGGTAAAGGCCTTTCCTCAGATTTGTGTTTACATAACAAATTAAGGGAGTACTGACAAAAGGTCAAACACACGAAAAACATCCTAAAAATTGAATTACTCAAAAACTAAGCATTCAAAAAGAAATATCTGGGAGAAACTTTCGATCAGAAATAAGCTCTAGATTAGACCCATGGCCGATGGTCCACCGTTAACGTTTACACGCGCACGCACACACACACACACACACACACACACACACACACACACACACACACACACACACACACACACACACACACACACACACACACACACACACACACACACACACACACACACACACACACACACACACACACACACACACACACACACACACACACACACACACACACACACACACACACACACACACACACACACACACACACACACACACACACACACACACACACACACACACACACACACACACACACACACACACACACACACACACACACACACACACACACACACACACACACACACACACACACACACACACACACACACACACACACACACACACACACACACACACACACACACACACACACACACACACACACACACACACACACACACACACACACACACACACACACACACACACACACACACACACACACACACACACACACACACACACACACACACACACACACACACACACACACACACACACACACACACACACACACACACACACACACACACACACACACACACACACACACACACACACACACACACACACACACACACACACACACACACACACACACACACACACACACACACACACACACACACACACACACACACACACACACACACACACACACACACACACACACACACACACACACACACACACACACACACACACACACACACACACACACACACACACACACACACACACACACACACACACACACACACACACACACACACACACACACACACACACACACACACACACACACACACACACACACACACACACACACACACACACACACACACACACACACACACACACACACACACACACACACACACACACACACACACACACACACACACACACACACACACACACACACACACACACACACACACACACACACACACACACACACACACACACACACACACACACACACACACACACACACACACACACACACACACACACACACACACACACACACACACACACACACACACACACACACACACACACACACACACACACACACACACACACACACACACACACACACACACACACACACACACACACACACACACACACACACACACACACACACACACACACACACACACACACACACACACACACACACACACACACACACACACACACACACACACACACACACACACACACACACACACACACACACACACACACACACACACACACACACACACACACACACACACACACACACACACACACACACACACACACACACACACACACACACACACACACACACACACACACACACACACACACACACACACACACACACACACACACACACACACACACACACACACACACACACACACACACACACACACACACACACACACACACACACACACACACACACACACACACACACACACACACACACACACACACGCACACACACACACACACACACACACACACACACACACACACACACACACACACACACACACACACACACACACACACACACACACACACACACACACACACACACACGAATTACGAATATCTTTATTCAACAAAATTTATACAATATATTTTGCCCCATGACAAAGAGTCGCGCGGGGCTTTCCGTGCATGTGTTGAAAAGTAAGTAGGTAAATACTTCCATATAGTTCAGTAATATATAGGTAAGTCCTTCTATCACCAATTAAAGTCTTCAAAAACTAACTATTAAATTCTTCCCTTAAAACACAACTCAAGTTCTCTTCTTAAGATATCACTTAAAGTAACATATCTTCACAAATAACATATTCCATTTCAAAATTGCACTTCAAAATTTCCAGCTGTAATTCTCCGCCCTAGTGCTGAAACAGGGGTAGGATTTTTCCTTATACCTATAATTTCTATAATTTTTCTTCACCTATTGGAGACCCAATGCGCAATGTAGGCAAGCTGTGCTCCACAAGTACATGATAGCCTTCCAGCAAGAATATTTGTGCAAACGACCTCATTCTCTATAAGGTAGGATTTTGTTTTAATCTTCCGTCTTGAAATCGGATCCTTCGGGTCATAGATACAAGGAATTAATTGGTTACACACCGCGGGGATCATGTACGATGACTGTCTTCGGCTGTGATCAAACGTATATGCAGGTTGCTCAACAACTGGAAACCGTCCTCTTCGAGTTTGTACTGCCACTCGTTCTACCTGTACCGGTATGCTCTCCTGAAACACTGCATACATGAAAGCAGTATAATAAAATAGTTTATGGAATGGTAATATTCCCAGTTCCTCCATCCAAACATTCTCTGCATTCAGAATCCTGGCAGCAGACCGAAACGCACCTAGTATCGGTTCAGTTGTTTCGTGGTGCACGCGCGCGCGCACACGCACACGCACAGGCACACGCGCACGCACACGCACACGCACACGCACACGCACACACGGAACCAAAGTTGTTCAGAATGGTCTAAAGCATAAAATGCAAGTGGAAATTTAGATTTTGGAGACCAAAAATTTGTTTTCTCCCGAAATTGAAAACAATGCTTCCGCTACCTTTAGGTAGATTCGGAAGCAATACATAGCATAAAGTAGTCAATCCCTTAGTAAAAGCTCAGATTAGTTGGACATATAGGTCAGAATAATGTGTGTAGTCTGATGGTCTGGATGCACGCAAGCTCGCATCTCAATAATAAATAACATCAAGTAGTCAATCCCTTATTAAAAATGCTGATTAGTTGGACATATAAGTCAGAATGCAATAACTTTCGGACTAGCTCGGATAGCTCCCTACCTTTGGCAGACCCTGTCTACCAAGATTGGGGAAAAAAAATCAGGTGGTTTTGTTGCCACCGGTGCCCGATTCAGGAGAGCCCGCCGCTGGTACCCAGTTCAGGTGAAACCCTCAGGTATAATAACAGGGACTAGAGCTTGTCAGGTCCAGATAAAATGTTAACACACTGAGCCAATGCTAGATCGAAGGTCTTGACAGTCCTCTAGGAAGTGGGGGATGGACTGATCACCCACACACCTCCCACACACAACATCTAGGGCTTCTACGCTGTGCAGGTATCTTTGAATAAGAAGGATATGGCTAGTGGTTACCCGGGGTTTCCCCTTAATACTTTAACGTTTGAGACGCGATTAGTAAACAATTGAACTAACTCAGCTAATGGAACCCACTCTCTCGTCTTTTTTGTCAAAGAGAGGCTCCCTATAAAAAATGTCAGGTGCCTCCTCATCAGAGGACTTATACCACTTGGATACTTTTGCGTTCAATTGGGGGTCAAATTTTTTTTCCACTCTCGTGAAATATTTTTGGGCCTCCAGGTCATGGCTCAAACAAAACGTCATGTTTGTAAAAGTTTAAGTCATGTTTTGAGTTGGGGAAAAATAGAATAATATCCTTGAAAAACAATTCGTGGAGTAGCCTGTGAGTTAGAATCTGGGTTTCGGCTGCTTCATTGATGTTGTTAATCAGATTCACTCTACCTTTGGTTCATTATTTTAACCCCTTGGCTATTACAACGTATGATAAACTATCACCAACATCATTAAGGTTCTATAGGAATTCTCACACAACGCAGGATTTCAGTACACCAACATTTCGCTGACATAGTTTTACATTTCACTATTTCACCGACATTTACCGGAATTAGGAAATAAGTTAATGGGACATTCCACAATCACAGCGATAACATTTTCATTGATTGGTAAGTCCCGACAGGATCGGATTGTTATTAATTGACACGATTCTTTAATTAATCAATCATTTAACAAGATCAAACATGATTTTAAAAAGTATTTTTCTTCATCAACTTTAGTTTAATCGTATATATACTCTTTTCCCAAGTGTTATTATAAAATATAGTAGTTACAAATTCGAGTCTACTCACCAGTTTATCGAACAGTCTGCTTATTGTCATTGGTTTATTGTAGCGTTGTAGTATATTTCGAGGAGTTAACCTAAATTTTTAGCCCGTTATAACAAATATAATATAAACAACGCATAATCAGGATATTCTACAAATAAAGGATACATTTTTAGGATGAAATTCAGATTGCCAGTCGATTTAACTCACCCAAAACAGCTCTACCAAGTGACACGCGATAAGAACATAGGATCTTTTAGGTCATGTGTCAACCAGTGTCAAACAATACAAATGGACTCTTTGCAGCTCAAATTAGAGAAAATGGCAATGCTTTGTTGCAGCGTTTCTCTGTTGAACAAAAGAAATTTTGAATCTCCCAAGCGTCATCGTTTACTGTTCAAGTGGCAACACCACTATTATTTATATTATTAGCATGTTGTAATGTTGTCCTTAACGCATCAACAGTTTGTTCTGTGTGAAATATTAATAAAACCAATATTTTCGTTCTACCGAACTCTTTCCACTGTAAAACCCTGCGCAACATTCTCCAGTCCTACTGGCGTTTGCCGCACGCGTCGACGCGGTCGGGCGTTGGCGCGTTTATGCGGTGGACCAATGAGAACCGTTGAAATTGCCATGTGACCCCAGCCGCGCGTTAACACGTCGGCTTCGAACGCTTCGGTTCGATTTTCAAAATTTTTCATTTCATTTCAGTTCAGTTCATTTCATGGTTCATGGTATATCGGACAGTATCCATCACCTAAATCCGACTTGGTAGTTCCGGTCGTTCATTTTCAAAAATCGATTCAGAAATTAACACGAGTTTAGGGTTTATGGGCAGTTAAGTCCCTTTAGCCCTTGATGGAGAAAATATTTGCAGCTTTCAGGAAATAACATTACTTGATTGAACGAGTTACGTCTCCCAAATCCTTACATCAGAAATGCGAGAATGAGCCGCTCGACCCAACGCAACCAACGAAACCGTCTCATTGCTCCTCTTAAAAACATACATATTTGAAGAATAAGTAGGGATTGTAAAATTTTGACGGACAGCAGTAAGGGTTCCAATATAGGAAGTGTCAAGTGGAAAACCACAAAGCTAATTGAGAACTTTTGCGCCTTGATACATAGATGCATTGACGATTGGGCAAATAAAGAAATTAAAAACAGGATGGATCGTCAATGATCCTAGTTCAGAGAATGTTAACTTAAACATTCACTGGGATACTAACTTTCAATCAAAAATAAATATAGGAATATAACCTATGGAAAGAAATTATATGACAGAGACGCCTGGAATCATTTTGGTAGGTAATAACAATAAATTGGAAGTAGAATGGGGAAAAATTACAGTTACGAAGCCCTAATTGCCCAATGAAAGTATTTATATAAAAAAAATGGATTAATTATGGTTCCGTCTGGAGACCTTAAGGCGCTGTTTTCCTTCATGAATGGCCCGCCAAAAATAGTTGATTGAACTACCCAAGAATAAAATTAGCAAGTAATGCAACCACGCTCTGCTGGTTTGATGACATGAGCTTAGGGCGTATTGGCTGGGCTCTATCGCCTAAATCCGCACATTAAATAGAGAGAGAAGAGTGTGAAAGCCCTTTTCACCCTTAATAGTGCATGATGTATTTGCAGCAATACGTTTCTTTTCGTAAGAATCGCGAGTTTGCACTCTCGCTGTCCACCGCTAAAAATACAGTGCAATTTACAAGTAGGAATTTATGTATGCAAGTAAACTGCAACCATGAGCTGGAGTAAAGTCAGGGTCTCCACATTCCTTATATGTATCCACTGTTCAAGAAGGTTCATGTAGGTTCAAAAATAAATTCCCACGTGTAGCGTTCTGAGCTTGTCACGTAACTGTTTTCCTGTTGAAGAGCGTTGTGACTCCACCAGCTGTCAGGCAGACTCCATTGCTAGTACACATGATCCTCTGTTCACGCACGGAACAGTGACGGGAATGGTTTCAACGACTTCGGATTATACTTATTATGGTGGAGAATTCTAGTAACTCATCTTCTATGATGTATTAGTTTGGCGTCATATTGTCATACTTTTAAATGGCAAGACGAAAATATAGTCGCGAAATCTCTTATAAGTAAACCCTCGGGTGAAGGGGGAATCATATACTGTTAATATTGTTTGCTTCTAGGTAAAACATATCGGCAGAATGGAGCTGTCTAAGATTCCTTCCGTTTATGCTAAAGAGTCGCCATCATCCTTAATACATTACCCCAAAGTTTCGGAAGATGTTTTTCAATGGAAATCGAAACAGAAACCGAAAAAAGGAAAATCGCCCAATGAAGAAGGAAAAATAGAAGCCGTTTCGGAAGGATCGACGATGGATGGAACATTGGATGCGAGTGAAGGAGATGAAAGTACATCTGCAGTGCACTCCCAAAGTACTAATTCAGCTTCTTCAAAAAGGGGCAAAAAACGAGACCGTCATCATAAAAAAGTAGTTTCTGAACATTCTGAGAATGCTAATGCAGATTCTAATGTTATTTATGAGAGTACACAAGAAAAACCTAAAACGGAATGTAAAGAGTATTCCCCATTTGTAACCCTATCATGCCCAGTATGTTCTGATCCTGAATGTGTTTTGAATGTAGCAGCAACATGTCCCCTTCTTAGGCAAAATGAGGAAGAACCTGCTCTGTGTCAGTTTTGTGAAGCGAGTTGTGAGTGTACTGAGTGTAGCTCAGTCATTTTCCCCATTAGCGGTTTGGTACCCAGAGATGAAAATGGAGTTGCGGAGACCCTATTGAAAAATAATGGAGGGCCCATAGAAGACTCTTCCGCGTGGGCTCATCGAGATAGGTGGATGGTGCCATACGGTATTAATTGGGATGAACAGGTGCATCATTGGATAACATCACGGATGCGAGAAACCTCCAAAACCACGCTTGAGGGGTCAAGTAGGAAGCACGCAAAGTCTAGGTTTGGCAAAAGGAAGAGCAAAAATACTTCTACTCCTCCGAGAACCGTATCCCAAGTGGTAACACCTAGTGACAACGTGGCTCAGGAAGTGAAAGATGACGACATGAAAGTATTTTTAGAAGGAAATGGGTTCAAGATATTCGTCAGAGGTCAGGATAAGGTACTAGTTAATTTAGATACGAAGAACTGTAAATACTTGGGATGCAGCTGTAAACCAGATAGTGCGGTTCCAAACTGTGGCTGCACAAATTGGGTTGAGGAAAACCATGCTAGTAAATGCAATAAAAAAGACAAAGCTTGTAAAGTTAGTAAGCACAGTGCAAAAGTGTCTTTAATGAAAGAGACATCTCATGGGCTAACAGAGTTGCTTGATAAGGATGTTGCAAAAGGCGAAAAAAGTAATCAAGAAGCAATCTTGAATGATAAAAATGAACGAAATGAGCACGAAATAGATGAAGTAAAAGAAGATAAAGCGAATTTACCTGAAACTGGTCAGCATCACGCCAAAGAAAAAAGTCCTGAAAAATCTGAAAATCCGGAAGGGAAGAAGGTGAAAGCGGTTCCTGGCGACAAAAAGGGGAGTGGAAATCAAAAAGGACTGGCCGGTTTGTCAGCTAAAGATGTAAGGCATTCTTCGAGAGCTGATGTGTTGGAAGATCACCTGCGTGGTAACAACGATAAGAAAGATCCCCAATCCAATGCTCAAGTTGCATTTCTACAATCAGAAGGGTGTCCGATAATGTATCCACCTACCGATGCGGAAACTACTGAAGTGATGATGGAAATGATGGGCCAATGCATGTGCGCTGAAAGATACTGTTACACTCCTGCGTGAACTTTCCATCTCATCCATAATGATTAGCCCCTCCACCGTCTCAACTCGTCTTTCCACGGGTGTCTGATGCATGTAAAAGCGCCGGGAGGGACGTAAGCAAAGCACTATCCGCTTTGAATACATGGAAAGTTTCTCTGTGCCCTCCTCCGTATTAACGAAGACCGAACTTTTGACACTGCGATGAATTTAATATGCCGTCAAGTTTTGTTTTGTTTGAATACCATACATGTTTGCTGTTAATATACAGTTCAGAAGTAAAGTCCTCCATCTGAGGTGAATGAGTTTTATTTGAGAACAATAAAAGTTCATTCAACAATACATTTAGTTATTTTGATAGATCTTTCACCATACTTGAATTCTCACCTTTCATACTTAAATTTATCAACCTGAAATCTCTTTCTTTCCCGGAATCCTAGTCATATCGTTCCTAGGTTTAACGAGGTACTTTTTGTGTTTTGAATATATTCTGGCTTCTTAGAACTATTGGGAATCGAGACCAACACGATTGGTCTTCTATGATTTCGAGCCCAAATGATTATGTTACAGGTCTTGGATTATAATAGAGGTTCGCAGTTACTACACCGATGGTGAAGATGAATACCCTCAGTTCTTGTCCATGTAGACAAAACATAAAAGAAAATGCTCCACCTTGCCGATTCGTTGAGATATTCGACAAGTTGCCCGAATGTCCCTGCTCCGGCATTCCATCCATCAATGCTGGTCCGCCATGTCCCTTCAAAAGTATGGCCCCTTGCGTACCTAGCCCGGTCCAGGGCTTATTGCAAGCTGATCAAAACCGACGCGGATCCGGCGAATGTCCTCTATCAACCACTCAAAATGACGTAAACTCACCATTTTCCGGGCAATCACAATTGTGCGTTTTTGCTGAGGCTAAGCCGATAAACTTCAAGGAATGGCCTCCTTTTATATGTAAATGTATTCCTGGTACTTGTCCAGAAATTTCAAAGAATCTTTTGAGGTCTTGGGGTTTTGACCCAATGTGCAACTGCCCTTGCTCAAAAATATCGGCTGCTGCCCTCGCTGCTGCTGCGAGTAAAACTGCTTCAGAAACCGCCGTCACCAAAGCTAAGCCAAAAAGTTCTCCTCAAGTCTCAAAAACTAACCTCAGATCTGGTTCTCGGAGTGCCATATTTGGAAATGAAGCTAGTGTCAAAGGAAGTAAGCCACCTGTGGGCAGTACAACAGTATTACATGAAGGATCATCACCAAATAAATTGGCTGAAGAAGGATCAAAACATTCTACGTTTTTTGAAGACCATCAAGGTCCTGATGATGACGGTCCTCCAGGAGGCAAACTCCAAACTCGAGGCAAAGGGTTTAAGATATACGAAATAAATGGCGAAAAAGTTTTATTTAACTACTCAACCAAAAACTGTAAATGGCTTAAATGTGAGTGTCCTAAAAAACCTCAATCTTGTGGATGCGATGAATGGAAGCGGATGGCCACGTACAGGAATTGCTGTTGTCCCGGTGCGAAGAAGAATCGGAAAATTCCACCAAAAAGTGTTTTAAAAGATCCGCGGTCATCGCGACCATCGCTCGGGGTGCCACCTCAGCAGCATGCACAAGAAGATCAAAAAAATGTAAAATACAACTAATACACACAATGTTGATAAGTATTTATCTCTTTGGGGATAAACTTTTACATAATACAATGACCCCAACGCCAACATCAACAGAACCCGAATAAACATCAATAAAAGTTGTATATAACGAATAAACAAAGTTTCATCATATTACTATATGTGCCATATAGAATACGTAAGCACATATAGAATAACATCTTGTAAGGTAATTAAATGTATATAAGTTGAACGAAAACTATCGATTATATTCTATATTCACCATTTAATAAATGTTTCAACTTTCTGACAGACCGGTACTGTTCTATGTCACTTTTCTCTGCAATTTATCTCTTATTTCCAAAAAAGTAAAATATAAAAAAAATGAAATGAAGTGAATAATAAAATAAATATAAATTAAATAAATTAATATAGAGTAACTGGCACTGATATATACCATTCTTATCGTCGCAATAGGTATGTCTTTATAGTTTTTTAAATACCGATCGAAACATTAATCAAACACAATCGGATCTTAGGGCAGTTTTCATCATCTGTATCATAGCAAAGAACTGCGAACAGTGTAAAATCGCTAATTGTTGAATTAATTGAAATCAATACTTGAATTTTTGGTTTATTACATTCAATTTTGAAACTTTTTAATCGACATAGAAAAAAATGTTTACTTAAACCCCCCTCAAAATTTGTTGGTTCCGCAGAATCAAAAATTCGAATGTCAAAAATCCGTCCGTCAGCCGTTTGAAGCTTTTCTCTGAAAAAACCGGATCAAAATTCATGAAAATTGGTTGAAAAATCATACATTGGTCTGGGATGTGCGAATAACATCGCCATCAATATTGAAAAATCGAGATCTTGAAAACCTTCTAGGTAACAATACAATTTATTATTATTATTGTTATTGGGGGGGTCTCATTTATAGACATTATCCCAAAGAAGCAGATGAAACTACCTAGGACGGTGTATGTATATACGTTTGATTTCGATTGGGCCAGCACTTTGGCAGAAAAAAAAAAAAAAAAAAAAAAATCAACAACATGGGAGCAAAGCTTAGGTAACTGGTGGAACATTGCAAAATTGCCTTGTAACAAAGATCCTCGTATCAGCTGATAAAAGTCCAATGGAATTTCTACTTCCCGATACCGGGCTTACTGAACTTTTGTAATCAGTAAAAGGATTCCGGGAGCAAAGCAAGGTGATTTATTTTATGTAATTAATTTTCAGTTGGTGGATCAACTAATTATAAGTAAAAGGAAAGTATAGGTGTGTTACTTTCTCTTCAGGAGGCGTGTACACCTATGCAGATATAATTACATGCGTAATGTTGTATAATAGACTTGGTACTTTAATAATTTATTATAGGTAGGTGTTCTACGTAGGTCTATCCAATAGAGAAATGATAAACCTTAGTGTAAAATTTTGTAGCGTTTTTTTCATAGAAAATGAAACTATTGCAAAGGCTCCAAAAATTTTAAAATCAAAATTTTCCAAATTTCAATTAAAAAAAGGTGCATGTGTGTGTGTGTGTGTGTTTGTGTGTGTGTGTGTGTGTGTGTGTGTGTTGTGGTGTGACCAAGCAACAACAACTGCTCCAAAACTCAGCTCATCTGCTGAGTTCGCTGCTGCACTGCATGAATCAGAAGATGGTAAAGAACTCCGACAGTGCTCTGAATCCTCCATTTCTTCCCAGTGGATGGAATGGGCTTCAGTGGGCATTGGGGCCCGCGACTACTGCCGTTTTCATGCCGTCCGGGTGGCTACACTAGCCACCTCGGTGATGTTCTCAAGGTGTAGTCTTTGGACAGTGGACATCCTGTCGGGGTAAAAATGAGAATCTGTATCATGTGGTGCAGCAGTGTCCTCGTACTCACCGTGGCCGCATTCTCTGTCACGATGCGGTCGCCAAGCAGATAGCAGGTGCTTTGTCATCCAGCTGTTGGGCTGTTGAGAGGGAGAGTCTATATCACATGCCGTGTGACCGGGGCAAGAAGCCGGATATTGTAGCCGTCAAGCCCGATGGGTCTGCCATAATCCTGTATGTCCAGGTTGTCAGTGGCAGCGTGGACACGGAGCGGACCTGGCGGGCTAAAATAAACAAGTATGATAGAAATAACCTGCGGCAAGCAATTTCTGAGCTAAAGGGAATGGCAACCAACAACATCAAGGCCATGGCTGCGACCGTGTCATAGAGCAGGGTGTGGTGCGGGAAAAGCGCCACAAAGCTACTCGATTCGGGCATCTTGGCGGGAATGCTCCGTGGTATCACCACTCGCGTCCTGAGGGGTTCTTACTTGAACTGGTGGTCGTTTTATAGGGGCACTTCCTTTCATCCCATTCTTCCTCCTCATCCTGCAACTTCCCTCCCCACTTATTTGTTTATTTTTCAATTTAATGGTGTGCCCCCTCCGCCTTTGAGGGGAGTTTCGTAAAAAAAAAAAAAAAAAAAAAAATCGCTCATACAATCATGCTTCATGACCGGAACTTCTTTTATTCTTTTTCATTGGCGTTAAATTCTTGGTTGTATTTTACCAACCTTAGAATTATAATAATTCAAGGACACGATGCTACCTTTTGTTGTTTTGATATACATGTCAAGCTTTTATTACTATTATGCGAACGTTAACAACTAATAGAATAATCATACTTTGAAGGATATTCTATCAAGATTTATAGCTGTATAGAAACATCAATACAATGTGCACAACATTCAGTATGTTTGAAGATAATCAAGATTCATTGTGTTGTATTTTTGTTACTAATTCCGCTCTAATCTTCTATCTTACATAGTTGGGAATCAGCTGTATCAAATAACTAGTAAAAGTATCAACGGCAACCGTGAAAATGGCTTCTTGCGACGTGCTGACGAGGAAATTACCCAATTCTAGATCGCCAAGACGTTCATCGTTGATAAAAAGCCAAGCGTCTCCAACTTTCGCGCCCAATCAAACTGCGGTACCGTACTACGCCAACAATACGTTTGATCTGTATTACTCGAAAACATATCCAAAAAACGGAAACACCCTTGGAGGAGTACGCAATGTGCCACCGAATTGTCCAATAGTGAGTCACAATCTATGATGAGCCAAAACATCATTAGCAAGCTCCTAAAATCGAAATAAAAGAAACAATTATGTGTAAATCTGTAATGGAGCATCAAAATGGAACCCAGACGTTCTCAAATTATCAGTAGGTAGGTATAAGCTATAATAATGCTATGAGTAGGTATATAGGCATAGATATCTAAAGAAGGACGTTTTTGGAATAATAATATTATCTATGATAATCTTAATGCGATTGACAAGGAAAGCTATCGTGATTGTACAGGAAATGACTGCTTGGCATGATTAAACGTAAGAGTCGTATTGACATGCAAATACCCCTTCTATTTAATTTTGACGAAATCTTCAATAGAGTTAGCTTTTAGAGTGTTTCCCATATTTTATTTTTGTCGGGCCATTGGATTTTTGTGCACATGCGCAGGACCTAAGAACCCACGACCAAATGTGTTCACAAAGGGTACATGGAGGAATATCTCTACAAATTTGATTTAAGATGTATTTTTTCGATTACTATGAAAGACGAAATAGAACTAAATACATGAAATATGAAGTGAGTGGGCTTACTCCTTGAAGGTCAGTAATATACCTTCAGTTTGAAGACACTTGAAGTTTTACAATCTCCAGCGATTGGTTTGCTACGAGATTATTTTAAACAAATTTTATTCGAGCATTCTAATATTTAGGATTTTTTTGTGTTCTCTACTTTCTCACTTTAAAATAATCTTAACTCCATCAGATCCAACGTGAATTCAAAACTAAGAACACTATTGAATAGAGCGTTAAATTGCCTTTTTCTTAAACTTCATACCGATATTTATGGGACGGCTCAACATGAATAATGCTGCAAATTATTACACAAAGGTTACTTATTTCTGTATTATATAGCCCTTCTTCGCAGATCATAGGTCTATGATTATGAAACACCGTATAATATAATATATTGATCAAAATTTGGTTTACCGTTCCTCCCAAAAGGGTCCACATCTGTAGTAGAGTTCCACTACCCCACAAGTTTACGCTTTCCCTATGTATAGTAACAAAGAAAAAAAAAAAAAAAAAAAAACCCTCAGAGGCCCATCAGCTGATCAGTGCGTCTCCGTACCTTGTAATTGTATTCAAAGTATCCGAAAGGAGCTCCGTCTTAATTTCAACTAGGAAAAAAATACGCCTCAGAGGTTCTGAAGCTGATTACTGTCTCTCCATACCTTGTAATTGTATTCCAGATGTCCAAAAAGAGCTACATTTCAGGTTTCAGCACACGATAAGTCGTGTAAAAAACAAATAAGGCGCATAGCCTCTCAGCAGATCAGTGTGTACTGATTTTGAATTTGAGAAAAGAGCTACATTTCAAGTTGCAGATCCATTTGTTGTCATCAATATGCTTTTGTAGAAAATTATTGAAATTAATTTATTAAAACACCTTCACTTTACTAGTACCTTGATGTAATTGTAACTGAAAAATTATGAGATCAACTGAAGCATCCACCAATGCTTCACTAATCAATACAGTTACTAGGACTCCAGTTCATAAACTCGATTTCGCAAAGTTAGAATTCTATTGAAACTATATCAGCTGATAATTCTATTTGAAATTGACCTAAATTTAGATGAGGCGCCTTTGAGACAACATCTCGAACACAAATTTGAGGTACAGAAGCGTAGATGAGCTAAGGGGCCTCTGAGGATAATTTTGTTCGTTTTTCATTTACCGTTTTCTGCCCGAAATTTTTTATAAATATTATGGCGTTTATAAAACGCGTAAAGCCTGAAGCATTAAAGCAGAAAAGATGTGAACCCGTTTGGGAAGCGCTAACCGCCAATTTTGGATGGTATTACTATGTACGGGGTAACTTGCACAGATATTTTTTAATAGAAGAAATTAATAGTGGGTGTGATTAAAAGGGTAAATGGTGAACGATTTTTTTTTATCAGGTGTCTCTGTGATTTTATAAAAATAATTAAATTTTGAATTTTCTGAGCCCGAGCAACCGCTCGCAGCAGCTGGCTCCGCCCACATTCTAGTCATGGTTTGTGATAAGCTATCTGATCAACGCAATCTGATCACTATCCCAACCAACGTTCCTTGTTTTAGTGGCTTATTTATATTTTGTTGTCACTTCGTGAGTCAATATAATATTTATTATTAAGTACATAAATAAAAATACCTACTCACGACATTGACATGGAAATGAAGACGAGTTCTTTTAATTACCCTCCTCTAACTTCATTTAGACTGTCAGTACATGTCGTCAATAACTCACGAGTTTGGAAAGAAAAGGAGTGAAGAATAACAATACAAATAAACCATAACTACCTACGCACCAAGCAAGGTTATAGATACATAATTAAATAAATCTGTGCCTTGATGGGCCAGTTCGTACTTGATTACCCAAGTGAATTTTCAAAAATTCGGGCGCAAAAGAACACCCAAAAACATGACGTCACACACTAGTTAGCCAATCATGGACTGATCTCAGCGCCTTCCCCTTCTCTTGATGTTTAAATTCGATTTTAATTATAACATAATTTTTTTTATCGTATAGTGAAAAATATTTCAGGCTGAATTTTAGATGGATGCAAGTTTCTCATTGTAGACCAATGATATAAGTAGAAGGGACACAGAAAATCCAATGATATACAGAAATATTAAATCTTTGTGTAATAATTTACAGCTTGTTGAAATTAAAAATGTCCGTTAGAGATGTTTACATAGGTGTTGTTACGTAAACATACTTGTTTTACCACGACAGATTTAATATATTCTAAGACAGGAGATGCATTGGATCACATTATGAACCTGGATTTGACTCCTGTCCTGAATAACATTGATGTGAGGAAAAACGAAGTTTTAAGGACCATCAAGAGGCTCGACGAGAAGTTGAATTCTCCAGTATGCCGGTTTCTCGAGGCCTACCAACCCGACCTTCCCTGCTCCTGCGAAGAGGCCTGTCGGCCGGACGCTGAATGTCCCTGCCCGCCAGCGAAGGAACCTCTGAAATTTGATCTGTATGAAAGGTAACTAATAATTATATATATAACTAAATTTATATTCAATACGTAAATAATAAAGAAAATAAATCAATGAATAACACAATGATACAGGACGAGGTAACTCCAAAATCTCTGTGTAAATACACTTAACCTCATTTTGTAAATTTTATAACCACCTATGGAGGTGGTGAAAAGTTTTCCAGAGTGGAGAAGGATAACTGCCATACAGAACTCTAGGAAAAGTTATCCACGTCAAAACATGGCGGCCAGTTACAAGTTTGAGTCTTAAAGAAAACCAGGAGAAGTTCTCCATGGCAAAGATGGTGGTGTTTCTCCACTGTGGGAAAGTGTTCGCATCAAAATAAAGTAAAGGAAACCTTCCCCCCTCCCCCCGGGTTGGAGCTATATTTGCAGGAAACTGATCTCATTCGACGCAATTGAGATGAATATGTAAGCAAGATAACACTGAACTATTACTGATAATGTACATATGCCAGAAATGGTTCTTTTTCACTAAATCCTATTTTTAATTAACACTTATTTCACAGGAAACTTCCATTCGGATCGGATCGAAATGGGACTCGAATTGAATCAAATATTTCTGATGAAACGAAACATTCCTTACATCAGAAAGCAGGAAGTTTTCCATCTGGTTCCTATGCGTCAAAAAGGTGTGTTTATGTACCAATTCGTATACAACAAAGTACCTATAGAAAGTCTTCATTAATGATGAGATCCTCAGATACTCGTATTTGAATGTTCACCTGTTTGTTTCGGGGAAAAGGGAGGAAAAAAATAACGGCAACGTGTGTGTGAAATGAAAACATGTATTGCTGGTTATTAATATAGTAAAAATCCACAAAGTAGTCACGACGGCCAAACTGACTGATACAATTAAAATGGAACACCCTTGTTAAAAGATTACGTTTATTAGAAATTTAGTTATATAGACGTACTAAAGAAGTGTAGGTAGGCTTTTAATTGAATGCCATAATTTTCTTTCGGTGAAGGTCGACTTCTATGATATTGTACTTATGAAGTGATATAACAAGATCTTTTCTTCTTCTTACAAATGCTCAACGTTCAATTTTAATAATAGCTACGATTCCAGGGACGAAATTGAAAACCAAGTTCAAGCGTTGGATGAAAAATTGCGTTCCCCGGAGTTCCATTTCCTAAAACCCTTGGAGCCTGAACAAATAGCGCGATGCTCTTGCGAAAGGACGAATTTCCCTCAAGCTCACTGCGCCTGTCCGCCGAAGAGAGAACCGATCGATTTCCAAAACAAGTACTCATCCTATGTTTAATAAGCTTTTGTTGAAATGGCATATCATACATTTTAGTACGAGTTATATTTAGGAGGGTGTGAGAGGATGGGATCAGTACACTTACTGATGGTGAAACAAGCATTTGTATAATCCCCAAATTATCATAACTTATATGATTTTCCTACAGAGTTGAAGTTCAGAAAAACATCAAAGCTCTAGATAGTGTCTTGAATTCTTCAGAGTTTGGATTATCTGGTGGAGGACAATCAGAAGCATCACCTTGTTCGTGTGAGAATTCTGCGCGTTCATCGGGCAAAAAACCCATATTGAAAGGGTGAGGATAAATTAAAACTTCAACAATTCGATTACAAGTGACTATTTTATATAGAAATTCACATTCACCATTTTTATTTTGTAAATATACCTACTAAAATACGCTTATCTAATATTTGAATATTTTATAAATTTTTACCCACTTTTCAATAGTATTTTTAATTAATTTTGAAATATTTTGAAATACCAATACATTAGGCACTTTGATAAATTCTCAGTTTCAGGCTTTAGTTTTGGATAATCCCCGATGTTCAAATTAATCAAATTTCTTTGGAGATCTGCCAGAACAAAAATCATGGCAGGGATTGTTGGAATCATTGCTAATTATTTATAATTTCAGTATCTATTAGCGAATCCTAACTCATAGATCAGCAGTTTGTCGTGGAAGATTGACTTACCGGCTTCTACCTATTAGATGAATGGAACATACAAACTGTATCACTCTAGATTTGAATGAAACAAATTTATATCTGAGTAGTAAAATCACCATTATATCAATGTGGAATTATTATCATTGTGACTCCATGGTAATCGCACATGAACTTTGAAATGAATAAAAATATAGTAACCTATTCCACTAATATTTTATGATTTTAGTATTTCTGGCGGCAGAGGTTTGAAGAATTGTTTGTCCAACTGTCCTTCACCTCGATGCAGATGTGGAGGTGACTGTCCAGCTAAGCCTGGACCGTTCCAAAAGTTTCCAAGCAGAACGTTCCATGTTCCAGGATGCCCAAGTGATCGCGGTTGGATGTTGCAGCCGAGATCTCCTACTCAAGGAGCAATGGCGTGCCCGTTTTCGCCGGCCTGTTGTCCAATTGGTAAGATATAGCTCACATCTTAGTTTGTTGTCGTGTTCGACTTATATAAAAAGCAGTTTTTGCTTTACAAACATATGGGAAACCGACCAACTTGCAACCAGACTGAGAGAGAAGAGAGGAGAAGGGCATCAGGCCCAGAAAAAATGAGAGGCCCAGGCTATAAAACTGCTTGCAAGCCGGCTGGGAACACAATTATAGATTACAACTCATTTCGTTATTTGCTGTGGTTACCAACCTCACATTTGCTAGCTATCGGTATCTGTCAGGACTACGGGTGTTCATTTTGTGATCTGGAAGCTTCTTCCTTAGTTATCAAATACTAGATTAATCAGGGCTCCGGGGATTAGTCCTTATCGAGAGACGTGTTCCTCATCCGGAAATCATTATGATGGTGTTCTCAAGTAGGCTCAGGGTTAATATCCAAAATACCTTATCCTCTAATCATTATTTATCCAGGGGTGCTGGGTTGTTCCAGGCGAAATGATCAACCTCCAGCTTTCTGTTTTGTTACTTCATAGGACGATAGGGCAAGTTTTCTAAGTCCAATTCGGGTTTTTTAATTTTAAATAATGAACATTTGTAATCGAACAAGGAAATTTTTTGTTACCGCCCAACTTAAAAAAAAAAAATAAAATTGAACGTAATTCGTTGGTTTACGTTTCAAGATGCGTAGAATCAAAAAATCGAATAAAAAAAATCCGTCCGTACGATGTACGTCTCACAGTGGTGCCAAAAAGTGGCAAGACCTCATACCGCCGGCGTTTTTTCACAAATCTGGATACACCTATGTCTTTTTGGGTTGGAGAATCCGAACCTGGCGTCAGTCATTGTTTAAAAAAATGTCTAACAACAGATTTCAAAAATGTGAGACATTTTAGCAAGTTTTTCATTTCTTTAACATACTACAAATATTCATATTAACAAAAAGTATTATTTTTCCCCATTTCTAAATTGATCATATCGTAAAGGGGCCCAAAACGTGATAAAAATAGTTATAAATTACAAAAGTGTTGAACGTAGTTATTTTGGGATGACTATCAATAGACCATTTAAATTAGTGAATAGTCAAGGCATTTCAATATAAATTTACATTTCAAAAAAAAAAAAAAAAAAAATACCAAGGTGGAATCCCTGAGTCTAATGACATTTCTAACCAACCTATGTTGCTGAAATTTGAAATGGATCTCCTTTGGGATTTATAGAATACAACTACAATGCATGTATGGATGGGCTCAGACCACGTGACGGACCGCTTGGGCTATTTTTTTTTCCTAATTGAACTAAAATGCTCAAATTTAAGATGAAGCTCTTTTCTTATTCTGAAACCTAGGAAAAAATTACGAGGTATGGAAGCACGCTGATCAGCTGAGGGGCCAAAGAGACTGATTTCTTTCCTGTTGGTGATGACATCAGAAATGGAGCACTTATCGAACACCTAGAATACGAAATCAGGATATAGAGGCTAACTGATTAGCTGAGGAGCCTGAAAGGGTGATTTCATTCACTAACGCCTAATTACAGATCAATTTTACATGCTTTTTGAAGTGTATTAAAATTTTGCAACGTTTTTATTGCGCTACTCGCTATATTCACTTAGCACGAGTTCTAACTTGGTTCGATTTCTCGCACGCATAAATTACGATATTAGTTGCCCATGACGTTTTAACAGAATACTGGTTTGATAATAATGTAAATACCTACGTACGTGTTTTTCACACTAGTGAATGTTGCTCCATAAGTGATTTTTACCCAAGTTTCATAAATTTTGACCAGCAGATTGGGAGGAAATATCCAGTAGGCGTGGGCGTACAATAAGTAAATATATACGAATAAATACCTACTTACATGTTTTTGGATTCTACGCATTTTAAATCGTTACCCAAAAAAGTTTGAGGGAGGGTACATCTTTTTTTCTTCTAGGTACTTGAAAAGCGAGATTTATTATTGGGAATAATTGAGCGATAAACGATACATGATCCTCACGTGCATCGATAGTAGTAGCAATGTATCTCCATCGCACGGAAGTAATTGAATAGATATGTGGAAATGAATTCCAACGTAGCGCCATGAGAGAATTTTATGCAAATCGGAATTATTTTAGTAGAGATTTGTTATGGTTTACTTCTTGTTTTCCAGCTGAAGTTTGCCCTTTCCCAGTCGCCACAGTTTACGACCCGAAAGCTCCTCCGCTGCCACCATCCTCAGGGCCCAGGAGATGCCCTCTTGTACCAACGACACTGCCGACTTCGAATGAAGGCGACCCTTCCAGACCGCCCTGTCCGCTGGATCCTCTGAAACCCCCTCGCGGACCTCCCAGCTGCCCTTTGACTTCGAAGGCTGGATGTCCGCTGGGACAGAAATCCGAATGCCCACTGCTCACGTGTTCTCTAGGTCCATTGAAGTCTATTATATTTGACGGAAACGAAGAATGTCCATTTTGCCATTCTAAGTAAGAGTTTTCAATTTTATCATGATAACAGACAGGATGTCAGATAATGAAGACCCTCCTCCCACCTTAACATCATAATTTAGAAACATAACATAATTAAGAAATCCATTTAGCAGCTGCCGAGAATGGGTAGCCTACCTATGACATCTGATGAAAAGCATACACAGTGTCACACTAAATACAACTTTTCACAATAACCTACAAAGCTTGAAAAGTAGTTGTAGAGAATAAAGATCAGTACTTATTTACATCTTGGAGCCCATCAGTACTGTAAAAAATAATAAAATAACGACTAAGCTGCGCACTCAGAAGTTTGAATGGGAACGACAAAATCCGGCCAAATGGAACAAAATTATTTGGTTCGGAAACGGTTTTCGCCAAAGGGCGGAGGAGTTTGATTGAGTAGGTCCATTTACGCTTAGCCACTTCTGCCTAAGATCATTCCATTTATCAGTATTGGTTTTGTTCGCTGACAACAGCCGTGGACAGTTCTAGGCAATAGAGCTGGCAAATCGGTCGATGGAAATTCGACCAAAGTAAACACAGAAAGGGTTAGATAAAAATTACAAAACGTAAATCTCCAGTAAATAATTTTTGCGTGGACCTCAAATATATTTTTGCGCGTGGTACGCAAGTGAGTATTTTAACAAAACGGACACAGTACCGTATAACTAACAACAAAGACTATAAACGGAACCTCAACAACAAGTACAGTAGGTACAATAAGTATCTGTTAAATGCGCACCAAGATTTATACATATTTTTTAAATTTAACTATTATTATCTTTTTTTTAAAAATGAGAACATCCATTTTGATGCTGATCCGGAACCTACATGAAATTAAAGAAGTGAAGTAAAGGTAATATATTTCGAGTTCTCAAAACTCCCAAACTACGAGAAAAATGGTAAATATCGAGTTTTTGGAAGTATTCAGTTGGTACATGATTTTGGATATATTTTCACGCTGAAGTGCCATTCCTTTATTATAATTACCAACACCAATTTAGGGAAAAGCTATCAGCCCCCCCCCCCACACCATGTCAGAACTTCAGTAACATCATGAAGAGTTTTACCCATTTTGTGTAAAAATGTGAATTAGAAAGAAACATTGTGTCTAAGCCCCACCAAGATACAGCGGAAGATTTGGAAGAATTTGGTTCTCGAGTCTGTTCTGAACAACTTGTGTGAATCACTCAAAGGGTTTTCTCGAGTTATTCAAACAAACAAACTTTCTGCTAGGCCGACGTTTCGTTGTATACGTACAGCATCACCAGGGAATAAAAGTAATGGAGCTGGATAATTACGAGGCTTCATTGTTTAGCTGATTTACAGCAGAACGTTTTCTACATCACAGTAGGAACCACATGATTTCCCGTTTATTTCCCGTTGTTGATATATTTTGAATATTCAGGCATTTCTTTTCTGATAATCATATTTTCCACCGTCTGAAGATTATTTTAAGTATTTTGTGCAATGTGAGGATTTGATGTCAACAATTCAAATTTTAGGAACTACCTTATACGCACTTCTTCAACTACTGCTAAGTTAACTGAGCAATAAGGACCTGTTAATTTTCATGCTCTAATACTTCTAAGTCCTGAGGCCAGATTTGACCAAGCCTTGGAAAAGCTCATCACGTTCTTCTACTCTCAACCGGTTGTCTCATGACCTCTCTAAATGATGTACTTGAATTATTAGCTTCTAAATTAAATTTTTTTTGTCTATGTATATAAGTGCCAGTCTTAGGGCACAGGAAGATGCCCAGTAAAAACAGAAACGTGGAAAGCTGGTAATGAAAGCAGCTTACAATCATCGGAACACAGCCACCTTCAATTTTCCAGAAGGCAAATTAGAATTTTAGAGGGGGTGGTGACTGGGTATGGGTACTTCCGGAAAAATCTGCGTAGGATTGGAGGATATAGAAGCAATGCACTGTGAGGGTTGTGTCGAAAGAAGGAAGAAAGCGTCCCATCCGCTCGTCGAATACCTAGCACTTGAAGCCAGACTGTTTTAGCATCTATTGGACACTTGAAATAGAGAAGGTCGGATCGATGGACGAGTTAGTATCCTCAACTCCTCTGTCTGGTGGTGGAAGGGGTTGTCTCCAGTTAAGTTTGGAAACAGGGGAAACATCCGCTCAATTACAATATACCACGGTGTCCGTGTCGTTGTAGCGGAGAGGACTCTGAACCATTTAGGACCCACAATATACCAATGATAACAATTATCGGGTGTTGGTACAACAGCGATGTGTTGGCAGTTTTATCCGGTTCACATCTCGAACCTCGCAGTTTATTGCATTGTTTTTGACACCTAGTGCGCTAATTTAATTACCAGTCGAGTTACGCTCTGAATCTGTCCTCCACCCTCCATTTTAAAACATAAGAAATGATATTGATAATGTAAGTTCAAAAAACCGTAAACTTACGAACAAAAACCGCCATCATGAGAAGGGTCTTGTATTCACGAGGGTGCAGGATAAACTGATATCACATGCGATCCTTTGGTGAATCGGAAGATCAGATTAGGATCCCTCAAAGTGCTTTTACTACATTTTCATCTACCCTTTCCACATTCTTCTCATACGACTATAGGGGGTTCAATAATTTGGGAAATTCGATAAGATGCGTTACAGAGGACGAGGGGTGTCCCTCGAGTGTGGATCTCCAGAACACTGCCTTTGGGATGCTATACGAAAAATAGGACGAGAAAAAACTTCAAGGAACCTCAAGGATTGAGCTAATCATTTTCCCGGATCTTTTTATTTTCTCCAAAGTCATTTCCCGGCATATCCGGTAGGAATTTTTGTTTTACATTATCTAAGATAAAAATCTTCAAATTGTTACATAAAAGTTCAATATTTCCGTATTAGAAAATGTTCTATCATATCAGTGGGGTATCCTAATTTATTGAAACACACCCGTAAAAATTGTCATAATAAAGAAGTAAAGAATATATATATTTAACAAAACAATATTAGTAAAAAGATGTGCCTGCTGCTTGGATTTCGCTCTTACCTTCCAGAAAAAGGCACTTTCATTTTATTACAAAAAATCCGTGAGGCATCCGAAAAATCCCGCAAAAGTGACCAAAGCATCTTCATGGCTGTATCAAGTTCTCAAACATTCGTGTAATCTTGATCGTTTTTTTAAATTCTCTCGAGGTCAATTATAGAGAATCCTGAATGAAAAAAGTGGGGGAAGGAGAATTAGGGGTAGTATTATGATTAATTTTGGGGAATAAAATCGTCTAATACTATCTGAATTCAAAGCAGTTATTTATCCACTTTTCCGAAGAGTGTACAGTACTCCTCATAGCATGACACATAACATAGTTATCCCTATGCTTCCAGGATTATTTCACTCAGCACTATTATTTCCTGATGAGCTTTCTATTTTCCAGGTGCTGTCCTATGATTTCACCAGACGGGCCAGGCTGCCCAATATCGATCAATGCCACGTTTTGCCCACTGGGTAAAACTGATGCATGCGGCCTGAAGGGTATGTCATCTCCACCACCACTTCAATCTGCTGCAGGGGTTTCAATTTCTGGACCTAAAAACGACGAAGAATCGTGCCCAATTGGTGAACTGCTGGAAGCCAACGCTAATATGCCCGGCTGCAGGTGTGGTGCTCAGAAAAATCCTTGTCCTCTTACTCCACCCAAGCCTTGTCCTGCTTCTTCTTTACAGAGTTCATGTAGTTGTGCACTTTCTACAGCCCCTAATATTTTAGAGAACAAATCGATGCGACCAGGCAGTTGTCCGTTGGGTGGTTTAAAGATTCCTCAACCACCTGCTCCACCCTGTCCATTATCTATGAACGCAGCCCAAAGAAATCAGTGTCCCATGACGAATCTAGGTGATAAAAACCTGGATTCCTCTTGCCCTGTGTCAAACATATTTCAGTGCCCAGCGTTAAAAGGGATGAAATTTTCATTGGCAGCTGCTAAGTCAAATAAGAAGGTTCCCGAGAGCGAAACTGCGGATTTCGAACCGAATATACAAAAAACTGATGAGATACGCGAGCATCTTCCTAAAGAATTCTCAAGCCCCGAGAAAATTAATTCATCTGATAAAATTCAAAAGCAACAACGTGTAGAATCACCTCCCAAGCCACTGAAGAAAGGAAGCACACAGAAAAATAAAAATACAAAAGCATCAACACATGTTAAAAGCGAAGTGGTTCGAAAAACTGACAAAGAAATGGCTAAAACTTTTTCGAGAATATCTAGTAGTACTTATACGAAGTCGACTTCTTCAACTGAAAAGATTTTTGAAGTGTCGCTGGAACCCTTACCCAAGCCTCCACTCTCCGAAACGAGGTTGGTGAAAAGTTCACAATTTGAGATGAGCAGACAGTTTTCCCCAAAGCGAGAGGATGTGAAGATGGTCATGACTTCAGCACCTTCTGATTCGAAAGGTTTCGAGTCACGAAAAGGAAAACAAAAGCCCAAAAACTGTCCCATTCCTGATCCAGAACCCTGCCCATTAGAAGTCCCAAAATGTCCTTTTGGACCGCCGGAACCAGCCTGTCCTTTGGCCAAAGTTCCAAATTGCCCTCTAGGAGCGAACCAGGGCTGTTGCATGACAGGAATGGTGCTCAGTCCCAATAAACTGGAATGCCCAGCGGAAACCCCTAAATGTGATATGTTCCCTGAAGGTCATTGTCCTATGGAAAACTTGAATATGTGCGAGTGCAACTACCCCATCGCGCCATGCTTGGAACCACTGATACCCCTGGAAGATGCACAAGCCGACGATCAGTACTGTTCCAGATTGAATTGCTGTATGGGTCTGCCTTTACCTCCAACTAAGCCATCAGAAGAACTCCAAACAGACACATGGTACGCGTACACGGACGTGAAACCTGGGAACCCATTAACTAAACACTACCTAGAAATCCTAGACGTCCCTCCAGAACCTGAATTCTTCGTTAGTATAAACCCGCTTAGAAAACATCCCGCTTGGAAAATCCTGAAATACGGAGAAGGTTATAAGGAGTGTAAAAGAATTAAAGAAATTCTTAACGCGCGTGGTCCAACATCCACTGTAGGAACTCAGTTCATGGAAGACGATTTTCCTGATGATAAAGAACTTGAAGTAATTGAACAGCTCAGACTGTGCGCTGTGAAAACCATGGAAGAAGCCCAGCTTCTACGATCTCATTCGAAAGAATGGTCATACTAGTCCTTAATAAATTTCTAATGTCTGTCAGTTTTCGTTGTTTTTTGGAGTTCGTTAAAACCATTGTAAACGAATCATTATTGACACCAATACCCGTTTATTTCCATTTGAAAATTGCATCCTACGTGAAATATGAGATATTGCAAAGGTGAGCAGGTATATTAAATACAGATATATAAATTTGGAGAACTGGATGGTTGCTTTGATTAAAATCCCTAGTTGTTTTAGTCTCAAAGTTAAATAAGAGCAGTAAAAGCAGCAGTGCACCTCCGCATTTTATACAGCAGATGTAAGCAGGGACAGAATTTGTCTACTCGGAATCTGGACTCTTCATTATTCACATCTCTGTTGTACAAGCAAGGCAATGACAAACCATTTATCACTCATGAAAGTTCCATAACTCCTTCATGTAGCAAGCGACCTGTGGAAAATTAATTATTGTACTGCGAAGGTAAACTGCAAATTATTCATCAAAATTATGGATGACTTCCGTTCATTTGTTCTCAAAGCGGTCTGTCATATGCGGCTGTAAGAATATGTGGTGTCTTATATAACAGTACGTTGTTTTTGTTCTGTATGAAGAATTCAACAAATAAATCTAAACCGGTGTTTTGTAAAAATGAACATTTAATTGATATTTAGGATTTGTTTTTGTCTGAAAATTCCTGCCAATCCAATGGTTAACTGAGTTATGGCCATCGATTATTGTAGTAAGTCAAACTCAAATTTCCAACCATGTGCTGGTGATTCATTTGACATTGTCGGAATACTCAGGCTGAAACTTTCATGAGAATAATTTTGGTTCAATATTTGATCGATTTATGTGAATTATGAATTAATGAAAACGTTTAGAGTGGCGTAAAGGATTCACTCCTATATAAAAACATACAGGAAGGTATAAACCTGTTCTGTGGAACCAGGTGAAAACTTTTGCGATGGCAACGAGGTTTGGTTATATTAATGTTTTATTCATCCGATCCCTTTGGCCCTCGCTATGGTCGTGAAGCCTTTTCAAACTTCACTCTCGCTGACCTGTTACGGCATCTGTGGGACTGGACGTTTTAGTTTAACCCCCAATACGTTCGCCTTTGATAATCGCAATTCCACTGGCACGAGGGCAGTTGTTTTATAGGACTACCTACCACATCGCTAACTATTACTGAAGGATTACGTTTGAGTATGGCGGGGTATTGGGATTACATCAATGGCTCAGAATAATCAGTTCCATAATCAATAAACATCAAACCAACAGTTGCCTCAGCGTTTTCCTCATCATAAGGTGTTCAGTATTCAATAATACATTATGCAAAACATGTCCTGTTTATCAATCGCAATTAACATTTAGAGGAAATCAAACCGGCAGTTAGGGCAAACCACCAGCTTGTATTCAATGGGAGTGTTAATCCGTTCCCAGTTAAGCCGTAGGTAACTGAAGTTAATTTATACGGTCAGGGGATGACTCGATATATACTTCAACCGGTGTTACTGAGTTTATCCCTTATGTCTATCAGTTTAGTTATTATCTATGTAAATGTTTTCGTTTGATATCCGATTAAAATATGTATTTTAGAAATGGAAATAATAGTATCAAAACTCGAGCCTTCGGACATCGCAAGGGGCTCCGCTCCTTGAAAGCCCTCTGGACCCCCCGGTTACTTTCTGCTTTGGGCCTACGGCTAAAACATGGAACATGCTTTCTTCCCCCTTATTCGGGATTATTTTATTTTGTTTTCATTTAGTTATGATGTTGCCAAACTAATTAGCCTGCAACCAAGCGGCACAACTATGATAAACATTACCACCTCAACCAAGTGACAACAAAACTAGGCTCACAAGCGGCACAATCATATTGACATTTTATGTCTTTGCTCTGGCACATAACTCGAAAACCGTTACCAAATTTGTTACCAAATATTCTGATGATTTCCGCTTACAACCGAGTCGTTGCTAAGGAAATGGTACTTCGTCGTTTTTCATCCCACAAAATTCGTTCGAAAGCTCTCGATTTATCCAACCATATTATGTTAACTACTGCGAAGTGCGTGGCCAACAAGCTGAGTTATGAGCATGGTTATATGAATAATTGTTTACACACAGGTGATCATTTTCAATAATTGATACTGTGAACATGATTGCAACCGCTTGTTAATTTCTGATGATTTCATTGAGTTGGTGTTTCGATTATGTGATTCATAGCAGGTGATCCGAATATTGCAAGAACGGTTTGATTTGTGAAGCGGTAGTTAAATCATTTTAATTGGTAATTTCTATACTTTACACTATAGGAAGCTGTAATTTCGTATGTAGCCTCTTTAGAACATTTACTTGACCATGCCCGGGGTCCGGATCAGCTGAGTGGCTCTTAGAGCTTGCATACGAGTCTGCGACTAAAGACATAAAATGTCCCAATTTGTTGCAGACTCGTATGAAAGCGTTTCTTTATACACTAAATAAGCAGCAACTTTGATGAAGCGAAAATATGAGACCGACAACTCAAACGGATCCAGCCAAAATGACATTCGATTTTCAAATTTTTACTAACCATTTATATCATCGCATTATTGGATTAATCGTGTAAATAAATTCAAAACTACAACATAAATAGTTTACTAATAGAAATTAGAAATAAGTGCCTCGGTAGGTAATTTTCCGTTATGGTGCGCGTCTACAATTACTATACCCAAGATTAACTTCTCAACCAAGTGACAACAAATCAATCGGCATTGTTTACTATATTAATTTATAACATAAATAAATATAAAACTACGACATAAATAGAAGAACAACTACGAAAGAAATGCATGATAAATCGGGAGCTTTCCAATGAATTGAGAATATTTTTGTCCGATGAAAACTAAAGAACTTTCATTTCCCCAGCAACAGCTTGGTTGTATGTGAAAATAATAAGAAAAAATTTCGTGACACATCGCCGTCTCCCAAAAAACGTGACACTTTTCGCTAGTTAGCTCAAGGCTAAAGCATGTTCCATGCTAAAATATAATTAATAAATTTGATCGAGATTTTTCTCTTCTCAGCAACTACAGGATTAAGGCATTATCTAAGTTCTTCTGATAGGAAAACGTGAAAGAGGTTTAAAATGTGAATTTCGATAATATAAATATTCGTCCCCAAGAAATCGAAATACATGTATTCAATTTGTTGGATATAACTATGAAACATGGGATAACTGATAATATTAACGGTATTTGATGGTTCAATTTTAATGTTATTTTAAATAAGACATTCCTATTTGGTCTTATTTGTGATTATTGTAAGTGAACTAGGTGATTCGACCATTCTTGAATCATTAGCCTCTTCATTCTTTCACTTCATCAGTATGGGGATGACACAAAATAAATCGCATTTATTCATCTAGCATGACCTAACATCTGTAGAAACTTTACATTTTCGAGACGATCCTCACTACTAACGAAATTCAACTGTGAAGGGAATGAACCACATATTAATCCGTAGCAGAGCTTCATGGAACCGTATCCGTAAAAAAAAAGGTAAGTGACAAAGCCTCCCTCTTCTCATCATTCTCACCAGTGTTCAAGATGCCCATGCTTAAATTTTTCACCGATATATTTACCAGTTTCGCTTTTCATCTACGCGAAACAGTCTTGCGTTTTATGAATTTCGCATGTAAAAGTCAGTGTGAAGACGATAAAATTAGTCAAAAAAAAAAAACCTGTTAGATTTTTGTAGAAGCTGCCCAGTCCTCAATTTTCGTTCAAATTATTTGGCTGTTTACAACTGTTTGAACAATTTACGTAAGTACACTACGTCATCAGAATTTCAAAATACGCTACCGTAGCGTGTGTTACCGCCCAAAAATATTTGATACCTCTGGGAGATTTCGAACTCGTGTCTGTACTACTAAAAGGAGAAATTTTCGGTTCGCTCGTTCCTTCGACAATAAATCAAGCATTCCATAAGAAAAAACGTTCATTGCGCAGCAATTCTTGAGCACAACAAATTGGTCAACTATAAAAAAAATAAATTGATAAATCATTGTAAATGGCAAAAAAATGCTAAATTTATGTTTGTTACTAGAATATTGTTTAAAGCAACACTATCAACTGTCAACTACAACACTCAAAAATGCATGCACACAGTTATGTTGAATATTGTCTCAATAATTTAATAATTATGTGTTAACAAATCAATTGAAAATACTAAAATGCTTAAAATACAAAATCTTAGTTTGCTTACTGTTTATCTCATGTTTTCGCCGCATACAATTTTCAACCAATTCTTTTCGCTCTAAGTTACTCATATTCCAAGACAAGTTTACATAAATATGGTAAATTACCTTAATATGGTAGCTGACAAAAATTCGCTCATACGATCATGGTGCATGGCAGTTAATTTTTGTTTTGTTTTATTGTCTAATCTTTTCTATAACAACGATAATTGGTCGTGGCCGGTTCTGTCCATCTCGTACCAACATGTACAGGATCTTATGATTCATGTTAATCCTTGTCATGCAATTGGTGATTCGAACTCAATCAGCTTAGGCTTCTCAATCAAGGGATCAAATCCCCTTCAGCAGCAGACACCTTCTTTGGGAAATAGCCCATTAAACTCCTTTCGGGCCAGAAGCTCGGCGTACCGGAAAAAAATTCCTGGATCATAAGAAAAAAAGGAAGGGGTAGGGGGATAAAAGATAAATTAGAACAAAGGGGATGATGAATGGTTCCATCCAGTTTCCTCTTCCCGCTATTCCCAGGCCGGTATCAAGATTAATTGAATCCATTGTAACAGCCGACACATCTTCTACCGGTGAGACTGTAACATCCCCCTCTTCCGTTTCCTATGCAGGTTCCAACATCTGATTACGTCCTTGTGATGATCTCCTTGTCAACGCGTGTTACTGTCAGGATCGTGATTAAATTTCACTCAACCTGTCATTTGCCGTTGGCACTATTCCTGTACCTATTTATTTTTCCACGTACCTACGAACGGCACGTCAAGCACTAAGTGAAATTGAGTGCAATTATTGGAGCCATAAGAAAGAAAGAAAAACCGATTAAAGTTTCAGTGATGAAGTGCAACAGCATGAGCGAGTTTTCTTAATTAGTTATACGGCCAATTTTTTATTTAATTCAGTTATTAGCGAATTTTTGAAGAAAATTAAGCTATTGCTCTCGCCTCAAAAATTGTAGAATGTGAATTTTTGAAAAAATTTTATGCAGAAATTCGTTTTAGGCTATTCTGAATCATATTCTGAAGTTTAACGCATTTTTTAATGTATGTATGTATGTATAGGTATATATGTATGTACGTGTCATCCAGACGATAACTGTCCGTAGAATTGTGCTAGAAACTTCAAAAAAATTTTAAAATGTTAAGGACACAAAACAAAAGCTCAAATTCGTTGGCCAGCATGATCGGATTACATTTTCGAGTTGAAATTTTCAAAAATGTAGTCAAAAATTTCAAAATAGCCTGTTTTTTACGATTTGTTGTGCGAAATAATTTTTTCAGCATACTAACATGTGGTATATTCGGAATCAGCGTAAAATTTCCTATAAGAATATGTATCAAGTTTTCAAAAATTTCAAAGTTGAAAAATCAGTCAAAAATCGAAATAATGCCGTTCGCTAGTTGTAAAAATCGGTAATATTTGCATGAAACATTTTTATACATAGAATATGATTTGGAACGAGTTTATTTGCCATAAAATTGGTGGTTAACAATTTCTTTGTACTCGGAATGCACAAATTTCAAAACAGTAATATAATATAATGTTACGATAATCTACGAAAATTCGCTCATACGATCATGCTGCATGACTGGAACTTTTTTGTTCTATTTTTAACATGAATGTCTCGTAAGAGGGGGTAAACCAAAATGTGCTTCACGTTTGTTGGTTTATTATTATTAATAATGAACCTTTGTAATCGACACTAGAAAAATTATATTTGTTTAACCTTGTTTCACGTTGGATGATGGGTAGAAAATTTTACTCTCCGCTATTCATTGGTCTATAATATTATTATTAAACCCCGTAAATAGTGAATGATCAATGCTTGGCGCATCATGCCCCAAAAGAATCTCTCCTTACTTTGAAATTGTTCAAGATGAAAATGAAGAGCTACATTTTAGGTTTCAGCGTCATAGGCCGATTGAGAACCAAACTAGGCTCAGGGGCTTATCTGCAGATCAGAATGGACTAATATTGAATTCTTGAATATTACAAAGGGGCTTCATTTCAAATTGCAGATCAGTAGGTTGTCATCAATATGCCTGCCTAGATATAGGCACTGCAGAGTGGAAATTTATGCAATTAATTAAAACATCTACACCTTACTTTTTCCGTTGATCTAAGTAAAACGATTGGAGATGATATAAATGTATAGATCATTTTATTAAATAGAAATGATGCTTGAAGTAGTTTACGTTAGCATATGCGCAGAATGAAGTAATGAATAGAGAAAAATTGAAACTGATAGGGGACCATTTACAGAGTAACCCGCCCATTCCCTGAAAATGTCATCAAATTCGGATGAAAACTGTTGAAATTCAACTCGGCTAAAGGAATACACATTCGCGCATGCGTAGAAAGTACTAATTATACAATCATATTGGAATTCATATGGGATCAACAAATCAGTTTCTCCCATCTATCCTTTGTGTTTGAGCAAGATCGGACGACGGGGGCGTAAGAACATGATACTTGAAAGAATTTACGTTTGCGCATGTGCTGAGTGATGCATTTATTTGAGAACAATGAAACTGATAGGAAATAATCTAAACACTTACGTGCACAGTTCATGAACATTTCATAAACATCAGTTGAAAATTGTGGAAATTAAGCTTGTTACATGGAAAAACTTGGCGGACACACGACCCATACACACACGCACTTTTTTTTCATTTCAAATTGGAGGTTTTCACATATTATAGTTGTCGAAGGACGACGGAAATTTAGTACTTAGGACTTATGTCATTAACCAGAAAACATTATCAATTGGTAAAATAATATGAACTCACAAAAATGAACGTCAACTATGGTGCTGGTTGAAGTAGAAGATGTGGAAGAATCAAGGAACTAAAAATGTGAGATAAGGGTAAAATACATAGCCACACAGCCTAAATACCGTCAACGACCGGATAAGATACTATACCTAGAACTTATTTCGAGATTTAAAAATCCATCATAGTTCACCGTTACAGTCCTAGACCAATTTGAGTGTTTTAACACTCAATCCAGACTGAGGTCAACACCTTACTGACCAACTGAGTAGTCCCTAGGACACTTACACCGGGCAGTGGGGGGTTACTTACTCCCAAATTCTACTTTTTATGGTTTCTTAAAACCAATCGAAGTCCGTGAGATTCCAAATATCTTCTTCTTATATATAATTCCGAACGGTCTTTGAAATTGTGAAGAACTTCGCGGTCCGATTTTAGTGTTAGACGGCTCATTCGAATCAGCACGGCCCCAAGTTTGTTGCAAAAGTGTCGCCGTTCGTCTCTATACCCGCCTTGATCGTGTTCTAGGCGGTCCTTATCAACGAGAGTTGTTTATTAGGCTGTGGCGGTAACAACAGTTGCCATCAATTCACGGTAAGTAAGAAACGTAGTGGAGTTACTAACATCTAGGAGAGTTATTTCTGAACGAAGAAATTGAAACTGAAGAACTTAGCGGACTTATATAAAATATAATTCCGAATAAAGATTAAAGATTTATGAAGATTCCCAATCAGCACGGCCCCAAGTTTGTTGCAAAAGTTTCGGTAAGTAAGAAACGTAGAATTCCACCATCATCTCACCATGCCCAAATTCTGAATTCCCCGATTCAACTTTTTGTTTAGACTCATAGTGGCGAAGACCAGCTCAACTGGTGATATTTATTTGTCCAGCTAATCCTAGCTAAATATCAAGCCATCTATAACCATCTCTAATTACGAAGGTACTTAAATCCCTCTCATACTTAATTTTTCTAACGCCTCACATGTATACAAGGCGGAGCAATTGGGGTTTGCTCACTTGTTGGGCTGTGCATAGGTTAAATTCTCGTTTTTCGGAATCAGTAATTTGTGACTTATTACTGAGGGTAATCGAACAGTTATTTTCTCTGGATATGGAATTTCAGAAAGTTACGATGAAAAAGTCATAATCCGGAGAAGTCACATAAAACGGAAATACGATTTTAAACGAGGTTATGAAGTTATTGAACTTGACATAATCGAAATTTTTGGGTTGACTTTTTCGTGAATTACGGAATTCAGTAAGGCTCGAGCATGAAAATACGGCTGTGTAAAATCCCAAAGTACGGAATAACGGTTTTGAATAAATATTACGATGAGTACGGATGTTCGAAACGAGAAAAATTATTTTCGAAGTAAATTACGGAATTTCTCGATTTTCAGTACAGCGCCATATTGCATACTGTGACATGGCGAGATGAATTCGAAGCTGAAACCCTTGGCCCTCCAATAATACGTCATGGTGGAAACTCTCGAGTGTGGATAAGTTTATTTATAAGTTTATTCTAAGTTTTAAACTAATGTAGAATTATGACGGTGTTGTCCACACTCAGAGTAAAATTACGATGCCAGATTGATGTGTTGGAGATGTCAATGTTTGACAGTCAGTGGTGCCAACTACGTTGGTTGAAATACGGAGGACACACGAAGTTTTGTTGGTAGATTACCATGTCTACGGATTTTTTGTTTTTCGTTAGAACTCAAAGTTACCATGGTTTCCGTTAGCTCCGACTACGATTCGAAAATGTAGTTACTCAACATTACGATTTGATTTCGATATTTTATACTATTGATTGAACTAATACGAAAAGTTGAGTATGTATCTTAGAAACAAGAAACATGAATCGGACGAGGAATTGGAGATATCAGTACTACTTACTGTGATCACTAATATATCTAGTTTTTACTAGTGTTAACATAATTTAAGCATAGTAGTAATCCTACTTATAATTAAGTTTATATTAATTCTGGTCGCAGTGGTGGACTGTTTCCTTTTTCTCCTTCGTTGTGTTGAATGTTTGTATTGATAATTCTTGCAAACGAACGTTATAATATCTTGTAAAGTCAAAAGATCGATGAAAATTCAGGTGAGCTGAACGGAGCATGGATGTTTATTCGGCTGCAAAATAAATTCATTGTTGCTTGCGAATTGTACCTAACATGAATACGATTTATACGGTTTTAATACGCTATGCACACCCCAACATGACAAGCCAAGGCTGAAATAAGGTGGAAACACTCATAAGAATAAAGAAGTACGAAAGTTAGCTAGAACTTTGTGCGAATGAGCGAATTATTAATTTACGATTTACAGTTCGAGAATGAAATACGATTTAATAGTACGGCAGTGGTGAGCGGATTTGCAGCGGGATAGTCTTCTTGTAAGCGTGTCGCTGGGAGATTAGATGGTCGAAGGCTCTGTTACCTACGCACAGCGCGCATGTCTCGGAGAGACAGTACCTTCTCTAAGGAAGCGAAATCGACAGACAGGTAGCGGGGCATATGTGATAACCCCAAGACCGCACTCCAATTTATGCGTGGCAATCGAGGCGCATTCAAATCCTAACACCATGTTGATAGAACGTTATGAGTGATTCCACTAAGGCTTAAATAAATCCGGAAATGAGATGTGTTTTTAGAACGGAGTACATAAGTCCGGATGATACGAAGTTTAGAGATGTGTTTGTAGAACGGAGTACATAAATCCGGATGATACTAGGATTAGGGATGTGTTTATAAAACGAAGGTCGTGAATTCGGAGTAACTCGTCTCTTGGTTTAATTACAGAGAACAATGAACACGGAAGAGATCAAGAGATTTATTAACGAGGAAGTCGAGAGGAGGGAAGTTGCGATCAGGGCTCGGCTCGAGACTGAGTACGCTCAAAGGTATGAGATGATGCAAAATCAGATCAAACAGTTTGCGGAGGAGTCTGTTCTGAAATTCGCGGCTCTGGCTTCGATGACCATGGGTCCACCTCCAACATCGAGGTCAGAGATGGTGGTGGAAGAGCAGGGCTCTGGTAGATCTGAGGATGCTCCTCGCACACTTGAGGTTCCCCTAGATAATCCGGTTGTAAACACAACGGCGAGTGGATCTGACTCGGTGGGCACTTGTGCCTGTAAGACCCACAAAGAACCCGGAGTGGCCGCAAGGCCAAATACGGATTTAAAGTACGGAGGCAATCCACTGAAGGAAGGGTCGATCGCCGTGTGGAAACGAAGGGTAATGTTGGATTTGGCGAGTGGTGACTATCAATTTCTCGTCGATCCCAACATAAAACCGGCAGTAAACTACACGGAGAGAGAGCTTCATCAGTTGAAGTGTATCGTACTCTCGTACATAATTTCCAATATTGATCACGGTTTGCAATCGATGATCAAAGATGTGAACGAGCCATCAATTGCATTGAGCATGATTGAGAAGGCGGTCAATCCGCCTACTCAGGCGAAGGAACATGCAATGCAAATCGAATTTATGAATACTCGATTTAACCCGGCGCTGGAAACAGTACTCGAGTCTCAAAATCGATTTGAGGGTCTTGTGGAGGGTATTCGGAGGTTCCCTGAGGCTGAGCTGACAGATAGGTCAATCCGGAGAAATTTAATTAATGCTATCTCGGAAGCATGCCCCAGGATAGCTGAAGATGCACTCCAGGAGAACTCTAACATGAGGGTTCGGGACATCTTTGATCGGATGTTCGCAATGTATGATATGATGTCGGAAAATAGTAGGAGAGAGCAGGCTGTAGGAAAAGCCTTCCTTAGCAGGGGGCCTTCCTTGAGCAAACGGCGGAAAAATTCGACCCAATCCGGAGGGGGAAGTGGGGTCAAAAAGGCGAAATTGGTCTGCTATCAGTGTGGCATACTAGGACACACAAAGGCAGAATGTCGAAACGATAGCAAGATGTGCTATAACTGTGGACGGTTTGGACATCTGTCCATTGAATGTCGGCGTCCACAGACTGCGAGTACGAAGATACAGCTACTAGGGATAAATCGAGGCCGGGGACTGGTCGTAACAACCCTCAAAAACGGAGTCACACGCCAGCGCAAAACCGGTTGACGACGGCGCAAAACCGGTTGACAAAGGCTGTGGCTCGTAGTAAGCGAGGCGCAACTCCTCCCAGGGTGCAATTTGCGGATGTGGAGTCAGACAGTTCGGTGGCGGCAATTGCGACTCCAAGGGCTCAGACAACCGAAAAGCCAGCTGCATTACACTCCTGGGGATCGGAGGTGTCTCTGGCGTCCCTAATAGACGATCGAATTGAATGAGAAGGTTTCTTCTCATTCACTCCCTCAATTCTCACATTTTATTACATTACTTACATTTTCTCCTTTTTAATCATTTATTAACATCGCTTTAGCTTTGCTCCAGGTCACATAACGCCGCAAATAGGTAGGACTTATATCGTTACTATATGTAATGTGCTGAGTTCCTGTTAGGTGCTATTGTTATACGGACTAGATTAGGGCTTTCCAAGCCCTAACAGGCCTCTAGTTTCTTCTAATCAAAACTCTTTATTGACTGTGTTATTTATCTGAATGAGCATCAGTAAGTTTGCTCATTAACTGTTTACACTCTGTCCGGGCAGATGTCTACACCATACTGACGGACTGAGCGGTCACTGGGACACTCACATAAATTCTACTTTTTATGGATTTCTTTTAAGGGTATCGAAGTCTGTGTGATTCTAAACATGCTTTCTAAACAAAAATCTGTATTGAAAGTATAGTTCATCCCAATAATCAACTGCAATGTCAGTAAGCTTCTACATGTGAATCGAATCTCAAATCGTCTTCTCGCAACCAATTTCCATATTTGAGCGAGGTCGGACGATTAGAGCTGGAAAAATGATACTTGATGTAATCTGCGTTTGCGTATCCAGTAATAGGAGGGTACTGAGGGGTTTAACGATCTCAAGCCATATGAACCCCCCTCAGCCACCACAAAGTTGAGATCGCAGTCCCTGGGACGTCAGTCCGGATTGACTGTTAAGATAGCGAAAACTAACAGGAATCCAACCCTCGTTCTTTGGCCTAGAGATGCGATCTATGCAATATTTGTTAAACGAGACAATTTTCTGGATAGCATATTGGATCAGAACAACTTTTTTAGGGCCATTATCCAATATTCCATTGTTACTTCGGCTGTTGCGAAGGTATAATAAACACCTCTCTCCCTAAGTCAATAGTGATCTATAGCGAGAGCACGGCCAGGTAGGTAATGGGTTCAGATGGAGGCAATCACTCCATTAGGTCCTACACAGCTACACACACCCTTGCAGGCCCGAGATCCCTTTTTGATGACGGCGAAGCGTATCCGAAGGGGGCACTTCCGCCATTGAATATTCAGGAAGCGAATGCCGTAGCCGAACCACCGGGCTGAGCGCAGGAGGAAGACCTCAGCCTCACCTGCAGGGAAACACTCACTCAAGTTGCGAGGAACGACGGTGGGTCCCGAGCCTTGTAATTAATTCAGAGGGCCGCGAGGGGTGCGGGGGTTACCCGGTTGCATCGTCTTCACTGGGACGCTTGGAAATGGAAAAGGGGGTGTACAACTATATTTCACAATCCAGAACGGAAAGGTCTTTCATGATGGACTTCGTCTTCCTCAAAGTGCTTGCATCCGCACCTTATGTACACCGCGACTTTACCAAATTTATTGATGCAACAAACAACTTCTGATGTACCCATTCGTAAATGAATGTTTCAGTCGTTTCCGCAATAAAGGTACCTATCTCGTTAGTATTTGAGTTTATGCTATCTTTCTTTGTGGCATAATTGAGATTTTCAAGCAATAGAAGTGAAATCTAGCGTGCAGTCGATGTTGGTATATGGTTGTATTACGTAAGATGCTACTAAGATTCGCACCAACTGCAAAAATGTGATAGTATGCTATCTAACATTTCATGAACTATGGTGATTACAAGGAGAGCAACTCATATATATTTTTTAAACACGGAGAAATACGAGCTATCATAACAGTTTTCGCCAATATATCATCATCAATAAGTTACTTATTATGAGTAGTCGGCGCCCCGCCAACTTCAAATGAAATTATTGAAACAAAAAATGTGTTTTAGCTCACACGTTTCACATAAACCCGTGAAACTCGCATTTAAGAATGGCTCTGATTTTTCGGTGTATCTTATCACTAGATGTCAAGTTGTTTTATTTATTTAGCACCAGTGCCATATTTGAAACCTCCTCGTCATGAGCTTTCATTTGAGCCCTCACTCCAAAAATGCATATTTTACAGCCCTCTCCCCCAATCCTCGTCATTAGCTCTCATTTATTCATATAACATGAATAAATTATCAGAAATAAACAAGCGGTTGCAATCATGTCCAGAATATTAATTATTGAGAATGTTCACCTGTGTGTAAGTAATTATTCATATAACCATGCTCATAACTCAGCTTGTTGGCCACGCACTTCGCACTAGACTTACAACCGATTGTTAATTTCTGATGATTTCATTGAGCTGGTGTTTTGATTTATAGCAGGTGATCCGAATATTGCGAGTACGGTTTGATTTGTGAAGCGGTGGTTAAATCATTTTAATAGGTAAACTTTACACTATAGGAAGCTGTAATTTCGTATGTAGCCTTTTTAGCCTCTTTCTATAATAAAGTGAATGTTTACTCGCGAGTTTCTATTAAGAGATCATCATCTCACAAGAGCTCAATCCTCGTGATCATTTCTATAATAAAGTGAATGTTTACTCGCGAGTTTCTATTAGGAGATCATCATCTCACAAGAGCTCAATCGTCGTGATCATTTCTATAATCAAGTGAGAGCGAGGAGCGAAAACATGATTCCATGTTTTTTACATTTAAGCAGTCAGGCTCAAAGTAATAACATCCGGGGGGGTCCAGGGGGGCGAAGCCCTACGAGGCCCGAAGGGCCGAGTTTTCGGTTGGAGATGCCAAGGCCGAAACACATTATACGTTAAAATTAGATGGCATTCAACGATTTCATAGACATTTAGAAGTAGGAAGTCGTTTGTATTCGCTTCCCCAATTCAGACTTTCGTGTATACTAATAACTCGCAAGAAGTAAAATAGACTGTTATATGTTTTCAATCGAAGGGATAGAAAGAATTCACAAATATCAATTGAAATGAGAACAAAGTAAATAAGCAAATAAGTGATGCAGTTACAATTTGTAATATTATTCATTATTGTAGACAAATGTGATGAGAATGTAAGTATCTGAAATTCGGCACTGGGTCTTTCAGGAGAGGTGGTTGCTTTCAACGATAATTTGGTATACGCCGATAGATTCCTGGAATTCACGGTTTTTTAGAACTTGTTACCTGTTAAGAACTTGTTATTGACGAATAATAAGTTATTAATATAAATTATTGCAAGAAGTAAGAATAGTAAGAAGTAGAATGTAGCTAGATGCGATGGCCAACTTTTGGTAGTAATTTCTTGATCCCAGGCGATTTTTAGACTACGGGGTTAAGTTCGCATGGCGACACCAAACATGCCAATAGGAAACAACTGATACGTTGAATTTTAAATGATTTTCCAATAATAACCGATTCAAATAATGGTTTACTAGTATTGAGCGTGGTAATAAGTTAACCGCTGTTGGGGTCTTATCTTATCACAGTTACAGCAACTGGCACTTTTGGGTTACACAGTACCAATAGACATGTTTTGTTAGAAGGGAAACAACAGCATAGCCCAAAAAAAAAAACATGCAAATGCTTCAATGTTTTTCCGTGTTAGTAGAGAGATTGTTTTATAAAATGGTTTTTTTTAAAAAACATTGTTGGCTGAATAGGTGGCAAAAACCACGTTAGACGAACAATAACGAATTCAACAACAGTGTTATTTCAGAATATGAGAGTGAGAAGGGAGGGAGCGAGAGAGAGAGAGAAATAGAGACCATGCTTTACTTGGAGAAGTCATGTAAAAATCGAAATTCTTACAAAATCGACTGATGGGTATGATTTTATATTCCTTTTTACAGAGCAACAAATTTAATGTAAGTCCTTACTTAACCACTTTATAATCACTTTCAAGTAACACTCCCTATGTCAAAACTAAGCAAAAGACGGGAAAAAAATAATGTTAAAATATAAATAAATAAATAATAAATAATGTTAAAAAAATAATGTTATTGTAAGGACTTACAATTAATGTTAATAAATAATAAATAAAGTTAAAAAAATAATGTTACTGTAAGGACTTACAATTAATGTTAATGTAAGTAATTTTAAAACAATAACGAAAAAAATTAAAAAAATAAATAAATCAAGAAAAATTATAATATTAATAAAAAAAGATAAATTAATCCAAAACAATTTATTCAGTATCATCTGTGCGTGTTGCTGTAGGAAGTCAATATCCAGCAATTGTTCTCATCCGAATTGCCAAGCTATACAACAGTACAACGGGTGTGTGATAGTGACTGCTGTGACATATGTATGTAAAGTATGCAACGAAATAGAAACTATCGTGAACTCCAGTAACATGTGTTTTAGATTCCTTATTAAACAGATACAATGACTCGAGTCTGACAGAAATACTTTCTTGCTCATGCGGTCGAGGTGTGCACAGGTGCAGGGGTACGCGTATGAAAGAGCAAGCAGACTCAAATCATGTGCCCATTGTATTCGCTACTTTAACTCTTGTTATCATTGCACCTAGCTCCAACTCCTACTTATCTTCTTTTTTACTCTGAGAATTCCTCTATCCATATAGACCGTATGGTGATATCTGCCTCACATCATCAAACGCCAACTCCATCCTCTCGATCGAACTCGTCGAAAGGATCCTGGACAGTAGAAACTGATAGTCAAACCCGGCCTCCTCCACTAATATTGAATTTATTTTTGTATGAAGTATATTGTAGTTTGCTGCACCAGATATAAACCATTAAGAAGACATTGCATGGGATACAATAGAAACTAATTATGAAATGAATAAGCAGTAGATGGCTGTTCCTGTAGTAATGTATCACCCATATTAACGAATCTTGGCATCAAATTCACTTATATGTTTACAACAGTGGTATGCGCAGTCGGCTCATGTAATACAGAATGATAACCCACTGCGAAATAATTTACGGCGTTTTCAATACTACGGTGTAACAAAATGTCTTTAATTTAAAAACGTTAGCTGAGAAGAATCTGGTCTGATCACATACGCTACTTCTTTTTGTTTGAAGTCCAGCAAGAGGGCAGATATCGCGCATATTTGTTTCTGTCGTCTAGAATCCAATTCGGCTCAGGTGTTACGGTGAGGTATTGAAGCGTTATTACTTCGACACGGAGCAGAGCGAGGTCGCCCTCCGAGACAGTAGTGGGGATGAGAAGACCGTTCGTGGGTGTGAGATATAGCAGAAATATCTGACGTCTAGAAGCACATACAGTAGTAATATCGCCTGCGAAATCCCTTCTGAAGGGGTTCGTGTGTACACTGGAGGACGCTCCTCCCAAAAGGTAGCAGCAATTTAACTCCGACCCAGATGCTTCAATAAGTCCAGTTTCAAACAGAAATACATATGCAGCTTGTGGGGAAAAATCTTGCTTAAATTCCTCTTGAAACACATCACTGTTTTCCGTAAACCAAACTTTTAATCGTTGAAGATTAGTGGCATTTGAATGTCATATAGGACTGAAGTCTTAGTCATGTAATTCTTATGAAAGTGACGTTTAGCACACCCACAAACGTCATGTGTACTTAATGTCATTCCTTTGTAGATCTTTGTCCGAAAAACTATTACATCGTTACCGTAGAAATTAAACGAACTAGGTAGGTATCATTAACAAATCACTCGTCTGAAACTTACATAAATATATGAATCTCAACACTGGGTTCGAAACTTGCTCTGACACGCACAGCAAGCAATTCTTTGTGTCAAATCGTAGCTCAGCACGCCACCTCGTAAAGTTTAAAACAGTCAAGAAAAAGTCCGTTTGTGAACACTTTCGGGACCCAATCGGGATACAATTACACAATATTGAGTCGCACTGATCGGCTGAATGATCCCGGACGTTAATTTCTTTCTTGATTGACCTGCGGTGCTCAAATTTTAACTAGAGCTTAGAAACATCTTGAAAACTACTTTACGAGATATGAAGGACCACGTATCAGCTGAAACTCCTCTAGCCCGATATCTTTTCTAATTGTTCAATACAATAAAATAATATTTGTAATAATAAATTTTATGTCCAATTATCGCCAAGAATTTTTTTTTTTTTTTTTTTTTTCGTGATTTATTTATTGCAACTGAAACATAGTACATTTCATCTAGCAATATTTCATTTCATGTTAAGCTCACTAAGGGGGGAGGTTTACAGCAAAACCTGGCCCATACTTGTATCAAGTACAGTTAAAAAACACTGGATTACACTTGCACTATTTGCACAGCACAATTAGGTCCAGAGGTTTATTTCTCTTGAGTCGCCGAAGTTCTCCTTCGTTGTTTAAAACGTTGAGCATCTCCAGGTTCTCGTGTTTGTGGAGGCGATGTTCGTGCTTCCTTGCATATTTGGCGATAATTTCGGTGACCGTTTCTACCCTCAAGTCTCGATGAATATCATCATTCCGCATGAACCAGGGGGCCTGAACTATACTTCTCAGTATTATATTTTGTCGGGTTTGGATTGTTTTAATATTTGATTTTTTCGCACAACCCCAAAGCTGAATCCCATAGGTCCAGATAGGGCGCAGTATCTGTTTATATATGAGTAATTTATTGTGTAGTGAGAGATGGGAGTTCCTTCCCATCAACCAGTACATCTTTCTGAACTTGATTTTTAGTTCCTGATTCTTTTTTTCAATGTGATATTTCCAGTTAAGTTTGGAGTCAAGGTGCATCCCTAAGTATTTTACAGTGTCAGAGTATGGAATTTTATTTGAATTGATCTCAACTTCTGGGGCTATGATTTTTCTATTAGTAAAGTTGATATGCACTGACTTTGATTCATTTAGTTTCATTCTCCACATCTTGGTCCAATTGACAACCTTGTTAGTGGACGTCTGTAGATTGCGAGTTGCAGTTTCAGCGTCATCTCCAACAGAGAGGATGGCAGTATCATCTGCAAAAGTAGCTACAGTTGTATTTTCCTGTTGTGGAAGATCTCGTGTGTACAGCAGGTAAAGTACTGGGCCTAGGACACTGCCTTGCGGTACCCCTGCTTTTATAGGCTTCAAGACAGAGTACTGGTCACCCTGCTTTACCCTGAAGTGTCTGTTCGCTAGGTAGGATTTTAGGAGTAAGTAAAACTGTTTTGGGAGATCCCTGTGCAGTTTATACTCAAGTCCCTTGTGCCAGACCTTGTCAAATGCCTGGGCCACGTCCAGAAAGATACTGGCACATATTTTTTTACCTTCCAGAGCCTTTTCTATTATGTTAGTGATTCTATGAACTTGATCTAGCGTAGAGTGGCGTTGCCTGAAACCGAATTGGTGGTCTGGTATCAATTTTCTGTCTTCAATAATTGGTTTAAGCCGTTTGAGCAACAATTTTTCGAACAGTTTTGATAAGACAGGGAGGAGGGATATGGGTCGGTACCCCATCTTCTCATTTGGTGATTTTCCTGGTTTGGAGATCATTATGACTTCCGCTACTTTCCACTGGGAAGGTACATGTCGTAACCTGAACGTGGCGTTGATGATATGAAGTAGTTTTGTTATAGCCTTTTCAGGGAGCTCTTTCACAATTCGACCGGTTATCAAGTCATAGCCAGGGGTCTTTTTAGGATTAATGTTGCCCTTAATTTCATCTTTGAGTTCTTTTAACGTAACGGGCCGAATATCAAGCTCATCCGTTTGACTGGACTTTTTTTCTATCAGTGTTGCGTTTTCTTCAGGTGACTGTACTGGAAGAGGTTGAAAAGTTTCATAGAGATGATCTGCAAAAAGTTGAGCTTTCTCTCGGTTACTTCTGGCCCATGTCCCGTCATCCTTTTTGATTGGAGGAGAATGAACTTTAGGTCTATTTATATTTTTGGTTACCTTGTAGAGGGAGTATTATCGCCAAGAACAAAAATATTTCCAAATCAATACACAGTCTATATGTAACCCTTTTACATGGTTGGAAGATGACCTTGTCATAAATCGTTTTCTTAATATTTACTAAAAAGCATAAAATTGGGGATACCGACGCTGGCGAACTCTTTTGCGAGGTGCGAAGTGTCGGGTTCGAATTTTGTACCTACTGTAAACTGGTAGATATTGTCCAGTGATTTGTGTAGAAAGGCTCTCAAGTACCAAAATAATAAAACATCGATTAATAATTCGCATCGTTTTATAGTTTTTGGAATCTATGAAACTTGGGACGTAAACAAATTTAATTTTGAGGAAAGGTGTTTCATTTTTAATTTTTTTCTGGGTTGGTTATTAAAAATAATTAACTTAAACGTGCCATAGAAATTTATGATAGAGAGATTCATTAATAAACGAAAGGTATTTTTAACAAATTACCAAGCCGGATGGTGAAAATCAAACTTTGTTTGGCACATTTTGGGAGAAGAATTTAGGTGGAGCAGTTTCCTTAACAAGATTAAAGGAGACGGGAATTTCTTGACGCGTGATAATAAGTCCCTGAAACGCTGTGCTGCTCTTCACAAGTTTTCCACCAATTTTCCTGGGTTCTTCCAAGTTGAGTTCAGAAGTTGGATTTCACAAGTGGAGGAATAGGTGGGAAACATATCATAACTCACGTGTGTTGTACATCGGAGATACGTTGCACAGCGCGATTCACGTTAAAACATTATCGAATTGCTTATCGCGTAGTTTCCGTGGAGAAATCTATTGATGGAAAAATACTGAGTAACAATAAAACCTAAATATTTGCATCACTTCATTAGACCACGGCTCAAACGAGGCTTGTCTTTATTATATGAGTGTACTGAAGTAGATAACAAATCATTTCTCCAGAAACGTTTCTCTGGCGGGAAATCATTTTCTCAACCAGCTCCTTTGGGAACGCTACTTTAGAGACACATATCCGTTCCATAACATGACAAGATTTCGTTACATTCCCGCGTAACGCTACTTCTTAACGTTTCCTGAAGTTAGTAGTTATGGCTACAGCCCGTTCCATGCTAAAACATACGGTGTGGGTATAGATTAGTTTATCCTCCGATTCCTAAGGTTACCTACAGAGGACCTATTTTTTTATATCTAATTTATTGCTTCCTCTACCAAGGTAAATCTTTGAAACTTTCTCACAACCCTGCGGAGATCTGTTGGATGCTAAATCAAAAGGTATGGTTGTGATCCGTAGGAAGCATGCTTGTATTGACTTCGGTCAAATTTTTAGCATAAAATTACAACAAAACTATATATATATTACTATTCCACCATAAGACATAATAATGATGTTTTTTTTTTTTCCAAAAGCAATAAACTCAAAAGTTTTGAAACATTTTCGCTTGAGATCAGGAATGCGTAATGTCCTCTTGCCCCTCTTGAATAGAATCACCCAAATCAATTTTTGTCCGGTTTATCAAGAATTACTTTTTGATAGAACTGATTTAATCAAGAAATTTATGCGCGATTACGGAAAACTGGATTAATTATTAGACAAAGTTCTCTCCTATGAATTTCCATTTTTACGTGATGCACACTTTCTGTTCAAGGAAGTGTAGGTGTGGGATATGTAAGAAACAGAACATGAAGGCCTGTTTTCTTTGTCAGCACCTGACGAAACTTTTGCCTCGTTTCGCGGTTGTTTCTGAAAGGATTACGAGCAAAGCTCCTTACCACCTCCCGCAGGGCTGCCAGGAAGTGGTTTACCCTTTCGGGATGGACCCCGAAACAACTCACAGTTTCTCGAGTAAAAATGTTCATCCACTTACCGTGAACCTAGCTTTGATGAGAAAAACGCTGCAAATTATTACACAAAGGTTTACTATTTTTGTATCATACAGACCTTCTACGTAGAAAACTGACCGTATTTATTTAGCCTCACTTATAGTATATTTACTATCGAGACTCGGGGCTTCGCGCTTCCAATATTTGGTTCACTCGTTCACTGCAATACAGCTCCAGGACCCCATAATTTTACGCTTTATAGTAAAGTTGAAGAAAAAAAATAAATAAATGGGGCCGTCTAGGGACGCCCAAAGGAAGCGAAGCTTTATATCATAAAGCGTAGAATAGAATAAAAACCATCTCTTCTAATTGGAATTAATTTCATCACACTCTCTCTCTCGCCTTCCCTCACCTCCCTACCCTCTCCCCTCCCCTCCCTTCCCACTCACTCCCTTTGCCTCCCCCAAACTCCCTCGCCCTCCCTTTCCTCTCACCCCCTCCGCCTCACCATCCCTCACACTCTCTCTCCCGCCCACCCTCTCCCACCCTCCAGGCGTGCGCGCGTACGTCAGACTAACACTCAAATTCTCGAAAAATACACTTGTTCACATATTTTTGGCTCATAGCACCCATGGGTGTGGAGCGATCGAGCTGGCGAGAAGTTAGGACCAACTAGACCCCAAGTGGAGTCTATGTGCGAAAGAACGGATTTTTTAAGTCAATTCTAAGGCCTTTTATGGCCCGGACGGCGGACGGACATTGCAAATTCGGATTCTACGCACTTTGAAACGTAAAATGGCAAAGTTTGAGGGGGGGTTATAAAAATTTTTGCTATACGATCACATAGGCTTATTATTGAAAATAATAAACCAAAATCCATGTCTTGCAGCCCTGCAACAAACCTACTAGAATTTTTCCGTTACTCTAATGAGAATTTCTGGGTTAATGTTTTCGATAATCTACTTTTGTGATCGACCAAAAAATGTTTCAGTAATACAGAATTTTGCACGAATGAAGTTTGGTAAATTATCGCAATAAGTTCATAATTTCATTAGAAGGAATTCTAAATTTAAGCTCTATAAGTGGACACAAATTATCAACTATCAATTCGTGGCAAGAAGAAAAAAAACTTGTTCTAAATAATATTCTGCTATTCAAACAGAACAAAAATGGGATTTTTAGCTTTTTTTGGGTTTTTTTAGTTTAGCTCATACTAATGAAATCAATTGGTCGATTGGCTTCAAGCCAGTACTCAAAATCACAGCGAGTTTCATGATACATCAGGCCAAGAATATGGAAACAACAGGTTAAGAACAATCCTAGGCAGCCAAGCGGTTTCTTGCCATCTCTAAAAAACATGCAAATGCTGTACTGTTAATAAGTAAGGCAAAGCAACGTATGTAGAAGAAGAACCTTTGGAAAAATGCAAATGAATTCCATCTCAGCTGCGACTAGGCAAAAATGCCAAGGAAACGCACACTTGCCGCACACGAGAGAGCTCTGTCAGGAGGATGCGACATTGTCAGCGTGCTGAGGGTGGGTCTCAGAACAAGATGGCTCTGAGCATCCCCGAAAACCAGTTTAGAAAATCAGAAAACACTAAAACACTTCCTCCATGATTCGTGAACATTTTCACCCTTTTTTATGGTTGTTACCCGTACACGACATACGCCATATAAAGAAATAATTAGAGGAAGAATCACATGAATGTTTCTGTTGTTTGTAGTGAAACGCCGTACTGTCTAATTTATTCAGCGAGGCGCTAGTTTTGCATTACCAAGCATTGAAAAAACGATTGCAACGAGATGAGCAGAGATAAGTAACAAAGTAGAACTTCGGCCCAGCATTGGCTTCCTCCCGATTCCACCCTCAGTTGGCTCAAACTTAATTTTCTTTGCATCTCCTGGGAGGGGCTGAATTAAGGGGTCGAGTTGTCTGATGCCAAGCATAGATCGATTCTATATAAGTTAATACGAGGCGTCAAAATGCATGTTATTTGACTTTCTTTTCTTTTTTTCCCTCGTCTCAACTTTCCTATTTTTCGTCCACCCACTTCTACCAATACTTCTTAGCCAATTTTGATGGAATTTGAAATATAGGCTACATTTGACCTCACAAAGTGCCTTTTGAGATTTTTGAGCTACTACGTTCAAGTGATGAACCGATTTACCCCGTTTTAAGAGACGGGGTAAATGTGAAATTTTTTCCCGTTCACCCTAGGAAGTTGAAATTTAGGAACAATACTGTCTGGGACATCAAGATACGAATGAACTCAGGGGCTATTTCCGATCAGCTTTGTGAGCTAATATCTCTCCTGTTCACTCTAGGAAGTTTGACATTGGTAGGGACAGTTTCTGGAACAATATGAGACGAATGAAATGACGGGCTCTATCCTGATCAGCAGAGAGAGCTAACTTCTTTCCTTTTCATTCTGGGAATGTGCAATTCGATATGGTGCCTTCATAGGACATTAAGGGATGCTTAAAATTACGGGTTCCATCCTGATCAGCTATATATGTGAGCCAATTCCTCTCCTGTTCATCCTAGGAATTAGAAATTTTGTAGGAAACCTCTGTGGGACGTCAAGAAACGAACAGGCTAGTGGGCTCTTTTCTGGTAAGCTGAGTGAATTAAATTATCTCTTGTTCACCCTAGAAATATTAAATTTGACTTGGTGGGACCTCAATAGTCAAATGAATTGACGGACTCTATCCCGATCAGCCTTTACATTCTAACCTTTGCCTCCCTTGAAGCGTAGAAATATCATTTTTGTCATCGTTTCTCGCAATGGTGGAGGTTCGTATTTGGACAGCCAAAAGTTGTGCACTTTCTCCATTGATGAGTTATTGATGAACTCGAGACTGCTCGAAAATCCGAACATATTACCCAGGTTTTGCTCACGAAATTGGTGTTTAGGGCGTACTCGACTGCTTCTAACACTGCTAAAACGTCAGCAGTATTGCTTGGCGCGATGGATGGTAGTATGCAAGTAATTTCGCATCTCTCCGGGTGTACAATTATTATCCCGTCGTCTGCAGTTAGGAGGTTCCATGTGGAATATAGGGGATCGTAAGAAGGAATCTCGCGGTGTAGTTTTCTCCCTAAAAACCTGTAGACGAGGACAAGAAGAGCTCTGAATATCTCATTGGTTGCGGATCGATCGTAACGTGCAGGTGGGAAAACAACTGAGAATGACGCATGAATAACTCAAGTCCACCAGACCCTCCAATACACGACCGCCCGCGAAACGTGTTTACTTGGTCCGAATGCGTTTTGACGTGTTTTGATAAAACGGCAATCCCGTTGTTACAGTAGCGGAACAAGCGGCTCAAAAAAGAAACAAACTGTTACTTTTTTAAAAGTTCCAAACGTGAAGTACGACTGCATCTGCTGATTTTCAAAGCACTACTATCAATGATCAGTTTTTAAACATAAACGTTCTCAGTAATCACCAAAACAATACAAAACTAAAAAAAATAAAGGCCATGTGGCGCTTAGCTTTTCTGGATCTGAATGAAAATCAATGAATGATCATTAACATGCCAGAGATTCAAAAGCGGGTTCCTAAGGTGAGAGGGTAAATTAGGATGGAGCGTTAAAATCCGCCGTTTGAGAAAAAAATCACGGTTGTGCATCAACTAATGATGACACTACTGAGAAGAAACTCATTATAGGTAATCAAATCGTCATTTCCCGAATATCGTCAAAATTTAAGTGAGATCGGAAGATAGACTGTGAGAAAATGATGCTCGATGGATTTCACGTTTGCTCATGCCAAGGAAAAGAACTAGTTTCCGAGAGTGAAAACTCGGTGAAAACTAATAGTTAGGTGAAATTCTCAGCACTCCGTTCCAGAACCCCGCACATTCCAGAAAAATTCATCAAAATCGAATGAAAACTGAAACAGTAATGCTTGTCACTAGGAATTCACATTACAATTTTCTGCATAATTTTATGCGTAAATTTTGTAATGTTCAATTTTGTTGTTGATCAACTTTCTCTGGTTAAAATTCTGCTAAAAAAATAAATTTGACAATTTTTAGCCATTTTTAGTGATTTTTTGAGTACATTTTTTGAAATTTGACCAATTTAATGTGCTCAAAAAGTGTTGGCCAACAAACTCATCCTTTCGTTTAGAAAGCTTGATTTTTTGGCGCAAGAACGGAATTTTTATCTCAATCCTAAGGAGAGTTATCGTCTGGAAATATATCAATGAAGAAATTTTTCGAAATTTTTGATTTTAAAATGTTTGGAGCCATTGCAGTAGCTTAATTTTCTACGAAAATACGCTAATATAATGATTTGATAATATAAAATTTCCACTGGGCGTAATTGCGTCATCAATCATTCTCCACACAAAGTTTGGTTATGCTCAAAATGTAGAACCTTGAATCTAAAGATAAATTGTTTTTTCTGAGGCGAATATTTTTTTCTGTTTCTGTAACTTGGTACTCAATTTTATCTACACAAATGTTCAAACTAAAGGAATTGAATTGATGAGTGTGATAGCTGACAACTGTCATGGTGCCGCTGAGAATAAAATCTATTGTCGCTACTTTTACAACTTCACGCATGGGATGCCATTTTCTAACAATAGTGTTTTGAACGTTTTCAAGCATCGAAACCAATTTTTATTGAAACGTACCTACGTGATATCCCACAGTCTAGTTTTCTTACTAAGTATATCCAGCAATATTCAGACTTTATAATGTGGAAACTGAATTTATACGTCACGTCGTTCGTAATAGGATTTACTGTTGGTGTAGGAAGCCCTCAGTTGATATTTAAAGTTATTTCCAAAGTGCCTATTACGATGTTTATTTGGCCATTGCTCATAGCAACGTTTATGTGGCCGACTTTCGTGTTATTCGCTGAATTAGTGCATATCATAAGAGGAAATCCGCGAGCCTTGGAGTATTCTAAAGTACTAGCCAAAGTTATCATGTGATTTATGAAGCGATAACCGAGAAGTTGTTGTGTTCGGAACACTCGACTAGTGGTCGGTTGATTGGTTGCCGTAGAAGCAATCTGCAGTTGCCACTGGTTACCGACAAACAGTCCACTGTTATCAATAAATGTCATTCCACTCGACGGATGGTTTAGCATTTGACAGCATAAAACTGCTTATTTGTTTATAATTTCATCAAATTCTTGAATCAGCTAGGATAATGCTTTGGGGTTACAGTCCGGCTCAGGACATGTTGGGAGTTTTCATGGATTCGAGTGCAGGCAAAGTGAAATCTGGTGGGACAGTGAATGTATTGCTGGCAGGATGTTCAGACCCAAGACACATTCTCAAGACATTGGCGAAGTATTATACGCACAATGTGGAAGTAAGTACGATCTATCAAAGAATAAATCAAATCCAAGCTAAATTCGTAAAATATTTTACCAAGCTCTCGTTTTTAGAACAACCCTCTGAAGCCTGGCTTCGTTATTACAGGACGACCTATTCAAATAGATCAAGGAGGGTGTGGATAACCCAAGCATTAGTGAAAAAAAGTCCCAGTCATGCAGCATGATCGTATGTGCGAATTGTCTTGAATTATCTATGTATTATAATATGTTGAATTGTACTGTAATTTGTGAAATTTCATTCGAATGAAATTGTTAAAAACCAATTTTAAGGCAAAAAACTCGCAATTACTAAATACAATTTGGTGGTTCTCAAAAGATTTTGGATTTTTAGGTTTTTTTCTTCAGATTTTATAGATTTTTCAGCACATATTAATGAAATTTAAGTACGATTTCCAGCATAATTTTGTGAAATTTTTTTAATGTTCTAGTTAATAGTTGACACATTTGTTTTGCTTGAAACTTTGATAATAATTATAAATTTAACGATTGTTGGCCGTTTTTAGCCCTTTTTAGTGATATTTTGTGTACATTTTTTGAAATATAACCAATTTGATGTGCTCAGTTATTGTCTGGAATGACACCCAGACGAAATAAAATAATAAAAAAATAAAATAATAAATGGGGAGGACGCCCAGGTTGTGTGGGCACACACACAAACACACAAAAAACACACACACACACACACACACACACACACACACACACACACACACACACACACACACACACACACACACACACACACACACACACACACACACACACACACACACACACACACACACACAATATATATATATATATTAATTGCTATGCAATTCTTAGGCCAACGTCCCATTATTTTTTATGTACCTAACGTCCGGAACGAAATTAAAGATGATTTTCACGTACAACCGAGTAGTTGAGTAGTTGCTATAGATTGTATTGCTATAGATTGTATTCCCCCAGCCGTTGTTAGGGGGATTAAACTTCCGCAGTTTTCATCGCACAAAAATCGTTCGCCACTCGTTGGAAACTGCTTGATTTATGTGATAAATGTTCACATTTCAAGCTACCAATTTCCATCTCCTTACGTACCTGGCTACATTCCAAAACTAAGTTGATTCAGGCTAAGAATTGCATAGCAAATTATCCTCGTTTTATACGCAGTACAAAAGAGAAAAGATCCGGCGAGGCGCGAAGCGCCGAGTATAGATTAGGGGGGTCCAGGGGGGCGAAGCCCGAGTATATATAGGTATATATATATATATATATATATATATATATATATATATATATATATATATAAAAACTAGGATAGGATTCGTTTAAGAATCCCTCAAAACGGATTTCAATGAATTTTGATAAAACAACGGAATAAAAATTAGCATTCCAAGTCCTAATCCGTGATACAAAAATAAAAGAATTGAAGCCTGCCATCGGTCCTTTCTGACGTTACCTAAGGAGCATTTCTGTCAATTGAACTCTGCAATGTTCAAATTGCTTACTCGATTGGCTGAAAACATTTACTTAAAGCTTAGGACTGATATGTTACATTCCTTCACTATTCATGTACAATTAGAGTGCTATCCGACTAGTTAAAACCCCGGAATATGATTAGAGCATATATTACATAAATATATTAATGTACGATACCATTTCTTGAGAATAAAGAATGAAGAAGCAAATTCTCATCAAAAATTAAGTAACCGTTATACTGACGAAGGTTTGCCGATGAGAAGACTCGCAACAAAATCTTACGAGCTCAACCGATGGGGAAGTCACCTACGTAATGTTTTAGTCAATTGAACACTGCAAAGTTATAGTTGATGTATCAGTAAACAAATTGATCATATAGTTTAGAAAATGTTTGTTTTTCCAAGAATAGTCACTGTCAACTAAATTTCGCTGAATTCGTCACTATGCTATTTATTCAGCGTTTCAAAATGGACAAAGTAGTTCTGTTCACCACTGGGTTATTTATATCTTGTTCACACTCTTCTGATTTCCCAGGAGATGTTCGTGTAATGAGGGTGTCCGGGTCGTTCTTGATTTTACACCTGTCCTGGATAAGCCTTGTGGTTTGAATAATGGCCGGGAGAATTTCCAGGTTTTCAAAAATTAAACTTAGCAACTATACGCTATTTACTCCTGGTCCGGAGAAACTTATATAAATCTCATTCTTTTTATTGTGATTTTATATCTTACATTTCAGGTGTCTATAAATTTCTACGTTGCAGAAGTCCTAGTAGACTTCATTGCGCGGGAACTTCTGCTGCTCATTCTAGCGCTGGAACCATCGGACAAAGTTCCGATTTGTCATAAAACTCTTCTTTGGATGGAGTTGTTTGGGAACGCTCTCATTCGACCCAAATCTATGGAGTACCTCTATGATAAATCTGAACAGCTAATCCATTTGATAACGGACTCTGACTTCAACAAAATACGACTCCCATGCGTGGATCTTACCGATTTGAAGTTCAAGGAGAAAGACAAGCTGGAATACTGCTTCAGGTAGACAGTTTGATTATTCATAATAATTAATATAATGCATAATTTGTGATTTACCAGCATTCAGTTGGGAATAGAAAAACTTGCATAATTTAAGGGCGTTCATGAGTCGGACTCGGCAAAGAAACTCATTATACCGTTTTTGTCTTATTAAAGTCTAAATATAATGCTGAATTGATTCATGTAGATATTTAGGGGATTCACTTCATGAAAATTATGGAAAATGAAAATCATTTTGCAAGAAAAAAAAAACGACCCGCTAAAACTAGTTATATGAAGAATGAGCTGTAGGCGATTCATTGATGGTTTTCGTGATAAAAATGTATAAAATGTTGTCCTCTCAAAAGCGTTACCAGTCTTGTCCGCAAAAAAGCGTTACCATGTTTGATTGACAAGGTTTTTTGTTTTTATGGTCGAGCAGTAAGCATAAAATTCCGAAATAAATCGAGAGCTTTCCAATGAGTGGACAACGATTTTTGAAGGTGAACAACCTACTGAGTTACATTACTCTATTAACGAGAGAGAAAATGGCACTTAACTGTGTTCTACTCCAATTTCGCTGTAGTTAACTAATTCTTTTAACATGAATATGTCTTTTCACTGGGGTTGAAATTCGACAGGAAGACTCTTTGGGGCTTTAAGAGACAAATGAAATTAAGGGTTATTTCCTGATCGGCTGAGTGAGCTAAATTCTTTCCTGTGCACCCTAGGGAATTGAACTTCGATAAGGAGACTTTCTGGGACTTTAAGAGACGTTTGAAATTATGGGCTTTCGCCTAATCAAATGAGTGAGCTACATTTTCGCCTCGTCACCCAAGAAAGTTAAAATTTGATAGGGAGGCTCTCTGAAACATTAGATAAAAGACGAATGAAGTCACCAATCTTGTCCTCAAAAAAGCGTTACCATGTTTGAAATGGTTTCTTTGGCCGGCTGAATGGCCGAGCAGTCAGCTTAAAATGTCGGTATAAATCGCTAGCAAAATGAACGTGAAATGGAACATGGAATCAAACGGAACGTGAAATGGACATGGCGTTTGGACACCCTACTCAGTGCATAAAGACATATTCATGTCACAATGTATCAGCGTGAGGCGTTTATTAAACGCCGATTTATATCTGTTGTCTGATGATTATCGCTTACATTGATCTGAAAATTGCGTTGAATTTGAAAAACGCATGACCCCCAGCCCATAATCTGATTTAAGAATTGGTTCCAATAGTGGTCTCCATCCCAATACAATCAATTTTTTTAATGGAAGAGTACAGTTTTATAAAACTATGGTCATTTTATTTTTAACTATTTCACACAATATCAAAGTCATGAGTCACCAACCAAAGAAGCGAACTCGAAAAATGACTTTTTCATGTTTTTCTTTCTGATATGATGTCAATTTACAAGACGCAAAAACAATAATGTCCATACCTTTGTCATTTCTGAGAAAATAGGTCATTTGTTAGATACAAATTAACACGTACTCACGAACGCCCTTAAAATAATAAATTATTATAAATTGAAGTGGGACTATGTTTTTACAATATGTATTTTGGAGCAGCAATACACCTTCAGTTAAGCATGGGAACCTCTAACCAAATTAAAAAAAATTAAAAAAAGTCTCGGGATGCGATGGTTAAGTTTTGAAACTCATAGAAAGAAAAGAAAATTGGCTTTCGCAAGCATCTTTCACGAATGTGGGTACCTCCTACTTATTTCATTATTGGACTGATTTGTTTGTTGTGAGATTGAGTGATGTCAAAACTCAAGTATTGTCTTGATAAATCTATTTTTACCTGCATTACAACACCATGTGGCTTGTGGCTGAGGATATTACATTCGACAAATGTAAAAGTTTTCTATACTACTTCCGGGTTAATGCGCCTAATTCTGGGAAAAATCAATTTGGGTCGTATCTGATATTCATACAGGCTTACAGTACCTACAGAAGCAGCAATCTTATGTCAAGTGTGGATACGTATGCATGTATACGTATCCATGTAGTACACTTAACCAGACTTGATGGACATGAGGGATGATATTGACGGTGACATAGTTATGTTTGCGGACGATACTGCTCTGTGGGATGAGGCTCGAGAGAAATCAGAAAGAGGCATAGCAAAAATTTATGAGTGGCTAAACTTGAATCTTCTAACCCTTAACGTCTCAAAAACCTGCTTTATCCCCTTTTCTCTCACGAGTGCTCATGCCCCGCAAACGGAAGAGTTACGACTACATCAGACAGGTTGTAAAGATCTTCCATGCAATTTATGCACACGACCAAATATTTAGGGTTAATTCTAGATGCTCATTTGAAATGTGAAAACCATATATCCAGTCTGGCGTCCAAATTGAGGAAATTGATTTATGTTTTTAACAAGATTAAGATTTACCTACCACTTGAGTTAATGAGGACCATGTATTGTGTGCTTGCGAAATCTCTACTGCTGTATGGCCTCCCGCTGTACGATAGTGCATACAAGAATGTATTGGTAGAATTGAAATTCAGCAAAAAGCCCTAATTCGATTAGCTTCTAAATCTCACTATCTTGCTCATACAGGACCTATCTTTCAGAAATTATGTATCCTGTTTAAAATTAGATTAGTTAAACTTTATTTGAAAAATTACCAGCCCATAGTTCCAGAACATGATGTTTTTACTCGTAATTCTCAAACCAGCACTTTATGAATTCCGAGGTACCGCTCCACATTGGCACAAAACTTCTTTATTTATCAATCGCTAAATATTATTAATACATTTTCCACTGATTTACGAACTAAACTGTTGAGTTCTTCTAATAATAATAGTTTTAAATTCAAATTATTAAAGGACTATTCTAATGAACTTACCTAATACAGAACGAAAATAGTATCATTTAGAATATTTATTTTTTGACATTTCATGTCTTTGCTATGGCACACAACCAAATTTTCGTTATGTTACGTTACGTAACGAAATATGCTCAATGATTATTATGATTCGTAGAAGTGAGGTAGGTAGGTACCTATATGATTATAGCTGAAATTTGGTTTTTAATGTTTTTGACATTTTATGTCTTTACTATGGCACATAAATGAAAAAGCGTCACGCGGGGAGCGTCACGCGGGGAGCGTCACGCGGGGAGCGTCACGCAGGGAGCGTCACGCGGAGAGCGTTACGCGGAGATTCTCTAATGATCCCACGATTCTGAGATTTGATATGTAGCCCCTTGAGGGACTTCTGAACACAACTGACCGATCCCAGATCAGCTGAGTGGCTCTAGAATCCAGTTTTTTCCCTAATGATCCCACGATTCTGGGATTTGGTATGTGGGCCCTTGAGGGACTTCTGAACACAACTGACCGATCCCAGATCAGCTGAGTGGCTCTAGAATCCAGTTTTTTATTTAATGATCCCACGATTCTGAGATTTGGTATGTGGGCCCTTGAGGGACTTCTGAACACAACTGACCGATCCCAGATCAGCTGAGTGGCTCTAGAATCCAGTTTTTTCCCTAATGATCCCACGATTCTGAGATTTGGTATGTGGGCACTTGAGGGACTTCTGAACACAACTGACCGATCCCAGATCAGCTGAGTGGCTCTAGAATCCAGTTTTTTTCTTTAATGATCCCACGATTCTGAGATTTGGTATGTGGGCTCTTGAGGGACTTCTGAACACAACTGACCGATCCCAGATCAGCTGAGTGGCTCTAGAATCCAGTTTTTTTCTTTAATGATCCCACGATTCTGAGATTTGGTATGTGGGCCCTTGAGGGACTTCTGAACACAACTGACCGATCCCAGATCAGCTGAGTGGCTCTAGAATAAAATACGGAGTTTTATAGGAAGGGGAAAGGGGGCGCAAAGACATAAAATGTCTCTCGTGGTTGCGTACTTGTACGAAAGCTGTATCCACCGTATGAGTTTCAAGAGTTTTAATTAATTTCGGCCTACGACTCCCTGTTTGATGAAATTCTTAGACACTGTGGGGATCAGTTCCTACACAAATCCCCTAAGATTTTCTCATTAAATTTGAGATAGAAATATCAAACTGATGACTAGGTGGTGTTCTGAAGGTTACAAGTTTTTTATTTTTTATTTTATTCTTATTTTTTTGTTTTTATTTTTTATTTCATTTTTTTCTCCCTTTCTTTCTTTCTTCTTTTTTCTAATGTATTGCTTAATCTTCTTCTAATTCTGTTATTAGTCATATCGATTTCTGTTGGCTGGACTGACTCTTCCCCTACCACGGGCAGTAGCCCATATTGGGGAATAATTTTCCACCTATGTAAGGGTTAAGTCTAACTTAACTACTTAGTAGTAGCAACCCTATCGATGTATACTACATAATGTGATAATTTTGTTTATTGGAAAATAAATTACTTATAAAAAAAATTACCAATTGAATACATTTCATGGCTATATCTCATTATATTTCAGATATTGGACCAAGAATGAGTTTAACGTAAGCCAACAATGGGACGCCCGGTTAAGGAAAACATTGGGAACGAGGTACGACTCCAAAAACGGCGTATTCGAGTGGGACTACTTCATGAAGATGAAAGACAAACATAAGCAGCTATTGGTGAATTCCAATGAATATAACCAGTGGCGTCGAAACGGGGTGGCTTTCGTTTGGTTGGAGACGGAATATTGTCTATCAAACCCAACTTTTGCCATGGGAGTGCACGCGATGGGAGACAAATTAGCTGAATTTGGATACTTCGGAGATATGACGAATGGTCCGTATTACACGTTTGCAACGGACTGCGAAGATGAGGAAATGCTCAAGAAAAATCATCACACGAACTTGCATCGAGCTACGGATATTTTTGGCAGAAACCTAACACGATGTTTTTACGAAATCGAGAATCAAAAACCGTATGTTCATGATGTGAAGGACGAAAGGACACTTGGACAAGTCATATTGAAAGTCACCGAGTTGAACATTGATCCGAAACCGAGACTGGAAGCTGACACTTCTAAAGCTAAGGAAAATTACAGTTCAATACCACTGCAGCACAAAATTATTTTCTTGAACACAAAATCGATAGAAAACCTACCGAAAAAGTCCAAGTTCAATAAGTTCTTTGATGCCGTTTTTGTAGCTCAGAGTATGGAAAAGTTATTGCTGAAGTCTGATCATCATAAAGATTTCTTTTCTATGATGGATGACGGGGCTGTCGTGGTGTGGGAAACTAGAAAAGCACTTTTAGAGGTTAGCAAAGAAGGGTTACAAAGTTTTGAAGATACCGTGAAGAATATGATGGAATCCAACTGCTGCCAGCCGGTCGGGAGTAATAATTTCACCGAAGACTTCATAGTCAAATACAAAGTAGCCAGATCGAAGGACAATTGCTAAATATCCTGCTGATGGAGGCTAAAGGTGATGTGGTGTGCTAAAGTTTCATATCATAGCTATTTAAATGTAACCTAAATGTTGAATAGTTGTTATTCATACTAAATATAATTAAGACGCGCTCTAAAGATGACACTTCAAGTATCATTCTTACGTTAGATGTGCGTTCGTCGCTTATAAAACTGAAGATAGTAAGTATGATGAATTATTCAACAGCCAACATATTATTTTGTGTTATCCAGTTCCGGGTATGTTGATTAGAGAATTTTAATGTTTAACTTCGTCAAAATTTGACATGAGTAGAGATAGCACTGGCATTAGTATACAAAGCAGGTTTACTGGATATAAGATAGGTACTTAAACATGAGTGTAGATATATGTGTACTTTTTTTATTTATAGATAAATTAAACATTTCCTAAAATGATCCTATGTATTCCACTAAGAATAATAATGGAGCAGTATTCAAATTAATTGGTTTAGGTTTTAGGATAAATGGACCATCAAATTATAATTTTAAATCCAAGAAATAAATCTTCGGAAAATCATCTATTCGCCACCCGTATTCTTCCGGTAATGAGCCCATTTGAATACGGTTTTTATTCAGAGTGTTTCTCATTAATTATAGAATACTATTCCATTCACTAAATGATGTGTGTACCTGTTTTTTTAATACAGGTGAGAACTAAGTGGTCTGCTGCGTGTCCGATGCCGCTCAACAATAATGTGGTTTTGTAATATTTTGCAAATCGGCCGCCAGTGCCGTGTTCAATAAATCAATAAATGCTTCACTCTTATTCCGGATTTGATTAATAGTTTGGAAACAGATCTGATCGCAAACGAATTCTTATCACTTTCAATGTATAATGTGTCAGAGGAGGTAATTGTATACATGCAAACATGAAATCACGCATGCTCCTGGACTATTAAAATAAGCAGACGATTCGATTCAATTTCCTGTGGTTTTCTCAGAGGTTTTTGTGTCTTTAATGCTGATATTGAGGATGATTAAAAACGTCTGCTTACGTTCAATAAGCAGATTGATAGCATCGCTTGAAATAATCTAGAGCTATCAGTATTTTGAAAAAATTTCAGTCATTGTGAAGTGAAGATCGACTGCACTTTGCATTATTGTAGACACCCCCTACAATACCCAAGTTCTAGTTGGGGTTTTATTATTTCCTATCAAAACTTCTCTTGAAGAGAATAGCTGAATTTGTTGTTCTTACATCTACAAAATATTTATTTCAATCTCTCAGCTATCACCGATCCTTCGACTGCTCAAGTCCAACTTATGTCATGATCCCAATTGGTAAGGATGTCAGCAGGAGAACAACGAGGAAATTTGGTTTGCAAGAAAACAAATTCTCTTCTCGTCGACCCTGTTCCTTGAAGAGAGGACCCCGTTTTATTTAGGACGTTCTTGAAATATCTGAGTAACCTTCGCTACTCTCGGGGGAGAGGGAAACGCCATCAAGAAGCCTTATGGCAACCTTTGCCATTTTTATCTCTACTCTATGACAATCCACTTTTCATTTATTCACTGGGGACGAGGGAGCAGTAACTTAGTTTACCTCTCCTCTCTTTCCTTTATTTTCTCCATTGCAGTCTGGATTTATTGCGTTTTCAACGCGGAATCCCAGTTAGCTGCGAGAGGATGGTGTTGGAGCGAGGCTTTCAGCTGTCTGCACCAACGGTGGAAGCTGGTGCTTGCGAACATCGTAAAATTAGTTTAGTTTTCATCTTTTAATTCATCGCTTTTAAAATATTATACCATTTTCTTTCCCAATACAACCGGGCAGGAGACTCTATCATTCTTATAAATGCCTCCTTTTGGATACTCTGTCGCAAGTTGATCGACCAGCTTCATTACCGGATGATCTTCTATTGAACGGCTCAGTATCGCCTAGAAGTTATTATCTGGTCTACGTGTATTTTTTAACCACACTCTCTTTTTTACATCCTTATCTAACAACTGGTTTAGAAGAGAAGAAAATTTTCAATGCATACTGTAATCTTCATGAAAAGTGTTGAAAATGTGAAATATCTGGAATTTAATTGCAAAAAGGGTTGAATTACATTATTAAAAGCTGTACATTATTCATAATTTGTGAAAACTGTACAGATCGTGACTCTGTAATCACGTTTTTTCTTACCTATCTAGTTAAATTCACTAACATTCACACCTTCAACTTCACGATGTTTGATTCTACTTAATGATCCCCTAGAAGTGCAAAAAACTTCAATGTGATATTGGAGGTCTGTTCACAGAATCATTCTAATAGAGCCCACTGTAAAAGGAAGTAAGTTTTCCTTCCGGCGGAAGTACCAACCTTTGATATAAGCTCGATTTAAGGGAACAGCCCCTCTATTAACTTTCTTAATGTTTGCTCGGTACCCCACTTTTAAACTTTTTAAGATGTACTTCTCGTTTTAACTGAAATGACTTTTCGTTCAAGAATTTCTTTCTTAACAAGAACTTTTTCTTCCATTTTATTCATGTTCAAACTAATTTTTTCTTAAGAAGTTTCGGTTTGAATCTCTCAAGTACTTACGAGAGTCAATAGAGTTTTGTGTGATATAACAGTTCATTCGCACTTTTTATAATTCGATGCACTTGTTAATACACTCTAAAAGACTTATTTGAAAGAAAAAGTAAAATAAATAAAAGGTTTCATTGGCCGTTTGAACGTCAGCCCAAATTCGACTACTGTTGTGGAACTTTTGCCTCTGTATGTTTGCCAGGAAAACCATTCAATCTAAAAAATGCGTAAAGATTTATTCAGATTTCACCTTACGTTTTAATGAGATCTTTTGACTTCTCAAAGGATTACGTGAATATATTGTAAATATTTATTGTTTTTGTTATGTATAAGTAGTTTTGTTGATGAACCCTGTTGAAAATTGTCGTACACCGTTGTGCGAACGACAAATAAATAATTATTCTATTCGCTTTCCAAAGGTGATTTCTTTGCTATTCAGCCTACCTATGAACGTAAAACTTGATATTTTAAATGGAGGTGAGATACATATTCAACGCTTACCTTAGGGGGAAGGTGATTTCGGCTGTTGATAACAATGTCGTGTTTAGTCAGCTGTTTCCACGATGATTGCACTAAAAAATAAAAATAAAACGCTTAGGTTAGACCAAAACAAAATTTTAGGAGTGCTAAAAATTCTTAGTATAGGATAGAATACAGCCGCGCAGAAACCGAATTAACATTAGATTAACAGAATCAGCGTTTTGCGTACCACTCCATGAGTAAGTTCCTTTGCGATTCCGGAATGTGTTAACGGTATTTTAGCAAACTTTCGTTGGAAATGAAACTATTGCAGTGACTATAAAAATTTTGAAAATTTTCTTCATTGAAATCCGTTCTGAATAGAATTTTCCACATGTATACAGGGTGTTCACACTTTTGGTTACTAAACTCATTTGCAACAAAAAATACGAGTTTTCGATTTAATCACGATTTAAGATTATTTTCGTGATTTCAACCTTACATAACAAAATTGGCTGCAACTTCTTTCAATGTTGAGTAAATTCCAATTTGAGGATACTGTTGGAAAGAACTTCAATTTCTTTTTGGATAGGCTACCCAACGTGTGAAAATATGCAGATTTTGTAGTCACTAATTCACACCAAAATGAAAAAATTGTCAAATCTTGAAAACCTTGTTTTTTTTTTTTTTTTTTTTTAATCGCAGGACGGCATACATAATCCCCTGAATTCCCGTGCACATTACGGGAAAAATTGAAACAAATCTTACCTTTCGAACGGTATAATCAATTTTTATTTTTTCTTTGCGAATTAAAGGAGAAATGTATGTTTCTATGCTGAAATGCATGTGTTTTTCCATGAAATCGAGGGTGTTAGTGAAAACTGACCCTGCAAACAATTTTGAGTTTGGTGCCAGTTTCTACGTATTTTTTTACGCTAAATCGAATGGCAACATTTGCAGATCTCCCCAACTCTGTAAGGACAGAGTTTCACATTTTGACTCACGAATTTTTCAGTTCATTTTTATGCTCAATTTGATGTGTTTTTAAGGGTAAAACTAGTTAACTAGCCGTCATGCGATTAAAAATTACAAGATTTTCAGGTTTTGACAGTTTTTTCATTTTGAAGTGAATTTGTGACTACTAACTCTGCATATTTTCACATGTTGTGTAGCCTATCCAACAGGAAATTTAACGTTATTTCCAACAGTGTCCTCAAATTGAATTTACTTGATTTGGGAGGGAGTAATCGTAACCATTCTACGATTGTGAAGATATTACATCAGCACAATTTTCTATAACAATTCGTTGAAACGATTTCTGCAGAGGAACTTTCTAATAAAAAGATGCTTCCTTAATTATTGGAATTCCCTTTAAAATGTCCTCGATTTTCACGAGATTCGATATAAGTTAATGAATTGAGGGACGTGAAGATGAATTGTGAATGGGCAATACGATATTTCATTCGGCATTATTAGGCCATTTGTGTTAAGATTCTCTAAGTTCGCGTTACAGCTGAATGACTGCTTGAGACCGAAGACAAATTGTTTCATTTCCTTCTAGAACAGGGGTTTTCGAACTGAGGAAACAAACCGGAAGGTTATTTACGGTCGACAGCTACACAGAGAAAGAGAACAATTCAGCATAAACCCGATGGACAGAGAGTGCGTCGGAAGTTCCCGAAAGAAACGGCGTCCGGGAAATGGTTTTCCCAACTTTTCAGAGGAAACCAGAAAGTTTTCTGGTGGAGTTTTCCCAATGGGAGTTCACTCATGCCGGAAAAATTGGAGCTGGAATTTGTTGAGCCGGGGTTTCCCGTTTTCTTTAGCGGAACATCAGTTTTGATGAGAAACCTGTTGTCTTTCCGTTGATAGGACCCACCGGTCGTCTGGATGTACCAATTCGTTGGGAACGTTTGCCATTTCATATAGGTACCTAGTATCCATTTATTCATTTATCCACGGGCAAAAGCTCAACATATAAATTGTACATAACATCGATGTGGGGAGGTAGTCTTATTATTAAAAAAACGGACGGTAGACCTACGGTTCTACAGTCAGATCATTTAATAATGATTAATTTTACACATTATTAGTTCATTATGGTTACTTAGCAATATTATTTTATAACTGAGCGTAATAAATCAGCTTTCCTGGACACTACAAAGGCTTAGGGATTATGAGATGCTGTGATAAAATGAGAGCATTCCAAAATGTGGCTAACGATTTTCCTGCTATGAGAACTAAGGGAGTTACACTTCCCTAGTAACGAATTGGTTGTACATGAAAATCAATAGAAAACCACACCGTGACGTGACGCTCGTGACGTGTTGAAAACAAATGGAAACGTCCTGTTAATCATTATTAAATGATAATAGAATCAGCCATATTAGAGCTCAACCGTTGTTCAATAATGAAAATGGTATAATTCCCGGTTAGATAGCAATTAATAAAAAATTATGCGAAGTACACATTTCATACATCAATTAATCTTCAACTATTCAGTACACATCATTAAGTAATTCAATTAATCAACATATCTTTTTTAAAATGTCTTTTTACTGGGGGTTATTCAAAAAATTCTGTTACCCGTTACGCTACCCAAAATGTTACCACGTTTTCTGATAATTTTCACTTACAACCAACTCGTTTCTAGGGAAAAGTAACTCCTTTAGTTTCGTCTCATAAGAATCGTTTTCTATTCGTTGGAAAGCTATCGATTTACCTGATTGAATTATGTTAACCACTGCGCAGTGCGTGGCCAGCAATCTGAGGTAAGAGCATCGCTTAGTGAATAATTGTTACCACCATTGGAACTTTCTAGTTTAAATTGACATTTTCATGATCTACCGTTTTTCTTAATAAGGGGTAGGGGCGGATCCAGGATACCTTTGGGGGCAATGGGGGAGTGGAATACCTTCCTTCAAATCGTACGGTCTGGGTTGAATCATCGAAATTTAACATTTATATGACAGTATTTCCAACCTATTTGATGGTGAGGTTTTTGAGCACAATGTAAAACTTCTGCCAGTATAGCTTATTCACATGTTGAAACACAGACGAATAGATTTAGTTGAAGAACGAAGTACGAGTCGAAATGATTGATAAGTCAACGTTATAAGAAAGTAATGTTTGCGCATGCGCACAGACTACTATTAATCCAACAGCAATGCAATTCATAGGGGAATGTCTAGGAGCTAGACCGTAAAATTCTTGAAAATTTCATAAAAACCGATCCATTAGTCATGGAGTTTGGCATGTGCCGATCGATTTTAGTTTTGCGCATGCGTTATAGCGACTATAGTTCACCCTAATCCACCTATCGCAATACAATTCATAGAGGATTCTTGTGGAACTTATGCCCATCTTCGCCCCGAGTGTGAACAAAATCGACCAACAGATGATAAGGTATTGACGTTATAAGAAATCAACTTGTGTGGAGTTTGAACGGAATTGGACCAACAAATGGTGAGAAATCGACGTTATGTGAACTCACGTTTGTGTATGCGCACATGCTAGTGTTGATTGGAAGGAATTGAAAACTATATGGGACCGTCTAGGAGCTAATCCTCACAATTCCTGAAAATTTAATCGGAATCGGACGGAAACTCGGTATACTTTTGGGAATGACAAGGATTTACCAAAGACAGACAGACCATTACTCGGTGAGACAGACAGACACGGCACCAAAATTGATCAGCAAGTTGAAACGAAAGAAGCAAGTGGAAATTCTGATTTTGGAAGACAACATTTATTTTTCCGACTTCAATCACGAACTCAAAGCTTTCCTACTTACCTCCGATAGTGAGGAAGCAAGCAAGTGAAGTTTTGTAAAATAGTGTATTAGGTAAATTTATGTTGAATTGTTTTAAATTTTAAGCAATCAGAGATCAAATAAACTGTTAACGTTTATTTGAATGACAAAACAACTTTTTCTAAATGATGATTTTCAATTCAAAAAGAGATTTAGAATTTTCAGTTTTTTTTTTTCAGTTTATGTCGATGTTTTTAGCAAATTTCGTTTAAATTTAATTAAATTTAAAGCATAATTTTGTGTATAAATTGTTGAATGTTCAAAGTTTACACAGTTGATAAATATAATTTTTTGAATAGATTCTGCTAAAAATATGAATTTAACGATTTTTAGTGTACTTTTTTCCATTTTTAGTAAATTTTTCCATCACATTGTTTGAAATTAAATTTCAAAACCATTGTGCTGAAAAAAGTGCTGCCCAACGAACTCATACCTTCTTTTAGAATGTTTGATTTTATGACGCGAAAACGGAATTTTCATCTCAATCCTGAGGGGAGGACCTAATTGTCTGGATAAAAACACCACTTATATACATCATCTGAAAATACGTTACACTCCTGGATCGTTAAGCGTAAATTGGATTTACATGAAGAAATGATTAAAAACAAATTATTTCAATATGTTTGGAGCTGCTTATGTGTAATAAATAATTGTATGAGTTTTTCAGGTGATTTATCAAGTGAATAGAGAAAAATCTTGTTAGAGTATAGACACTAAAACCTTGCTTATACGAAATGCTGGTTGAGAAAATTTACGATAACCAAATATTAAGATTTGTTTTAAATGCCTGTTAAATGGTGGGATTTAAGAAATAATACTTAATTGGTATACCATTTCACATCAAAGCACAGGTCCCCTTATTTAATTAAAAAAAAAAAAAAAAAAAGGTGCAGACATTTTACTATTTAGATGCTTCCTAAGATAATTCATTCCTACAACCAAAAGTCCAATTTTAGTTTATTTCCTACAAATCTGTTTATGACTGAGTCAATGGAAATGACAATATCAGCCCTCTGACTAGTTTAGCAGTATCGGCTTCGGACTCGATAATATGCTACAGGAATTCTCGTTAGAATGTCTACTGCAGTTTAAAGTTTGCAGTTCAAAGTTTGTTTCATGGTAAATAAGTTTATGTCAGAATTGAAGAAAAATTATTAATACTCTTTTTTTCAAGGTTCAAGGGCACCACCTCTACACTAACCCGCCCCCTCCACCCTCCTGGAACGACCCCTGGTAAGGGGAAAGTATACGACTCTTTGGATTAAAGAAAAATTTGACAAATAGATTGAGAAGAAACTACTTTAATTGAATTACTAATACGAATAGTGGAGGCTAGAGTATCCTGACATGGATTATGTTTTAGCCCTTGGGAACAATAAAAAATGTCAGAGAAAACTTGAAGATTCGACAATTTGTCTACACCGACACCTCGACCACTTATCCGTACGCCATTAAGTTTCCTCGGAACTAAAGGAAAATATTTAATTTGACCAGCTGAACTGTATTTTACTGAAAGGAATAATTTAGGATATTTTTAAAATTTTTCAGATGGGAGCTTGCGAAATACCAGATCAACAATCTATTACACATAATTCCGATCTATTACGGAGGCCCGTATATTATGAGCCGATACTTTTTGTTGTTTTCCTTGTGTATGTGAAAACAAAATGGCGTACTGATAACAAGCCCAGGTATTGCTGTAGACAGAATGTCGAGTCTACAGGAAATGTAAAGGAAGTTGTATTCTCCCATTCGTTGCTACTCCATAACCGTAATTAACGAAGTTGCTTCACTCCACACATGCAAAACTATCACTATAATATTGGAGCTAACCACAATTAGGTAAAAGTGACTCTCTTTTTCTCACTGAAGAAGTGTGAAAATCGATATGGAGCCTCACTTGGACAAGAGTAGGATGAAATTACAGACTCCTGAGCAGCTGAGTATTAAGCTAAATACTTTTCTTTCAACCTATGATGTTAAAATTTGGTAGAGAGTCTCTCTAGGACAAGAAGAAAATGAAATGACAGCTCCACCCTTAACCTTATTTTAGTTCAGCATGGTTTAAGTTGCGTCTTTCTATTCCTGTGAGATTTACTAATCTTTCAAATATTTTCTGTTTAAGGCTGTAGAACAAAATTATCGGACTGTAAGCATCATTATTGGTTCCTTATCTAAATTGTAAAGTGAATATCCCGTAAAATAACGCATTTGGAAGGAATTGGGAAAGAGAGGGTGGAAAGAATGCAATTTTTTGTAAAAAAAAATCAATATTCGGCCCTCGGAATGGAGAATAATGACGAAATGGGGTCCCGCATTTCAAAGGAAGCTATCTTACGGGCTAATGCATTGCTGCGGAAACTCCAGCTGCTGGCTGTTTCATTCAATCCGAGCTCAGAACCCCCGTTTCCCTCCCGTTCTTTTCGTTACGTGTCTTTTCGGGGGCTCCTAGTGGGTTCTGGGCGGTGGTGGGTGGGGCGAGTTAAAGGGGTTGTAAGTTGAAGGCAGTTTTGTACTTTCTCTTTAGAGAGAAGCCGCTTGTCACGAGAATGCACAGCTTTAACCGGTTTCGAGGGACTTAAGTAATTGTAATGGAGAGGTGAGGAAGATATATTATTGCTTCCTACCAAGGTTAGGAAAGTATCGTTACAAATTTCTGAGGATGAAAAAGAAAATTTCTCCAAAATCAAAATTTCCACTCGTTTTTAATGTTTTTTACCAAGTTATGAACTCTTATACGTTAGCCGCAGTCTCCTTAGTAAATATAGACCGCAACCCGAGTCTGACCTCGCTCCTAACTCAACCATGTGACGGTCTACGCATGCGCGAGATCAGATAGGTGACATAAAAGCAGGATGAGACTCCGACAGCTTCTTTTTTATTCGAAGTAACTTGTTATTTATTCAACTGCGCTCCTACCTGTCAAATCTCCCTCACTTAGAGTGTACGGTGATATTGCGTTGTCAAAGTCTGTGTCTCCACACCAAGGTGATATTCGTCACCGAATCTCGTCTTAGTTTTATATTTAGAAAGCAGGGTAGTATACTTCGGTCAAACTTGAAATAGGTACTATTGCTCCGCCAAGCTGATCTTTACTAGGTTCCTAGGTACCTCTACCAACCTCCACTCCCTTACTAGAACGAGTAACAAACAGGATTCATAGTAAGCCACGACCACACATGCGGTACCCTCTCGGAAGCACCGACTAGTCGCACAGCACCGAGCATGATCGGTATACTCCCCAAATGCAAAATATTCAGACCCTGCTGCCGCGTCTACACAAGCGGCATTCTCTGAACATTGAGCATATACCAGTCATTGGCGAGGACCGTTTTATTAATTTCAAGATAGTGCTACAATTATCGATAGTTTCGATTTTATCGAATAAATCAGTAACAGATAAATCGATAATTTTGTAAGGAAACAAAATATTGCAAAATGCAACAATAATAATAACCAGGTAAAGTACCAACTAAAAAAATGAGTGAGAATGGTGGTTGTTTGTGAGGCAACTGATGAAACAAAGCCAAAGTTCAAACTGTAGTGTGTTTTCCATGTATGTGCACGATGATGAAACTCTATGCTACTTTGGACGTTTTTCATTTTTAATTTGAATCATAAATGCAATATGATTAATATATAGTAATATTTGATATATTTTTAAAGTAGGTATATTTTGTTAAGCTCATAATTTTTTTCACCTTTTTTACTACCAACTATTTACTATAGTTGGTTAATTTTTTTTTTCACCTTTTTTACTACCAACTATTTACTATAGTAAATGGTGGGGAAAAATGTCATTACTGGTGCTCTAATTTTCTGAATGAAAGTCCATTTGATATATTTTTCAAAGTATATTTTGTATAACTCATAGTCTTTTTCACCTTTTTTACTGCCAACTATTTACTATAGTAGATAGTGGGGGAAAATGTCATTACTAGTGCTCTAATTTTCTCAACTACTCAGATATACACTCCTCAAAAGAATTAAGAGATCACTTTTCCTTAGACGCAAAAGACCTCAGATCATGCGGACAAAGTTCAAATTGTATCTCATGTACCTAATGGAGATGGGATGAACCTTGTTCTTTTCGTTATATCTCAAACACTGGGAAAGCTCCATTGGGCCAAAACATGATGAATCGCATTTTTTCATGTTAATCAGCTCTAATCCGAGATTGAACTGAGATTTCGCAATTCTGGCTTCACCATCGTGTTCAGCACTAGAAAAGCTTTGAAAAAAAAAAAAAAAAAAAATTGAAAAATTGTTTCCTAAGTATCCACTAACCGGAGGGTGAGAGATGGTCCCCCACTCCCCTTGGGTAATCCAACAAATTTTCGGCTATTTTTTGATTTTTAATTGCTGAAAACTTAGTATCAGGTACCCTATAGACGCTCTCCAAGTTCCACTTCGATATCTCAAAAATTGTGGGGGGAAAATTGATCCCTTAATTCTTTGAGGTGTGCATATTTTTTCGAATTTTCAGCATTTTTCATATAGTACTATCGATCCTAACAATGATACCGTCAATTGTTTGACGGCACTACCTTTCTGCGCAAAAAATGAGAGTCACAGGATAAGTCCTCCTTCAATCTGGCTAGCCTAGACCAACGAACTTCCTGTTCCATGGCGAGTACTCACTCTAATGTGTGCCCAGCGCACGTGCTCAAGACTTGGCAAACATTTGGCTGCTCTTGGGTAAGAGTGCTAGTGTCAACTAGTGTGATGTCAATAGGACTAGAATCTTTAAAAAATCATAGAATTAAAACTTCACATCGTGGGTGTGTGGTTTGACATTTTTAGCGCAGTTTCTTTGGGGGGAAAGAACGCGCTGTTGTATTAACTTTGTCCGATCATTGCGCTTGAACGGGATAACGGCTGGATTGATTTTGACGGGTGTTCACTAAATGATCAGCTGGTAATTAAAAAAAAGTGGTTGCAAATATCGTCATTGATAATCAGCAGCGTGTGCATATTTATTTTCCTGATCCGAAAAATCCAATTTTCATACTATTTATCCTACGAAGCTAAACTTTAGAACGGAGCCCCTGTGAGCCAAGTAGGATAGGACTTTACCTTGACAAACCACCACAATCAGCAGAATGAGCTCTTAACGCTGATTTCTATGCAATTTATTTTATGACGCTGAAATGAATGTCTAAGCGTATGCAGTTACATTTAGATATTGTATATTGGATTTCGTTAAATGATTATAGACGAGATAGTGTTCAGCATTTTGAATTCCACCCATCTTGAAACGTAAACCATCTACAAAAGTCTTCGTGTACTATGCAGTTACAAAGTATCTATGGACTGGTTTTAATGAGCTGTGGAACCTGTGGGGTAGATTTTTTAATCTAATTGTGAAGCTAAAACCTAAAATGGAGCTCCTGTGGGACACTTCGGAAACAGGTAGGTACAAAGTATGGAGGTGGAATGATCAGCTGAGGGACTTCAGAGGCTAATTTCTGTCCTGGTCGACCTGAATAGCTGAAATATGGAATAAAGCTCCTTCGGAACACCTTGAAAACAATGTTACCAAATACAGAAGACTATTTCCAGTTGCGTGTCCTCTGGGACTGATTTATTTTCAATCAACCAACTGAAATACATTAAACAATTGTAGTAAAAGGTTTCATGTGCAAAAAACAAACAGTTTCAAATCAACATACAGTGTACGCAAACCTTCCACATGGTGGGAAGATGTCATAAATCATTTTGTCACTCTACAAAACCACTTCACCAAAAAGCGTTTAATTGTGAAGTCCTGGTGCTTTATTGAAGGAAACCCATTTGCATAGCACGAAGCCCCGACTTGCAAGATTAAATATATTATATATACGGGGTTTGGTAATTATAGACTAGTGATCAGGGGTAGTAGGTCTATCTAATACCGACATTATAAACCTTTTTGCAATAATTTGCAGCTTTTTTTCCTGAAATGAAATCCTAACTATAAAATACTCAATATATAAATACCCACGTGTAACAAATAAGTTTTCTGGAGTGAGAGCAAGAGAGGAATCAACTTCAACCCACTCCAGTGGCTATTTGGGGAACATTGATCACCTGTGTCAGAGTGCCTCAACACTGCATAGTAACTATTAGGTGTTTGGGAAAGGCAGTTAGGTGGTAGTGTGTAGATTGTGTGTGTAACATCCAGAGCTAGATTGTTACAGCTAACAATTGAGAAAAATCATTGCGAAAATCGCAACTTGAAATCAACTGAAAATTGTTGAAATTTGAAAATGATCGACTTATTGATCAGTTGATCAATAGAACCGTTTTCTGAAATAAATCCAACCTTTTTGGAACCAATCCTTGAAGTCTATTCAACTGAATGAAGCCATTTTTGGATGTTTGCTTAATATGGGAATAATTGTTAATTGAATAAATTATTATGACCTGGTGACATTGATAAGAACACACGAGCATATCCATCCTGGTCTTTAGAGTAGTGAATGTGCCAAATTCCAGTTCAACGAATGAAGAAGATGTATACAGTTTTAAGCGCTTTATGAGGTTTTTGGACTACTTTGCGTTAGAAGCAGTCAATGTTTTCCACAAAAATAGCCTTTAGATGTTTATATCGTAGTCCAAACCCGCACGACTTGCGAGTATTGAAAGATGAGTATACCTTGTACGCCGTCAGACTGGTTGAGTACGAACAAGTTTTTGAACGTGGGGAGACGGTAGTAGGTACTTCCTTTCTTAAAACCACAAGACGCACAGTAAAATTCTATACATAAATGGAAGAACACAAGATCAAGATAGAATACTTTTCTATCAATACATATATAAATGAGTCCCTATTGCCCTTGGTTGCCTGCCCCATAAGTCGGGAACGACTGGACCGATTTGAAAATGGGTTTGTGACTATGGGAGAGTTGTGACTGTGGTGCACATGGAGCTCTTTAATTATGTAGATATTAGGATACGTCGTTTTGAAATTCGTATTTCTTACATGCTTAAAACCAGCCTCCTACCAGTATCTCTACAAAAATTTTACTCAAATGTGAGGGAAAAATGATCAAACAATTGTAAAGAATTCTCAATTTTATAGTTTCATTTGGTAACAGTTTGATCAAATTAGCGGTTTTAAACAAAGGTTTGCTAAATTTGAAATGTCAGAAAACGTTATTAAAACCGTTGACAATTGTGTCAAGGGAGCTTATTGGAATGAATCAAATTGGCAAGGCTAAACCTTTTTTTTACACCATCTCGTACAATCTTTAGATTGCAATATGAATTTTTATGTTTTGCTAAGCTACTCATAAACAATTGAAATTCTTGATCCATACAATGTAAATTTACAATTTTCTACTGCAGAAACAGTATTTTACTTCAAATCATTGGAAAACGTACAAAATTTCATGGATATTTGAAAACATCGGTAAAAGTTGCAAAAAACCTAGAAATATTTTTAAATTGCAGAATATTACTTATGACGAATGTTTTTGCCATAAAAGTAGTACTTCTTAAGTCCTTTGTACATAGAGTGCTCAAATTTCCAAACAATGTGATATAGCTTTTCCCAATCTAACTCAACATTTTCCAAATCAAATTCAACATTTTCAAATCAAATTCGACATTTTCCTAATCAAATTCAACATTATTTCTTAGACCCACAAAAAAGTATGATAAAGAATGAATAGTTGAGAAAAATGAAAAACAGCGAGATCATGCAACCGAATTTTTGTAATACACGAAATACACCCCCTTGTCATTTTCGCCCGGTTTCTGCCCCCAATGCACTGGACTGATTCAATGAGATATTTCCTTAAATTATTTTGCTGTTTTTTATTTTTCTCGAATATTGATTCTTTCCCATGCTTTTTTGTGGATCTAGGAAATAATGTTGAATTGTTTAATTGGTAAAATGTTGAATTTGTTTGGTAAAATGTTGAATTTGATTGGGAAAATAGTGAATTAAATTGGGAAAAGCTATATATAATATAATACGATAATTTACAAACATCCGCTCATTTTATCATGCTCATGCCTGGAACTTTTTGTTTAATACACAAAATAATAACACAAACACACACACTTTGTACACTTTTTGTATAATTACATCTTTTTTTAAGTAATGCACTATTTCATGGAAGAGATCATAATCTGAACGGCGAACGCGTCACAAATGACGCACTGAGTCCAATGCAAGTTTCATCTTCCCGTAAATATACAGAATTCATGCAAACTCGGGTGAACTTTTATTAAGCTGTGGCGAACTGCATTAGTTTAATATTCCAAAATGATATTAAAGGGTACATAGAGAGGGTGTTGAGAGGTAAATATAGTGAGAAATAAGAGATAAGGTGTGGAGTGGAAGATAGGGACGACCACTGCGGTTCTTTGCACCCTGCCTCTTCCCATTTTTGCATATAAAAGTAAAGACTCCGCATTGTGCAAGTTGCGGTGGCAATTTAAACTCTACCTGTTTTTTTCTTTCTGGTTGTTCATTTCTGCGTGTTAATTAGCACGAAAGAAAAACAGGCTCAGGGAGAAAGTCATGAGAATAGCTGGGGGTGTGATTGGTGGCGGCGGGGTTGGGGGTGGCCAGGAGGCGGTCTGGGGGGGTGCAACAAGCGGCCGAGGAGTGGGGAGGCCCATAAGGTTAGTACCCCGCCGGGTTCGGGTCCGACAACTTGGGATTGTCCGGGAAGTCCTTGGTGCGTGGCTTGGGGGTTAAACAACAAAAAATCTCCGCTCACCGGGAGAGAAAACAAACATAGTAAAGGGTAACCGCCCCCACCCGGACCGAATTTTCAGGGTACATCAATTAATTTAATTTATTTATTTATTTAATTTTTCGGCGTGTCGTTTCGAGGGCCGTTGTCCGGATTCGTTTTTAGGGTTACGGGTTTAAAGGACATGATTCCTTGCCACTATGTGGCAGACAGGCGGAATGGGCGGTCACGCCCAGGGAAATCCTTGGATGAAACTCATGGGGATCGTTCAGAAGGAAAGAAGACATCACGATGCTGCACCTGGAACCGGCACAAATCAGTGAGTGAATCACAGTAACCCTGTATAAATAAGAAAGAATTTTTTGAAAAATAATGTAAAAAACCACAATATTTACAATATACTACGAACTATAAGGTTCCTACTTGACAATATAACCTCCTGAATTATATGTATCTTTAATTTTGTTAAGAAAAAAAGTTTAAAACAAATGGTTAGACAAATTATTGTAGAACGTATGTATCAGGGCATAAGAAGGCAAAGTGACCCTGAATTTTACCTCAAACTGATAGTTATATATGTCATTCCAGGCGGAATTGGGAGGGAAGTATGAGATAATCAGTTATTTCGTCTAAAAATTGTATATTCCGCAGGTTGGGAATGTGATAAAATTAGTGTAAAAATATGATGGAACGATCTTGTTAATCGGTGAGAGGGGTGAGTGGGAGCTAAGCCTGAAATTACAACCAAGATGTTGTTTACTATTGTTTTCTTATAAAATTCGTATATTAGAAATGTATAATTCCAAAAAATGGCTCAAATAACCCTTAAGTTTTTCCTGAATCAAAAGTTTTACTTGTGTCACTTTTCAAACAGAATTAATTTTTTAACAAAATAAATTTTAAGGGAATCCGGTATCTCGGCGATAAATCAAGTAACGCATAGTATAGCAACGAGCAAAATTTTGAAAAAAAAAGAAGATAATAATAATAAAAACTTGGGGCTCCACGCCTTGAAAGGGGACAAGCCGCCTCGGTTACCTCTATTTACATATTTCGAATGAAATTATTGAAACAGAATGTGTTTTAGTTCACGCGTTTCATATCACATAAACCCGTGAAACCCGCCCATAAGAATGACTCAGATTTTGCGGTGTATCTTTTCACTGCTATGTCAAGTTGATTTATTCATTTATCACCAGCGCAACGACTGGGCCACCAGCTTGATGAAATCATCACAAATTAACAAGCGGTTGCAATCATGTCCAAAATATCAATTATTGAGAATGATCACCTGTGCGTAAACAATTATTGAAATAACCATGCTCATAACTCAGCATGTTGGCCACGCTCTTCGCAGAAGTTAACATAATATGGTTGGATAAATCGAAAGCTATCGAAAGAATGGCCTACGAATTTTGTGGGATGAAAAATGACGAAGTACCATTCCCCTAGCAACGACTCGGTTCTAAGCGGGAATAACCAGAAATTTTCGCAACACAGTTTCGTTACACATAAGCTTTCAGTTTTCGGTTGGAGATGCCAAGGCTAAAACACGTTCTTTGTTTAAAAATAATAATAATAATAATAAAACTACAAGGACAATCACGTAAGATGGATGGGGAGAGATGTTGCTAAAACTAGAACATTTATCAGAACCAAAATGTTCAACAAATAGTTTTTCTTCGAGTATCAGATATTAAAGATGTTTTTCCTCATGAATGAGCTCTCAAAACCTGTAAATTTTATCCTTAGTCGATAGGTAAATGTGTGATTTCAAACAGCATTTTAAATTAATAGTGAGCAAACACGGTATTACGCAAAAATATAGCTTCCGGTAGGATAGGAAAGCGATTATATTAAAGGAAAAACGTTGACATGACCTCTTTAAACGTCAAACGAATGAAGAGGGGGGGAGGGGGGTATATAACTAGATCTATAATCTATAGTTAAATAAAATCAAAATCTTTGAAATAGTGTTTTTTCCCCCAAGATTAGGTACTTATTAGAAATATTTGTACACAAAACTGTAATCTTTGAGTTCTCCAAAAAACAAAAAACAGAAAAAAGTAATATCAACATTAAAATCAAATGTATATGATTCGAACATTTAGTATGAAAAAGTTATTCAGGGTGCGGTAGAAAGAGCTCCCCGAAATGCTCATATAAAAATAATGTAGCGAGATGCATTTTTTTTTTTTTTTTTTTTTGTAATTCCAACATTCTTCATGTAATGCAGTTTTATTTTGCGTGGTTTTAAAAATTTTATCACTTAAATGCTCTCCTCCACCGGCGATGCAAAAAATGGAGTCTTTCACGAAAGTTGCAATAATGCACTTTATCAGTTACCTCTGATCGTTTATGTGACATGCTTAACAATTTTCTTCGAACGATCAGATTTCCAATTGAGTGAACATTTTGCTTAACATGGAGGGGAAAATGTGAGGTTTCAGCAAAATAGAGCACCAGCCCACACCTCTCGTTGTTCCCTTGGCATCTTTAATTGCAAACTTCCGTGACAGATTAAATATGTGCGTCGCCGGTGGAGGACAGCATCTGAGAGACATAATTTTTAAAACCCCGTAAAATAAAACTGCATTATATGTAGAATTTATTAAGTTTATAATAAATTTTGTATCTAGCTACTTTTTTCTTTAAATCAGCATGCTTTTGGGGAGCTCATTCTGTCGCAGAGTAACTCTATATATGCACACAATTGTGATTTTAGAATCTCCTCGAATTTACCCTGTATATCTTGTATTCCTAATTCTAGGAAGGGATCATTTACTTACTTCAACTTCTCAAAGCTGAAAAAAATTTCAGCATCATACGTATTTAATTCTCTCAGGTGATATTCAAGAGTTAAATGTTTCTCAAATCTTTCTTTAATTTGGATGGAAGCTATACGATTGCTCGCATCTAAATGATTGTAAATTCATGGAGCGAAAAGAGAATATTATCAGCCCAAATGTGACGTCTTGCTTTTCATCTCCTAATTAGTCCTTTGAAAATGTTGTGTACATAAATCCCACTAAAGCAACGTTATTCCGACGTAGTTCTATATTTATGAGACATTGTGCTCGAAAATTCGTTAGCAATAAATCTGGCGGAAACATATTATTTGAAATATGTTTCATGCGTTGTTTCAAATATGTTGTTTGTAATATTTCGGGCGAAAATAAATAGTTGATGTTGGCGATTCTGAAGGCAAGGAACAATTAAAGTAATGCACGATCACCCATAAGAGCCGAAAGGTACACAAATGTTCAGGTCGAATATTATATCATTCTCAATGCTGTAGGGCAAAGTCCTAGGGTTGACAAATGCGAAAATTTTCTAATCCACTACACGAATAATATTTCAAATTTGTGGATCCACTCTATCGTGGGTCTTAGCAACTATAAGAGTGAGATGTTGAAAGAAAATAATGTCAGTAACACGATCAGGAATAGCAAGCAATCATCTTGATGGGTAGTTTAATGAAAGCCGATTCCGTTATCGAACTTCCTCTGAATCACAGCTGTCCATTTCCCGTCAATTCTTGTCAAATGTCCCTATTCATTCGTAAATTATTTCACGATTTTCAGAGCTTGACGAGATGTAAAGAATAAAAACAAAATTAAAAAAACACATTCGCCTTTGTTATTGTAACTCGAGGATTGTTTATAATTCATTAATCACTTTGCGTGTAGCTCAACTGCTTTTATTTTCAGAGAGTTTTAGCAGCGTATGATTTTAGCATAAATTGAGATCTTTCCAACGACTGGCGTTCAAGTTTTGTACAATGAAAATGGCAAAGATAACAGTTCCGAATCAGATGAAGCGAGCATCGTTAGAAATATCCGTAAGCATTTCTTCGTAACGTGTTTTCGTGAGCGATTTTAAATTCATGTGCCAAGAACTGAGACATGAAAATGTTAAAAATAAGGTATTTTTCTTTTTATTTCTGGTGCCATTAGGTCAGTTTCTATTAATGGTGGCATTAGGTCAGTTTTTATTTATGGTGGCATTAGGTCAGTCAAGGTTAGAGGGTGTAGAGATTCGGAACAGCTAGGTACGTGGAACGATTTTTTGGAACTGAAAACATCAGAAAAGATGGTTTGCGTTAGGTCAGTCAAGGTTAGAGTTCGTGATAATTCGTTCTGTTGGAATGAAACGCTTGTCCGTCTCTCCTTTTGCCACTTAGTTCCAGCAAGAAGACAAATTAGAATAAACTAAGTGCATTCATTGCAAAATTTGTTTTTTAATTTACTTTTATTTTAGAAAACAGAATTGTGATACTGGAAGTTTTGATCAGGAGGTTTCGCCTTGTCTCACTAGCTGAAGTCAGTGTTGTCCAAAAACATCTGGAAGGGATTGGAACCACGGAAAAACTAAACCACACTAGTCGTAGAGCATATTAGTTCTGAAATCGATTAACAATTTTTGTGAAACGTCATACCTCTAAGATGATGAGAGGAGGGAGAAGGGGACGAAACCAAGCTCTACTAACATGTTATTTCTTCCGAAGACTGAAGCGATTAATCTTTGCATCTCCCAAGAGAATAATCTGGATGGTAAAATGCTCCGGGATAGGGGGGGGGGGGGGGGGAGTTTAAAAAAAGGGAAGAAGGAATTATCCTATTCAATCGCAATTCATTCCAATATTTCGATGAAATTGGGGATGGGCACAATCTGCACGGATCTAGCATTCAGCATGACAATGACAATTTATTCTGTAATATTCGCAGCGTTTGAATGAAACTTAAACCCGGAACACACTTTTCATTCTGAAGGTCGGAATCGGTTAAGGCACTTCTAAATTCGTTTCAAAACTATTGAGGGAAAAAGAAGACTCTATCTCTGAACTGAATCCATTCTTAAATTTATTCCCACCGTTTCACTTTCTTGGACCCCATTTTACCATATTCATGAGTGTTACTTTTTTCGATCCACTTGTTCTTGGTTTTCGAATTGCCTTCCATTCTTTTTATCTGCATTTTCTTCACTTCTACATCGCCCGCGGTAAGTTTGCCGTTCTAGTGAGATCTGTCTCACCCTAACCTCGCGAGTTGTCTGCAAATACGAAAAGGTCATTACTTTGCATGCCCGAAACACCGATAGATCAATACGTTCCAATAACCGGTGACTAATTTCATAGCGCCCTGCGTCGAAAACAATCAATCTCAACTGTATTATTCAAGAACACTTCTTAAAAAAAGACTTGTTGAACAAATACATCTTAAATATATTTCTAGTCAAAATCTTTGAACCTCTATCAATATACGATGGTATATGCGTTTCGTATTCAGTAGTTTTGGTTTATAATTGGTAATAATGAACTTTTTTAACCTGATCATCGGGCCAAATGAGCAAATTTTCATACTTCAAAAACTTTTATGGTAGTAAGTATTCAATAACTACATATTAATAAATAATTTTGAGGTATTTTTCACGCTGAGTCAAGTAGTGTTGTTCATCTATTGGTATTTGCAATCCCGACTCGGATGGTGACGGAAGAAAACGACCACAATCACAAATTTTCCCTTTAATTTCCTAAATTAAAATTAAAAAATAATTACAAAAATTGATTGAGGATTGTAGCCAACAAATTGTCGGCAAATAAAAATGTGTCACACACACATACTTACACAGCCACACAACTTTTTTCCTTTAGGGAATTGGCGTAAAAAATGAAGTATGGTAATGGCCCCAACATTTTCAAAGTCAAGTTCGAAAAAAATTTTCGTTGAAATCCATTTTGAGGCATTCTGAAACGAATCCTAAAGTGTAACGCTTTTTCACATATATACATAAGTTTGGATGATAGATAAAATAGAAAGATATAGTGACACAAACTTGTGATAAAATGGAAAAATACCTCAATATTTCGACGACTTGCCGTGACCACGAGTAGAAAGATGGATATGTGTGTGTGTGTTATTCTAGACGATAACACTCCTTAGGATTGAGATACAAATTCCGTTCTGCCGCCCAAAAATCAAGCTTTCCAAATGAAAGGATGAGTTCTTTGGCCAGCACTTTTTGAGATCATTTAATTAAAATTGTGCTGAAATAATCACTAAAAATGGCTAAAAACGGCTAAAAATCGCTAAATTTTTATATTTTTTCGAGCAAAATATTATTCGAATAAAGTTTAATAACTGTAAAATAGAACATTACAAATTTTATGTACAGAATTATGCTGAATGTTCAACCAAATTTCATTAAAATTGCTAAAACAATCAACAAAAACTGCAAATTAAGCTAAAAATCCAAAATCTCTTTTTGATTAGCAGATTATCATTCAAAATACGTTTTTTGCCATAAAATTAATAGTTAATTATTCAATGGGTTTCTAGATAAGGGCGTATGTTAAAATTCACTAATGAGAAGGAAGCGGTTGTGGTATCGTACACAACCGGTAGCTTGCAGTAAAATTCAATCAATGGGAAATGCTGGAAATGGGACTTTAAAGGACGTATATTGTTCAACCAACAGAAAAAAATATGAAAAAGTGAGTTTGGAAAGTTTTTCATGAAAAGTTGCGAAAAATAACATAACCCCTTCTTTTAGACACCCATTCAATCTTTTGCATTCGAAAAGCTCAAATTTCACAACAATTTAACATCATAGAATACGATAAATTAACGAAAATTCGCTCATACAATCATGCTGCGAGTCTAGAAGTTTTCTTTACAGATTCGATTTTAGAATTGACTGAAACGGAATTGTATTGGATTATTTACCTATTCTCTCATGCTTGTTGTCCCCACACCCCTCTGTATCACTTCTAATAGGCCGTCCCTCTGTTGACGAAAATTTGTCTATACGATCCAATCATATGGGTACCCAAAAAAGTCGGCTGATACCAGCTTGAAGGGCTCTTCGGAATAAATAGATTACATAAATATACTAATTTATCCAATTCCGGAAACGTCAATCGAAAGTGGATGAAACACGTTGCAATTGTGTTTGGAACCATCTGATCTCGTAAATTATAAACCAAATCGTATGGGTTGCGTAAAAATGTCAACGTTTTTCTAATTTCATTTTTGCTTATTCCTCGATTTATGTTTTCTAGGTTTGCTGTATCTCACTTTTTTGGGTTTTCTTCAATAAAAAACCTCTTTCCGCCTTCTTCAATAAATTGAATCTTAATTCCTACTTCTTAATTATGATCCCTCTGATCCTTCTAAAGTGCTTATTAGCTCCGAGCTCTAACTCAATTCCCCTTACTCCACAGTTCCCACCCCCAGTCGCTCTAACTTTGGAAGTTTTTCTTCTCGCTCGACTTTTTTCCTAATCAAGCTTGTTCTTTGCACCAAGAGGCCGAAGAGATGCCATTCAGATCTCTTCTGTCTGGAAACTTCGGTTTAGCGAATTTTCGTGGAAAATGATGCTATTGTAATGGCTCGGAAAATTTCAAAATCAAAATTTTTGAAAAATGTCTTCATTGAAATCCGTTATGAGGCATTCTGAAACTATTCCTGAAATTTACGCTTATATATATTAATTGCTATGCAATTCTTAGGCCGACCCCCAATAATTTTTTTTGTAACGTCCCTGCGCCAAAAAATCTAGCTTTCCAAACGAAAGGATGTGTTCGCTGGCCAGCACTTTTTGAGCACAATTAATTGGTCGAATTTCAAAAAATATTCTGAAAAAATCACTGAAAATGGCTAAAAATTGTTAAATTCATAATTTTTAATAGAATAATGCTCAAATAAACTTTATCAAATATCAAATAGAACATCAAAAAATGTGTGTACAAAATTATACTGAAAATTTTATTTAAATGTCATTAAAATCTATGCTATTTGTAAGAATGAAACTCCGTCTGTCTTTTTGTTTGTCTGTCTGTCGTGTCTATGCTCGGCCAAACGGCTGAGTGGGGGGAGTGTACGAGTGGTGGGATCTTCTTGGGATTTCCCGATAGGGTGTATAAGCGAATTTAAAATTTTCTAATCCCACCCGAACCATGGGCCGTAGGGCGGGAGGGGGGTCGAAGTTCGGGTTAATGTGCGCTTTTTGGACTTCCCCGCTTCCCCTACCCCTCTAAACGGCCGTTAAAAATTCCGGAAAAATACCGGTTTCGTAGGTTTTTGAACGAGGAAGACGACGGCGCGATCGGATCGCGAAAAAAGTAACGGGAAATGCGTCAAAAAAATGCAAGAGTACGGACCTGTTTTCTCGAAAAGTCCGACAAAAAGCGTAGCGAGCTGGAGCGGCTAGTCTATCTCTATCTCTATTATCAATAAGAATGAAACTCCGTCTGTCGCTCTGTCGCTCTGTCGTGTCTATGCACGGCCAAACGGCTGAGTGGGCCGGATCTACGAGTGGGGGGATCTTTTTGGGATTTTCCGATAGGGTGTATAAGCGAATTTAAAATGTTCTAATCCCACCCGAACCATGGGCCGTAGGGCGGGAGGGGGGTCGAAGTAAGAATTAATGTGCGCTTTTTGGACTTCCCCGCTTCCCCTACCCCTCTAAACGGCCGTTGACAATTCCGGAAAAATACGGGTTTCGTAGGTTTTCCTACGAGGAAGACGACGGCGCGATCGGATCGCGAAAAAAGTATCGGGAAATGCGTTAAAAAAATGCGAGAGTACGGACCCGTTTTCTCGAAAAGTCCGCCGAAAAACTTGGTTTTTTCCGATTAAAATATACCCCATAAAGGTACGTTTTTCGGAACGGTTTTCGCGGGAGAAATACAGCTTTGGGTCCGCCGAATCTGAATCCGAAATCGGATATTGAAAAAAGTGACGTTAAGTTGGTCAAATCGCGAGTTTTTAATCGACCCCGCCGCCCATTTCACAACGGAAGGGACTCGACTTCTACGCAATACCTTGCGAGCAGGCCAACGCACGCGCGCGTATAAGGATGGAACTTTCCCTTTCGAGCACCATTTCAACAGAATAAATAGGTACGGGTTTGTCCTACACATATACAGCAATGCCTTGCGAGCGAAGCGAGCAACATCCCCAAATAAACTTTTTTGTGGTTCCACGTAGTTTTATAAGATTTAATTTGTTTGTAAGAATTTCCAACAGAAAAAAACGTCTGCCAAGTTGGGTGGGCAGTATAACTTCCTCCAATATAACTTCCTCCTACAAATCGAGACCGCCGCCGTTTCACAATGTTGCTAACCAGAAGGGACTCGATGACTCATTTCAACAGAATAAATACGGGTTTTTTCCTACACATATACAGCAATACCTTGCGAGCGAAGCGAGCAACATTCTCTAATAAACCTTTCGTGGTTCCATGTAGTTTTATAAGATTTAATTTGTTTGTAAGAATTTCCAACAGAAAAAAACGTTTGCCAAGTTGGGTGGGCGGTATAACTTCCTCAAGCGAGCGAAGCGAGCAGCATACCCTACAGAAGTTAAACCTACCCTTAGAGATCTACCGTTTGCAAGCGAAGCGAGCAACATCCCCTACATGCCATACTTTGCGAGCGAAGCGAGCAACATTTTCTACATGCCAGACTTTGCGAGCGAAGCGAGCAACATTCCCTACATGCCAGACTTTGCGAGCGAAGCGAGCAATATTCCCTACATGCCACACTTTGCGAGCGAAGCGAGCAACTTAATGGGGGGTCCGGGGGGCTTGCCCCCCGGCTGGACGTGGAGGCGAGCGTAGCGAGCCGGAGCGGCTAGTTATTAATAAGAATGAAACTCCGTCTGTCGCTCTGTCGCTCTGTCGTGTCTATGCACGGCCAAACGGCTGAGTGGGCCGGATCTACGAGTGGGGGGATCTTTTTGGGATTTTCCGATAGGGTGTATAAGCGAATTTAAAATTTTCTAATCCCACCCGAACCATGGGCCGTAGGGCGGGAGGGGGGTCGAAGTAAGAATTAATGTGCGCTTTTTGGACTTCCCCGCTTCCCCTACCCCTCTAAACGGCCGTTGACAATTCCGGAAAAATACGGGTTTCGTAGGTTTTCCTACGAGGAAGACGACGGCGCGATCGGATCGCGAAAAAAGTATCGGGAAATGCGTCAAAAAAATGCGAGAGTACGGACCCGTTTTCTCGAAAAGTCCGCCGAAAAACTTGGTTTTTTCCCATTAAAATATACCCCATAAAGGTACGTTTTTCGGAACGGTTTTCGCGGGCAAAATACAGCTTTGGGTCCGCCGAATCTGAATCCGAAATCGGATATCGAAAAAAGTGACGGAAAGTTGGTCAAATCGGGAGGGGAATTGCGAGGGAACCGTTTAATATGACGTTTTTGATCGACCACGGGCCGCCGTTACACAACGTTGCTTACCTGAAGGGACCCTCACAGGGGGGTTCCCATTTGCACTTCTACGCAATACCTTGCGAGCGAAGCGAGAGCCATTTCAAATAATAAATACGGACTTTGTCCTACACATATACAGGTATACCTTGCGAGCGAAGCGAGCAACATCCCCGAATAAACTTTTCGTGGTTCCACGTAGTTTCTAAGATTTAATTTGTTTGTAAGAATTCCCAACTGAAAAAAACGTCTGCCAAGTTGGGTGGGCAGTACAACATTCCCTAATAAACTTTTCGTGGTTCCACGTAGTTTTATAAGAATTAATTTGTTTGTAAGAATTTCCAACAGAAAAAAACGTCTGCCAAGTTGGGTGGGCAGTATAACTTCTTCAAGCGAGCGAAGCGAGCAGCATTTCCTACAGAATAAATACGGACTTGCGAGCGAAGCGAGCAACATCCCCTAATAAACTTTTCGTGGTTCCACGTAGTTTTATAAGATTTAATTTGTTTGTAATAATTCCCAACTGAAAAAAACGTCTGCCAAGTTGGGTGGGCAGTATAACTTCCTCAAGCGAGCGAAGCGAGCAGCATCCCCTACAGAAGTTAAGCCTACCCTTAGAGATCTACCGTTTGCGAGCGAAGCGAGCAGCATCCCCTACAGAAGTTAAACCTACCCTTAGAGATCTACCGTTTGCGAGCGAACCGAGCAACATCCCCTAAATGCCATACTTTACGAGCGAAGCGAGCAACATTTTCTACATGCCAGACTTTGCGAGCGAAGCGAGCAACATATCCTACATGCCAGACTTTGCGAGCGAAGCGAGCAATATTCCCTACATGCCACACGTTGCGAGCGAAGCGAGCAACTTAATGGGGGGTCCGGGGGGCTTGCCCCCCGGCTGGACGTGGAGGCGAGCGTAGCGAGCCGGAGCGGCTAGTTTGTTATAATACCAATTAAAACATTAAAAAACGCGAAAAATCCAAATTTTATTGAATAGCAGATTATTATTCAGAATAAGTTTTTGCCATAAAAATAATGGTCATTTTCTTTACACTAAAAACGCTCAAATTTTCAAACAATTTAACAAAATATAATATTATAGCATAAGCTCTTACGATCATGCTGAATGACTGAAACTTTCTTTATTCGTTGACAGCCCTTAGAGGGGAAAGTCAGGCAATAGATTTTAAGCCAACCTTGAAACAATATCTGGGTTGCCACGAAATATTTGGCTATTGAGAGATACTAGAAGTGATGAATGCAAATAAGTTGTAGACAGTGAATGTTGGGACAGTGAAAAACCTGCAACCTAAATATGATCGTGCATATGAAACTAACATCATTTGAATGGTTAGCATTGAAACAATAGCTACGTTTCTACTTTAGTTGTGTACATTTTCTTCGCGGGACTATTAACTAGACAGCGCATGCTTGACCTTGATGCTTCAGAGGTCAGGTAACAGCGAGTGAAACCGAATTTGCACGATGGAGCGTTTCCAAGGAGATGAGTAGAGGAGCACTTATTGATTGCGATGTGAGACACTCACGTTTTTGCGCTTACATTCAATATTAAAGGTACTTGATTCATACCTTAGGTATTGGATATTATGCCGTACTCGGTGATTGTGAAACTTGACGTGTGCTCGTTGATAACTCCTGTTCATATAGAGAAATGATAACCATTCCACAAAAAACTATGAAGTAATCAGGATTTGGGTAAAAAGTAGGGACCATATCGCCGGGATTTTGGTTCATTTCAAACAGAGTTTTACACTTTAACTCACAAATTTTTAGTTTCTTTTCTATGTTCAACTCCATGTATTTTTAGCGGTAAAACTAGTGAGAGTGTGAAACTCGGTTATAACGGAGTTCGGGAGATCTACAAGTGTTACTATTCGAAATAATACGTAGCAACTAGCCCCAAACTCGTATTTTCATACAGGATAATTTTTTACTAAAACCCTCGATTTCTAGACAAAACCATGTTTTACGACATACGTTCATACTTTTCTCCCCCAATTAACAATGTAAAAGTAAAATTGACTATATCGTTCAAAAGCTGATAGTTTGAGGAAGTTTTTTGACATTTTATGTCTTTACTATGGCACATAAATGAAAAAGCGTCACGCGGGGGAGCGTCACGCGGAGAGCGTTACGCGGAGATTCCCTAATGATTCCACGATTCTGAGATTTGGTATGTAGCCCCTTGAGGGACTTCTGAACACAACTGACCGATCCCAGATCAGCTGAGTGGCTCTAGAATCCAGTTTTTTCCCTAATGATCCCACGATTCTGAGATTTGGTATGTGGGCCCTTGAGGGACTTCTGAACACAACTGACCGATCCCAGATCAGCTGAGTGGCTCTAGAATCCAGTTTTTTCTTTAATGATCCCGCGATTCTGAGATTTGGTATGTGGGCCCTTGAGGGACTTCTGAACACAACTGACCGATCCCAGATCAGCTGAGTGGCTCTAGAATACAATACGGGGTTTTATGGGAAGGGGAAAGGGGGCGCAAAGACATAAAATGTCTCTCGTGGTTGCGTACTTGTACGAAAGCTGTATCCACCGCATGAGTTTCAAGAGGTTCTAATACCAAGTTCAGAGTACACACGTTTCAATTTGTCTGATTTTTCAACTTTGAAATTTTTGAAAACTTGATAAATATTCTTATAGGAAATTTTACGCTGATTCCGAATATACCATTTATATATGATTTAAGCCATTAATAGGCAGTCTGACAGTAAATTTCATGTAAGTATATATTTTTTCTCAAATATGATTAAATAAATGTAGAGATGTTATTCAAAACTTTAGATGCGTTTTTCTCAATAATAGGTACCTTGTTCTTTTAACTAATTTTATTCCGAAGTGCGCACGCCGAAAAATTCCCATACCGACAGCAGAAAAACGGAAGAAAAAACGTCGATTTCCAAATATTTTTTCTAATTTTATACTTTGGCCTTTTTTGACCAATTAAAACTGAATGAAACACCTTGACTTTAAATTAGAGGTAGAGGATACTTAACGATATTTTCAAAAGGGTTCTTAGTTTTGAGTTTACAGTGTTTCTAAAGGGAGTTATGGCCGTTTTATTGTCATAAGAAACACGACTAGAAAAAATCTTAAAAATTGAATAACTTGAAAACAAAGCATTTTAAAATAAATCTCTTCGAGTAACATTCGATCAAAAATGAGCTTTTAAATCAATTCTTTGAGTTTGTCCTTCAATTGCTGTAGATACACTGCATATATCCAACTACTTAGTGTCTTTTGACTCACATGATTCACAGAAGCACAGCGCAGCACCCACTGAACAATTTTTTTCATGGAAAATCCACCCACTACTGCCATAGATCGTGAGGTTTTCGTCTTCTCAGACCTGAGTAGATCATCAATGTCCTGTAGCTTAAAAACTTCATCGTTGATAAAACCTTGAAGCCTATGATAACGGGCTTTTACTAAGGTCTTAATGAATTCATTTATGATTGGAATGCGGAAGTCCTTATAGATGCCGTTATTGCATGAGTATTGGCAGGCATCGACGCATAACCGCAGTACTTTATTCTGGAATCGCTGTATAATATCGCGACTGCTTTGAGCTGTGCAGCCCCACAATTGTGCACCATAGGTCCAGACAGGCTTGAGGACCTGATTTTACAAGGTTAATTTGTTTTGGATTTACGATTTCGGCCGTCTACCAATCATCTACATTTTTCGGGATTCGGTTTCCAATACTGATTCTTATTTTTCACATGAATTTCGTGTCAAGAGTCATGCCCAGATATTTTGCCTCATTGGCAGATGAGAGATGACCTTGTTACTAAGATAGATTGGTAGGTATTTGGTTTGACGGTTGGTAAAATCAGCATGGGCTGATTCGACTCATTCAACTAATGGGTCAAAGTTGATGAAATTTGGCTCAAAAACCATATACCTAAATTAACCGGGAATGTGTCCGTAATCTCGGCATGATTTTTGATCAGTCCGTAAGGTTGTTATTTAAGGGTTAAAATAGTAAAATATGAAATATTGGATAAAATGCTATTTTTTGTTTGATTTATGTACAACACGGTTCCCTGAATCGAATGAGACCATCCGGGTTGCTGCGTTCATCCTTTTGTTTTGTTTGTTTAAGAAGAACTTAACTCGGTATATTGAGTCCAGGCCTGTCAACCTGCTGACCAACAGCTACATTTTCCATAATCATCTTGCGTTTCCAGCATTCCAATCCAACTAGGTTTCTGCTTCAAATCATAATAGCTAATAAATGCCTCTATTACTAGAGACAATAAACACATGCAAAAATAGAAAATAAAACTGAAACTTTACTCACACAATCACGCAAAGTTTTAGATGGAGCCTAAATAAGATCATCATCCCACTGAAACTTTATCTGAAGTAACAACAGTGAGGAAAGTATTTCAGGTATTAAGTTATAGGTGATGAAGAAAATGGATAGATACCACTTGTCGAAAATTATTGGCTTAAATCGTATACAAAAAGAACAAGTACGAAAGAAATGCGTGATAAATCGAGAGCTTTCCAACGAGTGGAAAAGGATTTTTGTCCGGTGAAAACTAAACAAGTTTAATTTCCCCATTAAAAGAAAATAAATCAAAAGTAATAAATGCCTCTATTACTAGAGACAATAAACACATGCAAAAATAGAAAATAAAACTGAAACTTTACTCACACAATCACGCAAAGTTTTAGAAGGAGCCTAAATAAGATCAACATCCCACTGAAACTTTATCTGAAGTAACAACAGTGAGGAAAGTACTTCAGGTATTTAGTTATAGGTGATACGGAAAATGAATAGGAACCTCTTGTCGAATATTTTCGAACTTGAGTTACTGTTATTTCCTTAAAAAAGGTTAATATCTGAACACTTTAATGCAAAAATTATAGTTATTTCTTTAAAATTGACATATTTCTGGACAAATGTTGAGTAACATCTCCTCATCTACTTAATCATATTTAAAAATATATATATACAGGGTGATTCCCTCGCAGATGCAAAAAAACATTTGGGTAAAACTACATCAAAAATGGAGTAAAATGCCGCCAACCGCATATTTTTATCTCAATCCGTACTCGAGATATGATTTTTTAAAGGTTTTTTCAGGAATACCGTGTTTTTTCCTTTTAAACTCGAATTTCTCCACTTTGCCTCATTTAATTTTAACATTCGACTTCATTTTCGGTATCAGCATTAAATTTCCTATAACAATAATGTACTTGCGTTCTTAAAAAGTACCATCCGAAGACCCTCACATCAGCTCAAACATTGACGTTTTTGAAAAAATAATATTTCTGAAAATCTTTAAACCTTTACTACTCTTTTAAAAAGAATCCTGGAAACTTTCAAATCTCATGAAAACTGCTTCATCTAATATGCTTTCCAACGGTATTATCAATTTTACTTTTATTTTGTTATTTAGGGGAGAAAATAATGTTTTAATGTTAAAAAATGTGGGTTTTTCAATGAAATTGTTGGTTTTCTCGAAAGATGACCCTCCATGAACCAACGAGTATGGGGTCGGTTTCTATGTATTTTTTCTCGCTGGATCGAATGGGAAACTCTTGCAGATCTCTCAACTACGTTATAATCGAGTTTTACACTTTAATAAACTAGTTTTACCCCATATCACACATACATTTAATCGTAAAAAACAAACTAAACATTTGCGATTTCAAGTGTAAAACTCGGTTATAACGGAGTTGGAGAGATCTACAAATGTTGCCATTCGATACAGCGTGAAAAAATACATAGAAACCGACCCCATAGTTCATGGAGGGTCATCTTTCGAGAAAACCAACAATTTCATTGAAAAACCCACATTTTTTAACATTAAAACATAATTTTATCAACTAAATAACAAAATAAAAGTAAAATTGATAATACCGTTGGAAAGCATATTAGACGAAGCAGTTTTCATGAGATTTGCCAGTTCCCAGGATTCGTTTTGGAAGAGTAGTAAAGTTTTAAAGATTTTCAGAAATATTTTTTTTTCAAAATCGTCAATGTTTGAGCTGATGTGAGGGCCTTTGGATGGTACTTTTTAAGAACCCAAGTACACTATTCTTATAGTAAATTTAATGCTAATTCCGAAAATGTGGTCAAAAGTTAAAATTGAATGAAGTAAAGTGGAGAAATTTGAGTTTAAAAGGAAAAAAACACGGTTTTCCTGAAAAAACCTTCAAAAAATCATATCTCGAGAACTGATTGAGATGAAAATATGCGATTCGCGGCATTTCATTCCATTTTTGATGTAGTTTCACCCAAAAAAATTTTTTTTTGCATCTGCGAGGGAATCACCCTGTATACTTACATGAAATTTACTGTCAGACTGCCTATTAATGCCTTAAATCATATACAAAAAATTACGTTGAGCTTTTCGCTTCTTTGCAACCTTTTTAGGCTACTGTGGGGTAGCGTCTCATAACTGACATCGGTTGCTAAGAACCTTAACCATCGATACCAGCTTACTATAAACAAAGAGTCGGAAAACAATAGTCGATTAAAATTCAAAAATGTACATTTCTGACCCTGACAACTTATTTAACCTGTACTGAACATATTACTCTCGCGAAAAGAGGTCCCTTTTCGTTTTCGCATCACATATAAGCTTCGTTCTCTGTGCGCGTTCTGACAGTTATCGAACTCATCAAAACTGGGGGAACTGGGGCTTATTCTAAAATGATAAACAAACTCTTCGTCCTCGAATCTAGGCACAATTCCGTCGAAAAAATTAGAGTTTCGTGGATGTAGACGAGATCCAACTACAACTTCAATCTCGTCCTCAACGTCTACAAACCATGAAACTTCAACACCGAAATTGACGACAATATCGCTTTCCGAACTAGACGACATTTCGATGAAAAAATTCAAATGAAGATCAGCGAACAACAGAACAAGCGAAATTTTACAGGGAAAATTATAGGGAACACGCGGCAACCAAACGAAGAGAGCGTATTGTTTACCTAATCCACGACCTTCGAATAATTGTGAAATGCGCATGCGTTAACTTCGTTCTTGAGTTCGAGTTTTGACAGTTCCGAAAAAAATCGGGGACGGTCAGAACCGTTCGGAACTGGGTTAGCAAAACGCTACGAACGCCGAACTCAGCGTCTTGGCGTTCCGTAACTGGGTGTTCTGTCACTGCGAACGATAAAACTCGACTGCGCTTGCCCAGAACCATTCCGAACTGGCAGAAACCACACTGAGAACTGGGGACGTTCGATACCAGTAAAGTATCGATATTAGTACTCGTAGAAGCACTTGAATCAAAATGTCGATACCGCACTAGTATCGAATCAAAAGTATCCATACTGCACTTGAGACGATACAAAATTATCATTAGCAAAAAGTGAGAAAGAAAATCAGTTTACTAACTACAATAGTACAGATACAGGTATACTACACTAGTACTAATAAAATATTATTCAGTAGTACTGATACTAACGAATAAGTAGATTATTAAAAGAAAGGTATTGTAGGTACCTACTGATGATAAGATAATAAAATTATGTTGAAGGAACTGAACAGGCAAGAAAGTAAAACACCCTTTAATCAACCACCACCGCTTTTAATTATTTAAAAAATGAACATACAAAATTTTTCGACATAAATATGTCTTTGCTCTGGGGGTCAACCAAAAACTTTCGTCACTCAAAAGTTGATGTCACAATTTCTAATGATGTTCACGTACAACCCAGCAGTTGCTAGGGGCTTGATTTATGTGATAAATGTTCACATCTCAAGCTACCAATTTCCCCCTCCTTACGTACCTGGCTACATTCCTAAACTAAGTTGATTGGACTATAAACAATTTTAATAAGCCGGTTACAATATTCTTAACGTAAAGCAATAGCATCATTTACTCCACTCCATAGGAAACATTTTCATCCTCTTGACAACAGTCGACTGTTAACAACAACTCATTGTAGTGGCTTGTGGCTTCTCTCCACAGTTATTTTCAACATTTCTATAAGTAAACCGTTGTTTTGTTGGAATTAGTCGGGATGCAGCCCAGGGAAAATAAATGAAATTATTTCATTTACTAGCGTTCCCCCCGCGCGCGTTGCTGCGCCCAAATTAAATTTGTTTATTGATCGTAATTTTAAACTGTTATTAAGTCAATCGTGGGATCATTAGGGAAAAAACTGGATTCTAGATCCACTCAGCTGATCTGGGATCGGTCAGTTGTGTTCAGAAGTCCCTCAAGGGCCCACATACCAAATCTCAGAATCGTGGGATCATTATGGAAAAAACTGGATTCTAGAGCCACTCAGCCGATCTGGGATCGGTCAGTTGTGTTCAGAAGTCCCTCAAGGGCCCACATACCAAATCTCATCGTGGAATCGTGGAATCATTAGGGAAAAAACTGGATTCTAGAGCCACTCAGCTGATCTGGGATCGGTCAGTTGTGTTCAGAAGTCCCTCAAGGGCCCACATACCAAATCTCAGAATCGTGGAATCATTAGGGAAAAAACTGGATTCTAGAGCCACTCAGCTGATCTGGGATCGGTCAGTTGTGTTCAGAAGTCCCTCAAGGGGCTACATACCAAATCTCAGAATCGTGGGATCATTAGGGAAAAAACTGGATTCTAGAGCCACTCAGCTGATCTGGGATCGGTCAGTTGTGTTCAGAAGTCCCTCAAGGGGCTACATACCAAATCTCAGAATCGTGGGATCATTAGGGAAAAAACTGGATTCTAGAGCCACTCAGCTGATCTGGGATCGGTCAGTTGTGTTCAGAAGTCCCTCAAGGGGCTACATACCAAATCTCAGAATCGTGGGATCATTAGGGAATCTCCGCGTAACGCTCACCGCGTGACGCTCCCCGCGTGACGCTCCCCGCGTGACGCTCCCCGCGTGTCGCTCCCCGCGTGACGCTTTTTCATTTATGTGCCATAGTAAAGACATAAAATGTCAAAAAAAAAATGTAGTAGGCCGTCAAGAAGGTACCAGTACTTTCTGTTCAACTATTTCTACAACCACTAAAATTTCTTAAACCTGACACTGAACCCTTTTATGCCCTCTGGGTCAGAGCCCTTTGAACGGATTTGCACCAAACTTTACAGGAACAATCCTTGAATAATGCCTAATAATACCTGAAAGTTTCATTACAATCTGTCGAGCGGTTTCGGAGTCTATAGGCAATATACATATATACATACATACATCCTCTTTTATAGATATAGATTATTTTATTTGATAACGTTTCGTCCTCTCACTGAGGACATCTTCAGATCTGGGTGTGTCGAATATAAGGGATTTGTCAAATAAAACAGTGGCTCACCAAGTCAACTCAATGTCGAGAAAGCAAGATCTGATCTGAAGATGTCCGAGGACGACCGTTATGAAATCCCCAATCGAAGACATATCCATGTAACAACATGGTATCTGCTTGTAAAGCAGATAGTGGAACTCGTTTACGAGTTTTGGTTCTTATGGTGCTACCTAATTTTCAAAGGTTGATTGGTTTTACCCCTTCAAATCTCAAATTTGTTTCCCCATACCGCTCAGAAACCAGTTCATTGAGATGTCTGGGGGACAGGCGGCTTCGTGATTCATTCAAAATTATCCCAGTCTTCGAGAATAGTCTCTCACATGGAACATAAGTTGCAATCAGCATCAGCCGGGCTTGCTGATAAAGCCCAGGATATATCGTCCTGCAGTTGATGATTAATTTCCATTTGGGTATTTCTTAAGATACTTGACTTTTTTCCGATACCAGTACCAGTATCGAAAGGAAAGTATCGATACCAAAATACATGGTATTGAAAGAAAAGTATAGATACCGTACTAATATTGATAAGTATCGAAAGTCCCTACTGAGAACGAAGCTATAGAGAACAATGATGTAGGTTACTGATAGTTTGAGCCTTTTTAGCGAATTTTCTTAGAAAATAAAGCTATTGCAATGGCTCCAAAAATTTTAAAATAAAAGTTTTCAAAAATTTTCTTCATCGAAATCTGTTTTGAGGCATTCTGAAATGATTCCTGGATTTTAACGCTTTTCTATATGTATATATATATATATATATATATATATATATATATATATATATATATATATGTATGTGTCATTCCAGACGATAACTCTCGATAGAATTGAGATAAAAACTTCGTTCTTTCGCCAAAAAATCAAGCATTTCAAAATAAAGGATGAGTTCGTTGGACAAAACTTTTTTAGCACATTAAATTGGTCAAATTTCAAAAATGTACTTAACAAAAAATCACAAAAAATGACCAAAAAAAGGCTAAAAATCGGTGTTTTTATTTTTTTTAAGCAGAATATTACTCAAGTAAAGTTAATCAACTGTGAAGATGGTGATTTAAAAATTGAAGCTCAAACCTATGCTCAAAATTGTAATTAAATTTCATCAAAATGTGCTTCAAAATCGATAAAAATGTAAAAAATGCTAGAAGTCCAATATGTTTGTTTAAATAATAGAATGTTATTTGAAACAAAATTTTCAGCAATAAAAGTGATAGTTAACAATTTTTTGCAGACAATATGACGAATTTGAGCAATAAAAATAATAGTTAACATTTATTTTGCAGACAGTAAATTTCAACTTGAGCGTTGGTAAGTGATGGGAGGGCGAAAATCATAATGTGAATATCGTGAACTTTAGCATCTAAGGGCCACTTTCACCAACAACATAAACGACATTAAGTTAGAAAAGATGAAAAAATAACGGAGATTCCAGCTAATCGTCTTTCACCAGACCACTTTACGAGTTTAAACTCCTAACGAGGTGGCTTGAGGTTAATCTCCCAAGCCCCGGCCAGTTACACTTGCCAATCTTAGATTAGTGATAACAATGATATCGAGCAATATGGCTGCGCACCAACAGCTGATAGCTCTACAGTTTGATTCACAGTTGAAGTTTATTGTTATTCAAGTTTTTGATGATGAATTCATGCGATTTATCACTCGGATTAATTTTCGATTCCTCGAATGAGGACTATGTCCCGCAAAGACGCCCAAGGACGATCCGACGGCGCATTCCACATTTTGACGGGTTGGACGACGTCGAATTTCGGCGGGGATTCCGGCTCTCAAAACCGACAGTTTTGAAAGTCCTCGAGCTTATTGACACTCACCTGGAGTTCCCTTCGAACAGGTATAAGTTGGAAAAAGGCTTTTACCATCAAATCGATGAATTATAATACGACATTGATGTAGGATGATAGGGAAATAAAGTATAATCGATGATGATAGCACGTTATAATACGATGTTGAATTGCTATCCCTTGTACAGTATGTACCTACCTACCTATACCACATAAAATAACTTATGTACATTTAAATAAGGTGATCAACCGTCCTGCTTCCGTCAAATGATGTGTCACACTTTCTTTGTTGGAAGTCAACGAAAAGTTGCGAGTAGGTACAAGTTCTAGAACACTAGATGGAAACTAGATAGTAACTAGGTAACTAGATAAAAACGGCGCGGGTAATAATTGGTCGTGGTTGTGATTCACTGCTTTATTGTCTTGATATGTCGGACACATGACGGGTTTTCAAACTGTCTTTTCAAATTGTCCAATTTTTCATTGGACAGTTTGCGGAATCTCCGTTAAGGAAACTCGATTATTCCAATGTGGGTTTAGACGAGTTTTGGGGTGGTGAAAGACACAAAGGTTTGATGCTCGAGATTACATTTAATCGAGTTTGGCCAAATTCCGCTACATAAGTTGTTGGTGAAAGTGGCCCTAAGACGTCCAGAATAATTAAAATGGATTTTTACCATAAAATTGGTTTTTTAAAATTTCTTCCTTGTGAAATCGCTCAAATTTCAATACAATTCCACATTTCACAATACGATTGATAGTTTAAGAAAATTCGCTCATACGATCATGCTGCATGACTGGAACTTTTTCCAGATCTTTCTTTCGAGCGAAACCCACAGACCCCAAAACCTCATCAGGAGATTCTTACTTTCTATTACTTGGACTGGAAATACTTCTGTTTTATCTCGTTATTTCGTTAGGAATGAGGCTGAAGGAGATTTCGCAGATATATTGGTGGCTTTGTACCTGGAGTTAAAAGGTTTATTTAGAGGAAAAAAAACCGCGGTGGGAGGCCCATGAAGAAGGAATAATGAAAATGTTGCCTTGCACCCGGAAGAAATACGGCGGAAGAGGTCCTCCTGGATTTTCGAGTTGATCCCACGGAAACCTGTTGGTTATGGCCGCCTTCACCCCGCCCGCCACAAGTTGTTGCATCTCTACCTCGCCCACCCGTGGGAGATAGGGTAGGGTGGGTCGGAAACCGGGAGATAGGGTACGTGAGGAAGACGGGGGCTGTGGCAAGAGGAAGATAGGGTACACCCCTGCGGGAGAAAGGCTCACTGCCCCTGAAAACGGGCTCCTTTCCAGAGGAGGTTGAGGCGGTTCGATACCGCTCCTGCCAGCACGCGCCCGGACCCTATACTTAACCCTCCCACTCCCTCACTTACCCTATACTTCACCCTCTCACTCCCTTACCCTATACTTCACCCTAACTCCCACTCCCTCCATTTTACCCTATCTTCCCTTCCCTTTAAAAAAAGGTCTCTCTCGAACGCTACATGTCTGGGCTATAGATGGTTACTTGTTCGTGAAAGGTTGAATTCGTTTCACTTACTGACCTTCCGTTCTGAACCAATTCTTCCTCTTAGTTTCCCCAACTGAATATCGTATCTCTTAGCTTCCCCACTGAATGTTCGAAGTTTCTCTTAGGAATATCAAATACGGTGGAAATTAAATCTTTCAATTTAATTTCCACCGTATTTAAAAGCCGTATATTCTTTATTAAACAAGTTTTCAGACACGAACTAAATCACTCGCGACGAAGTTGTGGAAACCCATTACAAAACGGAAGTTGGTGAAAAACGTTGTCTATTTCCACGAAAAAAAATAAAGAGTTACAATGTTAAATCGATTTCGACGGTTAGGCCATCATCAGTAACAAACAATAACTGAAGACACATTAGAAAGGACACAGCTTATATACTGACAGGTGAAGGGAGATTGAATCCCATTGGTCGAGAGAAAGGAAAGTGGTAGGAGGTACAACCAATTAGGTGCATACAAAGTGAAAGGGGATTATAGCTAATCCGATGAAGCGAAAGGGGAAATAACTAAATATGGTTTCAACGGTGTGAAGGGATAATTCCAAGCTTAACAGAAATGGACCTATCAGTGGTGAAATATATTGAGGTATATACTCATTTAAACATTTACCAGACCTGTCACTTTTGATAATTTCGAATTTTTCAAGTACATTCAACATACCTCCCTTTGGGCAAAAATGAAGAAATTCTACAAACTGTCTATCTGTCAAAACACTGTCAACATAGAATTAGAATACTGGAGAACTAGAATTAGAATACAGAACACTGTCAGATGTAGAATTACTTCATTTTCGCCCAAAGGGAGGTATGTTGAATGTACTTGAAAAATTCGAAATTATCAAAAGTGACAGGTCTGGTAAATGTTTAAATGAGTATATACCTCAATATATTTCACCACTGATAGGTCCATTTCTGTTAAGCTTGGAATTATCCCTTCACACCGTTGAAACCATATTTAGTTATTTCCCCTTTCGCTTCATCGGATTAGCTATAATCCCCTTTCACTTTGTATGCACTTAATTGGTTGTACCTCCTGCCCCTTTCCTTTCTCTTGACCAATAGGATTCAATCTCCCTTCACCCGTCAGTATATAAGCTGTGTCCTTTATAATGTGTCTTCAGTTATTGTTTGTTACTGATGATGGCCTAACCGTCGAAATCGATTTAACATTGTAACTCTTTATTTTTTTCGTGGAAATAGACAACGTTTTTCACCAACTTCCGTTTTTTCAGTTTTCAGAATTCTGATAAAGTGTCAATTTATTCAAAATCATTTTACACAGCTAAGGCTACTATAATGATCTTTAACTGGACTTTTTACATTACTATTTTCAATAATAAAACTTTGAAATTGACAAAGGAAAAAAAATAAATAAATAAAATGGAAAAACTCGGCCTTTCGGGTTTCGGCCCCCTGGACCCCCGGATGGTTACTGCTTAGATCCTTCGGCAAAAATTCAAGAACCATGGAACATGCTTTAGCCGTGTTTTATTCGTTTGCTGTATCCTTTTACTATGAATTTGTTGACTGTTGTTTCAACTCCCCAGCGCCCCATGTCACCTACAGGTGACGCTTTTTTGATGACGTTTAAATACTGCTGGTAATAGTTTGGGTGCTTGATTAGCATATTTCCACCTCCTACACGTATCTATGAATACGGAAAACCAAGAAGACGTTGGTTTGAAACCTATGGATTAAGTTTGTCAGGGCTAAAGTTTTTTTTATCACCATTTTCTGGCGCCTGCTGAGTTAGCTCTCGTTTTTCGTTCACCATGCCCAAAAAACGGTTTGTATTCCAACTGCTTTCACATTTTTGTGTAATTGGATAGTTATTTGAACGAGATCTGTTTAAATATTTGTGAATGTACCTGGGTTGGAAGGAAAAATGAGCTGTAAAAATGGAGTGTCACCCGCAGGTGACGTTGGGCACTGTAGTAACTTAGATGTTCATCTGTTGCAGGAGCTCGGCACTGGCAATTCACATGTTACGTGTTTTGGGCTATTGTTTTCAATGTTCAGCCCGTTATTCTCATTTTGTTGGCATGCCAAGTAGGATTTTCATGTGTTTTATGTGTACCTACTTTTCATTTCATATGTACCTACCTGTTATGAGGAGTTCCATGTGTATCTCACCATAGTGAAAACCCTAACTTGTTGCTATAGCATACAACGAGTTTTGACCAAAACGTTGGATCATTGTGAGTGAGCGTGAAGGGTAGACGTGGTGGTACCCAATGTTAGCTTTTGGACTGGATGCTGCCTGTCAGAATACGTGGCTGCTCTATAAGTTAACAACAAGCGAAAATAAGGCGATAACCTATTATGAATTCCGAAGAGCAGTAGTTCAGAACTGCCTCTTCAATCTCGGCTCCAAGCCTAAAAAGACTCTATCTATCGTTTCAGTGCCAAAAAAAATTGAAGAATACAGAGAAAAAGATATTACTAGTGACCCAGTACACGTAAGAGTGTCTTGCCAGCAAAGGAGGTGCAAGCAATGCCATGAGCGAACCCGCTTTATGTGTGAAAAATGTGCAGTAGGATTGCATATCCATTGCTGGTATGACTATCATCGCAAATTGACCAACCAATGAAGTGACTTTTTATACTCCATTCCATTTTCTACATATTGTTTCATTTTCAAATAGGTATTTTAATTAATATTGTGTACATTCATAAGAATGAAACGTTTTCAGATCAGAAACCACCAGTTTACTTCATTTGCCTTCTTATTTGCCCGGGTACCCCAATGTCACCTACAGGTGACGGTGTCATAAGGGGTGGTAAAAACACATTCAATGTTCTATTTAGAGCCTAAGTAGATGGAAAAATACGAAAATTTTGAAATTCCTCTGGTAGGTCATCTTTGGGCGCTGGAGGGTTAATTTAGCTTTTCATGGGCCTGCTTTTAAAATTATTAAGAAATCGAAAAAATCTAAAACGTCGAAAAACACATCGCAACTAAAAGCCAAGGTTACAAGATCGTTTGATTACCTTTTGGTAAAAACGATTCCATCCAACTACATAAATAAAAATCCGCTAAATCGACGTTGGTTGGATATGTCAAAGTTGTAGACATTACTTTCCACACTGTTGGGATGTTGGGAAAGTAAATGTGGACCTTACTTTTCACATTGTTGGGATGTTGGGAGAGTAAAAGTGGACATTATTTTCCACACTGTTGAGATGCTGAGAAAGTAAAAATGGACATTACTTTCCACTCTCTTGGTATGTTGGGAAAGTAAAAACGAACATTACTTTACACTCTGTTGGAATGTTGGGAAAGTAAAAACGAACATTACTTTACACTCTGTTGGGATGTTGGGAAAGTAAAAATGGACATTACTTTCCACTCTGTTGGGATGTTGAGAAAGTAAAAGTGGACATTACTCTCCACTCTGTTGGGATGTTGGGAAAGTAAATGTACATTACTTTCCATTCTGTTTTGATGTTGGGAAAGTAAAAACGGACATTACTTTCCACTCTGTTGGGATGTTGGGAAAGTAAAAGTGGACATTACTTTCCACTCTGTTGGGATGTTGGGAAAGTAAAAATGGACATTACTTTCCACTCTGTTGGGATGTTGGGAAAGTAAAAACGAACATCACTTGTTGGGATGTTGGGAAAGTAAAAATGGACATTACTTTCCACTCTGTTGGGATGTTGGGAAAGTAAAAATGGACATTACTTTCCACTCTTTTGGGATGTTGGGAAAGAAAAAATGGACATTACTTTCCACTCTGTTGGGATGTTGGGAAAGTAAAAATGGACATTACTTTCCACTCTGTTGGGATGTTGTGAAAGTAAAAGTGGACATTACTTTCCACTCTGTTGGGATGTTGGGAAAGTAAAAATGGACATTACTTTCCACTCTGTTGGGATGTTGGGAAAGTAAAAACGAACATTACTTTCCACTCTGTTGGGATGTTGAGAAAGTAAAAGTGGACATTACTTTCCACTCTGTTGGGATGTTGGGAAAGTAAAAATGGACATTACTTTCCACTCTGTTGGGATGTTGGGAAAGTAAAAATGGACATTATTTTCCACTCTGTTCGGAAAGTAAAAATGGACATCACTTTCCACTCTTTTGGGAAGTTGGGAAAGTAAAAACGAACATTACTTTCCACTCTGTTGGGATGTTGGGAAAGTAAAAGTGGACATTACTTTCCACTCTGTTGGGATGTTGGGAAAGTAAAAATGGACATTACTTTCCACTCTGTTGGGATGTTGGGAAAGTAAAAGTGGACATTACTTTCCACTCTGTTGGGATGTTGGGAAAGTCCCGCGCTACTTTCGTTCATCGGTTTCGTCACGTTTTTGCCCAGTTAGGTGATGGCTAAAGCATGTTCCATACTAAAAAAAAAATATATATATATATATCCCCCCCTTCTTCCATATCCTAAATATTTGTTGGTTAATGGGTTCAGATGGTGGTTTTCATTTAAAGAATATAATATGAATTTCTATTAAAAAATGCCAAAATGGCACATTTTAATTAAATTTAAGCACATTTTTGTTTAGCCCGATCTGAGAAATGAGTGAGATATTGCGATTCCGACATCACCTTCGTGTTTAGCAAGTCACAAAGATAATCATATCTTTGAAATGATGTGTGACTCGGAAAAAAACGGAAAAAACATTCCACCAAGTACCCATACCCCTTTGGAATTATAATTTGTATTTGGTTTAACCTTTTGAATTATAATTTTTTTTTGACATTTCATGTCTTTGCTATGGCACACAACCAAATTTTCGTTATGTTACGTTACGTTACGTTATGCTCAATGTTCTGATGATTTCCGCTTACAACCGAGTCGTTGCTAAGGAAATGGTACTTCGTCGTTTTTCATCCCACAAAATTCGTTGACCATTCGTTCGAAAGCTCTCGATTTATCCAACCATATTATGTTAACTAATGCGAAGTGCGTGGCCAACAAGCTGAGTTATGAGCATGGTTATATATGAATAATTGTTTACACACAGGTGATCATTCTCAATTATTGATATTGTGAACATGATTGCCACAGCTTGTTAATTTCTGATGATTTAATTGAGCTGGTGTTTCGATGATATGATTCATAGCAGGTGATCCGAATATTGCGAGAACGGTTTGATTTGTGAAGAGGTGGTTAAATCATTTAATATGTAATCATTTTAATAGACGAGTCTGCAACTAAAGACATGAAATGTTCCAATGTGTTGCAGACTAGTATGCAAGCGTTACTGATTATTATCGTTTGCTTTTTATCCTACGTTTGCTACACACAACACACGCAACCTTGTGTTGAAATGATTCCTCAAGGAACATCTAACTAGAGCCTCAGTATATGGTGATACATGTTCAAAGCGACTCACATTGTATGCATACCTTGCGATTGAATTCCACGCTACTTGTAGACGGTAAAACTGAGTTGCATTAAGACTGGTAGAAACAGGTTTTTTAAGTCAATTCTAAGGCCTTTTATGGCCCGGACGGCGGACGGTGGACGGCGAATTGCGGACGGCGAACGGCGGACGGCGGACGGACATTTCAAATTTGGATTCTACGCACCTTGTAACGTAAAGTGACAAAGTTTGAGGGGGGGTTATAAAAATGTTTTGCTACACGATCACATAGGCTTATTATTGGAATAATAAACCAAAACCTATAGTACAATTTATTTAAGACCCCCCTCAGTTCTCGAATCTTTATTGGGTCGCCAAAACTGGTCTGTACATCGCTTATATCACTTTCTGTGAGAATCACCCATATGTAGGGTGTCTCGAAAGTTACTCTTCACCCTCATTTTTCTCCCCAATTTTTGAGGTATCAAAGTGAAACTTGGAGTGCGTTTTTGTGGTGCCTGATACTAAATCATGATCCAACAAAAATCGCTAAAAAAAAAAAAAAAAAAAAAAAAAAAAAAAAAATCCGTACTTGTACTCTGCCCTAAGTTTGTCTCCGAAACTACTGGACCAAACTTGAAATTTGGCTCAAAACTCATACGTTGGCTGGGGATGTGCCAGTAATCTCTGCGTCATCATTGAGGCGATTGCGAAATTTTACACCACCATCTCTTAAACTAATCTTTGCTAAATCTCTGTTAATTCCATTCTTTGATTATTGCTCTGAAATTTTTTTTGACATTTCATGTCTTTGCTATGGCACACAACCAAATTTTCGTTATGTTACGTTACGTTACGTTATGCTCAATGTTCTGATGATTTCCGCTTACAACCGAGTCGTTGCTAGGGAAATGGTACTTCGTCGTTTTTCATCCCACAAAATTCGTTGACCATTCGTTCGAAAGCTCTCGATTTATCCAACCATATTATGTTAACTACTGCGAAGTGCGTGGCCAACAAGCTGAGTTATGAGCATGGTTATATATGAATAATTGTTTACACACAGGTGATCATTCTCAATTATTGATATTGTGAACATGATTGCCACCGCTCGTTAATTTCTGATGATTTCATTGAGCTTGTGTTTCGATGATTTGATTCATAGCAGGTGATCCGAATATTGCTGGGGATGTGCCAGTAATCTCTGCGTCATCATTGAGGCGATTGCGAAATTTTACACCACCATCTCTTAAACTAATCCTTGCTAAATCTCTGTTAATTCCATTCTTTGATTATTGCTCTGAAATTTTTTCTACCAGTCTTAATGCTACTCATTTTCACCGTCTACAAGTAGCATGGAATTCAATCTCAAGGTATGCATACAATGTGAGTCGCTTTGAACATGTATCACCATATGCTGAGGCTCTAGTTGGATGTTCCTTGAGGAATCATTTCAACACAAGGTTGCGTGTGTTGTGTGTAGCAAACGTAGGATAAAAAGCAAACGATAATAATCAGTAACGCTTGCATACTAGTCTGCAACACATTGGGACATTTCATGTCTTTAGTTGCAGACTCGTCTATTAAAATGATTACCTATTCAAATTATTTAACCACCTCTTCACAAATCAAACCGTTCTCGCAATATTCGGATCACCTGCTATGAATCAAATCATCGAAACACAAGCTCAATGAAATCATCAGAAATTAACGAGCGGTGGCAATCATGTTCACAATATCAATTATTGAGAATGATCACCTGTGTGTAAACAATTATTCATATATAACCATGCTCATAACTCAGCTTGTTGGCCACGCACTTCGCAGTAGTTAACATAATATGGTTGGATAAATCGAGAGCTTTCGAACGAATGGTCAACGAATTTTGTGGGATGAAAAACGACGAAGTACCATTTCCCTAGCAACGACTCGGTTGTAAGCGGAAATCATCAGAACATTGAGCATAACGTAACGTAACGTAACATAACGAAAATTTGGTTGTGTGCCATAGCAAAGACATGAAATGTCAAAAAAAATTTCAGAGCAATAATCAAAGAATGGAATTAACAGAGATTTAGCAAAGATTAGTTTAAGAGATGGTGGTGTAAAATTTCGCAATCGCCTCAATGATGACGCAGAGATTACTGGCACATCCCCAGCCAACGTATGAGTTTTGAGCCAAATTTCAAGTTTGGTCCAGTAGTTTCGGAGACAAACTTAGGGCAAAGTACAAGTACGGATATTTTTTTTTTTCTTTCTTTTTTTTTAGCGATTATTGTCGGATCATGATTTAGTATCAGGCACCACAAAAACGCACTCCAAGTTTCACTTTGATACCTCAAAAATTGGGGAGAAAAATGAGGGTGAAGAGTAACTTTCGAGACACCCTACATATGGGTGATTCTCACAGAAAGTGATATAAGCGATGTACAGACCAGTTTTGGCGACCCAATAAAGATTCGAGAACTGAGGGGGGTCTTAAATAAATTGTACTATAGGTTTTGGTTTATTATTCCAATAATAAGCCTATGTGATCGTATAGCAAAACATTTTTATAACCCCCCCTCAAACTTTGTCACTTTACGTTTCAAGGTGCGTAGAATCCAAATTTGAAATGTCCGTCCGCCGTCCGCCGTCCGCCATCCGCCGTCCGCCGTTCGCCGTCCGGGCCATAAAAGGCCTAAGAATTGACTTAAAAAACCTGTTCTTTCGCACATAGACTCCATTTGGGGTCTAGTTGGTCCTAACGTTTAACCATCCCGATTGCTTTACTCGCATAGATGCTATGGGCCAAAAACGGGCCAAAATGTGTCTTTTTCGACACGCACACGCCTGGCACGCTTGGCAGGGGGTCACGGTGGGTGGTGAGGTGGTGAGCGGGGGGTGGAGTGAGAGGAGGCGCCGCGGCACCATGAGGTGGGTACAGCGTTCCTTCGAGGCATGAATATATGTTTTTTTCTAGGTCATATTTGTGTGTTAATACCAATGCTTTTCCTACGCATATCTAATAACATATCCTCTCGACTTTTCGTACGTACTTAGATAATGATATTATTAAGGCAATAACTATTTGAATAGATAGGAGCTCAAATCGAGAAATATTAACATGCGTATATAATTATAGAAGTATAGGTTGTGGCAACTCGAAATAGGACACGCCGACACGCCGATTCTCGTGATTCTTATTTTGTTCCATCAAGAATTCGATTTAGTTTTGGAACGTATGCCGGAGTTTCAGATTTCATAGTGAAAAAACTTAAACTGATCCTTCATGAGTTCATAGTTCCTAATACTGTTTTCTGAGTGTTAGCTATTAGGTACCAACGCTATAAAATGTCCATTAAACTTTGCTTAAAAAAAAAAAAAAAAAAAAAAAAAAAAAAAAAAAAAAAAAAAAAAAAAAAATTATTGCGAGTTTTCTAAAAAAAATCTAGTCTTCGATTTTTTAGAAAAAAGTTGATTTAATCGAATCTTACATCAATTTGTATTCATCACTATTACAATGCGACCATCCTCTACACGATCGGTCCCACAAAGTAAACGAATTCTAAAAGGATTAAATTCCGTAAGTTAGGTTGTTAGAACGAGTGAACTTGAAACGGCTGCGTCCTAGAAACGAGATAGGTCCTTACGTTTATTTCTTCCCGGAGGCGATATGATAGGTATGTGCCTATACCTTCCTTTTGGATCCGCCGCCGCCCCTCGCTCCGACTACCCTACGCGATCCGCGAATATTACTTTTTGGCTTAGGAAAGCCTAGTGACGATGTTCATTACGATCAATCAAAGAATGTGAAAAATAAAAATTAGGTAGGTAGGTCATTTCATAGTTGCTGGAAATTTTCGTGAACAGTAGGTAGCATCCTAGAAACGGGATACGATTTGTTCCCCCCCCCTGGCCATGATAACTTCCGTGTGGATCTGCCCGTGTGCTCGCGTCCCGACCCCCCCCCCCCCCCCCCCCTCCGCCACTGCACGTTCCGCGAACCTCCCTCCGCCATTCCTTGGAAAGATCTCAAACAGCATCAAACGCTCCAGTTAAATAGCAAGTTTTCCTGATTCCAATCAAATTTGGTTGTTGGCTGCTTTCTACGACCCAGTTGAACGCGTCCATTCGATTTCTTTCCGCCTACTTCTGGAATTCCGAGTCTTCTTCAGGTAAGCCACTTCAAGTACCCTAGGGTAGAAACGAAGCACTTCGGTTTGAAGGGATATTACTCGTACCTATCTGTTTTTGGATAACGTAGCAACGTATTGAAAGTAAGTTGATGGTAGAATGGCAGTTGTCGAGACATTTTTGAAGTGAAAACTTCTTAGGCACGTTGAGCACTTATTGCATAGAGTAAACAACACACACACATATATATTAATTGCTATGCAATTCTTAGGCCGACCCCCAATAATTTTTTATGTAACGTCCGGAACGAAATTAAAGATGATTTTCACGTACAACCGAGTAGTTGAGTAGTTGCTATAGATTGTGTCACAATTTCAGTGTTTTTCACGTACAACCCAGCCGTTGTTAGGGGAATGAAACTTCCGCAGTTTTCATCGCACAAAAATATTTCGCCACTCGTTAGAAAGCGCTTGATTTATGTGATAAATGCCCACATTTCAAGCAACCGATTTCCCTCTCCTTACGTACCTGGCTAAATTCCAAAACTAAGTTGATTCAGGCTAAGAATTGCATAGCAAATTATCCTCGTTTTCTACGCAGTAGAAAAGAGAAAAGATCCGGCGAGGCGCGAAGCCAACTGTATAGTATATATACAGTATATTATAGTATAGTATAGTATATATATATACTTCCTATCTATTCAAATAATTATTGCCTTAATAATATCATTATCTAAGTACGTACGAAAAGTCGAGAGGATATGTTATTAAATATGCGTAGGCAAAGCATTGGTATTAACGTACAAATATGACCTAGAAAAAAACATATTCATTCCTCGAAGGAACATGAAATTCGAAAGCAATACAAGTCTAGGAAGTTTTCCACGCCACCCTGGAGGTACTCCCTAGGTCTCGTTACCTCATAACCTGAGGTTCACCACCCTATTACGCTCACACTCATCATACCTACCACTCATATTTTTCCATCAACATTCATTTGAAAGTTGTGAATTTTGAGATGAGTGCATTTTGCCTAACATGAGAATAATAATTCTTAATTAATTAATAAATTAGGTCGTGCAGTTGTGGTCGTGCATGATCTGGTCCTAAAGTGTTGTGTTGCGAAGTCCTACTGCTCATTGTTATCCTAACCGTGGAATATTAGCTTGCGCAGTTGTGTTGAGCAGGTTGGAGTTTTAACTGCATGAATTATACTGTGCATAGAAGTGGGAGAAATGTGGACGGAGGAAATGTCCAGACGCCGAGGAGTCTGGACGGGCCTTATGACGTACGCAAGCCAACTAAAACTACGATCATACTCAATTGAAAAAATAATAAACCTTTGTGAAATAATTTGCATCGTTTTTATCTAGAACATTTTGCTTCCGAATCTGCAGGGCAGCGGAAGTTTTGTTTCCACTTTCGAAATGAAAAAAAAAAAATTGTCTGCTCCAAAATCAAAATTCCCACTCGCATTTTACGTTTCAGAGCCTCCTGAACAAATTTGGTTCCGTGTCTGTCTGTCTGTCTGTCCGTCCACATTTCCTTGTAACAGCCATAACTTCCACAATTTTGATCCGATTTTAACCAAATTTTCAGGGATCGTGCGGGTTAAGCTCTAGATGGTCCCCTATCAACATCATCATGATCGAATCAACGGTAGCTTCTGCGCAGGCGCTAACGTGAATTCCTTGTGATGGTCATAACTCGGTCAATGTTGAACGGATTTCGGTCAGATTTTCAGGGATGATGTGGGTAAGGTCTCTTGAGGTCCCATAAGACAATCATCATAATTGAATTAGCGGTACGCTCTGCGCATGCGTGAACGAAATATTCTTGTTACGGTCCTTGCAACAGCCGTAATTTCCACAATTTTGATGCGATTTTCTTCAAATTTTTAGGGATCGTGCGGGTATAGCTCTACATGGTCCCCTATCAGTTCCGCCATGATCGAATCAACGGTAGCCTCTGCGCAGGCGCAAACAAAATTTTCTTGTTTCGGTCATAACTCAGGCAATTGTGAACGGATTTCGGTCAGATTTTCAGGGATGATGCGGGCAAGGTTTCTTGAGGACCTTATTAATTCCCTGATGCCAGAACCGGTCGTTTCTAGTTTTCTGGAATTTAATGTTGACGTACTGTGAAGGTCACGAGGAAGCTCATGTGCCATTTCCTTGGCAGTGTATTTTTCCTTTTGAGTTATTGTTATTCATTTGTTAAAGAAAATTAAAAATTATAGTCAAATCGTCATCGACCTGTCGTGTAACAAAGCGATCTCCCCAACTTCAAGCTTTAGTTTAGGTCTTTCCATTTTTCAATTCGGGTTTTGATTTCAATTTTTCTATTTCAGCACAATTTCTGAAATGCATTTCTTATCGGTAAAATAAATTTTGAGCCGCTAGAAAATTTGATCTGGCCCGAAATATGTGTGTAACGGGCATCGCCATCGTTTTACGACTTGTTGCGGTCACAGGTGTTTTTTACCGGGGGTTTTTCGCCACATATTATTTGCGCAATTTTCATTTGCCAGAAAACTCGCCATTCGCTTACATTCTGTCTGCTGGATCGTGGGACGGTCAAACACAATCGTCAGGGACTTGTCCACCTTTGTAATCGATAAAGAAAAAAAATTTGTTTAACACTCCCTGAAACTATTGGGTTTATGTTTCAAGAATTGTGGAGTCCAAAAATTGAATTAAAAAAAAAAAAAAAAAAAATCCGTCCGTCCGCTGCCCGCGGCTTGCCTCAAAAAATACTCGACCAAACTATATAAAACTTGTGTTAAAAATCACATTTAGGGTCTAGATGGTCCAAAAAGCTCGGCATCAATTTTCATCAACCCTAAAGTATTTTATTTAAAGGCTAAACATTCAAAAATCGAGATCTCGAAAACTTTCCAGGTAACAGAAATGATTTTTCGCTTGTTAAAGATAAATTTAATCCCAAAGAATCGATTAAAACCAGCCGCGATGCTGTGCGTCGAACGGTTTGCTTTCCGTGTGCATAATTTGCAAAGTTAAAACTGAATCTCTTGAACTGTTCAACAACAAACTCTTCAACTCTTGAACTCTTCAACAACGAACTCTTCAACTCTTGAACTCAATTTTTTCTGATGCTATTTTTATTGTGCACCAAACGGTCTAGTTTTATTCTATATGCCGAATTTGAGAAAGGGCTTACCACAAAGTGAAATATTCGAGAAAAACTGACGAATCATCATCGACCTGTCCTGTCTTAAAAATTCGAGGACAGGAAAATGAGGAAGCTATTATGATTTTTGGATTTTATTTTATCTTCAAGTATTCCCGTATTCTCGGATCCTATAAACCAATATTCTCGTATTGACAAACCAAACAAATTGAAGGAAATCCAAGACAGGGCGGCGATGCCAGGACAGGTCGCTGATGAAAATTTTGAGAATCTACGGGTCGCATCGTCGACCTGTCTACTAGTTTTCAATTATTTATTTTCTTGATTAATAAAGGCGCTACTGTTCGGATTGACCTCGAATCTCGATACGTACGATATACAGAGCATCTGTGATTTTTATCGGTTTGATTCAAACACTTTTTCTTTTTTTAAAGTCAAACTCAAAATTGACCATTTCAGTGCGAATCACACTAATGTTATGTTTTACATCATAACACCTCAGGATGGTAACCGGGGGAATCAAAATGTTTGCAGTCGCTTGTTCAAAGAGTTGGTTACAAAGGAAAATTAGTCCCAGACCGGAGGGAACAGAAGCTTTTGATTGACACTCAATTTATTATGAAAACCATGCCATTTTCACGCTTTATTAATGATGTGAATAAAGATTGCATGTTGGCAGGGAGAGGGGGGGGGGGGTTCATTTTTTTCCGACTATCTTTGGTCTTTGAACCGTCAAATAACATAGAGGGCGGTCCTTTGGCTGAACAAGGAGAGACATAAATTTATGGATGTTTTTGAAAAGTGTTTTAGCTAGAGTCAGTGGCGTAGCTATGCCATTTCTTATGGAGGGGCAGCAGTCGAGGATTTTATTTTATTTTATAGTTTTGCTATTCATTTCAAGTGCTTGTTGCTGAGTATACGAAGACTCTTAATAAAATGCCAAACGTTCATATAAGTAGGTAGGTGCTCCATGGCTTTTTGTAATGATCTGAAATCACGGACGCTTTCATATTCATAAACCTACCTATAGATTATTAAAGCATAATACTACTAAGAAAAAATATTATCCAAATAACTAATCAGAACGCGAAAAATTACGATAAAAACGAATAGGTACCTACTTACCGATGAATTGAGGAGCACTAGGTTTATTATACTATTATTCTAGATTTACTGCATGCAAATTCATATACCTATGTGGACTTGCTGTCTTACACGTTTATCCTCAATTGTTACTTCCGCGTGAAAATAACTTTTTCTGGACAATATCATACAATATTGTATTATATAAGCAGGTAGGTACCTACCTACGCGAAATGAAATACAGGGCATGAAACCGAGATCAAGAAACATAAAAAAATGTAAACAAACTCAAACCTGCAATATGCTAGGTTAGAATAGAAATACTGCTACACTAGATTATTTAATCTTTTCTATTAATCTTTTTCAATCACCACTGCAGGCTTCTATTTATTATTTTCTTGATTAATTTTAACTGGGAATTTATTCGTAAATTAATGGTATAATACAACGGGAAACTGTTTTGAAACGAACAACCAAGCTTGATCAAGTAGGCAGTGAAAAGTAGGGGAAGTTCATAGGGGAATTGGTGGATACTGAACAATGGATATTTTTCTAGGGAAAAATCGCATATGGGCTCGCCCCAGAAGGTAGTGGGGAACGACTTGGTTTCAGTTTGTAGTATCCACATTTCCGTTTTGTTGACTAGGTGATTTTACTATGCTCCGTGGGGCTGTACAATATCCACGCCATTTTGCCCCTACACAAACGAACCTAATAAAAATGTCTTTATTAAGAGCGACTCAATAATAATAATAGTAGTTGTGTTTTACTAATTACATTCTTTAATTGAAGGTGTTAGGTACTGAAGTTGGAAGCGTAAAATTATTAATTTGGCTGTAATTTCATGTGTTTCTGGAGGTCAGAATGCCCCCCATTAATTTATTTCAAGTTCCTAGAATGAACGGGATGAAATCCAGCTCATTTCTTCACTTTTCCGTTACTTTTGAGGTCAAATTTGTGTGCACTCTCTTGTAACGTTTCCGGGCGCTTGTTGGTCAAACATTCCATAGATGGGGGGAAAAATACACTTATCATAATGCATAAAATAACATGCTTATATGGCCCACGATGCATGGCTGGAACTTTTTCAGTTCAAAGCCTATTTAATGATCCAAGTTCCCGTGGTCTCTAAGGAACGGGTTCCCTCGTAAATACCAACGATATGCGCATAAGAACGCCACTTACCAGCTGTAATGAGCTCGTCTAGAGCTGGCTTTGCCCGCGTTCAAAACTTAAATTGCCCTCTTTAGCGGCTATATCCCAAAGTCCCCCTTCCGCAAGTGTACCCGCGGAACAACGCATAACCCAGCTACATACAATTTTTTATTATTTTTTTCCCTCAGCTTAGCTCGATTTCCCTTCTCCATCTCATTTGGGAACCGGGAGGGATCTCATTTAGGCTAAGCTGCTCTTAAACGATATCCTTCCTTCATCCTATTTAATCGTGCTGATAAATCCCACTCACGACACCCAATCTCCTTTTGCTTGCGAGTCGACTAAGTTTTTGGAAGTTTGTGATCCTTTCAAGACGATAGTCTCTGCGCAGGCTCAATACCGGAATGAGCATATCATTATTCGTTAATAAACACCTTAATCTATCGCTATTATTTTGATTAAATTTTCAAGCTTAACATGTTTTAATTCGAGAAAAACTCAATTTAACTGCTTACAAAGCCATAGCTTAATAAGTCCAATAGAACCAACATTTTTCAATATTAGAGTACTTCTCTTCTAATCGTAGTTCTTTAGCATGCACCAACATCCGCATTACTGGGAAAAACTACGCGTACATGGGAAAAGCCACCTTTTCTTGTTTGTGGGAGAAGTGCATCCCTCGTACCGCGGAGTCAGAATCGGGCACCGAATTAACAAGATCAGCCGCTAAGAGCACTAGGGGGCGAAGGACCTAAGGAATATGGTGGTTGACATAACTTTACCCTCATGCGTCACCACTTTTTGCGCTACAATTCGTTCCCTACACCATCAATCGCATCAGTATTGATCCGTCATGATTGCCCTTGTAAGCAACAAAGGAGGAGATGAATCGGCAATGTTCTTGTATACGTACTTCTCTCTACCTCGAGCTTCTCATGTTTGGAGCCCCATTACGCACAGATAACCTCAGGTCAAGTTTACTGGTTCTTCTTCTAATTTGCTGTGATACACGGAGAACCAGAAGAAATAAAAAGTCTACGATCTGGAAATTTATTTATTTATTTATAAGATACGGGACGAACCCAATTACAAGAGAGAGAAAAAAAGAAAAGTGAACAGGTAGTACCTAAATTAATTATAAATATATGAAATGGGAAACAACCAACGATGACCAGAGCACCACACTAGAGAGTCACACTGCTTCACCATAGACACAGATTGGCAAAATGAGTTATTGAGGGGTATTCAAGCAGAGGTGGCGGAAAAGTTGAGTTTTGACGGTTGAGATGGGCGATGAAAGAATGTCGATGAAGGGAGGTGATGATGAGAGGAGTTTCGCTTGGCGAGGAAGCGGGCGGTGATATAAGTAATTTTTGGAAAAAAAAAGGGGACGGCAAAAGGCGTGACAGAACGGGATTAGAGGCGAGGTACGAGAAAGCCAACCCGAGCCATGAGATCAGGGGCATCAATCCGACCCGACAGCAGACCATGAAGGAATGTAACATCCGCGCACAGGCGACGGTCACGTGGAGACATCAAGCTGAAGCGACGAGCGAGTACTTGGTAGTCCAAATTCTCACGAGGAATGGAGAGCTTATATGCCAGGTAACGGAGGAAAGCCCTGAAGACGCGTTCAATTTGCACAATATGGGACTCGTAGTAAGGACTCCAAATCACTGATGCATACTCCAGAGTTGGCTGCACGAGAATCTTATAGAGTGTCACGAGGGCTGGTGCCTCAGAGAACTCTCTGGTATTCCGTTTCAGAAAGCCAAGTGTGCGCATTCCACGGGACGCCACCTCAGCTATGTGGTCGGAGAAGGAAAGCTGGGAATCTAAATGCACGCCAAGGTCCACAATATCAGCCCTACGAGGAATTGTTACACCGTTGATTGAGTAGGGGTGGATGACTGGGGGAACGATGGAAAGAAATGACTGCATATTTAGATGGACATGGCTAGTCCGATAATGTCACACCATTGAGAGAGGGCATCCAGGTTCTGTTGGAGAAGTTGGCAGTCTGAGGGGTCACGGAAGGAGATGAAGAGCTTCAGGTTGTCAGCATATATCAAGAACTGTGTATGGTGCAGGAAGGAAATAACGCCATTAATCACCAGATTGAAGAGAAGGGGACCAAGATGCGAGCCCTGAGGTACCCCCGAAGTGGTAGGAAAGGAGTGAGAAACCCTAACTTACACGCACTAATAGCTGCCGAGCAGCAAGGTAGCTGGCAATCCATGCATGAAGTGGTCCAAAGACACCAAGCGATGAGAGCACATCAAGGATCACACTATGAGGCAGCTTGTCGAATGCTTTAGAGAAGCTTCTTCTTTCCTCACTCATAGCTCCCGATTTCTCCCGTCCCTATCTGGCAACTCTGTACAAAGTAGTGTTGGGGAATAAATTCATTGATTTAAAACGTCAATTCACCTCTACCTAATTGTTTATTTATTTATTTTAAACATAGGTGAACATAGATACCTACTCAAAGTTTTACAAACTTCAGGTATCGATTGTACAACTGGTTTGCAACAAAAAGCCTATCCTTTAGATTAATTTATTTATTCCCATTATTATTTTTATTATTTTCAGTTTTGTTTTCGAGTAATTTTAAATCGGATGTTAACACTCGCAGATCTGTCTCTTACTGCGGCATAACCATTTTTTTAAACTTTATCCAACTAGTTTTTCCCTTAAAAAACACAAACAATTGTGCATATAAACTAAAAGTTCGAGACAACGTTTAGTGTTGAAAAATGGGTTCCTAACAATCACAAAAATCTACCCGATTAAGTAGGAACGAAAACAAAACAACCACGCTCTCATCTCAGATTGATGGCCACGCACTGCGTATTGGTTAACATAATACGGTTAGGTAAATCGAGAGCTTTCCAACGACTGGTGAACGATTTTTGTACAATGATAAATGCCTATGATACAGTTCCGTACCAACAATTTGGATATAAGCGATAATAATCAGAAAATGAAAATCTTGTAGACGAGTCTGCAAGACATTGAGACATTTTTTTCTTCATTTTCTACACAAGTTTCTTTCCAGCATAATAGTGGTGGCAATCATGTTTACAAAATTAGCTGAGAAGGATCTCCTGTTTGTAAACATTTAGTCAGACAACCACGCTCACATCTCAGATTGTTGGCCACGCACTGTGCAGTGGTTAACATAATACGGTTAGGTAAATCGAGAGCTTTCCAACGACTGGCGAACGATTTTTGAACGATGATAAAGGCCTAAGATACAGTTCCGTAGTAACGATTTAGCTGTAAGCAATAATCTTCAGGAAATCAAAAGTAACACTTTTTAATTCAATGAGCCAAACTAAAGAAATAAAAATGTCAAAACAGAACCACTCAATTAAATTTCCAAGTGTATATACGTATGTTGGTAGGTACGTATATAAACCATCTCTTCTAAGGCAGATTATCGTAAGCGACATTTTTTGCGTTTTTGCGTTAGGCATACCATTGGATTCGCCTCGTCAAGGATTATCCTTTGGTGGAAAAATCGTAAGCGTCAGAGCGGTCTAAATGATCGGAAAATGGGATTGAAGTATTTCCTTGTAACCACCACGGAGCTATAAAAAGCGTAAACGAGTTTAGCTCTGTATGCTTGCCAGCAGCTGTTTTTCAAAGTTTTTTCAAGTTTATTCAAATTTTTCAATTTTAGCCCCTAGTTTTTTGAGCCCTATTCCTAGTTAGCCTCAACTGCAACCATTTCTTGTTTCGTTATGAAAATTGACTTGACTCTAAATCCATGACCGTGCCCTACATTTCGACACAGTGAAAGATCCTTGAGCCCTGAAGATGGTTTTATATAAATCGAAAGCTCGACGATAAGGACTTTTATTCGTTTTATGACCCTTATCCTGATAATTTGACAACGTACATATTGTGGGTCGATAATCTCTTTCTCAAAAAAATTTAAGCACCAAACAGTAGGTACAATTATCTTAACCACCACCTAATTTACGATATAAATTATTTTGTTTCAATATTAGCACGGAAACACAAGTACTGAATTGAATAATTGAATCACGTTAATAATTAAAACAGTATTTCAACAATTGGGCATCTTATGAAGTTTTTGTGTTTCCTGAAAACTTAGGAAAAGGTCGCTTACAATACTCTGACTTGGAAGGGCTGAAATATAGGTGCCGTTTTCAGAAACGTGAATAATTGGAAATTCAACTCTGATATCTCTACTGGATTTAACGGAAGGAAACACACCCAAACGTCCGTCGTTTATTTCCCCTCAGCCTCGGGACAGCCAACCGGTTGTTTCGACGAGCTGAATGGGTAATTTTCAGCCCGAACGGGGTCGTTCTTCATTCTCCATTAAGCAACTTTGCCAAAAAGAGCCGAACCCTGAAGGGGTAAAACAGGGGAAAAAAAAGGAGAAAAATCTAGAGAAACTCATTCCGGACAAAGGAAGATTCGGTATTGGAGTCAGCGGGAGGAGTAAAAAACACAATACTGAGCTCGTGGGGGGCGATTCCGTGGTTGGTCGGAGTGCTGATTGAAATTGAAATCCGGGGCCGCGAAACAAAAGCTGGGACAAAACATACGAAACTGAACTTTTCCTTGAAGACAAAAAGCTTTTAGAACAATGCGGTGAATGGGAGGGGCTTATTTAGTGGGCTAGGACAATAGGGACAGTTTTCGGTTTAAGTTGTGTATCCGGGTTGATATCGAGTACCTGGGTGATTTATACTGGTGATTAACGTTCTGTTAGCGAATTTTCGTAGAAAAAGAAGCTATTGCAATGGCTCCAATTTAAAATCGAAGTATCCCCACAATTTCTTCATTGAGATCTGTTTTGAGACATTGTGAAAATAATTCTAGAGTTTAACGCTTATATACTTACTCTATAAATATAAATCTTGATAAATTTAATGAACAGTTCTATTGAACTATATATTTTGGTTTTATGAATGATAGATGTACGAAGAAAGGATACACATATTTTTGATATTTTCAATATAAATCTTGTTTACAAGTTAGAAGTTGAAATTAAAACTAGACCTTTCGGGTCTCTCCCCTGCTTCGAGCCTGCGTCTAAAATGCTAAAACATTGAACATGCTTTCATCCCGCTGCGTCGGGGTCGCGTTTTTGTTATTCCCGTTAATGATGACGTACTACTACCATGAAAGGAAGTAATGACATTTTATGTCTTTGCTCTGGCACATAACTCGAAAACCGTTACCAAATTTGTTACCAAATATTTTGATGATTTCCGCTTACAACCGAGTCGTTGCTAGGGAAATGGTACTTCGTCGTTTTTCATCCCACAAAATTCGTTGGCCATTCGTTCGAAAGCTCTCGATTTATCCAACCATATTATGTTAATTACTGCGAAGTGCGTGGCCAACAAGCTGAGTTATGAGCATGGTTATATGAATAATTGTTTACACACAAGTGATCATTTTCAATAATTGATATTGTGAACATGATTGCAACCGCTTGTTAATTTCTGATGATTTCATTGAGCTGGTGTTTCGATGATGTGATTCATAGCAGGTGATCCGAATATTGCGAGAACGGTTTGATTTGTGAAGCGGTGGTTAAATAATTTTAATTGGTAATTTCTATACTTTACACTCTACGAAGCTGTAATTTTGTATGTAGCCTCTTTAGGACATTTACTTGACGATGAACAAGGTCCGGATCAGATGAGTGGCTCTTACACCTATTAAATTTCTATACTTTACACTGTAGGAAGCTGTAATTTCTTATGTACCCTCTTTAGGACATTTACTTGACAATGCCCGGGGTCCGGATCAGCTGAGTGACTCTTAAAGCTAATTTCTATGCTTTACACTCTAGGAAGCTGTAATTTCGTATGTAGCCTCTTTAGGAAATTTACTTGACGATGCCCGGGGTCCGGATCAGCTGAGTGGCTCTTAGAGCTTGCATACGAGTCTGCAACTAAAGACATAAAATGTCCCAATGTGTTGCAAACTCGTATGCAAGCGTTTTTTTATACACACAAGCAGCAACTTTGCCGAAGCTAAAAGATGAGACCGACAACTCAAACGGATCCAGCCAAATTTTAACACAGAATGTGTTTTAGCCATGGACTAACTAGCCGAAAATGGAACGCGGGATGGTAACGAAATGTGTGACGGATGATTTTCACGTACAACCGAGTCGTTGCTAGGGATATGGTACTTCGTCGTTTTTCATCCCACAAAATTCGTTGACCATTCGTTCGAAAGCTCTCGATTTATCCATCAATATTATGTTAACTACTGCGAAGTGCGTGTCCAACAAACTGAGTTATGAGCATGGTTATATAAATAATTGTTTACACACAGGTGATCATTCTCAATAATTGATATTGTGAACATGATTGCAACCGCTTGTTAATTTCTGATGATTTCATTGAGCTTGTGTTTCGATGATTTGACTCATAGCAGGTGATCTGAGTATTACGAAAACGGTTTGATTTGTGAAGCGGAGGTTAAATAATTTGAATAGGTAATTTCTATACTTTACACTCTAGGAAGCTGTAATTTCGTTTGTAGCCTCTTTAGGACATTTACTTGACGATGCTCAGGGTCCGGATCAGATGTGTGGCTCTTAAAGCTAATTTCTATGCTTTACACTCTTGGAAGCTGTAATTTCGTATGTAGCCTCTTTAGGACATTTACTTGACGATGCTCAGGGTCCGGATCAGATGTGTGGCTCTTAAAGCTAATTTCTATGCTTTACACTCTAGGAAGCTGTAATTTCGTATGTAGCCTCTTTAGGACATTTACTTGACGATGTCCAGGGTCCGGATCAGATGAGTGGCTTTTAAAGCTAATTTCTATACTTAACACTCTAGGAAGCTGTAATTTCGTATGTAGCCTCTTTAGGACATTTACTTGATAAATCGCTCTTGATTTATCACAAATTTATTTCGTATTTTTTTTCGTAGTTTCATACTATAACTATATAAATTGATGTTATAAATGAATAGTAAACAATGACGCTTGTTTGGTTGTCACTTGGTTGCGCAACAACGCAAACACATTCTGTGTTTCAATAATTTCGTCCGAAGTATGTAAATAGAGGTAACCGGGGGTCCAGGGGGCTTGCCCCCTGGCGAGGCGCGGAGCGCCGAGTTTTAAATTTCTTTTGATTTTCTCGTACAACCAAGCCGTTGCTAGGGAAATGAAACTTTTTTATTTTGTAGTCATACAGTTATGATGTTGCTAAACTAATTAGCCTGCGACCAAGCGGCACAACTATAGCCAAGATTACCACCTCAAACAATTGACGACAAAGCAAGGCTTACAAGCAGCGTTGCCATCTCACGGCCATTCATTACCGTACCAGTCACCTCCAAATAACCGTACATCCTCGTACATCAATCCTTAAACTTACCGTACCTTCACCTTACGCAAATGTCTACATCATTTGATGTTCATCAAATGAATTTAGTATGAAAAACTTTGCTTGTTTTTTAATCAACTGGCAAAACCGAAATTACTTCAATAAAACTTCAATAAAAACTTGAAAAGTTACTAGTAAAATTCATCTTCGTTTGATTTCTCAAGCTAGGGTGGTACTGGCTGTCCAGACTTTGATTGTAAATCGGTGAAATTGGAAGTAGATACATATATCATAGTCGTATACTTAGTGTATATGAAAAACTTATCACTACGTTGAAATGAAAACACACATTCAGAGGCCACGATACGAAGGAATAATTTTATTGGAAAATGTAAACAATTTATGTAATCATGAAAAGAATCGTTATTATTAATTGATTGTAGTGGAAACTACTGCAATCATCATAATTTTTTGCATGACACTGGTCGAAATAATGTTCAAATGACTCTAGCAATGAGTAGCGTGTGGCTCACTTCATTTGTTGTTTTTATAGGATTGGCTTCGGTTAAAATCTTCTCGCATTGTGTACTTGAGTGAGGAAGGTCGAATACATTCAATACAAATTTTGGCTGGAGTAGCATTTCTTTTTTAACCTAGATAGTAAGTAGGTACCAAGCTACGAGGATTGTCCTTCTCCTAAACCTGTTGTAATCTCACGAACTAAAGCTAAAATGATAGGTAAATAGATTTATAATAATGTATTTACCTAGGTTTTCCATTTTACCGTATTTTCGCGAACGGTAATGAGATTGCTACCGTGCACCGTACCAAAATTACCGTACGTTTACTTGGCAACCCTGCTTACCAGCAGCTCAACAATATTGTTTACTATTCATTTATAACATCGCATTACGGATCAATATCTTGTAATGAAATATAAAACTACGACTTAACCTCACTAGTCTTCAGAAAATTTAGAGGTTCCTAACGAATGGTGAATGATTTTCGTGAGATGAACACTGCAGAGGTTCCATTCCCCAACTAGCGGATTGGTTGTCCTCGAAACTCATAAGAAAATTTATGTGATAGTTTTTAGTGACATAAAAACGTGATACGTTTGGCCAGTTAGGTGATGGTTAAAGCATGTTCCATGCTAAAAAAAATTTCAAGTTGACTGAGAGATTTGATGGCTTGGTAATCGATAAACGTTGTATTAAATAATCAATCATTTATGTTGAGGCCAGGAGGTTGATTCGCTTTCAAAACCCACTTGTTTGCCTTTTCTGATTGGTAAAGTCGGTCATTGGAACCTGGTGGCATCTTTATCAAAACCTTCACCCCATAAATTGATCAAATGATGCATCATGTGATCTAGCCATTTTCTATCAACGAGCATGCTAGACCAGCAGAGTTGTCAGCGGTTATGGATCTGTTCTCTATGAGTGACATATCATACAAGAGACTTTCTAAAAAGTTATTGCGATTTTAAATTCTTTATTTCTGTTTTGATTAATAGTGTGGGTGTTGTATATATCGGTTTTCTATTTTCTTTTATCCATATTAGTGTAGTAATCTATATATTATATTCTTATTATATTTGATTCTAGCCGATTGGGATTGCATGAAATTGTATATAAATAATGCCCGTGTAATAAATAAATGATCCCCCGAGCTTACTCAGCTGATCTGATTGATTCCCTGATTTGTCAATCGCATACACAAAAAGCCTAAAGAGGCTCCACACCAAATTTCAGCCACCTAGGTCTGTTAGGGGGCCGAAAAATCAATAGAACTATGACGTCATGACAGCCCCTGGTGAATTTTTGAGCGCACAACCTATTGCGGTAAAACATGTTACATGTTAATAAGATAAAATAAATAAATTGCGCTGATAATTAGCATAGCTAGTAGTTCCTCCATGGCTTAATATCGGGACATTCGGGACTCATTGACTGCGTCTCGCTATTGGAGTCAATCAGCTTCCACGTTCCTTCACACATCACGAGGATCACTTAGACCTTCTACATCCTCCATTCTCCTACAAGATAACTTCGGAATAATCCGATGACCCAGTTACAGACTCTTTACAATTGGTTGGCAGATACCGACACCATAATTGTGGCCTCTTTTATTTTATAATTTTTTATTTTATTTTTTCAAATGATTAATAAGATAACCTAATTGTTTAAAACCATTGCAGTTTTGCTTGAAATGGAATATATTAGGGTAGAGATCCTAATTCTCTTGGCACTTGTAGGTGAGGTTTAGCCTTGTGGCTACCCTTAATCCAGTTTAGTCCATATTTGCTAACTTCATATCTCCTAAAAAAGAGTCTTGGAGACGACGTGGCCTCTAGTGCAATCAAATCAAACATTAAATCTATCTGCAATTCAATAAAGTATAGAGTTTAAGCCTGGGACGACTTCATCAATTTTAGAAAGGCGTCAGCCTTTTCATATTCATATTTCAATTTATTTGGAAATATTCTTATATACCGTTTCACTGTTATAAGTAATGTCTAATATTTGTCTTAGCTATATTTCTATATGAATTTTTCTTTTGTAATTAGGCTTTTACCCATACTGATAATAATAATGAATAAATAATAGCACCTGGCGGCTACTATTTCAGTACCTAATAATAGAAGTCCGAAAATAACGTTAGTGTTACCTAGTGAATGGAGAGGAAGTGATGGAGGACGGATGAAGTCGTAAAAGAAAGAAGAAGATTTAGCTCCGTGAAAATGTTGCTGGATCCCCAACTCGTGAGTTGAGGGTGGGATCGTGAAGGACGATAATGGTCCCGGTTTATTGGATTTTGTTCGGACTGGAGCAAGAGTTTTCTTTTCCGTTCTCCGTTTTCAGACGTCTGGTAACCGGGAGAGTCTGGAGGACTCCACCCCTTGAATCCTAATGAGAGGGAACGCTGTGATGAGCCGTGTAGAGGGTGAGACCCCCAACAGAAAGCACCGTGGAATAGGTTAAGGGGAAATATAACCGCCTGCCAAGTTGTGGCCGCTCCGTCCAATTTATCATATGATTCTAACGAGTATTTCAGCAAAGTGTTATAGAAAATGAATCCATTGCAATGAATAAAATATTTGAAATAAAATTGTTTGAAACGTTTTCTCATTAAGATTCATTTTTTGACATTCTTAAATGAACTTTTTTCTTTTTTTTTGAGAAAAAAAAAACTTCTCAGGCTGAGGAGACACATCATTGAAAGAATAAATAAATAAAAGAACTGGGAAGGACTCCCAGATTTCACCCGACGCCGGCTCTAGGGATGAGGAAGTGCCCCTATAAAATTCCCACCGGCTAAGTTGAAAGCCCCTAAGGACGCGGTTGATGATACCATGGAGCACTCCTGCCGAAATGCCCAATTCGATTAACTCCCTGGCACGCTTCCCGCACCGAACCCCACGCCACGACACGGTTGCGGCCATGACCTTGATGTTATCAGTCGCAACTTCTTTTAGCTGGGATATTGCTTGCCGAAGGTCATTTTCATCATATTTACTTATTTTAGCCTGCCGAGTCTGGCAAACTGGGCATTCAGGATTATATCAGACCCATCGGCCTTGACGGCAAAGATATCTTGCTTCTTGCCCGGGTCATTCGGCATGTCTCTCCCTTTTGGCATCCAACTGCTGGATGACAAAGCACCTGGTATTTGCTTAACCACCTCATTATGACGTAGTGTACAGTCCGGGGACTCTGCTGCACTACACGATACAGGTTCTCGTTTTTACTAATTAGTTCGAGATTTAGTTTAACTACATTTTTAGTTAACCCCTCCCAACTCTATTGCCCAATATAAACATGCTAGCGAGTTGGATCCCACCGCAGGTAAGCTAACACTATGCTTGCGACTAGATTTTTACGTTACCCCAAAAATCTTTATATTCTAATAAAATGTTTGAGAGAAACCGTTTCGGTATTGTAGGTTTCGTGGTGCAAAATTAGTTTTAGCTAATTATATTTTTTCGGTGAAGTAGTTATTACCATCGGTATTGAATTCTTCGATTTCAGAATTGTTCACTATGACAACGTTCTTAGGGATTTCCCGATTTCCGGCTTGGGATATTACGATAGGCTTTGATCTGAATATAATCCACGTTCGTTCCAGGAACTAAAAGACAGTTTCGGGAAAAACCAAATCGGAATCCAGTCGAGCCGTATTGGAGTCTATACCGGATAGACACACACAGACTTATATTCATTTCATATGTATAGATGGATAAAATCCTTTTGGTGCGTTGATAATGTATCAATAATGTAGCCTGTTGTGTCCATCTCCAGTGTTCCAATTCATGCCATATTTTTACAAACTCCCGTTGAATGGTACCTCCTAGATACCAAACAGTGAACCGAGAAGAGGTGTCAAGTGTGCTATAGCTACAACGCTATTTCAAAAGAGGAACCTCTTTCTCCAGCTCTGCTTTGAACATCATTGAAACTAAAATATGCAAAGAGAGCTGAAGGTATAAAAGATGGAATTCTCTTCCGAGAAAATCTAGTTCTATGAGAGCTAAGTGTATGGTGGCATGTAGATGCTTTGGTAACGAAGTAGGGGAATACAGAAGCGACTTTTTCCCGAGAGGGAAGGGGACATTATGCTAAACCAGCACGACCGGCAGGTCTTGCCGGTTAGGAAGCTTCAATCCCCCAGAGCCTCGAGCTCTTACAATACATAGGTTTCTCGAGAGATTTCCTGTGTATAACGTATCTCAGGAAATATTATAAATTCAACATGGATTTCGTTGCTGGAAAATTCAATCATAATCGTATTCATAAAGTAGAAACTGTGTACACCGCACAGAGGGGTAAAGTTCACCGGTGGGGGGGGATTAATCCTCGCTAATTGATCCAAAAGTTATTTTCCACTCTCAAATACCTGACATTCGTTAACTAATCCCCTTTCAATATAGAAAAATGTGGCAAAAGTAAAACTTACTAAAATTTTTTTTTTTTTTTTGCTAAAATTTCACTGTTTCTAACTTTTTTGCTGTCCCCCAGTACGGTATTAAAATTTGGGAGATGTTCATTATTTTCAAAGGACGTAAAAGAGTCTTTGAACATATTTTGTTATTAGGAAAAAAACGTAAAACTATTTCTCACTGATTTTTTCTAAAATTATGCTAATAAATAATGTCATTTTGACGTTTCTTGGATTAGCAGAAAAAAAGCGTACGAAGCGTTGGTCTGAGGATGTATTTAGATTGTTTTATGAATGTAAAATGGAGAACTTATAGTGAAAGGTTCAGTTGCCTATATGCGCCTATTTAGTCGTAATTATCACACAAGTAGAGGTACGAAAAGTATTATAACCCTACAGTTCTTAGACCACCCTACAACGCAACTCTTTATTTGACTCCAGAAATTCGGAAAACGGTTCACGGCCTATTCCAAGTGACCTATAGATTTTGAGATTATATCTAAATCGAGAAAAATTAGGAAACCGCAAAGACAACCCGACTGGAGGTTTTAACCGATTGCGGTTGAAGTCAGCCATGTCCTTCTACAGTTTACTTTGAGTTTCGATCGGTTTATTTTTCACCATACCAAATACATGCCACGTAACTCTTATTTTTCTGGCATACACCTACTTTTAGACAGTTTGTATGTAACTTACCCCTTTTCGTCCAACATTTCAGCTGCTGTGGCGTTCCAAAGTTTGATGAACCCTGCAGGGTGCACTGGGAAACCATGCCCAGATGCACCCAAACGCCTTCGTGTTATATCCCTCTTCCTGATGCCAATCCGAGTTTTTCTTTTTGCTCTAATTAGGGTATTGGTACTGTTTAACATCATGTAAGAGTTGTTTCTATGTTTGGTCGATTGTGTTAGTTTCATGTGCTTTCCTCCATTGTGGATCACCGATCGGGGTAAATGGAAGAGGTAGGGACTGAAACTAATCAGAGTTATGACTTCAAAACATATTTTCTCCTGACATTTCCAATCTTTGTGTTGATGAATCTAATGAATTTGCAGCTGGATTCACGTAACACCACATGCTACACGTAACACCAGCTGAAATGAAGGTGTTCGTTTCAATTCTGATGGAGACAGGATTTCCTATCCCTAGAATAAATGAGAATATAGTAAGTGCAAGATGAAATACCAACTGCGCATGCGCGAATTTGTGCTTCATTGAGTAGAACTTTGCGAGTACGGGAAATAGGCCTACCTACGCGTAGTCGAGAAAAATGCTATCATTGGAATCCCGTTCCACGCGTAGTCATCACAACAAAGACACAAAAGTGACCAAAGTTTTAAGAGTATTGGTTCTTCATCTGACTGCCCATTTAAAGTTAAACCTATGATAAATATGATTGTACTATTAAATCAAAATCCGTTGATTACGGGAATAAAGTACCTACATCGTACAACAGCCAGATACCCTGTACACCTAGTTGCGAGTGAATGCAGTTGTCGATACTGCTCCGATTTTAAAGTAGGCACTATCTGTTCTTTGTAGATATCTGCATGTACATTTCATACAACAAAATTGTGTCTGCCAAAATAAAGATTCAGACAACGAGCAGGTTTGTGATTAAATAGTACGCTTTTATATAAAAGATGTAGTCAGTTCAATAACTAAGTGAGTAGGTTGGTAGTAGAATTTGTGCTAAGTACCCACTCAGATCATGGAAACAACAATTTTATAAAGCAGGGAAGGCACTCAAAACGAACTATTCCACTAGGCGTGATTAATTAAACTTGATGTAGATCATCTACATAAACATGTTGATCTTCCGTAGGACTTCTACTTTACGATGCTAACGACCGTGATTAGCTGAGTGGCTCCTCAAGCTACTTTCTATGCTTTTAATTTTGCTACTTTCTATGCTGTAATTTGACGAGCGAATTCCGTTATAAAACTTAGGCTATATTACAAACTTCTATCGTGATCTGCTAAGTGAGCTCCTACAGCCATGTAATTTCCCTGTTTTTTCTGGGACTATGTGATAAAATGGTACAGTATGTATAAGGATAGTTGAGCAGTCTAAGCGCCGACTAACACGTACATGTGGTCCGTGCAACGCCGTAACCGACTTGACTATCAAAAATGTGACACGGAAATTCGCTCTTAAGATCATGCTGCATAATTATAACTTTTTATTCTCCGCGCCAATGGGTAAAACATTCTCACCAAATTGAAATAAAATACGACCCCCCGAGAAGCGTGCAAGTTCGCTCGAGGGGAAAGTTATTATAAACAAGCCCCGTCCTTAAGATATAAGCATCCTATTTCCGTGCTATTTGTAATGCCGCCGTTCCTTGAAACCTAAAACACCCCGTTCATTATTTCCTTCGCGTTTTCTCCCTTTAACGAAGAACAACAGCGGGGAGAGAGGTTCCGAACGCAAAACAACTCTCCAGTCAGTATCGCGTTGTACGTGGCACCGTCAACCTTCCCTTTTACCAAAGTCGGAAATCCATTCCGACCTCTAGGAGGAAATTTATACCTTCGGAAAATATTCAAATGTTTCTCCGTTCACGGAACGCGGGCGTATTCCGCTCCGAACTTGAGATTTCCCTTTCTTCCCCGCAATAGACCCGAGTTATTAGCGGACCCACCTTAGCGTGTGGCCGAGCAATCTGCTCTATAATCTCTAACTAACGAAATTTCGATGCCGCAAAGTCTGTTTTTTTCACTTTTTAAAAGGTGAACGGGTAAACCGTTAGCGACAGAACTCCAAGCGATAGGTCATGCGAAAAAACGATCCGTCCCTTTTTACAACGATTTTGTTCGGGTTTTCTGTAGTTACCTAAGATTAGGTCTTACCTTGACATCTGTTTGACGTTTTGTGGGTAAACACGTTGTCGAGTAAATTAGTTTCTATCTAGTAAGAAATGAATCCGTACAGCGTAAATGGATGAATGAATAGAAAATACAGACTTATGTTATTCCTTGTCATTAAATAATATTTTCACTTTTTTACATCCTTTTCTCATCTCACCCACTCTTCCCCGTTGGTGTGTAGTTCTGGGTTTGTGTACATAATATGTAGGTACACAAAGGATGGTTAATAGGCACGAGGACTCAGAAAAGTGGACAGTTAACTTTTGGGTAACAATTACTAAAATTGGCAAAATTTTGAAATTGGCGTAATTTATGAAAAACCAATAATAAATTAGCCTCATATTCTTAAAGATAATTTATCACTCTATAACACTCTATATGGGAAATTTTCTCTCATTTGGACACTAATCCACAAAGTTTTCCCAAAAATTTGAGGTAGAAACACGTTTTTCAAAAATAACAAATTTTTCGAGGCGTATATTTCGAAAACGGTTCGAAATTTCGATAAAATGTATGGTTTCAAAGTTGTGGAAAATCTTATCAGCTTTCATTTATTATATCGCATATTTTATCGAAAAACGCACCGTTTTCTATATATTCACGAAAAACTTAAAAAAGGGACCCTCCAGGACTTCCAGTATGTTCCTCAGGGCACCTTTCTCTACGACTGTAACAATTTTGGTTTCCATCCTATTTTTTTCTACCCCATGCCCTTTTTCAGCGAGTTTTCATGAAAAATAAAGTTAATGCAATGGCTCAGAAAATTTTAAAATCAAAGTTTTTGGAAAATTTCTTCAGTGAAATTCGTTTAGAGGCATTCTGAAAGGAATAACATTTTCCCATATATATACAAACTTTCCTTAGGATTGAGATAAAAATTCCATTCTTGCGCCGAAAAAATGAAGGATGAATTTGTTGGCCAACAATTTTTAAGCACATTAAATTGGTCAAATTTCAAAAAATTTACTCACAAAATAACTAAAAACGGTCAAAAATTGTTAAATTTATACATTTTGGGAGAGTTCCAGTAGAAAAAAAAAATCTATCAACGATTAACTAAACTTTGTTGCAAAAAATTATGATGAAAAACTTAATTAAATATCACTACCTAATATTTGCTGAAAAATCTATAAAACTGCAAAAAAAATCTGAAAATCCAAAATCTTTTTTGAATCAACGAATTTCATTTAGAACTAGTTTTTTTTCCATAAAATTGGATTTTAACAACATCTTTCTACTGAAATTGCTAAAATTTCAAAACAATTTAACATAATACAATACCCTCGAATTTAAGAAAATTCGCTTATACGATCAACATCACTGCAGTCACTGGCATCACTGGAATTTATTCGTATTCCTTGCCTGGACTAAATGGGCAGACCTGCAGACTTGCGCCAGTTGGCTGGTGCAAGTTGTTGGCCTCATGTGAACACCACTGGCGTATGGTTTCGTTCCAGTCCACTGGACTTGATCAAGGAAACGTCGCGCAAGTCCATTTGTTTTGGCAGCTGAGTTGAGGCCAGTCCAGTTCCCCTCCACCACCAGAATCTGAGCTGGCATGAGTCCACTGGAAGGGTTTGAACAAGCAAAGTTCAGTGCAGTTGGCCACAAAGATAGTTGATAGTAGACCAGCTTCGCGAGTTGTCGTTGATTGTTTTGATCGTTTGATTGTGTTTGGATTCATTTTCGTTGTTTCGTCAACTATTTTGACTGTATTTTAAGTTTTTTGCTTTCTCACCTCCGAAGGTGTTTATGATTGTGTTCGTGATTGAATTCGAAACAATTTTTGTCCTCCAAAATCAAAATTTCCACTTGCTTTTTGCGTTTCGGGGCTTGCTGATCAATTTTGGTTCCGTTTCGGTATGTCTGTCTGATATCTGTCTGTCTGTCCATCCGTCTGTCTGTGGTAAATCGTTTTCACGCCCTGTTTCAAGAATTAGCTCGAAATATGTGCTGTTGGGCATAGTATTTCGTTGAATTGGGTATTTTCTAATCTATCTGCTCCATACCGTTGAGTGTCATTTACCTCAACAATTGGTATCTTTCGGATATCCACTAAGCCTCAAAACTTCTAATAACTTAGAAGGACCTGTTCAGAACCGTTATTTTGGCATTCATACCTAGAATATTTCCCAGGGTGGTTTTTCCCCAAGTTCCCTTCACCAATGCTCATAACTTCTAATTCCTTAAATAGGTTGTCGTTTCCTAGGTCTTAACACCGACCCTGACTACTCAATCTGAGATATTTTCTCACGCTGGGGTTTTCCCATTCCCCTTTCTTCAAACTACCCCTTACTAGCCATTTCCCAACAGAACTTAGGAGGTGGTTTGATTTTTGTCGATATTACTTTGACTCTAACGTGTCAACATAGTAGTGTTCCGTATTGTACATGTTATATTGTGTTCAATGTCCCTGTGTATAATATATTCCCTGTATACTCGATTTAGTAACGAACTTATTGTATATACCAGTGTAAATAGTAGCTTTAGTTTTCTCCTCAATATACTGCATCGATTTAAAATCTTCGTTTTTCGTTTATTTGATATCCCGTGCTCTAAACACGCCCAAAACTATACCAAGTTTCAGCCCGATTCCAATGAAATTTCCAGGGATTGTGCGGGTTAACTCCTTGACGGTACCCCATGATTTTGATGCCATTGAATTACTAGTAGCCTGTGCGCATTTGCAAATGTGAATTTCTCATAACACCGTTTTCATATCATCATTTCTTGGTCCTATTTCGTTCAAAATCGGCAAGTAATTAAATGTATTTTCTAGAAAAATGCCCTATAAATTATATCGCAATTGGTGAAGTAATAACCATTGCGCATGCGCAAAACTAATATTGATAGACACAGGCAAAACTCCGAGTCCTACGGGACGATTTTGATGAAATGTTCCGGGATTGTGTGGGATACCTTCAAGACGATCTCTTATAAGTTTCATTGCCGTCACACTATTAGTACTCTGTGCGCATGTGCACCTTTAACTCCTTATGACGTCAATTTCCTATCATCTATTGGTCCTTTGTCGTTCAAACTCGGAAAATAGACGGAAATATATTCTAGATAAATTCTCTATGAATTATATCGCAATCGGTGGAGTAATAACTAGCGCAGGCGCAAAACATCGACATAGATTGAACAACAGAACATTGATCAACACAGACAAAACTCCGAGATTAATGGGCCGATTTTTAGGACATTTTGGAGGATAGTGCGGTTTGGCTCCTAGAGGTTCCCCTATTAATTTCATTGCCTTTATATTAACAGTACCAAGTCTGTGCGCATGCGCAAACATTAATTTCCTATAACGTCAACTTATCAATCATTTCGACTTGTACTTTGTTCTCAACTAATTTTATACGTCCGTGTTACAACATATGATGAAGTTTTACTGCCCTCCCAACACGTCAGGCTTTTTGTTTTCTTCGTTGATCATGCAACCGAAGTGGGGCGACGATTTAAATGTTAAGTATATAGAAGCCTACTAGGGAGAAAAATGTCCGGTTCAACCCATTGTACGACGATAGGCAACACGCACATTATGTTATTCAAAACGATACAGGACTGCCTTGACGTGTTCACCTCCATAGTTTCTACACAAAACTATACAAAACTGGCATTAGTTGCTGGCTACATGGGAACGGATACTGTCGCCACTCAGCTGGCTTCCTGTTTGCTGAAATCAGCTGGCATCAGTCAGCTGGCCTGCCTACTGTACAAATGAAAACCAGCAATAAGATTGGAGAGGGAATGCGTTATATATATAAAAGTTGAAATCGTTGGTGGCTGAGCGTGTCTCGGCTTTATCTGTATCGCTTATATGAATATCAAATGGAAAGCTGATGAAAATCTCAAACTCAAAAGTCCCAGAAATCATTAAATCTGAGGGCTCTGAAAAAATTTCCCGGCTGAAGAAATAAAACCCAATCAGGACTATGTCATATCACTTTGCAAACATTTAATGAAGGAAGTTGGACTATCGTAATTGAATTTCTTTAATAACACAGTTGTTTGCCCGAACTACATTGTTAGATATTCTCTCGATTTGAGATGTTACGGGAAGGATAGAGGACTAGGTAATAGATTAAAGCCTGGCCATGGTCCTACTGAACATTTTGGAAGAGCCCGCAACGAAATCGGACGAATTTCGGAGTTCACAACGGACAAACTTAACGGAGTTCACAGGGGACGGCATTTTAGAATTCACAGTCATGCATTCTTTATTATATTTATAGATTGTAGTTCAAGGCTTCACAGGTGCACGACTTGGTGGATATTGGAGCATAGTTGGTGGAGTAGGGATGCTGCTGTAAGTACATGAAATTCTAGATGCGTCATAGTAGCTTCAGACTTATGATCGGAAAAATGTGGATCTTGACCTCAACAAATCTGAAGAAGTCGGTATAAAGTTGGGGACCGAGGCTAGATCTGCGTCATACCTGGTTGGGACTAATTAGTTGTCAACTGCAAGCGAAGGAATTGCATCACAGCCCAGGGAAAGATGAAGCTGGTGGTTTCAAAGAAGCTAAACTTCCGCCTTTGAAAAAATGCCAATGTTAATAACAACTGGAACTATATGTGCGGCAATCGGCGGTGAGTGTTACAATCTAATTAGGCCCCACGTAGGCTGCAAATGCGTTCTTGTCGTGCTAATTCTGTGATCAAATCTTCTGTATGTAATAAATTTCCAGAAAAATCCAATATCCCCTTCCAATGAGTGGAAGTCATGTTTGGGATTCCATAGGCATTCGTGCATTGTGGTCTCCCTCCAGAAAAAATATGGGAAGATCCTCCTGAGAGAAGACTTTACACACTGTCACTGTCCTTGACAGATGCCATGTACCCGTTTTGACTTAAGGGTTAAGGCATGCGTTCTAGCTCACATTACCAAATAGGTCGGTTGGTGCCCAAATTTATGGATATGCACAAAACTTCAAATGCCGAGTTCCACGGACGGAGACTTACCCCCGCGAGTCAATTCCCACGGACCTCTACCTCACATCTGCAGAATGTATTGCATGCAGAATGGAGTGATGAAACCACTGCTCCCACGAATCCAAACTCAACTGGTGGCAGGCAGGTAGTACTTTGACAAAGTCCATGCACCTGTAGCCTGGGGCTCCCCCCGCCCGCGGCACCATTTACTGAAGATGGCGCCATCCAGCACCATTGCCTTAAGGTCAGAACGGTCGCTAGCCCGACACCGAGAAGATGTCTCTATGTCTACCGCTTCGTCCTTACCTGAGCAATCCCACAGGCTTGTCATGAGTGGGTGAGGACTGAAGAGGGGACCCAATTCTCAACCAGTTTGGATTTTCTAAGGATTCCTAAGGCTGTGACTGGAAACAAGCCCGTGCAATGTGCTACCACTGTCTTGCAAAGGGGATTCAAAGAGGTCAGCGAGTGCCCTCAGTGAATTTCTTGTGGTGCCTCAGGGTGTTGTTGGGTGCTGGCTCCCTGACACCCCACGTATTCCACACTATCTCTAAGAGTACTCCTAACCAGTGAGCAGATGGCAAGAACTTATTCCCAGCCTATTTCTGGTTAAACGGAAGTGTTCAGTGTAGAATTTTCCCGCCTCACTCTTCGCTGTTCCATGCAAGACACTTCCATTACATAGTGTAGGTTTGATCACATGGTCGCATCTACGTAGGACTTATGCCAATGCTTGAGCTCCACGTTTCCGAACAAAGTCCGCACTGTGTTTGCACGAACACACAGCCGAAAGCTTGAGACGTGTGCAGGTATCTCCATGTCCACGGCGAGCAGCTGCTACTTGTCTATTATTTTCTTATTCATTCGGTATACGTAGAACCTGGCCTTTAGGTGAATAGTCACAACTTATACTGCTTGTATTGTCATGCCGATTACATTATACATCTTCTTTTGATTGTTTTCAAAGGCGAGGAAATAAATAGCTACTAATCTGACGGAATCAAATGAATGTGAAACATGCAAAACCTTCCAATTACGCCACGAAATCTCATTTCTGTTAGTATTTTGTAAAGGCTAACATTCTTGTCAGTGTTTTTGCTTCGTGTGGCTCGTGACTTAGGCAGTTATGGACCAGAGGTTTGGGTGGAGGGGGGTGGCGAAACGACTTCCTTCCGTCCTTTCGCGTGCTCGCGAATTGATCAGCTCAGCGTCACGTTGAAGGGGCACTGGAATGAAAAAGTTCCGACGGCACGCAGCCTCTTCCCCGACGTCTTAGGCTCTTTCCGAGGTGAAATAAGATTGGGAGCCTCCGCCGTGTGTGGGTTTACGAGCTCGAGGCAGCGGAGTCACGAGCTCGCGAAGGAGGAGTTGAAGGGAACAGGGACGACGACGACCCCACGGGATCGCATGGTGTTGAGGACAGATGAGATGTGACGTCGCTCGCAAAGTCCCTGCGTGAAATCCGCTTTCTTACTCACTTTGATTCTGTGTCGACCCAGTTCCACTTTCTCATACTCATAATAGCAAAAGATAAATTAATTGAATAACAGCTAAAAACAAATCAGCAGAACTTGAGTTTGAGAACTTGGGTACTTAGAGTGCAAGAAAAGTAATAACTATTAGTTTTTATCAATGATCATATGACTACCGAGCCGTAAAAATGTTCAATTCACTTCCTCAAAAAATTAAGTTTTGTAAAACGGTAGAGAATTTTAATAAGGTTTATGAAGCTTCTCCATGCATAATGAGTCAGTCTGTTTTTTTCGAATTAGTAAAATATTAGTAGTACCTACAAAATATTATATATCAGTTTATGTTATTAACCTGATTGGATACATGAAGTATTTTAGTTTAAGTGGTATATATACATTATTTTTGGGCCATTCATCCAAGTAGATTTTTTTTTAAATTAATAATCTATACGTACTGCGGATACGCTCGGCATTTGCATGACATCGTGATCAGCTTAGCGTATTAATTACCCACATAGGATTTCGTTCATTTCCATTTATGGATAATGTTTGAGATTGACCTGTGAACAACCCCTCTCCTGCCACGTGGATTTTTCCTCAATTGGGGAATATGCATTGTTGCTGATTTATTTAAATTTGTCTCATTTCGCTTTTCATACTACATTAATGCAATTTAGAATAGAAAATCCTTTCAAAGAGGGCTAGGCAGTCAATATCGCCACTTAACAGCTACTCCAGAAGTGATAAGTCGGCCACTGTCCATTTTAGCAAATCTTCAAAGAAAAACTGACCTGATTTGAATGGCTTCAAAATATAAAATGTGAGGGGGGGGGGGGGCTACGAATCCGTTTCATACATCAAAAAACAATATCCTAGATTTTAACGTCGCATTTATACTTTTTGGATGTATTTCCGGACAACTCCCTTACAATACGGCGTAAACATTTTGTTCTTAAAATTCGTTTTGGCAAATTTTGTATATTAGCATGTTTAACATATATGCAGTACTGTTATTTGTTGCATTAAATCATTTCGACTCGTACTTTGTTCTTCAAGAAATTTTATATTTACATACAAATTTGTGAGTAAGCTATACTGTCTACCCAACCTTTTTTTCAGTGACGAGTATATTAAATTTAATGATTATTAATGACTTATGAGTTTCCAAACCGTCAAGTCCGTCCGGGCCGGACTCACTTTCCTTCATGGTTCCCGGAGCCACCTCGCTATTACTAGACAAGCAGACCTTGCGGATGCTGTTCCCCCCCCCCCCCCCCCTCTGGCCGGAAACGACTGACATTTCCTGAAGGTTCTTGAATTTGATCTTGATAACTTAGGTACTTCACGCTTTTTTCATTCAGCTCTAGATGCAGACTCAACACCATCTGTGAACCCTATTAGATGTTCACTCCTCCACCTCATATTCCTTACTCCTCTGATGTACATGGATGTGGCACGGACGATTACAAATGCAATACTTCTGGAAGGAACCCTTTGACTTTTCACTGCGGCCGTCCCCAGTTCCTGATTCTGCTCCTAATACACGATATTTTCAATTTCCTAGGAAAATTCGATAGAGACAGCATGCACACGTAGCACATGTAGTTTGTAGTGCATATTAACTGTGTTATATTGCGTCAGAAGTATATGTTAAGTAAAGTTGTCAAGATGTTAAAGCAAAGCTATTTATTTAAATATTTTTTCATCGAATTGAAGGTGTTGATTTTAATGACATTACTTATTGACGGGGGATCATGGTATTAGATGCCCTCCATTCTCGACATTACTTTCTGACAGGTCCTTGAAAAATCCAAATGAGCAACACAGCCACGCAATTTTTTAATAATTTTGCTTAAAAACACGGGATACACAAGATTATTTTGAAAATATACATCTGAACAATATTTTTACAAATTTGGACAGAAAGTCCAGTTTCTTTAGTTTTTGGGCAGGAAATTAACCAAAGAACTAAGTGCCAGTGCAGTGATTTCAACGGATTCCCCTCATGGCAATTCCATCGTGGGGAGAGTTTTGTTCAGTTGCCAGCAGGACGTCCAGAGCTGGAGATAACATGAAAAATACAATGCGGATGCCCGAAGATCCCGCGGGATTGAAACCACCCTTATTTTAGCGGATGAAATTCTCTCCACCGGCCTCTCTCTTCGTGGGAGTTTCAACAACCCTCCCATCCAACCTCCTTTCCTTCTATTATAGGGATGAACCCACCCCTACAACTCCTCTTCCAGAGGGATAAAACCACCCCATTCATTCTTTACCGTCGATTTCCCCTACCCCAAGGGGGCACCCAGCCCCCCACTCTACCAGGCACTTGTTGATTTTCGGACGCCCATTTAGAAGGCTTTCCATTATGAAACCGTCTCAAACTTCCCAGAGACAAGAAGAGTTCATTTTTTCTCGAAAAGAACCATCAAATATTCAATTTCACCGCCATTTTTCTTCATTTTATCTTCAACGATGTTTCGCCTGGTATAACTTATTTTGATTAAAAACCTCCTTAAAAATTTCGATTTAATAACAAGCTTTGTCTGCAACAGAATATTAAAGACTCATTATGAATCCCCTCAACGAACTTTGCCGATCATTACACTATTTTGGTAGTGGTGCATTATTTAGATAGTTCCGACCTGTTTCTCCTTGCTTGATTTTATTTATTTATCTATATTGTCTGACTCTTCTCGTGTTGATGCAGCGCTTCAATTCGTTCCCTGGTCGGAACTGAATTATCAGTTATAACAACCTCCACAGTTATATTGAGAAGAAATTCAATTTCTTTCTGTCTGTCTGTCCGTATGTTTGTCCGCTTTTCACGGTTACAGGAGTCTTCGGACAACTGATATGAGCGGGGGGACTTATGTTCCAACTTAAACTATAGGCTATTTGAAGTTTTTTCAATTTGAGTCAGAGGGGGTGTTTTAGTGGGGAGGGGGGGGGGGATATCATTGAACAAACTGGGGATTTGAGTGAGGTAATATGTTTTTATTACTCTAACTTGAACCACAAGCTACTTGAAATTTTCCAAATCTGACCCATAGGTGGTGTTTTGGGAGAGAAGGGGGGTGAAATGGGGTATCACGGACATCGGTAAATAAACTAGAGAGGTAATTGTTGAAATATGTTCGGATTACTCCAACTTGAATCGCAGACGGAGTACTTGAAATTTTCAAACCTGACCATTAGGGTGGGGGTGGGGGGTAAAATGGGATTTACTTGAATCGCAGACTACTTCGAGTTTTCCAATATAACACATAGGTTAAATCTGAACCATAACGGGTAGTTTGAGGGAGGGGTGGGGAGAAATGGGGGTATCTTGAACATCACTGATAAACTGAGGACCTGATTGATGAAAGATGTTTGGATGTCACTAATAAACCACAGCCTACTTAAGAAATTTTCAATTCCAATCCATAAGGGTGATTTTGGGGGAGGGGGTTTGGAAAGGAGTATCTTTGACATCACTGAACAAACTGGGGATCTGACTGGGCTAATATGTTTAGATTACGTCATCCTCAATCACAGGCTATTAACATTTTTCATCACCGAACGAACTGGTGATCTGATGTTTGGACGATTGAAATTGGAGTAGCCTGAACGTTCTTTTGGGTTACCCATTGGGTATTTGTGGGGAGGGAGTGCGGGTTGATCTCAGTAGATTGGTCATAATAGGTAATTTATAAGTAAGTACTTTTAAGTAAGGACTTTTTTGAATCAGATCTATAGTGATGTCCCAAAATGTGATGTGTGTGGTTATTGGGGGGGGGGGGGGGGGGCTTGCGTATATTCAAGTCATCCTGTGCAACAAACGGATGAACCAGCTAGTTTATATATATAAAAGTGTTACACTCTAGGATTTGTTTCAGAATGCCTCAAAAAGGATTTCAATACTAACAATTTTCGAACATTTTAAATTTAAAAATTTTGGAGCCAATGTAATAGCTTTATTTTTTACGAAAATTCGCTAAAATGGGATAAAAAGTAAATAAATTTAATACAAACATTTGTTCATAAAGTTACCCCAAGCAGCCAGAACATTCATAGTTATTTTGATGGAACATTAAACGTAGTACTGGGCGAAACAAATAGATAAATCATTTTACTAACTCATTTTGATCTGAGGTAAGTAAATCATTTTTTCAACTCTTTGCCTCTGTAAATCACATTTCCTACGTCATTCCAAGTGGTCCTTCGAATCACATCAACTTGGGGATTAAAACAGAAACGCGGGCGATCGTTTTTTGATTGGATATAAAATCAAACGTTTGCTTTCCATATCCCACTAATAAATTCTACCTGGAAATCTAGAACGAATCTCTGTTGTTATTCACCACTTCAATACCTCGTCAGCGGGCTGCAGGGGAAATGGTCTCTATCACGCTCGGGCAACATCAGCGGAACATCCCCCCACCCCCTACCGCCACCTACTCACCATTTCTATCTTCTCCTTCCATGGAAAAAGTTCCTCTCATGCAGGATGATGGAATTAGCAAGTTTTCGTAAATTATATCATTTTTATGCTAAAACGCTTTGAAATTCGAGCGCTTTGAGCGCAAAGAAACGCTTAACTATAAATTTCGAGGTAAGAAAAAACTTTTTCTTAATTATAATCTGCTATCAAAGATTTTGGATCTTGAGCATTTTTCACAGTTTGTTATCGATGTATATAGGTATAGTTATATTTATTGTTAAACATTCCGCCCTACATTGGAAACCAAGCACAACCTTCTTGTATTTAGTTATAAGCAACTCTTCACCCACAGTACAAGTCTTAGACTTGTACATAGTTGTACATTGTACATAGTACATGTTATGGTAAAATTGTGTTCTGTCAACTACTATTGCATGTAAGATAATAATAAAATACAAAATTATAGAATATATATAGATTCTTTAATTTTGTATTTCATTATTTTCAATGTATTCTGGTATTTAAAATACCAACACCGCCACCTTCGTCGTCATTCTTTCTCTATCGATTTTTATGATATTGATTATTTTTTCTTGTATTTTACAGTGATGCTCAAAGTGTTAGTTCTCTTGATAGAACCATTTTCGGTAAATTAAATTTATATAATGAGGGGTGGGGGTTTTAATAATACCAATACATTGTATTTTTTCCACCAATTCGTAAAACCATTTCTTACTTTATTAGGTCATACTTTATTTGGTCGTACATCACAGCTCATTCATGTTAGATTGCAATGATAGGGGAGGGGGGCACCCAGTAAAATCACGAATTATTGATTATTGTAAAATCACCGAAAGCATGTATAGCCCATCCGTAGGGGCGCCCCTGAAATGCATGCATTATTAACCAATATTGTTTTGGGAGAGGTTATTTAATTTATCTCTGTTTATAGACATGTTGAAGCTAAAGCTATTTTATAATCGCGATCCATCCGGCTAGACCCTGAGATTCTGAAAGGTAGAATGATTTTGATATACAGACCAGGAGTAAAGCCGTCCCAGTATTGCATGCAATGCTTACAACTGTGTTCTTATTTATTCCAATTAAGAGTTACTGATCTGGAAGCAGAGACCTTCTGCATGAGTCTCTTAGCACACTATTCTGGTGCTGTTATTCACACGTATTGTTAACGTCTGTTATTCATATGATTGCGACCGACCGTGTTTCACCAACTTTTATCATGAAAGCTGCAATAAGGGACATTATTCATGGAACACATTCATGGAAATTAGATGCTCCTATCTATGCATATTCTTCCATTCTTCACCCATGCGTTATCTTCCGAGTTTATACCTATCATTTATAAAACTTGTCCTCGGCGGAATAGCATGCGTGGAAAACGTTAGCAAAGGAAACTTTTCTGGTCGCAGTTCGTACATTGTGGGCGTAATCTATGGAACGATACAGTGCGTTCATTATCGACTAGGACATTAATTATTATCACCGAGGGAGGCTACGCCTTCACAGGTTCAGCTATCTAGTTTGCTTGTTATCGGATACAAAAGGGCTCTGTGGCATTCACTGATACGTGAGCAACTGTATCAATTCATCATCACTGGTTTTTATTTGTCTCGTTTGGACGGCTTTGATAAAGAAGGAAATGTAGTATTGAGAAATCGCGCACCGTAAAATAAACACAAAGGTAACTGCAACAAACTGAGAGATGATTAATCTAACCAAATAGAACTATCTTGATTGTTACGGCAAACCTATCAGCTTTTTATTTCTACTTATTTCATGAGTTATGAGGTTGGTATAGTCAAGGATGGGCCTGTAACGTGGGTTGTGGTACATAGGTATATTGCTGAGAACCAACAAAATGACTGTGTTGATAGAGATAATTTAGACTCTGTTATCGAATAAATTATCAAGAAGGAGCAAAACTTTGGAGAAGCTGTAAAAACGAGGTTGTACAATAAATTAACTTGAGCAGAGGGTTCGGAAGGCCTTATTTCTCGAATCCTACCCGCACAATACCGGAAAAGTCCATTGAGTTTGGATGAATAGGTAATGTAAAAGTAATCTTGTTACATGCTTAAACTTTTCGGTTGAGTATTCGCAGAAGCAACCTCGATCGGGAACTTTGAAATTCATGCAGGGCATTCGTGATATCTACGCGCACAATTGTTGGGATGTCCATTGAACTCGAATGGACACTGTGGAAATTATAATGTTATAAGGATTTCACATTTGATATCAGCAGAGCGGATGCTCTTATTGTTGATTCAGAAACGATGAAATTTGAATGGTACCATGTAGAGCCAAGCTCTATCAATCTTCTAGAGCTTAATCAAAATCTGATGAAAACTGTAGCAACGATAGCTGATTGTTGTAATTGAATGTTTCAAAAAGCAAAAACCAATCCTTTTTGCGTTGCTTAACTTCGCTAATCGCATGAGAAACGGTTCGTTGCAACACCTAACCCATAAAATTTCTTAGATCTCGGTGTCATATTCTTCGTCCCATCGGGTAGACCTAAATACATTAATGGTCAAGAATATATTACTTCTTTGAGTTGCGGAAAATAGAAAATCAATGCCCGGAACTGATTGGTGCCTATGATCATGGACCTGAGTGGGATTAGAAAATCATTCCATTCAGCATTTGCTATGTCAGAAGTTGAAATCAGCTTTAATGAAGTGAATTACTTTTCAATTTTATCGGCCCTCTTCATTGAAAGGATCGAACCCATATCCTTCTACGTGTATTATAACTCCCAAGACTCCCATTATTGGGAATCCGTTACTCATCGCTAGAAATATTCCCTGTGGCCGGAAAGATTACTGTACATTCGCCTTCTTCTAGAGTTTTGCCTTGTTTCATTAACATTCATGGAGAAGGCTTCGGTCCTTGAGGTTTTTGTTGCGGCGAGTCAGACGATGAGATTAGCAAGCTCTTCTCAGTAAACTGAGGGCTTTACTTTGCTTTCGTGGTCGTAACTTTAGACGCATATCGGCCGAGACTTTAGCCGTCACCTTATCTATTGGCGTCTATATTTGGTTAGCCTTTTCATTGGTTAGTTAAGACACACTTATCCTTGATGTGTTTGTTGATCCAACAAAATTTCCATTATGTCATTCATATTTTAGCTGACGAACGGAATTTAGGAAAAACGATCCGTAGGAGTAAATCTGAGAATATGCTGAACAAAACCACAAATTATAGAAATAGGTTGAATGGGAGCTGAAATGAGTACCCGAAATTACTTCTTTAAGGGATGGTTGGGGGAGGAGGGTGGTTACTGGGTGCCCTAAAAAAAATTATATAATATCGTGTCATAAAATCCATATATCACATATATCGTGCATATGTACCTATAGTTTTTTAATTTACAATATTATAAACAGAATAGAATTACCGTTTAATTATAAAACCTAAATAACTAATTACCCTTTAATAATATACCTTGCAATCAAGCAAATATTGTATTTTTAATTTGTTTGCTTTTTTTTTGCAAGACGTTTTTAATTTTTTTTTTTTTTTTTTTTTTTTTTTTGACAAGTTTTATTGCGCCAAGTAATAACAACTTATAAGCAATATTCATGTGGTTACTTTATATATACATTTTCTTAAGATCTAATATACTTCACTTTAGACTTATTGTTCTGATTATTGATTCACAAGTCTTGACGTTCATTTTATTTCACTTAGTTCATGCGGTTTAGTTCTTTTAAGTCTTCTAAGTAGATCTTCGGTGTCAAGGAGCTGAATCGTTAACATGATCTCTGAGCCTCAAAAGGTGATTGACGGCTTGCTTGCGGATAACCTCATTGACAGATTCAACTTTCAACTCATAGTGTAATCTGTCGTTTCTGAAGTATCTGTATGCATCAACGCAGGTATGAAAGCGCTGAATAATGTTGCGGTTACTTTGTGCAGTGCACCACCACAGTTGCGCACCATATGTCCAGACAGGTTTGAGGACTTGGTTGTACAATATGAGCTTATTGTGGATAGACAATTTTGAGTGTCTTCCCATAAGCCAGTACATTTTCCTGAATTTGATAACTAGTTCAGACTTTTTCTTTTTAACATGTGATTTCCACCTCAGTTTGGCATCGAGTGTCATCCCAAGATATTTAGCTTCATTGGCATAAGGAATCGTCTTGTTGTCAAGGAAGGCTGGCACGTAGTTGATCCTTTTATTTGTGAAATCAACATGTAGAGACTTCGCTTCATTCAATCTAATTCTCCATCTTTTTGTCCATTCATGGATGCGGAGGATGGAGTGGTTTAATTTTGTAACTGATTCGATGTTGGTTTCTCCTGTCGCCAAAATTGCGGTGTCATCTGCAAACGTCGCAGTTATATTTTCCTCAGTTTCTGGTAGATCTCGAGTGTAAAGCAGGTACAGTAGTGGGCCTAGTACACTGCCTTGTGGCACTCCAGCATGAATCTTCAAAGGTTTCGAGAAAGCGTCGTCTTGTTTGATTCGGAAGTATCGGTCGGTCAGATAAGACTCCAGAATTGCTGCATAGCATGCTGGTAGAATTTTGCGAAGTTTGTGAATAAGCCCTTCATGCCACACTTTATCAAATGCCTGTGACACATCCAGAAAGGCTGCAGAGCACACTTTTTTCTCTTCGAATGCTTTTTCAATGAGACTTGTAATTCTGTGGACTTGGTCTATGGTGGAATGCTGTTTTCTGAAGCCAAATTGGTGCTTTGGAATAAGTTTTCGTTCCTCTACAACTACTAGTAGTCTCTTATGAAGGAGTTTTTCAAATAGTTTTGAAAGCACAGGTAGGAGTGAAATAGGCCTGTAGGACTTTAACTCATTTGCCGGTTTGCCTGGCTTGGGAATCATGATTACTTCTGCTATTTTCCATAACTGAGGGACGTAACGAAATTTAATGGCACTATTTATGATTTTTGTTAACTTGACTATGGTCTTTCGGGGAAGATATTTCAGGATTAAACCAGTGATCAAGTCATATCCCGGTGCTTTTTTTGGGTTAATCTCCTTCTGAATTGTTCTTTGTACTTCTTTGACAGTGACAAATGGAATGGAAATATCTGGTTCCGACGGCTGGGCCACTTCAAGAGGTTCTTCATCAGGCACTCCAGGGTTTGTTGTGAAAATATCAGCCAGATGATTTGCAAAGACATCTGCTTTTTCTTGATTGCTCCTTATCCACCTACCTGTTAGTTCGTTATTAAGGGGCGGAGCTTGCACAATTGGTCTTTTTACGTGTTTGGTAGCTTTCCAAAGGGAGTAGTCTGTATCCCTACAGTTGGTTAGAGATGAAACAAGGTTCTCCATGGTTGCATCATTTATCTCCTTGACCATCTGTCTCAGCTCATTTGCAGCTTTATACCAAGCAGCTTTGTGCACTCGGCTTCGCGTTTCTTGCCATTTTTTTCTTGCTTTGCGTTTTCTCATAATAGCTTTCATTATTTCCCTTGGATAGTTCAAGCCTTTTTGTCGCTTTTTTATAATTGGTGTGTTGCGGCTGACTACTGTTTGTATGCTACAAACGAGTTTTGCTAGTTCACTGTCTATTTCTTCTGGGGTGTCTAGAGAATCGTTGAGATCAATTTCTTGGTTTATTTCAATTCTGAAGTTGATCCAGTCTGTTTTGTTGTTAGTAAGTGTCGGATTTTGTTGAGCTTGGATGATCCAGTCACTTAACGTAAGAATAATGGGCGAGTGATCTGAACTTAAGTCAAAGCATTCTTGTACTAACAGCTAGTTTGTTGATATGTTTTTGGTAATGAAGAAATCAATGAGGTCAGGAAGTTTCTTTCTGTCTGTTGGCCAGTATGTTGGTTTGCCTGTTGAATGTGGTTCACAGTTATGATTAGATGTGTACTGGTACAGTTCTCTTCCTCGTGTAGAGGTAATTCGGGAGCCCCAGTATGTGTTTTTGGCGTTGAAGTCCCCTCCGATGATAAACCGATTTCCCAGGTGCTCAAACGCATCAGCAAAATCTTCTTCTTTGACAGTGTGTTTTGGTGGTATATAGATGCTCGCTACTATGGTTGAGAATGACTCCATTTTTACCTCTATTGCACTAATCTGGAACATTTCTGTTTCAATCTTAGTGAATTCGTGATGGGAGAGATTTTCTTTTATGAAAACAGCACTTCCTCCTTGAGCAGCATTGCTTGGGTGAAGTGCATGGTAGCATTTGTAGCCCCTTATTTTGCAATAAGATTCTTTAGTAAAATGTGTTTCTGACACAAGACAAATGTCAATTTTATTTATCTCAAGCACTAATTGGAGCTCACTTTTTCTAGATATGAGCCCATTTGCATTCCATGACATAATGTTGAGATATTTCATGGTTATTTCTTCGATTTGGATTGGAGTTTACTTTCCAGTGCTCCGATTCTTCTATTGAATTCAGTGAATCGTTGATCAATTTGGTTTAGACGATCAAGAATAACAGTTAATGGGTCAGCATGTTTCTCATTCAACGTAGGTTTTTGCTGAAGCGTTTGGACGTTTTTGAGGACTTGCGCGTATGTTTTTAAGTTTTCTCCCCCTTCTCCTTGTAAGTAGGGAGTTGAATTTTTTTCCCGAAGAACTTGTGACGGTGTCTTGACAGTGAATTTTGCACTTTGCTGTTTTCGAGTGTTCTCCTTATACTTCTTTTGGGCCTCGATCGCAACTATGCATCCTCTGTAGCTTGCGGGATGTTCGTTTGAGTTACAATTGACACATTTTGGATGTATTGAAACGGGCTTGGGGCAATCTTTTGTCGCATGGTTCTTACCACATTTGACACATTTTGTCTCAAGGACACAATAATTCTTTGTATGTGCAAAACCTTGACAGTTTTTGCATTGTGCAACAAGGTTAGGAGACTTAAGACTGTCCACAGCAATTTTCGCTCCATGTAAGGATGTAATTGCATGTATATCTTTTATGTTAGTCCCATTTTCAAAGGCAACTATGCACATGTCCAGGGCGTTTTTCGTTTTCCACCCTAGTTTGCGTGTGACCTTTACTTTTCCGAGATCAGGGTATTCTACTTGGAATCGGCGCTCTATCTCTGTTTCAGACAGAGATTTATGTATACCCTTGATCATGACTGAATAGGGTCTAGTCTGTTTATCTTGGTACGTGTGAAATTCACATTTTTCGTTTCGAAGGAATTCACTTAGGTTCCGAAATCCATCCGAGGTAGATGGGTTAATCTTAACCTGATTATCCCTCATAACAGTGACTTTGGAATTTGGAGCATGTTCATGCACCGCTTCCTCAATCGTTTTATAATTATCGGTGATTTTATGCAAGTAGATTGGTGGGGGTTTCGGGTCCTTGGTTTTTAAAATTTGTTTTGTTTTATTCTGCGTTGGAATATTACCCTTGGATTTCTTCCTTTTACGCTTTTGGGGATCAGAGAATTCCTTTTCTGATTCGTCGACATCTTCGCTCTCGTGTGAATAATAGCGCACAGTCGACTGTTGTGGCTTCAGCGATTTTTGTGAGCCTAGTTGTTCGATTTTCTCCTTGAGACATTCGATTTGCTCATCGCGCTGCTTTAATAACCCTGACTGCAGAGTCACCTTTCTTTTCTCCTCCAAGACCACTTCGTTTGTCTCACTCAGACATGAAATTAGAGTAGAAACGGTTTTTTTAATTTGTTCAAGTTCAATTAACATGCACAAAAAAAAAAGTGAATCAGGAATATTAACAACCTACGGCTTACTTTTGAAATTTGTCGTCATTGTTTTTTGTTTTTGTTTCCAATCAATATTATTTGGCATGATTTTATTATACATAAATGTATGCCAAACTATATTGATTGAAAAAAAATCTCAAAAATACGTAATTTTGCAGTTTTCTATTTTTTTAGGATATTGAATCGAATAAATTTTAATAAAACACCCACGTTGCAAAAAGTGAAGAAGCTATATGTGCCAACCAAAAGACGTTTTTGACTTCTTGCACGAACAAAACGCTTTCCTAGTTGGTATCGATATTTGGAGTTTGACAACCCTGTGGATAACATTTCCATTTAGATGTATCGTAACTAATAGGGGTCATTCTTCTTAGTACAAGCTGGTAAATGATAGCACCGCTGAACCTCGGTTTTCCATTTTACGCTATTCAATCTCCATTCGATTTCCCATATCATCGAGTCTGCACACCGCATCCCCTGAGGCGGCAATAACATCACGATCGTCCCAGTTGAACTCGGCTCTGAAACACAACCAACTTCCGCGGAGAACCAGCAGATTAATTTACCTTGATTAGCCCAAGTCGGTCGAACTCGCTGTTTCCGTAATCTTCAATCACCTCGTGATTTGACCGATGTTTGTCGAATGCATAATTTATGTTGCGGTCTCCTCTAGCGGTGGGTCTTAGAACTAATATTGGGGTAACGCGGGATGGACTTAGATGAAATTGCTTCGATATTCCTGATCAAGTTAATTATTTGCTGATAATTACATGCCGCGTGAGGATCTACAGTAATGATATTGTTCTTCGCCGTTATCAATCTACATTTATATTTTCAATAATGAACATCTGTTACCAGCTAAGAAAACACTGCACAAAGCTTTACCATTTCAACGATGAATATTTCTTTAATACAGAGGAGGTGGCTACTCTGATTAATTTGCAGGCAACATTCCTCCCTATCCCAGAATACAGAATCACACGGTGGGGAAAATTGAGACAGTGATGCGTGTTGCAAGGATTTCACAGTCATCGAGAATGTGCAACGGTTACTTTTCATTGAAAAGCAATAACATACATGCGTGAATATATAACGTTCAAATTTGTATTGAACCAGATAATTAGTTACAATATAATTTACAAGATAGAGATGGGAGTATCAAACACACATACAATCTTACATTATACAATCCTAAATCACTGAATTTTGTTCAATATGACAGATGCTTTCACTTCACTGCTTCACAAGTAGGAAAGGAAAGTAGGAAGTGTTTTGGTTGGCTGAAGTCTTCACTCACTTCAAGGAGTTTTCAATTCCTCATTTACGTTATAGCTTAACCGATGGAGGTGATGCACAGCTTGTCGCTTTTTAGTCTCCATAGCTGTCTCTCAAGGTTCAATTCGAAAGCACAATAGTCCAACGATAACATTTCATAGCACTTTATTCTGGAATCGTAGGATGATGTTTGAATGAGTCGTCCAACCCCTCAGCCGATGATCTCCATTAGCCTAGGCATAAATAGAGACCTACTTGTACAGTCTAAGCTTATATGGACAGCTTCTATATAGTTTCCTCATTAGCCAAAAAAAAAAAAAAAAAAAAAAAAAAAAAAAAAAAAAAAAAAAAAAAAAAAAGCATTCGAGTTGGAGTTCTTCCTTCTTTTGGACTCATGGATTCAGGCTAGGGCCTGAGCTCAGCACCGAACGTCATACCAAGGTGTTCAGCTTCGTTAGCATAAGAATAATTTTGTTCTTGAGATAAATCGGTTCATAGTCCAATATTTTTAGCGATTTGGTTTCCTTTATTCTGTTTCTCCATTTTGATGTCCATTATTGTAAGCAGAATGCCGATTTAACATGGTGATGGACTCATTGTTATTTTCTCCAACTATCAGGACTACCTTATCGCCTTCAAAATGACCGTGGTGTTCATTTCAATTTCTGGGAGATCACTAGTATAATGGACATGCAGGAGAAGGCCAAGTTCACTCCCATGTGGGACACCTGCTTTGATCAGCTGTGGCCTGAGAATGCATATTTTTTCTTTATTATGAAATAAAGATTGGTGAAATATAATTGAAGCAGCTCTGCATACTTCATTACCCAAGTTTTGCGTAGCTTGTAATTTAGTCTCTCATGCCAAACTTTGTAAAATTCCTGTGCGATGTCAAGGAAGGGTGCAGAATATACTTTCTCTTCTTCATGTACTTATTTGATTATATGTGCCATTCGATGAAATTAATAGGTAAATTGTTGAGTTTTCCTGTCGGAAGCTAACCCATTGTTTTCGAGATGGCTTACGTTCTTCAAATTATGGGTACTATTCGTCTCAGGCTATTGAATATTGCTTTTCATAGAGTTTTGGTGAAACTGGTAGAAGTGAACTCGGTCTGTAAGAACTCGGTTTCTCGGGGGGATTGCCTGACTATAGAATCCGGATAGCCTAAGCAATCTTCCACAATTGAGGAACGCATCGGGGTCTAATTACCACCTTGATAATAATGGTTATTTTTGCAATAGCTTTACGCGGAAAGTGATCAAGAATCTGACCACAAGTTTACAATCAAGATTATATATAGCATTTCCAAGCCAAATGAAACCTTTTCCAAGTCAAATGAAACCTTTTCCAAGTCAAATGAAACCTTTTCCAAATCAAATGAAACCTTTTCCATATCAAATGAAACCTTTTCCAAACCAAATGAAACCTTTTCCAAACCAAATGAAACTTTTTCCAAACCAAATGAAACCTTTTCCAAGTCAAATGAAACCTTTTCCAAGTCAAATGAAACCTTTTCCAAACCAAATGAAACCTATTGAGAAAAAAGTCCAGTCATGCAGCATGACCCCATGAGCGAATTTTTGAAGAAATACTCGACATTTCAGTCGCTACATAAGAGTAGTTCAATCTGAAATTGGACAATGTTTCATGGAAATATTACCGATTTTTACAACTAGCGAACGGCATTATTTCGATTTTTGACTGTTTTTTCAACTTTGAAATTTTTGAAAACTTGATACGTATTCTTATAGGAAATTTTACGCTGATTCCGAATATAACACATGTTAGTATGCTGGAAAAATTATTTCGTACAACAAATCGCAAAAAACAGGCTATTTTGACATTTTTGACTACATTTTTGAAAATTTCAACCCGAAGATGTAATCCGATCATGCTGGCCAACGACCTTGAACTTTCGTTTTGTGTCCTTAACGTTTTAAAATTTGTTTGAAGTTTCTAGCACAATTCTACGGACAGTTATCGTCTAGAATGACACATACATACATACATAAAAAAAATGCGTTAAACTTCAGAATATGATTCAGAATAGCCTGAAACGGATTTCTGCATAAAATTTTTTCAAAAATTCACATTCTACAAATTTTGAGGCGAGAACAATAGCTTAATTTTCTTCAAAAATTCGATAATGAGTGAACTGAGGTACCTAGATAGGTAGGTACCCTGCAAGTTGCAGGTAGATGCAATTGTACCTATCATAGAAAGACGTTGACAAAATGAAAATTCGATGAATTTCAGGCATAGGATTACCGAAGTGGAATAGGAAACAACTTCTAAAAAAAATTCTACCTTAGTAGAATAGGAAACAAGTAAGTTTGAGAAATTTCTGACTGTTGAATGTGAGTGGGTACCTATCTAGGTACCTCAGTTCACTCATTTTCTCAATAGGTTTCATTTGGTTTGGAAAAAGTTTCATTTGATTTGGAAAAGGTTTCATTTGGTTTGGAAAAGGTTTCATTTGGTTTGGAAAAGGTTTCATTTGATATGGAAAAGGTTTCATTTGGTTTGGAAAAGGTTTCATTTGGTTTGGAAAAGGTTTCATTTGACTTGGAAAAGGTTTCATTTGACTTGGAAAAGGTTTCATTTGGCTTGGAAATGCTATATTTTGTAACTGGGATTATTTATTTACGCCAACATGGGATTATAACAAGAAAATCGAATGATAGTGTCAAATTGGCAAAAGATTGAACTATTTTTACTTGAAAAAGTCGCTTTGCCGTTCACACATGACTCTGGTCTCATGAAATAGTAATTATCAGATTCAGTATAAATAATCACCATTATTTGAAGTAAAAACTATGATAAGTTTGATAAATAGCAACACAGAAAATTGTCAAAAAATTGGAGAGGTCCATCTCAACAAAATTGGTCGCTATTTTATTGACATCTTGGGAACGTAATAAAACTGGAAACGTTATCTGGTTATAAGAACATGCTCAGAGGCGGGGAATCGTATAGAGGTATATCACTCTCATTAACATGAATAGTCCCCTATGAAATTTCAACTTTCTAGGGTGAGCACGAGAGAATTTAGGTCACTCAGCTGACTAGGAAATATCCCATCATTTAAATAATCTCTTAATGACCCATAGAGTTTCCCTATCAAATTCCGACTTCCTAGGGTGAACATTCAGCTCAATCAGTTTGCCAAATAAATGCCGAGCCGAAATCAAGTGACAGCTCTGAAAACAAGTCCAGCCATGAAACATTTCATGTTCACATGTATCAAATGTTTTGATAGAGTTTGAGACATTTTTTGGTCGTCTATCTGCGAACAATCATAATTTATTATTCATGAATTTTCCTTATAGGTATTTGATATTCGTTTCAGTTTCTAAACCAGAGAGTTTCCTTATCCTTATTCTTATTCTTCCTTGGGTAAACAGGAGAGAATTTAGCTCTCTCATTTGACTAGGAAAGATCCAAGCCCACACATCTACATTGGAACCAGACTATGTTGAGTAGTATTAATTGAGCCAAGACGGTTTGATTGAAGCGTGAAATATAAAGGCAAATATTAAAAGCTATTATCATGCAGTTTTATTGTGTTGTTAAATTACTGATTCTTGAACATTCAATCCTTGTAATTTTAATCAAGTTATTTTAATTTCTAGGAGAAATTTGAAGACAGTATTATTGCAAATGATTTATTTTTGACGAAAATTCGATGAACATCGTAATAAAGTTTACGTTTTCTGTTCCGAATATGGAATATTCAGGAGATGAAATGGAAATGCGAAAAATTTGGAAATCCCTCTCTTCTCTTTTCCGGGGATTAGTGAGTTGGTGAAACGAAGAGATTACTGAGAGTGCGTTTCTGAAATCGAAAACGAATGTGGCGAAGATTAGCCAACAGATGATGACGGAGGGATGAGGAAGTGGTTGTGAGAGAGAAAGAGAGAGAGAGAGAGAGAGAGAGAGACCGGAGAATAAGAAGGACAGAGAGGGAATAAGGTTTGGGAAGGCCTTTATAATTCCCAGGAACCAGGGGTATTAATTTCCGCACCCCCTCACCAACCACCCCCCAAACCACCCTCTCAATCTCCCATCCGAATTCCCCCACCCCTATTCCCCGTCCCAAGTCCTCATCCCAAGTCGTCGTCGCAAGCCCCAACCAAAGCCCTCCGCTACTTCTCCACCACCGGCCGAATATTAACAGGAACGGACCCTTGGGGGAAGCAAATATTATTTCCTTTTCCCACCGGTAGTTAAATTTTAAATTAATGAAAACGGATCGTGGGAGGATCCCGGCAGAGTGGCACGAAAGGTCAAACTACTCAATGTAAATATATTGGTAAGTGAATCTTCCAATTAGGAATGCATGAATGAAAGATGGGGTATCTTCTATCCGGGAATAATGATGATGAAAACCCTATGAGCGACATACATTAGTGAATCAACCAAGCCTCAATAAATGAGTAGGTAGTTGATCGACGAGAGCAGGGTGAAGACAATTTTTGTCGAACAATTTGACGTTCGAGGCACTAGATTGCCAACCTTAGAGAACAGGGAAGGACTGAAAATTCAGGGATTTTGGTGAAATAAGGTGAATCAGGCTACGAGTTGTCATCAATAATTTGTAAACCAACTCGTGCAAAGGTATGCCGAGTTTATAGGCTACAAACGAATGAATTTGTTCGAACCCTCTCTAGACTATTTTGTACAGAATGTACGTAAGAGGCCCAATCAAAGACGTAAATAATAACTTGGGTGGACCAGAGTCTTGTACAACAATTTAATTGTACAAATGCTAAATAACTCTTTTGTCCCCATTGATCTTCCGACCTCAGAGAGTTCGAGTTGCTATCCCCCGATTTACACAGAAAAATATAGCTGCTAATATACAGATCACCCCAAGATCAACCAACTCCGTGTGTCTTCCCATGTGAACCCCACACAAATTATAGTCTTCAGATATAGGCTGAGTGGTGCGGTGGAACGAAGCAATGCAAGCATTTCTACAGGTTTAAGAAAAGGTAATTGGTAGCGCACCAGATCTTCAGTTCATTTATGGCATCCTGCAAGGACTCACAACCAGCACTCGAGCTCTCGTGATTAAACATCTTAAAGTAGTCCGCGAAAAGTAGGCAAAGAATATTTGGATAAAATATCTTGACGACGCTGTTAATCGTCAGTAAAAAGTACAACTTCCCATACCTGGGGCTACTCTGGGGTATACCGGATAGAGCAGTGCAAGGAGAAAATGTAGAACACTCTCGATACGTGCCACCCAGTGAGATAACTAGTCCCCCAGTTAAGAAATGAGCCACAGTATCCCAAAGAACACGAGAATTTAGAGATTAAATTTAGGATTTAGGTACCAATACTTCACTAGTAGACAATAGTTGTTAATAAACTCGATTTCGCAACGTTAGAATAAATTCCATTCGAACTACGAGTATATCAACTGATAATTCCAATACTGGCATTATATCAGCTGATATTTATAAGGCAATTTTTATGTATTCCAGTGTCACCATCTAGCGATCTTCGATGGAATTTAGAGCTTGATGGTCTATTGAATAGATCCGCTAGCAGCCCGTGATTTCTCTACCTTCTCGCGCTTAGAAATTCAAAAGTTTTTTTTTTCTCGATGTTCAAGCACTTAGGGAAAGCGAACTATTCAACGTTAAGCGTTGAGGGTGGTTTTAATCGATTCTTTGGGATTAAATTTATCCTTTACAAGCAAAAAATTATTACTATTGCTCAAAAAGTTTTCGAGAGCTCGATTTTTTAATTTTTAGCCCTTAAATACAACCCTTTAGGGTTAATAAAAATTGATGCCGAGCTTCTAGGATCGTCTAGACCCCAAATGTGATTTTTAACACAAGTTTCATATAGTTTGGTCTAGTATTTTCGGAGAAAAGCCGTCGACGGCGGACGGATTTTTTAAAATTCGATTTTTGGATTCTACGCATTATGAAACGTGAACCGAAAAATTTCTTTTTCTTAGTCGATTACAAAGGTTCATTATTGAAAATAATAAACCAAAAGGTGGTGATGATATAATTTTTCGAATGCCCTTGCGAAATTGGACGATATTCAGTCAGTCTCAAACCTTTAATCACCAAAACCTGAAACTCAAGGAGGATCGTCGTGGTAGATCGAAACTTCACCAGGAACCCTCGTTGTTAGGTCGACGAAGAAACAGCAGAAAGTTGAAAGACCATATTCTGGCAACAATTTGGCAAAGACCTTCGAGCTACTGGCATACGACGTGCTGTTGTTCAAACTGGACAAGGCTGGTGTTCGGGGTTCAGCTCTGGACTGGTTTCACACCTATCTGGAAGATCATAGTCAACGGTAATGATGGGCCTTACTATTCAGGAGGTAAAGAAGGTCTGCCTACGATCTGTTCCACATGGAAGCATTCTGGGTCCTCTTTTATTACTGATACTGGAGAGTGATCTTAGTAGTTCTTTTGATGATCCAACCACTACTATTATTAATTTTGATGGCGACACAAACTTCGTGGACTAAGGGGAGTGTATGGGTGAATACACAGCTCTGGTACAGGACAAGTTTCTTGAATTGAAATCATGAATGCGTTATAATAAACTTGTTCGCTCATTAAGTGACCCGTGAAAAGTCGGAAGGTCTCTTATTTAATCTCATTAATTTTCACTTAGTTGGTAGGGTCATCATCGTCTTTGGGATCAACTGTTATGACGTGCAGAGGGACTTTTCTGCAAAAAAGGCTATTCAAAACAGAAATAATAAAACATTGTGTAATGATTTGCAATGATTTTTACTAATCTAATTTTGGTCCATTCCCATCGGGCCATCACTATGACTCCAAAGTTTGCAGTTGAAACACGCGTCGTTCCAACGTTCTGAGCGATTGTGTATGTTTACATGGCTAGACTTGAATGTAATTGGTGAGTAATGGAAGGGTGTAAGGGGGGGGATTGTCGGTGACGATAAGCGAAAACTAGTTAAGCGGAACTCTGCGGCAGCTTTGGACTCAAACAGCTCGAGTAATTGGAGAAGCGAGATCGCGGGCTGCGGCTCAGGCTTGGAGTAGACGAACCGGAAAAGTGGCCTCAGAGCAAACGAACCGCAACATCCTCCGACAGATCTCTTATTTACATTAGGGGCAGGCGCCTTAGTGACTTACACAAAACGCCAATAACCAAATATTTTGTTGCTTATAATAAAGTGCCAGTTGAAAGTAATAGGGGCGGAATAACGTTTGCTGAAAATTCAAGTGTGAGAGAACGTGTATACTATTCAAAAACTGCGGACACGTCTGGTATATTATTATTATTATTATATATATATATATATATATATATATATATATATATATAAATTAAATTTAATAGAAATTTCACAAATAGAAAGAGAAAAGAAAGTTGTGATATTTCGATTTAAATCTTTTTCAAAGTTAGAAGAATAAGTAACATTATTACTACCAACGACAGATTATTACAACAATCTGAATGGGCTCATAGATGGGTATTGGGATCCATGCAGCCTCCTGGCCTCAACCTAAATGATTGACTCGTACAAGACTATTAGTATCGAAGCCATACATATTTACATGGTTACTTGCTTCCATGATACTATCCCAGGTCCCTAAATTCAAAAAAACCATTACTTATTCTTCTAACTTTGAAAAAGATTTAAATCGAAATATCAGAACGTTCTTTTCTCTTTCTATTTGTGAAATTTCTATTAAATTTAATTTATATAATACATAGTTCAGTAGAACAATAACCAATACAGTGTATATATATATATATATATATATATATATATATATATATATATATATATAATAATAACGGAACAAAACAAAACAAAAAATGAAACGTAAAGGAACTTCACAAACTAAATTTTTTATATTTCGGCTAATTTGCCTTTTTCAAATATAGAACTAACAATGAATTAGGTAGGTGTTGCTAAAATTTACGTTGTCACGAATAACTGGAGCCATGGAGTTGTGTGGGGATGTATTGCACAGGATGGAATTTTCAATTATCTTCTAATATTGAGTCCTGGTGGCTCATAAGCTCTCAAGACATTAACGTGAGCCTTCTCGGACTGGTGCAATTTCCTCTTGTTCTCACCAGGCTTCATCTTTCGGAGGACCTTTATCCCGAAGCAGTCGTTGAATGGAGCGCCATGTGTGATTGCATGACGACTCACTGGGAAAAAGGCAAATTTGCCGAAATATAAAAAATTAGTTTGTGAAGTTCCTTTACGTTTCATTTTTTGTTTCCGAAATTCGCTTCAGTAAACTATGAAATTGTAAATCGAAGACTGTATCTGATATTCAAAAATTTGCTGTACAAGAAAATATTTTCGACAGGATAATGGAATGAAGATGTTTGAAATGGAGAAATTTCTGGGCAATCGCAAGGTAAAGATCTTTGCTCAATATTACTAGCGGAAAACATTATTGAAAACAAGGTATTGTTTTACTTCATCAACCATGTATGTAAGATAGAAAACATCGTTATGAAAGTGTTAATCAAGAATCCATAATGAACTTATCTATGAATCGAAAGTATAGTTGAGAAGTCGAAGTAATACTGTACTGACACTAAGTTTGTGTAAATAAAAGTAAGGTTAAAAAACATAAAATATGTGTATTTTCTGGATGGTGGGCCAGGGATCAATATAGTTCACAGCGAACAAATTTATCAAAATTGTTAATTGGCTAAGGTAAGTTGAGCTGTGATTAAAGATATGAATAAGAACAGTACCTTGTTTATTATTGAAATACTCCTGAAATAGTAGAAAAAAAAAAAAAAACAGGAAAATCTCTGGAGGAAATGGTCTGGCAGATGTTTTTAGTGATTATACCCAGCCGTCATGAGTATCGGGTTTGATAAATAGGCGAGTTGTAAGAGGCTGCAGAGAGGAGCAATTGGATGGGTCTGACTCCGAGGGGAGAGGAGCAACTTGTTTGACAGGAAATGAGAAGCGAGGTTCCACCTCTGACGGGTCCTCGTTCTACTCGATCAACCTTTCACTGCCCCTTTTGCCACGGTTTCCAATTAATTGGTCTCTTCCCTCTTCATCCCGAGAGTGGACACAGGTTCAACTGAGCATAATGGTGACTTTTGAGGTACAACTGATTGTACAACCGCATTGGATTCATCAATGAAAGAGTTTAGCGCCAAGGCGTCACTTTTATCGAGAAAATGAACGGGAAAACGTGGCGAATTACTAATCATGTATATTAATTTCAGCATTTGGTGGCTTATGTACAAAGACTTGGTCAATTCTGATCACTTGGCTTACTCCTACTTCTATTAGTTATACCTTTTTTTGCCAATAACCTGTTTATAATTGTAGGTAGTTCAACTAACTTAAGAGAAATTAGTGTTCTTAGCAGAACTTGACCGTACCGTACGACAAGTTATGAGCTCGAGGCGTCCAAACAACGACTAACTGCTCTGTAGTCTTTACCCAATTTTCTATCTCGGCAGTTCCACTACATACCAATACTCTCACCACAGTGCGGCATGCAAACTGGATTGGAGGTGAAAATCACAATGCATTTGCTCGGGTTCATTCTCGAGGCTTCTCCACAGCGTTTATAGCAATCGTGCACATCCAAGGTCGAAGTGAAAATTTCGTGGGAGGAAAAAGGGATCGACACCAACCAGTTGCTTCAACCAACTTTTAGCTCTGCATTTTTAAAGGTTTAACATCCAAAGAGGTTCACTGGTTTTTTGAATGAACGATCTCTCGCCGAGCCGTAATACCGAATTGTCTTTCGGTTGTCTGTGATTTATGCATAATTCGCACTGGAGCCTTGGAATCATTAAGCCTGTATTAAACAGACTGTAGGAACTTATCTCGTGGAGGATTTTGGGCTGTTAAGTATCCATGAAGCATTATTTCTGCTTAGGATGATTCCAAACGTCTGATCCTTCAAAAGGGTCCCTGTCCAATCCTACAGTTATACAGGCCTCGTGGCTTCAGATGTATTAAATGTTTTTAATTTCCGTGCCACAATATTTACGATCTGGCAGTCCAACCTTTATTTTTCAGTTCAAAATAATATCTTCTTAGTTAGTTCTTTTCTTTATATAAAATTGCGACGGTACATGCGGCATTTAGGTAGGAACAGCAATGGTACTCTTTCCGGCTACAAATATTAGTGTTATGGACACTAATTCCAGTGGTAAAAGAGCTATGATACAATTACTGGTTATTGATGTTAGGAAGGAAGGGGTGTGATTCCCGGCAATTTAATTAGGAGAGCAACTGTTATGTCCGACTTTTAGGCTAGAGGGCTATGGAGGAGGCTACCACCTAATTAGGACTTTATAAGTTCTGACGATCCCACTTAAATTTGATGTTGCAACCGGAATCAGACTCAAATTCTCATCAAACTCAACCACAACATTTAGTATATTCACTTTGCGTTATGAAACATTGTTCATGTAAGGAGAAAGTCGTGAAATGTATACCTCTTTAGATAAAATTAAAAGGGGTCGAAAAAAGTGTGGTTCCTTTTAAACCTTGTCTCTTCATCTTACGTAGATTGGATATTTTATAACAATGTTTTGCCTCCATTCTGGAAGTACATTGATATTTCATGTTCAACATAGCCTGCCCGGGGAGGTATGAAAAGCGCATAAAATTTATAGGAGGGTTTGCGTTTCACAATCCATCCTCGCGAAATACTTTAGTACGCCCCACGTTAAAATGGAGGCGAGAACAAGCGCTTGGCGTGGTGAAGAGATACTTCGGTGGTAAACTTCCTTAATGAAGGAGGGGAGAAAGTCTATGATACTCATGTGACGCAGCTTCTTTTGGATTTATGACAGAACGTGCCCTACGATACGAGAATATGCTGCTACTGATTAAGAATCCATAATCTTCAAAAATACTATATAGGTACACTACTCTACTACATATATACACAATGAACATCGAGCTTGGAAATTGTCTGTACCCATTTCACTACGATTAATTTCTGAGAGATATCTGTGATGGATTGATAGTCAAAACCTATTCATCAATATTAACATGATTATTATATATATATTAACATGATTGAAATCAGCCTCTTTCTTGAATTCGTTAACATTTTTAATGTCCGTGGTATAATCGTAGATCTAATCAACGATAAACATTTTCGGACATTGATTAACCCTTATCAGCACGCGGGGCGGTATAAGTATCGCACTCTGAACAATTTTAATAACGCACCACAACAATTTATAATGATTAGTGATAATTAGATGAGCTTAAACAAAGATGATCATAAACTTAGTACTAAAACTTAGCATCTAACAAAAGCTATAGAGAACAAACGAAGGAGGAAATACAATTTTAGGATTTAACAGAATTTAATGTTTTTACACCCCTAATTTTGTAAAACGAGGGCCATTTTTTATTTAAAATGAATGTTTATTCACAAATATTATTTTTCTGAGTACTGTGTTGTTCATCAACTCATTAGGTTAAAATTTCTTTCAAGTCTACTAAATGGATATTTAAGCCATGATTAAGAGCCACTTTTCTTTAAGTTTAATGGATATGTTTTCGTAGGAGGTCAAACCTGAATTCGCGTCGAAATTAAAACCAAACGATCTTTATTACACCTCCAGCCATATTTTAATAGCCACGGTACATATAAACATTGAAGCCATACTCGTTGATGCACAGACTAAACGTTTGCGCAAGAACGAACGAGTATCTAAACTTTATGCAAATAAATCATTGGTACATGGATGTGTCATTTGTGTTTCGTGAATGATTCGTTTGTTTGTTACTGTCACTGAAAATGAACCTTATTTTTTTACACTATCTTATTACTACCTGGTTGCAATATAATTACCTCGTTTCTTGCTATTAGCCCTTATTAACATGGAACATGGAACAGTGCGTTACGTGTGCTCTGAATTTCTCTTCAATTTTCTGACAATTATAGCTTACAACCAAACCGTTGCTACTGAACTGTATTTTAGGAATTTATCATCGTACGAAAATCGTTCGCCAGTTTTTGGAAAGCTCTCGATTTACCTAACCGTATTATGTTAACCACTGCGCAGTGCGTGGCCAACAATCTGAGGTACGAGCGTGGTTGTCCAAATATTGTTAACATTCAGGTGATCCTTCTCAGTTAATCAGCTGGGTGACCTAAATTCTCTCCTGTTCTCCCAAGGAACATGTTCCATGTTCTATCAAGATTTAGTGCTCAGAACTAAATTTCTTTCTGTTTATCGGTGGTTGCGTCACATTTTAGTACGGAAAATGCTTTTGCCTTGAGCTAACTGCCCGAAAACGTTACGCGAGCTGGGTGACGGAAGTGTCACGAAATTTTCTTATGATTTTCTCGTACAACCAAGCCGTATGCAGACACATTAAATACCTACCTAATGATTCGTTTAATATTAGAGAGTTTTTGTTCTTCCCGTAATTTTCTACCCGTGTACGCGAAAAGACTGAAATACCAACTGCGCATGCGCGAATCTTTACGTCAACGTGTAGAACTACGCGTGTACGGGAAAAAGGCTACACGTGCGTGGGAAAATGCATTCGTTGGGATCTCAGCCTACGGGTAATCATCATAGCCTGACACAAAGGTAGCTACAGTTGCCGGTAACCACAGTGTGACCAAGGTAACCGCAGTTACGCAGTTACCAGCAAAAGTAACCATAGTGTGATTCGGTCAACAAAGTCGAGAGGTTATAGTGAAGTGCTCCGCTACTAAATTCAGCCATTTAAGGTAAGCAATTTTTAAATTAGAATAGGAAAAGAAAATGAAAGGAATTCTTAAATAAGAATAGATTGTACGAAAAAAATACGAAACAGCTTCTGAAACACTTATAGGGACGTTAGTGTGACGTTAGCGTTTGGTTTTTCACGTATACGTGTAGAAACACGTGTAAAAATCACGTGAAGAGCTAGCATCTCCAGCTGCTTGCTCTAGACGCTGCTCTACGCGTTAACGGGAGAAAATCTTACGGGAAGAACAAAAACTCTCTAATATAGACAGGTGTTCTACGTAGAAGAGCTATACAATACAGAAATAGCAAACATCTGCGTAATAGTATTCAGCGTTTTTTTTTTTTTTTTTAATTTTATTTTATTTTTGAAGTTATACTTCTTTGCGCCCGTTAGACACTTTGGGATGGGATGTTGGTCGAGAAACCGCGTCACGCTGAATTTTAAGAACTATCGGATTTAAGAACAAATTTTTAAGAACTATCGATTAATCGAGGAGGAGGAGGAGGAGGAGGGAGGAGGAGGAGGGAGGAGGAGGAGGAGGAGGAGGAGGAGGAGGAGGAGGAGGAGGGAGGAGGAGGGAGGAGGGAGGCGGAGGAGGAGGAGTGAGGGAGGAGGAGGAGGAGGAGGAGGAGGAGGAGGAGTTAGACCCTTTGGGATGGGATGTTGGTCGAGAAACCGCGTCACGCTGAAAAGTAAGAAAAGTAAGAAAAGTAAGAACAAATTTTTAAGAACTATCGATTAATCGAGGAGGAGGAGGAGGAGGAGGGAGGAGGAGGAGGGAGGAGGAGGAGGAGGAGGAGGAGGAGGAGGTGGAGGGAGGAGGAGGAGGAGGGAGGCGGAGGAGGAGGAGTGAGGGAGGAGGAGGAGGAGGAGGAGGAGGAGTTAGACCCTTTGGGATGGGATGTTGGTCGAGAAACCGCGTCACGCTGAAAAGTAAGAAAAGTAAGAAAAGTAAGAACAAATTTTTAAGAACTATCGATTCATAATATATAAATTATAATTAATAAATTATAATAAATTTATAGATTATTATTATAAATTTATAAATATTATAATTATAAATTTATTATAAATTATTATAAATTTATAAATTTATAATTATTATAAATTATAAATTTATAATTTTTAAGAACAAATTTTTAAGAACAAATTTTTAAGAACTATCGATTCATAATATATAAATTATAATTAATAAATTATAATAAATTTATAGATTATTATTATAAATTTATAAATATTATAATTATAAATTTATTATAAATTATTATAAATTTATAAATTTATAATTATTATAAATTTATAAATTTATAATTATTATAAATTATAAATTTATAATTTATAAATTATTATTCATAATTTATTTATTAATTATAAATTATGGCCACAGAAGTATAACTTCCACCGTGTGGTCCGACGCACACCGATTTTTTTTTAAATCAAGGCTCGAAGGAAATCATATGCATTAAACAGTTGGTATAACAACAGTAATTTGTGTCAGATATGCGTAAATGGTAGGGGAGAAGATTTTGGCGCAATTGCATAAGGACTGCGTTCCGACCACCACCGTTTTCCCAAGCCCCAGACACCACCGTTACTAAGATACCTGCATGATTCAGCCACTCTTTATTAGGGACAAATTCATTTCGTAAAAGGACGAAATCAATTTGAAAATGCTATGAATGATCAGTAAACAATATTATTGTGCCGCTTGTAAGCCTTGTTTAGTTGGAACTTGGTTGAGGTGGTAATCTTTATTGTAGTTGTACCGCTTGGTGGCAGGTTAATTAGTTTGGCTACATAATAACTATTAGAAAACAAAATAAAATATTGCCGAATTAGCGGGAAGAAAGCATATTCCACGTTGCAGCATTTTAGCCGAAGATTCAAAGCGGAAAGCGACGAGGGTCAAGGGGCCGAGTTTTGTCACATTATTACATCATTTCGTTACGGGATAATTAGATTGACACCGATCCATAAGACATATCCGTGATGCTAAAACCTCTTTAGAATTTTGTTAGAATCTAGGCGCTGGCTAACGAATATTTCGTTTTGAGGCCCACAGACAGGGTTAGTGTGGGCGAATACTTCGTCTGGAGTCCTCAAAGAGTTTAATGTCGTCTAAACTCATTACAATAAACTTTGATTGTCTTTATACGAGGAGTAGGAGGAATACCTCTTCCCGAATTTATGGTCAATAATCTGAATATTAGCAACGGAAATTATTAATCCTAGTATAGAGTGAAAATACAATTTTTGTAATAAAACTCACTTCTGGACACCTTTAAATCATTCATGAGGTTTAACAAGTAGGAAGTTATGGATAGTTCATGCAAGGTGAAGGTTTTTTATAGCAATAATTGTGCCAAGGTCACGTAAAATTCCATTGTAATAATTTAATGTACGAGTATACCTTGAGCTCGAGAGTACACATCGTTCTTAATGTTGATTTACGGGGACGTGGTGGTGGAATGAATTCTCTTCGGAATTCCTCGTCTTCCGGAGAATTCCTCGAGGAAGTTCGAAGGAAGATTGTTCGTAGGGGGGAACATAGCCGTAGTAACCTGCGGTTAAAAGTGTTGCAGGCACGCACGGAAGGTGGAAAGCACATCTACTTCCCTCGTTACTGCATTAATAATATGAGAGTTTAAGAGTAGAGACAGCGATGGGAACGCTAATGGGAGATCGTTGAAGGTAAACATTAGCTAATATAGGGGCGGCAACGCTCGAGGTGCGGAGGCGGTGGTCGCAGATTAACGCTCACTTAGCTGAGCTCTACGGCACACCACCTTTGTCCCCTTCTAGCGTGTGTAAAAAGAATCACCAAACAATTTATTAGAATATTCTCCTCTTACAACAAAATTGCTATCCCCTCAAAAAGACAATCTACGAACCAAAGATTCCAATCCACAAAATTCATGATGTTGGCCAAGCAAATAGTCGGATCACCATCTCCTAGTACTGTGTATTCATAATCTTACTTGGTATTTTCGAATGCGTTCGTGAGTGAGACGATTCTTCAACGGTTTGGCCGATTTTCACCAATATCACGACTAGTAAATGTGGTGGTTGGTTCACACATCTAGACGAAACTGAAAGTATATTATTAATGTTGAATAATGATATGTTTCATTCATAAATTAAAAGGGGACGTTGACCCTTCAATGTTATTCCGGAAGAGTGCAGCGAATACAGCCTTTTTTAAAGTTTGGTAATAATATGAATTGTCCAAATGAAGAAGCATTGAAAACACTTTTCAATCTCACAGGCTGGAGCCGACCTACCAAATAAGTTAAGATCCAATGGAGGAACGGGCTAAATACTCCCAGCGACTCGAGAAGTGCGAGGACGTAGGATGGGGTTACTTCAGACCACGTTTTCAGGTTTTTTTGAGATTTCTCTGTCGGTATCTCTTCAATCAAGTTGGCCTTTCAATATGTCACACCTGATCTATTCACCGTCATATTCCCATTCCAAAATTAAACTTTAGAGCATTAGAAACTCATGAAAAACAAAGATGAAAGTTTTATAGTCATTACCCCGCGTGGGGGCAACTTCGGACCACTCTCGTTTTTTCACTCAAATAATCAAGAAATGAAACCCTGGCTCTATATTACCCCCGTATTTTGCTACCAGATGGGTTCTCTCACCTATTACGACAAACATATTTCATTTTTAAACATTTTTTCCGTACAAAACAAAACTAGAAATGAGCTTCCTTCAGAGCTGCCTCCAAAGTTTCTTGGGTATAATGTCTATAGGGACGGCCCACGACTGTCTTTCGGTACTTTCGTGGCATGCTTGTAACACTTGGAAAACATTGAAACATGAGTAAGCTCAATCAAAATGAGAAAAACACGTAAAAATGCTCTACAACACAAAAATCGGGTGGTCGGAAGCTGCACCATAAAGTGGCGGCTTTTAGTTTTTCGTTGCTGGAAAATTAACTGACAGCTAAATAAAACATCTGATTTGTTAGTTAAATTCCTCATATAATTTTGAAGAAGTATGTGAACTAACCTTTTCGGAAAATCAAGCGGACATATGTAGCTGCAGGCACACTATTAACACAACATGAAAATGTGTCGAAATAGCTGATAACAAAAAAGTATCTTCAGGTTTCATGTTGGTTTGAGTAACGCGCTACCTATTGGGACCTTAATGAACTTTCTAATTTCATTTCTATGGCCGGTAGAGGGCTCTGCGCCTGCATTCCTACGCTGGTCGGAAGTTGTACCACCTGGTAGGAAGTAACCCCATGTTACGGGATGTGTTCTTGTGAGACGTGGTCGAATGATTGGCAAGATTGGTTGAGACCACTTCCACCTTGGAGCCCTCGTAACGATTAGCGTGGATAAATTCGGTCATATCGTGAAATACTGGTAAGTATCACATGTGATGATTAAACACTCTTCGAAAACTCAATTTTTCAAAATTGCGCAAGTTTGAATTTGAAGCATATATTTAGTGTACGTTCCTGTACTCGAGAATCCAGTTATGGGTTCATTTCCATTAAACTTCAAGTAAATTCTGAATCCTGCAACAATCAATGAAGATGACTATATGGAAAATAAGTCACTACCATCTCGCAAGTTTCACCCATGCGCATGCACGCAAAAATGTAGCCGGTGCTCTTTAATTCTTCCTCCCATCTCCGGTAGACGAGGGCCCAATGAGGGTAGGCATGTAAAGTGGGGCTCCCTCTATCTGTGCAATATATTGGAACCCTGGAATCGTTTCATGATGCCCCAAAACGAACGTTTACCAAGAAAAGTTTAAAAAACTGGGTTATATAGAATTTTCATGCCTTCACACAAATTTAATTTGCCTTCAAGATTCGATAAATGAATACGTCTATTATTGAGCACTACTCTCGTTGGTTTGAATAAAAAGAAAATGAATCATTTATTAGTATGTATTTCACGAATAAGTGAAATATGGCCTTCGTATGATGTTCAGAATACCAGACCACTTCTTTTTTTTCTTTTATTTCAAGACATTCTCGACCCTCACCCAGAGAACGACCGTTAGAACGGACCTACGGAGAGGGACATTGATATTTACGGGGGTCGTAAATCAGTGAAAGCTCACTACCCCTCCCAACCTTCCCACCGTTATAAGACTGCTGGTATGGAAAGGAGCGGGGTAGTCATTCAGCCTCAAGCACGTCGTCTTACATTCCTCGCCATACATAAACAAGCCTTACCTCGAAAACAACGGCTTTGTTCCCAGTTCTAAACCTCCCGTTTCAATAAATTCGCTCCCGAAGCTTGGAAAACAATGATGCTCACTTTTCTCTTTACTTAACTATTAATGTTACCCAAAGACACAACTTTAATTGATATGGAAATATCATGCCTTATAAGGTCAAGCCTTTGAACCAAGGTGATGAGTCCTATATCTGAGCTGAGGAACATATATTATTTTCGGTTCATTTGTAACGGTTTATGGCATATTCATCTTCCTGTGTACTTCCGTGCTACTGGTTGTACTGATTTTTTTCCAAGTTGTTTCACCAGTTCTTCCACGAGATTTTCGATGATGACCCGGGGAAGTGCCCTTGACGTCCTTACGCCATTTATCATGATTGAATCAGCGGTACTCTGTGCGCTTGCGCGACCGTTTTTCTGTCTATATTTTCTTGCCGCAGCCATGACATCCACAATTTTGATTGGCTTTCAAGAAATTTTCAGGAATAGTGTGAGTTCACCCCTGAATGGTCCCCTATTAGCTTCATCATGATTGAATCATTGGTAAGCTCTACGCATGCGTGAACATAATTTTCTCGAAGTCACTTTGAAATCACGAAGAAGCTTCCGTGCCATGTCCTTGGCAGTTTTAATTTTAATTCGGATTCCATAGAATGCTAATCTTAAAATCTAAATCATGGAATATTAGGGAGATTAACCATTACCTACTAGCCAATAAGTATCATCAAATAGCGTCATATTTCACGAATTGGGGGGGGGGGGGGGCAGTGTCAGAATGAAGGCTGCACGTCAGTTGAATAATTTTCACGTGCTTCAATTAAAACCACATTCCAGCCCACAACAGTGGGACAGTGATCATGCATTTATCGAGATGCAAAACTGCAATAGTCTGCCTATGAATGTTAAAAATGTTTCCTCATTATACTTTTTCAAGCGGCTTAAACAATCTTTAAATGAATCTGAACTAAAACTTCTAATTATGAACTATCATACATAATAATGTGAATTACAGACTATTACTGAATAATGTAGTTTCTATCCATTTTAACTGCAAAGATATTAACATACCTAAGTATATAAATCAACTTTCTAACTGTCTAGACACGTTTCTAATTTAAATTTATTGCAATGTTGTATACCTACGACTTCTATGAAAATTAATAACTCCTCCCCCTAGCACGACAGTTTTCTCACTTGGGGAACTACCATTAGTAGCGTAGCATAGGTTACAATGAATTTGCATTGTTTCTTTCCTATAGTAGTGTAGTTTTTCTTTTGTACTTTTTTCATTTTGTTCATTTTTATGTTTTTCAATTAGTTACATACGTCCGCGTTATCAAAAGTAAGAAAGAAATACTGCTCAACCTACTTGACAGAACTTTTAACAAATTTTTGTGATAAACATTGCTATTTTAATTGGTCCGAAAACGGTAAAATCAACATTTTTGAAAAAGTTTTCCTCCCAAAACTTTTTGAGGTATTCTGAAATGGATCCAAAGTTTACCGCATTTTTCATAAGTTAAATACGATAAAATAGATATTAAATAAAATTCAAAAGTTATTCACAAAATTATGCTGAAAACTGTACTTGAATTCCAATTAACTTACCTAAAATATTTTATATAAACTGCAAAAAAGTTTAAAATCTCAATACATTTTCATTGCCTAATGTTTTATAAACGATTTTTGTTGCCATAAATTAGTTGTTAACAGTTTCATGGATTTAAATTTAACAATTTCTTTGCACTTACTCAAATGGCAAAACAATGTAACAAAATACATAATTACGAATGTATAATACGATAATTTACGAAAATTTGCTCATATGATCGTGCTGCATTACTGGAGCTTTTTTTTCGTCTTGGTTTGGCTTTGAGGCTTATTATAGTCGTTGAAATAGTTATTTATTGTTTCCCTATCACTCCGACTCCCACTCACGAAAATCTCGTGTAATAGAAACCTCTTGAGAGGCATCAAATAATGGGTCTTCAAAAGAGGACTTCACGCAAAAAAGGATCGCTTGGCGTAAAAAGCTATCAACGCCGTAAAGTACCCCCTTTTGAGGTGGTGCCTCGGGTTTTTTGTCCGACCCGTCCGTCCAGACTCGGGAAGTGGTTCCATGATATCCCTTTTCTTTTCCCCCGTCAACGGGGTACACCTATCAACGCTTTGAGATAGTAAAGCCTTCACAAAGTATTTTACTGGACGCTGTCTGAGCGTACAATGGCTGCTTGGCGAAAGGGAACACTCGTGAAACGGTGTTTTCTAGTTTGCGAGCTAGTTGATTGTTACAAACCCAATCCAACCAAATAACATGACGTCCTAAAGCTATAGTTCACTTTTATAAATTAGTTTTTCATTGATTATATACATTTAAGTCGGTGCCCCACGCCTCATCGGAGACCTCCGTTTGTACCACATAGAGCCTAACGTCTAGAAAGGCTAAAGTTCTAGAACATGGGACAGACTTCGGCCATCCGCTGGCTCTCAATACATGATTTGCTGGTTTTGTTCTCTTAAGGATGACTAGTTTGGAGCCCGTGATTTCATTCGTCTCTTGATGCCCCAGAGAATCTCACCATCAGATTTCAAGTTCCTAGGGTGAAAAGAACAGAATTTATCTGGAATTCATCTTTAAAATGTAGGCCGCAATTGCATTCGTGCCTTGATGTTCTAGAGAGGCTCTCTATCACATTTCAACTTCCTATGGCGAATAGATGAGAGTTCAGCTCACTCAGGTACTTGATCGCTTTTTTAAAAATAAAATTGTCGTACCGCTCTCGTGTAACGTTACCTAGCAGTTACGGCATGGTTCCTAAATTCGGTTGATGCTAAAAATATGGATTTGAAATAATGGGTTGATTTCGAACAGACTATAAATTGTGTCTCGCTGCCATTATACACCCAAATGTTTTCGTGGAATAATGCACTAATTGAACCAAATAAATACTGGTCTCATAGTTTTTAAGTAACTTCGATTTTCATGACCGTACATCTTGTTTTTAAATTCAAAATGCACGATGTTTTTGTGTTTGTTGTTGTTCGTGGGAGGCCTTATTTTATATTACTTGTTCCAAATCTACGTAAAATTTTATGAGGAAAACGACCCCTAACTCTAACTTTGGAGCGCATTAAAACATCCAAGATTAAACCGCCAAATATCATTTCTCGTGGTATACTATTGTCATATCTTACACATGAATTCAACGAATTTTCTCTGTGGAATCAATTAGTGATGTTTTACTGTTGGTACTCGAAACATTAACTTGAAAGGTCACCGAAGAATCGTACGGGAACATACATTTCTACATCAGTTTTCTCATCAGAGAGCTAAGATTCTGTTTTTTCTGTTTTTCCAAGTTGGTATAGCAAATTTAATTGATGATCATCACTGCGCGATTTAGCATGACAAATTATTCTAAATCACGTGTATAGGCACATCTGGCTATTGCATACCTCTATAAACTCGACATTTTTCATTTGGCGATCATTTTGCTTGTTGATGTGTTTTTGTAGATTCAAAATCCAAGAGAAGAGTCATTAGCCCTTGAAAAGTTGCGTAGATTTTGATTCGTAGATTTCTGTTTGAAAAGTTGGGTTCCCTATGCAGGTTTTGAAAAAAGCATATTTACGATATTTTGAAGTGATCATGAAAACGCAGTGATAAGTATATTTGTTTCTTTGTTAAATGCATATGTCGTTAACTTAGCTGTGGTTTACTATATAAATCCAAGTGTCGAGCTGAGTCAGACCTAAATATCTACTTTAACCGTCTGGCGATCGAGGCACCTGTAAAACGTATAAGAGTTGTAGGACTTGATTCGAACTTCCATACTATTCAAAACTTGCCTTGCTATGTATGAGAAGTGTTTTCAAGATAAGAGTTCATCCTAACATGTGGAAGTTGCCAGTCGTGGTGGGTTCGGTCAAAGTTGAGTCAGTACTAGGGAATGGTGCAGTGGCGGGGCCAGCATCGAATGTGCTATTCTTCCTGTACACCAGTGACTTACCGGAAGTTGATTCCAAACGAAAATTTGGTCATTACCCAATAAGTCCAGGCAGTGGATGATAGCAACAATGAATCAATATCAAAGCCTAATAAATCCCTCATCAAAATCAGTATTTGGACATCGGAATGGAGGATCAGATTAAATGGGGCCAAGTCAGTGCGCATTGACTTTACCGATCGGAAGAACAACTATATCCCAACTTTCCTCGATAATGTGGCAATTCCATATGCGAATGAAGCCAAATATCTGGGCATGACACAGCACATGCTAAGCTCAAGAGGAAGGAACATGTTAAATAAATAAGCATAAACTCGTTTTAAAATTCAAGAGAATTTACCTACTTGATTATCGGCCGGAGCCCGCCATGATTATAAGCTGGTATATGGTAATAAGCTGCTGAATTCATCCTCTTGCCAGTTAAATTCACAATAAATTATTTCTTGGAAAAATTCAATTGTGAAATGCCAATGAGTCATTGCACGCGCACCAACAGTTCGAGATACTCTGTAACTCTTCAAGATACTTACTCTTAATTACATAATCTTACTCCATTCACGACAAAAGTTTATCTCCTCAATACCTTTTGTGATTCACTGCTTTCAGAATCTCTGATCATCGGACCAAATAATTTTGCGTTACACCACCTCGTCTTTAACTCTCCAGTGAATGTGGGCTCCTAATTAAAGGGAGCAACATTAATTTCCCTCAAAGGGCATTATAAACCGGCGGACCGACTCCAACGAGCAAATATTCCCGTATTTGTCTTAGGATTGGCCCCAGTGTTGATACCAAGTTCCAGGTGGGTTGCCGAAAGCTGCTCCGAGCAACTGAGAACATCCATCCTGCGGTTCGGGTATCCGTAGGGGAAGGAAAGCAAACCTTTTCCACCGCCTTTCTCACATCAACGTTTTTAATCCTGAAAGCTTTTACCCGTTATGACCTCATCAGCCAAGTACCCCCGTCCGAGTTGTTAATTTGGCGTTAGTTCCAACGCCGCCGCTTTATTTTTCGGAAGTGCGAAGTTTTCATAGATTTTTTTTTCTTTTTCGTTCTCGTAATATGATGGAGGCAATAAAAAAATTAACTTAGTACGTTAGGAATATGATATTTGTTGTTATGACGAAAGCTATCCATCAAGTTTTGACGGAAAAAAGGTTATTTATAAAAGTACGCTTCCCTTGACAAAAGGGACCGAATACGATAAGCCTGTTAAAACATCAGAAATAATTAACCTAACAAGACCATATTGCAATATAATAACACAAGTAAGCAAAATATGTACATATATCCTTCCGTCCTCCTACCTAACTTTTCTTTAACGACTGGAAGAAAGATCATGGACCGAGGATCAAAAATCACGTATAGGGATCTTGTTGGGACTGAGTTATCTATTAAATAGTGGGATTGGAGGTCTGAAATGTTTTAGAAATCGCGAATTTTCAAAACTGGATGTTTATTTATTTTGTTGTCATTGATAGGTATCTCTTCATGAATCGAATGAGCTCATCCGGATCGCTGTACCTTCATCCGTATCGACGAGTCGAGTTTCGTTCACCCTACTCCTTTTGACCCTAGATTGCCTTTAAAATCCCTTCTAAAGTAAAGAAAATATCTTTTTAGAGACTCTTCGTAGAAAAAGAATCTATTGTTACGCCCCCAGAAAGTTTAAAATCAAAATTTTGGAAAATTGTCACCAATAACTAAATTTGTTATGAGGCATTCTGGACATAACCTGATGATTTACTCTTTTTCATATATTTACATCTATGCATCTATGTGTGTTCTTCGAGACAATAACTCTCTTTGAAATTGAGAGAAATATTCTGTTTTGCGCCAAAAATACAAGCTTTCAAAAAGAAAGGATGAGTTCGTTAGCCAGCATTTTTTGAGCACATTAAAATTATTTAAAAAAGCTAAAATCACTAAAAATGGCTAATAACGACTGAAATAATAGGAATGCACGTTCCTAAGCAGAACTTCAATAAAAATAAATTAAGTGAAAATGACCTAGATCATTAAAAATGTGCGATTCAATCCAAATGCGATATTTTCTCAAAAATCGGAAATAATGCTAAAAATCCTTTAAAAAAAAAAACCTTTTTTTTTATTTGATGGATATTTTTTAGAAAGATTTTTTTCGCAATAAAGCTGTCAGTTAAAAATTTCGTTGCACTCAGGGTGTTCGAATTTCAATTCTACGTAACATATCATAATACGGTATATTTGCAAAGATTCGTTCATACGATGATGCTGCAGGACTGGGAATGTTTTGTTTTCTCGCTATTGTATTCTGATTAAAAATGATTCAGGGACGAAAGGCGCAGTGAAAATGTTAATCCCATTTCAGATTCATATTTAGCAGCTCAAAAGCTATGTGATGGTGATTTAGGGGTCCATTGGAAACTGCAGTTGATCTTCGGAACTTTCCAAGTCTTTAAAAAATTGAAAATTCAGAAAGTTGGCGATAACGTCCGAATTTGGACGGCAACGGCAAAAACAGTTACGGTTTCTTGACTCAGTACCCAAAAATTCATGACAAAAATGTATTTCAGTAACTCACCTGGAAATTAATTTTTTTCCTTAATAACATGTGTTGTTAAATATATTAACGAATTAAACTTCAATTAATATCCCGTTAAAAAGCTATAAAATATCCCTTGGTTCCATTCTTCATAGTTCCAAACCCTTTTCATATTGTCCAATATTAATTAACGAAGGTATCAGGTTCGATTAAAGAACGGTTATTATTATTGTCGATTTGACAAAGACAAATGAATAAGGTATTGATTCGTTTTTCGTAATTTTTGGGGGTTCCCTTGAATCTGTTCAATTGTCTTCCGCAACGAAACATAATACTTTCTAAAATGCTTGAAAGACAAATTATTACAGTTGATAAAAGGATTGCGAATTCTCGGCTTGATTTTAATTTCAAAAGGGCCCTTTCTCATTCCAGTGAACATTTTTCACGTTCAAGTGGGAGCCGAGCGACATGGCGGAACGCAGCTGAAGTTTCCCTTACATTTCTTGGGTTCCTGTTATGATTTATGAGCCTCGGGGACCGCCATCCGGAAAATTCTTCTTCACTCCGTGAGGAATCAAGGGATAGACACGGAGATTTTCATTTTCCTCTCAGTATCGAGGAATGTGGGGACTACCTACAGCGATTTTTATAAATTTCGGTAATTAATTTACATTTTTAGTTTCCCTTTGTTCATAATTATGAATTCTTTGACAAGTATGGCTGGAGGTTAAACAATAAATATCCATTCGTTCGTGAAACTACTTTCAGTCAAGTTATTCTGAAATGTAAAAATAAAAATGTTATAGGTGTTTGGATGTCATTCAACTATTATTGGTGATACCATCGTTCAAAATTATGGCTGAAGGTGGTATAGGCACTCCACTGCTGAGATTGCGATCGTCCAACTCAGGTAATGAAGTTGAGAGTGATGGTAGTGCTATTACCGTTAAACTTCCGGCATTTTGACCACAAAAACCGAAAATATGGTTTTCTCAGATCGAAGCCCAATTTAAGCTCAAAATAACCCTTGTAGAGTCAACAGCACTTGATTATTTGGAAGCTCAACTTGATAACGCCTACGTATCAAACATCTAAGACTTGGCAGATTCTGATTTTGCTGATAAATATACGCACGCTAAAAACAGGCTTATTGCAATTTATCAAGAAAGTGATGAGTCAAACTCAGAAGCGGCTTAGAGCTGTGAGGACTAAAACCAAGCCAATTATCAAGAAAAATGAAATCTTTGGCTGGAACAACCGATTTTTCGGACAAAGCATTCAAAACACTTTGGCTCGAAAAACTTCCAGAGCATGTGCGCAGCGTGTTAGTGATCGCCGAAAGGAATCTTGAAAAATTGGCCGATGTGAAGTAAGAAATGATCCCATTAACTGATTTCAGTGCTTCACACTCTATAGCTCCGGAACAATCCAGCAATTCAAGTTTAGAAGCCTTGTCACGTGCTGTGAAGGAGCTTCAGCACCAGCTTTGCGAACTAAAATTAGGTCCCGCCGTTCAAGCAGATTAAGCATTTGATCAAGCCGTAACAGCAGCAAAAGACGACAGAGGTTTGATTCAAATGGAAAATTTTGTTATTTTCATTTTATGTTCGATAGAAAGTGTATACAAGAAAAGTGGAAGCCACCTGGTCAATGGAAAAGCAGGGAAACGAGAGTAGACAGCATCACCAGCTGCATTTGGTGCTGTCGACTACATAGGAAATGGCAGCTACAGGTTATTTATCAAAGATCGTAGGTCAGGAATTAGATTTTTAGTAGACAATGGTGCAGATGTTTCTGTCCTACCTGCGAAAAACAACATAAAAGGTGAACCCCTCAATTATAAAGTTTTTGCTACAAATGGAACTGCAATTCCCACTTTTGGAATAAAATAAATGGATTTAAATTTTGGACTTAAACAAAAATTTAAATGGTCATTTAAAATTGCAAAAACAATTAAAGGAATTTTAGGAGCAGATTTTCTTCACAATTTTGATTTACTTATTGACATTGCGAAAAGAAGACTAATTGATAACAAGACTAAATTAAGTATTCCGTCCTCAATCACTGAAATTTCAGATGCAGACAACCTTAGCACTATTCAAAACACCATTAATATTGCCAAATCGCTCAAAAGATTTCCGAATTTGAATGAGCCAACACTAGTGCCTAGTGGTGTATGCCATGATGTGAAACACTTTATCTTAACAACAGCTGGACCACCAGGTTTTGGAAATACCAGGAGATGAAATCCTGAACGGCTCAAACTGGCTAAGCAGGAATTCCAGTTTATGCTATAAAAAAAAAACAAAAAAAAACAAAAAAAAAAAAAAAAACCTGGACATGTTGTGGTGATTATCGTCGACTTAATGATCGCATAATATCCAATAGGTATCTTGGAGGTTGACGTATATTGACCAAATTCTCAAAGGAAAATCCTTATCTCAAAAATTGATTTACTTGCGGCATACCACCAAATTCCATTAGTAGAAAAAGACAAACGGTAATCAGCTATTATAACTCCTCTTGGCCTTAATTTGATGCCTTTTGGACTTAAAAATGCACCAGCGACGTTTCAACTATTTATAAATTCAGTATTATTTGGCCTAGACTTCTGTTATGCATACCTCGACGATAATCTTCATAGCTTCCAAGACATCGGATGAACATAAAAAACATCTCGAAATTATATTCAAAGGCTGGACAAATTTGGCATAAAAGTTAATGTAGCAAAATCTGAATTCGGAGTTATTGAAATTTTATTTTTAGGCCGTTTGATATCTGCTGAGGAAACTAAACCAGACCCCAAAAAAGTTGAGGTGATTCAAAATCTTTACTTTCTAAAATCTTATCTTTGATCAGGCTCTTCAAATGTTTACAGAAGATTTACTGAAAACGCAGCAGAGCGCCATGCGGTCTTGAACGAATAATTGAAAGGTGCAACAAAAAAAGACACTAGACTGATTAACTGGACAGATGAAGCATTGCGAAAATTTGAAATATGTAAAGAACTGATTGTAAATGCCGCAACATTAACATATGTCTAAGTGTTAAATACGAATTAGGATTGTTTTTGGATGCCTCTGGTTGTTCTATAGGAGCAGTACTGCAACAAAACGAAGAATTAGGGGATTGGTTTTTTATTCTAAGAAATTCAATCCTGCCCAAAAGAATTATAGCACATATGATCGAGAGCTTTTAAGTATATATATATATATATATATATATATATATATATATATATATATATATATATATATATATATATATATATATATATATATATAATTATTTGTTGGAAAAAAATTTAGACAGATATATAGAACGAAAGAATTGTTTCTGATATTTCGAAAAATCTTGTTCACAGAATAGAGAAGTAAATTTAACTTTCGTAGGTGGTCCCTGGTAGCTTGAATCGTAATCAATCATGGCGAGGAAGAATTGCTAATATTCCTGGAGGCATTAAATTCTCAGTTCTCCGTAACATTCACATGGTCATACAGCAGAACGGTGGCAACATTTCTCGATGTTGACATCACACTGACCAATGGAGAATTCGTCACAGGAGTACATGTGAAAAGTACGAACAAACAGCTGTATCTCCATTACACTAGCTGCCATCCCCCACATACCAAGCGGTCGATCCCTAGATCACTTTCCATCAGAGGCCACCGAATTTGCAACCAAAGAGAGAACCTGGAGGGATATTTGTCTGGTTTAAGAAACAAGTTGTTGGAGAGAGGTTATCCAGAAAACTTTGTGCGTCGTAGAATCGTCCCAGCCCAAATCAACTACCAACATAGTTCACGAGAATCAACGGACAGGCCTTCGCTGGTGACAACCTTCTTCTTCGGGGCTCAAAAAATCAATGGAATTCTTCGGGAACTCCAATCAGTTCTAACATCGAGCCCGCAGACAAGAGAAATTTTCCGTGAAACACCGCGAGTGGCCTACCGCCAAGGCAAGAATATAGGGAACATTTTGTCCCATCGCCATCCACAATCACAGCCCTCGCAGCCACTTCAAAACGGATTATTTCCATGTAGGCGTCCTAGGTGCAAGTTGTGCAATTTGGTTATTGATGAGCCTACTTTCACCTCGGCCAATACATCACATACCTACAGATGTAAAGGATATGCAGAATGCCAGTCGAAGAACTGTGTCTATCAGCTGATATGCAAGAAATGCGAAAATGGACCAGCTTTTTACGTAGGAAAAGCCACAACCCTGAATTTGCGTATGAACAATCACAGGGCCTCAGTTCATCAACCCAGAGCACTTCCAGTTAAAGTCCATGCACGATCTCATGATGCATCTTTTGATGAGTGCTTTGGAGTGAAAGTGTTGCGAAAAATGCCAGATGCGGCCAATGATCGTCTGTTGCAACAATCGGAAAGGGCTCACCGGTGGGTACTTGGAGCAAACCGACCACCTGGCCTCAATTTGAATGATTGAAAATGACGCCTACTACAATCACGGCCATGGGATTCATTGATTACGATTCAAGCTACCAGGGACCACCTACGAAAGTTAAATTTACTTCTCTATTCTGTGAACAAGATTTTTCGAAATATCAGAAACAATTCTTTCGTTCTATATATCTGTCTAAATTTTTTTCCAACAAATAATTATATATAGTTCAGTAGAACCATTATTAATGAATGTATATATATATATATATATATATATATATATATATATATATATATATATATATATCCCTATGAAATATTTCAAACCATTCACGGAGGGTAGAATATTTTCCATTTACACAAATCACAAACCATTCGTATTTGCATTCAAACAAAATAATGAAAAAGCTTCACATAAACAACTTGACATGAGACACGTTGCAGGCGATCAAAATCAAGTAGCTGATATCTTATCTCGAATGTCAGTAGGGAGTTGAAATCTCACACGATTACAGTCAAATTGCAACTTGAGGCACTTCTCAAATCAAACACGTCTCTCAAACAAAAACAATAAGTACCCAATTCTACCAGACCGACATTTTTGGTGTGACATTTCTTCCAAGAACATACGACTTTACATTCCATCGAAGTTCCGGTTTGCCATTTTTGAACAATACCGCTCATTATCACGTCCTGGAGTGAAATCAACATTAAAATAAATTTCTTCAGAAAGCGTTTGATTGAACATGAATGGACAAACGAAATCAAAAATGAAAGAGCTGAAGCCGATAAATATGGAACACTTAAGCAAGTTTACTCAATTCATCTTCAAATATCTGAAAAAATGCCAGCCATGTATTCGCAAGGGTTGATAGGTTGAAAGCTTCTTTAACCAACCCTTACAAAGGACCATTCGACATTTATCGAACCGAAAAATTCTTCACGCTCGAAATGAAAGGAACTCAAGTAAATATTTCGATTGATTTCAATCGAAATATTCATTCATATGTGTCTTTATTGAAATATATTTATTTCAATAAAGACACATATTTAAAAAAAATATTTCGATTGATCGCTTAAAGCAAGCTTACTTGTTTCCAGAAAAGATTGACGACGAACTGACCGACGGAAAACCGAAGACAGCGGAACAGAAGACAGAGAACACACAAATATTCCTCCACCACAGCCTACATCTCGGAAATCAAAAGACGAGATCAAGACGGACAGTGAAGTTTCGAAACGTTTACATGAAACGATGTGTATAACATTCACATCGCTGGAGGGGGAATAGCTGTGGGGACTACCTACAGATTTTTTATTGATTTTGGTAATTAATTTACATTTTTAGTTTCCACGTTCATAATTGTGAATTTTTTGAAAAGTATGACTGGTAGTCATGCTAGTTTCATAGTTACACAATAAATATTCATTCGTTTTTAAAACTTTTTGGAGTCAAGTTATTCTAAAATGTAAAAGTAAAAGTCGTATAGGTGTTTGGATGTCATTCACCTATGAGGAGCTTTTATTTATTTTCACTCACACCCAATACCGGTAAGTGTCGCGGTGTAGCGATTCTTAGTCTTCAAATTACAAAGATAATCAACACAATCAAGCTAACAAGATTAAAGTTATGCTTTTATACAGTTGAAAGCTTTTCCTGCCTTTCAAATGTATGATTGTATTCCTTCACATTGTCACTTCCTTAAACTACTAAGAGTATAAAAAAGTATGAAGTGAGAATCCGTAACTTGAGTGTGTAAAATCTCTTGAATAACACCGTCATTTCTATCAACGCTACTGGCACATGGGGTGGGTTTCACCCCTATTTCTCAAAAATGCGTTCGCGAAATTCCGTTACCGATTTTAATCTTGCATTTTAATTTTCAAACTCTTCAGAACCATAGGAATGAGAAATCTAACAAAAAAGCTGTTGAAATCGAAAAAATAATTACTTAACTCAAAAAACATGAACAGATTACGGCAAAATTATTATTTATATTCACAGTTTCACGGATTAAAGTAGGATTATTCAGAAAATAGAACCGTTGAGGAACTATAGGGTACCTAATCTAGAGAATTCGTACTGAAAATGGAAAAAATAATCACATGAAAAAATTGGGTAGCTTCTTTTCATTAGACCTACAAAATTAGCATCATATTCGAGAGCTTTGGCTTACGGGGACGAGAGAAAATGATGCATGATAGAATTTACCTTTAGGCGTGCGCTGAGTGAAGTATTGATTCGGGAACAACGAAACTTATGGGGCGGGGGGAGGGGGATCATCTGCACCCTAACCTGCACATTGCGTCAACATTTTTCCTCATGAAAATTGGTTGAAAATTGTGAAAATTAAGCTTGTTACAAAATTTTGCAGATACGCGACAGGCACACACAAACACACACAAAGACACGGAAAAATAGTTGTTCAGAATAGTCTAAAGCGTAAAATCCGTGAGAAAATTCAACCACTTGAAAAAAAAAAAAAAAAAAAAAAGTTAAAATTTTTCTATTCCTCAAAAGTGCAAACAATATAATAATAATGAATCTAATTTTATTGATCAATTATGGAATCGATAATATAGTAAACCGGAAAGAAGGCATTAAAAACAAGCTCAAAAAGTGCAAACAATGCTTTCGCTACTTATAGGTAGACTCAGAAGATAAATTTATGAGATAAAATAAGTACTTACCAATGCTTCACTATACATCTTCCCGGACAATAGTGCGTTAATTAACTCGATTTCGCAATGTTGGAATAAATTCCATTGGGACTATATCACCTAAAAATTCCATTGGAATTGTATCAGTTGATATTTACTAGGCAATTGTTTTTTTTTTAATTTTGGTTCCACTATCTAGCGATAGTTGATGAAATTTAGAGATTGATTGGCTAATCAATAGACTCGCTAGCAGCGCATGATTTCTGTATGGTCTCGTGCTTAGAAATCCGAGGGTGTTTTATTGAAGTTCTAGCCCTTAGGGAAAGCAAACCGTTGAACGCACAGCGTTGCGGATGGTTTTATTCAATTTTTTGGGGTTTTATATTCATTATCGTCATGCAAAAAATCATTTATGTTTCCGAAAATTTTCAAAATTTTATTTGAGAAAACATTTTTTTTTTTTTTTGGTCGATTACAAAGGTTCATTATTGAAAATATTAAACCGAAGTGGCTCTCAGTGATTTCGACTGAAAGCACGACCTACAATTCCAGTAACCTTTAACTAATGAAATAAAACATTTCGTCCCTTGGAATCATAAATATGATTTAATTTCACAATAAATTGCGGACAAACATACATACATTTTTGCATTTATCTGATTCGTAGTGATAAAGCTTTTGGTTTGATTTTATCCAGAAAAATGATTTGCTAATTCAGATAAACATTTTAGTTAAACAGTCAGTGTTCAGTTAAACATTTTCAGGCCGAATGTATAACATTCTTCGATCTTTTGGCTGTCGAGAAAGTATGAATAGCGTGAATTGTGTTTTTATCTGAAAAGTAGTTACACTTTTTTCCAAACAATGAATTCATCATCGGAATACTGATCAAAAGATTTACTCGGTCACAGCGAACGTGCAACGCACTAGGACAAACAAAAGGTAGTTTTATCGATTCCCCAGGAGGCACTTGAAGGGTGAAGGACCCTCATTTCAAACACGAGAGCCACCGGCTACCCGTTTACTTTGGAACATCCCACACTAGAACACCCCCGGTAGAACACTCGTAGAACACCCCTCTGGAACGCTTCGGGATACTCGATTCCGGTGATCCCATGTACAAATAGACCTGTGATATTTACCCCTCGCTAGCTTGTTTACCCGAAGCTCTCGGGGAAATGAGAGGAATGTCGGTGGAATCGCTTCCTATCCCGCCTCCTGTGTTTTGAGTTCCGGGGTCGGCTTGAGCTCAAATTCATCTACCTCATCCAACACCGAATACGAACTTACCTGACCAACAACACTCCAAGATAATGAGCTGATTTCAATGTTTTTAACTGATGAAATTTACAGCACATAAATGTATGTATGTACAAATGGATGTACATAGGTATGTAAACACTACCCTCGCGACTGGATTTATTGTTATCCCTCCGTGCTGTGGTCATCCTCGAGCTTATAATGGTCGGAGTCTGATTCCCGTCGTTATAATGGAAAATACCATGTTTTAGGGTCTCAAATCATTGATTGAAACTTACGGTTTCCTCTTGACCCCCCTTTTTTATTGCTTTTTTCGATTTTAGGTTAAATTTGGAACAGAAAATGCCTCCTTGAAATTTTCGTTTGGGGGCTTCTTTTCTAAGTTATTTCACTTTTGCGAAATACAGAAAATCGCCGATTCCTTTTAGACATTACCAACACGTTCTTACTATTTTTATCTTCAATTTTTGAGATGTTCACCACACTTTTGAAATCAGCATTAAACTATCTATCATCAGACCCCAGCGTCCATAGTCAACAATCACCATCAGGGGGATGACATTACACTTGAACCGCTTACGATTTAAAAAAAGTTTTCCAAATCGTCATTAAAAAAAAAAAAAAAAAAACCCTGAAACTGTTTAGTACACACAGAATCACTGTTCAGAATACAGTTTAAAAAATGTATCATGAGGAGACTTCTAGTCAGTCCTTCTCCTGCAAACTGTATTCAAGGGTCAAGAAAACAACAGCTTCTTGATACTTATTGTATGATCTTTATTATTAAAAGAACCTTACATTAGTCCAGAAGACGGCGTCTCATACGTTATTATAATAAATGAGTAATAGTACTGAACAGTTTGAGGTTTTTTTTTTTTTTTTTTTAACGACGATTTGAAAAACTATTTTTTAAATCGTAAGCGGTTTATGTGTAATGTCATGTCCCTGATGGTGATTGTTGACTATGGACGCTGGGGTCTGATGATAGATAGTTTAATGCTGATTTCAAAAGTGTGGTGAACATCTCAAAAATTGAAGATAAAAATAGTAAGAAAGTGCTGGTAATGTCTAAAAGGAATCGGCAATTTTCTGTATTTCGCAAAAATTGAAATAACTCAGAAACGAAGCCCCCAAAAGAAAATTTCAACAAGGCATTTTCTGTTCCAAATTTAACCAACAATCGAAAAAAGTAATAAAAAGGGGGGTCAAGAGGAAACCGTAAGTTTCAATCAACGATTTGAGACCCCAAAACATGGAAAAATAAAAATCGGACTTCCGCATCATGAAGCTGAGTTGAAATACTATGCTGTAATTACCAGGTGGGCCCGTCTAGATGGGACACCCTGTATCCCCTCAGGAAGGGCCCGCTTCTCATTCGGAAGGAAGACAGAAAGAGGAAAGGGAAGATTTCAGGGGGCAGTATCCATGTTGTAACAGAAAAAATAGATAATAATGAGAGTTTGTAGAAAATATTTTTATTGAGTTCCGAACGGATGTAAAAACTGTGAAGACCAAGAAAAAGCTCCATTCTTATCACAAGGCATCTCTGGAAATGATGACTGCGTTCACTGCTTTGATTTCAACGCCACTTCATTCTCAATCGCATATACGCGTCATGCACGTTTTGGATGTGGTCCCGCCTCACGCTCACTAAATTTAAATTAAAATGACGAAGTAGCAACAAAATTCATTTTATTCCTTATAATCCCTTCAAAAAACCATATCAGTGGTACATACCTTCTGATCAATCATCATGATGCCATTCATAAGTGGCTTAAAAATGTATTTGCTCTCATTCACGCATTTTAGGTGGTGAGAGGTGGAGGGAGGGAATTTGGTTATTGAATGCGTGAAGGTGATCTTGGACTAAGCAGTAAATGCTACAACTGGTAGTTGGCCCTAGCTACGTTTTTGATTCAAAGAGTGGGTCACCTCGTTTCCGTCACAACACTACGAGTTATTTACTCCGGCACGAAGAAAAAGTGATCCAATAATGAATAAATTAGATGCCTAGTAGTTCACCCAACGCTCCAATCGTTACTAGAGGTCTCCGGTGGTTCTATTGGGATCGTTTCCGTCACGCGGGATCGACTTCTAGATTGGTGGAGGCGAGCGTCGGGAAATGATTCCGACCTACCAGACAACTTACACTTGGGGTGGGGTTTTTTTTAGCGAACTATAACTTAGCTAATACTTTATTAATTGAATAAAATATTACTCTAGTGTTGCATTCTAGGCTAAAACTCTCATACGGTCTACTATGCAATCTTCTGTTTGAATCTACAGTCTTATTTTTCCTTTTAGTACGAACCAAATCAGTGTAACCATAATTTTTTACTACTACATAATTAAATTCATCAGCCATAAAAAAGGAGTAGTAGGTAGGCACTTCATGATCAAATAGAAGAAATGACAGGGAATAATATTGGGTTTACGAACATCAGTAACAACCGAACTCAGTAGGTATAATTTGTAGGTAACATTTCAATTTATGTGTCCACTAGTAGGTAGGTTCTTCCCAACGTTTCCACTACTTCGGAAAAATCGGAATCCATAAGAGTTAGGATGTACCTAAATAGGTAACAAGAAGCTGCAACCAGCAGAAACGAAATAAATGTAGGTAGTATATTTAAAGGGAAAGGGAAACTAGGTTACCTTTACCGTTGAACTGATATTGAAGTTCGGAAATAGAGACCACGCTGATCCTGCAAGAGACTAAAGACTAAAACATGAGACGAATAAACACAGTAAGTAAACACAGTAAACAACGAGGTGATAGCGAACAAAGATGTGAGCACTGAGCAATTAAAATTCATGTACCGAGGTAATGCTAATTAATAATTATGAAAAACTAAAATGCATCATATTGAAGTAACACCAAAAGCCCGAGTAACATAATAGACACGGACACAACTGGTAGGTAGGTATCTACATACCGTGGAAGAAGGGAAGTCCACTTTTCCATGTAGGTACTGTGCATGGTAGAAAGAATACAGAGAATATGTACTCGTTGATCCATGCCTTGAATTTTGCTCAGAACTCTAAATCCCGGTAGATTCAAACCTCAAACCGGTAGCCCGGTAGAAAGAGTGAAATATCAGTAGATCTACCGGAATTGTGGTGGAACGGCAACCCTGGATTTATTTCAAAGGACTCTGCACTTTCATATGGAATTTCGGTTTCATAGAAACCATATGAAACTTTTCTCACAATACTACAATACTAATAACAGATCCCGTATCTGCATTTTTGGCCATATTGAGATAATGATACCACCCGTTTCTTTCGATTTTGCTTGTCTCGAAGTCGGACAAACGCCTCAAAAACGGTTTGCAATTATCGCGTTAACATACGTTTTGGTTCGATTTACTAATGAAAATCCCGTAACTGACCTTTTCTAGAGCAAAAAACCGCATCTGGGCGTCAGCGATTATTTTATTAGTATTCAGGTACATAAGAATTGCGACACTCTTGAAAATCCTGATAAGAATTAATTTCTTAGTATTTTAGGGCTCGTGGCGTCTGATACGATTTCGGAATCAGTGGCAGATACGATTTTTATTCCCAGTATTTTGATCATACGAGTATTTTCTCTTGTCAGATCAGATACGGTTTTCGGAGGTTGGCAACAACGATTATTTCTCCTAGTATCTTGCATATACGAGAAAATAATTTTTTTTCGCCACGTTAGCGGTACAAATTTTGTGTTAGAAAAAACTCATCAGTATCATTGCTAGATAAAAACTCGCGTGTGCAACAATTACGAGGGAATCGCCTAATACAAATGTTCTAAACCAGTTTTCGCAATTTTCTGACCAAAATAACGTTTTTTCAGCCACACAACCCGATTCAATGAGAATTTTCTTTTCGAATGAGTGCATTTGGAGCTCGATACAACGTAAAATACAGCTAATATAAGGAAATTTCGACTTAAAACCTAGAGACGCAGTTTCCCAAAAGTAGTGCTTGGTCAGATACGGGATATATTCTTAGTGGGCAGAATGTGGGTAGCATTCGATACCCTAATGTTCACGTGTCCATGGGCTAAAAAAATATTGACTGAAGTTTTAGTAGGGTATAACTCGAATCCCTGTATATTTAAATATTTTTATTTAAGCGCTGGAAATTGTATACTAGCCACCTCCCCCCCCCCCCCCCCTTCCAACATTAGCTTTTACCGCAATCTTCGATATATTGAAGTGAAACTTGGAGGGTACTGAGCAGGTACTTGGCAAATTCCTTCGCTACTTTTTGCCGAGTCAAGATCTCAATTTGAAGATTTTTTAGCACTGAATAAGATAGTGAAGCCAGAATCCCAATATCTCATCCCGTTCTAAGAGAAAAGGTGATGAACCGCTTAAGAAATGCCTAACTTTTAACGTATAGAGGTATCACCATTTTGGCTTTACCATTGTGTTCAGTGCTATAAAATCTTCAAAATGAATGCCACTTGGCGAATTTCCAGTCGTGCAGCATGGTCGTTTGAGCGATATAATAGGTACTATTGTATTATTTTACATTGTTCTGAAATTTGAGCGACCTTAGTGCTAAGACTAAGAAATTGATGAATACCAAATTCATTGAAAAAAAGGGGTAAGTGATTCAAAATAAATAAATACAATGGGTTGGGATTTTAGCTTTTTTGCAGTTTTGAACGATTTTTTTAGCAATTAATAACGCAATTTAAGTACGTTTTTCAGCATAATTTTGTAAATAAATATTTCAATATTCTAGTTCAATGATGATAAACTGCTTGTGAATTCAGTCTGCTAAAAAATATAATAACTATTTTCAGCCATTATTGGTGATTTTTGCACATTAAAATTTGACCAATTTAATGTGATAAAAAATTTTGGCCAACGAATTCATCGATTTATTTGGAATGCTTAATTTTGTTACGTAAGAAAGGAGTTTTTAACTACCTCCTAAAGAACGCTATCGTCTGGATTGATATGAAAAAGCGATAAACTCAGGAATTTATTTCGGAATGCTCTAAACGGATATCAATGAAGTAAACTTTCGAAAATTTGTATTTTAAAATTTTGGAGTACCTACCCAGAACGCTCAGTCCAAAAAGTCCGCTGCCCAGTCCAAAAATTGGGGGGGGGGGAGGTTTATTTATGTGTACAATTCTATTAACTGGGTTTTAAAGGTTGAGTTTCCTCACTCCCTACACCCATCGACGTAGCAGTAGTAAATAAATCCCAATTTGAGGACCGAAAATAACTCTAATCATTACGCATTAACTTATAAGATAAATCCTCTTTGTCGAAACTAGTCTGGATCATTCGTTCTCTCGAACTTGGAGCATAACAACTGTTCTGCCCCATAATGCCTAACTAGTGTCAAACTTTTTTTCACACCTTGGTTGAGTCATAGCTCTCTAGGGAGCCTCGCAGCTCTGAGGCGGTCAAGTGCTACTTTTTCATCAGGAAAGTTTCTTTTCCTCAAAGTGTGTACCTACTTCAACAGAGTTCAGGACGTCCGACACTTTGTTTAACTCAGAGGATGTTCTTGTTTGAACTCGGAGGGACCCCTGTATCACTTGAGCGAATAGCAACAAGTCGTGTTTGCTCAAGGGACAGTAAAATACGGACATAAAATAGCGAAGTAGCGACCTACCGAATTCCCCCAACGAGGGAAATCAACTTACCTTCATCTACTCAGCTCCATAATTTATAGTCAGCTGGTTTTAGTGGAAGAAGCCGAGGACGAACACAATGATACAAGTTGTAAGGGTTATAATGAAAATGGCAAACAATAGCAAACCTGCGTAGGTATATATATAATGATGTTATCAACCATACAAACCACATTGTAAAATATGGAGAACCGGTATCACAGCATGACGGTAACATTATTATTTCAGCTAGGTGGATTGAATATTTCACTAGCATCAGTTCATTATTAAGTAGTATGCAGTAAAAAATTGTAGTCGCTTTAGAAAAAAAAACAGTGAAAATTATCGCACAAATGTACGTTATTATAAACATAATAAACTACTTAAATTTTGGTGTACTCAAATCGTTGAAACGAAAAAATTATAATAAAGTTGTCTCTTGATTCAGACGACATTCCCAGGGTGTGTGCGGATTAGGCTTTACACATTCACCTTCATATATCTATAGGTATATTATTATATATACTTATAGATTGTTTGGTTCTACTGAACTATATGATTGATTATTTTAGAAGAGAAATTTCAAAATCCCAGATAAGTAGGTACAAGAAGAAATTATGTAACTCTATATATATATAGGTATATTATTATATATACTTATAGATTGTTTGGTTCTACTGAACTATATGATTGATTATTTTAGAAGAGAAATTTCACAAATAAAAGAAGGAAAGTAAGTAAATTTGATATTTCGAAAATTCTTGATCCCAGATAAGTAGGTACAAGAAGAAATTATGTAACTCGCATTCTTCTTCAGGACAATAGTATCCAAGGTTGAAATAATAATAATAATTTTGATACATTTTCAGTTAATCGTTCAAGTTGAGGCCATGTGATCGATTAGCTCCGAAGCTTACACACACACACACACATATGTGTATATATATATATATATATATATATATATACATGTATATATAAACCGGAAGGTTTGCTCTTGTTGAGTTTGGCTGGTTTTCATAAGTTTTTGTTCCTTTTATTTGTTCACGCCTTTAGAAGAGGCACTTTAGACCCATCGTCCTGTCCCAGTCCTCTCAATTTCGCTCAAACTTAAAATCAATAAAGATTTATTTTCTGATTCTGACCTATTAGACTGATCTTACTCTGATACGGAGGTCGGGCACTGAATTACGATTTACTATGATCATCCTATATAAACTTCATCACGATGATAGCATTAGTAGCTGCTGTACGCATGCTTGAATGTTTAATTACGAAAACAAAAGAAAAAGTTACTTCGGCATTTATTTTTTCTCCCAATGAATGAGCCCGTGTGATGCAAGATCGCATAACCCTCTAGAACTCCGCGTGAGCCAGTTGATTCATCAAAATTAAATTTTTCTGAGTCACACAAAATTACCTCTTCATTTCAGAATTTTTTGAGATAGTGAATTTTGAAAATTGCCATTCTTAATTGTTACTTCTTAATTGGGTTGAAAGAGAAGGATGCCGGTATTTTAGACTCGTTCCTGGGGATATGTGATTTGGGATACAAGTTTAATTAATTATAAGAATTGAATTAAATTGCATATAACAATCTGATGGTCGTACTATCTTCGTCGATACATCGAGAACAAGACTGATAGAAAGATATACGTAAATGAATTTTATCAGCATAAGATAAATCTCCTTATTAGGTAGCCTCTGTTTCTGTACAGACATTGAAAAAATAAGTAGAAAAACAACAACGATGAATTTATTAAAGGATTTAAATTAAAAAAGAATTATCTCTTATTCATGCTTCATACTGAGCTTTGATTTGAAATGATAACAGGCAAATCTAAACCTTCCACCAGGTTGTTTGAAGAGCGATGAATATTTTGGGCAACTGCCAAACCCTTTCCGAAAGGAATCTTGCACGCTAATCCCATTTACATTTATTTCCATTTCGATTGAAACATCAACGATTCTATTGCGACAATCTGCATCTCAAAGCAGGTCAATAGAGTTAGAGGGTAATTGAATTTTTCGCTTAGAGTAAAAAAGGATTCTATTTTCTAAGAGAGGATAATAGGTTATATTCATTGATGAACGGAACCGAAGATATACAAATGGATGTATTAATCTGGTTTAAAATGTTGCAATTATGCAGCATGATCGTATGAGCCGTGATTATTTTCTTTATTATATTCGTCTCAATTTTCAAAGAACTGAGCATTTAGCGGACACGAAAGCGGTTAAAAGTATTATCTCAGGTATGAAAATTCATCAAGAATCAAGGCAAACGACTTTTGGGGCTTTCTCTGATTTTTGTTTTTCAATTGGATTGGATATAAAAAATTATCGTCGATATTTTTCAGCAACCAATAACCATGTTTCATGTTTTCTCTAGTAGTAATGTTGCTAAATTCCAAATTTCCGCTTCCTCCGTCTATTAGGAGGAAAATGAGCTCTCGAGATCACTCAGCAGATATGGCTGATTCCTCACTTCGTCAATCGTGCACAGCATGCCTATAGAGGCTTAATGCTAAATTTCATCTTCTTAGGTCTATTAGGAGAGAAATGAGCTACCGAGTTCGCTCGGCTGATCTGAGTGGTTGCTCACTTTATCAATTATATACAGCATGCCTTTAGATGATCAATTCCAAGTTTCAGCCTCCAATTACAACTCTATAGCCTTTTATTACAAGCCTATTTGGTACAACTTCAAAAACTGATGCTTTGAGACTGTATGCCACCAAGTTCAATGCAGAGAAGTGTCTAATGCCACGAGTGGATGTACACAGCTGGTGTGATACAGAAAGGTACAAGGAGAGTCGGTTTACTATCTATGGTGGTTTCAATTGCACAAATATCTTCAACACCATCATGTGCTGTAGAAGAAGGCTTCACAGTTATTTCTTCTTTATTAAACTGCAATGGTCAATAGGCTCATTTTAAAGTTTTTGCTTTATAGTACGAATAGCATAGAAACAAGGAACCTCAGCAGATTAGTTTGGTCCCTCACTATAAAATTCTATACTACCTGTCTCATAGAGGCTCTGTTTCAAATGACAGCTTCATAGATTGAACGTACAGAGATTAGCTTATGAGCTCAATCAGCATGGTGGTTCCTCACGTTGAAATTCTATCTACCTGTCTCGAATTTTATAGACAGGCCCTGTTTAGAATTTCAGTGTTAGAGATTAAATACAATATAGAAATCAACTTTAGGAATCAAATAGCTGGCCAAAGGTCTTTGCACCCTTTAGTACCAACGGCTTACAATAACTTAATACTTGATATTACCTAACATGTAGTGCCTTCTTTTCGCATTATTAGTTCATTACGGTTTCATGGCAATATTAGTTTATAATATATCGATAGAAATCAGATTTTATTCACACTACAGTAGCTTAGAGATCATGAGAAGTTGTGATAAAATGAAGGCATTCCAAAAAGTGGCGAACGATTATGCTGCTATGAAAACTAAGACAGTTACACTTCCCTAGCAACGTATTGGTTGTACGTGAATACCAATGGTAAACATGTTGGCTCGCGCTGAGTTTCGCCTAATTTTCAAGCACAAAACCCAGTGGTAAAACGTGATACCTGATCATAACATCTTGATGAATGAACCAATTTTAGGACTTCAACGATTACCCTAGATTTTTTCATTTCTTAACACATTTTAGTAAATCATAATACAAATCTTAGTGAAATATTTTTTTTCTTAAAGCACAATATTGAGCATAATTTTTTTAAATGTTCTATAATTATAGTTGATTATGATTGTTTCCTATAATCATAGTATAATTATAGTTGATATACTAATTTTATATTCTATCGTATCTACTTGATAGTAGAAATTCAAACAACTCAATCTACTCAACTTGTTTTCTGCAACCTGAAAGTGCTCAAGTGCTTTAAAAAATGTAAACTTTTGTTGATTGATTCTATTCATAGATTTTTTGAAATATAGTACGAGTACGAAGTTGTTACCTCGGCTCTAGAAAGGTACCGTATGGAATAAAATAGACATACATGCACACACACACAAACATTGGGTAGGTAATCACAATGAGAAAAAAATGACCGCAAAGCATTGCAATGATCTATCTCACGATCTGCCTTGAAACAACCATCATACTGCCCTGGCTCTATGACATTAACAAGTGTTAATGTCATAGAATAGTCATGAACATTAACTGTTCACCTATAACTAACCTTAAAGCGTCACGGTTTATCATGGAGTAATTGAGTGATGAAGGGTGGTGAGTGGTTATTGAGCTCTTAGTATGTTAGCCGGAGGCTCTATCAAGGGAACTGGCAGCTGTCTCTCAAAGGTGAGTATCGCCGCAGTCGGCAGCTAGGTAGACACTGTGTACTGAATTATTTGACAAAGTGTGGGCAAACCCAAATCAGGTAGTGGGTGATGACGGAAATTGAAAATTGTAGAACTTACTTTTTATATCCGATATTGTAGAAACCAGTGCAACGACAATAAACACACTCATTTTCGGATTGGTATTCCCACATCGTCAATACAGAGAGACTAATACCAATCGTAAATTATGAACAGTATTAATTGTTTTATTTCCATTTTCAATTCTTTATTTGGACAGTTCAAATTGTAACAAAACATTACAAAAAAGGCCTTTCTATCCTTAAATAGGGTTTTAAATTAATCTCCAACGTTTCTCCCCATTAACTGGGGTTTCTTCAGCGAGACAAAATTCCAAATATCAAATTCAAAATTTGTAAAATAAATACTTATTGTTTTCTTTTTGTGATGAAAAATCGAATTCAGAGTTATCAGTTTGAGAAGAAGCCCCATTTCCTGAGGAGAAAAGTTGGAGATTAATGAACATTTAAGCACGGAAAGACCTTTTTTTAAAATCTACTTTTTTCTTCATTGAAATGGGTTTCTATAACTTCGTCGCGAGTGATTTAGTTCCAAACAGTCAATATTTCTTCATAATTCTTGCCTGAATCTGGGATTTTGTTTGAAATTGATCCTTAATTTAATTAAAAGGTAATGTATATTCACTCATACCTATTTATAGTGGATCAGGTACTGTCTGAATAGAGAACTTTGTGCCGAATGGTTAAAGTTTCAGTCTTATGAATAATCATAAAGTTGCATAACCCCGACTACGTGTGAATTGACAGGAGAAAAACCTCAGTCCAGTTCAATTTTTATCGACGTTTTCTGCAGGTCATAAGCAAACGAACAACGCTGAAAGCTGCTTTTACGTATTACAACATGATAAATCAACGTAGTGTTTCTTTCATTTGCTAGATTTCCAGTTTTTCAATCCTTTTTTAAATTAATATTATTATTTATCTACTTCACTTTAGATAAAGTGATTGATACAGTGATAACGATTGTTCAATACGACATACTTTTATTAACTTCTTATCTACTTAGGTTATATCAGTACCCTGTTGATTAGTTAGAGAACTTAAGCCCTGACAAACTTGAGTTTGTGAAGGTTTGAGAAGCGAGTCAAAGTTACTTCGAAACATTGATTGATTAAAAACCTGAGAGTAAACAGGCTTCAAACATGGGAGAATCAAAATTCTCAAGCTGCTGCGAAACAATACATGCACATTAAAATGTATTTTATCAAGAGCAGCATTCTATTCAGAATTATTTTACCCCACAGAGAGGCTAGATACGAACTTTAGTTCTTATTTGATACGCCGCTAAGCCAGGTATCCCCGAGTTTTAACTTACCTTCATGATAATTTATGTTTAACTTCAATAATTACTATACTTCGTAATGACACGTCAGTAAGGGGTGATTTATATTTAATATCAATTACCTATTGTACGAGTATTCCATATTTTTGTGTTGATTATCTTTGAATTTATAACCAAGGAATAACCTCTTCTTCTTTAACCACCCGTTGTGTTGTTGGCTTAGCATTGGTGTGAAGAAGACTTACCCATGACCATGGATGATATATATATATATATATATATATATATTTTTTTTAAGTTATGGAAGTTTAATTTTCTAAACTTTTCAATCAATACCATAGATTGAATAGATTTTGCAAAGAAATGTAGCTTACATAAGATGTCGATCTGGATATCCGTACTCCAAAAGTAAATAAAACAACAAAAAATCACTCCTTTCAGTAAAATCAATGTAAATAAGTTGAGGAAATAAGTCTTTTTTGAGTTACAACCACCATAAAGGCCATACGAATCATTCAAACTGTACTTGATTCGTGACGGATTAGGTAATTTGATGTATTTCTTTGTCGAGAAAAGATAGATAAACATAACAGAAATTCGTGGTAGGACTGATTCGTACAAACAAAGGGTTGTTTTCTATAAACTGTCCTAATTCAAACAGGTTTTATACCAAATACCTACCAATCTGTTACAATTCCAACCACTATTTGACAAAAATGCAAAGAGGATGCTGAAAAATTAGAACAGTTCCAGGTTTTCGAAATACGAACATTTGTTTATCAGGTAAGAACTTTTGTCTACTCGGCACAAACTTTCAATTTTTCGATCTGGCAACATTGCTTCACCGTATGAGTTTCCTGCGAACCAAAACTTTTTCTATTGCAACGAAAATAACGTTTCGGCACTCTCGAACCACTAGAATGAATTACAGGACATAGGAGTTGTGTCAATACGTATTTTAGGGAACAACAAAGTTAAATTAAAGTAAGGGATACAGTTTTGCAAAGACCAACTTTCGTAAGTAAACAGACGAGAATGAACTGAGCAGCCCTCCTGGGTAAAAGCAACTCCATAAGTTCACCTAACAGTCTATCTTTCTGAACACATGCCTTAGGTGAGGTAGTCTGTTCACAAAATTTTCCCAAATCTTTAAAAAATTTAAAAACATTTGAATAAGCTTTGACATCCTTATATGATGTGTAATCAAACAAAAACTGTTAGATGCTGATTATTTTATTTCTCTTTAAAACCCATCAACGAGTTAACAGTTCGAGTTACTCAGTCCTTAATACAATTTTATTACTCAGCGGCAGAAAGTTTCTTCGCTTCACCCCATTTACCGAGTTGGATGAAGTTAACGAACTTTGGCTCCAGGTAGGTCTACAACCGAACCTGGATTAGGAGGAGACCTCAAAATAATTAATTAATTTCACCCCCCGCCCCCTCACAAGTTTGGCTTCAGTTCGTGGGTTAAATCAAGTTTGAGGATATCCCCATTGTTTGTTCTGTTCAACCAGGTTTTGTCGACCGTAAGGCTCGTGTCAGCAAGCCGCTTGCATGAGAAAGGCATTGAGAGTGCTCTCTGCCGCCGAGATCTACCGTTTAAAATATACAATTAAAGAGCTTAATTGATCGGGTTGGAAGGTTAGAACTTTATTGAAGAAGGCTAGTACGATATTGTGCCGTTCTGAATTGGATGGAAATGTATCGTTTGTAAATTAGTTTCAATTACGTTATAATTTACGTTCAAATATTTCTCTTCCACTTGACTCCAAGACTCACAGTAGCATCATAAACACTGATGATTCTAGAGGTATATCATCAGCCCAGCTATTCACATTGCTTCATTTCCGAAATACCTACTGTATGAGATCGTACTGCTGAGCTCATGTGTCTGTATGAAACATGATTGTACTGAGATGGTTCTGTTTTCTGCATGTCCACCTGAATGATTTAGAAGTCCGACCCTGTATGGTGGAAGGCCTTAGGCTCTGATCTATATGAGATCATGGATTGAGCCTCGAGCTCCGACCTATGTGAGATCGATTTGCTGAGCTCAGTTTAATATCTGAGTACTGAATTTACTGAAAGTATTCCTGGTGTGAAATGGTCTCTATTTTTGTGTTTATAACTTTGTATACTGGAATTTGAATGAATTGTTTTATGGAGGACTGAGATGGAAACATACTGATAAATTGTTTGAATATGCAGAATAATGTGTAAGTATGTGGATGTGGAAGGAGGCGTGCACCCTTACCGTGAAAGGACTTCACTTGCACTGACCAGGTCTTGCGCCAAGCTAGGGGGTAAATGTGAAACCCCGAACCTCTACTCTTCATTCATGCCGCCATTTGTTTAATACTTGCTACCTAAAACCTAATCACTTTGGTGATACCTCCCTGGTCAAACGAATGTCTCAGGTTATCAATGTTGAAAGGGTCAAACCGGAGAAACAGAAGATTTTAACGCAAAAACTTTGTCATAAATTCATGATAACAAAGAGCCAATTTTACCTCTTTACATTTTGGTAGTTGGTAGCCTTGAATCTAATCTCTATACATGGAAAATTACTATTAATTATAATCTATTTTTCCTTGCTGGACCCATTCAGTTCCATTAATCCTCCAGATGAGGGCATAGAAGTAATATATAAGTGTATGATGAAAATACTAATGAGAATAGTTGACCCTGATGAAAGATGTAACAAGTATAAAATTGGCAACAACGTTGTTAGCAGGGTTGCATAATTTCAAGTCATTTTTATATAGTATTCTGTAATATAGTACTCTGAAGGTATCAAACATTTAATAGTCGTCGCTATCAAACCTCAATTATTTATTCCATTTAAAGTTCCATTTGTTGTTTGTATATATTTTTTTCTAAACGCACGCCGTACTTTTCTCAGAACAAATTTGATGCTCCAAATATTTAATCTAATGATGCCTATAGTTGATGATTCAAAAATAAAAGCTAACGGCTCAGTCATGACTCCAATCGCCTTTTAAAAGGCGCTCATGTTTTGTACGGAATATCTTCACTATCTGTTATTTCCTCCAGTTAGTATAATTGCAGATCATCAGATAGTTCATATTGTTGAGCAAGTAAATCTGTATCGAAATTGGCTGATAAAGGTCTTTACTAGTATTAATATGAGTCGTAAATATCTTATTTTTCAACAAAAAAGTCATTGGGCCTACCATGACAACATTTTTTGCTGTACGAACTAAATCACTCGCGACGAAGTTGTGGAAACCCATTATAAAACGGAAGTTAGTGAAAAACGTTGTCTATTTCCACGAAAAATAAAGAGTTACAATGTTAAATCGATTTCGACGGTTAGGCCATCATCAGTAACAAACAATAACTGAAAACACATTAGAAAGGACACAGCTTATATAGAGACAGGTGAAGGGAGATTGAATCCCATTGGTCGAGAGAAAGGTAAGGGGCAGGAGGTACAACCAATCAAGTGCATACAAAGTGAAAGGGAGATTGAATCCCATTGGTCGAGAGAAAGGAAAGGGGCAGGAGGTACAACCAATTAAGTGCAAACAAAGTGAAGGGGGATTATAGCTAATTAGATGAAGTGAAAGGGGGGAAAATAACTAAATAAGGTTTCAACAGTGTGAAGGGATAATTCCAAGGTTTATAGAAACGGACCTATCAGTGGTGAAATATATTGAGGTATATCCTCATTTAAACATTTACCAGATCTGTCACTTTTGATAATTTCGAATTTTTCAAGTACATTCAACATACCTCCCTTTGGGCGAAAATGAAGAAATTCTACAAACTGTCTGTCTGTCAAATCAAAATTGTAACTATGATTAGATTCCTTAAGATGTTTTGAAAATGTAGACTTACCCTTATTTTCCCTGAAATCCTCCATATGCTCGTCTATTCTTTCCCTAAATTTCCTACCAGTCTGACCGCAATATTCGTAGCCACAAGAACATTTTAATTTATAAACTCCACTTTTATCCTGAACACTAATTTTGTCCTTAACGGATCCTAGTAATGCTTTAAGACTATTTTTATTTTTAAAACCTACTTTATAACCTCTCGATGATAGAATTTTGCCAATTTTATCAGAAATTTTCCCATAATAAGGTAAACTTATCCATTGCTTTTCTTCTAAAGTTACATCTTCCCGAGCCAGATTGGAAACTTTTTCCCTACTCTTTTTCCTAAGAACCTTATCCCATATGGTATCAACGAGATCTCCTCCATATCCGTTACTAGCCGCTATGCTTTTGATAATGGATTTTTCTTTTGATAAATTTTGTTCACTCATTGGAATAGATAGTGCTCGGTTGATCATACTATGGAAGGCTGCATGCTTATGTACTAAAGGGTGATTTGAACTACTATGGATCGTTATATCGCTATATGTATCTTTTCTATAGATTGAAAAATCATGCTTCTCATTTACTAAAGAGATGGACAGATCAAGAAAATTGAGTTTATTCCCGCCGAATTCGAGGGTGAATTTGATATAGGGATCTAATTTATTGATTTTTTCGTGAAAAGAATTTAGTTGTCTTTCTGTGCCCTTCCATAGAATGATGATGTCATCGACATATCTATACCAATAGAGAAGATTATTTGTGTTAAAAGTTGTAAATATTTGTTGCTCAAGATAATCCATGTAAATATCTGCAAGCAGAGGAGATAACGGAGAACCCATAGCAACCCCTGGCTGTGTATAGCATTGCCCCTCGAATAAAAAGTAATTTTGATCCATACAGACAGACATCAAATTAAACAATTCATCCTTTTCAAAAATATTAAGTTTAGAGCCGTGAATCAGCCTGCATACCACATCTTTGCAGCTAGCTACATCGATATTGGTGAACAGACTAACCACATCAAAAGAGGCGAGTTTAGCATTTGGAGGCATCTGAATGTCCTTAATTTTGGAGACCAAATCATAAGAATTTAGTACAGTATGTTGAGGCCGAAAGTTGATTTTGTTTCTAAATAAAATATTGAGTTTTTTAGCCAATTTGTAGGCAGGAGCACCAATATAAGACACCACCGGTCTCATCGGCGCTCCTTCCTTATGAATTTTAGGGAGACAGGATAACCTGGGCGCATGAGGGTTCATTTCTACAAAACTTGGAATGTACATATTTTTTAGTAGGCTATCTTCTGATTGTTTAACTACTTTTCGAACTAATCTTTGAAATTTTGAAGTTGGGTCAGATGGGAGATTTGAACAATTATTATCTTCTAGGAATTTTACAGTTTTCGAAACATAATCTTGCTTATTTAAGATGACAGTTGTATTACCTTTATCTGCTTTGAGGGCCACAATATTTTTCTGGGAAAACTTCTTCTTTAGACCAGCTGCAACTGTTTCCTCCTTCCCGGGTGGTGGTCCTGGTGATCTCGATGAGGACTGGATCTCTTCAGCACAAAGTGTTTTGGTGGCTGATGGTCCATTCGAAGCCTCGACGGAAAATGCCAAATCCCGAATCGCTGAAGCTCCAAGGGAGAAAGATGGGTTGTGCTTCAACCCTTTCTCAAGAAGAGATACTTCTGCCGGAGAAAATGTGACATCCGACAGGTTCTCCACTTTCTTGAAGAATTGGCACGATACTGTTGATGGAGATGGAGTCTTAGGGACTGGCTTTTTAGACTTCAAAAGTTGTAATAATTTACCTTCCAGAATCTTCTTTTTTCGTCAATCCTTTCTTCGATGCGGTTTCAACTGCGTGTTGCTCGATAAGTTCCCATTCACAGGAGGTGTAGCGGGTGGTGAGTTCTTGGAACATATAGTAAAGTTTTTTCCCGAGCAATATCACGAACACTATACCATCGATGGAGTTCACTTTTTACAAGCTTAATTTGAGCCTGATTGATAATTCGGATCGCGGCACCTGAAGGGTGCTTACATTGGATTTTCACAAAATTTGGAATTACACTGTTGGAAATACACTGTTGATTAAACCAAATGTTCCTTTCCGCGATAACTATGCGTGTTTTCAGTTTGATATACCAACTCGCGATTTCTGCTCGACTTGCAGAACTGATACGAACTAAATCACTCGCGACGAAGTTGTGGAAACCCATTATAAAACGGAAGTTAGTGAAAAACGTTGTCTATTTCCACGAAAAATAAAGAGTTACAATGTTAAATCGATTTCGACGGTTAGGCCATCATCAGTAACAAACAATAACTGAAAACACATTAGAAAGGACACAGCTTATATAGAGACAGGTGAAGGGAGATTGAATCCCATTGGTCGAGAGAAAAGCAAGGGGCAGGAGGTACAACCAATCAAGTGCATACAAAGTGAAAGGGAGATTGAATCCCATTGGTCGAGAGAAAGGAAAGGGGCAGGAGGTACAACCAATTAAGTGCATACAAAGTGAAGGGGGATTATAGCTAATCAGATGAAGTGAAAGGGGGGAAATAACTAAATAGGGTTTCAACAGTGTGAAGGGATAATTCCAAGGTTTACAGAAATGGACCTATCAGTGGTGAAATATATTGAGGTATATCCTCATTTAAACATTTACCAGACCTGTCACTTTTGATAATTTCGAATTTTTCAAGTACATTCAACATACCTCCCTTTGGGCGAAAATGAAGAAATTCTACAAACTGTCTGTCTGTCAAATCAAAATTGTAACTATGATTAGATTCCTTAAGATGTTTTGAAAATGTAGACTTACCCTTATTTTCCCTGAAATCCTCCATATGCTCGTCTATTCTTTCCCTAAATTTCCTACCAGTCTGACCGCAATATTCGTAGCCACAAGAACATTTTAATTTATAAACTCCACTTTTATCCTGAACACTAATTTTGTCCTTAACGGATCCTAGTAATGCTTTAAGACTATTTTTATTTTTAAAACCTACTTTATAACCTCTCGATGATAGAATTTTGCCAATTTTATCAGAAATTTTCCCATAATAAGGTAAACTTATCCATTGCTTTTCTTCTAAAGTTACATCTTCCCGAGCCAGATTGGAAACTTTTTCCCTACTCTTTTTCCTAAGAACCTTATCCCATATGGTATCAACGAGATCTCCTCCATATCCGTTACTAGCCGCTATGCTTTTGATAATGGATTTTTCTTTTGATAAATTTTGTTCACTCATTGGAATAGATAGTGCTCGGTTGATCATACTATGGAAGGCTGCATGCTTATGTACTAAAGGGTGATTTGAACTACTATGGATCGTTATATCGCTATATGTATCTTTTCTATAGATTGAAAAATCATGCTTCTCATTTACTAAAGAGATGGACAGATCAAGAAAATTGAGTTTATTCCCGCCGAATTCGAGGGTGAATTTGATATAGGGATCTAATTTATTGATTTTTTCGTGAAAAGAATTTAGTTGTCTTTCTGTGCCCTTCCATAGAATGATGATGTCATCGACATATCTATACCAATAGAGAAGATTATTTGTGTTAAAAGTTGTAAATATTTGTTGCTCAAGATAATCCATGTAAATATCTGCAAGCAGAGGAGATAACGGAGAACCCATAGCAACCCCTGGCTGTGTATAGCATTGCCCCTCGAATAAAAAGTAATTTTGATCCATACAGACAGACATCAAATTAAACAATTCATCCTTTTCAAAAATATTAAGTTTAGAGCCGTGAATCAGCCTGCATACCACATCTTTGCAGCTAGCTACATCGATATTGGTGAACAGACTAACCACATCAAAAGAGGCGAGTTTAGCATTTGGAGGCATCTGAATGTCCTTAATTTTGGAGACCAAATCATAAGAATTTAGTACAGTATGTTGAGGCCGAAAGTTGATTTTGTTTCTAAATAAAATATTGAGTTTTTTAGCCAATTTGTAGGCAGGAGCACCAATATAAGACACCACCGGTCTCATCGGCGCTCCTTCCTTATGAATTTTAGGGAGACAGGATAACCTGGGCGCATGAGGGTTCATTTCTACAAAACTTGGAATGTACATATTTTTTAGTAGGCTATCTTCTGATTGTTTAACTACTTTTCGAACTAATCTTTGAAATTTTGAAGTTGGGTCAGATGGGAGATTTGAACAATTATTATCTTCTAGGAATTTTACAGTTTTCGAAACATAATCTTGCTTATTTAAGATGACAGTTGTATTACCTTTATCTGCTTTGAGGGCCACAATATTTTTCTGGGAAAACTTCTTCTTTAGACCAGCTGCAACTGTTTCCTCCTTCCCGGGTGGTGGTCCTGGTGATCTCGATGAGGACTGGATCTCTTCAGCACAAAGTGTTTTGGTGGCTGATGGTCCATTCGAAGCCTCGACGGAAAATGCCAAATCCCGAATCGCTGAAGCTCCAAGGGAGAAAGATGGGTTGTGCTTCAACCCTTTCTCAAGAAGAGATACTTCTGCCGGAGAAAATGTGACATCCGACAGGTTCTCCACTTTCTTGAAGAATGGGCAGGATACTGTTGATGGAGATGGAGTCTAAGGGACTGGCTTTTTAGACTTCAAAAGTTGTAATAATTTACCTTCCAGAATCTTCTTTTTCGTCAATCCTTTCTTCCATGCGGTTTCAACTGCGTGTTGCTCGATAAGTTCCCATTCACAGGAGGTGTAGCGGGTGGTGAGTTCTTGGAACATATAGTAAAGTTTTTCCCGAGCAATATCACGAACACTATACCATCGATGGAGTTCACTTTTTACAAGCTTAATTTGAGCCTGATTGATAATTCGGATCGCGGCACCTGAAGGGTGCTTACATTGGATTTTCACAAAATTTGGAATTACACTGTTGGAAATACACTGTTGATTAAACCAAATGTTCCTTTCCGCGATAACTATGCGTGTTTTCAGTTTGATATACCAACTCGCGATTTCTGCTCGACTTGCAGAACTGATACGAACTAAATCACTCGCGACGAAGTTGTGGAAACCCATTATAAAACGGAAGTTAGTGAAAAACGTTGTCTATTTCCACGAAAAATAAAGAGTTACAATGTTAAATCGATTTCGACGGTTAGGCCATCATCAGTAACAAACAATAACTGAAAACACATTAGAAAGGACACAGCTTTTATAGAGACAGGTGAAGGGAGATTGAATCCCATTGGTCGAGAGAAAGCTATATAAGCTGTGTCCTTTCTAATGTGTTTTCAGTTATTGTTTGTTACTGATGATGGCCTAACCGTCGAAATCGATTTAACATTGTAACTCTTTATTTTTCGTGGAAATAGACAACGTTTTTCACTAACTTCCGTTTTATAATGGGTTTCCACAACTTCGTCGCGAGTGATTTAGTTCGTATCAGTTCTGCAAGTCGAGCAGAAATCGCGAGTTGGTATATCAAACTGAAAACACGCATAGTTATCGCGGAAAGGAACATTTGGTTTAATCAACAGTGTATTTCCAACAGTGTAATTCCAAATTTTGTGAAAATCCAATGTAAGCACCCTTCAGGTGCTGCGATCCGAATTATCAATCAGGCTCAAATTAAGCTTGTAAAAAGTGAACTCCATCGATGGTATAGTGTTCGTGATATTGCTCGGGAAAAACTTTACTATATGTTCCAAGAACTCACCACCCGCTACACCTCCAGTGAATGGGAAATTATCGAGCAACATGCAGTTGAAACCGCATGGAAGTAAGGATTGACGAAAAAGAAGATTCTGGAAGGTAAATTATTACAACTTTTGAAGTCCAAAAAGCCAGTCCCTTAGACTCCATCTCCATCAACAGTATCCTGCCCATTCTTCAAGAAAGTGGAGAACCTGTCGGATGTCACATTTTCTCCGGCAGAAGTATCTCTTCTTGAGAAAGGGTTGAAGCACAACCCATCTTTCTCCCTTGGAGCTTCAGCGATTCGGGATTTGGCATTTTCCGTCGAGGCTTCGAATGGACCATCAGCCACCAAAACACTTTGTGCTGAAGAGATCCAGTCCTCATCGAGATCACCAGGACCACCACCCGGGAAGGAGGAAACAGTTGCAGCTGGTCTAAAGAAGAAGTTTTCCCAGAAAAATATTGTGGCCCTCAAAGCAGATAAAGGTAATACAACTGTCATCTTAAATAAGCAAGATTATGTTTCGAAAACTGTAAAATTCCTAGAAGATAATAATTGTTCAAATCTCCCATCTGACCCAACTTCAAAATTTCAAAGATTAGTTCGAAAAGTAGTTAAACAATCAGAAGATAGCCTACTAAAAAATATGTACATTCCAAGTTTTGTAGAAATGAACCCTCATGCGCCCAGGTTATCCTGTCTCCCTAAAATTCATAAGGAAGGAGCGCCGATGAGACCGGTGGTGTCTTATATTGGTGCTCCTGCCTACAAATTGGCTAAAAAACTCAATATTTTATTTAGAAACAAAATCAACTTTCGGCCTCAACATACTGTACTAAATTCTTATGATTTGGTCTCCAAAATTAAGGACATTCAGATGCCTCCAAATGCTAAACTCGCCTCTTTTGATGTGGTTAGTCTGTTCACCAATATCGATGTAGCTAGCTGCAAAGATGTGGTATGCAGGCTGATTCACGGCTCTAAACTTAATATTTTTGAAAAGGATGAATTGTTTAATTTGATGTCTGTCTGTATGGATCAAAATTACTTTTTATTCGAGGGGCAATGCTATACACAGCCAGGGGTTGCTATGGGTTCTCCGTTATCTCCTCTGCTTGCAGATATTTACATGGATTATCTTGAGCAACAAATATTTACAACTTTTAACACAAATAATCTTCTCTATTGGTATAGATATGTCGATGACATCATCATTCTATGGAAGGGCACAGAAAGACAACTAAATTCTTTTCACGAAAAAATCAATAAATTAGATCCCTATATCAAATTCACCCTCGAATTCGGCGGGAATAAACTCAATTTTCTTGATCTGTCCATCTCTTTAGTAAATGAGAAGCATGATTTTTCAATCTATAGAAAAGATACATATAGCGATATAACGATCCATAGTAGTTCAAATCACCCTTTAGTACATAAGCATGCAGCCTTCCATAGTATGATCAACCGAGCACTATCTATTCCAATGAGTGAACAAAATTTATCAAAAGAAAAATCCATTATCAAAAGCATAGCGGCTAGTAACGGATATGGAGGAGATCTCGTTGATACCATATGGGATAAGGTTCTTAGGAAAAAGAGTAGGGAAAAAGTTTCCAATCTGGCTCGGGAAGATGTAACTTTAGAAGAAAAGCAATGGATAAGTTTACCTTATTATGGGAAAATTTCTGATAAAATTGGCAAAATTCTATCATCGAGAGGTTATAAAGTAGGTTTTAAAAATAAAAATAGTCTTAAAGCATTACTAGGATCCGTTAAGGACAAAATTAGTGTTCAGGATAAAAGTGGAGTTTATAAATTAAAATGTTCTTGTGGCTACGAATATTGCGGTCAGACTGGTAGGAAATTTAGGGAAAGAATAGACGAGCATATGGAGGATTTCAGGGAAAATAAGGGTAAGTCTACATTTTCAAAACATCTTAAGGAATCTAATCATAGTTACAATTTTGATTTGACAGACAGACAGTTTGTAGAATTTCTTCATTTTCGCCCAAAGGGAGGTATGTTGAATGTACTTGAAAAATTCGAAATTATCAAAAGTGACAGGTCTGGTAAATGTTTAAATGAGGATATACCTCAATATATTTCACCACTGATAGGTCCATTTCTGTAAACCTTGGAATTATCCCTTCACACTGTTGAAACCTTATTTAGTTATTTCCCCCCTTTCACTTCATCTGATTAGCTATAATCCCCCTTCACTTTGTATGCACTTAATTGGTTGTACCTCCTGCCCCTTTCCTTTCTCTCGACCAATGGGATTCAATCTCCCTTTCACTTTGTATGCACTTGATTGGTTGTACCTCCTGCCCCTTCCCTTTCTCTCGACCAATGGGATTCAATCTCCCTTCACCTGTCTCTATATAAGCTGTGTCCTTTCTAATGTGTTTTCAGTTATTGTTTGTTACTGATGATGGCCTAACCGTCGAAATCGATTTAACATTGTAACTCTTTATTTTTCGTGGAAATAGACAACGTTTTTCACTAACTTCCGTTTTATAATGGGTTTCCACAACTTCGTCGCGAGTGATTTAGTTCGTATCAGTTCTGCAAGTCGAGCAGAAATCGCGAGTTGGTATATCAAACTGAAAACACGCATAGTTATCGCGGAAAGGAACATTTGGTTTAATCAACAGTGTATTTCCAACAGTGTAATTCCAAATTTTGTGAAAATCCAATGTAAGCACCCTTCAGGTGCCGCGATCCGAATTATCAATCAGGCTCAAATTAAGCTTGTAAAAAGTGAACTCCATCGATGGTATAGTGTTCGTGATATTGCTCGGGAAAAACTTTACTATATGTTCCAAGAACTCACCACCCGCTACACCTCCTGTGAATGGGAACTTATCGAGCAACACGCAGTTGAAACCGCATGGAAGAAAGGATTGACGAAAAAGAAGATTCTGGAAGGTAAATTATTACAACTTTTGAAGTCTAAAAAGCCAGTCCCTTAGACTCCATCTCCATCAACAGTATCCTGCCCATTCTTCAAGAAAGTGGAGAACCTGTCGGATGTCACATTTTCTCCGGCAGAAGTATCTCTTCTTGAGAAAGGGTTGAAGCACAACCCATCTTTCTCCCTTGGAGCTTCAGCGATTCGGGATTTGGCATTTTCCGTCGAGGCTTCGAATGGACCATCAGCCACCAAAACACTTTGTGCTGAAGAGATCCAGTCCTCATCGAGATCACCAGGACCACCACCCGGGAAGGAGGAAACAGTTGCAGCTGGTCTAAAGAAGAAGTTTTCCCAGAAAAATATTGTGGCCCTCAAAGCAGATAAAGGTAATACAACTGTCATCTTAAATAAGCAAGATTATGTTTCGAAAACTGTAAAATTCCTAGAAGATAATAATTGTTCAAATCTCCCATCTGACCCAACTTCAAAATTTCAAAGATTAGTTCGAAAAGTAGTTAAACAATCAGAAGATAGCCTACTAAAAAATATGTACATTCCAAGTTTTGTAGAAATGAACCCTCATGCGCCCAGGTTATCCTGTCTCCCTAAAATTCATAAGGAAGGAGCGCCGATGAGACCGGTGGTGTCTTATATTGGTGCTCCTGCCTACAAATTGGCTAAAAAACTCAATATTTTATTTAGAAACAAAATCAACTTTCGGCCTCAACATACTGTACTAAATTCTTATGATTTGGTCTCCAAAATTAAGGACATTCAGATGCCTCCAAATGCTAAACTCGCCTCTTTTGATGTGGTTAGTCTGTTCACCAATATCGATGTAGCTAGCTGCAAAGATGTGGTATGCAGGCTGATTCACGGCTCTAAACTTAATATTTTTGAAAAGGATGAATTGTTTAATTTGATGTCTGTCTGTATGGATCAAAATTACTTTTTATTCGAGGGGCAATGCTATACACAGCCAGGGGTTGCTATGGGTTCTCCGTTATCTCCTCTGCTTGCAGATATTTACATGGATTATCTTGAGCAACAAATATTTACAACTTTTAACACAAATAATCTTCTCTATTGGTATAGATATGTCGATGAAATCATCATTCTATGGAAGGGCACAGAAAGACAACTAAATTCTTTTCACGAAAAAATCAATAAATTAGATCCCTATATCAAATTCACCCTCGAATTCGGCGGGAATAAACTCAATTTTCTTGATCTGTCCATCTCTTTAGTAAATGAGAAGCATGATTTTTCAATCTATAGAAAAGATACATATAGCGATATAACGATCCATAGTAGTTCAAATCACCCTTTAGTACATAAGCATGCAGCCTTCCATAGTATGATCAACCGAGCACTATCTATTCCAATGAGTGAACAAAATTTATCAAAAGAAAAATCCATTATCAAAAGCATAGCGGCTAGTAACGGATATGGAGGAGATCTCGTTGATACCATATGGGATAAGGTTCTTAGGAAAAAGAGTAGGGAAAAAGTTTCCAATCTGGCTCGGGAAGATGTAACTTTAGAAGAAAAGCAATGGATAAGTTTACCTTATTATGGGAAAATTTCTGATAAAATTGGCAAAATTCTATCATCGAGAGGTTATAAAGTAGGTTTTAAAAATAAAAATAGTCTTAAAGCATTACTAGGATCCGTTAAGGACAAAATTAGTGTTCAGGATAAAAGTGGAGTTTATAAATTAAAATGTTCTTGTGGCTACGAATATTGCGGTCAGACTGGTAGGAAATTTAGGGAAAGAATAGACGAGCATATGGAGGATTTCAGGGAAAATAAGGGTAAGTCTACATTTTCAAAACATCTTAAGGAATCTAATCATAGTTACAATTTTGATTTGACAGACAGACAGTTTGTAGAATTTCTTCATTTTTGCCCAAAGGGAGGTATGTTGAATGTACTTGAAAAATTCGAAATTATCAAAAGTGACAGGTCTGGTAAATGTTTAAATGAGGATATACCTCAATATATTTCACCACTGATAGGTCCATTTCTGTAAACCTTGGAATTATCCCTTCACACTGTTGAAACCCTATTTAGTTATTTCCCCCCTTTCACTTCATCTGATTAGCTATAATCCCCCTTCACTTTGTATGCACTTAATTGGTTGTACCTCCTGCCCCTTTCCTTTCTCTCGACCAATGGGATTCAATCTCCCTTTCACTTTGTATGCACTTGATTGGTTGTACCTCCTGCCCCTTACCTTTCTCTCGACCAATGGGATTCAATCTCCCTTCACCTGTCTCTATATAAGCTGTGTCCTTTCTAATGTGTTTTCAGTTATTGTTTGTTACTGATGATGGCCTAACCGTCGAAATCGATTTAACATTGTAACTCTTTATTTTTCGTGGAAATAGACAACGTTTTTCACTAACTTCCGTTTTATTTTTTGCTGTACCTACTCTAAAATTTGGGTTTAGTCAGCTGGGCACAACAGTGTTGAGTTGGTGTGAAATGATGATTTTTAGGGTAACCTTTCGAGATGAACATGCTTAATTAAGAAAACTCACTGTATCAATCTGCTCCACCTTCAACTAAGCAAGGCCGAAATGCGACTCCTCATAGTGTTCAGTTGTGAGCTTCGATGCTTTGAGCTCATTTTCGGTAGATAGTGTGAAGCCTCCGGGAACAATATACGTACAATAAAAATTGAGAGTTTTTATGGATTTTTTTTTCGTTTTTTAATTATGATAAATGGAAAATTCCGAATGTGTTTTGAAAATGTAATCGGTTTATGTGAGAATACAGTAAGTAGATCAGTGTAATTCACATTTCCCGAACAAACTATAATAACTAGGTAAGTCAAGTACTTTTAGCAAGAAGCTCTCTTGGAGAAATAATCGCGGCCAGGTCTGATAAACCGATTGACCGCCGTTTCTTTGAAGCCCGCTAATTACGACTACTCCTTTCCTGAGAACTCGGCGCAGCTGTGAGTCGAGGAAGGAAAAAACTCTAATTGTCCAGGCCTCGCCTTCCCAGTCTTGCATCCCCTGCTCTTCATCAGTACTTCTGTTTTTTCACGGCTTGTTAGCACTGTTTACTCGGATCGCGACTAGGGCTAGTTGACCTCAATGAGGGTCAGGTTTTTTACACGCGAGGAACAATAACGAAACGCGGAATGCATTTTTTTAAATGGCGAAGTTGCCGATGAATACTTTTATTTCGTCGCAGCTGCACGTAATTTTTTTTTTTTTTGTGATAAATGGGACGATTGTTTCCTGAACCAGCTTACGAGGATCATTACTTGCAATTGGTAATACTGGCAGCAAGGCAAACGTACCAGATGTCGTGGTCATTGTATAAATTTCATGAGATTTAATTTTTCACCTAGAAAATGTAACGTTTAAATTGATGTATAGAGGAACAAACTGGCAGCATGATATGCAGTGACGTGCCGGATAAATTAAGTTGAGAGCTTTCCAACAATTGGTTATAGATTTTTTTAGGTGTAAATCCAACAGAGTTACATTTCCCTAGATAACGGGAATTTTCTAATGATTTCCCATTGAATGATAGTTGAGTAAACAGTAAACTTCATCTAGTACATTTAGAACGCATAGCAACGCTAAAATTCGCGAGTAGAGTAAGAACGTGTCACACCATCTTTCATGTGTTCAAAAATGTCGTCAATTGAACGTATCAAACGCTTTCTCAAATATGAATTGAGGAGCCGAAAAACGTATCCATGCCATGACTGTTTTCCTTGTAAGCGGTAAAATTTTACATTATATTCATCAATTGAATACATTAATTGGATTTTGGGATTAATTGGGTTTTCTTATTAGAAACCGATTCCTTTTATTATTTATGTAGCTTCAACATTATGAGTTTCGTATTTTTATGATTTTGATTAATAAATTCCATTTAAAGCTAATTATGACATGTGATTTAAAAATACGAACTTAGAAATAAAAAAAATAAAAATAATAATAATAAATAAATGTTATAGAGTGTGAACAGGCAAATATGTGAGTTGAATTTATTTAGAAATTTACCTCTAGAAATAGTCAACCAATGAAAATAGAAGTTAAAGAATTAGAAAAGCTACTAGAAGCGAGGTCTTCTTTACAGTTCTTACTTTTACCTTGAGAGACGCAATACCTTGTTCCGCTTCTCATCTTGCGTTAATGCAGTTAAGTCGCAATGTCCAACTCTTTCATTCAGAGTCCAACGCATTCGGACTCTGATGTGTTCTGGGTGGAGTGTGATCCGATTTCTCTTGGTTTACTTGGTTCTCCATTTCCTTGAAAAATGCAACTACCACCAGAAGTTGCGCTACCATAGTTCCTCTGCCAAACTTCCGGCCGAAACGAGTAGCACTGGAATGCGATTCTCGTGTGACGAAATTATTTTATGAGCTATTCTTAAAGGGGATTTTGCGCTGATTCCAAGTATACCACGTTTTATCAAAAGCAATCTCAATCTTCCGGAATTTTTCTTTGATTTCTGATGCATAACAATCAGATTTACTTTCCTTGAAAGGCCTCGACCGCAAATTACAGCTCAAAAGTTCGTTTTTAGTAAGAAACGCAAAAAGAAGAGAATTTAACGTCGTGGATGGACGGCACAGAGGTGATGGTCGCGATGTGATGATGGCGGGAACGGTTTACGCCGTCGTTTTTGTAATTTCCTAACATCCATCAGTGTAAGGATTAAATTACAATGGGTAAATTTGCTTAAAAATTGTTATTTGTTCATTCACCTAAACTTGAAACACGAATGCGAATCGTATGATTACATTATTTGGAGCTTGTAAGTGGGGTCAAGGTTTTCATTACCAACATGGTGCCTCACTTCCTTGCAGCGAGAGCGGGAATTTTCTTTTAGCGCATTTACTACTAATCTGCGACCCAGCTGGACGATAAGGTTGAGTATTTCAGCTCATCAGGTGACGCGAGCTTCCGCTGATAGCGGAGCGAGTGGACCGGAGTGTCCAACGCAGTATGTCGGTTGCCAGCTCTCAGCTTAGGAAGATACCGACCCCTCCCGATAAATATTCAAAGCGGTGCAGTCTGACTGTACCTATTGCTTTCGGATAATTTCTTCCACTCGTCATTCTCCAGTTGTGCACTCAAAATTTCTTCAGGCTCTGTTATCCTAAAGGATTGTTAATTACAATGCTCAGGAGATATCATCAGCATCATGTTTGGTTTTCCAGCCTTGTATTTCACGCTCTAGTGTACTCTTCCTTTAGTATGGACCACCTCATTATTCAAGCACTGTTAGGGGAAACTAGGGACGTTTAAACCATTCGGAGACTGTACCCAACATTGATTTCCACACTCAGGAAAAAATTGCCCACATGACAGAGGCAAAACTGGAAGCAGTTCTGGCTCCTCAGTTTTCCGTGCGAATATATTTGCCATCATCAGTTACCACGTAAACTAGCATGTGATTTAGGAGCCAAAAACTATTTTTGAGCTCACCACTTCGACTTTGATTAACCATTTACACTTCAGGTCAAACTTTTTTCTTGTTTACAGTTGTGTTGTTTAGTTTTCAAGCTTTCATTTCATATATTCAATTATAGGATTCTGTTCAGTTTTCCGATAGATACCAACAAACTGACGCCTCCTCGAATCGGGATGTTTCATCAAGTTGAGTTAGAGACGTTTGACCCTTTTTTTTCGGCATAACTGTAAGTTGGATACCTCGACTGAGTTCGAACTCATATCTGTAATAATTAAGAAGAAATTCTTAAGAAGATCTTCTTAACTGCGTCCAACCAGATGAGCTATGAAGCCAATTTAATCAAACCTCTTCGGCTGCATAACTTTTCCTTGAAGGTAACAACTCGACACTGATGATCAACAGCAGTAACATCCCATCCGGTAGGACAGTGTTATGGTTTACTTCATTTATGAATTAGACTACTATGCCTAATTAGCAAGGAACCCAACCGCTAATCTGAACACACCGATACAAATAACTTAATATTGTATCAGCTCAATACTAACATCTCTCCGAGTTCTCTTACTCAATTTACGAACAAATTCCCGTGACGCTAACTCTCATTTCCCGTACAGCTTGTGCGACGTTAAAGTTCACTATGTTTGTTACCCTATGAAGGAGAATCACGACAGAAAGAGGGCCACGGGTGAGGCTTGTCAGAACTTGAGCAGGAGTCGTAGACAGAACCCTGTCATCCATCACAAAACTGCTTCCGAGTTGACGTGACGCACGAGTGAAACTACCTGCTAACTTGCTGCATTTTGAATCACATGAACACTCTCTTGTTAAAACTCAAATGTAGTGAGTACCTCATTTTCCAAAGGTTCGTTTAGACCTGACTTCCTAATTTAATTTACTTGAGAACATAAATAGGTACCTATGTTATTATAAAACTGAGAATAACTAAGTATAGGGGGGGTCTCATTTTCCTTGAAAATTCAATGATTTAAGAATTCATCCTTTAGCTCAGTCTGTATCAACTAGGCTACGACAATTTAATAATATCATTTTTGTAACGTGTTGAGACTCTTACTGCAAGGGATTCTAATGCAAACTTCCATCGCCCATTGGCAACAGAGTAGATTTGGTTTCATTGCTCCCTGTTAAGACACCTACTACAAAATCGGATAATTGAATACCAATAGAAGGAATGAAGTATTTAAAAAGAAGGGTTTGGCTTGAATGTTCCATTTAGTGATCTTCTGGTACAGTTTTGTTCTTATAGCAAAGCTTTCTGACAGTCGATTGAGAAGCTTTTTTCTCTAATTTTTCATTTTCCTCTCTAATTTTTCACACGCGATCAATACTTTGATTCTCGGTCATTTGGAATCGGATAATTGAATACCAATAGAAGGAATGAAGTATTTAAAAAAAAATGGTTTGGCTTGAATGTTCTAATTAGTGATCTTCTGGTACAGTTTTGTTCTTATAGCAAAGATATCTGACAGTCGATTGAGAAGCTTTTTTCTCTAATTTTTCATTTTCCTCTCTAATTTTTCACACGCGATCAATACTTTGATTCTCGGTCATTTTAGGATGATCGGAAAATGAAAATACCTACTCAACTGTGATAATATAGGACAGCACTGAAATCCACTCCAGAAAACCCAGAATCCGAATCCAAGTGGAATACTATCTTTAAGTATGGAGCAGTGTATGTGGGTGACAATACTTTATGCACTCCATACACCCCCCTCGCCTACCCCGCAGTCGTTGAGAAATTTATGGAGGAAAGAACCAATACTTCGGCACACGTAACGAACACGGGCACACCTAAACACATATGCACTTACACTTCAAGGAAATGAAGGAAGGAGGACTGTTTTAATGTATTTTGTGACAATGTCTCATTTCACTGTCACTCATTGTTCATAGTGTCACTGTAATGTCTCTAATTGCAGAAGGTAGTTCTATTGTTTCATTAGGTATTTTTAAAATTACACAGCTATGTCTAATCTAAGAAAAAAATTAAGTCCCTTAAGAATGTGATAGTACCCCTATACCTTGAAAAGAAGAAGAAGAAAATGAATGGCCACTAAAACTTGTTTTTCAAACCATATGACCAAAGTTTATGATATTTGGCTTACAAATCACTTACCTATCTGCCGGAGATGCCGAATACATATGTGCTTGATACGAATACATCACTCCCGATGTGGTTGTGGAAGCCCATTTCAATGAAAACATTGTCTTCTTTCATGAAGTTGAACGACAACGATTTTATTGATCATGATCTCTTATTGTGGCTAAGGATGTTGGTTTTAATAACGTAATTTTTCCTTTCTCTTTTAAAAGGTTCCCATTCGCTATCATCTACTGATTTGAAATAAGCGACAGGGAGAAACGAACTGACAAGGAGGTGAAACATTATCGTCGTTCTCTAACGAGGAAACAACTAGAATCGGGTTTGGTTTCACGGTAAAGACCATCGATTTTGTCTGTCGGCTCTGGTCAGCAGGAGGCCTTGAAGCGGCGGTCAACACCCAAGATTTATCTGTTTTGTCGTTGGCGGGACTGCTGGATGGGTGATGTACGGTAAAACCTCCGGTTTCGCAAACCACGACTACGGGCCCTTTCGACTAAATGGCACTAGACCACTCCGACTATTAGAAATGACTGCTGAAACAGATGTCGGATGTACGACAGTTTTTCTATCGTCGTTCTTAGGCTGGGCCATAAAATGTATCCGTATGTATCCCACACTAGATTAATTGCATCCCTTATTTTTCAGCGTTCCTACCGTGATTTGTCTCTTTAATTATAGTCACCATTGAACATGGAAGACTATAAACATGAAACTATGTTATTGTTGAGCAGAGAACCGCCATTAGCCTTGACCTAGCAGTTCAAAAACGTAACGTTATCTAGGAATGATCTTATGACAGAATTTTTTCAAATGCCTTTAACCTACAGCCATTCATTTTCATGGAAGTTATGTTTCTTATCATATACAGTTTCACATAAACAATATGAATAATAAAAACTAATAAACGAATTGGTAAGTTGAATTTAGTTATATAAACAAATAATGAACTATGCACCTTTTTTTGATTTGGACACTTTAATCTATTAAAAAACCTAACTACGTAGCGGTCTTTTCATTAACGTTTTCATTAAATTACTGACCCCCAAAAATATCCTGAAGACGTTGAGACATGATCTAACACTATAATTTCTACCGCTCGGTTACTCGTTACGTTACTTACCCATGTAAAGCAAGCATTACATATGTATTGAAGAGTCAGTACCACCACACTCTTGGATAGAAAATAATCTCGGGCTATTTTAGTTTTGAATCACCTTCAACCACGTGTGCAACCAAAAATTGAAGTTTTGATACCTCTTTGAGGACCTCAAACCTCACCCTTTTGCCACCGCCAAGTACCGACTCACGCGATCAATCTCATCCTCCTGCCTCTAGGACCACAACCACAATCACGGGAGATGGTATAGTTCCTTTTAGGTGAAGCTCCAAAGCATTGTTACCACTGAACGCAATATTTTTTGTTCAGCTACATACGTCCAAGCGGTGTAGGGTAGACAACAGCTTGGAGCATTTGTTTCTCTTCATCCTGATGACTACCCTTGCTCTATATTCAGAAATCATCTATGGTCTGCTCCACTTTCTTAAGGGGTGCATTGGTGACCAGCATTCAGAGAACCAATTCAACGAGACTCTGTTATACTCTGCTTCTCTACCACCATTACAGCCAATGATGGGTTTATTTTGATTTAACAAGATTGGGACTTTTTAATTAGCGCTATCGCTACTCATCAGCCAGCCCAGCTTGAAGGTAGAGCCAAAAGGTTCCTGCTCGTCAGATCATGTAAGCTTTCGCAAATAAAGTAGAGACCGAAGTGGCCAGCGTGGCCTCTCCTGATTAGCTTACAACCAACGCAAACTTGTCCACTCACGATAGACATACCAAGCAGTGTGTGAATGTATAATTTATCTAATTATACTAGGTATCTCCTAATAAAATATCGCTATGACACTATTCGTAATTTTTTTACGTACATGTTGAAGATCTAAAATCCAAAAATAAATCATACTCTGTGCGGAATATAGTCAATCAAGATGTAGGTAACGCAAAACGTCGGAATCGCTCATTTAGAAACCGGGAAAATGATACTTGAAGTAATTTACGTTAGCGTACGTGCAAAAATGGAGTAATTATTTGAGAAAGTTGAAATTGGTAAGAGAGAATATGCAGCCTAAGCCGCACATTCCCAGAAAACTTAATCAAAATCTCATGAAATCTAGAAATTAACCTTGTTCCTGGGATTAGTCATTCGCCCATACGCAGGAGCTACTAATGATGAAATCATGTTAACATTGATATGGAATAATTAAATCGTCGTCCCACAACTATGCACCATATTTGAAGGAGATTAAACGACTAGGACGTGAAAAAAATTATGCGTGAAGTAATTTACGTTTGCACCTACGCAGAATGGATCAATAAATTCAAAATAATGAAATTTATATGGAACCATTCACAGCCTAACCCTCATTTTCCACGAAAATGTAATCACAATTGGATGAAAACTGTTGAAATTAGGTTCGTTAAATGGAATACACATTCGCTTACGCAGAATAGCTACTTGTGATAAGATTATGTTGAAATTGCTAGAGAATGCTCAAATGAATCTCTTACACATATCTCCCTAATTTGAGTGAGATCGGACGACGGGGGAGTGAGAATATGATGGAAAGAACAAAACTGACGATCCACATCACAACCTGCACTTCCCAAGAACATTGAATAAAAATTCGGTTGAAAATTGTGGAAATTAATCTTTGATTCCTAATGTGAATAATGTGGATTTCCTAAGCCGTGTTTGCTAATTTTGATCCTATTCCACACGGAATGCTGAACTTTGGAACGGGATCTCTTTGGGTGTGGTAGAGTATAATTACAACTTGAAGAATCGCTCTAACCAGCATAGTGAACTCAATACCTAATTTTGCTCCAGTCGAACTTGAGATGCTAAAAAGTGGAACGGGACGTCTTTTGGTGTGGTAGAGTGTAAATATTACAACTTGAAAACCAATTCTAATCAGCTGAGTGGGCTCTTCAGCTTATTTTGTTCCTATTCAGGTTTTCAGAGGTACCTTTACTGAATGATTGAACACATACGGCTCTCTAGGTAGGAGCCTCTCTGAGTGTAGTGGATGGTATTTCCTATACGGTAGATAGTATTACCTTAAAAGTCCTGACACGATTAATCTGAAATAAAAGTAATAGTACACTGTGCTATATTCGAGCGTGTGTGTGTTGTGTTATACACGTACTGTTCATACCTATACATTTATTATAATGTGCAGAAATCACACTTGTACTTATATACCGAAGTTTTGGTTTTCATAACAATCACGATCGCAGGTATAAAGCTCAAGTTTGTTGAGGGAAACCTCTTAAAACTATTCTTGGCAGAGGAAGACGTCACGCTTCCAACTTCAACGGTTTATTGTGTGTGAAAATATACCGAACTTTGCCTCACCGTTCTGTTTCGGAGCTCATTGAGAAACTTATCATAGGAATGAGCGAATCAGCAGTTGCTTGGATTAGAGGCCTCATGAACAAAATTTAGAAATATACAAATATGGAAAAAGAGATGAAGTATATATTGTCTTGCTGTATTTACACAGTTATTTAAATATCCAACGGTTGTTTAAACACAGTTAGTTAAATGGGTCATTTTCTAATTAACGGTCACCACAAGAAAAATGCTATAACCGAGTGTTTATCTAGCCAAAGAATAATTCGGCATCATTTCGTGGCTAAGAATATAATCAACAGAGAACAGCAACATCCGGGAAAAGTTTTGATTTCATCATTAATTTATTTTTGATTATACACTTAAAGTACAAAAGTATAGTAAATTTGTAATCACAAATCCAGAAAAGGAAGAAACACCCAATATACTGAAAAAGTAATTATTTGCTGTTGGAGGAGAAATGTATCTAGCGCCGTGTAATTATAATTTAACCGGGTGCATTTAATGGAGTACAATAAAGAAGGAAAGTAAAACATTTTTCCCTTCGCCGAAGTGACTAGAATAAAAAATAGAAAAAAATCGTATTTCTCGTCGTTCTTTTTTTAACGCGGAGTGTTTAATTTCCTTCTGTTCCAGTCACGGTAAAACCACCCGCACGCTTCAAAATTATAGAGGGGACTCCAGCGCACTCAGCACCTCAACTCTCGACGGAATTGTTTTCTGCTCAATTAAAATTAAAGTCCTCTTGGAAAGCAAAGTGCCCGAGAGAGTTTTCACAAGTTTGACAATCGAAGGCAGATGGTTTTTAAAGAAGGAGAAAAGTTTAGAAAATCATTACCTTTCGAAAGTTTCCAACGAGTGCCATTCTCGATCTTGATTGTCTTTTAGTCGTGAAAATTGCCCTTTGAATTATGAGCTGCTGCTGGAGGGAACAAATCGTCAAATATGTGAGCTACACCGGCAGATGACATGTCTGGTATGGATTGAATCACTAGTAACGAAGTTGTGGGAAATTTCTAAATTCTGAATTAAATCTTTTGTAAAATTTGGTAGAAGTCATCATCTAGTGGTCAAAAAATGGGTTCCAATATTGATAACAGTCTTGAAACTTTGCTTGGGAACATGAAGATAAGATCAATAGTCAGGATATTAGTAAAATAAGTTTATAAAGTGAAATGTTCCTGTGACTATTTGTATTGCTGTCATTTTTGCAAAAAGTTGTATGTTGAACGTACATGAAAAATTCGAAATAATCTAAATTTAAAGTTCTGGTAGATGTTTAAATGTTGAAATCTCTCAATGTATTTCACCATTGGTAGGCCCATTTCTGTAACCCTGAGAATTTCTCCCTTCCTGATGATGAAACCAGTTTGAGTAACTCCCTTCCCTCCCACCACTACTTCTGATCTGACTCTTTACAATCCCACTTTCACTTAGTTAGTATATGATTGGTTGTATATCCCAGCCCCTAAATTTCTCTCGACCAATGGGATTCAAGCAACCCTTCATCTACGGCTTTATATAAGCTGTGTTCTTTTTATTGTTTGTTCAGTTATTGTTTATTACGATGACCTAATAATCGAAATTGATTTAACATCGTAACGCTTTGTTTCTTGGGAATCGGCAACGTTATTCATTTACTCCTGTTTTCTTCGTACTCTTATGAGCAATGTAAATAATATTCCATGTTGGGTGAGTAGTACAGCTTCCTTACTTGGTGTCATAAGCTCGAAGAATCGGCCGTGTGATTTAGGGCTGTGTCTGGGTTGGGGAAGCGGCACGCGCTGCTGAGTAATCATGAAATGAATGTTGTGAACTCATTTGAATCATCAAACGTGCAACTGTTACTCGTATCTACACGACGCTTCGTACTACTGATGAATAAAGTAAACATCGTACACCGAATTTGGCAAGCAGTACAGCATCATAACTTATCACCTCGTAGATATTGGGTTTCGAGGTTGGACTGGATAAGAAGTGTGGCAGGTGGTACTTAGGTAAGCGTGGAATCTGTTTGGATTGGAGGAGCGACTCGCGATACTGAGGTAGGCATGGAATAAATATTGCAAACTCATTTACGATCCGTCAAACATAGTAACTACATTTACAGGACATTCCATACTGCTGGTCTTCAATGTAAGCAAAGTATGTGAAATTGGAAGGACAATAAAACGTCCTCAACTAGCAACACTAGCTCGTAAAAATTGGCGTGGGAATTAAGAGCTACGGCTAGATAGGGAGAGTCATTGGTTAAATAAACATGAAATCAATGTCGTCAAATCGTTAACAAACCAGGAAAGTACCTACTGGGCATTTCGTACTACTAATAGTTTATGTAAGCTACGCCTGGCAAGTTGGGTCTGCAGTGCAGTACTATCACTTAATTTAACATCCGCTCGTGAAAGTTGAGTTTTGACAGGATAGGGAAAGTGAAAATTGATAATTAGGTAATCATGAAATTAATGGAGTAACTCATTAGAGAACTACGAAACACACGAACAATACCTACAGGGCATTTCGATCCACTGTTCGTCTATGTAACCACACCCGCCTATCACGAACCAAACCACCCGTGACGGAGTTTTGGGAACCAATTTAAATTAAAAAACGGAATTTAAAGAAGAACGTTGTCTAATTCTCCGAAAAGAGTTACATTCTTACTAATAACATTGTAACTCTTTATTTTCGTGAAATTAGATAACGTACTTCTTTAACTTTCATTTATAACCCCCAATTTCGGAATCAATTCAGCTTCATCAATTATTGTATCATCAGAACTGTTAAAATGGCTATTAGATTTAGGACTGAGACTGGATATGGAGATCGACAGGAGGTAATTAGATAACAATAAATACAATGAAATTACGACGTCCTGTTAGCGAACCATTAAACATGCGAGTTATATCTACCGATTATGCTAACTCAGTCAGCTAATCTGTGTGGTTCCTCACTTTGTCGATCGCACACATCAGGCCTATAGAGGCTCCCGAATTTCAGCTCCCGAGTTCACTCAGCTCATCTGGGTGCTTCCTCACTAATTCGACTCTACCTCTCTCATGGAGGCTGTGTTTCAAATTCCAGCTTCATATATTAAAGGCATAGATATTAGCTTACGAGCTGAATTGGTATATTATGTTGGTTGCGCACGTTGCAATTCTATTCTATACTTGTCTTATTAGACCCTGATACAATTTCAGCTTCAAGGCTTAAATACCAAAGAAATCAGCTTTATGAGCCAATAAGCTAGTCAGAGGTCTATGCGTCGTCTAGTACCTACTACTCGATAGTACCTACCATACAGTACCATTCATTATGGTTACTTAACAATACTAGTTTATAACGTATCGTAATAAGTCAGCTTTCCTTCAGACTACAGCGGATTAGGGTTCATGAGATGTTGTGAAAAAATTAGAAATTAGAGAATTCCAAAAAGTGGGGAACGATTTTTCTGATATGAAAACTAAGGGAGTTACACTTCCCTAGCAACGCATTGGTTGCATGTGAAAATCAATGTAAAACATGTCGGCTCACGCTGAATTCAGAGGTAAAACATGATAAATGTTTTAAAAAACCACTAACGGTTACGGTCGTAAGGACCAGTTCCTCTATTTTTGAAATACGTGGAAAATCTACGTCAGTGGTATACTACGGTTCAGAAACCGAGGGTCTGGACTGTCGGTAAAACCCGCAGTTTCAAAGCTGTGGATCAAAAATGTCGTCGACCATGTCTCAGGTCGAATTCATGATGATCCGCGCGCCTGGACTGCAAATTAAAAAACCGACGGTTTTGGAACGAAGGTCCGAAACTGCGGGATTGGAATGTTCATGTATGTCTATTAGCTAATTTTATCTGCATTTCGATTCATCGAATTTCAATGTAAACAACGTTGACCAAATAGGATGGGCATTACGCCCCCTTGGTTATCGTAAAGGCCGCTCTACATATGCGGCATTCACCGAGTACAGAGCCGACGCTCACCGATTTCCTACTGGTGTGGAGGGTCGCTCGGTGTTCGCCGAATGCGGAATATCCGTGCTCGGCGATGCTCAGGCCAGTGTCGGTTTTTTCCCACTTGAAAGGAGACGAATATGCGCCAAGTAGCCAGCATCTGCCCTGCTCCACACTCGCGGATCCCATGGAACTGATCATCGTGGTATTTTTCCGTGAATCAAACAATTAACTGTAACTAATGTAACGCTGTCTCAGCGTTGAGCATACGGTTGGGCGGGTTGAGAAGCTCACCACCCTCGTGTGCGACAACGATACAACTACTTCCATTCAAAAGCTCTGGGAAATCTCAATTTTATTTCGATTTTTATGAAATGTTAAGAGATTGTGTGGGTTAGCTTTTAGATGGTTCCCTATAAATTTCATTGCAATTGATTCTATAATGTCGTGTGCGCAAGCGTAATTGTGAATCCCTTCCTACGTCGATTCCTTACGATCTATGGGTCCGTTTTTGTTTAAACTCGGAGGGTCGTTGATTATTTATACGTATCAGGAAAGTGTCCTAGGAGTTTTTTTTTTTTTTTTTTTTTTTTTTTTTTTTTTTTGCGATTGATTGAGTAATGACCATCTGGCATGCGCATAACAAAAAATTGGTTCAGACATATGAAACTCACAGACTAATGAACTGATTTTGATGGAATTTTAAGTTTTATGTGGGTTAGCTTCCAGATAGTCCCCTATAAATTTCAATGATGGCGAATCAATAGTAGGGTGTGCTCATTCTTTAACGTCAGATTCTGCAACGTCGATTTCTTACGGTCTGTCTTTCCAATTTCGTTCAAACTTGGAGGGTAGTTGGGTGAAGGTTCGAGGAACGTTTCATTAGCATTTCATCGTTATATTATTTTTCTTTCTCTTCGTCAGGAGGGAGCTACGAAAGCAGCTGAAGCAATTCATTCTTGGTCGTCTATCGCGAGCAACTTTGAGTAGGTCGTCTCTCTCCCAAGGCAAGCACTGCGTGGGACGAACTCCAAATTTACGCAATGATTTCGCCACTCTCCAAGTTGCACCGTGCTCGACGAATGCCGCATGTGTGGAGCTGCCTGAACACACAGCTAATATTGTGTGCTTGTTTTCAATGATTTATTTAACCGAGTTGCAACAAAGTACTTACTGACATATTTTCGATATGTCTTGTTGAAATTCAGTTAACTAGTAAAACACAGACTGAGTTGCTATATTTGTATTCGATCAACACCCGACTTATTCGTAAGATCTAAAGCTCAAAGACGAAACATTCTTAAAAAGGGTCAAGAAATAATTCTATATTTAGATACTGAAATAAGTTAGTAGATCTATTTGAAACAACACCAACTTTTTCTTGTCACAAAAAAAAAAAAAAGTTACGGAGGCCAATAAAATCAATTCCTTAGAGCGGACTTCTTTAATGTTAAGCACCTGTTACGTGAACAAGGTTTTCTAGCTAGAGAGAGATTTAAGAGCTGTGTTTATTCCTGTGATGCTATTTCAGTTTCTTTCAAGCCTTGCTTCGTTCTACTAGGTACTCAGCCGAGTCATCAAGAAGAATATAATGATACTAAAGGACTGTTGTTCCCTCTTTCGTTTGAGACACAATTCAAATCGAAACCATGACTTAGTAAGATATGTATGAATAAAATTGTTTTGACTATTACAACTAGGTCCAGGAATAGTCCCGCCTATTGTCTTTTCATTGAAGGCATTCCCGTTAGAAGTACTAACAGTAAAGTCTACACTCGTTTCGGTGATGTTCTAAATTAGATTAGCCAGATGTACAGGTACCTTCTAAAATAGCTAAAATAGTTCAAAATTATATTTTAAAATTATATGAATTTCTTATCATTATTTACTTAAAAAGGTACCACTAAAGTTTCAAATTGTTATGACGACATTACTTAGTTATGATGTTGGAAAAATAAGTAAAAATTAAAAGTCCTCCTATATTGCTCTGTACCATTATTGGAGAGAGGATAAAATAAAAAAAGAAAGAGATAGAGAGAGAGAGAGAGAGAGAGAGAGAGAGAGAGAGAGAGAGAGAGAGAGAGAGAGAGAGAGAGAGAGAGAGAGAGAGAGAGAATCTATTATCTATGAGTTCCATAATACGTAGATTCATAAATGAAGAAGAGAAAAAACTACATATTGGTAAGTGATGCATGCATTACAGGGACATCCATATGAGCAGATTATATATAATTTTGCTGAGAATTAAAACTAGAGAAAACTTTTGAGTCCCCACCAACAATGGCAGTACATTTGAAAACGTCCAAGGTCGCATAGCTAGACCAACATGTGGATCGATCATTCACCCCTACCATGATGAAATTTGAAACTCCCAACATACGTTCCAAAACTATACCTACCGAATACGTAATGGAACAAAATAAGAATCACGGAAAGGGGTGGAGATTGGGTTGTCCCCCACCCCCTGGATCAATTCCAATAGGTCGTAATTATTTCGGCAAAGCTTAGATTCAGAGAGAGGGCCTAAAAACCGCCCACCGCTCAGGGATTTTTTCAAAATTTAGTACAGCAAAGTCGAATAACAAATCAGATAGTCCGGACGCTAGGTGTCAATGACAATTCATTCACAATTCCCAAAAAACACGGCCAAAAAGGAATATATATAAACGCCAGCATGTCTGTGTTAGGACTAGTGTGAAAAGAGTTACGATATAACCATCAAAGGCAGGTGTTCAGATCATAATTTAAAGGCTATTCAAAACTGCAATGCAGTGCTTTGCACCAACCCATCATAAATTTAATTTAAAATACGAGAAATGAATAGTTATAAATATTCGGTTGTAAGCATACAAATGCGTAGAGGTATATAATAATGAAATATATTTTTTGATATTGAAATTCGAATTGGAAATATCAAGTTCGCTACTGGCTTATCGACAAAGTAACTTTTGGGTCAACCGCTGACCGATTTTTCATGTTGATTAATGGCTTCAGGGTTTTTAATTGACAAGATTATCCAAACATCCGATCCCCTTACCGGCAGGTAACCGCTACTGACCCCTCTCTTTATTGTTTATATTTGATCCTTTTTGAGGGTTTTGTATCAGTTTCCCTCTTCCTTTGTCTCGCGCTCCGTCAAAGGGACAGATTACTCAATTTTCAGCCAGTAAAAGGAACCTGAACCTGGGAGAAACTTAATTATGAAATCTTGAGTTTACCTTTTCGCGTCCAGTGAAGCGAAGTATTGAGTTTTTTCGGTATTCAGTTTTTATCCGTTTTCTTTTGGAAGTGGGTCGATCTCAATCGAGTTCATCATCATCACCGTTCAGAGCTCTTGGTAATCGATAACCTAATATTTTCTGCTGTCATTCGTCACGATCTCGTAGGAGTTTATTACTGATAGTGATATTTCAACTGGCACTAGCAAAGTATAATGAATTACTTTTTGTCAGTATTCATTAGGAAAAAAGTGTTGTCCAACGAACTCATCCTTTCTTTTGAAATGCTTGATTTTTTGGCGAAAGAACGAAGTTTTTATTTCAATTCTATCGAGAGTTATCGTCTGGAATGACACATACACATACATACACACACACACACACACACACACACACACACACACACACACACACACATATATATATATATATATATATATATATATATATATATATATATATATATATATATATATAAAAGCGTTAAAATCCAGGAATCATTTCAGAATACCTCAAAACAGATTTCGATGAAGAAAATTTTTGAAAATTTTTATTTTAAAATTTTTGGAGCCATTGCAATAGCTTTATTTTCTAAGAAAATTCGCTAAATGAAGGAAAAGCTTGCTTTCTCATATGCAATTAGTTAGTAATTTCTGATGATCAATTTGTAAAACACATGTGTAAAAAATGAAGAAGCAGAATAAGAAAAACATGCTTCAGTTACATATCAATAAACAAGATTACACTACCAATTATATAATAGTGTAAACCTTAGTATAACAACAAAAATCAGAATAAAACAATTATAATTATTCCTAGATATTTCATATATTTCATTAAGAATACATTTAATTTAAACTTACATTTTTATAAATACATCTCATTTAAACGTAAATTTGCAAATGCTTCCTCTAATATCTGTCAACCACGGGATTTATGCGTTACATTAATAAAGTACATTCCAAAATAGGATAAGGCATGGTATACGACAATGGACTTGAAAGTCCTTCTGTCTAGGTGCTCTAGAAGACTTCACAGGCTCCAAATCACAATTTTTCAATCCACAAATCACAATCCAATGAGAAAGGTGCTTTTCTGGGCTCTCATGACTGTTTTACAATGGGTGCTCTCCATCTCAAAAGTCCATGCTGGGCAAGCATAAAGCATTATTGACTCAAACAGGGCTTTATACATTGTCATTTTGCTACAGTACTGTATGCCTAAAGTCACTCGTGCCAGTGAATTTGTCCTGCCGAATGATGCTACAGCTTTGGATGCACTAGCTGTTATATGGGCAGACGGATCAAACTTATTTGTCAACAAAACACCCAAACAGTTGGAGTTGTGGTCATACTTAAGTGTTTGACCTTCAACTTGGATAATTGACACATCACCGTCTTCTCCACTGCCCGCTCGGGCTTTGCTGAAGCACACTAATCCGTAATCAGCGATGTTGCCTCTGATCCCTTTCTTTCAATTTCAGCTTTGGTCATACCTGTTATTAGCAATGCAAGATCATCTACAAAAGCGATTGTATAGTTTCCCCTCCCGATGAGAACCTCAAGGAGGTTGTCAAATAGGAGAGTCCACAAGTATGGACCCAAGACACAGCCCTGAGGGCAACCCCTCTCACTTGTCTCACACAGCTTGCTCCATACTCATTAAGTGTTCCTACTTGGTCGGAGAGGAAGCTGCGCTTTAATGGAAAAATGCCAGGGGGGAGCTCGGCCCTAGCCAGCGCATCTATGCCAGATGGCCACCACTTGCGGTCAAAGACCTTAGATATGTCAAACAACAAGACAAAATCATACTGCTCCTGTGAATTTGCGACTTTCACCTTGAGACTCATAATTGTGTCTGTTGTTGACCGCTCACGGATTCCACAAAATTGGCATAAGTTATGGCTGTACCCTGTACTGCCTTATATACGAGCCTAACCATTCCTAACCTGCCGTACAACCGAGGAGATTTGATTGTATGTAAGGCCTCATTAGGCCTATTCCAATCACTCTGTCACTTGTCGTTCTTTCAATTTGTCCTCAATTGTCAATCCTTCAGTCATCTGCTCTTTACATGTTTTTCAATTAATTTATCAGCACACTCTGGAAGTGCGACACGGCAGGTCACCGTTTCCCCCTTGCAGCGTTAGCCGTGCACATAGAAAGGTTCCAGAACCCTCTTGTAACATGCAGTTTTCTCGTCATAAGATCAAATTCTCCTTTAATTCCTTATTGCTTTTGTGGCTCCCCTGCAAACTTTCGTGGTGGATCCATTTGGTGAATTTGTTTCTCCGTAAGGTAGGGTGATTACTGGCATTAATTTCCTCCCCTACTAATTATAAATATCTTACAGTTCTAAACTTATCCTACATATCACATAACAGTGACTGACCATATTGAATCACAGTCACATATCACAGAATAACTATTTGATATTTGGAGCACTAGAATGTTTCTACCACTACCAGCCCCTCTTCATTGCCTTGGATCCTGTACCACCTCCTACAAAAATCCTCGAACGTGCTATACTTCTCCGCCAAAACCCACCAGTTGGATCAATTCCTGCCGGTATACTGGGCCTCCTAATCGAGATGATCATAATTCACTGTACACTGGACAGCACCTGATTACATGATCTACTGATTCGCGTACAGCTCCGCAAGGGCAGTCAGGAGCGTCCCTTCTATTAAAATAATATAGTTTGCCTCTAAAGTTCCCATGGCCTCTCAGCATCTGAGAGGTCTCATATCCTGGCTGGATGTAACTTGCTGACCCTCTCATCTGGACATCAGGGAAGAAGCTGTGGGTATGTCACCCAGTTTCTCCATTGCCCCACCTCTTCTTGCGAAGCATCGTAACACCCTTGATCCTATCGTTGACGGCCTTGATCCTATCCTCCTTAGGGAAGCTACTTCTTACCTGCTGTATCAAGTCTGGGTAGATTCGTCCACTAACCCTACTAGGCCTCTTTATGGCAGAAATGGCAACCTGGGCATCCAGTTGCAAATTCAGTGATATACAACCTGAAAGCACCTGCAAAACCAGCGTTGATGCTGTTCTATAAGCTCTGGTTAAGGATAAGATCCTCCCACGCTGCAGGGACAAAACCTTGTTCTGTACCTTCTAACTTGGAGTGTCCAACCATGTAGAAGCCGTATCAATAGCTGTAGGCAAGAACACTGACACACAATACCTCAACTGCCCCTGGTGTGGTATTCCACACTCTGGACCTGTAAAGCCCCGCATTCCCATTGCCAGTGTTGCAACCTTTGAGTAGAGCTCCTGTACCTGGGCATCTGGCGCGAGTCTCAAGTTCAGCATAACTCCCAAGTATCGAGCAACAGCCAACCCTTGAATTCTTCGGGAACCAGCCATAAATCTGAACGGATGCCTCGCATCTCCATATCCTCTGAACATTAAGGCTTGTGTCTTTTCCTCTGCTATCGCGAGGTGGGCCTTCTCACACCATTCATCCACTATTGCAGCACACTGCTCAGAATTTCCACAATTTCAGAACGGTTCCGTGCCTCTATGACCACTGCTAGGTCATCAACATTCGCCATTGGTTTAAAATCATTTTCTTGAAGCCTGACAAGCAGACCCGGGAAAACCGGTTTTCGCATTGCCGCCCCCAACACTGACCCCAGAGGACAGCCAAGGGCCACCCTGACCTCTGTCTCACCCGCCTGGCAGTGCATCACTGCTGCCTGAGCACTGAAATAGCTCCGCAACAGTTCGAAAATATTCCTGTGCACCTGCAAAATCTTGAGCTACTCCAACACCAGAGGCCACCACAGGGAATTAAACGCCCCTGCTATGAACCATATCTAACTATCCCTAACCATTCCATTTCTTTCCTCCCGCTCCCCAGCGTGGTTGAAGTTGGTCCTTTTAGTTACTGAACCGCTCAAAATTAGTATATCCAACACATTTGATAGTTGGATTATTTCTGAATTATATTGATTATGACATTTATGCTGTTAGTATTTTTTTTTTTGCCTTCAGCACCCAAAGGTGTTTGAAATTGATCTTATTTAGTAACGAACCCTTATAAATTAGTGTAGCTAACATATTTGATAGTTGGATTACTTTGTAACTACACTTATAATGACGTGAACGCTGTTGATATGGTAGATACCTACCATTGTGAACAGTCTCATGATATTCAGACCTTCTTTTGCCTTCGGCTCCCCATCGTGATTGGAATTGGTCCTATTTGGTACTGGTCCTTCCAAAATTATTGTATCCAAGACATTTGATGGTTGGAATACTTATGAATTACTTTGACAATGGCATTCATCCTGTAGGTATGGTAGGTACCTTTGTAAACAGACTCATTCAATCCAGTCCTACTTTTGCCTTCATCACCCCAGGGTGGTTGGAATAGGTCCTATTTGGTACTGGACCCTTCTTATTTAGTGTATCCATCACATTTGATAGTAGGTTTACTTCTGTGTTACTTTGACAATACATTTATTTGATATTTATGCTGTTGGTATGGTAGGTACTTTTTTAAACAGACTCGTGAAATCCAGTACTTCTTTTGCCTTCAGCACACCAGGGTGGTTGGCAATGTTCCTATTTGGTGGTTAACCGTTCCTATCTAATGAACCAACACCTTTGATAGTTGCTTTACTTTTGTATTACTTTGATAAAGACGTTTATGCTGCTGGTTTGGTAGATACCTCTGTATACAGACTTATGAAATTCTGCCCTTCTTTTGCCTTGAGCATCCCAGGGTGTTCGAAATTGGCCCTATAAGGTATTGAACCCTTCTAAATTAGCATATTCAACCTATTTGATAGTTTGATTACTTCTGAACTACATTGATTATGACATTCATGCTGTTGGTATGGTACGTACCTTTGTAAACAGACTCATGAAATCCAGTCCTTCTTTTACCCTCTGCACCCCAGGGTGGTTGAAATTGGTCCCGTTAGGTGAAGAACCCATCAAAATTAGGGTACCATGAAATGCAGTCCTTCTTTTCGCTTCCGCACCCCAGGGTGTTTGAAATTGGTCTTATTTGGAAATGAACCCTTATAATTCAGTGTATCTAACATATTTGATAGTTGGATTACTTTGTAACTACATCTATAACGACTTGAATCTGTTGATATGGTAGGTACCTACCGTTGTAAACAGACTAATGACATTCAAAACTTCTTTTGCCTTCAGTACCCCAGCGAGGTTGCAATTGGTCCTACCAGGTACTGGACCCTCCAAAATTATTGTATCCAACACATTTGATTGTTGGATTACTTTTCAATTACTTTGACAATGACATTTATGCTGTTGGCATGGTAGGTACCTTTGTAAACAGACTCATAAAATCCAGTCCATATCTTTCCTCCCGCACCCCAGGGTTGTTGACACTGGTCCAGTGATGTCACTGAACATGGGCACTGGCAGTTCTCCAATGATTTTAGTAGAAAGCTGTTTCATGGAGGAAAACTTCCTCTTTCTCTCTCTCTCTCTCTCTCTCTCTCTCTCTCTCTCTCTCTCTCTCTTTCTCTCTCTCTCTCTCTCTCTCTCTCTCTTTCACTTTCTCCTTTCCCAACTATCACTCCGATCCCACACCAAAACTATATAGCTACAGTACCGAATTAGTGTATCACAAATGTTCACTTTCGGCGGAGAACGTAATCTTTTATAGCATCCCCATAAAGACAATCCAATAATCGAGTAGGTATTTAATTAAATAATATCACTCCAACCCAAGTCGTTAAAACGGCTGCACGCCATCAAAATCTGAGCGAAAGACGGTATTTATAGACCGACGGAAAATACGTCGTAACTCCTTTGTTCGGAAGGAAAATAACAGACGGCGGCGTTACATGGGAGGTCTGAGGGTAGAGTAATAACCATCGCCTCTCAATCCCGGGGTCGCTGGTCTCGCCTAAAGACGCCAGATCCCGATATATCAAAAAGGTTCCTCCTGACCTAATGAGAAGGCTGCTGAGGTAAGAAGATCAGTTGCTACTGGCAACCCAATGCAGGCACCTCAAGTTTTCCCTTTTCATACTTTCACCCAGACTTTTCTTGTCCTTCGTTACCTCCCCTTTCCACCCTATACCGGTAATAAGTTACCGCTCCATCTAAACTCCTTTACTCAGTTCCCCCATAGACTGTGCGTAGCAGTAAAATAAAGGTTCTTTCCTTCTTTTCTATATCAAGGCTACCTAGAGAAATATATTGTACCGGGAAAATAAAAGTAGAAGAAAGTGCAGAAAAAAAGAAAAAACAGTAAGTCATGTGGCAGTGTAAGTCTTCCTGAGTAAATTTTCCCGGATGTTAAGTGGTTCTGGAGAGTTTGTGGAGCAGTTAGGAATCCTCATTAGGACCAACTAAACCGTCTGAGCCCCTGGGAGTAGTTTCGTGCCCATTGCCTGGCGATAAGCGAATATCATACCCGACACACCACCAATTCCATTGATTCATTGACAAAATAACCTTGAATATCCGGTGCAAAGCGTACACAACTCCGATTCCTTTCGATATTTTCACAGGTGCTAATTATAAGTTACGTCAAAGAAAAGAGTCGATAGAGAGTTTTGCTTTCCTCCGTGTCCCCCGCCAATGAACGGGAACTTCGGGACCATACCAGATGGATGCTAACCTGCACGGTCCGTTTGGTCTGTCACGTAATCTCCCCCACACTTTTCTTAGCATAACAACGCCAGTGATGAACATAATCATCAATTCTAACGGGCGAGATGTCGAAAGCTGTGGATCTATCTTTCTGATTTCGTTCAAACTTGGAGAATAGTGCCCGTAATAGGTTTCACGTAAATTCGCTTCGAATTTTATCGTGATAGGTGGAGTAATAACTAACCTGGAACCAAAGACCGTTGACACACGTGAAACTCCGAGATTATTCAACCGATTTCGATTAAAATTTCAAGAAATGTCGGTATTCTGTTAAAACAATACTCGTTGAATAACCATTAGCGTAATTTCATTCACAACCAGGAATTTCTGATAACATCAATGTCGTTGTAATTGGTTCTTTAACTAATTCTAGGTATTCGCCTAATGTTAAAAGTAAGGAAGCTATATTGCTGACTCAACATGGCTAAAGTTTATCTTTCGGGCAACAATTTGGAATGGAGCTAAGAAATTCACGTCAAAAACTATTGAAAGTGGAAACTCCTTCCCTCCTACAGTGAATGTGTATTGAGTGTATTTACTCGGACTATCTACTCACCTCTTTAAAGGGAGCTACAACCTCCCAAAGGCATCTCAACTTAGGGTTTCGGCACGATAAGGCAGTTTAACGGCTGTGTCACACGACACATTTTCACCACTAGGTGTCCCATAAAGAGTCTGAAGAGGGCATCAAAAATACAGATAACCCTCCCTTAACCAGACCGTCACTAGGCACGCTGGATATAAACATGTGACATAATGTATCGTGAAAGGAGTTTCTTCTTTTTTATACACCATTACTTTTAGAGTTTTAGAACGATGGAAATTGTAAGTCATATGAATTCATTTATGTTATTAAAAACGGCTAGCAGTAATTCCGGAAGGGCACGAGGCTGTTCAATACATGGTACAAGGAACCAATACATGTTACATATAGAGGCAATTTCAGAGATGAAGAAACATGATAGGACTATATTGGGATGAATAGCTAGTGGGTTCTTTGATCAGTTTACTCACGAAGTTTGAACATGACATCATTTATTTTATTTGAAAAAACTACAAAAAAGCATTTTTGAGATTTTTGTCTGATAACGAAGACGATTGATGGAATAGGTATTTTTGTCATTGAATTAGATCACCTTGAAAGGCAGTGGTCTGATGGTTCCAAAATCGCCCAACAGCCGAACATTTTTAGTTTTAAGATAGGAATCCTATCCGCAAAGAAAAAAACTAAATAAAAAAAAGGGGGTGGGGAGGGGAGGTAGGCTCAACCGACGCTGGGCCTAGGGAATAAAAGGAAGTTCATGAAGACAGAGTGACAGAGGGATGAAAGCAGTATTGGGCAGAATTGACTACTTTCTGTCGGTAACTACAGCCACAGCAACTAACTACACAATTGAGTAGCTATTCCTGACAACTACAGCTAGTACAAGTAGTAGCACTGTAGGCAACTACAGTAGTTGGTAGTTTCTCGGGGCCAGCTAGTTTTTCACAGCTTGTAGTTAGCAGTTAGTGGATGCAGATATAGCTGCTAGCTGAGCAACAGAGTATCTGTTACTATATGTACTTTAACTACAAATAGCTGCGACTACTTTACTCTTGTTTCCTGCCCTCGCATTACAACACAGGAAGGCCAGGTATGGAGCATTTCGGTTAGTTTGAGGGGATTTTTGAAGAAAAATAAATTGGATATTTTTCAGAATCCGAATTAGATATTTCATTCAGAAATTTCCTACAACCTCACTATGCACTGGCAACTCTTCCAGAATCCGTTGCATGCATCAGTAAACAAAATCTGAAATCTTTAAGTTCCTGATTGTAGGCGCGAGCGCTATTGTTAGTGTGATTGTGCATGAAATTTTGTTCCAGTGAAGATAAAAAGTTGTCTAGGTAAACAATATATTATGGGTTTGTTGGCTAGCCCGATTGCAACTTGCGCAGCCATCTAAATGGAGAATTTTATTACAAAATTCCCACATTTTTGAGTTTAGCGCTTCATTTTGTTTGAATGTTTATGTTTTCTTTGACGTCAATGTAGTCCCTATTAAGAGCTATCGTGCGGATTTGAGAGGCAAGAGGGAAGTGAGCGACAATTTTCCGACCGTGTCTCACTGTCAGTGACACACTCCAGAATTTTTGTAGTTAGTAATTGGGTAATCAAAACTACTGCTGCAGCTGCAGTTGTACCTGCAGCTAATTAGGTAGCAGAGCTACCTTGTAGTTACAGCTAATTTTGTCTCAACTACGTAGTTGTTGGAAGTGACTGTAACTACTGTTCAGCTAGTAGTTGGAATAAGTAGCTGCTTTATTTCAAGTACTAACTACAAGCTGTAGTTATTAGTCGCAATTACTTTTTACTAAAGAAGCTGTAGTAAGTAGTTAGTAGCTTTAACTACATCGTGCCTAACTTTGGACGAAAGGATAAAACGACCTCGACACAGACACACACACACACGCAATATCAGGCAATGACAGGCTACAGCCGGAGGCCAAAGTGGACTCATATTGTTTGCAGATGAGCAGTAGACAGTAAAAAAAAAAAAAAAAAATCGCTGACGAATATATCGCACACGCACACAAATAAAAAACATTATGGCTGACTGGTGGAATGGATATAGTAAAATAATAATCATCTTTGACTGAGAAGCGAATCACTAAAAATCTAGCGAATTATTAATAGTTCATATAATTTATGTTTCGTATTGCCCTTCTAGATAAATGATTTGTAATTATTAAATGAATTTTATGATGCAGAATCTAAATACAACTTCATATTTGTAGGCATCTAACCTAACCTAAGTTACATAAAACACTAGTAGTCTCTTCATCAGTAGCATGAATTGGTATCTACGTACATGGGGATCAAAGTATATCAACACAGATGTTGGACCCAACAAAAAAGATTCATGAAGTAAATAGAAACCTATCTATGCTTCCTCAGTCCATTTATAGGTTACAAAAGTTACAATAAACTTGATTTTGTGGAGTGAGAATTTAAAAAGCAGGCTACCATAGTAATTTAGACTAATTATTTGTGACTAAATTCATATTCGATTGCTCTCGATTAATATAATTGTTGCCTTCTCCCCAGAACATGTCGTTACAGGACGTGGACAATCAGACTAAGACCACGTGTTACCAAACTAATTGGCTCGGAAGGGGTTGAGCGGTTTATTCTGCCGAAGTCTCTGCCAACCCCTCGATCTGGCCTCATTGAGGGGCAATTCGGTGGTTTCCTCTCCCCTCCCGTTGGCCGTATTGTGTCTATCCGGATTTTCCTGTTTCAATAACCGCGATTGTCTCAGTTCCTGTTACCCTCCGGGGCTCCTATTTCTGTAGTCGCTCGTGGAACCTCTCCAGCTGGAAACTGGGATTATGTGACTAGTTGACTCTCGAGAAACTGCCGCACTAATTAGTGGGTAATAGCGACACCGGTAACCAACATTTCCGAGGACCACAGTTTCAGATTCGTCAACATCATATGAATTGAGGGATCCAATTTTCAGTATTTGCATTGGGGTTCCGAATTTAAACCAGAGTCAAACCACTGAACAAAAACCGTGTTAGTGCAGAGAAAAATCTGTTGTAATGGCTTTAAAAACGAATTTTCGGGCAATAAAACACAACAGCTAACAATTTCTGAAAACTCAAAGATCTCAAATTTCAAAAGCACTTTTCAAAATACGATGATTTACGAAAATTCGCTCTCACAATCTTGCTGCTTTACCGGAACTTTTCACTTTTATTTGTCCCTATTTTCCGTACTATTTTTGGAACATTTTATCCTAAAAGTAGAGGCAATTTAAAAGCGTTTATTTACGTCATAAATTGCGTGTCAATACTATTCTCAAAAATTATCAGTTATCATTATTTCAGCTATATTTTGCCCTTTCACCGATATTTGAATCATATAATTGAGTGATGAGCTCTTTGATTTCCAGAAAAAGTCCTCCGATCTCTTTTTTTTCCCGGGACGCTCCATTTTTTTCTCCAAATGAACGGAATTGTGGTATCTAGTAATCAAAGAATTACGTTCCATCAAGAAATGATACATCACTATGGAGAGGGCAGAAGGTTTGGATTCGCATCATAGACCATCACAGCTCATTCAGTGTGATCGAAAAATAAGAAACAATGGAGAAAGAAAGAAGTTAATAAAAAACGTAGTCTATCAACGAAACATCGTTACATCGATTTGGACGGTTAGATGTTCATCAGTAACAAACTATAACTCAAAAATAAGTTATTGGTCTTTACAGTGTTCATTGGTGGCTTTCTCGCTTTGTCTTTGAATCTCCTCGTTCACAGGATTATTCCAATAGTACGTGGAACGCTCCAAGTAAACGTGCCTACAGATTTCCGACACGTATTCATCTTCTCTACTGACAGTGAAATCGTTATCAGTCGTTTGGTTATCGGATAAACTCATTACAGAATGTAGATTGGGCTTAGAGGTAATTTATTACCTCAGGCTGAATCACAACTGGCCCATTTATTCCAGTCCCATGTAACCTAAAGTGCCTGAAACTTATGGGGTCGATTGAAGGGGGGGGCTCATGATGGATCGCTATTAGGAAAGTAAAATCTCACAGTAGGTTGAGGGATATTTAATAAATTACTTCTCACGGTTTAGAAAATTGTGTGAAATTTACGTTACTATATTGTTGAAAAGCTTTTAATAATTACCTATGAATATTCGAGAAAATTATAATAGAATACACAGCTAACTTTTATATGACATGTCTTTAACTTAATTTAATGGTATACATTTATGATTATAATCTAACTTTTTTTTTTTTTTTTTTTTTTTTTTTTTTTTTAATACGTTGGATTTGAACATTATGTACATGCAACAGCACAAAATATGGAATTTTTACATTACTTACATGTACCAGAATAAAGTAGGTAAAATAGGGTAGAAATATAGGAAGTGTGGTGAGTTGAATATAGTAGTCGTGTTCCATGACTGTTCCATGATAGTGAGCATGAACACTCTCCTTTCAGCCCGACGACGGTAAAATGCATCGGTAAAAGTGAATGCATTGGACTTGTCAGACTTTTTTTTGGTGGTGTTTGATCTGAAGAATTAATTGATGACCCTATCGACTTGTTGAATAGATCCACCAATAAACGCTCTATGTATATATAGAAAAAAATAAAAGGTGTAGTGAACGTGATTAATTGATGTACAGTATGTACATCGTAATTAGACTTGTCAGAAATATTGTTATATTTGAATTAATCTTGACTCTTCATATGCTAATCCTAGCTTTCCAGTATTTTACCTACCTTTCCATTTATCAAATCAACCTCATTCCTGAAAATAACTAGACAGGACTGCAATTTAGTAGATTCGCCTGGAAAAAGGAAATTATGAAAGAAAATCACATAAACCATTTCGAAAAACGACCCAAAAAGCTCAAAAACGCAAACACTAAGTAAAAGTTACGATAGCTAAAAACTATAAATTCCCCACCTTCAGACTGAAAATGCCATGCTTACCTATGGTGGTGTCTACAGAAGAAGCAAAAACATGCGTTTTTTTTCCTCTTACGATGTTTGAATAATGAGCGACTCAGGAAATCTCCGCAATTAACGGAGTAGACAATAACTCAATTTGTAAAACAAGGGGTGAAACTATCCGCGCCAGAGCTGGGCAGAGGCTATTGAGCTTTGTTGAAAACTTTCGACGCCTCGTTCAGGTGTGCAGTCAGAAGAACCATTGTTTGTACGCCACAAACATTAGTGAAGTGAGTTGGCCGCTAGTAAACAACTCTGCTAACCCCCACCTTTCGGTTTCCCTTATTTCTGACGTAATTGCTCTCGCTCCACTAGTTCATGCAGTTTGAACGTAGTTGTTGAAGGGCTTAATCCCCTTAACTCAGTTTATATCGCCTCACGATGGCAGGCTCGAGTCTTGGTGAGAGGGAAGGAAGGACAAATATTGGTTAGACCCACGGTAAAACGAGGTAAACATATCTCTGTAAATGTCATTAGGATAATTCAAATGGTACCCGATTAATGAATAAATGGTTATTATATTTCCCTATAACCAGAATTGGCTTTCCAGTGCATGCACTTGCACAGCCTATGATTATTCCCTCGTGGGTCGTACTGTTGCTTTTCACTTTTTGGAAGTTAGTTCTCATGGATATGGTTGTCAAGTCCCTAATACTATACTAAGTAGGAATGCACATTTATAAGGCAACAATATTGATTGAAACGTGTAATACGAAAAATTGTTAGAAACAATGGAAACATGAAGTATTGATAAATTACTGCTCTGCCATGCTTATTCTCTCCCATCCTAGCTCAGTATCAAATCAGTCATCGCTGTGGAGAGTGGGTTGTGGTTACTGGAGCATAACTCAAAGCTGTTTGTTCCTCATTAGCATTTATTTCATCCTATTTGCATTTGGGGTTGTTTACCTAACATCACTAGTGTTTTGTCTATTAACAAGCTCTTCTAATGAAAACAGACACGTTAATTGGTAGTTTCATCCTCATAACATGAAACAATTCGTACATTGAGGTGATATATCCAATCTATACTCAGTGGATCAATCCCACAAAAGAAAGTAGTTTATCCGCTACCACCTAGCCGCAGTCAACCATATGTATGTAGTAGCATACACAGGGTACCCCGGATTAGGTGGTTACTACTTCACGGCTCAATATTAGAGCTCAAGTTTTCAAGCAATTTAATTTCTAAGATTTTGGTTTATTATTTTCAATAATGAACCTTGGCAATCGACCAAGAAAAAAAAGTGTTAACCCCCCCCCCCCCCCTGAAAATTTCATGGTTTACATTTCAACATGCGTATAAATCAAAAATCGAATTAGAAAAAAATCGTCCATCCGCTGTCCACAGTTCGCGGATTTTCTCCGAAATTAAAAAACCAAACTTCATCAAACTCGCGTTAACAATCACTTGAAACATATTATTTCACAAATCTTCCGATTACTTCGCTATTTCAGTTTAGCCATTTTTGAAACTGTTTCATTCCAATTATTGTTTCTGCCTAGTCGATAAAATGGAAATTCAAAATAATTCAAGTCGTATTACAATAGAAAATGAAAACAAGAAAGAAAGAAACTTACGCTTGCCAAACAGGAGAGACATTCATATGCAATTGAAAATACGGAACGATGAATGTTCCCTTGCATGATGAAGAACATTTTGTACGCATTTAAAAAATACAATTGATATTTCGTTAAGCAATATTTTTGCGATTTCATGGTGTACTTCTACCACTTTTCTTTATAAATGTATATTTATATTTCGTTTATGCGTAAACTCCAGCTATATTTTGATAATTAAAATCTCATAATATGATTCCCTAGTCTAAATGACCGCTCCATCCTCCTACAAGCAGGGGTCGATTAAACCAATCCCTAGTCCTGAGAGCTCAATTCGTCCCTCCAGAATGAAGGTTAAATAATAAGGTTAATATGCTCTATTTTAAAATATCCTTTCTATATAATCTGAGTAAAAAGAACCAAGACACCAAAGACGTATTTATAATCGCGATTTGAGAATACCTAATACAAATTCCTCGCTCTGATGTTTTTTCATAAAATATATGAACAAAATATGTAAATATATATATATATATATATATATATATATATATATATTCATGAAATTATTGTCCTTGTTACTTAACAAAGGATTGATGTATCCATTCAAGATTCACTGTCGGCATACATTTATAGTGTGGAATTGATTCCTATAACATTTATAGCGTAGAATTGATTCCTACCTATAACTCAAACAAAATGGTTGAACGCAAAAATAAAATACCTACCTTCAAACAAACAATAATCCAACTAATTAATAATATTATGCTACAGACATGAGTGATAAAGTACGTGAACGGGATCGCAAATAAAAAACACAAATGATGGGATCCTCCAAAGTAACCTTTTAATGAATATAAGGCGAGAGGCGGTACATGATGGTGGGAGAGCAATTAACTTGTACGGGAGGCGGAAATAGACTGAATGAATTTTCCTTCGTCGTCCGCAGGTAATGCAGTGTTTACAGTATGAAAAGTTCTCAAACAATTTGCAATTTCAACTTCACAATTTAACTGCACCTTCGGGAGCTCAAATCGTATATTATTACGGGATGATCGGGGAAATAGGGATTATCAGGGTTCCGTCATGAAATATGTAACAAGCGGGATCAAAACATTGAGCGACTTTAGCGGTCTGTCGGAAGTTTGGGAAGACAACATACCAACTCCATCTCAAGCCCTGGCGGGAGAATACACATTTGGTTAGGGCCAAACAGTACGTATGTTGTACGTAATTTTGAAGAGTGATTAATATTAATGTATGATCCTACAATTTTTACGCAACTCCAAGGTTAAAGAAATTTTTTGCAAAAAGCCTCAAATAGTTTTTCTGTAAGTACGTTATTCTTTTCCCATAACAAATCCAGAAATGAATAACGTGACTTCAATTAGTTAAATCTTGAATATAGAATGGAACTTACCTATAAAGTAAAACGTTGATAAATAATTTAAAACCCTTCAACATTTTGCTTCATCATCTACCTAAAGGTAGCGGAAAATTTGTTTCCCCACTTTCGGGAGATGATTTAGGAAACGTTCGCCAAAATTGATATGTTCACATGCGTTTTACGTTTCAAACATTGTTGAACACTATTGGTTTAGTGTATGTATTCCAGTCAGTGCGTATATCTGTCCGTGTCTACTCAAACCATGTAACGAGCCCGATTTCGACTGTTCAGGAAACCTGATACGATTGCTATGAGGTTCAAAATCAGGATTATCTTGGTTCTGGAATTTTTTGAAATTGGAATAAATTTCAGCTCTAGTTACAATTCCACTTATAGTAGAATATGATTATGTGAAGATGATGTTACCGGAAAATAATAAAATTCAAGTAAGTCGTTGTGGTAGCTACTGAATGTAACAGTTTGGTAGAATTAATACCAGAGAATGTGGAGTTCAAGTATGAATTAACTATTAAATATTAAATAATAATTATTAATATATTAAATATCTGGAACTTGAAGGAATACACAAATATCGACCATGACACAAAACATCTTATGATGTATAAAACCAAAACGTTACTCATGGGATAATACCCTGAGATGTATATAATAGCCACTGGATGCGCTGTCATCAACTCAGACATCATTTTCGCGGAATAATTAGGATTTGATGACTGGAAACGTAGATAGTAACTCACGAATTTAACCCAATCGGGCCAATCACAGTTACTGAGCGTGTGATAATGTGAAATGATATTGCTGTTGTATAATGAACAACATTATCTGATTTTTATGAAGTGGAACAGATATTTTGCAGTAAATGTTCGCAATAGCCCCAATTCTATTTAGGTGTACTCAGATCAGTTGTCATTTTGCATGCAAAACATGAAATCTATATTGCATACGCAATTAAAATCTTCAATTCCGCTTAAATGTGAGCGTTAGAACAAACGCCATCTAACAGAGATGATCTCTAATACGTAAGGAATAAATTTGTTGAATCATCGGAAGACCACTTATGCTCGTTACGCTACCGATTATCTGTATCTCTACATTTCCTGCTATATATCAACACAGTCTCATATTTTGTACTGTTACGATGATATATAATACCAGCTAATGATCCCAATCAGTCAGCTAAAGGAGCAAGAATTTCGCTTCTCTCGAAAATAACTCGTCATCTACCAACTTAGAGTGGCATTTGTAATGCGATTTCTTCTGAGAACCATATCCATCCAATTCCAGTAATTCTATATCATTATGATATAAATACTATCATTATTTGGACACACGATCCTGCACTGGAACAATTTTCTCTCGGTTGGCCTATCGATTTATCATTTTCCGAAATCTGCGAATCGATAGGGCACAGCTATTGGTTTATTCAGTAAGAAGCCTTTTGCGATTCATCGATTCTGCTCGTCGTCTAAACTCTATCATTTGGAGTTATTTGTTGACCTCATGCCCGACGATGGAATGATATCACTTTCTACCACCAAATTGCTTTTCATTCATATTGATCCATACTTTGAAACGTGTCCGATTTAAAGATAATAATAATTCAAGAGTAATGAGGGATAACAATGGACGGAATCGAATGCCGGGCTTTCGCATAATAAGCTAGCGTACATACATGCATACATTCATGTATACATACATGTATACATGTGCATACATTCATGTTCAATTTGCTGAATTATTACTTGCACTTTTGCTTGCTTCTTGATACGAGTGGTTCAATTTAGTACACCTCGTAGGAGAATTCACAGTACATTCCCATTAAGTAGCTAACTTTTAAGACGAAATTAGTAATTAAACTGAAAACTGAAGAAAAATATTTGGTCAAATATTTGGTCCAAAATATTTGGTTAAAGGTAACTTCGGTGTTCCTGGGATGATTAAGAGTACCTACTACCATCTACAATAATTTGTTAGGAAGGTAAGTGAAAGAAGTGATAGAATAAATGAATACTGAATGCAATGGAAACGACGAGAGAAAGACATATAAATGATAGATTGTGGTACTAATATACTCATAAGCCTGGTAAAAGACACTTCATTACAACTCATAAGTATGTTCATGTTCAACTAAGCTATGGTACAAACTACTTCAAACAATTTAATATTGTTTCAACTTTTACTTGCAGTAATACAATAAACATTCAGAAAATTGAATTCTTGTATTTCACTCTGATGGCTGGAAAAAATAATTTCATCAACACAATAATCACGACTTCCCAAGTTTTGATTTGACTGATATTCGCAAACTGCTGAGCTGGGGGTGTCTAAACTGCCATTTCATGTCAAACATTGCCACTAGAGAATAACCCCCCCTCACCCTCGCCGATCGTATCTTCAGGCTGTAGACCGTCTATTATTATCTGTCTGTTATTAGATGCGTCTGATTAAGGTTAATCGTCTAAGAAAACAATCTATCTCCTTTTAAGATTTTTCGGGTTGATTAGTATCGAAATGGGAAGTATGAACATTATTCCAGCTTAAACAGAAGTTACTTATGTGCTGAAAAATGAAATTTTAAAGCACAACACATCAGAAATCCTTAAATTTTAGGATTGGTCATGGATATAATTTCTTTAGGCATAAAACCTGAAAACATATTAATACAAAAATAAATAAATAAATGAAATAAACGTGCTTACTCCGAGGTCAACTAAGTGCCGCAGGTGCTATTCAGGGCAAAAGGTTGAAACATTGTGCCTAATGCGTTTTGAGGTTTTTACTAAACACTTTTTTCGTGCTAACTTCACAAAGGCTGACTTTGCAAATTAATTGGCAGTGGAGGTCTCTGAGGGTTACTTCAACTGCTTCTCCCACTGCTCTCTCCTCTTTAGCCCAACATTCAGAATGTTGCCTTCATAATAACTACTAAACACCATCACGACTCGGTCTGCGTTAAACCTTAAACTCCTGAGCAATGAATGTTTGTAAGTCAGCGGAACGTTTACTTTAAATAAGCTCTACACGTACACATAGGTGAAAGGTTCAATACTACATTCTCATTTTGTATTCAACTTTTACCTTTTGTATCGCCGGAAGGCTTTTACAAATAAACAATTTCATTTCATTTCATTTCATTTCATTCAACTTTTACTGGAGCTTTGCTGTGTTAAGAATGGTGCTCTATTGCTTAGAAATTAATTTGTCTATTTATAATCAGGTCGCTAGAGAGTACGAGTACATACTTATTCAACGAAGTCTAGGTCACATTGTATTAAAAAAAAAAAAAAAACAAACTAGTAAGTAATGCATGCATTATAGGGACGTCTCTATGAATGGATTGTACTCGTATATAATTTTGGTCAGAATTCAAATGAATGAGAAAAACTAAAATATAATGATTTTTCGGAATTACTCCCTCCCCCTCCATTTAACCCCTTGACCGAAAGTAAATTCGAAACTTCCAAGGTTGCATAACTGGACTAAAATCTGGATCAAAAAAACAATGAAAACTGTCATGGGAATCGGATGATTATAGTAAAAAATCACAATTTATTGCTATTACCCCATCCACCATGAAATTTGAAACTTCTGACGCATTTTCTAGAACGAAACCGACTTGATAGTCGAAAAAAAATAATCTCGAAAATCGGACGAGAATAGTTGAAACAACACGATTTATCAGTATTACCCCCTCCATTCACTCACCCAAGGTTTATTGCACAATAAGACTAAAATTGGAATCGAATTAAATTAGAATCACGTATATCAGTTGAGAATTCTAACCTGGGTGGTGTCGAAAAATTTTCCAAAAAAAAAAAAAAAAAAAAAAAAAAAAAAAAAAAAAAAAACGCTTTTTTGGTTTTACCTCCTCCATTCACCCTTTTCCATCTTGAAATTGAAAATTTTCGAGATTTACTGCACAACAAGACTAGAATGACAGTCAATGTCAGCAGCAGTGCCGGCAATCTCCCAGCTCGAGCCCCTAAGAGCAAGCTGGCACTGGCGGCATAAGCATCGGATGCTGGCCGAAAGAGAGACAATACCAAGCCCACCAGCCCACGGCATGAATATAGGCACTTGGAACACAAGATGGGAAGCCTAGCCAAGAGCGCAGAGCTGAGCAAACTACACGATCTAACTCAAGCAGCCTCCCTGCAGTAACCCTACCAAAGACTAACCCATAGGTTAGCTTTGGCAGTAAGTGCGTGCAAAGGAGGCGCAAATTCTGCTGTGGCTTCAATGGGGCATTGATGACACGAGCTATTGCTCCACCAAGGTCCACACGGCTTGTGGCTAAGGTGGCCACACCCATGAAGTTGACCCCAAGGTACCGCCAGACCTCCAAACACATCTTGGGCGGGCGGTGTCTGTCCTAAGACAAAGCACTCCTGATCCACCATCTTCAATTTATGCTGGCTGCCTGACGGGACCAAGGATACGAACCCACACTTAGAGGGGTTAACCACTTAACCACACCTGGCAGCTGCTCAGCAAATGCATTGAGGGTGATCTGCAAGCCCTCACGCGTTTCTGTGAACAGGATAACATATTCTGAAGCTGAAGGCTCTCTCACAGTGGGCACAATAGTGGGAATTAATCAGAGCAGAGGAAGAGGACGAAGGTTAGGACGAGGAAGATGAAGATGTGAGGGAGGATGTCCGACGCCCCTGCCTGGGGCGCCCCCAAGCGCCCCCCCTTGGACCCCGTGTGCTAATGTGTAGCGGGGGTTATGAGGCTCGTTGTTGTTTTCAGCAAGAATGGCTGAAATAGAAGGGTCAGAGGTGACCCGTAGTCAAGAGTCCCCCCCCCCCCCCCCCCCCAATCACCAGCGGGTCATTCTGCCACCCTCTGTTCACCCAGAGGGTGCCCGGTTTGAACGACTGAGACGAATGACTTCGGTAGGGATATGAAGGATTTCCAAAGAGATAAAAACACCGACAGTTACCGTACCCCAGCCACCCCCCTCCACCTCCACACATTGAGAGAGAGAGAGAGAGAGAGAGAGAGAGAGAGAGAGAGAGAGAGAGAGAGAGAGAGAGAGAGATACTCCATTTTTACGGATTCGGTCTTAGGAAGTCTGAAACGGATTTGTATGCGGTATTTTTTTCTCATGCTTGGGTTGTCACCCACTCCCTTGGATCATTTCGTCTTGGGGTGGTTGAACTATTTAAACATATTCCTACACTGAAATATGGAGTTGGATGCCATCACAATAATCTTACAAATCAATAAAAACAGCAAACAAATGTTGGTTGTTCTGAACATGGAACCTATGTATGGCAGAACAATTTTTATATATCGTATTTTTTTCGCCAGGTATTTTGGATTGATGATTATCGATTTCGGTGGTCACAAAGAGCTCAATTCAAAGAAAATGGAGTCGTATATTTGAATTCGCTCGCATGGTCTCTTTTGAATAAAATTCTTAACTCACGCTGGTTTTTAGGTTGATACAATCATTGCCGTAGTATAAAGTACATGTGGAACGAATATCAACTTCGCAATTGGTTCCTCCCTTTGTTCCAATTAAGAAGCACTTCTGATAATTGAGAGAGAAATTTTTTCGGTTTCGTGAGCGTCCAAGAATATAATATGTCACGATCAATTTTTATTTTGAAAACATGATAATGAACTTAAAACCGTTGGACGACAGCCAGGGTTTCATTACTCTTGTTTAAAAACGGTGAATTGAGAAAGAGACAAAAACGTTAGCAATTCAGTGAATTGAAATATCTTGTTGGGAATGTGTATGTATTTTTAGAGTCCATTAGGTAAAAAGAGTTATTCAAATATTGTTTGACTTTATGTATCAACGATGAAAGGATCAAAGAAAAACAATCAGAGAACTACAATTTCACACTGTCAAGTATCAAATACACCAGTATTGAATGAGAGAATCCCCAGTAATGGGAACGTTTGAGTTTTGAAGCTATAATAAAGCTACTTAGTAAAGAAGTATTAAAATACAGGAATGATTTCAGTAAACCTCTAAACTGATTTTCATTGAAATTTTTTGACTTTTGGCTATTGCTGTAGCGCCAAAACGGAAGTTAGTGCAAAAAACATAGTCTGTTTCCACGAAAAATAAAGAGTTAGAATGTTAAATCGATTTCGACGGGTAGGCCATCATCAGCAATAGGTAACTGAAAACACATTAGAAAGGACATTAATCAGGTGAAGTGAAAGGGGGAAAATAAAAAAAATTGGTTTCAACAGTGTGAAGGGATAATTCCGAGCTTTATAGAAGTGGACCTATCAGTGGCTGTAGCTTCATTTTTCCAAAAATTCACTAACGAATAATTAACCAGAGTATGTCGTCTGTGAAGATCGAGATGGAGGGGGGGGGGGGGTCCAGATTCACGTTTTGCACCTTATTGGGACGAGGACAAGCATTCCTATGCTAAATATTTGAGCTAAATATTTTCAAAGAAAAAATTTGCTATTTAGGAAGCTTCTAAGTTTTAAATGTAGAGGGAGGGGACGGGGAAACCCTACAAATCCGTTTCATCATCAAAGAACACAATCCTAGATTTTAATGAGATTTTATCCTAGGTTTTTTCCTTAGATTATATATACATATATTATTATTATTATTAGGGTATATTTCCAGACGAAAAATCCTTGAAATAGGTACGGCTTTAAAGTTGCATTCTAATGCAGAAAAATCCGTCTTTGCAAAAGGCAAGTCGAGTTCGTTGGCCAGCCCAATCACTTCAGAATTTCGGGTTCAATTTCGCAATTTAGTGGCTCAATACATTATGAAATAATGGTTTTTAGACAATAGGGCTTGTAGGGTGTTACATTCGCAGTATTTTTCAGCGCTGAGTCGATTAAGACCACTCCCAGATCTCCAAGATTCGTAAATAAGTGAGGAAAATGTTTTTAATTTTACGTGAAAAATGTCCATAATTGACTAAAATTTGTAGTTTTTGAGTTGATCTTCATGTTGAAAAATTTTGTTTGCGATCTCGTCACACGGCTGTCCTTTATTCTGGACTAGGGATGCAAAATCGGTAGCCAACAATCGATTTTGACAATCGATTTTTAATCGAGAGCTCACGATTGATTGCACCAATTAATCGGGCGAAAAAATCGATTTTTAATAAAAATTGATTTTAAACTTTAAAAAATTATCTGTTATATAAAAACAGCATGATGTATCTAGTTAATTAAATATTTTACCTTTTAAAATTATTTAGGAAAATATTGGTAGGTACTGTTACTGTAACTATGCATGTCATCTTTTGCATAGTAAAAATATAATGAGGAAGTTGGGGTGATCAATGAGCATAGCGGTGAACCAAGCGCGGGCGTTGCGGTTGGGGTGAGCCAAGTTTAATAAAGAATCATAAATAAAGTATGTACAAGGTATTCTGGACTACACACTAAAAAAGTAATCTTTGGGTACGCTGTTCAAAGATAATACCTAACTTGGAAACTGTGTCGCCTTTCAATCTGTTGCGTTCCTGGGTAAGCACAGACCTGGCTTAGAAAAAAGCCTCTCGCTTGGGACTGAAGTAGACACTGAGGCTACGTACTTGATTGCAATATTTGAAAGGTCGGGAGAGTCTGTTGTCTATTCTCCTTTTCGTGGGTCTGCTGCATAGGCACACACACGATACAAAGAGTAGAAAATACAGAAAACAAACACCGCAATGAAAATCGATTTCACAAAAAACAATCGATTTCTGGATAAAAATCGGCACAATCAATCGATTGCAAAAAAATCGGAAATTGGAGGTAAAAAATCGATTTTTCGATTTAATTGAAAATCGATTAGCATCCCTATTCCGGACATGGTTGGCTTCAATGATCGGAATTTAAGTGCCTAATTTTATTACATGAACTAACTTTTCTTTGAAAGTTCGCTCTATCAGCCATGCTGCATGACTGAGTAATTTTTTACCATCTTGATTCAAATCGGGGTTTCTTTGACTAACAGCTTAGTCTCTTATTCAGATGTGATCGGTAATAGAGATTTCTCTGTACCTCAGTATAGAATACGACTGAATTTTCTTGTTCGGAATGTTATTGGGACTTTACTTAAAAAATCATCACTGAAATGTGGAATGAAACGTATATTGTGCTAATGTTGATAATAAAAACGATGAATTCTTAATCATAACGCCTACGTATTTTATCTGTTCCAGGTGAGTTTCAGTCCAGTTTTCTTGGGTCAGTGGAGGAAATGAAACTTCCCCTTCTAAATTGAATTAAGCAAAGCAGTGGGTAATGCACAAGGAAGATTATTTTCGCTCCGTTTTGTATGAAATGATCACCTCATATAAGGTAAAATAATTTTATAAACATTTTAAAAAGGCAACATGCTACTGAAAGTGGAACAACCAAGCGTCTGTTTATTTTAATTTTTTCATTCACTAATGATTGACACGACGTTTCGATAAATTTCCCGAAAGACATGACATGGCCATATTTCCCAATCGTTAGTGAATGCTCTGATTGTAAGCTTCTCGTTTGCCGAGGATTTTTTATTTAAATTTGTAATCTATTTGTCTGTAAGTACGTGATGTGGTAGACGTATGCCTTGCGTAGTGCATATTTGCTCAACCAATGCTATGCTATAATAATAGGAATAATGCTACGGATACAACAAAATAATATATATGTAAATTTATGCTTGATTTTGTAAAATTTAGAAGATAATCACTTACATATTAGAAGGTGGGTCAAGAAATACCTTTACCAAAAATATCGCTGCACTGCTTCTTCCTTATTGAGTAATTGATATTAATAAATTAATATTTCAAACAATACAGGGGCAGCGAATAAGACATTCTGAACGGAACTAGTTTCTTAAAATGAAACCAAGCCGGGCTGAAATCGAGAACATATCGATTAACATTTACTGATCACGATTAAAAGACGTGTGCCTATAAGGTAAAAACTATTCGAGTAGGGTCATCAAACATGAAGTAATTCGCATACAAGCGGAACATTGAACCTTGATTTTAGTTAATTCAGTCAGAAATGGCTCGCTCCTTGAAAAGCTTTATTCTTCAGGATAATAATAAAGATATACGAATTTAATTGGAATCTGTGAAATTCATGAAACTTCATACAAATCTGTAAATATGTGAAGTGAATTTCTATAATGTGATTGATATTTAGAGTGGTAATATACCAGTGGTCGGTATGAAAATCCCAAACACACTATCATTACCAAGCAGAACATTTGATATAAATTAACGAATAATTATATAAATATATTATATAGATATAAATTAACGAACATTGATATAAATTAACGAATAACTTTATATAAATAAATTCGTCAGGCTTGATTTTAGTTTCAACATGTTCACTATGAATCTTGACTATGGGACTCAACCGGGATCCTTCATGAGATCCTGAATGTTTCGTATTGTGCGAACCGGTTACCATTCGCTGGATAATATCATGTACAGATTGACATTACAGAGGAGAATTAGTCCATAATTTTGATCGACTTAGTAAATAATTATTCGGAATTTCCATAATTATGTTTAAATTACCTAATATTTCTTCATTATTAAAATGTTTTCTCCATTTTCCTCCTATCTTCTCACATGTGGTTTCATCACTCCTCTCCCAGAAGTCCTGAACAAAGTATCGATATTTTTTCAAGATCGAGTTATGCTTTACTAGTGATATTTTTTAAATATTATTTTGAGCATATTTTGACAGATGGGAATAGCTCATTGGTTGTAATAATGAATGTTAATTTGCATGCATCTCTCTCCCTTTCCTACTTCCTCTCCTCACTCCCTCTTTATTTTCATCAGCGGGAGTGAAACCCCGATTTTTTCGGGCACTGTGAGTGAAACCCCGAACCCCCATCTAGAAGCCCAACTCGAGTACCTCCGTGGCACTTTCCCGCTCTATACCCTGCACCAGAACACGGTTACATCCATGGCCTTGGTGTTATTTTCCGCCACTCCTTTTAGCTTGAATACCGCCTGCGTCAGGTCTTTTCTGTTATACTTCTTCCCAAACACACGCAAACATGTGCACACCTACGTATTGCAATTCCCTATCTAACTTTTGCAGAAACTGTTGATAATTCCGAGGCAAGCGATTCCATAGCAACATTAAGGCTCCGATATTCCCATTCCGAATAGGCCATTGTGCCGTATTGGGGCCAGAAAAGAGAGGTGAGAAACCTGAAAACGGAGTTAGAAAAACCGCTGGGGAAAATATGGGGAGAAAAGCATCGAATGGGCTTCTGATGAAAGGTGAACGCGGCTCACAAAAGAGTACGGAGAGATTTATGTTCGGAGAGCTCGCGTCATTTGCGCTCGCAGCCATAGGAATTCACTTCAAACTCGTTCGTAAACCGGTGATACTTCCTATTCCACCCACTTTCTCCTTGGCATTTAGTAAGCTAGAGAACCCTCTCTATATTGATTATGTCTTAGAGACATTAATCAGTTTTTGTCAGCGTATCGATACGTTGATTGCTAATCGAAAAAGGAGTAAAATCTTCATTTCTTTAATACTTTTTCTTTAAACTTTTCTTTCCCTTTTAGGTGAAATTACCAGGTTTAGATAGCGATTGATGCAATTTACGAGCGTGCATGCGAGGAATGGAGTACGTATGGGTTCAAAATCAATAAAGCAGCAGCAGTTATCAATGATACAGTTATGTTGGAAGTGATATGGAATGATCTACTTAATCGTATGTTCTCAACTATCTTCCGAATTCGAGCTAGATAGGACGATCAGGCGTAATAAAATGGTTCTTGACAAAATTTATGTTTGCGCATGCTTTGCCTGAAGTATTCATATGGAAGCAATAAAACTGATATGATGGACCATCCTCGTATTCCCTGGAGATTTCTTCAAACTCGGGTGGAAAGTGTGGAAATGAGGCTTGTTACAAGGATATTCGGATGCTGACACACTTATCGATATAGAGACACGGAAAGTTGTTCAGAAGTGTCTCAAACGTTAAAACCGAGTGGGAATATTAATTTTGAAGACCTAAATTTATCATTTTCCAAAAGTGAAAACAATGCTTACGCTATATAAATATGTGTATTAATGAATGAACGAAAAGAGATCTATCTGCAGAATGGAATAAGAAGTTAATAATAACAATGACAAGAAAATCAAAATATAGACTCAAAACTAAGTTATCTACCCAACCTAGGTATAAATTTTAAAGAACTCGTGCACCTTCAAAGATTTCTTACAAAATTTAAGAAAATCAATGGAGGCCACATCAACATTCTGCCAGGTAAAAGAAAGTTGGCAATGCTCGAATATAAAGATGGTATGGGTTCAAGCATAATAAAAGACAACGGAAGGCATCGGATTTATCTGTTATTTATCTCATCAACTAAATTCGTCACATTTCAACTTTTACCAATTGTCGGTGTATATGGTATTACAGGTACTTTTACGATAACATTTCAGGAATGTTTCGAATTATTTAATATTATCAATAAATTAGTAATTATTACACCGGAGAAGAACCCAGAGAATAATAATTATTGAAGGATAATGTTAGGAGAATGATTGAATAAGGGAGAAACTATGAGAGAAATTCTTATTTTCCTAATAGATTAGAATTGTATTTCCATTGTTACCATTGTATTTCTTGTTGTAAGTACTTCATGATAACACGTAATTATGATCCCGATGGACGCAAGTATGGTGCTAAATACTTCAAACTAGTTTTATATGGTTTCTACTTGGACATGTAATAAACAATTAGCGCTGAGGAAATTGAATGCCTACCCATATTTTACTCAGCACGCTTGAAAATATAATCACACTAAGTTACAACCGACAATCTCAATTTTCCAAATGTTGATTATGGCTGGCAGGTGCGGGTTGCTGCCATTTACCGTCTTATATTGTTACTAGAGGAAACAAGCCTACTATACAGAAGCCGTAGTATTGTTTATTCTAGATATCATCGGGTTGAGGACATTCAAATTTTGTGGTACAGCTGGTGGAGTACCGTCGATGCACCCGGATGGAGGTTAACGCTTGATTTTTAGCAAAATAAAAGATTTTCACTGTCACTCCCAATGACAGACGTATTGTCTGTATCAGCATATATCTAACGCATGGTAATCCCATAAATATTCATTATCAAGAGAGATGGAAACTCAAACCCCGTTTTAGTTAAAAGACAAGCACTTAACAAAAGCTATTATTTTTTTTATTTTTCATTTTGGACCATCACAAATAATTTTCTTCATAGCATAGGTACTCCGGATTTTGATACGTTCGAATTTTGATTATTTTAGGTGTCTTGCAACTTACTGATTGATGTTTCCTCAAGTAGTAAACCCAAACGTGTGTTTCACGCTGATCACCTGGTTCGTTTCTCCTGAACATGTCACACTTGAAGTTGAATTATCAACATCTTTAAAATCGCGAGAAATAGCCAGCTTCATAAGCGTTGAGAATCGCAGTAAATGGTAGTAATGAACAACAAAAACTTTCTTTTCGAACAAAAGATAGATTAAAACGGAACAAAAAAGAATGGAGGTACTGACGTAAAGATAGAGTGGCTGCCCGTGGGGGGCCTCCGGTTATTCTCCAGAGTTGACGGGAAGCTGCGAGGGCAGTTTGTTCGCCGTCGGAGGGATAATATGACCGAGAGAAGCGGCGCCCAAATTAAATGAACTTGGCAGCTTCTTAAGTTTCATTCACACTCCATTTTCACTTCACTTTTTTATTTACTTTTCATCCTTCCTCTAAGGAGAATATCAAGCCCGTGGACTATTTGTTTCTGACAGTTTTGGTCGGTTTTTATAGCGCATTTTGTGGTTTGGGTCGCAGACTAGTGCGAGTGCTCTCAACGACCAACGTCTGGCATACGATTAGAGATTATAATTCGTAGAGGATTTTTCATTCCTCTATCCTCATTTCACACTGGATTACTGCCAACTGTCAACAAGTGAAGAAGTCTGACATATACCTAGTATGTACAGAAGGTATCTTCACCCTGTAGTATAAATTTAAACACACCACAAATCGCCAAAATGCGGAAAATACCTGGTGAAAATTAAAAAAAATAAAACAAACATTTCCTTGTAAGAAATCATCTATTTACTGATATCCTAGTCTGCTAATCTTTGTAAGAACCTTATCTAATTCCTACAGAGTGAATCGGATTTTGATGAATTTTTTCGGGATTTCGTGGGTTAGGCTGTAGATGGTCCTTTTCAATTTTCATCATGCTCAAATGGACAGTTCAATTTGCGAAAGCGTAAATGGTAGATCCTCAACTATAATTTTCCGACGGCATAGCCGTCTGATCTCACCAATTTCGGAAGGAAGTCGGTGATATACCATTAATCAATTTCGTCACTTGTTATTTCATTAGTAGCTACCCCGCATGGGTGATTGTTAATTCCCGTTGAAAATTATTAATGTCACTAAGATTATTCGATTATGAATAATTGTCTGTAAGTGCGCGAGTAAGGGTAACGAAGATCCTCCACCGATTTCACCACACAATAATTAGCCGTTTTCACTCCACATTCACAAACGCATAAATCTGATGGCCTTTTAGTTCAATCACGTGTAAATTTAGAGGTTAGTTGAGACGAGAAAATTTGATCACATCATATAAATAAAATTTAAGGAAAATATAAATATAAATAAAATATATAAATCCCCCCCCCTCCCCACAATTGTGGGTTTACGTTTCAATATCCTACCAACCAACGCTGCAAACTATTACAGAAAGGTAAATTATTCCTTTATTACATAGCCCTCCTTTGCAAAACTGTTGTCTATAAATCAAACTTAGAAAGCGGAAGGTACCTACATAATCACAATATAACTGCAACTTCAGCCAAAATGATAAAATCAATTATTTTTATCAATTCTGTAAGATTCCACGACGCTTTGTCTTTCACCTATTCCCACGAATTTCCTCTCACAATCAATCAATAAATGATGTAGTAAAATGGTGCCAGTACGGTACTAGCCCTTATTGAGAGCAAACCGAAGATACCAGACGATTCTCCCCCATTCCATATTTTTCATAATGAGTAATAGAGTCAAACATTATTAGATTTGTTCATACATTGGAAAAATATCCAAACACATCGACCGCCTCCGAACTACAAGCCTAACCTTCCCCATGGATAAATGTCCATTGAGTGTAAATATTTGAGTTGTTAGGGGAACCCAAAATCGAATTCGCTGGCCAACTTTGGGCCCGTTTAGTTTGCTCTCAATAAGGTCAACTCATGACGATTCTTCGGGGAATTGAGTTCTGGAACGAGCAAAGGTTGATAACATATTCTCGGATTTTAACTTTTTGTGAAATATTGAAAATGTTTAAAGACATGCATAATTTTTCAATTATGATACCTATGCACATATTGCACGATCGCAATAATTTATTGTTCCTTTATATCTGTTTTTCAACTCTATGGTTGGTGGCTTTGTATTTTATGTATGTGGCTAAGAGGAACGTTGAGTTATTAACTCATTATGTCTGGCGTTTGAAGTATTAAGTGGTTAGAGGGGGAAACTAAGCGGCTATAAGCAGTCAAAGTGTCGTATATCACCCACCAGGACCTTCCTCCTACGGATAACACGTGAGCGTAAGTTTCCAAGACTGCAAGGCCGAACCGGAGTAGTTTCTCAATGTTTTCTGGCTCGCATCCATACCAGTATCCAAGGAACGAGAAACCAGACTTCTTACAACTGAAAGCCAACTGAATGAACTTCTTCTTACTTAAAATGGCTAATTGTCTTCTGGACGTACCCCATTAATAAATCCAATCTAAGGAATCACCCAAGAATTTTATTAATATTGTATATTGGAGTGCGCCTATTTTGTAAGGAACATCAGGAAAATATAGATCCGTAATCACGTAGAGAGCCTGTCAAAAGGACGAACTATGGAGTATCATCTATAGTGATAATTACCTGCCGGCGCGTTTACTCTTCACTTGACCGCCCGCCGATTTGTGTGCTGCTCCCGGCTTTTAGACTATTTGATATTTGTATAATAATTAATTTGCTTAAATTAAAAGTGGTTTTCAAAATCTTTTTGCTGCGTTGCGATCTTGAGATTATCCCGCAAGAAGGGGAGAATTATGTTTACGAACTAAATCACTCGCGACGAAGTTGTGGAAACCCATTTTAAGAATTTTTTTAGAATTAGGTATGTTTGTTTCGATTGTAATATTTAGAGGGAATTTTCGGGAGTTATAAATGATAACTTCAGAGCACGATTAATTACTTCTGTTTAATATAAAAACAGCTCAGGGTTATATTGGTAGGTAGGAAGGTAGCGGAGCGGAGAAGGGAGAGGAGTGGGAGCGGACCAAGGCGGGAACACCGTGCACAGCCGATGGGGCCTCGATTAACATGGATCTTCCAACTCCATGATCATAAGCCTGCGTCTAGCTTATATTGTTACATCGATGTGAATATTTTATCGTACGATTAGTCAAATATTATCACTGAGCCACGTTTTAGGTGAATTTTATTTTGAGTTGATTATTAGTTATTAAGAATTTCAGCGAAACATGCAATGCTTGAACGAAGCAGTGATATTACTATTACAATAATCTTACAGGTCTTAATTATTGCTCCTAATTGATTGAGCCTCCGTTCCGAATTTCAGCTTTGTAGGATAATTAGCATTGACATTAGCGTTAAGAGCTCTCTGCTGATTGGGGTAGTTTGGTAAGGTCGAATCCCAGTCTACCTGTCCCACAAAGGTCTCGTTCCAAATTTCAGCATCAGGATTTATTGCATAAAAGTTAGCTTTAAGAGTTCGCTCAGCTAATAGGGATGGTTCAGCAAGTTATAATCCTATCATGGATGTCTCACAGAGGTTCTGTTTCAAATTACGCCTTCTTAGGATAATTATCATAGACATCAGCGTTAAGAGCTCTCTCAGTTGATTGGAGGGGTTCATCAAATTAAAACCCTATCCTACTTGGTTAAAAAGGCTCTTTTCCAAATGTCAGCTCCTTAGAATAATTGGCATGAAAATTGGATTCCTTGAATCACGAAAATCAGCTCACGCTGCTGATTATCAATAGTAGTTTTGCAACCACTCTATTTTGAATAATATTAGTCAAATTCAATCCAGAAGTTCTCGAGTTGAAGCGCTTTTACGAGGATACGCATATAATATACCAGCATACATATGTAAACAGACAAAGTGAATGCAATAGCAGGCTATTTTCTTTTTTTTCATGAAAATGAGCGCATAATATGTTTTATATAACTATTTTCAATTAATTCATTTCTGTACACACTTGATTTTGTATTCCGTTCTTGAAAATAAGTTAATTACGAACTTTGACGGTTGTAATATTAATATATTACTTTTGAGTACAAACGTATAACAAACATAGTTACTTATGATTATTATTGGTTTTTTATTTATTATTGTTGTGATCATTTTTTTCTGGATATGATTGATTATTTTTGTTTCTGTGTTTAAGTAATGTTTTGCTTGTTTCAATATTATTTATTCGTTTGATTTACCTTCTTATAGCTTATATTTGCATGTCATCGGCGCCAATAGGCTGGGGTAAATAGGCCTATAGGATAAATGGGGCCTTTCCAGATTTTAAATCCCTGGTGGACTTGCAGCTATATAAAAAGCACAAACTCTCAGACCTGGCACTCTCACTTTATTTTTCAATCATGGGGGCTGAATCATATCAAATCCCAAACGCATTAGTGAGCTTTGAAAATTTCAATGATCTACCAACCGATAATTTTAGCTCGAAAAAATCAAGATACGGACGATGTTTTGTCTTCGCACCTTTTTCTATGCGTCGTGTAGAGCAACAATTCAAGTTTCTTAATATCCAAAGAAGTTTTAGTTGCGTAGAGAATTAACTCAGTAGCGATACTTTTCCCGAAAAATAAAATTGGAGTAAAAAGAGCCTTTCCAGTTTTCAAATCCCTGAAGGACAGGCTGCTGTATAAAAACACAGATGATTATATTCAATAAAGAACCTATTTATTTGACCAAGAAAATAAATAAATATATAAACTAACCCCTCCTCTAAATTATTTGGTCTTTACATTAAAAAATGCGTTAAGTTAAAAATGAAATCGAACTTATAAAATTAAAATCCGTCTGTTCACCGGAGACGTTTGATCTGCCGTCTAGCCTTTTCCTACGAGACTACTGGACTAAAATTTATGAAACTCGGGTCAAGAATTACATATGGGTATAGTTGGTTCCAGAAGCTGGGCATCAATTCCAATCAACCCTACAGGTAAAATTTCCGGGGTGAAATATTAAAAAATCGAAATCTTGAAAACTTTTATGGATGAAGATCTGACAGAATGAAGAATTCACCCAAGGAAAAAGGTTTTAGTAGAAAGGAAATGGTATCCAACTGTATGTAGGCTCTGGGTGGAAAAACCAATAAATTGTTTTCATATATATCACAAGGACCTAATTACCCCTACCCAAGGATCTATTTTTTTATTTATTTATTTTTCAATTGTGTAAAATCCTAAGTAATTGTAAATCCTAAGTAAGTGTAAGACCCAAGGATCTATTAATTTACCCCAACACCGGTGTAGATAAGGCCAAATGGCTCTTTTCAATTTTCTACTTGTAAAAATTTTCACTCATGATTAAAAGCAAAAAATGCGATGCTATTCTAAATTGCTAAATATTTCCCCAACTAGGTACTGGTGCAAGAATCGCTTGTGTAAATTGATTGAGCAAGTCTCCCAATGTTAGTATGCTGTATTCATCACCCCAGCCTCCTACAAAATTTCTGTCGTAATCGCGGTGAAGAGTCGTTCATTTCCGGGGCAAAACATATACTTCACCTACAAGACTGAGCAGTATTGCGGGCTTAGCATATCCAATGTTTTGACCGTCCATAATTTTAAAAAAATGCTGCAGTCATCTTGTTGATCTGATACTAAATATCCATTAACGTGCCAAAATACCGTATAATTAATTCTGTATCTGTATTTTTATGCATCTAAAATTAATTTAATCATTCGTCCCGATTTATCAAACTTATGCACTATCTTTCATTTCTACTTCTGTATTGGACTCCAAAGTTCTAATGACATCGATACAATACACATGCAAACTGGTTTGTTTTCATGCGAACTGAAAATTTAAAATTAGAAAAAGTCGAGGGAGCGTCAGAAGGGAGTTTGGACCAAGTTGCCGACTAATTTACCCAACGAAACAGTTCACAATAAAGTAGACGATTCCCTTCTCATCCTTATCCTGCGGAGAATTATACGTTAAGTAGGGTTGTCCGTGAAACGTCAAACCATCAAACTGCCAGTTTGCTATGATAATTGAAACTTCGAAGGACATTTCACGGATACAATTTTAGTTCGGTCCAAGAATTAGGATATATCTAGTAACTAGTAAGCTGTTAGAAATGTGGTTTAGAATACAAGAAAAGTGGCTCATAAATGATCACTCAGTGCAACTGAAACATAATCAATAAACCTAGTTGTTACATTAACGGCCAAACCGCTGAACCGATCCCATTGGGTTTTTTGGAATCAATAAAATACAAATAATAACAGATTAATAGGAATAACAATAATTATCTTCTCATCCCCAACAGAAGAACTTGGGTACTCCACTATTTGCACCAATAATAAATTAGGTGATGGAAGATTGACTAGACGTGGTTATAAGTAATGGCTAATGATTATAATAAATTAACGACTTGTTTCATAAAGAACTGTAGAAAAGTGCTCGAGGCAGTAACGCAAGGGCTATAAAAGTGTGAAGAGGTCCGCTAATGGGACGTCTGACTCGCGTGATGTGCCTAAATCAACGGCATGTTGACCCGAAAGATACCGATTTATCAATCTAACAGCCTTGCTCTCTGATTAGGATCGGGGCAGCAACGATTTTCGGTGCGGCCTAAACTAAAAGCCCGTCCAAGGAATTCAACATCATTCAGTTGAATCAGAAACCGTGATGTAGCAACTTTCATCAAGTAGCGTATCGTTCATCACGATGGACGGGGTCTAAAACAGGATAATGGGCCACAGCAAGCGCTGCATTTGGACAGAAATCACTTGTCAACGCTAATTTTTGCGCTCCTTTTCAAGCCGATGTGACGTACATCTTCATTATACGGTTTATCACGAACTGAGAGCAGACTAGATCAATTAGTAAATTTGTACATACGAATTTATTTTTGTGTATTTGTTAAGTATAGCCTCCAAAAGATGGAACAATTTCTGTGGTTTTTTCCAAAAATTTTCAGCGAATTTCACGGAAATAGGCTATATTCAAATTCCGAAACCCTCCAGTGACATCCTAAATCAGACAAAATATATCAACGACGTCCGGGTAAACTACTCTGTAATTAAGGATTTAAGTTTTGGTGGTACAACTCACTTTATCGAATGTTTGCCAAGTGTGATTTGCTGAAAAGAATTATACGCTATTCATTCAACAAGACCAAAACGACTTCTACCCTTCAAGCCACACAAACGTTATTATGGTAAGAATGTTTTTCTGGGGTAACAGATTTCCTGTTGCAAACACAGTATATTGCGTATCTTCAGTAGAGCAGTATAGTTTGTATAGTAATATTAATGTATATAGTATATATGTACAGTATACATACCTGCCTTGGGATGAATTTGTGCGCTGCTCTGTTACCTAGATTACACGTAGTTATGTAAATTATGTTTCCGTAGGTTATTTTTCTGGCAATATTGACATTGGCAAATATACCAAGAGACAAGGAAACGCCACTACTACTACTACTACTAGGAAATATCGAAGTGATAACATCACCGAAGGAAGGAAGTCAAAAGTAGTATAGATAGTTTAGAAGTAGGATTATAGCATTTCCATGATTAGGTATAGTTTAGTTTACAGTGTCTATAGATTATTATTGTAATTAGAATTGTCTGTTGTTGTGTGTTGTTGTGGTAGGTGATGTAAAATTTATAGATTCCTTTGATGTCAGTAAAATCACAAAACTCGCGTGGTATTATGTAAGATTTTATAAACTCGCCGCACTCAGTTGGATAACTGAGTATCAGTTTTGATTCTAGCAAGCGCCTGTGAGTGCATCCCATCTCCTTCAAAACTGTAGAGTCACTACGTGGAGAGAAGCTCTGAACCAACAGCTTCGGGCCGATGAAATCTCTCTATCTCGGTCGGAGATTATGTGGGGAAACGTGAGAAGCGTCTCCGCTAATCCAACTTGGGAGGAGTCAAACCGCTGAAAACCGCTCACAGCAACGCTTTCTCGAGGGTTGACAGCCCCGGCTTAGCTTGTAAATTGCGGGCAACCAAATCCCTCCCTCGGGTCTGTACAGAAACATCATTGAAAAGATCGAGTTGGTCGTCCACCAAGGGCGAAGGACTCACCATTGATCCAGTCAAAAAGGTTGGGGTGGAAATTTGCTAGCAATCTTTCATTTCCTTTCATAAAAACATTAAAACTTCTCGTTGATTCTCGTATAATGGTAAATTTCTCGACTACTAGACACAACTTTGTGGATTCTTGAGGGTTGGTCTTGTCTATGCAAATGTTACGATGAATTTATTTATCTTCTTCAGTGCTTAGATCTGGTGGTGACCATACAATCACATCACGTCAGTCTTCTTGTTCATTCATCCACACTTCCTCTTGACGAAACAAGTGCTAGTTAAATTCATTTTCAGTTCACTAAAGTTGGGTTATTATTTTTATACAAAATGATGAAAATTTCGGACGAAATTGATACTTTGCTCTTATTGAAGGAAATAGAATGATACATAATTAAAAAAAAAAAAAAAAAAAAAAAAAAAAGGATTGGACAGGAAGCGGAGGCGCAGCTTGATTATGAAGTAATAAAGAAATTATACCTATAGGAAGCTACCTACTTATAGATGCTAATTTTGAGACTAAAATCTCTAAAGTTCTTATAAAACTTCAAAAAGTGCAACTCAAATTGAATTCATTTCCACCATCATGTTACCAAAATTACTATAGTCGTAATTTTTACGAGCATCTAGTCTAGTCTTTCATCATATTACCAAGATTACTATAATCGTAGTTTTTACGAGCGTCTAGTCTTTCTTCCTTTAATAAAGTCGTCTAGTCTCTAGGGTTAAATTCCACTTTTTCCTTTTTATTATTCTTCTCTATAACTCTTTTTTTTTAATATAAATTTCCAGTTGGATTTCAACAGTTTTACATTCTTTCCACTATTAGTTTTCCTAAATTTATATGTCTTTATTGACCAGAAAACCTACTCGCCACTGGACCTCGCTGTAGTGTGATTCGTTATTCGAGGTACCAAAGCAACCATACCGCCCATCACTTGTAGAGTTGATTCAAGTAATGGGGTCATGTTTGCTTTCGGTTCCCCGTACCTTCATGAACGAACCTGCACGCGAGAATTTCGACTACTGCATAGTAGTTCACCACCTTGGACTTCAGCTCTAACTCTAGGTGTTATGAATTCTCTCATGTTCAATTCTGTTTATTCAAACCCTATGTGTATCTTTCTATCACTGCCTTCAAAATTTCGTTATTATAATTTTCTTAAAGGTACCTACTGGATTTTTGACCGCATTGTATATGTGAAAGTATGCATTTTATATAATAATAAGCATATTAAATATGTAATGCCTAAAACGGCCTGCAACTGTATCTATTTTGAAGTATTTCCATACATTTACAAGTCGTTCTGTATAACGACAGAAGTGTTATTTGGTCAAAATAGGAAAATACTTTCTTCATAAATTGAGGAGCTGACATGGAAAAGCAGTTAAGTCCAAAAATCTAAAGAACATTTTTTTTCGTAGAAGTGCAAGTAAACAGTCACGCCAACGGCCTTAGGTCCTCCCGTCCTTGCTAGATCGCACCCTGAATAAATGTGTGACCTTTGCATGGAGAAGAGATTATGTCCAAAAAAATCTGATAAGAGTTCAGAGGGAGTTCCTATGAAATTTGATTTTTGGACTTAACTGCTTTTCCATGTCAGCTCCTCAATTATATTCCAGCAAGATATTGTATTTCCATGTTTTTTTTTCTCGCAACACAGGTAAATTCACCTTTAAATTGTCGGTATCTCCCTGGAAGACGCAGTTGCATTACCTTTTTTACATGCGGTTTGCTTTTTATTTGTAGTATTTAGATTTATTGGTGATGGGGCAAACATTTCATTGGTTTATTCGTGAGTATAATATTTGAAAAACAAGAAGAAATCAGTCTAATCAACATATTTTATTTAATGCATTTTCCGAAGTTTAAAAAAAGAAAAATAAACAAAACGTAACCGATACTGAGTGACTAAAACACCCTGTCATTATATATGTACAGAACGACCTGACATATATAATTCAACCATTTTTTAATTGAATTCACCTTTTTTTTCAATCGAATAAAACCTTTTTCCGAATAAATTCAACTTTTTTCAAATTGAATCAATCTTGTTTCTAATTTAATTAAACCTTTTTCCAATTGAGTTCACCTTTTTCCAATTTAATTTAACTTTTAGATTTTACTCTGAAAAATGCGTGTGAATAAATAAATTAAACCTAAATAGTAGCCATGAACAATTATGATTGTCCCCTAGAAACTAGTAGGTAACTTCCGGCACAAAAACGGCTGAAATTTTCGTGGCTCTTTCAAAGAAACTCGAGAGTCAGCTTCACCATAACGAGTTTTGTTAGAATATTGCAAGATACTCCTCAAATTCATCGGTCACAAGCTGTTCAGGATTATATAGCTTCCACTGGTTCCATGACCATGAAGTTTCTGCAACTATACTCACCAATGTTGAACCCTGTTGAGAAGGTATTTTAAAAGGTTAAATGAGCAAGGCTGATATTGAGTCGTCCAGAATGGATCCATGTACCCACGTTATCTCGTCAAGTTACCTACTGGTACCACCTGCTGCCAATAGGCAACCGCTTCATTCACTTCCCTCCAAAATTTAGGTTGTTTTTTCCTACAATGTATGCTACTCGATTAAGAATTCTTTGCGAAATTTGTAAAAATGTTCTATTAAGTTTGTTAAAATTATTTTGTTGTTAAAATTGTTTTATAAAATCTTTCTACGAAGTTTTGGAGCTTACATACCCAAGAACTATTCTATTTTCAGACTTGAATATAAAAAGGTTTAATTTAATTGGTTTAATTTGGAAAAAAAATTGATTCATTTGGAAAAAAAAGGTGAATTTAGTTGTAAAATGAAAATTCAATTGAAAAAAGGTTGAATTAATAGGAAAATACTATATAAATGCCTGAATTATACATTTTGACTGTAAAATATGTACGACGTACGGCACTGAGGAAACCGTAACATCACTTAAGTTACTTATAAATATCTTTTATCGAAATGTCTCCGACTTTTGTTGTTTGTTCCACCATCAAGTTTTGACACAGGTGCATTTATGTTAGCCGGGATAAAAAAAAGACCATTATTGACTTCTGGTATGATTTTTCCAACTTCAGGACCTTCACATTGAATATGGGAAATATGTTTTTAAAATAAATCCATCGGTATGTTTATTCCGATGCAATAACTAATTGTTTGGATACTCGTGATCCAGGTTAGACTTTACCGTATGTCCTATCTTAGCGTACTGATGGTAAATCCACCCGTAATTGGGAAGTTAAATGCAAATTTTACAATACCGTTTGAGAGGGAAGTGGCTTTCTGAGAAGTGACAAAATAAAATCTTGTTAGTATAGGAAACGAGTGATTGAGATTAAAATATGGGAACGTCAGAACTATGCTTTTCCTACTAAAAATCCTTAATATTCAATTTCTGTACAATACTTACATTCACATACTGAACACTATATTTCATATTCACTCTAAACACAATGGAAAATCCAGGCTTCTCCCTAGAAAAACATTTTTATGGGTTTGGAAAATGATCAGAAATGTTGAGTAGGTAAATTATAAGTTATTGTAGCAAGATTGTGCCCAATATGAATAATTGTTCACACCAATTTTCCACAATAGTATATAAGTATACCTAAAAGGGCATATAATTCTAAGATAAAATATTAAAATTCGTAGTGAAATAATAAAGTTGAAAAGCAATAAAAAAGACCACCGTAATTACGTGGTTGGTGATGTCAGTAGATGTTGCTGTTTGGCCTGAATAATAAGGGGAACTCAGAACTCCGTTTTTAAACGATTTTAGAAGAGTCCGATAACCCCCAAAAATCGAAGAAATAAAAACAAAAGTACATTTCATATTTCTTGTTCTTCTCTCATTCGAATGCTACTTCCTCGAAAAAAGAACACGTTAAAGCTCAGAATTTCAAGAGAAAGGTACAAGCTCAGACGCCGCCGAGAACTACGCATTCACAAGGCAAACTTCCTCGCATTTAATTTCGTTTCCAGACGTTTTCGTAACGCGAGCCCTGACATGTCACCCAGCACGGAGACAGGGCCTCACTTATTTTTAGACGATCGGACCCCAGTGGATTATTTTCACACAATTCTCAATTCTACTCATCTTCATATCCCAGGGAATCAAGCAACTTTTTCCTCGTCGACAGCGGGTCATTCCGGTGGTCCACTCTATTTTAAGAAGACGAACTGAAGGCTCGTGAGAATTTCGAGGGAGTCTCATCATCTGACATCAAAGAAAATGGGTGGCAAATAATTACCCAAAGATTTATCAATTCGGAGTCAGATGGCCCTCTACTCAAATCCCCTTTAGATTAGATTTATTAAACCTTTAGATTATTAAACGAAGTGGAAGGATGGTTATCTAGATATAGACATAGGTGTTGCATCAACTTTCCTTAGAACATGTAAAAGTGTTCGATGTTTCAAAGCCCTGCACCCAAAACTCCAAATTCGGTCAACACTGAAAAAGTTGAGCTCACAAGAGAGCCAACCGTCAAAACCACTAGAACACGGAGAATACAGAATATCATAAGAATTAATATTGGACATTGTCTATCGAATGAATATTGTACATTTAACAGTAGGTATGTTGGTATATTGGAAAATATCTCATTCCGGCCTCATGCAGCCTCTATAGTGATAAATTATGTATGAAGTATATAGCAGGTAAATATAGAATAAAGACAACATAATTTTTGTTCTAAATTTCACTCATGGGAATAGTTTACAAACACCCTCAGTCATGAAAGTCTTGGATAATAACAATTAATATATCCTATAACATTCTGTTCCAGCAGTATTAATTTTAACTTCGCACAGTCCATATCGTGATATAACAAGATTGGCTGCACTATGCAGGCTTAATGCGTGGAGGACTAGATGAGTACAAAGCTAAAACATATGCAAAACCAGCTATGTAAACGTGGGGAGGTAGGTCTTGGAACACTTGGGAAATGTGAATATTTGAAATTATTGGGGAGAGCACGGGCCCCTTTGGGTCACCAGCGTGAATGGGGACCTCTCTCTCTCTAGAGAAGTAATAAATGTTACAGAGTTTCACCTGTCCATCATGTCGAACTGGAGAAATTCGTGTATGCTAGGTTGTACACAAGTTTGAGTATGTAGTTTATGAGTGAGTAATTCACCCCAGACAGAGTCAAAAGCCTTCTAACTGTCAAGGAGAATGAGCGCGGAGGAAGACAAACTACTACAATACGGTACACAATGTTTCAAGTGCCGATCTAGCTGACATAGAGACATTCTGAAACGAATCCTAGAGTTTAACTCTCTTTAAAACACACACACGTATATATATATATATATATATATATATAGATATATATATATATATATATATGGGTGTGTGTGTGTGTGGGTGTGTGTGTGTGTGTGTGTGTGTGTGTGTGTGTGTGTACACTATATTACAAATTTACTCTGAACACAATGAAAAATCCAGGTTTCTCTCGAGGAAAAACATTTTCATAGGTTTGGAAAATGATCAGAAAAGTTGACATAGAGACATTCTGAATCCTAGAGTTTAACTCTCTTTAAAAAACACACGCGTATAATATATATATATATATATATATATATATATATATATATATATATATATATATATATATATATATATATATATATATATATATATATATATATATATATATATATATATATATATATACGTGTGTGTGTGTGTGTGTGTGTGTGTGTGGGTGGGTGTGTGTGTGTGTGTGTGTGGTTTCTCATCTAGCGGTTGGGATGTCGAAAGGGTGAGACTATATCACATGCCGAGAGACCGTGGCAAGAAGCCAGATATCGTTGCGATGAATCCCGATGGGTCTGCCATAATCCTGGATGTCCGTGTCGTCAGTGGCAGCCTGGACATGGAGCAGACCTGGTGGGCTAAATAAGTAAATATGATAGGAATAATCTGCGGCAAGCAATATCTTAGCGAAAAGGAGTGGCAACCAATGACATAAGGGTCATGGCTGTGACTGTGTCATGGCGCGGGGTATGGTGCGGGAAAAGCGCCACGGAGTTACTCGAGTTGGGCATCTCAGCAGGAGTGCTCCGTAGTATCACCACTCGCGTCCTCAGGGGCTCTTACCTCAACTGGTGGTCGTTTTATAGTCGCACTTCCTTTCATCACTTTCTTCTTTCTCTTCCTTCTGCGACTTCCATAATCCCTAGAGCCGGCGTCGGATAAACCTGGGTCCTCCCCACTTTATTTTATTTAGTTATTTATTTGTTAATTTAATGGTGTGCCCCCTCCGCCTTTGAAAGGAGATTTGTTTAAAAAAAGTGTGTGTGTGTGCGTGCGTGCGTGCGTGAGTATGGCTATGTGTCATTCCAGAAGATAACCCTCCTAGGGATTGAGATAAAAATCCATTCTTGCGCCAAAAAATCAAGGTTTCCAAATAAAAGGATGAGTTCGTTGGCCAACACTCTTTGAGAACATTAAATTGATCAATTAATTGAAAAAAAATTGTGATAAAAATCACTATAACCGTTAAAAAATTGATAAATTTATATTGTTATCAGCAGTTTAGCAAAAAGAAGATTATTGACGATGAACTAGGACATTAAAAAATGTATTCACAAAATTGTTGTGAAGAACCTTGAATTTCATTAATGTTTGCGGAAAATCGTTTAATAAAACTGAAAAATTGCTAAACATCCAAAATCTGTTTTGAATCGAACAATATGATTTAGAATGAGTTCATGTGCCATAAAATTGGAGGTTAACAATTCCTTTACTCTCACAGTGCTAAACTTATAAAATAAAGTAATATACTATAGTACGATAATCTACGAAACTTCGCTCTAACAATCATGCTGCATGGCTGGAACTTTTAGTGCTTACCGAGATGTGAAGAATAAAATAGAATCACCCCGATAAGTTGAGTAGAACTCTAGAAAAGTTTACCTAAAGCACAAGGGAAATGATAGGGTGGCATAGTACCCTTAAGGTTTTATCGCATACATCAAAATCATCTCCTAATAAATTGAATAACGGCCTACTGGTGATTCAGGACTCTTCGCTTTAGTCCATTACACTTTAAGATCAATATTCAGAAACTACACTTTACCATTACGGATAATTAATCTGCGGTGTACGTACGAGTGGAATTCCTTTACGAAAGTCAATTATCAATTTACGACTGCTCAGATCACATTCAAGTAATGCCCCCAGTCGGGAGGTACATTCATTAGATAGTTCCGACGTTAATGTTCATCATTATTCAAAGGGCAACCTCGAAAGCATTTCAGTAGAGACCTGAGGTCCTTAGGTTCTACTCAGACTGGTTTTGATTTATAGTCAAGAATGTCGCAGTTAATAAACTTGGTGTTCTCCAGCTATTTTCCATTACGATCTTTGAGAAGTCATAACTGGCGTTGCTGAATCTAAAAATGAGAGAATAGATTGACATACGTAAAAAGAGTAAGTGGAAAAATAAATGTTCGAGATTTTTTTAAATTGAAATCTATTTTGAGGCGTTCTGAAAAGAATCCCAGAGTTTAACAATGTCCCATATTGTATTTATACGTCATTCCAGACGATAACTATCCATAAAACTGCGATAAAATTTCCATTCTTGCTACTAAAACTCAAGCTTTCCAAATGAAAGAGCGAGTTCGTTGGGCAACAGTACTTGAGCACATTAAATTCGTCACATATCAATAAACGTGTTTAAAATGTTCCAGTCATGCAGCAGGATCGTATGAGCGAATTTTTATGTATTGCATAATGTTAAAATATCTTGAAAATTGAGGACGGAGTGAAATAAATTGGTAACTACCAATTTAGTGGCAGAGAACTCGATCTGTTCATTAGATAATGTTGAAATAGATTCCCGAATAAATCTACATTCACTTTGAGGCAGTTTTATAGGTAGTAATTTAGCATCCAAATAATATTCATCGTTTTCCAGAGAAAACATGGTAAGAAGCGAATTTACAACACAGGAAAACGACGGAAATGTTGTTTGAAGTCTGTAATTAAGATTGTAATTACAACTCATTAATATTCATGACCCACTCGTGAGCGTGTCAGCGAATAAGTCCTTCACGGCACACAGTATGCGAGAAAAACTCTAATGGACTTTTTCCAGGGGATCTGAGTGCCTCTACAACGGCACAGAGTTTTAACTTACAAATTTAATCATGAATTGACAAGAACCAAATTGTGTGGGTTCCGAGAAGACTTGAATGTCATAATTGCGAAATTCTGTTTTTGTCAGAATTATTCCTCTCAAAATTATTTCACGTACTTTATGCGCTTAATTTTCATAATAACCAAACACTTAGCTGTTTCATAAAGCTTCCATCAACCATTGTATTGTGAAATATTCTCAATTTAACAGAATTACTTAGCACCTAGCTAAGCATAGTTGTTGTGCTTAATGGTTTTCGATGTTTGTGTTTTTGGACAATTTATTATAGTCAAAGATTTATCAGAGTATTTATATTTATTATTATACTTAGGTAGTATAAACATCTGCAGTGTCCATGAATGTTTTCAATGAAATCCCTACCTATTGATTGTGAAGTTCGTACGTTCTGTGAGCTTCATTGTCAGCAGGGGCGTCGATATAGGGTGGATGGGGGGGGGGGGGGGGGCTCCCCCATCAGTTTTTCATGACTTGGGAAAAGTTAGGAAAATTCGGGAGATGACAATAAAATACCTAATTAATTCGAAGAGACCTATTTGGAAGTCTGATGCTAATCAAATCCTGATTTTCCCTACTGTAGGTAGTTGCCTGGTATTTATAAAAGACTAGAGTTATTTTCATTTTTTGCATTTTTCGTTCAAATTTTCCTAAATTTTCTTGGTATTTCCAAATTTTACAATAATTGAAAAACCGATCAAGATAGAAAAATCCGCTTAATGGCGTTTTACTCTATTTTCTGTCTATCATCCAAAAACATCATCACACTCATCCGAATCCACCCAACAGTTTGATTGGGAACATTCAGTAGTTTAAAATAAATGGAAAATAGTTTGAAGGCTACAATGATGGATACAATTTAAATGATACAACGCGAAAAATGTCCTGTTGAGGATCTTAATATAGAAGATTTGGTGTGGAACACGCATGTGCCAAATTGAAAAATCGGCTAAACGAATCGGACAAACCACTTCCCCACCAACCACAAAAATAACCCCCCCCCCCCCCTTTTTTTTTGTGGTTTTGTTCCACTTCCTACACTATTCATTTAGAGATAGAAGATTTAATAATTGTATTCTTTCTTATTATTATTTCTCAATTGTAATTATTGTTTCAATTCCAAAAATGGAAACACACAATTGATTTACTAATCAGCAAATCGCTTTGTGCTTTTAATAATATTCGGAAGATTTATCCAGGTCATTTACACATTCTTTAAGTTTCGAATAATGATAATAATAAATTGTGGTCTTAAGCTGTTACTAATACAGAAAATGTGAATCAATATTTCGTAAAACAACTCTCATGAAAATGGTCATTTTCAGAAGTCAAACGTTCATTTAGTTACTTTCGGGCAGTAGATATACACTGTAGGTAGCAAGTACCAATTATTATGAGTGATACTACACATATTTCATTTTTCTGAGTTGGGAAAACTTTTGGTTCAGTTAGGAATTTCATGATACTTCATCCCTCTCTATTTTTGTCCAGCCACGCCCCCAATGGTCAGCATTTCATTGTTTTTTAATGACCAAATAAAATGTTTATAAGGGCCGAAATCAATATTTCACATCCAAACTTGATGGAATTTTCTGGCATGTCTGAGATCTGCATCATGGTTCCAAGTTCTATGTATCTTGACTCTAACCCACGTATGTACTTGCGTTGTACGTATGTATTTGCGAAAGACTAATGGAACATGGTGGTGTGAAGGAGAGCAGTATCGCTCTTTTCTGAAATCTGGTTATTTCCCTTTGGACAACTTTTTTATTGCCACTAATGACCCTTCTCGTTAAGGTGCGACTTGAATCATTGATTAAAAAAAAAAAAAAAAAAAAACTAATGAAATTAACGCTTGCATACGAGTCTGCAACACATAGGGGCATTTCATGCCTTTAGTTGCAGACTCGTATGCAAGCTCTAAGAGCCACTCAGCTGATCCGGATCCTGGGCATCGTCAAGTAAATGTCCTAAAAAAGCTACATACGAAATTACAGCTTCCTAGAGTGTAAAGCATAGAAATTACCAATTAAGACTATTTTAACCACCGCTTCACAAATCAAACCGTTTCGCAATATTCGGATCACCTGCTATGAATCAAATCACCGAAACACCAGCTCAATGAAATCATCGGAAACTAACAAGCGGTTGCAATCATGTTCACAATATCAATTATTATTGAGAATGATCACCTGAGTGTACACAATTATTCAAATAACCATGCTCATAACTCAGCTTGTTGGTCACGCACTTCGCAGTAGTTGACATAATATGGTTGGATAAATCGAGAGCTTTCGAATGAATGGTCAACGAAATTTGTGGGACGAAAAACGGCGAAGTACCATTTCCCTAGCAACGACTCGGTTGTAAGCGGAAATCATCAGAAAAAAAACTTAGAATCCGGGCCCAAACTTGTATTTTCTTAGGGGGTCATTTTTTACCAAAACCCTCGATTTCATGGAAAAACTCGTTAAAACGCTTGCATACGAGTCTGCAACACATTGGGACATTTCATGTCTTTAGTTGCAGACTCGTATGTGTTGCAGACTCGTATGCAAGCTCTAAGAGCCACTCAGCTGATCCGGATTGGGCATCGTCTAGTAAATTTCCTAAAGAGGCTACATACAAAATTACAGCTTCAAACAAAATTACAGCTCAATGAAATCATCAGAAATTAGCAAGCGGTTGCTATCATGTTCACAATATCAATTATTGAGAATGATCACCTGTGTGTAAACAATTATTCAAATAACCATGCTCATAACTCAGCTTGTTTGCCACGCACTTTGCAGTAGTTAACATAATATGGTTGGATAAATCGAGAGCTTTCGAACGAATGGTCAACGAATTTTGTGGGATGAAAAACGACGAAGTACCTTTTCCCTAGCAACGACTCGGTTGTAAGCGGAAATTATCAGAAATTGAGCATATTTCGTTACGTAACGTAACGTGACATAACGAAAATTTGGTTGTGTGCCACAGCAAAGACATGAAATGTCAAAACTGGATTCTAGAGCCACTCAGCTGATCTGGGATCGGTCAGTTGTGTTCAAAAGTCCCTCAAGGGCCCACATACCAAATCTCAGAATCGTGGGATCATTAGGGAAAAAACTGGATTCTAGAGCCACTCAGCTGATCTGGGATCGGTCAGTTGTGTTCAGAAGTCCCTCAAGACCCCACATACCAAATCTCAGAATCGTGGGATCATTAGGGAATCTCCGCGTAACGCTCTCCGCGTTTCGCTCCCCGCGTGACGCTCCCCGCGTGACGCTCCCCGCGTGACGCTCCCCGCGTGACGCTCCCCGCGTGACGCTCCCCGCGTGACGCTCCCCGCGTGACGCTCCCCCGCGTGACGCTTTTTCATTTATGTGCCATAGTAAAGACATAAAATGTCAAAAATCATATAGCCAAATTTCAGCTATAATCATATAGGTACCTACCTCACTTCTACGAATCATAATAATCATTGAGCATATTTCGTTACGTAACGTAACATAACGAAAATTTGGTTGTGTGCCATAGCAAAGACATGAAATGTCAATAATCATTGAGCATATTTCGTTACGTAACGTAACGTGACATAACGAAAAGTTGGTTGTGTGCCATAGCAAAGACATGAAATGTCAAAATACTTCTAATATTTGTAAATCATTGATCCACTTAGAAGGACTACAGAAATAATTAACCTTTGTGTAACAATTTGCTGCGTTTTTGAATTTCAGTGAAGGTCCGATTCTTCAGTGAAGAATTTTGCTTCCCAAAGAGTGGCTAACGATTTTTGTGGGATAAAAACCCATATAATGATTCCTGTAAGAGTTAGCGGTTTGGTTGTGCCTGAAAAAGTAGTATGATGACTTTATTCCGTTACCAATTTAATTCCTAGTGAAGAATTTTCAGTTTGCATGCCAGAGCCACTCCAAAGAAGATATAAAATACTGACCAATATTACATTGTTTGATTTGAATGTACGATGAACGAGTAATGCTCATGACAGATTTGACAGAAGCGAGCGTCAATTCAATTACTAAATATAATCCTCGGTTGCTTTCGAACGATTAGAACAAATTATTTTCGTTTATATATTTTCAATGTTATATTATTTTCTAATTCAAGCAGGTTATTAACTAAAGGCCCATTTACAGGGTTTGTAAATAGCGTTCATTCGTGCGAGGGGTTGCTCCGTCGAGTTCGATTTTCCCGCAAATGCTGGTATTTGTTGCGCGACCAGTTGAAACATTCTAACCTTGAGAATTCTGAGAATACGTCCCTTCCCAACGACCAAAGCCAAATCTAATCTGGTAAAACATCGAGGAAAATAGAAGAAGGACTTAAATGATTTTCACATTGCTTCTTACTCTGTTGATACTGTTATTTACGTAAAAACTTTTCCCAATGCTTCATTAATTTCACTTGAATTAATTTCCAGAAAACTTTCAAACATATCATTTTAAATACCAACAAAATTTCTCATTGAACTTTCTGCGTCTTCTCCACCCGCGTTTCTTTTTAAGTTCCGGTGAAAAGAACAATCGATGCAACACATACTGCCAGCCTGGATAATGCGGGACCATGGTCGAACGGTGGTCGAGGATGGAACTTGTGGATCCAAAGCAAATGCGCGAGAATAACTGTTTGGTTAGCCTAGCGCGGGCAGTGTAAACGCACCTTCCTTTTTGACGTTTGCAAACGTTCTGCGAGGCGCGGTGCTGACCTGTTTGCGAACGGTGCGAGCTCAGTGTAAATATAGGTACCTACCTTTAGCTGATCCTAAGATTTTACGAATGTCCAAATATAACAAAATTTCCTTAATAGTTTTGATTGTAAGAGAAGTACTGAAGTAGTCGAAACTTCCGAAAGCTTCCCAGTAAAAATAACATCTAAGTATCAAGTATCAGTTGAGCCGCATAGCGTAAAAGCGCTCATTAAGACCACTGCAGCGGAAAGGATGTAGTCAACCAAGTTTTCCTCGCGCTATCTGATTAGCCATCAACGGCGAAACAGTTAGCTGCTCATAAAATTAGCTTGTAAAAGTAATCTGCTTAATCCATTTTAACGCGTCTTCTCAGCGGGTGGTGGGGCGATGAAACTTCCTAGGACCTGCTCTCCCGTATTCTGTTGCACTTACGGACAGCTAGCATCCGTTCTACGTAATGAAATGAGATCGGTGAGTTAAAAGGGGATAATGGGTTAGTTCTTACTTCATTGTATGAACTATCCACCTTGTTATACAGGACGCAGAGGATAGGTGTCGAAAACATTATTTTATTCTACGGAGCAATCTCAGGTCTTGAACGTTGGTGCGACAATAACAGCCTATTTCTGAACCCCTCAAAGTGCTGAGTTATGCCTTTTTTTCCGTTCAGCTACTATTGTCGATCATAGTTATACCTTATGTGGTGCTCCACTGAGGAGGGTTAGTGAAACGAATGACTTGGGTATACTGTTAGATTCTAAGTTAACGTTCTCAGGACATGTTAGACACATTTTCAACGAAGAATTAAGAACTCTTGAATTCATGAAACAGCATACGAGGGACTTCACAGACATCCACACCATTACCTTGCTTTACAAAGCGCTTGTTCGTTCATCATGCTTCAAACCCATTCACAGTTCAAGTCCTACTCCAGTTTTAGTTGCTTAGTTACTGTTTTGAAGTTACCTGTTTAATGTATTGACGCGTTTGAACTTTTGCGTTTTTTTTTTTTTTTTTTTTTTTGTGCTTTGAGAATATAGTTTTTTACAAACGGAATCGCTCCTTATTTTTCATCCTCAAAGTCAACAGCGCTCGTCCTCCCTAAGCTCGAGTACGCATCTGTTGTGTGGTCTCCCTTCTATTCCACCCAGATCTACTTGCCTTGAGAGGGTAGAAGACTCTGGCTGTTCTCAAAATGCTACTAAAAGAATCAAACGCCAGAATAAACTGCCCTTCACTATTGGAAGAAATCGTTTTTCTAGTGCCACGTCCCACAGTGGGACTTAAAGGGGTTTTTCGTGAGAAAAAAAAAAGTATTGCTCTATTTTTGAGGAAATTTTGAGCTGATTTTGAATACACCCCATGTCCCTATACCTAAAATAGCTTCCTCGATCTGAAAAATCGTTTTTGACGTTTTTTCTCCCTTTTTGACCATCGGAAATGACCTAAAGTTTTTTTGAACGGAAGTAATGTTGTTATGTACGAAATTCGGCATCGAGTGAGACCACCGCCACTCTTTCCCTCTATTTTTGTCGGTTTTTCGAAGTTTTCGTGGTCTACCCAATTTTATGGAAATCATCGAAAAGCGAGCAGTAGGTCACAGCAACTTTGAAAAATTACTAAAAAACGAGGAAATGAGTTAGAGAGTTGGCAGTGGTCTCGTTCGATGCAAAATTTCATCTTCTAGAACCTCTATTCTATACAAAAAAATGTGTTCGAACAAAAATATACTCGTTGAGTGATAGGAAGTTCGCGGCTTCTGTTAATGTTTGACATATTGCTGACGCTACAGCCGGTGTAGACTAGTAATACAATTTACAGGGCACCTGGATTAATATGTTAAGTTTCGAAGAAAATTAGTTTCAGCCCGGCGGAAGGCAGAGCATGTAATGTGCAGTCCATTGAATAAGTGCAAATCTTAGTTTTTTAACGTCTATCGTCAATTATTTATCTCCGCGAAGTAGTGACTGTGGGAGCCGGTTAATTTTCGTTTACCATCCGGTAAATGTGTGTAAACAGCTTAAAAAGTTCCAAATTCTTAGTTCTATAGACAAGGGCATGAGGAACGAATTCATTTTTTAGTAATAAATGACGACTTTGAGCAATCTTGAAAAACTGAACTTCTAGAAGCACCCCTACTGCAAAAAAAAAAAAAAAAAAAAAGAAAAAAAATGCTGATGAAAGAGTCACTCTTCCCGCATCTTATAAACTAACAAAGAGTAGAAAAACAAAGGAAACAGCGTCAAAATCGACATTGGACGTGGTGGGGGGGGGGGGGGGGGGGTTCCAGCCTTGCCCCACTGTGCGTCCCTCTGCGAGATCGTCGATTTTTTTCAAAGGGCCTTTTTGCGCCACCAAGTACTTGATGAATCGCCCTTTGGTGAGACTTCCCCACTCAGTAAACCTCTTCCTTTAATTAAACCCTGATTTTGACTTTTTTACTCATTCATACTCTAAAATCAATAATTGCATCATATCCTATTTTATTCATATACCTTTCTCCTACCTTGCAACCATCGTACTGTGTTCTTTGTATTATCTAATTCTATGATCTCTTCCTCTATTCATATAATATTGTTATCATTTTCATATCAGCCAAATATTTCTGTTCCGACTCGTAATATTTGAATATGGATGTAATTGGACTCACCTGTACCTTTACAAATAAATAATCAGTGACCACACATTATAATATTGATATAAGTGATACCATGAAATTTGTATAGATCCCTTCAATGTGCAGATCACAATATTACATTAATCCAATTACGTTAACACTCATTCTCTGTTTAAAAATTTAAAACTATCCCAATCGTCAACGTCGTATTACATTAATAGATAAAACGCTATAATGTTCAAGGATGGGAAAAAACTGACGACGTCCATCCTTCGGATTGGTATGTGAAAATCATGGTATCCAAACTTACGAATATACCGAATCCAGGCTCACACGAGCGGGAGCGTTCAAGATTTCTTTTCATGGGGCTGTCTCATTGGGTAATTAGAGAGTTCCTAAAGCGATAGGGAGATTCATAGAGATGAGGCTACTTATAGTGAACGGAAATCACTACTGCGCATGTGAGGAGAGATGAGGCGCCTCATCTCCAATAAGACTGATTTATTCCACCCTATACATGAGACGCTTTATCCCGAACCTACATATCTCATATCTTCCTCCCTATCGCAAAGTAACCTTACATACCGATAAGAGTGATATTCATTTCTTGTTTGTATTCATGATTCATGAACATTGTATTCATTTTCTTTTGCATAAATTTTAAAAATCTGCCGTTGCTAAACCTTTTCTTGAATAAGAAAAGAACTAGGAAACTTGAAACTGCTGTAAACTGAACACTCGGGATAGGCGGGAAAATACCCTTGGTGATTCAGCTTTACTTGAAGGTAAGTAGCGTAACTTGAAGATAAAACACTAATTCGACCGTCTTGACTTTCACAGGTTAGCATCTGTTGTGGCTCGCCCCAGTGTATAAAACCCCAAACACCTTATCCCAATTATTGTCTTTTCGATTAGCATCTTAACTCCATTGGCTGTTCTTTAGGATCAGTTCGGAAGATTCGGACATATACTAGTCTAATGATTGATAGTGTCCATTGGTTATTACGTGTAATGTTGATGGTCTACATGGAAGACCGTTCCCTTTTTTGAAAAACCATAACACTCACCCTTCAGTGGGACTCCTTTACCCACAGACACCTAAAGTAAATTTCAAGCATTTAAATTCGGTTCTATTTAGGAAGCATCCTACACCATTTCCAATGGTTTTCAGGAAATAAAAAGACGTTTCACCCTTTTCGTAGCTGGCAAGGCCAAGATTCTCCAGCTAAACGGCTTTCTGACGAGGGTCTTCGAGCGGAAAGAATAAAGTGGAATGGTGAGCCTTACGACGGGTCCCTTTCTGGTTCATAGAACCGTAAAGATGGCAGCACCAGGGGGTGTGAATGTGGGGTCACCCTCTCCGTTCACATGCGGGTAGCTTTTAATCCAAACGTCGGCGTATTTCTCTGCATCGCCTCCCATTCTCCAAAAAAATAATGATCATAATTTGTATTCAGCCTGATTTATAGGTTGTAGGCCATTTTTGAAACATTTTCTTTCGCACCCCTGTTGGCAGTGCCATAGGGCGTAACTGAGTTTTCGACAGCTAAACTAATGCGGCAGGTTCTTTCAATTTGTAAAGGGAGCTCCATCATGTCAGTTTTTTTTAACCAGATTAGTACATGATTAGGAAAAATTGATGTGGATCATGACAAACCAGATGTGAGACACTTCAGCTAAAACTATTGGGTAGGTGCCTAGCTAGGAATGAGGACAAATTATATTTGAGCTCACATTGTAATTTGCGTGCTATTGGGGGCACTGATCATTTCCTAGTAAACCAACAATACTAGGCTATATAATAACAAAGTATCAATATTATATATTAATAAATGTTATGTCTTAATATTTATGTTAGTTTTTTCTTAAAATTCGAGCAGTCATTGTGCATGGATATTGTTAACTATCAATTTAATGAAACCACCTAGAACAACATCCAACCAGTGTCCAAAATTGACTTCAGGAGTATGACAGGATTGGTTAGAATGTTTATAGATTACCCAATACCTTACAAGTATCCATACGCAAAGCCTACCTTTGATCGGATGAATGAAACAATATATTATTAAGACTCGCGCAATATTTTTCAAAAGAATTACTTAAAAAGATATACATAGCGCTATTTGAATCAGTAATGCAATATGCTATTGTCAATTGGGGCGGCACTTTTAAATATTTGATAGAAAAAATATACCTACTTTAAAAAAACTGTTAAAATATTGTAAAAAAAAAAAAAAAAAAAAGAAAAAGAAAAGAGACACTCATCGGAATTACTTTTTAAAGAACTCCGACTTCATACAATACAACAAATGTATGGAAGAAGTATGTTAGCATTAGAGAAATTATTTTTTGTGAATGTTGGAGAAAGTAGAAAAACAAATTATAGAATAAAATTACCAAAGTTCAAGAACTGCTACGCGCAAAACACAGCAAGGTACAAAGGAATCCAAATTATAAACTAAGACTTTCAAATAATAACTGATATGCTAAACATAAACAATTTAAATCTATACAAAAGAGAAATAAATAACTTGATTAACAGTGGGAAATTTGATTATTTTATCAACTTAAAATACTTATATAACGTGACTTTATCTATACTTATATAGTGATTTTATCAATACTTATATATTGTGATCTTATCTACCTATACCCTGGCGTAACTTTAACTTTGTACAAATTAACCGTTAAGACGGCAAATAAACAACTCCGTGTTAGAGCTCAGCATTTTGTATGCTTTCTAGCACGGTCCATTACAATGTAAAAAAAGAAAAAAAGAAGATACCTACCATTTTAATTTATTTTCGTTTTAGTTTATTTGTTCTAAATATGTAACTATAAATATGGACAGTAAGGCTACTATTATACTAGGATGCTAGCATCCGGGATGCTTGCGTCCGGGATGCTAGCATCCCACTTCGAGTCGAATTTGTGTTGGGATGCTAGCCTCCCGGACTGCTATTTTATTTTAATACAAGGATGTTTTTCCACTTCACATATTAAATTTTCTATGTCCAATTTGTTATCAACATATTTTTCAATACGTTTCAACTCTTCTTCTTTCTTCTTTTGTTGTTCTTTTTTTAGTTCCTTTGTTTTGGTTTTAGGCCTACTTTTGTTTTCCGTATTGACCTCAGGTCCTGGTTCTTCCAGAAACAAGTCTTCCGAAGGAGTATTTCGCATGTCACCCAAAACACTTTCACTCATGTCATCAAACATTTCACTTTCCATCACAAAACACACAAAAGTTAATACTGTACTAGAAACTAATCACCCAACTCGAGACGACACGCGCAGCAGGGAGATATACAGTTGACAGCTGACAGACAACTGACTCAGGCCCTCACGTGATCAAACTGCGTGCGCACGCATATTTGAAAAGAGAAGGCTGCTAGCATCCTCGGATGCTAGCAGCCTAGTATAATGCGCCGCTAAAACATTCATTCATCCTTGAAATTTGACAAGAATCAACAATAATACTGTGAGGCACTCAGAAAAAAGATCATTGTTTGGGAAACATCTTGAAAAGCGACTGGAGGCTGCATTTCGGAAGTGATCAGCCTAATTAGAAATTGAAACTTTGCTAGACTGGCAAGGATTGGTAGATTTTTGGTTGTATTCTATAACATTCTCTTAGCCCTTCAAATGTTGCTGTTGTAGAAAGGATACCTCACGCCCTGAAAATTGTTTCCAACCTGAAGTTTCCGCTCATCATAACAAATCAGTGAAGAGCTACACTATGCAATACGAAATCATCATTGAGAATTCCCGTAGCATCGAATTGGTAGGTACCTACCAATAATGAAAGAACGAAGGGAGAATCATAAATCCTGATTAGCTGGGCCACGTTCTGCTCCAGTGCGTCTACGATTTCTTTCCCCCGAATCATTTGGGAAATCATCGACACTACAGATATTTCCAATTCCGACGGTGCTTGCCAACACAGCAGCCTCATCTAGGTCATCAAGATATCTTTAATTTATTTACTCATTACCTCAAAATCTAGGATAAGGAACGGCCTTCATAAATTTGTATTCTCGTACTTTAGGTATTCTGATATAGGCACGAAGTATTCTCTAAGTTAATAACGATGCAAATCATTACACGAAGATTTGTTATTTCTGTAGGTATTAGCTATTATATGAAACGTAATCAACCTTAGGAGGTCACACAGGGGTGCAAATCTACCCCACTATTTCTTCTATCGGGCGCATGCCCATCCAAAAAAATTTCCCGCCCTATTGGTACCCATGTAAATTCAGTTGGTACCCCTGTTTGCGAAGAACACATTGACCGAGTTTTGTTGGCTCTGAACATTAGTGGTATTTGCGTTCAAAAGTGAGCAGGGGTACAAAATCACCCCAATGTGTGGTTCCAAACTGATTGAGATACAAAAAGACCCTAGTGTCTAAGGAAAACCAACTGGTGGGTCTTTTTTCTAGCATTTCGTCAATTTCTTGAAAGTTGGTAGTCGGACAATTTACCTAATTGATGAACCTGGATCTAGGCTATCCAGAGTAACGACCAAGAGAAGCACAAGTTAATTTGAGAACGTTCTACCGCTGCTGCAAGTGCCCACGTTCTGCAGACAAAAATACCAGACGAAGGGGCAGTCAGTTTGGCATCAGTTTGTAACAACCATGTAGAGATAATCATTACTTGTGAGGAGTGCGATTAGAACAAGAACTGCTATGCCAATGTGATTTCCTCGGTTTCAAGTATTTCTTCGCTTCTGATATTTCTTGGTTTTTTAAATCTTTTTCAAGATTCGTATCTTTGCCAACCTTTACAATACCTGAATCTAGTTGATGATATCGTTAGTCCGTTTTACTACTTACTTATTTATTATTAGGCAGTTATTTTGGTACCTTCCTACGTTATAACTTTGTGTACTTTTATTTCAAATACTTATGTACTTACATATTTCGGTTTATGACGAGTTGTTATGTGACCATCCAAATAATGAAGTTAAAATTTTGGTCTATCTTTTTCCCCTGCTACTCTCAAATCCTAGAAAAGTTTTTCATTACCTACATAAATATTGTATATCAGCCTTTATTAGAAAAAAAAAAACGCTCAAAAGTTATAGGATAGGGATCCTATGCATCAGAAAGAGTTATCTTTGGATTGGTAGAATAAGAAGGCAACTCATTGGATTTGAGTGCCACGTTTTTCCTTCAACTCAGAGTACTCGAAACTTTCATCCACAATAGTAATTTAGGTTATTCCATATCAGACAAATTTTTCGTTGAACTACGAAAGGAAAACATTATTTGACAACTTTTGTGATTGGTTTTCAACAGTAATGTCTAATAACAAACGTAGCTATTGCTTTTTTCAGCCAGAAAATAATTAGTATCATTGGTTGGATGGTTTTAGCATTTTTAGCAAAAATAACATCATTTAAAATAATCTTCTCACATGAAATGTTTGTATTTTGTAAGTTGGGGTACATTTATACCCCTGTGAGTGCTCCGTGTCCCGAAAATGTATGTGTGACCTCCTAGGGTTGATTGTACGTTAACTAAATTAGTACGTACACGCAATAACCTACCGCGAGGAAATTATGCAAGCGAAATACAACAGCTACATTACTAGTCCCTCAGTGGTTCTGGTTCTAACAAGAGCTGATATCTATATGTATATATATATATATATATATATATATATATATATATATATATATATATATATATATATTATATATATATATATATGTTCAATAATACGTCGGAATCGAGTTTATTATAACTAGCTTAAGGACCCTCTAACTGAAAATTAGTGAGATAAAAAATAAAACACCTACCTACTAAATTTTGGTTTATTAGGTATGTTCAATAATGAACCTTTTTTCAAGTAATGTACCATCAAAATTATTTGATTTACGTTTCAAGGTGCGTATAATCCAAACATCGAATTGAAAAAAATTAAAAGAGAATCAAAAGACGGCCGTTCACCGTATGCTATCCGAAGCTCTTTTCTGGAACTATGCTGGACAAAAAAACTACGAAATGTGGGTCGAAAATCATACAACGGCTGGGGATGTGCAGATAGCATCCTCATAACTATAGATCAGCCCTAAAGGGGGAATTATAGAGCTGAAATCGATGTCTCGAACACTATAGAAATAAGAGTAATTTTTATGGTTGTCAATAATATATATCATCATAAAGAATCAAATGAAACCATCCGGATCCCTATACATTAATCAATTCGCTCGCTCTAAGGCTAATTAATTTCCCAACCGATCTAAGGGGATTCAATTTGAAATGATATGCTGTTGGCACACGTAGAACATAATTATTACAAGGTATGGAGGAAATCTGCACAGCAGAATAATTTGTAGCGTGTTGATGATTGGTAAAATCCATTGGAATTATTTAGCTGACTTGATCGTCAAAGTTTCTAAGGTAAGTTATTTCCTCCAGAGAAGATAGAATAGCTTATAAACGCATAGCGTAGCTAACGAATCAAGCAATATATCAGGTATCAATCAGCTAATAATGCGGACCTCTGCATTGCATATTTAAACGGTATTTTGAATCAGGAACTGTTACTTTCCATAATGATATTATGCATACTGCAATGACGTTTTCAACTTGTCTGACACAACCCTGATTGTACGAATACGATTTGCCTCATACAATCTGTCAAGCTGTTGAATAATCATGAGATAAAAAGGACAACAGCTTTAACTTGTTCGGAAGAGGAACTGTCCCCGAAATTATTTATCAGCACTTGCAAAAGCAGCATTGTTTGAAAGCTCACAATATGTTCCGGCTAATTTGAAAACATGACCATTAGCTCAACTTTAAGAGCTAACAAGCTCTGTGGAAAAACATACTTCATAATACATCATGTGTACTTCTACAGAAAATTTTATAATGCAAATCTACTTATTTCCCCGTTGTTTTTCATCACGTATAACAAGCTCCATACTTGTTTTACGTTGGGAGAGAAAAAGGACATCGCGGGTAGAGGTTTCATTTTTTCAGCAGAGAAACAGTATATATTCGCGTGGTGAAGGCGAAAGTTTTAGGACGTGGTTTAATTCACTTAGCGCTCTCATTTCAGCGACTAAATGAGGTAAAGTTGGTTTAATTGAAACTGATTTCTCCTTGCGTGAAGGAAAATTAGTTTTCACCATCTGATCCGCACGGTAAAAGAGCTTCATGACATTAGCCTAGCGGATGATGGCAGAGTTCTTTGGTTTCTGAGGTGAGTGGTTGGATAAATCCATATTTTCTTCTTAAATAGGTATTGAATTAATTCAGGAAATTCTCTAATTCAGAGATATACTGTTGTTTGTCCAAAAAGTTTTTTGGTGAGTTCTTTGTTTATATACGCGGTATCTGATGTATTTTTTCAGGAGTTAAGCCCCGCAAGTGAGAGTCACAGAAACGTAGATTTCGGGGACTGTGACAGCCCTTCTGTTTAGCGTGAACCGATGGGGGTGGTTTCATTCGATTCTTTGGGATGAGGCGGTACGATCTCCAAGACAACACTACTGGAGTATTCCCTTCATATCATCCATACCAATCTACAGCTGTCTTCAGTCAATTGTGTAATATCCAGGAGCTACATAACATGGTCCATTATACTAATAACATATCACTTATTCATTGCCAATCGGAATGATCACTTCTTCTCATCCTCAACCACTGCGATATCTATTAATGACAATCATAAAAACTACTTTTATTCACAGAGTATTCGAGATCTCGATTCTATTAATAATTTAGCCTTTTATTTCTACCGATTACGGTTTACCAGAAGTGGTTGTAAAACATCGTTTGAGGAAATCAGCAACACAAGCAATCGTGAACGAAGACCTTACCTGCAACTGTTCAGATGAAATTCATATTCCTCCATTCCACCATCACATTATAGCCGTTATCTTGCCAGTGCTTACGGGATTCATTCCTAGTAGTGGCAGCTACATGGGCTTCCTCCATATATCTTTTTGTAGGGTCAGCTTGTACTAATTATTTACATTTATCCTAGTTTATCATATTTTAAATTAATGTAGGAAATTTTGTATGCCCTTTTTTGTATTGTTTATATTATCAAATGTTACTGTGAGTGAGTTGTGATTTTGTGTTTTCATCATCTGCATCAGCTGCTTCACCGTGCATCCCTGACTGGAACCTGCCATGTTCTAGCCGCCATCTTATACTTCTAGTTCAGCCGTTGAAAAATTCAGACCTATTTATCATTCAAAAATCGTATCCTATAACATCCGTGCATTATCAACAATTATCCAGTTCGATTTTGGTACCAAATCGCTGCATATTTCATCAACCTTCCCGAAATATCACTGGGAATTGCTGCCGGTGTGGATACTGCCACTTATCTGTTGTACTTGGTTGGTTCATCATTTCCAATCAGGTAACACCTGCATGCTGACCGGTCTCCAGCTCAGGACAAAGAGATAATTGTGGTGAGATCTTTCTTTATTGCATCTTTATCTTCATTTCACCTTAAGGTCTGTTTTGGCTGTATCAATTCTTCTTCTAGGTACCAATCTTCTACATCTACCTATCCTCTACCTACCTTACTTGGAGTTGGGCCTTCATTCTCTTCATCTACCTACCTCTTCAGCTATGGGAATGAACTTTTCTGAAAATATCTAATATCTGTGATACTTCTGTTACCTACATCTTGACTTTCAGTGGCCACTCTATAGGTAGGAAACTTATTCATTTCAACAAGTTACCTCACGTAGGTACATACCTACTGTTTAATAAATCTTCAGAAGCTACTTATATCCACATATTTATTTACTTATCCTAGTCAAATTATCACATCTAGTCAATGGTTATTATAGTGCAATAATATTTAAACTTACTCCACTTTAGGCATATGAGGTAGTATTAGGAAACTAGGGTACCATATTAGTTACCAGGAGCCTCATTGTGCTATCATTACCATTTTACCATTCGTACCGTAGGGAGGGTTTTATCTGGAAACAAACAGCAGGCTCTTGCTTAGGTACAAAACAAGAAGTGATGTCGATGTGACATCGGATTCTTCCATTGTCTCTCGTACTCGTTCTTTTGAATGGTTTGAAATGAATGGATTGGGTTTTTACCTGGCCAATGTTTTTGGAGGTAGGTGTTTTCCTATTTTGTAATAAATATATTCCATTCTGTTTCGTTGCATGGATATATTATGACCACTTATGATAATTCTTCCATGATACTCAGTCTTTGGAAAATGTTTAAACTGCGAATGTAGGTAGTGTTTATTGTTGCCCCTTGCCAAAGAGTAACTGAATCTTTCGCCTGCCGCCACCGCTAGCGCTAGAATCGATATGCCTATATGGAACATCCTGTGTGCAAGCCGGTCCTGAGTGCTTCACGAAATCGCGTCTTTGCACCTGCCGCAGCCCCCGGCAAAATCCGTCGAGGATTCCGAGTGGAAACGAGACTACGAGGCCGAGTTGCCGGATTTGCGTGGGGCCCATAAAACGCCGTTTTGTCGGTCACGAAACCTCATTAACGATTAGAGCGATCGTTCGAGCCCCCGCCCCAGTCCGAAGGGTCTTGTCATAGGCGAGAACGCTAATGTCAGCTTGATGACCGCGAATCGCCCCGTAATGGCTTTTTATCCGGCTCCCCTCCGTGAACCTGATTTGTTGATTGCGGGGAACGATTTAACTATCTCATCTTTCTTCGACAAGTTATAGTCTGGGATGGCCGCGGTGGTTGTGTCCTCGAATGGAGATGCTCAGTATTCACCTATCATTACATTCCCTCACCTCGTTCGGCCATTTTTAAGAATATAGAGTGGTTCCACCAATTAGGTTGTATATATTTAACGCGTCGTCCAATGAAAACTCTGATTGAAGCATTTTCCAATGAGTTCTATCAAACAGGCATTTTAGCTTTGTTCTTCCACTACAACAATCGAACGGCAGTCGATGAATAACTGCGTGATTTATAATCAAGAATTCAAGTACCTAGTAGAAATGAATCAATTGTTATTATTTTATTGTGTTTAAGTATAATGGTGTGTAAATTCGACAACAAGCACAGCTAGTGACTTGATTGTTTTTGCGTAGTGTTGTAGGACTTCGTCTTAGGATTCGGTATTTCAGATAAACCTCAAAATTTCCGTGTTTAAAAGAAAATACAAAAGAAAAAAACTTCCCTGTAACACGTTTGCCCAGACAAAGAGGGCGAATATTTGAATAGGATTCATGTAGGATTCTATACGATTCAGTGATCTTACCAGATATTCTTATTGTATAATTTCATTGCATGAAGATTATTAATTCGTTAATGATTCGTTTTGAACGGTTTTCAATACAAATTTATGAAACGATGGCATCGAAAATTGAATTTATTAAATAAGAATTCGTCATAACAAATAGACATAAGTAGGTACAAAAACAATAAAAAAGCATTGTAAGAGTGAAAATCATAAAAGTTCCAGTAATACAGCGTATAAAGTTATAAAACTTGACCATTAGGTAAGCAGTCAAGCAGTCGTTTCAGCTAGAAAAAATACGTAGAAACTGACCAAAAACTTGTTGGTTCATGGAAGGTATTTTTTCATGAGAACGCTCGAATTCAGTGTAAAAGCGATGTTTTCCCACATTTAACCATAATTTTCTTCCTTAATTGGGAGGGTAAAAGTTAAATTTACTATACCGTTGAAAAGTGGTTTCAAAAAACGTTTTTCCCTTAATAACACGGGAAATATAATTTTTCCAAATGGTGTAGAGCCTTTTGAAGAATGTAGTTGTCCCGTAAAAACGAGAAAAAAATTCTTTTGTGACAGAAATTTGTCCCATTGATTGAGATTAAAAACAATTCAGATGGCGCTTAATATCCTAAAATGAATCTCTTGGATTTTTTCCTACGGTGTGTCGATTTATGATTTGGCAGTAAACCATTTACATTAAATAAAGTCGAAAACATGAAAAAACTTAAAAGTTAAATTAATCGAACACAAAATGTTGGAAAAATCTCTAATTATGGAGAACTTTCTGCTGGAGTTTTTGAATCGATATCTAGAGGGCTTCCAACTAAAAGCGTTAACACCCAGTATAGCATCATACATGATTTATGTTCAGTAAGCATTTCGGAATGCCACTAAATGGATACCCCTAGACGTAGATAAAAATGTCGGAAATCCTTATTTTTGTCATAATACAGTTTTAGTTTCTTAGAATATTCGCTGAAACTAAAATAGACTCTTTATTTCCACATTGAAGACCCGTGTCTTGACGACTACCTTAACTTAAACTTACGTTTTCTCATACCCAACCGCAGTCCCAAGACGTCTAATCTTAGTTGGGAGGTTTCTCGCACCTAAGAATGAGACGGCAAGGAGGGTGAAAACCGAGTGAAGAGAGCGGGAACTAGATTTACAGCTTCTATTTCCTCTTCTACCAGCGTAATCAGATTTTCGCTGGTCTAAACCCCCAAGTTAAGATGTAAAGTTTGTTTATTTTTACCTCATCCGAAACCAGAATAAGCGGCTCATTTTTCTAGTCAGAGGGACTTCGTACATGAACTTGATTAATATGAAACAAATAGCTTAGCTATCGAAATCAATTAATTTAAATACTTCAAAATAAATAGGCCGGTAAGAATGGTTTTTCTCTCATATACAAATTTTGTGGTATACCTACTACTTATAACCAACGATCTTATTATTGATGATTATTGATTCACTTAATGGCGATTTCCACAAAATTTATACTTTCAGATAGTAATACATACATATATGTGGTACCTACACTCATGAAAGAGAGATTCTATGGAACATTCCCAGTATTTAGGGGGAGGTACCACGTTAAATCACTCAACTACCTTGCCTTGTCGCAACTGAAGGCATTGTTGTAATAGGTGAAATCTGCAAAACTTAGATATACGATCTCCACTAAATAAAAAAAACCATATTGCAATACATAATCAGTTATAACATGTTTATTGCTATAACTGTAACTATTCTGACACCTTATGAGATCCCTACCGGGCGTATCGCAACTGCCTCGATCGGCAGCGAAAGCAAGTGGTGTTGTATATCAACTGTACTAGTTTACTTCTGCAGTGCTCCACCAAGGTCCACACGGCTCGCAGCAATAGTGGGACAACCGTAAAGTCAACTCTATGGTACCGTCACACCTCCAGCACGGTTCGGGCAGGGATGGGTGACTGACCAATGACAAAGCGCTCTCCATCCACCACCTTCACCTTATGCTGGCTATCCAATGGGACCAACGAGTTTGACCCACACTTTTCTGGTATGACTACCAAACCACACCTGGCTAGCTGCTCAGCAAAGGCATTGAGTTCGATCTGCAAGCCCTCACGGGTTTCTGCGAGCAGGATGACATCATCGGCAAATACCAATGCACTAACTCGCACCTCAGATAAAACCCTATTTCAGCGGGCAGCTTACCCAAGGCCCTATCTACTACCAGATTAAAGAGGAGAAGCCACAGAAGAACACCTTGGTGCACTCCGCACTCAATGACAATGTCCTCTGATATCTCATCTCGCCTCGAGGACTGTCACGCATTCATGATACAGACAGGTAACATACTAAATTAAACGAGTAGGTGCCCCGACTCCATGTAGGCAATTGGTCGGGGCAAAATGGCTTACAGCCTTAAAGGCTCTAGCAACGTCCAGAGCGGCAAGATGGAAATGCTGTTTTTGATGTGGGCCAGCGGAATGGCAGTTTGGAGAACTTTGTGCTCTCCGCTGTGCCATCCTCTAGCCGGAATGCTGTCTAGACGGCACCTATGACGCTAACAACTTGGAAGCAAGATTCCAGAATCTTTTGGAAGCTGCGAAAAACTGCTGATTATATAGAGTTTGGACAGTCCCATCCAGGCCCGCACACACACACATATACACACACACGCACACACACAAACACACACACACACACACACACACACACACACACACACACACACACACACACACACACACACACACACACTCTCATATATACCTATATTCGTTTATTTATTAAGATCTAAATTTCGTTTCAGGATTTCTCAAAACGAGTTCAACGATGAAAATTCTCTAAAATTCTAGAGACTAAGCAAGGGATTCACGCACGTGCAAACTATTTTAAACATGTTAAAATAACTTTCCAGCCTATGAAAGTCCCGTAATGTAGGCGATTGCCTTACTCGTAATTAGGGTAATGGGACCATGCAATGAAAACTTAAGTTAATGTATTTTGCGATAGATTTAGGGTAGGTTGCAGAAAAAAATAAAATAAAATAGCGAACGCCGCGGAGTCATTAGTGCCTTCCAATTCATGCTAACTCTGTTAAGATTTAAAACGAGCTATCTAAATAAGTGGAACGACTCTAATTGCTAGGGAAATGTATTCAATCAGGAGATGTATCCAAGAGTTTCCTAGCTGACTACCAGAATAAATTAATTATAATTATGAAGTAGGAACTGAGTCTATTTCTCTATCATTGCTGACGACTCTCATGTACTTCCAATTTAAGCACCTATTCACTAATAGAAATGGGGTCTTGAGCCTGATTACTTTACCTTCTTATATATTAGTGTATCAGAAACCGGATTTTAAACTATTTCGGTTTATTGTTTTCAATAATAGACCTTTGTATAATAAAAAAAACCACCCCATCCTCAAAATTTGTTGGTTTATGTTTCAAGATGCGCAGAATCCAAAAGCTTTTCTCCAATACTACTGCACCAAAGTTTATTAAACATGGGTCAAAAATCACATTTGGGGCCTAGTTAAGAAGCTCAGCATCAATTTTAGTCAACTCTAACGAGTAGTATTCAAGGGCTGAAATAATAGAAGATCAAGATCTCGAAAACTTTCGAAACAAGATTAATTTTTTTAATGTGTAATTTACATATAACATCCCAGAAAATCGAATGAAACCATCCAGATCGCTTCACGTTGATTCTTTGGGTGTCGCATAGGTTTAGCATATTGACATGGAAAAAAAACACGAGTGTGAATCAAAAGTGGTGTTAACATAGTTGAATCGCATTAAAAAGTCTGACGATCGTACCATCTGAAATTATTCCAATGGAATTCTCCCTTCACTAAATCAAGTTTATAATAACTCTTTCCACTTATAGATGTACTAGTGAAGCGTAGGAAGGTGATTTATTTATCATAAATTTTTCAGTAGGGGGGAGGGGGCCTAGCTCGTGTTAAATACAGAAGAATATAAAGTGTAGGGGTTTTATCTAATTTCAATAATTTTTTCACGGTAGGCGTCAACGTCCAATAATTTTTAATAATAATTTTTTGTAATTTCTATGATATAATAATAAACAATAATAAAAACTACTTATGCGTGATAATAATTGATCAGTGATCTTCTTAGATGGGCTATCTAAGGAAATAATGAACCTGTGTACAATAATTTGCAGAGTTCTAATCTTGAAAACCTAGTTTTTAGCTGAATGTATTACGAGCAATAAATTTGCAGAGTTCTAATCTTGAAAACCTAGTTTTTAGCTGAATGTATTAGCCCTATCACGAGCAATAAATTATGATATTAGACATTAGAAAACTTTCTGAATATTATACAATTCGTAAACGCTAATGGAATTTTCCAGCTAATAGCCGCAATCTTTTAAAATTATAATGTTTATGTACGTTCGAGACACCATGGGATTTTATGACTATGTTGGAGGTATCTTATAAGAAACGAAATGTTCATGTGTAACTAAGTATATTCAAAACCGTCGAGGGCGAATGAGAAAAGAGTCGAAATAAAAACCATTAGCATATATATTTTTTCAATCATTGTTATCATTATTGTAACTCGATTTTTGTTAAATCTTCCACAGCTTTCTCGGTATATAGTTCTGTTAATAGTATTGGGCCGATTATCGAATTCATGCAGATCATCGAATTCGTCATGTTTTGTGGGTATCGTTAGATTCTTGGTAACTAATTTATATTTCTTGTAGCGAAATTTGAATAAAAGTTGCTTACAGCTTTAACCAGCTGAAGTTCTTAGCACGTTATTAACTCCCATTATGGATGACGCAGCCTTGATGAGGGGAAAGGCCATTTTAAGAATTACAACCCACCCTAACTGGCTTGCTTAAAGCTCGGTCCCTCAGGGACTAATCCAATTGTCCCAAGCACGAAACGTCATTACTGCACCCTTTTTTGAGAGAGACGAAAATGCTCAGAAGCTACCGAAATACATTTGGGAGTCGGCATACTGTGGGGCTGGAGTTGTGAAGTTTGAGTGATTAGGGAACTAAGTTTGTTGTTGTAGGGATTTGATTGCCTCAATTTGAGCAGCTGGAGAAAGTTTAATCGCTTCTTACTCAAGACACTCTGGAATTGAATTACGGCCTACGGAATAATGCGTGTTGCAAATGGAGCACCGATGTGAGGGTGTGAATTGAGACAGTTCACATTATTCCCTCACTCCTTTCTGTTTCACACATTTCTCCCTTGATGAAGGAGGTTATGAATAGTTGAATAGAACATACCTACATGGAGTTCCTCACCCCACCTATAAAACAAGGAATTTTCTCCTAACAGTAAGAAGAATTGATTCCGCCTGTCAATAGCCCTGATATATGAGGTCCACAGAGCCGATTCGTATTGGCTATACCAAACATTTTATGAAATTTCTAGCACAGAGCGCATACCTGGTACCCAAGCATATAACAGAATTCACATACCTGGTGGTGATCCAGCGTTGGGTTTCGTACCCGTCTAACGGGGAGTATACCCATAGCATTGAGTCATGAGACCATTCAAATAAGGAAGTTACTCTCTAAATGTGATTAACTATCAGTTTATTCTAAAACTATCGCACGAAAAATTGAGAAGCCAACCATGGGTAGGTACTTACTAAGAACCATTCTTCAGGTAGAAATTACTAGTAAATAACTCATAGAAAGATTTGAACCTTGATTTGAATTTTCAAATGCTCAATTTTACGTTCTTCGACAATAGTATGGGCAGTGGGAGAGGTTCATTGCTATTTGAAAAATCCATTTTTGTCTTTGTGTTTTTAATGATTACTATATCAATAATGCGATTTTATAAATTAATATTACAGGACAATATAATACAATAATACTCTCTGAATTTGATCGAGATAGGACGGTTAGATCTAGAAAACATAAAGCTCGATTTGCGCGTGCAAGTATCGAAACATCAGTGGAATAATTAGCAGTGAACTTGAAATTTAGCAATGAAACTGAAAAGGGACCATCCTAACCCACACAATTCCTGGAAAATGTTATTACAATATATGGCAGAAACTGTAGAAATTGTGCTTATTACAAGAATTTGCTCAACTCAATTAAACAGTGGGGAGAATGCTCTTGTTTACCCTTCACCGCGCTGGCCGTAGGGATTTAGTGGAAGGCAGAGGATAGAGCGAAGGCAGTAAGAAAGTGCCCCTATAAAATAACCACCAATTAACGTATGAGCCTCGAAAGATAAATTTGGAAATACTACGAAGCACTGCAGCCGAGATGCCTAACTTGAATAACTTCGTGTCACTTTTTTCAAACCACGAATAATTAGTCTTAGTAATAATTGTCTAGTATTATTATTCATTTGCCCACCAAATCTGCTTTATATCCACGTTGCCACTTACAACCTGGACATCCAGGGTGTTCAAATCCACACACATACACGTGCCTAGGTTGTTCAAATGCGACTTAAAATTTTAATTTAGGCAAAATATTATTATAATTTTATTTATTCATTTATTTTTTTCGTTGTCTTATCTCCACAAAGTAACAACTTCAAAGAGTAGACTCGCAAGCAAAAAAAGAAAAAAAAAATCGATCTGATTATTTTTATTGGACCGAAATGTACAATAACCGGCTAAAACACTACATTTTAACTAAAGATCAGGTATCGGATGGGATCACCCGGGTCAGCAAGAATGTGAACGCGGTCAATAAAAATTTAAGAGTGGAAAAGTAGAAAAAACTCCGCGCTCTGCACCTCGCCAGGGGGGAAGCCCCGTGGACCCCCGGTTACCTCTATTTACATACTTCGAATGAAATTATTGAAACACAGAATGTGTTTAGCTCACGGGTTTCACATAAACCCGTAAAACCCGATTATAACAACGACTCAAGTTTTGCGGTGTTTGTAATCACTACTATGTCAAGTTGTAAGTATCAGTTTCATCATTATATAATCAGCGATACGCTCAGTGCATGCGTGAACGTGATTTTCTTGTGACAGTCATTCGTTCTTCAGTGTTGAACAGATTTTAGTCAGGTTTTCTGGTTTTTGGTTGCCCAGCACTTGATAAACCTCGATGAACTGGTCATTTCTGGAAATTTAATGGTGACGTACTGTGAAGGCCACGAGGAAGCTTCTGTGCCATGTCCTTGGCAGTGTATTTTTTTACTGTTAAATTATTTGTATTATAGTCAATGATAAATCTGAAGTTGATCCCATTGTTGTATCCACTACTTAGTCTGTGAGAGCCGGAACTACATGAGATTCATCACCTTTTCGAGCGTGAGTAGGAAAATTTGCCAGTTGTTTTTGATAAGAGGCAGAAGGAAGCCCCGATTTCTCAACACCTGTTGCCCTTGTGTGCAGGTGGATCTCCCAGCGGACTCCCACAAATGCCTGTTTGCCGCGGAAACAGCATCTTTCCCTCAGCTGGATCGACCGACGCGTCGTTTGAGGTTGTTCTACTACATAGTAACTGTGTTCAACAAAATGATGTGATGATGGGACATAAATATAGATTTATCATCATTGTTATAATTTTATGTATTCTTCTAATGGAAAGATACAAAATTAATTGCCTATTCAGATTATTTTTTATGATTAGTTGTATCGGTTCACTAGTCCAAGATGTCAGAATACCATCATTATAATGAATTGTGTCGGTACGGTCAGGAAAAAATTATGTGCAACTACATTATCTAACAAACTGAGAGGAAGATCGTTTCCTGGGTGGCTCCGAACTGGAAAAGTCAGGGAAAACGTAGAATTGTCAGGGAATTCTGCGCGTCAGGAAAATTCAGGGAAATGTCAGGAAATTTAGCAAAAACCACCAAATGTCAGGGATTTTTTAAAATGAAAACTTTGTGTAATAATTTATAGTGTTTTCAGGCATATTCTAACTCCTAAACAATCAAACTTCAATAGCGTACTTTATCAAACTACCTACATATTATTTCATAGGTGAGTTATGCGAATGACAAAAACAATTATCTAGCGGTGGGCTACGATTTTATATATATATATATATATATATATATATATATATATATAATAAACTCTAGGTTTCGTTTCGTTCTAGAAACCCTCAAAACGGATTTCAATGCGGACAATTTTTAAAAAAAATTGCCTCTAAATTTCGTCAATCCGTTGCAATAGCTTTTTTTTTTTTTTTTTTACAAAAATTCGCCGGAATCCACTCATATGTTGGGAAAGTAAAGCACATCTTTACACTAGAACAAACATCATTTGCCCCCTGGATCTTAATGCAGGAAGGTAACCAACTTTTACCATGGAGGTAAGCACAGATGAAAAAGCGTTAAACTTGAGGTTTCGTTTCGGAGTGGCTAAGATTGAATTTAAGTTGCAATAGCTTCATTTTCAACCAAAATTCGTTAAAATCGACGAGTATGTTGGGAAAGTAAAGCACAGCCTTAAACCAGGGCACACATCATTTGCCCCACTGGATCTGAATGCAGGAGGGTTACCGATTTTCTCATTTCCTCTTTCGTCTGCAAGCTGACCGACCCGGCGCCCCTCTTCCCGTCCTCGTCCAGTCGCCCGGGTCTGTTCCTACTATTCGTCCTCCGCTATATCGCGATCACGCGTTCCATTGTGCTCCCGTAGGTGGGCACTGGGATGGAATTCCCTCCGATAAACGCAGAGAGGGAATCTTATCGTTGGCAATAACCGGCGGTTTAATAAGCGACGGCACTGGTGGCGCCCGCAACCGCAAAACTAGGTACCGCAACCCAGACGAATCGGAGTGTGATGGATGGCCGACTCAATGCTGGTTCGCAGCAAACATTCAAGCAAACCTTCCGACTAATAGAATTACCACTAACTAGTCAGAACATATGGGGTCGTTCTCAAATTGGTTCCTGCCAGAAACACGCTGGACAATAATTCAGAGGTTTAACCTTAAAGAGTCGGCACAGAATATTGTGAATTACTTCACTGCATGTGCAATTACAGAGAAACGAGTATCTGATGATTGCGTCCTGTGACTTTCATTCCCCAACTGTCGGAAAGTAATATCTAAACGGAAGTTAGTGAAAAACGTTGTCTATTTCCACGAAAAATAAAGAGTTACAATGTTAAATCGATTTTGACGGTAAGGCCATCATCAGTAACAAACAATAACAGTTATAATACGGCTTATATTTTTTTGGTAGAATATTCCTCAAGTTAAATTTATTAAATATAAAATAGAACATTTAAAATGTGTGTTCAAAATTATGCTGAAAAATGTGCTTAAAATTTATTAAAATTCGCTAAAAAATCGATAAAAACTGCAATAAATGCTAAAAATACAAAACCCCCACTTGAATAGGAGATTATTATTTGGAAAACCTTTTTTTAAATAAAATAATAGGTAATAATTTCCTTCCACTCAAAAAGCTCAAATTTCAAAACGATTTAACATTATGCATTACGATTATTTATGAAAATTCGCTCGTAGGATCAAGCTGCATGACTGGTACTTTAATTTTTGAGTTATTATTTGTTTCTGATGATGACATAACTGTCGAAATCGATTTAACTTTCATTTTCACTTGCCGTTAATGACCCTTCTGATGAGTTGTGGTTTAGAACATAAAATAATGAAACTTTAATCGTTCGTTTATTTTTTCGGAAATGGACTACGCTCTTCACTACCTACATTGTGTTTTTTTAAAGACCGTGAAGAAGTTCCTTCATAATGTTTGTAGCCTTAATTTTCTTATGGAATGTTAGATTGATACCATCAAATCATGGGTAGGTTTGTTGTCTGGCCGATTACATGAGTTTTAAAAATCCCTCGAGAATCAAAACGATTGGTCTTAAGTGAAAAACAGTAGGAAATATTGATGTATGCACCCACCAGCTGAAAATCGATTGGACAAATCACAGGACATTTTTTCACGCTAACCTATAAAGAGCAGGTTTAGCTTGTGTACATTTTTAATTAACTGGGATCACATTTGCCTTCTTGATAAGCTGCCCTGGTTACTACAAAAACGCAATATTTTTCCTCAAACATTGTTTGTAGATCATTAATAACTTTGCGTTTAGTTCAGCTGCTTTCATCAGAGGAGAGGCTCAGGCTGTGTAAGATGGTGTAGACTGGAGAGCGATGTTTATATGATGAAATATGGTAAAGGTACACTTCTGAACCAACGATTTAGTTTTAAGAGAGAATCCTAAGAAAATTTCGTAACCACAAAAAGCTGTCGCGGATGTGTGCCAAAATAAAACTTCGGAAGTCTTTCATTTCAAACTTCAAGTACCTAACTAAACAACTCGTAAACGAGTTCCACTATCTGCTTTACAAGCAGATACCATGTTACATGGATATGTCTTTGATTGGGGATTTCATAACGGTTGTCCTCGAGAGTTGTAAACAAATCCTTTAACTTTAAACAAATCCCTGGACCGCATGGCCGCATCCCGACTAATTCCAACAAAACAACGGTTTACTTATAGAAATGTTGAAAATAACTGTGGAGAGAAGCCACAACAATGAGTTGTTGTTAACAGTCGACTGTTGTCAAGAGGATGAAAATGTTTCCTATGGAGTGGAGTAAATGATGCTATTGCTTTACGTTAAGAATATTGTAACCGGCTTATTAAAATTGTTTATAGTCCAATCAACTTAGTTTAGGAATGTAGCCAGGTACGTAAGGAGGGGGAAATTGGTAGCTTGAGATGTGAACATTTAGCACATAAATCAAGCGCTTTCCAACGAGTGGCGAACGATTTATGTGCGATGAAAACTACGGAAGTTCCATTCCCCTAGCAACGACTGGGTTGTACTTGAAAAACACTGAAATTGTGACACAAATTTTGCATCACGGAAATTTTTGGTTGACCCCCCAGAGCAAAGACATATCCATGTCAAAACATGAAAATGTCAAAAGAAATAAAAATCATAGATGTGGGATTTTTTTCTCAATAATCTATACTGGTCATGTTTCACTCTTGGTCGTGACGATAAACATTGCGGTGGTGGTTAGAAGCGTTAAAAACCCGATGCCAATAAACTTCTCGGTCCCCAACAACTGACCCTTGATTGGACTCCGGTTCAACCAGAAATTCGAGACCGACCGTCGTCGGCCTCTAGTGAATACCGCACTTGTGATTTAGTTGGGCCATTTAATTGCGAGTTGACGCCCTATCTCAGCCATCCGGCCCCTTTTTACACTCCCTTGTGTACATCTACCGCCGAAATCCCTCGTAGCGTCGCTCCCGTTCCTTTTTCATCATTCTATTATCAGTTGACTTTTTTTTTTTCGGAGCCATTTCGAACAATTATCGTTCGCCGCCGGCGTTCGTTTTAATTTCACTTTGCTGGGGCAACTGCAGTGCACCGCACCATTCCGCGCGTGTTTCGCCGGTCTTTGCTTGCACTGCAGAGAGATTTATAGAAGGCAGCTGAGACCTCGCTATTCATTTCTGACGCAGTATCCCCAACCATTCGCACTGTGTTTATTCGTGAAATGTATCCCCACGTAAACAGTAATGGCGACACACTTCTGCCTTTCCTTACTTAACCATAGCTGCAGGTCTGGCGGAGAGCAACGTTACTATTCGTGTGCTGGAGAATCCAATAGCAAATAAATGTCAATTTCTTTGATTAGTTTTTTCATCGCAATTCAAAATTGATAATTTTCAAATTCATTGAACGATTTAAAATGTTATTAAGTAACTGGGCACGACGCGTTTTTGCCAAATTTAAGCGTCTTAAGTCGACTAGGGATAAAATTAACCTCATAGCTCACTCACCTGACCACTGCGGCACGGCACCCTGCAATTATCTCCTACCCAAACAAGAGAGGGTCGTTTCAAATTTCAGCTTTATTTGTCGATTAAGGGAGAAATTAACCCCGGTCTGGCTTACTCACAATATCAGACTCAACCTCAGCTTGATTTAGGATCCTCATCGAGTTTACTGTGAACGTGCCAAATTTCATGTTCGCCAATTAAAGGCATGAAATTTGAACAGGCATGCCTTCATTTTGTATGGAGGTAAGTTTGAATAACAGTTACAGTGTTTATTACAAAAAAACAATTGTCGGAGTATAGAAAGTATGCATTTATTTTACGCCTAACTTGTAAGTTTATATTCACGTTGTTAGTATATAAACCTAAATTACTGATTTTTTGGTAGAGCCTGACTCATGAATACAGAATTAAACTCAAAACTGGATTTCCCTCTTAGATTGACAGGGATGTATTTGTATAGTTCGATTTTCCCGTACATATTCTCGTTTCACCCCCACGTCTGACGTAACTGCAAACCTTTATTTTAGTTTTGCAGCGTGTTTTGCGAAATACGAAACTTAAAAAAACTGAGCCTAGAAATCACGTACAATCTTTACATAATCATACTTATCTTTGTGTTTTTGTGGTTCCGGCACTGTTATCTATAAGATGACTGTTTTAGTCGAGATGCCGCTTTGTGGTGAGCCCAACACATAGGGACGAGTAAGCCCAACGTCATTGTCAGTGCGTAGAGCATTTCACCGACCCCATAAAAAAAAGAAGAAAAAAATCTTTGAATTGTATTTGTAAAAATAAATGCTCTTGATAAGTAAGTTTAGATGTTGAATTCCAATTGTAATGGATGAGAATATTTATCTGGTATTTCAGTTTGATTTTTGTCAGGAGCTTGATAACTCGGTGTTACGCTAAAAACATTTTACCATCAGATACTAGAATTGTTTATTTATACTGAGGGATAGAGTTTGTAGTCCCGAGATAAAGAGAGGAGTGCCCCACGTTGTGGCTGAACTACGTTGATACCGGGTGCCGATGATTGGTGTCCAATGAAAACAGTGTTTTCAGACGAGAGCGACTAACTGGGTTAATACCTCTCTCGATGAAGGTTGGCACGGATTAACGGTAGCGGGACTTGGTATACTATACATCCCACCCTCCTGGACGCTCACCCTTCCCTTCTGCTCGCGACCGCATTTACGAAATACCACTCTGCAGGACCCTCCAGTCCAGTTTCACCAATCAAAATCTAGATGGCTAAAAGCTTCACTCGGCTGCGTCAAGCAGCGGATTTGCCGCTCTCTGTTTCCCGACCCTTTCAGGTTTGTCAGCGCTTTTAGAGGACAGTCGAAAGAACGATCACGGTTACTCTAGATTAACACGATTACCTGGTCCAAAGCGGTTTTCATATCAGCGACAAAATGGTGAGATGGGTCGGATAGGAGAATCACAGGAATCAGTATCAAATCGCTGACTTGCAGCCACATTTACTCTTCTTTAGGTGGACTAATGAGAACTGCTAACAGCAATTCAAATCCTTTGAATGCGAGCTTTTAAACCAAACAAGAACATTTGGGGACTCAGACGGTTTATTATTCCTTCTGTAAAATAACTGAATACTGCAAACATATTGATATTCAAAGTTACCGGATCACTATTGATAGGAGGTCACTGTAGATGAGTATAGATAAATGGCGTGTGACTTTTATGTAGGTAAATTCTAGGTCGTTAAGTTAATTTGCACTGGGATGCTTCTGAAATAGCCTTATTCTAAGGGAGTGATCACTCCAAGAGAGGCTAATTGAACCTGATGGAGTTTTAGAGGAATGCAGGTAGCAAGAGATACTAATTCCATGCATGATGCCGTATTCTCATCATGAAATGCCGATTGATTGTAGCTAATATTTCCTTTTAGCTGAGTAATCGAAGAGGCCCTGTACCTCGAGAATGGTAGCAAGCAATCCTGGTGGGAGACACAAACATCTAAGAGAGCACTTATCCCTCTTGAGAGATCAATTGCAAGGCAGCTCATACTCTGAACTGCATGATTTGTGTAACTGCAGTACAAAAAGAGTCAGTCACTAGTAACTGTATAGGTACAACTAATATGGTTGTGCATTATCAGGATATCCCAGAAGACATTATGATAAAATATTTTGCCGCTGTACAAAATTTTCCCCTAACAAGTATGATTTGTTTAAAAAAATCCAATGTCTGCAATGAGGATCTTGGTGCCGTAATCATTCTTAAGATTTTATTCGGATACCACGAATCTTAAATAGGTAGAGGTAGTGCTTATAACACATTATAACACATCGGACATGTTCCTACAATTTAAACGCACTTTCGACACGAAATGAATACCGAATGGTATTATAAACCAGCAGTATGGTGAATCATCAAAATACTATGTTTCTTATATCCTGTTCCAATTAACAATTGTAAAAAAAATCATTATTGAAAACTCGTATTTCCAAATCATCTTCTCCATAAGTAAAAATTTTTGTATATTCACATGTTGATTCCTAGATGTAGAGGGTTTTCAATTACTTTGGATAATGTTATAATATTAAGCAGACTGCTGCTAAAACCAGAATTGGTATGAAGAATCTTGAATAGATTCGCAGGCTTGTAAAGGCGACGAACAAACCTAATAGAAATTTTGAGGTATCGTATAACTAGAACTAAGAAAGGTGTTCGGATAACTTTTACATAACTACTGGTAGGTATAACATCTTTTCTAAATTCCATCTCTATCACAACCTACTTTAGTTTACTGTGGAACAAAATGAAAGCACACTGAATCAGTACGTAGGCTTGCTGGTTTCCTTTTTAGACCCCTTTGAGCCTTATGCCAGCAACATGAGCTTAAATTCTCGTTCAAACGTTATCAACGCATGGGAAAAACATCGCGTAGGGATATCGCACCCTCGATTATCATAAAGAGGACGTTTATAAAACCAGTGTTCACGGGTATAGTATGGGAAAGGCCTCTCCTATCCTACAGAATTTCACTCTCAGGGAAACAACCAAAAACAAACCTTGTCGGATTCGGTAACACAAGAGTGAACCTAGCAAAATGCATTGTGAAATGCCCTTATAAAGTAAAATCCGAACTCGAATGGGTGAATAACAAAAATAACACTTTTTTATTCTTTTTTTTTTTTCAGAATCATATATTTAAGGTGTTCTGGTTGTATATTTATTTACTTATTTCCTGAAACAAAAGTTGAGATCGGATAAAACGCAAAAGGCCGCATTTGCTGTCAAAAGGGGTGCTTCTCATGCACGATAATCATTGATTCTAGCAAATAAAAATGTGTTTTATCTTCTAGAATATTACTAGTGTGATTTTCGCAATACTGATTGATGTGGAATAGGATAAAATATAATTTTAGAAAGAAAAATATTAAGTCAAACAACACCTACTTCCCTTAGTGAATTTTCATAAGTAGAAAATTAAGCTATTGCAATGGCTCCATAAGTATTGAAATAATTTTTTTTTTTTTTTAATTTCTTCACTGAAATCCGTTCAAGTACAAATATAATTCTAGCTGTTAACTCTCCTTAGGACTGAGATTTAAATTTTGTTCTTGCGCAAAAAAATAAAGTTTTCCAAACGGAAGAATGAGTTCTTCGACACCACTTTTTAAATACCGACCTACATTAAGTTAGTCAAATTTCGAAAAAAGTACGAAAATGATTCACTAAAAACTAAAAACGGCTAAGAATTGTTAAATTTATATTTTCAGCAGAATTTTAGCCAACATTATTTTTTATCAACAATGAACAAGAATAGAGGATGGAGCTGCTTTCCCATGGTTGAGCGATTAAGTTTTAGAAATCTTGTTGTTGTTTGATTGTTCTGTTAATGAATTTTTACCTTTGTAAAAAAAAAAAAAAAAAAAAGTAAAAAAACTGAAAAAAAAAAAACTAGAATATAAAATTGACGCACAAAATTATGCAGAAAAATGTACTCGAATTTCATTAATAAGTATTTGCTGAATGATCTATAAAAAAGCTAAAAAATTTCCAAATTTTCATTGAATTGCAGACTGTTGAATGTTGAACAAGTTTTTTTGCCATAAAATTGGTACCTAGTTAATATATATATATATTTTTTTTTTTTGGCTCAAAGTGCTCAACGCTTGTTGCTTTTGGAAACAGCGCAGCAAATTTCAAAACAATATAAACATATAATGTAATACGATAACCCTCGAAAATACGCTCATATAATCATGCTGCATGACTGGAACTTTTTGAAAGTAATTTGTTTTGTAGGCATCCAGGGACGAAATAATGATATATTAAGCTTACATTGTAAAAAATAGTAACTGGATGGTTTTGGTGGAGTTACAAGAATGCTGAATCGCCATACCTACCAGCGATTTAATGGACTTCTACAGATCAGAGCTTCTTTAATATTAATGGAACAAGGCAGGAATTGTAAGATTTATACGTCAAAATTTCTGTTCTAGAACCAAAAATTTCAACCATGTATCATGTTTTCTCCTCGATATTGATTCAAAATTCTATGAACTTGTTTTTTTTCTTTTTTTTTCTCGTCAAAAACACGACCCACTATATGTTTCGTGCGCGGATGAATCGACGCTCGGAATCGACGCTCGAAATTTCGTACGTCTCTGCACTATGTATTGCGCGGAAAAAAATTGACGCGCAAAAATTGCTAGGACCCCAGGGAGAAATATCTCCCCACTATATGTTTCGTGCGCGGATGAATCGACGCTCAGAATCGACGCTCGAAATTTCGTACGTCTCCCCACTATGTATTGCGCGGAAAAAAATTGACGCGCAAAATTGACGCGCAAAAATTGCTAGGACCCCAGGGCTAAAACATGATACATGTTAGAATACTCACTACGTATCACCAGCGTAGTAGATACCACATATACAGATCTTGATTAAATCTATTGAGGTTTCACGACTATACACTCTAAATACCGGAGGTTGAAAATATATTTGTAAAAGCCGTCTGCCTAATCGGGTGAGGCCTGTATCTCCTTCGTATCTACTACGTGTACAATAGGATATATGTATATTTATGTTATTAGAATCGCTCTAGAATATAATACTATAATTGGATCTCAATAATCCTACCTTGAAGAAACTGTGAAAATATGACTGAATAGCTACTGTCTTGAGGAAATAATAGGCAAAGTGTTTCGTGGATTACACGGTAGCGCATGCGCATATCAACTACAACTTGCACAATCTCAAAGTCATTGAAATTTGAGAGAAAAGGTAGATGCACATAAAGTCAAACAAACACGTAACCAAAACTGTTAAGAAGAGTTATATGTGAGTGAAAACTTCGATTTTGAAGAACTTTTTTTCTATCTCTCAGAACTGAACACAACCATGCACGTTTGCACTATGGCTGGAATGTTTAGAGAATCTCCAGGATTTCGTGATCTGTGCCTGCGCTAAGGCTACTACAACGCGAAAACGAAATGAATAGTGGAACACGTCAGGTTCCACTGATTCTCAGTACTTTATAGAAATGAGATAACAATTTGGGGAAATAATATGTGCGGTCTTCAAGAATTTCACATCCGACATTCAAATACGATATGGATTTCGAAGACCCATCATGGGCTTCCACTCTTGATATGTTGATATATTGATGAATTGACGTGTTGAAATTGATATGAGGTAATCAAGTCATCTTCTTCCAACTATCATCCAAATTTAAGCGAGATGGAACGACTAGAGTGTGATAAAATGGAGCATATTAGAATTTACGTTTGCGCATGCTCAGAATGAAGTCGCCTGACAATTCAATCGAAATCGGATGAAAACAGTGGAAGTTAAGGTCGTCACAAGAATTTTACATAGGCGCATGGGCAGTAGCTATTAATGATACGATCATGTTGAAATTGATATGGGATGATCAAATCGTCATCTCCTAACTATCATTCAAATTTGAGCGAGATCGGACGACTAGGGCGTGAAAAATGGAGCGTAATGGAATTTACGTTTTCGCATGCACAGAGTGAAGTATTGATTTGGCAACAATGAAACTGATAGGGGACCGTCTACCCCGTAGCCCGCACATTACCTGAAAATTTCATCCAGATCGGACGGAAACTGTGGAAAATAAGCTTGTTACAAGGGTATGCGGACACATGACAGGCACACACACACACAGACACGGAACCAAAGTTGTTCAGAATGGTCTAAAACGTAAATTGCAAGTGGAAATTTTGATTTTGGAGACCAAACAATTTTTTTCTCCCGAAAGTGAAAACAATGCTTCCGCTACCTTTAGGTAGACTCTGAAGCAAAAAATAAAAATAAAGAGTGGCATCCCTGGCATGGGCTTAACCCTCCAGATCTTTGAAAACTTTTGGAAATCCTCTCTTGTATAGTTTTGAAATGTTATCACAAAATATCTGGCAACCTCGATTAACCCGAAAGCCAAATCATTGAATCGCGGTAGGTTTGTAAGTTGAGTTACACCGCAGTCCTTCTTGTTTATTCAAATCACCGCGAACACCCGTCATGAAATCGACGAGAACGTCACCAGCAAACAAAGATCGTGACAGAATCATTTGACGTTCACAGAGGTCCGAAGCGGAAAATAAACTTTATGTCCAATTACCGCCAGCTTGTTTCGACCATTGATTCGGGCTCTGACGAGGTGAGCAACAGGTTAATCAAACGGGAAATGTTTCTCCGCGTTTCCACAACTTAGGACTAATTGAGAGCCGGTTAGCTTTGAATTGCGGAAACGGATTAGTTGCTGTCAAGTTTCGACGTGCTCTGCCACCAACTTATTGGCCAGTCTTGTTATTGTTGAGCCGAATCGATTGAATCAGTAGTGAGCTACAAAAGCAATAAACTTCAACAAGCAATGTATAATAATGTTAATTGAACAAACTAATTGAATGGGCTTAGTCAAATAAATCAGACGCTTGGATTCACACTGCAATCGCAATAAATTCCTTACATTAAATTACACTTGTGCCTAAATTTGCGTACCGTTTGAGTAGGTACGTTTTCCGCACAGAACCAAAGGGAGCCACTCAGTGGTTCCGAGATGTGCAAAAACCAGAAAAATGACAGTCTTCTGTCGTAGATTTTTAATCAATTTTTGCGATCTAAATACCTCTGGGTATTAGATATATGACTAACTTTTTTCGAGATAAGCCTTCGTCCGTTAAAATAAGCATTTTTGAGAAAAATCAATAAAATTGACTGTTTTTCCTGAAACTGTTTTTTTTTCCTGCAACCACCAGTGTTTTTGAAAAATTGTTTTTTCTTGCAATGGGCATGATAACTATTGCAAAACGTAGCAATCTAAACTGCTGAAAAAACTAAAAATCCAAAATCTTCGTGGAATCACAGAATTGAGTTTTTACAATCCTCTCGCTCTCAAATTACTTAAATTTCAATAAAATTTAACAAATTAAATAACGGTAATTTATGAGAATTCGATCAAACGTATAGCATTTATCTATGTTGCTTGCAATTTGCTTAAGTTTGAAGGAAAGTCGCCATCAACTACAAAAGTAAAGATCCAAGCAAATGAAACGTCTTGCGGACAAATCTCCAACCCTGAGAGAAAATTCAATCCCTTCATGTTGAATGCTTTGGGATTTATAAGCTAAGATTATTGAAACCAACCAAATCATACGTTTTTTGAAAGAGAACTCGTTGAATGACTCTTTCATCAGCACTCCTATATTCTTCTAGATATATCTAGACGTAGTTTACCTTTTGGGTAGTACTTATTCCTAATATTTATAATCTCTAAACATGAATAGGCTACACATGTAAATGGATTTTCCGATTATGACAGACACATATAATGCAAGAAATTGAGAAGTTATCATACATTCATCCCGCTTATCGGTATTCTTCATTCCCTTTTGTTTTGAATGCGAAATGTGGCCGAAGTCATTTCTTTAAGTTCTGTAATATCTACACATTGCTTTATTGGGAAGGATCGGTTTGAAATCATGACGCGATTATTCGACGGGCGATACCTTCACCGAGGTTTTATTAGTCACCAGCTGTTCGATACAAGCGCTAAATAAAGCACGGGATCGCGTGATATAGGGTTGAACACCCTCTTCTCCTTTTCCAGGCCCTGACTTTCGTACTAAGATATGTTGGAAGACGTATTTACTCGCCTCCAAACGTTTCATAGCCATGGATTTTACTTGAGTTCTTCGAGTTTACATATCCAAGGTTAGAGAGACATACGTAACCTGATTTATTCGGGAGCCGTCGTTTTTTATTTATTCATATACTACATTTTTTGTAGTTCTAATAGGTTTTATAGTCTATAAAACTGGTTGGTCCGAACTTGGTTCCTCAAAACGTTTGGAAACAATAGCATTTCTTTTTCACATCTGATGTAGGAACCAGAGGATATTTGAAGGAGGTACCTATTCCCTACACCTAAGTATGAATTAGATTCAGTTTTGAAAGTAGAGGCGCATGACCAAATTGAATCCTCTCGAAAAATTGGTAACGAAAAAGGTGATCAATGGTTGGTGGCCTCGTCTAGTACCTATGAAAAATGGTTCCTTATCAGAAAGACCACCAGGACCGGACCTTAAGGGGAACTTACTTTGGAACTTCTCAGGACTTTCCTTTTAATATCCACCATTGAAGATCAAAAATTTTTCGTATTCATGCAGAACTGCGGAAATATATGACTATCGTTTTTGCGACAGAAGGGATGCTGGTGGATGGCTAGGTTTGCTAATGGGATGGTGAAGTTGGACTACGCGCAAAAGGGGGCATGGAGTTCGATCAAATTGTTGGAGCTGATTTGAAGTTATAAGTTACTTCTTACTAAGAACAAGGTGAAGATATAGCTGCTGGGGTGTCAAAATTGTGACAAAAAGGCGTCTGCCCGTTGGATTCATCTGGATTACTTCATCTGTCTGCTCGAACGAATTGCATGACCTAATTGATGGTTTGAAAAAATTAGAAGTCTAATATTGAATTTATGCAGTTTATAAAAATCGTTTCCTGTAGCAATACTGATAAAGACACACGTTGTTTTTGAACATAACTTTTTGTTTGATAAAAATATTTCTAAGCACAATGTAAAATAAAATGGATCTGGGCTGAAGGATGTTATACATTTGGTGGGCTGGTGGGTGTCAAAAGAGGGGTTGAAAACATAATTTTGGAGGAGTTGGATGGAATACCATTGGTGAAGTTTCCGGGAAGTCAAGGACAGTAGACAATTATGGGATCGTATAGAAGTGTTTAAGAAACAGGTGCCGGCTCCGGAGTTGGCAATAACAGCAACAGTCCGGTGAACCGTTTTTGTGCTTTCTAAAGCCCAGGGATGCCAAGGGATGGCACAAGTCTTGCGTTTGTGAAACTCTAATCGCTACTTAATGTGCCTTTTACAATTAGTGAACTGGACAAGGTTATAAGTACTGTCAAGGGCAGTAAATCTCCAGGAACTATCTTTTGAATTTTTAAGTTTCAACTTTGGCCTAGAGTTTGGAGAAATCTTGCTGGATTTCTACAAAGGAGTGTGGCAAACAGGGACTGTTCCAGACTCATTCAAGGAAGCCGCGATATTCCTTCTATATAAGGAGGGTTCCAGGGACTTTCCTTTATAATCTGTGTAGCAATTGCTGTGCTGTCCTGCCTGCTAAAAAGTAGAGTGTCTAATTTTGTGGAGGAGAGGAGTACATTGTCGGGGTTTCAGATGGGTTTTAGATGGGGCGACTCGACAGTCAATTCCATTTTCGTCCTCACTTCGCTCATGAAGTCGAGGTTGAGTTTCCCCCGACAGAAGGTTTATGCCTTCATTGTGGATTTGAAAGCTGAATTCGACAGGGTCAATCGTGATTACCTCTTCTTCAAGTTGCTGAGTATAGGTGTGGCGCCTGAGATTGTGAGTTTGGTACATAACCTCCATAGTGGCTCATTTGACTCTGTGTGGACAAGTCAGGGCTGCACTGAATCGTTTCATGTGATGATGAGTGTCAGGCAGGGTTGTCCATTGAGTCCCGTTATATTCGTCATCTTAATCAACGATCTGGTGGCTGAGGTGCAGCATGGCGTTGAGGTCAGAGACCTTTCAATGAGTGCGCTCATCTACGCTGACGAACTGGTTGTCCTGAGTGAGGAGCCTGAAGAAATGTATACATACTTTTGAGGATTACAACAGAACCTGGGATTTGTCGGAGAGCATGGCTAAATCTAAAATAATGATTTTCAAAGGGAAGGCCACCATAGTTTGAGGGAGCACTGGAAATTTGGTGGGGAGGACATCGTGAGTGAATACATGTACCTTGGCATTATTCTTACCCCGAGACTCTCATCCGCAAAGCAACTACGGCAAAGAATATACTTGAATCTCGCTCAAATATATGGTGAAATTTCCCTAGAAATTTCAGCATAATATCAGTAGTATGCTACATGTATATGCATTCTTTTAACGAGCCCAATTTCAACAGTTTTCATTCGATTTTGATGGAATTTCCAGGGAATATAGGGGTTAATCAGTAAATTATCCCTAATAATTTCATACTTCTCAAATCACTACTTTCCTGCCCATGTGCAAACTTATGTCAATCGAAGCATCATTTTTTCACGCCCTAGATGTCCAATGTCATTCAAATTTGGTGCACAGTTGGTGGCACAATTTCACCGTGTTTGCATCATTAGTAGCTCCTGCGCAGCTGCGGAAGTGTAATCCCAGTATCAAGGTTAATTTCTAGTATGTATTAATTTTCTGGGAATGTGCGGGTTAGGCTTAGGATGTAGATTATCCCTTCACGATTTCATTCTTCTCCCTTTCGAGGAGGCACGATACGCCATGTTCTGATCATATACTACATACTCGGTTTAATAATTATTGACCAATGATCTTTGTAGAAGGGCTATCTAACACAGAAGTAATATACCTTTGTATTTGAAGCGTTTTTTCAATTCAATTTTTCGATTCTACGTATCTTGAAACGTAGACCAATAAATTTTGATGAGGGATATAGTTTTTTCTTGGTCGATTACAAAGGTTCATAATTGAAAATAATATACCAGTTGATGAAATAATCTTTTCGTACTTATGGGTAATGCTCATTGTTCAGAAAGATCTCAAACGAAAACTGCAAGAATAATTTTGATTCTGCATTCTGAAGAATGAGTTAATAATTCCACATGTCCACTAGTGAGTATTGAGCTTCTACAATTTTGGTTGATTTTGCTAAGAATTCCGATTTTCCAAAAGATAATAATTGTATTGTTATTAATTGGGACATTATTCAGACTTCAAGTTGCTCTTTGATCGACAGTTGAAAACTGGGATTCTTCATATTCTATATCGCACACAAAGGAACACATACGATGTACGGAAAGTCAGCTTTATAGTTCGGGAGTCCAAGGTTTCATTGAGTTATATCGATTGGAAAATGGGTCGATGGCGACGTTAATTTATATTTAATGACGTAATTCTCTGACAGATTCACCGGGCAACGAAAATCCGTACATATGACGCCATTCATTTTTTCTTCATTCTCTATATGCCTGGGCTACAATACGAAGAAGCCAATTATTATATCACATGGCCGCGTTACCCGCCCGATAGGCAGGAAAATGATCGGTGTATCGATGCGTGATGATTAGCAGAAGAAGTGTACAGCCGTGCATAGCAGAAGAAATGTACAGCCGTATTGGTTGTAGAAGACATTTCATTAATTTAATGAAATAAACTGGAGGGCAAGAAAACTGTAATAAAACAGGGTATCAGCATGCTAATTAGAACAGAAGTAAACGAACAGGGGATTGTAATTTTGATTTGTAATGCTTCGAAATTCAAGAAGTAAGCGATGCTTCTTAGTTATTATCTGTCCCTCTTCCATAATAATGGCCTCCAAATCTCTTTTTATGGAAGCTATAATGTCGATAAGAAGGGGTGCTTGCGCATCATCCGTCCCAGTAGATGTATCGTCAAGCCTTTGAGAGACGTAGAAAGAGAATTTGGACTCAGAGAGTGATGCTTCACAGTCGGAAGGATTAACAGTTACGACGGTAGATAAATTTACATTTAAAGTGACACCTTTTTTGGACGATGTTATGATGCACACTGCCCAAAAGGCAACAAAATCATTTTGGTTCTTCCACACACATCGTAGCTGCACAAAACACGTAATTCCTTTCTGGGTTACCAACTTGTCGTGTTGAACAGTCGCAGTCATGTTGCTCTGTAGTACCTAGAAACCAAACTATCAAATTGCGAAGCCGGTTTCTTGTGCGTTGCACGAACCCACATGTTCGGGTAATTTTTACCTGTCTTAGGGTGAACAGGAGAGCATTTGGCTCACTCAGCTGATCAGGAAAGAGCCCATAATTGTATTCGTTTCTCGATGTCCCAGAGAGGTTCCCTATACAATTTCAAATTCTTAGGGTGAATAACAATGAAATTAGATAAGTCAGCTAATCTGGTTGGAATCCATAATTGCATTCGCTTCTTAATGTTCCAGAGAAACTCCATATCAAATTTCACATTCGTAGTGTGAAAAGGAGTTGATCTATTTCACTCAGCTGATCAGGAAAGAGCCCCTCATTTTATCTGTTTCTCGATGTCCCGGAGAAGCACCTTATCGAATTTCTAATTCCTAAAGTAAATAGGAGAGAATTTAGCTAAATAAGCTGATCTGGTTGGTCGATTTTTAAAAACAATCTTTTACACAAACCTTACCTATGGCATCTCGATCATTTTGCTAAAAACCCCGTTCAAATCCGTCCATGAGTTGAGCGTGAAGGTGCTGACATTACTCATTTATAGAATATATATCTTTATTGGAGCGAGTTATGCACGAATTATTCATGTTTGCCTTAGAAGGTGGTGTGTGGGGAGCCATGTCACTATGTTAGTCACAAGATGGAAATCTGCAGATTTTTTTGTTCATTGTGTACTTTTGATGAGCGAATCGAATTCCGTTTGTTTAACAGAATGGTCATTCAATTTTTATTATATCCACATTCCATAAATGAAACACTAGCAATTTAATATTTGTTAGTTTGCTTTTTGGTTTATCATTTTCAATGATCAACCTTTGTACTCGAGCAAGAAATGAAGTTACCCCCGTTCCTCCCCCTCGAAATTCGTGGTTCACATTTCGAGGAAGTGTAGAGTCTAAAAATAAAAAATAAAACTGATAAACAAGAGTAGAAAAAACCGTCCGTTTGTCTTACACTGTCCAGAGCTATTCTCCGAAACTAGTAATAGACCAAAATTTACGAAATGGGTCATGAATGACAATGGGGTCTAGCTAGTACCAAAAGCGTGGCATCAAATTATATCAACCATAAACGGTAGAATTAGAGGGCAGAATATAATAAAATCGACATCTCGATCACTGGGGAAAATATTATTTTCTGTTGTCATACCAAGCATTCCAAAGAATCGAATGAAACCAACCGAATTCACTCGCCCTTGGCAACGTGGGAGCTAATTATAACTGGTGAAAAATAGCGAAAATCGCCTTATAGACTTCGACGATCGTATCAGCTCATATGATTTCAATCGAATTCGCAGTTCAAGAAATCGAGATTGTTATAGGTAAACTCTCGTCACCTATAAATGGACTATTGAATCGTAAGTAGCTGAATCATTTACCTAATTTTATTAATTTTCCGTCAATATGCTTAGATCAGAGGGACTTGTAAAATACAGATGTTTCATTTAAGTGCATTAATTTTCTCTAGGTAGGTACGTGCCAACATCTATGCAGGCTTATTGGTGACATACCTATTCATCGTTTCGCCTGAGCAACACGGAATCGGGTTACGCAAATTGATCACGAAGGTGGGATCCGTGATTCTGATTTTTTTCTTTAAGTGCTGAAATTTGAAATTGAGACCCTTTGAGATATTTACAATACAATTACAGTGTACGAATGGCTCTTATCAGCTAAGGGACCTCTTAAGCAACTTTTTCCTTAAAATCCACCTACGTTGCTCAAGTTTAAGATGCAGCTCCTTTGTGACACGTTGAACACAATTACGTAGTATGGAGGTACACTGATGAGCTGAGGGGACAATCATTCAAATTTCATTTGTTGAAATTTGAAATGGCGCGATTTTGGAACACGTAAAATGAAATTTCAAGATATTTATCTCTACGGCTAATTTCGTCACCAATCAATCTACGGTCATGAAATTTGAAATGAAGCGTTTTTCAGTCACGCTGAATAAAATCACAAGGAATGGTGGCGTAATGATCAACTGTGGTACGGCCTCATAGGCTAATTTCTATCCTAATCGACCTACAGTGCTGGAATTTGAAATACGATGAAAACATTGTAATGGGGTACAGAGGACCACTTCTCATCAGAAGATTTCTGAAGCTAATTTATTTTCTAATCAACCTACTGAACTACATAAATTTATTGTAATAGATGATTTTATGTGCATGAAACAAACATAGTTTCAAATCAGTATACAGTCCATGCAACTCTTTTACATCGCAGCAAAATGAATTTACCATAATGAGTTTTCGTTAGTAAAATTTACGACAAAACGATCTTGTTTCTGTGAGGGAGTGAATATTTTACCGGGGCTCAATGCCTCGAGTTCGTGTGACGTGCTCTATACAGGGAAAATTTATTCTGTGAATACAGAAATAATAAACCTTTGTGTAATAACTGAGAGCGATTTTATTTTAGACCTCAAGGGATACGTATGATATGTTATGTTATTATGTTCAATGCTTCTAATAGCTAAAACCGGTCTTTGGCAGCTTAAACGTCTTGTAAACGAAATAATCGTTTTGGAAATTTTCCTTTCGCCTTTTCTCGTTACGCTTAATTTCTCACAAATCTAATCAAAATTGATCAAACAAATAACTTCCAACATCCAAGAATTTAACAACAGTTGATTCTGAAATGACCACTTGAGCAAGTGCAAATATGAAATAATTTGTTGATCAATGAAATTTTTAGCTGGCAATGATATTTTCAGCAGAGTTCAATTCAATGTGGGCCTTGTACCTACTCACTCATGTTTTCATCGAAGTCATCGTATTCATAAATGATACAATCGTTGAGAGGCATACCTAATGTTTTAACTAACCTGGAGTTTTTCTTTTTTCAAATTATCAAGCTGACCTGAAGATTCATAGCACTGAATCCTTTCCGTTCACGAGATATTTTCTACGCCAAGGCCTAATTGAATGTTCTCGCCCGATCTCCACCACCGTCGCTTCACTTGCGAGTTGATACTTAGCGAAGCAGACTGCAAAGTAGACAGGCAATCTCTTGACATCCCCAACAAGTCCTTCGTAATCTCTCGCGATCTGATAACAGGAAGTTCTACCCAATCACCAGGAGCCTTTTAGCTGCCAGCCGCTGTCTCCCCTCTAATCAGTTCGTATCAACCAACATCCTCACCCGTAATTTCCCTCCGTCTACCCCACAGCACTTCTTGAACACCAAAATGGAAGAATTCTGTTATATATTCAGGTGTGGGCTTTTTCCTCCAGGATCATTGCGCATCTTCACTCAATCAATTATATGTGACAAGAAGGAGGCAATTTCGTCATGAGCTGATGTTCGCTCTAGGACCACAACGCTATGAGACAGCGAAACGTTCGTATTCTGAGCATATAATTAAACGAATACCATTCGGTGCTCCCTTGATTTGGTACCTATCATTTTATTTTCTTCAATACCTTTGTAATCGGCGTAGGAAAAAAATAAAATAAATTTAACCAATTCGAAATTTGTTGTTTCGAGTTTCAAGATGCTTAGAATACAAAACAATGTTCATGATCGAAAATATTCATCAGAAAGCTCGTGAGAGCCAGTTTTCATAAGTTATTGTTGTGAATATGCAGGAGATATATAAAACTCTCGATTTGATGGATATGTGGTGTGTGTGAGGGTTTGCAGCCGAAAGAACTTTATCAACAATGATCTAGAACACGTGAAAATGAATGCACCAAAATATGCTGGAAAATGTACTTGAATTTCATTAGTAATTGCTAAATTATCGATAAAACTGCAGTAAAAGCTGAAAATCCAAAATCATTTTCGAACTGCAGAATTTGGTTTAGAACGAAATGTATACCATTAAATCGATAGTTAACAATTTCTCGGTATTTGAAGAGCTCATATTATACTACAATTTAACATAATATAGTACGGTAATTTACGAAATTTTGCTCATACGATTATGCTGCTTGAATGGAGCTTGAAATTTAGTTGGGAACCTAGTTGGTAGGCCCTCTAGTTATAAGGAATGTTGAGGAACAACTCATCGACGTCCATAAATTCATATCGAATCATCTCCACTGCCTACAGATGAAAGAATGGGTATCTGCAACTAACGATAAGAGTGAAGGAGGAACTGATCAACTCGTCAGGGCCTGAGATTCATTTTCGCGACATCGGGCTCGGAGTCAAGTTACCAAGTTCTGCCGGCGCTCCTTGTCAATGTCTCAGTCCCCGATAACTTTGAGTAAAGTGGAAGGCGATACCGTGTCGGAGCAATCTCTGGAGACCGGCTCATTATTGATTCTCGATTTTCGAGTGGGACACCCGCCTCTCTCCAAACCGGCCCGTAACTCCCCCGCGAGAGTCGAGGAATAATTCCCCATTCTATGGATTGGGTACCTGCTTATCGGTTTTCATCGAGAGTATCCCTTTTTGCTCCACTGTTAAAGCTTAAATGACCCAATTGGTAATTGTTATTCACATAGATTGAACGATTGTTCACTGTACTGTTCTCATGAAAGATCGATTTAACTATACAGGTTGTCCAATAAGTAGCCCCCCCCCCCCCCTTACAATTTCCCACACTTTTTGTGATACCGCAGTCAAACTTGGGACGAGTGTCTTGGGTGTTTGATACTTTTAACAATAAAATAAATAAATAAACTTGGCGCTCCGCACCTCGCCAGGGGGCAAGCCCCCTGGACCCACGGTTACTTTTATTTACATACTTCGAATGAAATTATTGAAACACAGAATGTGTTTCAGCTCACGCGTTTCACATAAACCCTTGAATCCCGCATACAATAATGCCTCAGATTTTGCGGTGTACCTTATTACTACTAGATATGTCACGTTGTTTATTTATTTATCAACAGCACAACGACTCACCACCAGCTCAATAAAATCTTCATAAATTAACAAGCGGTTGCAATCATATTCGCCTTATCAATTACTGAGAATGATCACCTGTGTGTAAACAATTATTCAAATAACCATGCTCATAACTCAGCTTGTTGGCCATGCACTTCGCAATAGTTATCGCAATAGTTAACGCAATAGTGGTTTACACACAAAAACGGCTGATCCGACTTCCCTAAACTGCTACTAGAGTGAATTGGCGTCGTTTCATCACTCATTCCCATGCCCGAAACGTGACCTGTCATAGGTGTACGTGATCTATAATATCATTCAATGTGAAAACCTCTGCAAATTATAGCTGGTACTATTTGATTTTTCCATAAGCTGGTTCAGAATTTTATAATCGAAAAAAGCGTCTTTCAACTTATTTGGGCGGTATATTCCATTCCACTGCTAAACCTTCGTAAGGTTTGCCAATACCAAATGCTACCGCTCAGTGAGGTTGTGTAGATCGTAAATCGTAATCAGCAGCAGCGGAAATCGCGAAAATACTTTTGGACACCAACTTTCACGAAGATGTCCAATGACAGAACCCTTTTGGGAAGTGGCGGGCTAATAAACGAGTGGACAGCCAGCCGCCTCTGCCTTTTCCTTGGCTTGTACAGCTTCATTCCAAACTTTAAATTAGTGTTGCCACTGCCTATCATTAAAGTTCTTCAATACAGAAAATAACGTGTAAAAGTCGAAATAGCAGTAAAGGTGAGGTATCAGCTAATCTCAGTAATATAAATTATGTAATACCTCTGTAAGAGATGATAGCAATTGGGTGACACATCTATTCACAAATTTATTTTGCGGTTCTCCAATTTTTGAAATAATCAGGTAAATTCGAACATTAAGCCAACGCTCAGGGAAAAAAATTAGAGAGTAACCACTGTGAGAAACCACTACACTTATTTCTTTTGAGTACCTTACCAACGAGTTAATAATGATTGATAAATGAGGTGGAGGAAGGAGACGCATATGATTTTGTCTTAAAAAACACAAATACACGTTGATCGTTGAACTGTGCCGAGAAATACAGATTCATTGTTCAAATCTGCTTCCCAATACTTGTCTCTATCTTAGCCAGAGAAAATATATATATTTATGTAGGTATGTCCTAATCTTGACGCACTGTGCACTGTTTGCAGGTCCTTTGCTGGTTATTTCATTGTTTTGCGCTTTTTTCGATGTCTGACTGATAAAATCACATTGTTCTCTAGCATGATACAGTTCATCATCATCATTAAAGTACAGCTATTAGAAACAGTAACTACCGTGAGTCTATCCAGCACATTGTCTACATCGTATGAATGTATCTTTGGTGCCTCACCTTCTACTTAAGCAGCATTTAAGTTTCTCGGGCAATAGTTCCATCGCTCTGATTCAAGTATCCAGGAATCTATCATCTCTTATAGGCAAAGAGGAGCAATTCTTTAGTGACTTCCACAATCACTATTGTCCCTATTCTCGAAGATCGGGACAATGGCTGGCAATTCCGAATCAGCCAGATTATTCTTTGGCTGGATGAATTATAAAACTCCAACCATAAATTAAGTTCAAATCAGACGTGAACCTTAATTCAATCTACCTTGACTTAATCGAGCTTGTCGTTGATGAATTGGAGGTAGAGGACATCAATCCGTAAAAAAAAGAAAAGAAAAAAACAACTAAAGAGGATAGCCCCCTAAAAATATCCAATGAAACTTCCTCCCTCCACACCCAAAACAACTCCTTGACCTACTTGGGGTACCATTTGCTTTATCACGGCAATGCTAAGAGAGGATAGTGAGTAGGGGGGTTCTTCATCAAAGGATAAATAGAAGAAGTCAAATAGAAGAGCGAGGGTAAGGTAGTGTTCTGGAAGGGCGTTTTAGAGCAGCGTCATTAATTGTGCCGTCAACTTTTGGGCGTAATGAATGGGATTTGGTCGTGGTGGGGGGGAGGGTCGTGGTAACCCTGATTGGTAGGAGGAATATAAGGGTTGGGGCGGTTCTTTTCATCACATTAGGAAAATGTGAGCCCGGCCTCTTTACGTTTATCGACCGGGTCCCAGCTTTATAGTAAGGTAGTTAATGCTTCGATAGTCAATGGTATACTGTCTGGAAACATTCTGTTGGTATTATGATAGAAAAAAGTTATAGAAAACTAGTACAAGGTATATAAGAGAAAAAATGACATATTTTATGAATATTAAAATTCTACTCAGAGTTCTTAAGAGAATATTGCTCATTTTTCAAACGATATCCCTTTGGGAATTTCATTATTTGCTAAGAATCCTGCCAGAAGAGAAGCAGGACCACGCTTCTTTAAATTTCAAAGACAACTGGGATGAAAAATACTGTTTTGAAGGCTTTGTCGTGAACTCCTGTAACGTACTTTTGTGGCTTCCTCAATTAACGGGGAAGTTGAGTTGATTCTGACCTAAAACCTCTCTCGACCGTTGTCGGTGGAAGCGTGCCTACAGAAAGGGATACATATATAAGGGCCAGCAGACTTGCCTCAACCATCCATTCTCATGAACACTCTTGCAATCATTTAACCTAGCTGCCTACCTTCTTTCCTGACTCTGAGCACACGGTGATAGTTAGTAGACGCCGAACTTAGAAGTACATTGGAGTAGAGTAAAACATTTTCATCTCCTTACAGCGATATTTGTCACCAAATTCCGCGCTTCCTGTTCTTCATGGCGTACCAATCTTGTCTCCAAATATTGTTACTAAGAATAAAGAGCGGTATCGTTCGCCAAATTCAAGGTACTGTCCTATGTCGGTTTATAATATTTATATTCCTCACTCAAATTCCTAACTTACTCATTCTCCGTTCTCTAACAAGTAAAATTTATTGATAGCTATATCTTCAGTTTGAACACACAACCCAAATTCAAGTCTTATAAGTTTGAATTCACAACAGGAGGAATATAATTTTTTGAACAGCAGGATAATGGGTGGGGGAGACTAAAGGGTGGAGGTACCTCTTTAGGCAGTCTAAAGCTTATTATTCACTTCCAAAGTGTGAGGGTGCCAAAATTCGGGAAGGTGGCCAATATATGACTATATTTTGAATCCATTGAAATAATATTTGGATAAAATTTGCCTACAGACGGGGTACGGGACATATAATTTTCAAGTTTACGAGATTTCTATTAAATATCGATGGGATAATTCTCAACTGCTTTAATTCACAAGAGAAAGCTTCGCTGACATTGTGGCTTCGTGGAAATGGGGATAGAAAGAAGTCATTAGGCACTAGACTGAAAAGGTCAAGTTGATACCATCGAAAGAACTTGGCGATGAACTGGGAAGAGCCGACCGCCGCACTTGAGTTACGGAGTTCTAGACAACTTCATCATTCCACCGTTTTGAAGAAGCGGGGAAAAAAGTTGAGCTAAAGAGTTTTTCTGAAGATTCTCGAAGTTTACTTGTTAGATACTTTAGAGGTGTGATGTTGAACTGCGCATCTTTCTGTTAGTACGTTCATCATTGGTGATAACCAACTACTGAAGACCTCGGAGGGGTTGAAAGAATAAATATTGTAAAGTCCCCGCAAATTTTCAAGTTTACTACCTTCAGGGCAAAAATTTTATCCCTAGAAAAATCAATAATTATAAAAAATATATATGTGCTTAAAAAAACGATAAAAACTGCGAAAAATGCTTAAAAGTATTAAAACAAGATTAGAAAGAAATTATTAGAAGATCATTATTTAGAACAAGTTTCTTGGGTATGAAATTGGTAGTTAACTTGCGCTCAACGTGTTTAAATTTCAAAGCAGTTCAGCATAAATGTAATACGATAAATTTCGAAAATTCTGTCATTTCATCATGCTGCGTGACTTGAACCTCTTCAATGATTGAATGGTTTAGGATATAGATAGTGCAAATGGTTTCCTATGAAGTTTATCGATTCCAACTTATTGGTATCTTTCCCGCATGCGCTAGTGTAATTAATTGTTATCAAGCATCATATTCGCATAGCGTGATTGACAGGTTTTGCTCAAATTCCAAACGAACCAGGTATGGAATTTCCTTAGATTATTTGAAACATTTCAATGATCTTTAAATTCATGTTACGGATACTAGGGAGTCATGTGCCACAACTAACATGGGACACGTCATATTTGTAGGTCAGGTAAATAGGTCGGTACTCCAATTATAAAATATCACTCTTGAGAATGGCAAATAGGTCACCACCAGTTTTGAGTTGGTACTTAACTTTATACTCTGTCAGTCCCCATTTGTTTCTTCCAGCTTACTTATTAATTTCTGAAGGATCCAATGGTAAAAAAATCTGCCAAGTTGGGTGTGACATAGGTATAACTTTCTTGCATCCGTAACGGAAAATAGTAAATCGAGATCTCGTGTAAAACGTCAAAATTGGTCCAATAAGCATGCGCAGAATGAAATAGTGATTTGAGAACAATAGAATTGGTAGCGGACCATCTACAGTCCAACTCATACATTCTCTGAAAATTTCATCAAAATCACACAAATACAGACAGAAACGGGAAAATGTAGTTCACAATGGTCTAAAACGGAAAATGCGAATGGAATTGTTGATATTGGAGAACACAAAATTTCAGCTCCTGATATTGAAAACAATGCTTCCGCTACCTATAGGTATATGCGAGAGCAGTCAATACATATTAAGAATGTAGAAGAACAGTTGTGAGAGTACCTAGATGGAAGAAAACCTAGCTAAGATCCTAACGAATAGGAATATGCAGCAGTCGGTATAGGTAAGTGTATATATGTATAAAACTGTCGTTAGTACTTATTGGTCTTACAAACCTCATCGATTGATCTGAAAAGTGTTGGAACTAATCCTCCTGATTTTATAAATGTAGGTAGGTATGTAGTCATAATTTATTGGTAATTGAACATTGAATACATACATAGGTACTCGTAGGTTGTCGATGATATTCCTCATAGGGTCAAATTATATATTTAAGATAATTATAAGATAGGGTCAAACTACGCCATTGACACAAACTATTTTCCCTTTGAATTACCATCAACAACAACTAGGATTATCCGGTGTTTATGGAGGATTTTCAACGTTAAGTCGCCGGCCACTTGTTAAACTAGGCTTAGGGGTTGTCCGAACCTGACGTCGATTTCTCAATATTGGACGCGGGCGAGGAGCCGTCTTGTTCAGAAGCTCGTTTATCACGTCTGCTTCCCTACCCACCGGGTTCATAAATATCTCGAAGAACCAAATAGAGTTTTGATTTTGATGAATTGTTCGACCTTCCTACCCCGAAACGTCCCACCGAAACTGGGATAATTATTTAGGTGGCGGTTTATGAACTGATGAGGATTGGGAAATACCCGGTGAGGCGCAAAATATTTCACACGCAGAATGCGCAGTACAAATTCAAGTAAGAGGAAGGTCTCCAAATAATGGCCACAAAATAATTTGCGTTTATTACTACAGCGAGTGTATTTCGTGTATTGCAAAAATTGGTTTACATGATCTCGGTGTTTTTCATTTCTCTGGAGAATTCGTTTTTTCCTGTGCTCATTTTTTGTGGATCTAAGGAATAATGTTGAATTTGGTTGATAAAATATTGAATTTGATTAGGGAATGCTGAGTTAGATTGGGACAAGCTATAGTGAATACGTGAACTGTTAAGCACTAAATGGTCCCCAGGGCATGCGCAAACATATGAATTCTTTTGATGCGAGTTGTTTCTTCATTTCATAACAAATTTTGATGGAATCCGTCGCGATTTTGACGGATAGACCCCTAAAAATTGGTTTACATTCTAAATATTTTGTCTGAAGTTTACTATTCATGGTTTCGAGGCTAATAATATATGCAATAATTGTTGTAAATCTGAGTGACTGAGCTTACGCCGTGCTTTGACTAAGCTGTTGGGTCGTGTGGACATAAAGCAAGGGTGCTTGCTATTAAACAGACCCAACCACCATGGTTAGAGGTAGTCCCTCTTGACAAGGCTACATTGTGGTTGTGCTAGAATGGGAATTTTTACCTGTTCCTTTCTTTTCCTACAGCTAAATTATCACCATAAGAGCTTTCCTAAAAATTTACTACATTAAAGATAATGGATGACTAGGGCCAAAATCTGCTAGGAAAGAAAGATAAAGGACGTTATGAAGGAACGACCTCACCCCCACGTCCATCACAATGCCATCATTTATCTTTCTTTACACGGCTAAATTGTATCAATCATGTGTGTGTTTGAACTGCAATAAGGTTCCAAAATCAACGATCCCAATGACGAAATGGTTGTAAAACCGATTGCATTGCCAAGTAAGCAACCTGGAAGCAATTGGTGGAAACACAAATCAGAGGCCACTGTACGTTGATCCCCCTGCGACTCAGCAGATGAGAGTAATCGAAACCGTTAACCACCGGCGCCGCCACTGGTGCCGACAGGTGAGTTACCGAGTCGGCCTCAGTCGCCGGCGCCCGTGACTTACCGCAGTCCCTCTGGTAGCTACCACAAGAAATCCCGTCGGCGCTTCACCCCATCGCTGGGGGATGATTCGTGTTAATCAAACCACCCGATGGTGAATTAGAACACATTGCACAGATTTCGGTTTCGCGTGAATTCGTAATTACGTAACGTTTGATTGATCCTTTCAATATTAGGTAATTCTTTGGTTTCAGTTTATGCCCCTATTAAATAATTAATTTATGCTTCAAAAAAACGGGGTGATGTCCAATTTAAAAGAAAATTACAAAGAAAAAATAAGAGAAATACATATTATTTGCAGAACACGACATGTAGAGAATACAAATAAAAAGTTGACAAATTCGTACTTGCACAAATAAGAATAGTTAGCAACAACATATTCGCAATACAAATAAAAATAAAAGAAATTAGTACACATATAAGAATCTCATGATGTAATGCAGGGGCTTATTGAGAGCGCACGTTCTCAGATGAGCGTTGCCCTATAAGACATAGGAGATTTTGACTCACAAATGGAAGATTTGATGTACAGAGCACGCGACGCTTAGTACAATGGGACAGTGATGAGAGCGCAGCAATCAAGCTATCAGATCTACAAACAGTTAAACTACAAGGTGACACCTGGTTACCTACTCGTGGAGCGACAACGGGACCCTCTTTGGGTCTAGAGGTGGTTGTAGAGGTTGAGAGGCTCTTTGAAGACACCAGTAAGCCACACGACTTTCTATGATGATCCTCGTTCCAGGTGTACGATGTGGCAACACGGGGTTGCAAAGACTGATAGGCATTTTCTCGCGGTTCGCCCTGCGCTCGGTGGAGAGTCAGTTTCTTCGGCTGCGGCGTTTGAGCGAGGAAGAGGTAAGGGACTTGTTGTAGGGAGGAAATTGGTTTCCGAAGGCAAACTATGGACGTACAGAAGGATGTTGATTAAATAGTATAATTGGGGAAGCATTTTCAAAGAAAAATATATAAAATAAATTAAATGAAGAATGGAAAATTGAGTACTCGGCAGAAATTAACAATCAATCGTAAATGTATACCCCCCGGCATAAAGTGGTATGCATGTATTATTAATTTATTTCATTTATTCATTTAGACACGGGCAAGCCAAATTACATTCGGTAAGTCATAAAATACTAGTCATTCAAATAATTTTTAAATAGAAGATAATGGTAAGAAATTAACAGTAAAACACTGAGGAGGAAAAAAATAGTTTTTTGAGTGGTTAAGGAAAAATGTGGAATTCGGGATTTTTGTAGATAAAAACAGGTTTGCACTGCGGGGGAGTCATTGAAGGGGCTGACTATTCAGGTAATTTGTAGGAGAAAATGGGACAAAGAATAGCGATGGTGATCGGGAAGTGATGAGTTATACTCGTAATATAATGGGTACAATTAATACGTATTTTCCGGTATTATTTAGTAAACATGTCATTAATTCATATAATAAATCGCACATATAGATTACAATGACAAAAACATTTAATAAATGAGATTAAATGACTCTCAAAGAGTATATTATATTTCTATTGGCGTAATAACTTACATATACATACAGGTATTCATAATTAAAATGATACTATCCTACAATAAGGAGCCAATAAGATGGGTTCAGAACGGCTATTTCTTGGCGACGAAAAAGGGTAATGCTGTTGATGAAAAGATCTAACTACTTACATTTCATTACCATTGATTCAGATCCAAATCACCTCCTTGGGCCAATCACCCAGCCTCTCTTGATATGAGATCGAACGGGTGCAATTCCGGCTACGTAAAAACTGTAGTGCGGCCCCCAAATTTTTGGAACCTAATGAATTTTAATTTTTTCTAGGATGATTCAAATATCAATGCTAGAAAAGATGAGAGTCCAACCATTTGAAATCGTATTTTTAAAGTTCGAAAACTGCTTCGAAGTGGATAAACTGTAGGACTGATACAGGTCCATCAGTTTCAAAGTTTCGCCTGTGTCAACCTACTTAGTTTTTCGGATGAGCAATATTTATTACTCGAAAAATTCACACAGCTCCGACACCTAACCACAACCCCCACCCCCTTCGAGTTTGAACGAAATCGGACAGTAAATTGCGCCAAATTGAAGTTATAAGAAAATAAGTTCGAGCATGAACACTACCACCGGCCACCTGACGACAATAGAATCCTTATGGGAGTGTACAAGAACTAATTAGCACAAACCCTGAAAATGTAATCAAAATCGGACTAAAATTTAGCATAGGTTTGGGTATAGCTAAAAATTGGCGCTAGAACGTACTAACAAATACACTACCAAAAACGTAGGAACGTATACTACCAAAATTTATCAGCTAGCTCTGAAGCGAAAGCTGAAATTTTGGTTTTGAAGCATTAAAATTTTACTTCCTGCGCGAACGCAAAGCTTCCCTTCCTTCAACAGAAGAGAAGCAGAAAAAACATATTTTTAATTTAGGATTTCGGCTCTAATTAACAAGAATCAGCGAGCAATTTCCAATAAAAAAGTGGTCTGTGGTACAATTAGTTCATTTGATTCCAGCCAGATTACATATAAGTCCTACTGCACATGAAGCAATATAAACCGCGGTAACGTTTATGAGTGTTGAACTCGGTAACAGCCTGGTCTTCCACATCAAAGTCCCCCTCGTTTACAACCCCTCGTCCGCTAACAGAAATTCTAACGAATTCACTTTAATCGTTTCAACCTAATTGTTCGAGAGGAAATAAAGGTTGTGAACTCCGGACGTAATTCTGAAGATTAATGGCTTAGCTCTCCTGAAAGCGGCTCTTGTTCGCTGTGTGATCCAACGCTGTAAACTGGAAAAAAACCAATTCAAATTCAACGATAGTTGCAGTTTACGGTTCCCATTATTATTTTATCATCATATTAAGCAACTCATATTAATCATCTAATGAAATCTGGTACCTACTTCAGTTGTCTGCAAATTTTGTACAAAACGACGTTATTGCAATGAGTCTACAGGTTAAATTCTACATTTCGAGAATGTGACCATGAAAACATTTTTTTGGTTTGAAAGTGTCATAAAATAATTTTGAAAACTTTTAATAATGTGAAAAATTATAAAACTATAATTTTATTATCGATCGCACTCCACTGGTACTCGAGTTTCGAAACAAGAAAAGTCGTCAAAGGTGAAGCGACATTCAGATGGTCAGCTTTTTCGGGTTTATTCTATTTGATTTTTGCGGTTAAACTCTCCATACCAGTGAGCTCTTGGATGCAAATGCATAGGGCTAGATATGAAACCGGACAATGCGTTGTGTGAAGCTTGGGTGTAAATATCCTAGGAAAAGCATTGATAAAGAATTAGACCGGAAGAAGCTGGGGGGACATATCAATGTTGATGTATGAGGCGGAAGAGAATTCAATGGGGCGAGCCAGGTGTTACGTGTTATTCAAGGTTGATTTTACGCGGTATCGGCGAGTGTTCTTTTTCTAGAAGAAGTCTGAGAAGACTGAGGTTCCAGATACATTAAAAACGTTCATAAATGAAGCTGAGAATGCTGGACACAAATCTAAACAGGTCCTGCGTGACAATGGAACAGGAATAAAGAACGCTGAAGACATGGGAGTATTGGACCAGAGAGGTATTAGTCAACGATTGTTTATAGTGTACACGCCTCAACAGAATGGAGCAGTCGGAAGAGATCATCCCTGTCTTTAAGAATGTTGGTTGGCTATGATGCAGGCAGCTAAAATGAATAAGTGATTGTGGGCAGAAACAGTCAACACAGCGATGTGCGTTAAAATTTGACAGGTCCCTGATCTGTGTCATCCGTGTCTCCGTATGGATGTTGGAATGAAGAACGAGATCTTATTGAACAATCCAGAGAATTCGGGAAGGAATGTTTCGTTCAAGTTCGAAAGGAAGACTAGGTAAAAGGAACTGCAGCGCTATTAGAGGATTTCTGATAGGAATATTAAAGATAAATTATTAGAGATGGGTATCCGGGTTCGGATCCCGAACAAGATTATAGCTGGGACCAGCGAAGATGTTATAAAAAATGGATTTTTCTTTCGCACGACTAGGCTGGGAGATGAACAAGAAGGAAATAGCGAATCCGAAGAAGGGATTAAAATAAGAGCAGAGGAGCAAGATCTGATATAGTTCAAAATGTTCCTTAGATGGCTCTTATCAGAAGATAGATGCTTTCATGACCTTTCCTGAGTTGGGAGAAGTTACCTTAAACATATTGTGAAAGGCTTTTTTTCATGTTAATACATTTTTCTGTAATTTTTGTATATCTCAAAAACGATTATTTTTAGGAACAAAATATAACTGGTTCGGACGAGTACATATCGTGTAGGTATCTATCGTAAATTATATTGTACAAGTAGGAGGGCTAACCCGTACAGAGATTAATAATATTTTGGTAATAACTAGCACCGCTCTTCTTTCCGCGAATTCTCGTATATTTGGTAAGAATGGTAGTGGCTCCAAAATGTTCAGAAATGGACTGATCCAGACAAGAATCCGTTTTGAAGGATTCTGAAACGATTCAACTTTTTAATATTTAAATACATATATTTATGTGTCATTCAAGTCAGTTTTCTCTTCTTAGAACTGAGATTTAAAAATATTTTTTTTTTGGAATTTGACCAATTTAATGTGCTCAAAAAGTGCTGGCCAACGAACTCATCCTTTCGTTTCGAAATCTGGAAACCTTGAATTTTTGGCGCAAGAACGGAATTTTTATCTCAATCCTAAGGAGAGTTATCGTCTGGAATGACACACACACACACACACACACACACATATATATATATATATATATATATCTTCGCCCCCCTGGACCCCCCGGATCTTTTCTCTTCTCTACTGTGTAGAAAACGAGGATATTTTGCTATGCAATTCTTATCGATATAGTCCGTAACGAAATTATCGATATATATAATACGACTTCAAAAAATAAAGTCGTTTTTTTCTCTTTTGTACATTTTTATTTGTTCATTTTACATTAAAAAATGGATATAAAAAAATTTGGATATAGAAAAATTTTCAAGCCTGGCTGGGCCATTGTAATAGTTAAACAGTATTTGGACGTAACTTTTTATTGAAAATTAGTTGTATAATTTACTACTAAAACCTCGAGTGTGTTCACTCTATGAACACGATTCATAGAACATATATTTACAAAAATGTCAGTTCCGTGACAACCAATACCGTAGTGAAATGGGAAGACCTATGTAGGATCAATACCACGTTGCAGAACGCGTTACAAGTCAGGCAAATACTGAGGGTCTTCGCGGAAAGGTCGTTATTCATGGTACGGGCATGTCAGCGTTCCAGTGCTGACAGCCACAACGCTCCTTTTGGCCACACAACAACAACACTTTGTTGTCAGAACAACGGACCTTCTCTCCCTTCTACTCAGATCCCAGCCCTTTTAGCGCCGTCTTTTCATATACATTGTGTAACTGTTAACTTTTGATGAATGAAGCTCCGCATCGTCGTTGACATTTCTGAACATGATGCCGTGAAATCTACCTCTAATTAATTGAAATTTATCAATTTTGACGATTAGTGAAGATACATTGATATCATGATACTCAACATTTTTTCCGTTCATTTACAGAATTATTGCACAAACTTACCTTAAAAGGAAAATCCAGCCATCTTCATAATTTTCAAAGTAATGGATGAGTGATCTTTTTTTCATGGATTCGGTCGTAGAATGGTCTGAAACTGATTTTTATGTGATTAGTTTTATTTATTTGTATTTTTTTAATTTTTGTCTAATGCTTCGGTTGTCCCCTACCCCTCTGGATCAATTCCAGGAGGTATCAACCTCATCGACATCAACCTATGAAAGCTGAAGTTGCTATGAAAATATTAGTACAGAATTATATTATATGGCACAATAAAAATGCAGCCCACGATATGAATGTTGACACGAGAGTGCTTTGATGGACCGCGAAAAAACTAATTTTACTCTCATATGGTGATTTTGACTGGAAATACAGAAATCGTTTTGGTGTTGTTGGATTCAGAGCGAGATATCATCTCTAGCAAACGATTCTTTGCGAGCATTCTATGAAGAAAGATGTACCTTACCTCCAGAATTGCTTTCCTTTAGTTCGTATTAGGAACATTACCCTAAAACATAGATGATTTGAATATAGCCTCAAAATCGGCCATTAGGAACACTGCAGAGTTGAGAGAGATAGAGAAAAAAAAACATTAGTAATAAAAATCATACGTTTTCAACATTCAGCACATGTCATAGCCTTTCGATATGTAGCAGTAACGAATCAAAACGTGGGAAAAAAGACACATTTGCTCAATTTACAAATTTATTAATGTATCGTTGCCCGACTGGAACAGTTTGTTTAACCAACATTGAGATACACAGTGATCGGTATTGAAATTTATTCATCCGCAGTGCACCTGTAACTTCGGTCAGTTGTTCTCCCTCTCTCTCTCTCTCCCCCTCTCTCTCTCTCTCTCTCTCTCTCTCTCTCTCTCTCTCTCTCTCTCTCTCTCTCTCTCTCTCTCTCTCTCTCTCTCGCTCTGAAAATAATTGCAAAAGTTGTAAAAAAAAAAGCGGTAGTATGTTTTGAGTGATAAAGAAAAAGAATGAACGCCAGCACCGTTGCTGGGAACTTATTTTCCCCGAGGTGCGCGCATAAAAATTTTTCTCCCTCGCTTTTTTTTCTCCGAGCGCTGTCAGCGCCGCCTTTCGTGCCCTGAGTAACAACTGCCATTATCCTCGAAGCAATGACTTTCATAATGAACCTGCTCCCATCAGTCCTACCCCCAACTAAACCCATACATTAAGCGGTTGGTTACCCGGAAGTTCCAGTATCTCTCTGGTAGAGGCGATGGTACGAGGAATCTCGTAACGGCTGGAAATGTGAAAATCGACGCTCACTGGAAAAATAAGACAATTGGAAAAATGAAAATAAACCGAAATGAAATGAAGGAAAACGTACTAGCTGCATAATAATATATACCTACATATTTTTGTCCATATAACCAACCCTTGTAACGAATATTACTCTACGATTATTCTTCACTAATGAACGTTTTGATTTCATTTTTATTTATTTTTATAATTTATTTTTTATAACAAATATATCTATTTATTTATTGATTGTATTTAATCAAGAAACCTCTTAATGGCTGTGTACACTCTTTTTGTAATAAATATTTAACCAATTTTTTAGTTATTTTTTAGTCATTAATTTATTTTATTTTATTTTTCTTTGGCATTCTGAATACTTATATAATTCAGCGTTTAAACTGGACAAAGAATTCAGTGTTCCAGAGTGCTCGAATGGTTGAATCCCTTTTCCCAGAAGCATATACTGACATTTTTGAATCAATTAAAACTAATTTTAGCAATGGTTCCCAAAATTTCTAAATACAAATTTTCGAAAATTTCTTCACTGAAATCTGTTTTCAGATATTCGGAAACGAATCCTAGAGTTTATCGCTTTTTTCATTCGTATACTACACATACATGCATGTATATATGTGTGTGTGTGTGTGTGTCCTTCCAGACGAAAAATCTCCTTAGGGTTGAGATAAAAATTCCGTTCTTACGCCAAAAAATCAAGCTTTCCAAACAAAAGGACGAGTTTTATGGCTAGCACTTTTTTTTCTTCACATTATTGGTCAAATTTAAAAACAAAACTGATAAAATCACTAAAAATAGCAAAAACGGCTGAAAATCGGTAAATTTATATTTTCGGCAGAATGTTGCTCAAATAAAATTCAATAACAACTATAAAATAGAACATTCGAAAAATGTACCAAAATTTTATTAAAATGTGCCAAAAAATCGGTAAAAACTGCAAAAAAATTACAAATCCAAAATCTCTTTGTTGAATATCAGATTATTATTCAGAACGAGTTTTCTGACGTAAAATTGGTAATTAACAATTTATTTTCACTCAAATACCTTAATTTTCAAAACAATGTACTTAACATAATTCATTTTAATAACACTGTAACAATGAAACATATAGTCCGATAATATGAGAAAATTTGCTGGCACGATCATGCTGCATTCGACTGGAATTTTCTTAACGAAAACTCGCTATATTTTATTTTCATCATGTTTGAGACAACCACTGCCGCGCTGCGCTGGTGACAAGCAAGTTTTACTCCGCTCAATAACTTACCAGACCAGGTCTTGTATCAACAGTGTATACGCAAAACCGCTACCAAATATATTCCTCGTCTTCACGAAGACCTTTTCATCATGTCAACGTGGCGGGATCAGATGCTCGAGTGAATAATAACTCGGTCGTGGAAATAAAAACGTGTACCCCGCGTTTTATATTCCGGGGTGAAATTTTCTTGGGGGGAAACAGTTTGGTAAGATACAGCTGAATTATAGTCACGTTTGCTTCCTTGACATTTGCATCCGGGGCGAACCGCAAGGGGTTCGTATTAGATGTTAAACACGGCATCTTTCCCTCGCTACAAGAATTTCCTTTCATGTACAGACGTGTGTCAATGCGGATTTCTTTCTGCGATCCCTTTATATGAATTCTTGGAACAATCTTTTCAGCCTTGACTCCAGGACGTCGTTAGGAAGCAACATTACTTTGTCAGGTCTTGACATTGCAGTTTTCTATCTTCAAAACCAAAAAAGGTCGTGATTCGTCAAAACCAGGGAAGATGCATCTCTCGTATAGGAGGAAAAAACCTACAAGTTGTAACACAATGGTTTTTTCTTCCTCACTTCCTTTTGTGGAGAGGCTTGTGCCTGTATAGAAAGCAAAATTAAAAAAAATGTTGCCATCCAAAATCAAATTTGCTTCCAAGTCTACCTACAGGTAGCGGAAACTCTTTTTCTTCTCTCGGTTTTTTGTCACCAAAATCAAAATCTCAACTTGCATTTTACGTTTCGGAGCATTCTGAACAACTTTCCTTCCGAGTTTTTCTGTCGGTCCGTGTCCGCAAATTCCTGTGACAAGCCTAATTTCCACAGTTTTCATCCGACTTTGATGAATTTTCCAGGGAATGTGCGGTGTGCATGTAAAATGGTCTCCCGATATTTCCAATTTTCCCAAATCAATACTTCACTAAGAACATGCGCTAACGTAAATTCCATCAAACATAATGTTCTCACGTGCTAGTCGTCCGATATCGCTCTAATTCGGAGGATAGTTGGAAGTGGAGGACTCGAGCATTCCCTATCTTTTTCAACTAAAATGTATTTCATACATCTTCATGTAAAAATGTCATTTTCGCCAATAAATTCTCTCTCTCTCTCTCTCTCTCTCTCTCTCTCTCTCTCTCTCTCTCTCTCTGTCTCTCTCTCTCCCTCTCTCTCTCTCTCTCTCTCTCTCTCTCTCTCTCTCTCTCTCTCTCTCTCTCTCTCTCTCTCTCTCTCTCTCTCTCTCTCTCTCTCTCTCTCTCTCTCTCTCTCTCTCTCTCTCTCTCTCTCTCTCTCTCTCTCTCTCTCTCTCTCTCTCTCTCTCTCTCTCTCTCTCTGTCTCTCTCTGTCTCTCTCTCTCTCTCTCTCTCTCTCTCTCTCTCTCTCTCTCTCTCTCTCTCTCTCTCTCTCTCTCTCTCTCTCTCTCTCTCTCTCTCTCTCTCTCTCTCTCTCTCTCTCTCTCTCTCATTTTTTTCATGTTTTCGTCCAATTAATTTGATTTGTGTTTTTGCAAAAATTTTTGATAAGGTAGGTATATACTAAAATGATTATGTATATAGAAGAACACAATATTATAGATGAGTATCAGTCGGGATATTGAAAAGGACAAACTGCTTTGATGAATATTACAGACAATATTAGAGAGGGGATAGATAACAGAGAATTAACTATTTTTACTAGCCTCGATTTGAGTCATGCGTTTGACAGTGTGGACCATACTCTCGTTCTGGCCATTTTTCGTGCAATTGGATTTGGTAATACTGTAGTAAACTGGTTTGGATCCTACTTTAAAAATAGAATCCAATGTATTGGTACACATAAGGGTACACTATCATCCTGGAATTTAGCTTCTAGAGGGACACCACAGGGTTCGACATTATCTGGATTGGTTTTTGCAATATACATGAATGAGTTATCGGAAGCGATTCAGTTCTGTAAAAGAAGTATTTATGCTGACGATGTGAATTTGTATATCAGAACAAAAAAGCAGGACTTAGAAGTAAATATTCAAAGGATTAATGATGATCTTCAGAACTTGTGTTAATGGTTAAAGAGACATGGGTTAGTGATTAATCCCAATAAGTGTGCATGCATGATAATGGGACATTCTAAGCTATTGTCAGATATTCGGGTAGATGATTGCTCTAGAATTGTGGTAAATGGGGTAATTGTAGAGTATGCAAGGAGCATCAAATGTCTCGGGATTATCATACAAAATAACTTGTCTTGGATTGAACAGACTAATGCGATTGTCAGTAAATTTCATTCATACTATTATTCATTTAATAATTTATTGAAAATGAAAACTGTAGACGTGAAAAGAAGGTTATATCAAGCACTAGTGATTCCGCATCTATTGTACAGTTTGCCAGTGATATGCGATTTGAACTATAAGCAGCGTATGGAATTACAAAAAGAACTAGATGAATGTGTAAGATCTATCTTGAATCTCAACTATGATGATAGAATACCTATATGATAAGTTCAAGAAGTTGAGAATTTTGAAAATTAATGAATATCTACAATAATCAATAATTACTATTACATACAGAATAATTAAAAATAGGAAATCAGGGTATATGCTCGAAAAATATCAAACATTTTCCGAGATAAATGAATCTACAGGTACTCGGAATAGCCAAAGTACTTTCAGGTTACCCAGGCGTGGATTTTTCTAGACGTTCTTGGGATTTATGTATTGTAGTCTGAAATGTTATTCTAGATTAAGCTAAATTTTATAAGGATAGAATCCGCGATTTCAGGTAGACGCTGAACATACGTCGAATCGCTATCTCAATATCGGAGAAAGTACCTATTCTCCCCCGATTATCCTTTCGTTTTATGAATTTTTGATCATTTTTGGAAATATTTATTTTACTTGAAATGTGGTTTGATTAGATTAAAGGCAAACTTAAATAACTGGAAGAGCCGAATAATTTCAGCCAGTTCCCAGAGCAGACCTTTTCAAGCTGTTTCTCTCGTTTACGGATCGTTGGAATGGAAAATCTCCGCTTCCCCGGGATATTCCTCCTTCCTTGGTTTCAGAGATGAAAATTGAAACGTCATGAATACGTTTAATAAAGATTTTCCTTCTTTATACCTTCAACCTGCTCTCTCACGCGTTGCTTTAATAAGGTTTCCTTCAAGAAAACGATCTTACTGAGGTTCAATATCGTTGACTTTTCATTACCATTGCCACAATATTCGAGGTCTTCATCAAATATTCATCAGACGGGTTTCAATAAGTTGAAATGAATCTCAGCATTTTAAAACTTAAAGCGCCATGTGTATCAAATTGATTCAAATCAAGTTTTCACCCACGCGCCGCGCGTATCAATCTGATACTATCTTAGTTCACGCCAGAAGGCCATTTTATCAAAACGATACAAGAGTTTTGCGACGGTTTGAAGCTTCCTGAATCATCCTGATACAAGGTTTGCATTGAAATATGCATGGTTGAACTATGATTTGCATTAACTTGAACTATGGTTTGCATTAACTATTTTTAACCTGAGGTATCAGATACCTGATGGTCATATTTCCGAATGGCCCCTCCATCACATAGATTCTGTCTACGATTGGGGAGACTCCTCTTCCCAACCAGCCACCACCCCCAAGTGTTGTCAAAATTTGGAGATGGTTAGGGATCGTTAAGGATGGTTAAGAATGGCTAGCTCACCATCCCTAACCATCTCTAACCATTCTTAACAATTTCCAACCTGAGCTATCAGATACCTGATGGTCATATTTCCAAATGGCCCCACCAATCACATAGATTCTGTCTACAATTGGGGAGACTCCCCCTCTCCCAACCAGCCACCACCCCCAAGTGTTTTTTTCAATTTGGATATGGTTAAGGATGGTCAGGGATGGTTAGGGATGGTTAGGAATGGTTAGCTAACCATCCTCAACCATCTCTAAACATTCTTAACAATTTCCAACCTGTGCTATCAGATACCTGATTGGTATATTTCCGAATGGCTCCAAAAAGGGCCAAAGAGGATGGTTAAGGATGGTTAGGGTTGGTTAGCTAACCATCCGTGAATCTTCTGAACCATTCAAAACCATCCTTAACCATGTTTGACCTGTCCTATCAGATGCCTGCTGACCATAGCATACCATCCCTAACTATCCATGACCATCCTTAACCAGGAAGATAGTAGTAGGAATCGGGGACTCCTGCTATCTAGGCCCGGATCGTTCCTTGATTTATTGGCTGCATGATTGAACAGATCATTAGAGCTGTTTCCCAGGCGGGTAACGGGGTCATGCCCCGCATGATGTCACCAACCGTCCTGTGGGACACCTGCTTGTCAGCGCTCTGGTCGGAACTCATGGTGTCGGAGCCATGAGAGCCTGGAATGTGCTTCGGGATCGGGCCCTGAGCCCTTTTCTGTTGAGAATGTCCAGAGATTGGGCATTGCCTTCATGGGAAAACTCTGTGTTGGTGAGCCGGTCAGTGGTGGTGAGATACACCTCGACACCGACAAAATATCAAAACCAAACAAAATTCTTTCAGGTAATGAAAGCGCACAGGAGCAGGGATGTGGCCCAGCACTCCCAAATCAACAGGCTGAAGTATTCAGTGGAAGAAGGTTGTTAAGGTCCCCACCTCCAAATCATACAACGTGACTCTCTGGATAACACTGAACAGAAAAAGATCAGAAGAAGGCTAAGTATGGATACCTTGGACAATGTCACTGACTACATGGCTGACTGCAAGGAATGGCTAGTTATATACACTCTCCCGATAGCAATCTTAATAAGTCACGAGCAGCACTACTCCAAACACATTTTGATACCATCCAAAGTAATTGCGAACAGTTGTCGCTGCAAAATACTTACTTGGCAGGGCTTCGTTCCATAGGTGATAGACCCAAACTGGAACAGAAGATGCAAGACCACATTGTTTCTCACCAGTAATGAGAGCAGTCCCGCAGATGCAAGAAGAATTGCAGGCGTTGCAGTCTGCTCATTTAAAACCTACTGAAAACATGTCGAATGCTTTCTCACAGGTGGAGAAACAATTAGAACGGCAGCAGGAACTGATGGAAGCTCACCATGAAAGGTATGCGAGAGTGTTGAGTGAAATTGGGTCTTTCCCTGTTGAAGATTCGGCATCAAAAGAGTGGATGGTTGTTGGAAGGAGGAGAAAGCCAAGAGCACTCAGCTATGTGGTGGATTGGTTTAGAGGGGCCCGAACGCCAAATAGTCCTATACCCATATCACAGGTAAAAGCAGATATTCGGGCGAAGATCAAGGACAAAAGCGGACCACTTCCTAAAAACAAGAGCCAAATGATCTTAATATCTGGATCGCCTAATACGGATGTCATGAAGAAGCTGGCTTCAGAAATGAACCCTGCTGATATGGGGCTTTGCATCAAGTCTACCCGCAGCATAAGGAATGGAGGGGTGGTTATGGATGTTGAAGGTCAGGTGAATCTTGAGAGCCTCCGAAAAAATGAAGCATTGTTAGCAACAGGCCTGACTCTTAAATTGACTCTTAGGAAGCTTCCTAGAATTTTAATCCATGAAATCCCCTCTTCAATGAGTGATGAGCTAGAGAGAGACTTCTGGAAGTCTAATTGCAATGATATTAACCAAAATATCAGGAAGGAATCATTTAATGCTATTGGAATTTGCACACGGCACTTGTTGCCATGGAGTAATCCTACATTTTCAAATACATTCGCTCAGACCTTCTGAAAACTGGTAAGTTATATTACTGCTAGTCTCATTCACTATTATTGGAAGATAAATCAGTTCTAAAATTAACGAAGGGTTGGTACCTTGAGTGGTATTATTGGTATAGGTTAGTATAGCCCTAACCTCAGGATAAATTAAGGGTAGGTGTGATTTGGTTCGTGTATATATACCCATCAATCGCATAAATTATAGTAGACGATTTACCCCATGATTCAGTGATTTCAGTGAAGCAAAAAACGAAGGACACGTATTCTGTTCGGGCTTGTTGTTTATTTCACACGAATTCGGTATTAATTCATGTTCCCGACTAATGAGGAAACTATTTAAGCCCTCCTCAGAATTTATTAGTATAGGAATCAAGATGCGTAGATCTGAGAATTCAAACTTTATACATAGGTCTCACCAAAATACGCCTCACCAAATACATGTACAGGCTGAATGTTTTTTAGATTAACTACATTTCCTACAGGAAATTCTGCGCTGACTTTTATTATACTTACATAAGTACGTTTCTATAACCTAAATGGACAGAATCCAATCTGAATCGTTTCTATTTTTCCCAGCAAAAGTAGTAGTATGAGGTTAAATTTTATCGGTCGAATAAGTGAATTTATAGAAAATGCTAAGAATAAGTCAATAATTGCATTTTAATTTAGGAATTTTTTTTTTTTTTCAGAAAGGCTGAATTCGAATCATTTGCAAAATACTATAATTTTTTCTGATTTTTCTGTAGTCAACATTCTTCGTAATAAATTGAGTTCAAAATGTCGAAATTTTCTTATCCAGTTTAATATGAATTTTGTCACTGATAGACAACTATATCGGTCAATTTATTTCCAATCATTTTCTTCAAACAAAATTATCTTTAAGGCAGGTGGCACCGAAAAAATAAGCCATTGTGTGATAATTTTGAATAATTTTAATTTCGATTTTTGGAATCTACGAATGTTGAAACGTAAACTTGTCTGGGTGGAGCAGTGTGTTTATGCTAATGGTGTTCAATCGTTTCTCAGCGAAGTGACCTTTGGAGTTCCACAGGGCTCAATTCTGGGCCCTCTCTTATTCGTGGTATTCATGAATGAATTGTTATGTGGGTGATGGCTCATTTATCTATGTGGACGATTCCACCTTTACGTCTTGCAGCAATGATATGTCTGTGCTTCAATCAAATTCTGCTCATCAAGTGGCTCGAGCTGAAGAATGGTTCACTGCTAACCAACTTAAGGTTAACCCGAGTAAGTTGCAAAGTATTATTATTAGCAACTATCCGCACACGCCTGAGCAATCAATAAAAGTACTCGGTTTTCACAGTGACTCCAGGGTCAGATGGGCGTATCATATCGACTTCGTGCACGCCGGGCTATCAAGTTGCTTATTCCTCCTGAAGCGCTTAGCAAGATCTATTTCATCTGAGGTGCTGCTGATGGCCTATCATGGTTTGTTCGTCTTGGTGATGACATATGGACTGATTGTATGGGGTGCCTCTGCTGGGGTGAATCGAATCTTTCGTCTACAGAAACGGGCACCAAGAATAGTAGCAGGTGTTCACCACCAAACGCACGCCAAGCCCTTTCACGAAGCCAATGGGCTACTTACGATATATTCATGTTATATACTCATGACCTTAAAACAAACTCATGGGGAAAAGATCTGTCTTCCGAGAAGGGGTGATGTTCACAACCACGGTACTTGCCAAAGAATGAACTTGGACATCCCGAGCCTTATATTGGCGGCATCGCAGAAGAGACACAAGTACCTAGGCATCAAATTCTTCTATTATGTCCCCCAAAACGTTCAAAACCTGCATCCTCGGGCCTTCTCTACTGTCGTGAAGAAGCAGCTCCTTGCATGCCCTCTTTATGGCCTTCACGAATTTTTCGAACTCAACTTTGCCACAAATTAGATATATACATATATGTGCCCACATTTTATCTCCTTCTTGATATTAGTTTAATAATTTATTGTCCTATCTATCTTATTTTTAATGTGTAGGTATATTTTGTTGACTATTTGCTATGTACAGTAATATAGTATGACGGCAATAAATTCTGATTAGATTTGAAACTATCAGATTTTGTAAGCGGTATAGATTTGTTACGTTTTATTATATGGTTATTATTTATTTATGTTATTTCGGTACCTATTTCTTATTTCATCATTATAATTTTTTGTGGTCAATCACAAAGGTTAATTATTGAAAATAACAAACAGGAAGGGTCGAGAAAAGCGGTGAGATGGACGGAAACCGCTTTTTCGAGGTTCGTACTGGCGCAGTGTTGACGTATCATCAAATATCCAAAGCAACATCATCCCTGGGGGGTCCGATCCATCTGAGCCTTTTTCTCCCCTCACTTATTAATAGGGTAAACATATCATAAGTTACGGTACTCTCTCAAGGCCGAGTTTCGGTTTCAATGATAGCTATAAAATCTGAAATAATCCCCCCATCTCAATTTTATGATTTTTATAATTGTTTGAGAATTCACATTCATCTGCTAATGTTGAAAAATAAGAGTAAGAAGTAAAAAAAAAGCCTTTCTGTCCTTGAATTAGTTCTTTTTTTATTAAACTCCAACGTTTCTCCACAGGAACTGGGGCTTGTTTAGGGAGAAGAAAATTCAGAAGTGTAAAATATCTATGGTTTTCTTTTTATGATAAAAATCGAATTTATAGTGATGAGTAGGGCTCGGATTTGAGCATATGGGCATATTTTACTGGTTGTTTATACACATCAAAAGAAGCCTTTCGGCACCAGAACCTGGCTCCTACGGTTATTAGAACAGAAGTTATAAAAGCATATTTGGGTCAATTCAAGAATAAATGCATATGTATCATCTTTTCCTTTAAAAGGAAAGAACAACTTTGAACACCTTTTTTTGATAGATAATTTACTCAAATTCTGCCATGCATTCTTTAAGTAGAGAACCATAAGTTAACATCAGGAATGCTAATTTGTTTACTTGGTTCATGGTGTCCGCAAAAATTAACTATGTGAGCCCCCAATCATGTGTTGGGTGTGAGCCCGCTGTGTACTACGCTGAAAACTGGGAAGCCGTGAAAGAGGTAATTGAGACATTTGAAGATCAGAGCTGGTGCATAGCAGCAGCAAAGGCATTGTTTGCGGATCGGGCGGCTCTTTTGTTTTTCTCATTCATCGAAGCTCGTATACGATTCGTTCCAAAACTGATCGTCAGTCTTGAATTTCAGGGATTAGAACCCAATGAATCCGTCGACCTTATAGCAGACGCCCTCGAGAAGGCCGAGGATTGGCCAGGGAAAACTGGCCAATAAATTGATGAAAGAGAATTTCAAAACTGTAATTGAACGAAATCCTTGGTGGAAGGTTGCATTCAACTTGTCTCAAATTTTGAAAGGTGAGACGGTTGTAGACGATTTTAGCATCACCCCATTGGAAGCGGCTTCCTTCAGATATCTACTGTTGGAGTCAGCTGACGTAGAACGTTTGTTCTCATGTCTAAAAAGTTTACTCGTGGATTTGAGGAAATCATTTACAACTGAGAACATTGAAAAGATGCTCGTCATCCAATGTTACAGGAAAAATTAGGTTAGGTCTCCATATATGATTTGCAAATTATTTAAATGCCAATTGATGGTAAATTTCGTAGATATCATATTAATAAATAGTATAAATCTATTTTGAAAGATTTTTCAACCATTTCTAGTCCTTTTAGAAGGATGCCCATATGTGTTGGAGGTTCGAGCATATAAGAGCTTAAAGAACGGGTTGAACGAACACATATGGAGGTTTTATAGCAAATCGATCCGAGTCCTAGTGATAAGCTTATGAAAATCAAATCTGATCAATGTAAATTCGATTTTTATCACCCAAAAAAAAAAAAAAAAAAAAAAAAAAAAAAAAAAAAAAAAACTGTACCTAAGTAATTAGATATTTTACACTTTTGAATTTTCATCTCCCTGAAGAAGCTCCAGTACCTGGGAAGAAACGGTGGAGTCAGAAAGGTCTTTTCGTTAAACTTGTTATAATCTGAACTGTTCAAATAAAGAAACGTTACGAAAAATGAGAGTGACATACAGATAAAATTGTTACTTATTGAAAACTCAATGGTAAAAACAAAACGAACAAATCACGATTTTCCTTGAAGTGACCAAATTTGAAAGGGTTACCAGATCTGCCGGGAGCCGATTCGGGTCCCATGGTATGTTTCCCGTTAATTCACGGGTTCGGCTATAATTGGTCTCCAATCACTTTCATTGTTTCCTAAAGGATACTTCACTTTGCGCCTGAGCAAACGTAGACTCTGTCAAGCATCATTTTGTCAAGGACAAAATTCCTACCTCGTTCTTCCTATCTCGTTCCGATTCGGAAAGTAGATGGAAAATTACGATTAGATTAATCCACATAATTTTCATCAAGATCATACTCGTAATTAGTAGATTCAGCGCAAGCATGAATTTAAAATCTCTGAAACAAGTCTGGTTTCTATAGTTTTAATCTGATTTTGATTACAATTCCAGGGATTGTACGCTTTAGGTTGTAGATGGTCCTCAATGAACACCTCGTGACATAATAATAAGGGATTTAGACGTTTTACACTACATCTTGATTTATTATTTTCCCAGCCATAAGAAACCGCTATGGAATTTCTTACAGAGATTGTTAAAATTGTTTCGGTATCTGTTCATTCGTGTTACAGAATCGTAAAAGCTATGAACGAAACCCAACTTTATAATTATTCTACGTTCAATAATTGGACGTATCTAATCACGATGATAATAATAATTATTATGTGGTTAGTGATGATCGGAGATGGTTAGAAATTATGATCTAATCTATATGAATCTCAAGGTTTTCTGAAGCTTTTTAGCAGACTCAAAAAATAACCTATACGAAAAAGGGGTATAAATAACCTATACAAAGAATGACCTATACCAAAAAAGGAATAAATAACCTATACGACAAATACCAGAAGTATGAAATGACAGAAAGTTAATATGCGCACACATTTGTTTGTTTTCAGCTAGTACCGGTACAGGAACTCCTTGTTATGGTGAGTTCCAGAGGGGAACTTTGTCAGAATAATTAGTCCTTAGTCCATCAAACTTTGGAAATGTAAAAACTATAACCTACAACAATAGTAATAATATATATACTATTATAGCATATTCAAATACCATTATGGGCAGAGAAAACTATATATGTATATATATATATATATATATATATATATATATATATATATATATATATATATGAAAACAGAGAGAGAAAGCGAGTTCATTCCAAAAATCACCGTTATACAAAAAAAAAATCATGATGATAAAATGGAAACGAACTCTAAACAAATACAACAGATGAATCAGTTATTAAACCTTACATAAAATCATTACAATGGAAGCTGGAGAGCGGAATATAACAATTTCATAATTAATATTTCTTCATGATGTTACCTAATTCATTCACTTGATATCTTGTCACTATTACCAAGACTACAAGACTGAAGTCTAGGCTTTCAGGTTTTTTATTATAACAATTCTACCGAAAGGTTACAAGCTTTGCTGGGGTCTCATCTCCATACATCTTCGGGAATCCGTACGACGTGATGTTACCCTGGTCACGTACCCCCTTCCTTCTCCACCACCCAACACAACCGCTCCAACGTTTGTTGAGCTCAAACCGTACTGAGGCTTGGATTACCATGCCGAGACTACGAAAACTCGCTCTCCCTTCTGTCTTTGTAAGCCCTGACGTGAGCTATGTAAGCAACACGGTGACGGTTTCGAGGAGGTTAGCATTTATTCCCGAAGGCTTAGGGAGCATAATAGTTCGAATCATATTTTTTCACTTAGTATCGAAGTAGAATCGAATCAGTGCGTCACGAATAATGATGTACCTACTAATGTTCTACGCCTGTCATTTACGGATCACGAAAATTACGGATTTCGAAGCTGTCTCAAATCACAATCTGAGCAAATTTCGTGTGCTGCAACTTTCCATTCTCGATCTAAGAATCGGCTTTTGAGCTTTGGAAAACTCCCGTGCGCAAACTTTTATCTCGAAACTCCGATGGCTTGGAAAAAAATCTGATAGAATGATATTGAATTGACGTAATAAGTAGACGGCGCTGAGGTTCCCGGGGTGAGATCGTTCCCTATAACGTGATTCAGTTATCTTATACTACTGTTCTGGCCGCTTACAACCATTCGATATTCTTCATTTTGCACCTTTTTGGAAAAATCTCTTCAAGATTATTCAAATAATGGAGTAAAATATAATATGTGAAAAATGTGGATCATAAATATAATCATTGCTTACATCTTCGTACGTAAAAATACTAGATATGTTGAAATAGGAATTGAACTATACAGGTCTACTGTGATTCAGAATAGTACATCTCTCTTTGATATATTTTGCGTGAAACGCAGTAAAATATCGCGCGCGTATCAATCATATAAATGTCTACCAAGCATATCCCGTTAATTTAAACTTTTTTGTTCTATTCATTCGACCGCTGCCTGGGGCGTATCGTTGGAGTGACTTTTATGGAACAACAGGTATCAAAACACGGTTTACGACTCCCCTCGCAAGAGTTACTTCGGGCGTGAAAATTTGTGTTCTAACTCACGACCGGACAAGAGCGTTTCGATGCGGGTCCCGTGCAGCAAATTGCCGGCGGTAACGACTTGGTCGGGGCATTCCATCGATAAGGGGGAACTATTATGAGTAATCAGACTCCGCTGATAGCGCTTTTTCGCTCCTAACCGAAATAAAATGCGGGGAAACGATCTTTTATTGGTCCCGGCAACGAGGGAAGTCGCGGAGCTCAATCTCATAATCGTGGACATTTCAGGAACGGAGCGGAGCCTCTATGATTGTCAACAAGTTTGCGATAACACTTAGATAACAAATGACGATTTTGAAGCTTCAACTTTAACTTAATGATTAATTTTTGTACCGGATGCATTGTTTTCAGTTTCGGGAAATTGACATAATTTTTCTCGCCATCATTAAAGTTTCCACTCATATTTCATAGTTTTTACCTGGTGTATCCCTGCGTATGTCGTGAGCCCTAAAATCCCTATATTAAGCTTATATTTTACGGCTTCCAACAGATTTTGATGGAATTATCATGAGATGAGCGGGTGAGGCTGCCCACAGTCCTATCAGTTACATTGCTCATAAAGCAATACTTCTCTCTGTGCATGCGCAAACGTAAAATCTGCCAAAGTTAATTATGTCAAGGCCTATTGGTCCTATCTCGCTCAAATTTGAAAGGGTAGCTGGGAGCTAACGATTTGATTATCTCCAATGAATTTTATCACGGTGGTATCATTAGTACCTACTGCGCATGCCTTGTGCCGAAAATGACTTCTACAATTTTCAGGCGAATTCGACGAAATTTTCATGAATTGAACGGTAATAAAACATTATTTTATCAAAGGGTAATTTTCTCATTCCAGAATTGATAGATTTTTCTCGAACTGGGAGGATAGTACGGGCTAGGCAATTTGATCGCAGCATCAGAAATCCATGACGATTAAAAAAAAAAGTATATATATATATAATAAAAGGTTGGTATTTAATAAATTTATAGGATAGTATCTACTTTGATATTTGTAATTTTAAACTCTCTACGACTCGGTTAAAATATTTTTTCTTTCAAAACCTATTATTGTATTAATAGGGATATGTACTATGTAAGTATGCATTATATGAGTATAACAGTATATCTTTATTTATTTATTTTTTTTTTTTTTTTCAATCTTGAGATTGAAGTCGATGAATTAGGAATAATGAGTGGTGGCAGGGAGGAGGGGTATGTAGTGAGTTAAATTTGTGTTCTCACTGTGAAGTTATCATCAATCGTCTTTAAACTCCGACGATCGTATCAGTTTACTATTCAGACGAATTCTCACTTCACGAAATCGAGTTTATTATAAACAATGTGTTACAGGCGGATTTATAGCGTTATAATGTAGCTACGTAAATTTTAGTATACTAGTTATATTCTGATGTGATATATTACCTTGATGTCAGCTCTTGTAACGTTCGAATGTCCTAACAAAGTGTAGGTGTTTTTTTTTTTTTTTATTTCATTAAATTCTAGGGTAGGTACCTATCGACGTCCTTTAATTGAATTTTATTATCTAATAACAATAACAATAATAAGTTACAATTAATTATAGCTTTGTATTGTAGAACAGTGATCTGTGTAGAAGAGCTCTAATACAGAAATGATGAACCTTTGCGTAATAATTTGCAATATGTTTTTTTCTGTTACTCAGGCTTATTATTGATATAACTGAACAGAAAAAACCTAAACGACTTGAAACAGGTAGGTATGCGACAGGAGAATCTTTCGGAAGGCTATGTGGAGCTGATTCAGTTTTGTCATTTCCTTCATTCAAACCGAAACAAATCTTATTTTCTAGCGTCCTTCAATCATTCTCGTAATCCCGCCGACAGATAAAGCCCACGTTATTCAAATTAGGGAACTGAAACTTTAATTGTGCCTCATTCCCCTTCTGCGATTCAAATAATGGAATTCATAGGAGGCTAATATTTTAATGAATTCGTGAAGAATAACTTTTCCCGAAACAATTCCATTCGGGATTCAGTGGTTTTTATGAGAAATTCGGTGCTTATCTGTATAATTGGAAACCAACATTAAGGTGTGTTTACATTCGCTCAATTCGTACTGCAAGAATAACTTGAAATTTTTAAAAAATCTGGCTCAAGTCAAAAAGTCCATTTTATGGAGACTAATTTTCTAGATTTTGTGTAAAATACTTGTCACCTCTTCTTGTATGCTATATTTTACGAATCCGATTTCCTCTCAAAGAACAATACCCACGTGGTACAACATCAAGTTTTTGTGTCACCTACTTCTGGAAGTCATTCATGTAAGGTCAGCAAAATGTGGTACTGTCACATCAATTTGTATCTGCTATATCTGTGTAACAGCCGATAAGATTTTATGCTTGTTTTAAATTATGGTCGGAGGCCAGTTGCTTTAAATTCAGTGTACAAATGATATAGCCTGGAAACTTTTCAGAACCCTTTTCGGGCGGTACCGTGGGCCTTCATTTATGCTAACGTCACAAATGCAGAAGTTACATATTTCCAATTTTATGTTTTCTATTGCAATATATTAACTATCAATGTTCTTTAAGGAAAATCTCAATTTCAGGGAAAACAAATTTAAGTCCTGAAAAAATATATTTTACGGTTCACTTTTCTAGTTTCATTAATTTGGCAATTCTTTGAAAGTACCGTGGTTGATGATTTTTTTTCCATGGGTCCTTATGAAAGCTACTCAAAAAAATGAACAGTGAAATGTCCCTGACATCCACATAAAATCAAAAAGCCTATTCAGATTTGGTTGCCATTCTAATATTGACCAACGAATTGGAATACCTGTCTTAAATTAAGTGTAGTAAACAAGGGTTATTTGGCTGAGTAAAATTTTGGTTTCATTCCATATCCGTTTCAGACCATCCTAAGACCAAATCCCTAAAAAAAAAAAAAAAAAAAAAAAAAAAAAAAAAAAAAAAAAAAAAAAAAAAAAAACAGGTGTACGTCTGTGGGTGTGTGTGTGTGTTTTATGATGGAAATTTACTGTTGGTGGTGGGGGTTAATAGGGGGAAGGGGAATCTCGTATATATATATATATATATATATATATATATATATATATATATATATATATATATATATATATACATATATTTATACAAGTTGATGGTTCTACTGAACTATATAATGAATGATTAGTAATTTAGGAAAGAAATTTCACAGATAAAAGACGAAAGAAAGGAAAATCCATGAAGTCATATATACTCGTATATATATATTTTTTTCTTATTTAAACCCTCACCAAAATTATATACATTACAGTCATAGGGAAGTCCCTGTAATGCATGCATTACTTACCGATTTGTTTAACATTTAACCTCCAAATAAGTGAGGTGATATTTTAATCTGATAAGATGTTATGTATACTTCCTCATTTTCTATGAAGACAATTATGATGAATGATAGTTGACCTTTGACAATGTTCATTTTTGTTTTTCAATGTTATTTCAGATTTCTCCGTCTAAACGTCTTTCTAAATTTAATCATGGTTCGTCTTCTAATATTAGAATGTCTTCACGCCTTGACCCAGCAGAGAATGACACCGTGAGGGCGTTTTCTAATTTTAGGCCGGAATTCGTTTGAAATTGAGATATGGCATAAAAGAGTATCCCTCATTCGAATAGAATTAGCACTACATTATGTTGAATTTTCCAACTTTCTTGCTCTTGGGACTACCTTGACGGATCCAGGGGATTAGATAGGGAAATGTTTATCAAGTCTATATCAAACAAAAGTTTATATTTATTTTTCTTCTAATCGGCCTTCTGACAGGCGAATTCGACTTTGCTGAGTTTTCAAACGCGTTTATTGAGTTTCAGAAAGATTATTATCACCCATCCAATGTGACAGATCTCTGGGTAGATTCTCTGTGTATAGTTTGGCTAGAGAAACTTTTCCAACTTCCTAGTTTCTTCTTCTGATATGTATCCAGCCCCTCAATGTTAAGTCAGTTACTCAAATCTGAGTCCAGATCAGGGCAATATCCTGTAAAGAAAAAGTGCCAACTCCTTTGGATATAAATATGGTTTCTATGATAGAATTGAATGAAAAAAATAAATAAATAAATAAATAAATAAAAAATAAAAAAAATAACAAATCAAAAAATGTATTAGTAAAAATGAAGCGTAGTTATAGTAAAAATGAATGAACATAGAACATGAAGCGATTGCAAAAATTGTTAAAATCAAAATTTTAGAAAATTTCCTTCTTTGAAATCCGTTTTGAGACTCAAAATTTGGCTAATTGAGTATTTTGTTCAAAAAAATATATAATAATTATGGACTCACCTGGTTTACTTAGCAAAACGTTTTTCACTTCGTTTTGTAAAATTTTAATTCTCGTATGAGGCTATAGATCTGCAAGAGCTAATATCAGAATACGAGGTAGACCGGGCAATACGTTAGAAATCGGTGAAAGTGTAATAGGTACTCGGTCATCTTTGTTATACCACAATCGTTTAACATCTGGCAATTTTATCAATTGGATTGCAGTAGAGGGTGGTATGCACATTGCTAACGTTTGTGGAAATAATCTGACACGAAACAAAATTTCTTTATGTAAACTCGTTAAAACATGGGTCGTGAAAATGTTGTTCAGGATTATTTCAGATCATTAGATAGGTGCACCGGTTTAATTTCGGCTAATAGTTTCCCGTTGCACTAATCTGCATTCTTTATTCAGAGGTCGGGATCTCATAGTTTGAAAGTTTCTTATAAGTTACAAGAGAGGAAAGTTCCGAGTTGAAGTAAAATGCCGGGGGGAGAATGAAGAAAAGTGGATTGTTTCTCCTCTGTTGTTTCTTGTTGTTGGACAAAAGGAGCTGAACACCCTCACAAACTTGTTCAAAGGGTGTTTGGCAAAGGTGCACAAAGGGGATCATCCTCGAGTTAAGGTAAATCGACCGATTGAAACCAACTCACGTACCTACATCAGGGCCAACAAAACTCGTCCTTTCTGTTGCTGGGGTCGTGGAATGATTTTACAATCTCACGTACTCTTTCACGAAGATAATTCGATGCACCTTCATATTCACCCTGCGGTGATATAATAAAGAGCGAGAAATTATCCTCAACAAAATTTAATTATAATGGGAAAAAGCTACAGAAGTTGGAAGTCAAAAGAGAAAGTCTGCAAAGGATTTCAGCAAATTTGAATTATCCGACAACGTACCAAGTACTCTTCTAATAGTTTTTTTTTTAAAGCACAGAATGTGTTTTAGCCTTGGAATCTCCAACCGAAAACGAAACGTTTATGTGTAACGACAATGTGAAACGAAAATGTGTTGCAACAATTTCTTATGATTTCCGCTTAGGTACAACTGAGTCGTTGCTAGGGAAATGGTACCTACTTCGTCATTTTTTATCCCACCAAATTCGTGGACCATTCGTTCGAAAGCTCCCGATTTATCCAACCATATTAAGTTAACTACTGCAAATGCCTGGACAACAAGCAGAGTTATGAGCATGATTATTTGAATAATTGTTTACACAAAGGTGATCATTCTCAATAATTGATATTGTGAACATGATTGCAACTGCTTATTGATTTCTGATGATTTTATAGAGCTGGTGGTGAGTAGTTGCGCTGGTGATAAATAAATAAACAACTTGGCATAACTAGTAGTGATAAGATACACAGCAAAATCTGAGTCATTATTGTATATAAGGGTTTCAAGGGTTTATGTGAAACGCGTGAGCTGAAACACAATCTGTGTTTCAATAGTTTCGTCCGAAGTATGTAAATTGAGGTAACTGGGGGTCCAGGGGGCTTGCCTCCTGGCGAGACGCGGAGCGCCGAGTTAAAAAAAAAAAAAAAAAGAGTTTTCAATGCAACAATAATAAGGCATTCTGAAACTATTCATGCTTTATATAAAAATGAATGATTATATTGTACTTATGTGTGCGTGTCATTTCAGACACTGAATTTACTAAAAACCCGTTCTTCCGCCAAAAATATGAACCGTTCTCCATGAATAGATTCCAGAATGTAGATGGAAGCATTCTAGAGTTTGTTGTGCAGCACTTTGTGAAGACAATAAAGGGTTCAACTTTCGAAAAATCAGCAAATTGTGCAAAAATTACTAAACATATTTAAAAAAAGTTGAAATTGTTGATGAGAACACTTATTAATTACCCACGTTATTCAGTTCAATTGTTGGACAAATAAAATTACGCCATACACCATACAACACACCGTATTACATATTCGTGATCACAGTACATGTTGGAGTGAATTACAATGAAAAAATGAAATTGGCGTGGTGTATAAATAAACTGCATTAAACACTGCAATTAAACTCCATTATGAATAGACTTGTTGTTTTCATATGATAAATAAAAACTAGCTAAAAGCATAATCATGTTTTATTGAGAGTGAATTTCAATTAAATATGAATGTGAGATTATGTACTTTTTTAAATTGTATGACCATATAATTGTGTGATAGGTGATGAACAAAACTGTAATCACTAAATATTTAGCACACTAAACGGAATATTTGTATGATGATGCCTTAAGCCCCTTTATCAGGACGTCATAAGTGAATAGCCCATAGAGATGGGTTCAATTGAAGTAGTTCCTCTCAAATGCTCAACAATATGGTAGAGCTGGTGAACTTCATTTAACAGAGCTTCTTGTTCGAATAGTAAAGCTTTGAATTCTTCCTTTTTCTTCTTCCTACACCTCTTAGCTGCTTCTCTGTTCTTCAGCCTGCGCAACAATAACTTCCTCTGATCTTGAGTCAAGTTTTCATGCGTGGATGCAGAGTCATGAATCAATCCATCATTTGGACTCCTCTGTACTGTTTTAAGTTTCGGTAACAAGTACTTTTGGAAATGATGCCTTATATTTCCAGGGCATGGAGTGACAGTGCAACCTGTTATCTGCACATTTTCACGCATTCCATCAAACTCGTACACGTTTCCGGAAAAATGTATATCTAATAAATCTTTAGTTTCCTTAGCGACCACATAGTGAGGCGCGAAATCCTTTCCTTGTTGTGCATCGAATGATTGTGTCGACGGTGCAACTGTTTCCATAACTTTATCAGAGCGATCTTCATCAGGTTCCGACAAATGTTCTCGATCTTTTCCCATTAAATCATTAGTTCTGTTTACCCTTGAATAACTAGACATTGCTGAGCAGTATCCTTGTTGGTCATCGAATGGTTGATGTGGATCAGCTTCCATCACGTTCTCAGAGTGATCTTTGATCGTGTCTAACAAATCATCTCTTAGGTTCATCGGATCATTATGTGACAAATCATTACTTTTGCTTACCGCCAGATAACTAGACGTTGTGGAGCAGTACTTTTGTTGGTCATGACATTTTGGTCTTGAGTGTTCACCACTTTCCATAAGGTATCCAGTGCGATCCTCAATTGTGTGCAAGAAATCATTCCCTAAATGCCCAGACCCATTTTCTGATAAGTTGGTGCTTTCCTCCATCGTATAAGACGTTGCTGAGCAGTTCCTCTGTTGATCATAAGTAGGTTGCCGAGAATGTCCACACTCTTCCTCAACGTACTCAGAGCTATCTTCGAAAATCTTCAACGAACCTTCCCCCGAATACTTCGGACCACTTTTTGATAAAGCGCTAATTTCGTCTGTCAACATACTATTGGTCATAATTAAGTAGTTCCCTTCATTGAAATCCAGTTGTTTCGAAATGTTATTTCTAGTTGCAACATGATCCGTGCGATCTTCTGCCGGTTCCGGACTTTTCCCTGATTCTTCAGAATCATAATCGTCAACGTCTGAATTTGTTGTGTCATCCTTACTGGAATGACTTGAACATTCCTCAGTCACTTCTAATTTTGGTAGTTTATATAAACCGATTGCCTTGGCATAGGCATCAGCAAAAATGTTGGAGCTACTCACTCCCTCGTCACTTCGTTCAATCTCGCTCCCTAAATTTTGCTTTTGGTACTTTGCATCATAATTTGGCGGTTGTTGATTACATAAACCTCGCTGTTGGGTTATAGCCGATTCATAACAACGGTAATGTTTAGAACCAGGATATGAACCTGATGGTAAATATGATAGTGAGTACATACCTTTTCCATCAAGTCGGTTGGAAAATTGTTGTCTGTAGCCACCATTGGACCCTTCTGACAAATCCCATCCATCACACGGATTGAGATGATAGGTACTCATTCAAAACCCTCTGATGGTTAAGTATAAAAAAATCTAATAAAAAATTATGGCACAAAAAATGACTTCACCCGGATTGATTGATCTGAATTTCAGTCGAGTCTTAACAATCACATTTCAACGAACAAGGGAGAGAAGAAACTGTAACAATAACTTAGATGCCCGAAAGGTTTATATGACTTGTGTCATTCGTGGCCGGTAGCACCTGAACGAGAACTGATAAGTTCGAGACGTCAAATGCTAGCGGTCTGGTTGCGATGTTAACTCCCACCCAAGTGTCAAGACCGCTTTATCGTTCTCCACCATCACGAGCTTCACATTTCTTGTGCCTACACTTGTCTCCGAACCGTTCCGTCATCTGACTTCAACTTCTCTATCAACACAAATAAAATATGCGACTTTAATGCGAGCGTTTTTCGAAACTGGAAAGTCATAAAAAGCTGCAAAGACTCTGGTCGCAATAACAGTAAATTTATTGTTCCATAGAGAAATGATAGTAACGTGATTCCATTGCGGTGGGCTCCAGTAATTCTTTCGTGCTATTCTCCCTTACAGTACGTAACTTTAAGGCGTTAGGAAAATAGAACGAACTCCCACAAATAGTTCATAATTTAAGTTTATTTTAGTTTTAAGAAAACCAAGTTTCATCGATTCTTCCTCGAAGAATGTGCTCAGAATACTGGGATCCTTCAATGCAATGATGATGATATATTTGCTATTTCGAAATAAATTGAGGATCAGTTATTTAATGTTTAATCAATGGAGAAATTGCCTCATAATTCGGAATTAAATAGGCTGTGCCTGGATCATAAAATATCTAAATGAATATGTCTGTCATGGCGGTTACCATTGTGCAAAAAAGTATTATAACTGTTTGATCTACAATTTATATATTTCCTTCATAAATGTACTGAGCGCAATTTATATATTTTCTCGATAAATGATAGTCCTCCATTAATTTTATCTCCAAGGGATTGGAACTCTGTTTTTATCTTATTTCTGCTGCAATTTCAAGACTCATTTAGGTTAGGCTGTAGATGATTACTTATGCTACACGTTGATACTTTTGAGCAAGCGCGATTCATGAAAATACGAATGGAATCCGAGTGAGGATAGCTCCCATAGTTTTTAACACGATCTTGACATTCATCGATAATTTAAGAACCTACTCTTAGATTTCGGAATATGGTCGCTGTAGCACATACGCAAGCTAAAGGTTTTACAACGTGTACAAGACCCGAAATCGCTTTCTTATTCCTCCGAAACTGTGAAGTTAGTTAAAATCAGAGCTCTGTAAGGTTTCGTAAGAACTCGATTGCTTTTGAACCAATGATAGGTACCAACTGCGCAGCACAACTTCAGTTTTACCAACTGCACAGTGATATCTTCTTGATCTAACAATACTTTAAAGTGAGTCGCAGTTGACAGTAGGTCGTAAATTAGCAAAAGCTATTGAAAACATGGAGAGATGAAGTGTGTGACGTCACTCTGGATTTGCTGATTTCTCTGAAACGGAGACGCAATTTAGTTGATGCCATAGAATTTTCCCCTCATGAAATCTCCCTAATCTGCAAAGAAATTTTGAAGTGAGAGTCGGTATTTGGGGTTTCATGACTTATTTATCAGGCTTTTAAGTCAAAATTAGCTAATTCCAACTCTCACTATTGACTTTTAGTATCGCAAATACCCCAGTCCGCCATAAGATTCGTTACAAAGTCGTCATTTATTAAGGCCTTTTTCCCATTAGGGGAAACGAGCTAATGTATCGTCTGGCAATGTATTGAACATGCCCACAGCCCTCCACCTCTTTCGGTACTACTCCATCAATGTTCCTTTGAACGGATTTATTTGTATTAGTTCCACCTCTTTTATCTACGTTACTTGTCCCTTCCCGACTAAAATGGAAGACAGGATGGAGAAATGTTTCTGACGATCGCTACGACAGCCTCTTTGGCACTTACGAAGATTTCCCAGGAGCAACGTCCTGTCCTCTCTCCCTCCTCCGATATCGAATGAGAGTTTCCTTTCATACCAATTTTCTTGGTAAGTAAAACGTAAGTACGGCAGAGACCCATATCGAGTTTCATTGAGGTGGAATAACTGTCAGATCCTGAAAAACATGTGGTCTAGTTGTGCGATCTTGTATTTGTAATAAGGTGGCCATCTTTCAGTATTTCCTGAGGTAAGTCCGTATTTTGTATATGCCTCCTGCATTCGCAGCCTTGGATGTCCAGAGAATATAACGATTTGCCCTGAAAACAACTCCTCATATGAATAAAAGTGTTAGTCATGCATCATGATCGTATTGAATGTATTTTCTTAAATTATCGTAAGATGTCAAGTTACTTTTTTTTTTAAATTTGAGCGCTAAGAAATTGTTGATCTTCAATTTTCAGATTTTTTCCAGCTTTTATCGATTTTATGCAAATAATATTGAAATGTGTCTATGTAGGTACATTTTCCAGCATCATTTAGTTCATAAATGGTTTAATGTTCTAGTTCATCGTTGGTAAGTTTCATATTACTACAATTTATTCTGCTAAACATATCAGTTCAACAATTTTCAGCCGTTTCAGCAATTCCAGCGAATTTTCGTAGAAAATGAAGCTATTGAAATGGCTCGAAAAATTTTTAAATCAAAATTTTTGAAAAATTCCGTTATTGAAATCCATTTTGAGACATTCTGAAACGAAACCTAGAGTTTAACGCTTTTTCATATAAATAAATAGATAAATATTTGTTAATTGGTGAGAAAATCTTGCCATGGAGAAGCGTGGTTGCCCAGTTAACGTCTGATATTCAACCCTGGAGGATCATACGCGCCCAAAACATTCGAGTGAGCTCTCTCTGAATGAACCAGCATTAATTTATTATCGGTGGGCCCCATTTTTTTCAATACCTTCATACCATAGCAATCATCAAATGTAGCATCATGCGACGAGGCATGGCGGCTTACTGGCAAATCTTCTTTTTTCATGACTACCGATGCTCTATGGTTATTAACCGTCAAATTAAGTGCTGTCTCCGCTTTTCCTACGTAGAAGGCAGGGCATTGTTTGCACAACAACTGATACACACACATAGGCGTCTGGCAATCTGCTGACCCTTTGCATGTGTATGAGTTGGGGTTATTAGCAGACGTGAAGTGATCCTCTTCTATAACCAGTGGGCAAACTTTACATCTGCGCTTGCCACAAGGATGCAAACCTTTCGGTGGTGGCGCCGTCCTATCTGATCTTCTATGGGTCAGGATATCTCCGATAGATGATCCTTGTCGATAAGACATTGACGGTACTTCTGAGAAGACTCTTTTAGTCACTGGGTTTGCTGAGAGGAATGGGTAAAGATCTTTAAGAATTTTGTTCATCTTCTCAATGCCGAAAAAGAATGTTGTTGTGAGTTGGACTTTTTTGATCGGATTTCGGGGTGTCGGGTGGTGTTTAATGTGGGAAGGAATAATTTTTTGCCTTACCACTTTTGTTGGGTATCCTCTGTTCACCAGTTTATCTGATAAGTTCTTCAGGTATGTCTCCCTGTCTGCATCCTCACTACAAATACGATGACCCCTTATTGAGAGAGCTCTTGGTATAGCTTGTTTTGTGTGTCGGGGATGGCAACTTTCATAATGGAGATATAGTTGTTTATTTGTCGGTTTGATGTGTACTGAAGTGGCGAGTATACTGTCTGTCAATCGTATGTTTACATCAAGGAATGTGGCTGTTGATATCGAATAAGTCCATGTAAATTTAACCGAAAATTGCGAATTTAGATCTCTTAGAAATTCTTTTAGCGTTTCTTCCCCGTGTGTCCAAATCAAAAAAATATCGTCAATGAATCTTTTCCAAATTATAGGTTGAAGGGCCTGCGATGAAAGAAAGCCTTGCTCTAAATGGGCCATAAACAGATTCGCATAAGATGGTGCCATTCTGGTACCCATAGCTGTCCCTTTTTGTTGAAGGAAAAACTTGTTTTCAAATTTAAATACATTTTTGGTGAGAACATAATTTGCCAATGTTTTTCTCACCAATTAACAAAAATCAAAATTCTTTTCTCGTAGTTTGAAAAAGGCATAAGCCGAAATATAAAAAATTAGTTTCATGTTGTCAATTGTTGTTTTTCCTTAAAAATTGATTGAATATGTATATATATATATATATATATATATATATATATATATATATATATATACATACTGATACGACATTAAGAAACAAAAAATGAAACGGAAAGGAACTTCACAAACTAATAAAATAGATAAACAGACAACAGATAAAATCTGTTGATACAAAAAATACAAACATATAAAATCTGTTTCTACTCTTAATAAAAACATATAAATAAAATAATAATAGTAAAAGCAAAGGTCTTGACAGTGCACACAATTGTTGCTTACCTACATTCCGTAATTTATTCTGTTACTTAATTTACATACAATTCCTCATTTCGAGATGCTTTTCTAATTTAAGAAGATTACAAGATGCAATTCAGCGAGAAGAAGAGAAAAAAATGTTTAACTTGGAAACAAACTTGATTTCCTTAGTTTTTTAGTGAGTGAACCGAGATTTGGTAAGAGTAACGAAATAATTCAAACACGATTTCCCTCAAGAAACGCTGAAATCGGCCTAATCTCAAGCGAAAGAAGGCTGAGGTCTTATGTAAGTTTGGGGGTTAAAAACAGACCAAATTGCCTTCCTTTCCTCCAGATATCCTTCCACTTCTTTGCCTTCTTTCACTCCCGACGTTACTTTTTACAACTTACATTTTAATTTCGGGTTTCTAATAACGGAAACTCTTTATTGACAAACTAGTAACCCTTCCTTATACCCGTTACACAATATACTCGCCAGATGTACTATCAATATTGTTAAAAGGTAGTTCAAGGTAGGAATATTGTCCATGTTTGAGGCTTGTCCGATTACATTCACCAGCTTTTAAATTTTTAGGCTGATGTATAATTGAGAAGGACGTGATGTCCTAGTGAAGCAGAAAGGTTTTACAAGGAAATAAATATAACTATGTTAAAATGAATATTATACTTAATCAAAGAATCATCAAAGTTGTATGAAACATCAGCAAAGAAAGAACGCGGTTATTCAAAATAGGTAGGTACCTATCTAATCATTCACAAAATAGTATGAATAAACACCTATTTCTAAATTGTATTGGTGTTTAAACTAAAGTACCTACTTAAGACTTAAAATTATATTAATTATTGGCATTAGGGATCAATCAACAGTGAACGCAAATAAACTGTTGACGGCAAAGCGTTCCAACAGAGCTGTCGCGCTGTCAACAAAACTATAACTACGATTCAGAATGCTATTCGAGGTCGACCACAGTTGAACTGCGAAATTGACTTATGGAACAATCAATGCGTTGCCAGGGAAGTGTAACTCTCTTTGTTTTCATTGCAGGAAAATCGCTCGCCACTTTTTTTCTCCCGCTTTTCAACTACGAGTATTAGGAATTATATCTCCTCTCCCTACTCCGTTAAAAAAAAAAAAACAAGAAAAAACACATTTTAAACGGACATTGAAAAATTCCATTAACCACCCTTTATATCAAATACAGCTTGGGAACATGGAAAAACCAAGTTTTTCCCTTTCTCAGCACCCTTAGGATTTCATAATAGATGTCTCCATCGTCGGGGATTCCCTTTCTCAAACGCAGTCCTTTATTCCGTTCCTTTGTCTTTCAATTTTTTCTCCTTCATTTCCACCTTATCTTTGTCAATTTAATAATGCTGCCTTATCTGCTTTTTTCGATCATTTAAATGTGAAACACGGACAATTCGAGCGAAAAACAGGTCAACTGCAGTAATGAAGACCTAGCCGGTAGCTACCAACCTACACTGAGCGGATATTTTCATCGTATAGCTATGAATGGATGACGATCGAGAATTATTTTATTTGAATCAAGACTAAGTAGGTGATTCGGAAATATGTATTATTTTTCAATATATGTAACATCAATGACTACCTTTGCGAACACTTGCCCACAGGCAAAAATAATTTCTTTCTCAATACTTTAAAGAAGATATAGAATGAAATGATGTCGTTTACCATCCTAGTTGCTCAAAAGCATCAACAACCAATTCACACACTTTCGTGACTATTGCACTAAGCGTACGAATATATTGAAATGAACGTGTCCACTGACAAAGGGTGAACAGAATGACTTTTATGAACTTAGCACTATCGATCCTAGTTGCTCCAAAGCATCAATACCTATTGTAGAAATTATAGTGACTGGTTACACAAAAAACGTGCCTACGTGGCCGGATGGCCTGAGAATGAAGATGAAGAATGACTTCAACACAATGACTCTAGAAACGAGGGTGTCTACGTAAAACCATTGGCCAATGGAAAGAATGGCTTATAATTGTTCACTGTAGATGCAGGGTGATCTTGGAGGAGCCACAAAGATAGAATGTCCATGACCGCAGTGGCCGACAGGCTTGGGGAACAAGACGCGATGCTTTTCAGTCCTTTATATTTACACTCGCTCTGGGAACTTACCTTGAAGGTTTTCGAGATCTCGATTTTTTAATTTGTTGGCCCTTAATTACTAACCTTTAGGGTTGATGAAAACTGATGCCGATGTTAGTTGCACATACTTACCCGGCCGATGTATGATTTTTTAGCCCAATTTCATAAACTTTGGTCCAGTAGTTTTGAAGAAAACCAGGAGTGCTAAAGACCACACGGGAGAAGTGTAAACTTCGATGACGATTTTCTGCTAAATATAATAAATATAAAATATATTATGGAAATGATTTTGGTTGCCGAAAAAAATCTTTCCACTCTGTTAGGAAGTTGAGAAAGTAAAATTGGACATTACTTTCCACTCTGTTGGGAAAGTAAAAGTGGACAGGCTCTGCCCCTGGACCCTCGGTAACTTTCCGCCTTGAGCCTTCGGCTAAAATGCTAAAACATGGAACATGCTTTCTTCCCGCTAATTCGTAAATGTAAACAAATTTAAAACTACGACATAAATGTTTTAAAATGTAATTTTCTGTTATGGTGCGCGTCTACAATTACTATAAGCAAGATTAACTTCTCAACCAAGTGACGACAAAACAAGCGGCATTGTTTACTATACCCATTTATGACATAAATGAATATAAAACTACGACATGAATAGAAGAACAAGTACTAAAGAAATACGTGATAAATCGAGAGCTTTCCAACGAGTGGAGAAAGATTTTTGTCCGGTGAAAAATAAAGAAGGTTCATTTCCCCAGCAATGGCTTGGTTGTACGTGAAAATCAAAAGAATTCCCCAGCAATGGCTTGGTTGTCTAAATAGCGTGACGAAAAAAAACGTGACGGTAAAATCGTATTCCCACCCCGCTAAATTTTTCGACGCGGTGCGCCTATAGAAGTTTACACTTCAAAAACTCTGAATAGCGTACGGCGGACGGATTGATTTTTTCTTTTTTTTTTCAATTAGAATTTTGGATTTTACGCATCTTGAAGCTTAAACCAACAAATTTTGAGCGGGGTTGAAAAAATTTTCTTCTTGGTTGATTGGAAAAGGTAATTACTGAAAATAATAAACCAATATCATTGAATGCATGTGTATACGAGCAAAATTGTTCAAACTTTTGGAATACTCAACGTCTGTTTCTATTTGTAGAGATTTTCCGGGAAATTCATACATTTGAACCCAATTTGAAAACCCCGTAATTTAACTGAATGATTGACGTAAAGATTCAACACAATTATCTGATTCACGAACGTCTTTCAAAGTCTCCCATATTAGAGCTGATTGTGTCATAATGAACCCCTGTGGCACACCAAAGTTAATTACCCGGCAGGCTACTCACAAGTTATTTTTGTCATGTGCTGGGACTGAAAGCCAAAATATGAGTTAAACGAATCAACCCCATTTTGTCCCTTTGCTGGGGAGGAAACAGTAGAGTCCCACCCAATAAAATGGAAATGAAGCTCTCGGCCCCTTAGCCACGCTTTTTCGACCGTGCCAGTACATTTGTTCTGCTAACAACCTCAATCTAAAACCTGGGCCCGCTTCGCTCTGGGTTCTTTATTGTTTTCTCCCTCCTGCAACGCAATGGAGGAAGCCTTACATCTCATTTTACTGACTTTTAACGGCTTTTTGACCTTTTCCTAAGTAGTCGTAACACGCTTGTGCTCAGAAGTGATTCCCTTCGCAAATATCCCTTCCAACAGAGCAACCTGTTAGTTTAGAATATCTCAAGATGTTTCGGACTTTCAACATCCCTCAGAGTGATGTGCACAATGTTATTGTTAGGTGAGGTCGACAATGAAGTAACTTGGTGTACTAAAGATGATTTGAAATAAATCATTCGTGACGAAGTAGTGAAAGCACATTTTAATAAAAAAAGGAAAACAATAAAGAACGTTGGTTGTTTCCATGAAAATAAAGGAATACAATGGTAGATCAATTTACATTTTTTTCATTACATTTATTACAAAATTTATTACATGGAAAACTATACCTCACACGCCTATATAAGAAAAACATTGAAAATACCGATTTGTACACTCATTTTTCACCCATAAACACCTTAGGTGTAAGTAATCAGTCTGAGGCCCATCTCAATCAATTAAGCCTGTCGGGAAACGTAAGAATCTGTCGCTTTTGGAGACATACCTACTTGATTGTTTTGGGGTTTTTGTCCGAAACCGGCCATTTGGCAGCACAGTGCGGCATGCGTTATTCAACACTAGTGTTCCCTCTCTCACTCCTCTCGTTATATGATTCTACAATTTGGTATTCATGCTAAAACGTAAGATGGAAACTATTAGTATTTTGAAGGCATCAGAATCAAATTGGAGGTCAACAATACAGGATTCTGATCAATCGTAATGCTGGAACGTTTATATTATTTATGTAAGCAATAAGCCAATCTACGATATTCGTAATTTAGTTATGATCGATACATAATCAACCTTGTGTCGACCTATCTCGTTCTATCACAACTTAGGATGCATTTCCTAACCTTAGTCTCATGTGAAGATTCAAGCTCGACATTCATTTTGTTACAGGTAAGTCTAACATTGGATATCAAAATCAGGATCATTTTCAAACCAAGAGATCTAGATTCGTAGGTAAGTTATCCTTGTATTTTCTTAATTTTATTGGCTTTTTTTCTGGAGTCACCTTTTTCCAAAAATCAGAATCAACAAACCAGAAATAACCTACAAGACTTTTATGGGTAACTTGGTTATCAATTTAACAATAGCTGAAATCAACCTAACCAGGATGTGTCAATTTAATTTATAGAGTAACGAAAACCATTCGTGCCAGATTTCCAAATAGTATTGACACTTCAAGTAGAACATTTGTCTGATAAATTAAAAGTTTTGCCATTTTAGTTGGAACTCAAATACAGTCATCCAACTTAGGCTCACTGGAACAAAAATCATCATGAATTTTCGGCAAATGAAACTGTACTTCGGAAGTATGAAATATTTGATATTGATTCATAATTTAATTTGTAAAAAAAAAAAAAAGATTCTCTGTTGCAACCAATAAATAAAAAGCATATATCATGTTTCCTCTCGCAGTAATGTTGATAATACCAAATTTCAGCTTCCTCCGTCTATTAGTAGAGAAATGAGCTCCCGAGGCTGATCAGAGTGAGCCCTTACATCGTCAGTCGTACACAGCAGGCTTATAGAGCCTGAATACCGAAGTCCAGCCCCCTAGGTCTATTAGTACTGAATTAAGCTCCCTAGTTCACGCAGGTGATCTGAGTCGTTCCACTTTGTCAATCGTATACAGCATGCCTATAGAAGCTCCACACTAAATTCCAGCCTCCCGGATCGATTAGGAGGGAATTAAGCTCCCTGGCTCACTCAGGTGATCTGAGTGTTTCAACTTTGTCAATCGTATACAGCATGCCTATTGAGACTTCATAGTAAATTTCAGCCAACTAGGTCTATTAGGAGTGACAATATTCGAACCAGTCCAGTCGAGTGAAAGTGATGGTTGGCTTTTCGATGTCTCGGTCCCTTTATTCGCTCAATGGGGAAGTGAGTCGGTCCCTTCGAAACATATAATATTACAACATACCTACCTAATATCATAGGATACTAATATATTTTACTACTACTGTATTTATTACTTTTTTTGTTTCGATTCTACTTAGGTATTTTTTCACACTGAATCAAATGGAATTTAGCTAAATAAAAGTTTCCAAACACTGGCGCTAACTCATTGCCGATAATACCAATGCACTAATTAATAGCCGGACAGCTGAGCCTCTACCTGTGAGCTGACCGCACAGGACAATATACTACAATAATAAAGTAAAATATCTAAAGGAAAATAATTGTTAATTTAGTCATATACCTCGTCATAACCAAACCCTTTGGTAGTAAGAACGTAAACTAAACCAAGTAAATCAAAGTGAAGTACCAACACTACACAATTATACCTTGTGACATGGATATATCTACTGCCAGTGAATTATGATACATTTTATGGTGAACATTAGAGATGACACTCAGCTGATCAGAACGGAGTCCGTCATTTCATTCGTATCTAGATATTCCAGAGAGGCTCCTTATTAAATTTCAACTTTCTAGGGTGAGCAGGAGACACCCCACCAGCCGATCAGCTAGGCTCATTCAGCTGATCAAACTAGGGACCATGATTTCATTCGTCCTTGATGTTCCAAGGAGGCTCTCCATTAAATTTTAACTTTCTAGTGTGTACAGGACAGAAGTTAGCTTGATCAGATCCGATAGATGCTCCCAATCAAGTTTTAACTTCCTTAGCGAAAGTTGAAGAAGTTTTCTCATTCAGCCTATCAGAACGGAGCCCGTAATTTTATTTTTCACTTGGCGTTACTTCAGTAAACAGGAGAGTTAACTCATTCAGCAGATAAGGATGGGGCCCGTTATTTCATTCGCCTCATAATGTTCTGTAGAGGCTCTCTATCAAATTTCAACTTCCTAGGGTGAAAAGGTAGGAATTTAGCTCGCTCGTCACTTTAAGTAATCATACAGAACCAAAAATTGCTTAAAATGAGCTGGGAACTGATTTAGCTGATCAGGACGGAGCCAGTCATTTCATTCGTCTGTAATTATCCGGACAGGCTCCTCATCAAACTTCATCTTGCTAGGGAGAACAGGAGAGAATTTTGCTAACTCACCTTATCAGGATGGAATTCGTCATTCAATTTGACTCTTGCTATTCCAGAGAAACTCCCTACAAAATTTAAATTTCAGAGAATAAACCGGGAAAAATTTTGCTAACTCGATTAAACAGGATGGATCGCGGTAACCGTGTCATAATTGACTTAATTACTTAGTAGGTAGTTTTTTCTCCATCTACTTCACCTTGCTGTCGAATACCTAGTAGGTAACATCTAGTTAGAGGATACAGAAGTACGCCTTCTAATCTCGTTGACGTCTTCTCGACATAATTTAAAACATGTGTAGGTATTTGCTTCAATGATTACGTTTTTTTGTGAAATACGGTGTATAAGGAGGGGGAATTTTATAAGGCGTTGTTTTTAAATAAACTGAAAGCTTTCCAACAGTTGGTGAACGATTTTCTTGAGATAACAACTCATGGCGTTGGACTTCCCTAGCAACGGAGGGGTTTTACGTTGTTTGCTAACATGAGTTTGTTTAGCATCACATGAATAGCGCGACGGAAAATTTGGCTAACCCCCAGACATATCTATGTTAAAAGAACGAAAGAACTGGGGATGTAAATATCGGATTTATATCACCGATGGAAAATAAGATTTAGGCAAACTTATGAGCCTACGTTGCCAATAGAGAAGGGTGTTGATGGTTTGAGTTGGAGCCTGTAAATTGAAGTGAGGAGTTTGTCGTGACCCTTTTATAGGTGTTATCCTACCACTTAGAGGTTGTACGCCAACTCTGAATCTTGTTGCTCCTCACAGTTATCCACTGAGTTTACATGAGATAACGATGAGTGTACAAAGATTGAGGATGGCAAACAGTTTAAAGTGCTATGCCTTACCTCGGATTCCAAGTACAAAATTATCTCATACAAAAAATCAATATTTGAATTCTGAAATTTTATAAATTATGAGTATGTACTTCCGTATGTAGCTGTCCCTATCTTATTTATGTCATATTTATTAAATTAAATCTATTAATTTAATTAATCTATTCGAAGTTTACTGAATTATTTGAATTCTCAACAAAAAGGGCTATTACTTTTTTCACTCATGGATTGTTTCCAAAAATCAATGTGTTATCAACGTCCGATCGGTAAGCTGTAAAATGGGTGTCAATGTTTGAGAAAGTGTTAAACACATTCGGCTAAATAGAGGAGTGAATTGCTCTCCAGGATATCAAGTAGTTGATTCTAATGGCATGAGCCTATATACGTACTTCAAACTCAAGAAAAGGAAAGGGGGGGGGGGGAGGTTATACCATCCGACGGCATAATTGTGTCTCATGCGGCACATGTGGTTTCTCTCTCCTGTATGTAACTTGAGTCGATGAATATTTCATCACCTCGACAACCTGATGGTATTGAGAGAACGGGCTGTCTCTCGTAGAGTATAGGTGCTCATATGTACTTATGCAACGCATGGCAATATGGCGGCTCACTTCAGGAACAAGAGAACGCAAAGTCAAGCGTGCATTCTCTCGTCTTTTAGATACAGTACGTGAAAAATGTCAACCTTGAAAATAAAAGGAAGAAATTGAACTCCTCACATTATTCACTGTTACGATTTTAAAGAAGCTGTGACACTTTTATCACATCATTTCCGAATTTAAATTACTTTTTGTGAATGGCGCTCGTTTCAGCTAATTTTCGTAGAAAGTGAAGCTATTGCCATGGCTCCAAAATTTTAAGTGACGTAAAATGATGCAGACAAGAAGCAGATCAGCTTTTCTACATTGCTATTTAGCGTTGACAAGCGATTGTTCTTCCTCACAGTATAAGACAATTCAGATATATCCAGCGTTTGATCATTGATGATCACTATTCACAAAATCAAAAATCTAGTGATTTACGCCCCATTTTTTCTTTCAGGTGTTAGGAAAAAGAGCAGTCCGAGGGTTGTCCCAGGCAAGGAACGGGCTTTTGAGTTTTGAGACGAGATTTATTTGTACCTAGTTCAGAGAAGGAGTTTTTGAAAGTTCCGCGTTTTATTCCTTCCTCACGGAACTCACCTGTTGTACCTTACCGGGGTTTCGTCCAGGAGAGAATAAAATCTTCAAAAGGTATCAACCCTCACACTCAAAACCCCGGACCCACGTATATCAGCATTAGACGCCCGTTCCTTTTCCCTTCTTTAGTACGAAACGGAAATATATAAACCGTCAACGCGTTTCCCTCAAGGCACGGAAAGCGGTGGAATGATCCCGGGATTTAGATAAACGGTCTAGGAAACCTCATATTTCCTTGTTCCACCTCGGTATTCTTTTGTTTTATAGACGATCGTTCGTTTGCTTCTTGAGTAGCTACTCCGGCATTCGAGAATGGATTGTTCTCCTTATATACCAACCTACCTGTCGCTTCTTCTGTCTCAGGGGAATGTAGATGACAACGCTCTCTTCCAGTCTTTATATTCAACTTGTTCATCTGTTACTCTTTATATGAATCCTACATTGTGTTGAAACGAAAACGTGCCAAATTAATACATAAAGGTTTATAAATTCTGTATTGGATAGTCCTTCTAGGCAGAAGACCTGTATATAATTGTGACCATGCAAGGGAAACATATTGGAAGTAAGTCATGCATTACAGAGGCGTCCCGATGAATGGATTTTATATAATTTTGGTGAGAGTTGAAATAATAGAAAAAACAGGAATAGCAGGAATCAACCGGCTTATTTCAAAGTTATTTGAATATATTAGGTATGTCAAATTAGAAAACAAATAAAAGAAAAACCTATCGTAATCTAGGTTTCGGAGCACATGACGTCACATTGTCTTAGGTTGGCGTTGAAATAGTGATTTTAGAAAGATACCTACTCATCAAAATGCTTATTCAGCTGTTGCCAATATGCTGTTATCAGACTAGCATTAACTCGTGTGAGGGGCACATCGGAGAGTGTCTAATTATTAGGAGAAGTGGTAATTTTTACTTTATTTCCATAGCTCAGCAATTTACTGAGGTTTCAGAACAAGTAGAAAGTGAGCACGCGGTTACCATGAACGGACGTAAGAAACATAAGTTATGCTATAGCTGAATATTGAAGAACTATTTAAAAAACATGCAGACAATAATCATGTTATTTATTATAGCCGCCGTACAAATCTTGTCTTCATTGTTCAGGCGTTCGGTCTTATAGGTTTTGGTAGAGCAGCGGTTCATTACATAGTAATAAGTACATGCACGTTGCTTTCTGTGTTTAGAGCATATCTTGCAGTCAGGAATAGGGAAACAAGGTCTTCACAGTGTTGGTTTGCTGCGGGTTGGGCTTGGATGGGGGAGTGTCATCCGAGAGATCTAGGTGGATAATCTCGAGAAGCACTGTTTTCAACTTGATAACGTTGAAATATTGGGATTTATACTGCCTGTGCAATGTCATTTTGTTGACGACTTGGGCAATGTTGAAAAAAAAGCATAGGTGGGTGTCGTAGTGTACGGTTATGGGGAAGTTAGAGGATGTAGTCGACTTCCTTTGCCAATATAATAATTATTCGTAGGCTCATTATACTCGCCTCTGGTCGCTTTCTGCTTGGATGTCGTTTTTACTATGGAATCTCTCATTGGAGTTCCATCTCTACACTGTGATTTTTTTGGTTTTTCAGATATTCCCGACTGAATTGTGAACTGTTACTTATGGCAGATTTATCCCAGATGATTAGGACATCCCTCAGCATTAGGTACGTGTCTAGTAATCTGGTACAAAGAGGACGACAACCTTAATTGTGAGAAAGATGTATCACATATGACGCATGTTAACCATTTTGAAAATGAAAAGTTTATCACTTGAGTCGGAAATTTGTCTATCCTCTCGATTCCATTCAAAGTCGTTTAAAAATGTTTCAATTGAATAAAATTTGTTTATCCAGGGCCGGATCAGTGCATTTTCTGATAACTTGGTGGAAATTTCGAAGTTACACCTGCAGCATGTAAACCCAACGGGTCGAATACAGGTCGGCAGACACGAGAGGAGAATTTGTCGGAAGAAACCGCACATGGTGATAGAATTCTTATTTCTGAGTAAAAATAGGTCTCACTTCATGAAATTGCTTCATTAATTCTTCCATTACCTTGGTAGTACCATGTCGCAGCGATTCTATGATGAGTTCGTATGTTCTCTGACCGACTCTCAATACCCCCCCCCCCCCCCTCCCCCTCCAACCAATATCTGAAACTTCATTAGAATGTAGATTGAAGTGACGACTTAGAAAGATATTCATGAATACGAAAATGGGGATTTCTCTGCCGTCAACTGCGAGACCAGGTGCGTGAATGAAATATGGGTTCCTTCGTACAAACGAGTCTCCTTGCTTCAGCGTCTTCTGATTAAAATCTTGAGGGATCGAAGACGTTCGATTTGAGTGACGTTAACACACATTCAATCCATTGCACCACGAGTAGGCCAGACAGGCCAATGCAAAGTTTTGATTTTTATTGTGGGGTCAAAGGTAGCATAAGCCCCTCTCGTAAATTCATTGCATCTCTTTCCAAGGAAACAAAATCTAGGGCACCTCTCTTTCTTATGTACTGCAAGTCTGCAAGTTCTGCAATGTTCTTAGGACTGCAAATGTTAAGTTATTAAAGCCTGACTCATTAGACCCTGGGGTTAGACCTGACTGTAACTTGCATCTCAGTGTATTGTTGATATATCATTTTTCTTTCCTGCGAAATCAACCAACAGAGGAATAACAACACTTTTTTCGATAGAAACATAATGCGAAACGGTAATATGCATGAAAACCGATTTGTCGGAGCACAATACAGAAATTAGACTACGTATGTCTGGGTTTGTAAGAACCACGTTACACAGGGTTGTCATTGTCCCAGGTGTTGCCCACTGATTAAAGCTGTGAGCAAGGGAAAGCTGAAGTTTTCTGATATGATCAGAGCTGCAGGCCAAGTTCTTCACTTATCATCGTGACATGGTGAACGCATCGTGTGCGTTCCATCCAAAACTTATGAAATGGTAGTTTTGATTCGCTGATATTCAATAATTTCTGTGAAATTCTTATTACTTGCTCATCATACAGATAAATATGAAGTCTGGGGCCAGCAAATCTTCAAACGTGAACTCTTAAGGGGTCGTCCATCTTGACACTCAGGGAAAAAGAAAACAATGAAAAAAGAAAAAAAAGGTAATAGAACAGTTACTGAGGATAATAAAAAGCACATGAAATGAATAAGATCAGCTGATGCGATGTGAATAGATGTAAAAAAATATAGGTTATTGTATTACTAAGTCCTATCAAACTTTGAAAGGATTACGGTAGTAGGCATTGATATATTGCTAATTCACCCTCTGCCCAAGACTGGAGTCTGTAATACAGTACGAAACACCATTTGTTTCTTGAATGTAAGTTAATACTGCTAAACGAGAAAGCTATTCTGCAAACTGGATGGCAAATTTGTTTTTTTTTTTTTTTTTTTTTGTTTTCATTGGCAGACGTTTGGTTATGTATACATACTATTATTATGAATTAAAATGCTAATATAAAATAATTAATACAATAATGACCCATTTCTATGGTCTCGGAAGTATCTTCTGAAATTCATGATGCCATTTTCTCTGACTCAATTCAACCGTTATGGTGTGTTATGTGCAATTTTGAGGCCACGATGAAGTTTTAAATTTGCCTTACCTAAGTATTTTTATTTCATCTCATTCGCCTCAACGCTCTATAAAATTTTCAAAAGAAAGGGTTTCAGCCGGGAGGATAAAAAGTCCCCCACCCCCGCAGTCGGTGGTAACATGAAATAAAAATAAGATTTTCTCAGAGAAGGCCCACCGACCAATTAGATGTCTTCACGAATGTCGTTACTCTCTGGAGTCCGTGTCTCTGTAAACTCGTTACGTTTTCCGTTCCACCCCGCCGTTACGTCGCCTCTTGGAGTTACCTACCATCCTACGGGTTGAGTTTTGTATTTACTTTACGTTGGTACGAGGCCGTTTGTCAGCGGGTTGTGAATCGCTTCGTGGGTTCCCTTGCGTGGCATTTTGCCGTTACTTGTGTTTTTCGACGCTTTCACGGTCTGATGCTCGTGGAAACTGTGAAAACTCATCTCAACCAAAATGTCATAATGCATGCAAACATTTACCTCAAGCCCGTGTTATTAATGTTTATTCATTTATTTACTGACCTGGGAACCCCAGTTCGTTAGACGGTGAGGAGTACATAAGCACATGAATATAAAGGAAGAAAATAGTTCACATGGAGGAAGAGTTATCAAACAATTAATCAATAAATACAAAAGAGAAAAACGTCCAGAGAGTTTATGGTTAGAATTACCTGTATGAGAAAGAAATCATAAATAGCCAATAGCAATTGTCTTGAATTATTACGGTGAATATAAGAAAATGTCTATATACTCCTGAGATAATCTACATCATAGACGCTGACATGAGTAGTTAATTGGTAGAATGAGATGTAGAAAATACTTCTATATCGCGCACCAGGGCAAGGTACCCACAAATTGTTAAAAAGGGAAGTTTTATTCACCAAATATAAAACTAGCCTATGAATAAATACATGTCGCTGTCTCTCCAGGTAAGCGAAATGCGACAATTTCTATATCAATGTGGATTTTATGTTCAATCGAGTGCCGAATTCGATGATGCTCGTTGCTTTCTGTCTGAGAAGCTGATAAAATATGAGGACCAAACTACGACGTGTGCCAGGTGATGGAAGTACTAGAGACTTGTTAAATTCGATTGTACGCTAATAATACTTTTACAATTCAATTTTTCAAGTTCAATTATTGAACTCGCAAATTGTTGGCACAAAAAACAGCTTTTAGTGTTGAATACCGGATATCCTATACTATTACGACTGTAAATAGGAGATATAGATGAACTTTTCCCCGAAAACGGAAAGTAGGGAGCATTTCTCACTCCGATCGGAAGATTACTTTTGATGCTGCGGATATCGTTGGATTCCTCGGTCATCATTTGAGGTGGTGGATCTTCCTGATGTACAGCACCGACTCATCATCACATGGGGCCCGATGTTTCAGTGGACAGGAGGTTCAAAGGTGGACTGAGGATTCCAATCAAACCAACTCCAGAAGTCAGCAGCTCCTTGGCTTCACCACGATTTGATGTTTTACCACCTCCTACAATCCCTCAACGTTTATCTTTGGTTCTGTCGGAAGAAATCTTAGATCTAGAAGGTACCAACAGACCGAGAGAACTCCATTACATCTTGAGAACTAGGTACTCATGATCTAACAGAAAGAATGTGCTGAATGAATCCGTTACCTACGACGATGGTTCACATCATCATTCCTAACGCTTAATATTCTAAATAAAGTTTCTACAAATGGTATAGCACACGTATTGTATACTAAAGTCTAATAGCTCAAAAGACATATTTCCCACAAAAACGTCAAGCATCATCTTATGATCGTTCTACAGCTCCCATTCTAGAAACCGTTCACTAGTGGTTTTTGCGGAGGAACAGTACCAAATCAGATCGGAACCGAACCAGAACCATTGGAGCTGAAAAGGGGAAGGGATAGCGGCGTTCAGGACTGTTAGCTTCAACTCCAGTTGTCCGAACGGTTCCGGACTAGGTACTTAGCGAGAGGCGGGAGTCTTAAATCTGTGATGTGTAAAAACATCTACTGCGTAGGTCTTGAACTAAAAGTTCTGCCAAAAATCTCGAACCACTTGAATTAGTTCTTAACGGTTTGGGACTGATTCTCCGGACAAATCTTGTATTTATAGTTTCCCTTGACTTGAAGATTAAATAACTCACAGATTAAAGGGTAAATTCTGGAATACTAACTTTTCGTGATAAATCTACCACTAGGTATCCTATTCTTAATGTACATTATATTGTGTACAAAAGTTATGCTTCAGTAACTCAACAGTCTTTGTATCTCCAATGTACAAGATGACGAGAAAGCGAGAAGCCACCATTCTTGAGTTAATTCGTGAGCTTGAAAGAGACGTAAGTTGTAAGCGATCCTCATCCTTTTTCCAACGTAAGGATGTTCACAAGAGAGGTAAAAGGAGAAGTTAGGAAAAAGGAATGAAACAAGTGGCCCAACATTCCCCTGATCCATCTCAACCCCTTACCGTCTTACATTTCTTTCTTACACACGCTCTCCCCCTCTCGAAACAGAATTCCCACAACATCTTTTGAAATGTCATGATTAAGTAGGGGACGTGTTTGTATTTTTGGCACATTATACCCTCCAAAATGCAACGAATGCCGCATAATATTTCACTATACACTATTTATTACTGCTGGAGCGTTGTAATATGCCAATATTAAATCACGGGCTCTGAACTAATTAGCTTCTCCGGTGTTTACCGTTTCTTCCAACTTTGCTGTCACAAACTTCATTTCACATTATTTTGTTTGTTAAAAATCAAGATTTAGTTCAAATTTTATGGTTTGCAGCTTGGTACAATGCCGATACGTTGGGTATCCGATTTATGATTCAGATCCAGCACCCCCAAATACATAAAGTCAGAAGTAAAGAGCAACCTGCAGATATTGAATATATAGTATCTACATTCCTGTAATTGACCTGTATTATTGATAAATTTATCAGTACCTGTATCAATATTTGAAAATATTACAAAACAAGTTAGAGAGCTGCAGCTTTAAAAAAAAAAACAGCTTGCATTGGTGGTTCAGCCGGTCCGAAAAATTCGTAGTCTAAGATTGAATTCCCTGTTATTTGACATGAATATTTTGAAATATCAATATGAAGATATTATATTTTTTCGTTATAGTTTCAAGTGATTAATGGTGCGATTTTCAGTTCTAAAAGTATTATCCATTCTTGAGGATTATCTATATTTTATTGGGGTTATTTTAGGTTTTTTGTGGTTTTTATTTATTAGTTTATTTTTATTAAACGTTGAGTCGAAAAATTGATCGTGATTTCATTCAAAGCGACGCCTTCAATGAAAAGCAGAGAAATAAGAAGCACACACACATCATATATATATATATATATATATATATATATATATATATATATATATATATATATATATATATATATATATATATATATATATATATATATATATATAAATATATATAAATATATATATATATATATATATATATATATATATATATATATATATATATATAGTTTACCTTTAATATATATAGAGTTTACCTTTATACGTTCAGGCCATGGTGTCAATTGTTCCAATTCGCCCAAAGGGTTGGGAGTGAGAAGTCACAACAACGTCCTACCTACCTAGACCTTTTGTGAGGAAAGTGGGAGGGTCGAAAAAATAAGGGAAAAAAAACAATGGCAAAGAATAGCTGGTAATTGGCGCTTGCCCTTTTGATGGATGGGAAAGAAAAGAGAGAAAACGAAAGAGGGGGTTTGAAGGATAAAGAAGAACTAGCCTCGAACTTTTGGCTAATATGTATTGAATTGACTTAGGCTACGGAAATAGAGCAACAATACCGATTATTCTCAAAAAAGTTTTACTCCAGTAACTACTATAGTTCGCCCTCAGTATGGTTGAGATTGGTTCGGGTTCACATCACATCCAAGTAGTCGTCATGTATTGTTGTTCTAGGTAGTTGTCATGTCAACTCGTATCACTTTTAGCGAATTTTTGTAAAAAATGAAGCTGTTGCAATGGTTCAAAAAATTTTAAAAACAAAATTTTTGACAAATTTCTTTATTGAAATCCGATTTGATTCATTCTGAAACGAATCCTAGAGTTTAGCACTTGTTAATGTATAAATATATTTCATTCCAGACGATAACTCTCCTTAGGATTGACTTGAAAATTCCGTTCTTGCGCCAAGCAATCAAGCCTATTTGGCGAGTTGATGAGATTGATGACAGGCGACGGATCTGCAATACGTTTTTTGCCATAAAAGTAATATTTGATAATCTTTGCTCTCAATAATCTAAAATCCCAAAACAATTAAATATTATACCACACGATAATTTAAGAAAATTCGCTTATAAGATCATACTGCATGACTGAAACTTTTTTAATTTTAGTTGGTAGGAATCTATATCCCTTAACTGTAACCCCAGGTTTATCCACCTTAAGTTAACCTCAAGGATTCAAAGCTTAAGTATTCGACTTCAACTCCCGCTGCAAAACTAGTTTTGTCCGAACTCGGTAAGTCTGTAAGCAAAGGGACTTTCGTATTCCACGGACCTGGAAGATACACTACATGCAACATGCATCTCGCATCAGTTTCACTGTCCACCAGTTATTGCTGTAGGAAGGTAAAAACGGCTTTTTCAGGTCTGAAGCCACCGTCCATGAGGACGTGGCCGCTTGGCTCAAGCCCACTGTCATAAAACTTTAGTAACGTACGTCCTGCGGCAGTAAGAAAAAGTCTTTTTTACTGACCCCTTTTCGTGAATTTCACTTGGAACGACGCCCATGCGTCCGCCCAAACGACGGTGTAAACACAGTGGAGATGAAAGAATATTGTTTGTTTAAGACTACATTGTCTTCTACGGGGTGTTACGCTTCATTTGAATCAGTGATACAACTTTTTCTTTTCAAATTCGGAGGCCGGGAAAAACTACAATGTTTGTGGTTGTAAAAAAAAAGAAAAAAAAAAGCTTGTGAAATAAAAGAAAACAAATTTTGGATGGATCGGGAAGTAAAAGGCAAATAGAGAGAGAAAAGATGAGTGAAATAGGTGGGGAAGCTGTAATGTTATGCAGATGAGGGCTCCTGCCTGTTGAATTCCGACCCCGCTAGATCCCTAAAACCGCCTCAGTCCTGCCTCTAAAAATAACCCCCTCGTTTTTCCCTTTACGCATCCGGGATTTATATCTTATTCCCCCTGCCCGTGATCCTGAGGGATTCAGCCTAGTGTTTTTTTTTCCCGGGAGAGGAAGAGAAAAGTTTTGCGACTCTTCAGCTGTCGACTTAGTGATTGACTCGCTCCAACTATTCAGCTGTGCGCGGCACCTTTTCTGGTAGGAAACATTTCGTAGTCACGGCTTCGAGAGAAATTTCAAGTTTGAGCCTGTTTCCTTTGTCCCAAGAAGAAATGAAATATTCATGAGTCGGTTTTTAGGGTAATGCGGATGGAGATTGTCACAGCTGTGTATTCATATTACTATTCAGCATTCAAGTGACATGACCCAGCTGAGCCTGAATTCTCTTCATTTCATATTATGGTAAATGTATATTTTGTCCCTTCAATTTTTCGAATATTCAATATTCTAGGTATTTTATATTGTAAGGCCATTCTGGTTGAAGCCCTAACCTCATGCGATCTCTTCAGGTCCATTCCGTCAGTTGAATCATGCTTGTGTGATGTTCAGCTTGCTTTTTGAGCCGCTCAACTGAGGCTTTGACCGTGATACCCCTGGTGTTCCTAAACACTTTTCTCTCACCTTGAGATAAGCATTATTCGCAGAGTTGGGTCCTATATTTCCATTCTAATCAATCCAAGCCTGCCATTTACCATCTGTTCACGTAGGTGAGCATTGTCTCGGGTTTTCCGAATGGGTGCGCAGAACTTCTAATTTCTGCAAAACAGTTACCTAGCAAAAGTTCTCTGTAAACTGCCCTAATCTAAATGAAACTCTCTCTGCAGTCCACTGAACTACATCACGAACACAAAATTTTTGCCCCAGTACATCCATTCAGGATTGGCAGTAATCCTGATGAAGCTTTTATGGAAATTCTCGCCAGTGTGGAATCACTGAGCGACCTGACCATGGTAGCCGCGGCAGGTAAAGAGACTTCCTGATACTTGTTCTCGGGCCTATTTCAATTTCAGCCTTCTCCATTGCTCTAAGAAGTGCCATAATACATTCCTTATATGTTGCCACCAAGACGGCACCATCTGCATAGGCAATGTTTGAGACCCTACGTATTTCAATCATGTAGACCATGCGTCTGGGCAAAGCCAATTCACGTGACATTTCCCTCACGAGTATTTTTAATGGTGATGGTTCACTCAGGATCTCTTTCTCCACTAATGTGAATGACTCGGGGACGGCGACGAAAGGAACGAGGACATGCGGAAGATTGTCGCACCACAGAGACTGCAACCCATGTTTTACAGGTTTGCCCAACAGCCGTTTGACTAAGCCCGCCGGCCACAACAGTGTTTGTGATCTCCTCAAGACGTGTGCAAAAACACAAAGATGGACTTCCGATGGCGACCCTGAGTTAAATAATAGAGGAACAGGCTAAGGTCCCGACTTGATAATATGCAAGGCTCTTAGAAAAATAGGGGAGTTGCAACTCGGTTATTTTTCGGTGGTTCATTTTCTCCCCCAGTCTTCCCTTTAACTTTTCAAAATCACCAAGCAATCTAAGCAACCCGTTTCTACGTAATTTTACATGACAACGTTTACAGTAACGGCGTTTCACGCTGTGTGTCAAAGGGAATGAGCTGAAACTTGCTCACTGTAAACCTTGTCAAATATTTAACCCTGAGTCGATTGAGCGTTGGCCGACTTCTAGTGACTTTGAATGTAAATTTATTGATGAGGAAAGGAGGGAATCCAGCCAAAATTATCAACCCCCTCCCCCTCCTACCTTTGGTGGGCCTCCCGCCTCTAGGGGAAGGGCTCCATTAATTTAGGACATACATCTACTTTATCGTTATTTGGAATGCATTTTTTTATATTTTGAAGCGAAGCTTTTATACGGACGCCCCCCCTCCCCCGCTAGGACTGAAAACCGTCATGGCCCGAGCGTCAGTCATAATGTGAACTGTCCCGAACGATCCCGATTCTACCCGAGGCCTCCCCGGTCTTTCTTTCTCTACTCTACGACGCCAATCATCACTTTCATAGAATATAACAATGAGAATAATGGTGTAGAAATCACTGAATGTACTTCTGATCTAGATGAACAGGCAGATAATTAAGCTTTGTAAATGATTTGGAACTTGTATGTTATATATTGTATGTGAGAACTTGTATGCAATAAAACTGATTTTGCAAAAATTGAAGGATGCAAATTATTAAAATTATATGAAATTAATTCCAATTAGAAGAGATTGTTTATGAGTATGAAAATACTCATAATTCTATTCTACGCTTTATGATATACTTCGCTTCCTTCGGGCGTCCCTAGACGGCCCCATTTTTTATACCCTACAACTTTTATGGGTACCATGAAAACTCTTGTATCACGCACTTGATTATTGGAAAGTAACTTGAAAGCCTGAATTGCCTCGAACACATCCGGTATAGGTCACACAGGTAGGTATAGGTCCAATGCATACGCCGTAAACGCGGCGTAATGGTAACTCCCGCGCATCCGGTCGTATTCCTCTATGGAATGCTCCCCGGTGACCATCTCCCTACATGCTATAACGAAATTTTTCTTTAAGTTTTCAAACACTTTTCTTTGAAGACATCACAGTCATCGCACGTGAAATCGGTGAATGAAGAACGCGGACAAAACTGTTGATCTATATAAGTTGTGATTAAACTAAGACAGTAAATAGGTTGTGCTGTGCAGTGGACTGAACTAAAGATTTATGTAATATTGAAAAACGTAGTTTTCCGATCACATTATCTGCACTTTGTCAGGAAAACAAATGATGAACGGAAAGAAGTATGTGGATTTAGGGTATGCACCTACTATATAGAGAGAAAGGGTTACTATTGTCGATGACGTACTTGAGTCTACTTTGCGCAAATAGACAATGGTAGCCCCTACTACCGTCAATGGTAGCCCCTACTACCGTAGAAACTGCTGTATGTAGGTAATAATATAACAGTACCTAATATATACTGAAATATACTCCTTGCATACATGGGATTACAATGTAATACAATTTTTGAAGAAATCCGCTTCAAAAAGATATGGATTAAAAAATCAACCAAAGCTTGTTTATGCCATCCTAAGTACCAATTAGCAAGCTGCCATGAATTTAATTACTATTAAAGTAATTATTTTTATTTTTTCCAATAATAAGTCTATGTGATCGTGTAGCAAAAAATTTTTATAACCCCCCCTCAAACTTTGTCACTTTACGTTTCAAGGTGTGTAGAATCCAAATTTGAAATGTCCGTCCGCCGTCCGCCGTCCGGGCCATAAAAGGCCTAAGAATTGACTTAAAAAACCCGTCCTTTCGCACATAGACTCCATTTGGGGTCTAGTTGGTCCTAACGTTTAACCATCCCGATCGCTTTACTCGCATAGATGCTATGGGCCAAAAACGGGCGAAAAAGTGTCATTTCAAGGCTTTGTTAGACTTACGCACGCACGCACGCCTGGCACGCTTGGCAGGGGGTCACGGTGGGTGGTGAGGGGGTGAGCGGGGGGTGGAGTGAGAGGAGGCGCCGCGGCACCTTGTGGTGGGTACGGCGTTCCTTCGAGGCATGAATATATGTTTTTTTCTAGGTCATATTTGTGTGTTAATACCAATGCTTTTCCTACGCATATTTAATAACATATCCTCTCGACTTTTCGTACGTACTTAGATAATGATATTATTAAGGCAATAACTATTTGAATAGATAGGAGCTCAAATCGAGAAATATAAACATGCGTATATAATTATAGAAGTATAGGTTGTGGCAACTCGAAATAGGACACGCCGAGGAGTCTGGACGGGCCTTATGACGTACGCAAGCCAACTAAAACTACGATCATACTCAATTGAAAAAATAATAAACCTTTGTGAAATAATTTGCAGCGTTTTTTATTAGGTACCTATATAATGTTGGATGTAATTTATGTACGGAAATTTTCTCAAACGTTCTTGTGTTCTTGTCTATTTTATAAACCTCACATGTAGAAAGCGGGAACCGAGGGTGGTTCAGTTTTTTCAGATTGGTGCATGATGCCACCTGCTTACCTAAGTATGTAACCTTCGGAGGACGAAACAAACACTGTTAGGCCGTCAACTTGTTACTCTCCGGTAGATTAAAACTTCTCAGGGTTGTTGAGGTATTGCCACAGTAAGACAGAGCCCTCCGAGAGTACCTAACCTAAGAACATAGGTGTGTTGATGACTGACAATAAGTATGATTTAAATTAGGATCCTAGTGAGTTTTATGAGAAATGAAAGCTACTTTTTTTCTGTCAAAATATGTGATTGCCGAATTGTGATGACAGTATTTTTTCCCCAACTCGCAACTGTATAAAAGCTTTGGTGGATTTGGTTGAAGCTTGGCTTTTATAACATAAGCCTCGGCACTGCCTTTCTCTCGATGGACTATTCTCCAGGTGTCTGGATATCGGTTCTTTTTTAAATAACTGTTATATTAGTTTGATAAACGTGAAACTGCAGTCTACGGCATCAACAGAAAAACCGATGACGAATGATGGAGAGTAACAGATGGCAAAATTTCGTTACCTACTCATAAAGCTCTCTGTTGATCTGGAAAAAATTACTCTGAAACGAGGTTAAGGACAGAAATTTGTGTGGTTCAAACACCTAGGTATATTTATTATTATTTTTATTTATTTATAAATGCAATTTATAACATTGAATGAATTTACATTTGGAGAATTACATGGAGAGTCAGCCGAAGTTCGCCGCAATGATAATAAAAATTAATATGAAAGCCAATAATGGGGGAACAACAAATATTCATATTATGGGGACAGATGGAACGGAGTAATTCATATACAAAAACAATAAACAATCTGCATCACAAAGAGAACAATATTTTAACAGGGTAGTAATAAATTAGCAACAATCATAACACTTGATTACAATCATAAACACTAGCAATAATAAATAAATGAATTAATTAAGAATATGAAAATATTTAAATCCCTAGGTTATGTCAGATGACTAATTATAATTAAACTCTCGTACCAGAAAACTCCGGTAGGCCCATGCATCCTTCACATAATTGATTAACGCACGCCGATTCCTCCCATTAAGTACCCATCTGTTTCACCGCATTTCTTGAAAGTGTTGGTTCCCCAAAATACTTAAGACGGTATGGCCTGAGAATAGGCATCTACCTATAAAATGTTTGGTATCCTCAGTTTCTCTTAAATTGCACATGGAGCACAAAAGGATATGGTTCACGACCCATGGCTGTGAGTTTAGATTATAAAGTTCGACTCTACATTTCAAAATAATTATTATATCATTCAAGTGCTGATCCATGTAATACACTGAATGATCCAATTCCTTGTATAATAAGTGGTATTCCGCCTTCTCGATTGCACCTAGGTATAGGTAAGTACCCTATCACTTTTTTTTTTTTTTTTTTTTTTTTTGAAGCAGGGATGGAAGTTTGAACCCTTGCATTAGGTTTTTATTCAATGTCTGTTGATACTACATCCAAATTGACCTGCGGTTATATTGAAATGTGGGTGGCATATGTGATTATGTTGATATTGATACGTTGTCAAGGAGAAAGGGTGGATGGTTGTAATCAACAGCCGAGAACTTGTTGCGCTCGCGGCACGGAACCGGTGGCTCCGTCATGCTCACCCTATCTCGCGGGGAACCCAATAACTACTTGACTCCCACTCGGTAGGGAACCCGGGAATAGGAGGATGGAAAACGGGTCGGAAGGGACGGCGCGAAAACCTTCTGGATGGAAGGGGAAGCCGTGACGTCACAGCGCAATGCGGCAGGTTGTGCTCCCGCCCCGGCTAACCCCTCTTTGCGTGGTTTCAAATTTTAAACGCTTTCCCCCCTGACCCGCTCGGGTCATGCAAGAGCCACATTCACTGGCATTCCCGCGACAATACGGTCCTCCGTTTGATGCATATTTCAGGAGGAATGTTTTGTACCTTGAAACATGTTGGGGGAGCTCCCATGTCTCGCTAATCAGCCTAGAAACTCCCTACTGCAACCATCAATTTACCGCAAAACTACTTCACTCACAATAATAATATGAATATTTCAGGAACTTTTGAAACCCAAAACAGCTTTACATTCTTCTCACACTGCAGCTTGTTCTTTGCACCTCAACAATTTAATAATTTGTTGATTTTGTTGTTAATATCAATTTGAATTCAAATTTTTAGGATTTAATTAAACAAATAAAACAGAAACAGAATTCTAGAACGGAAGAAATTTAGAATTTGGAATTAAATTTTAGCAAGGAACATGACCCAACTTCCCCAGATTGTATTGTCATTGTTATTAAAATTAGGGTGCCCACAGTGTGACATGGATACTAAAATCGTAATTTATAAGATACTTTAGCCCGTCAAATTAACCTCCGATATTGGTCTGATTTTTTAGGTCTACCAAACTTCATTCGATTCCGGGACTTTACAAGGTTTATTACGAACAATTTTTAGCTGAGACGTTTTCCCATTAACTTACAGCAGAACTCGTGAATTTTATGACATTTTAGACATGCAGTTAGCAGAAACGGCGTTTTGCTTTGTCTTTTATTGGGAAAGGGTATCAGCTAATACTTGCTTGATATCAACTTTTGAAAGTATTTAACCCTGAATCGAATGAAGTTTGGCAGACCGAAATATTAAGGCCGCATGGTGAAATTGAAGGGCTAAGGTCTAGACCGAGGGGGGGGGGGGGGGGGTTTAGCCCGATTTTCAATTGTTTGTGATTCGCTAATTTTGGGTGATAGTTCATTGTTTTTGTCTTTCGGTATTTCCTGTTCATTTGTTTTTGGGTCACTTTGTATTTTTATGCTCCACAAATTTGCTACGTATAAACATTTCTGTAGGATAAAATAGTTTAAACATTGGGATGGGAGAAATTCTGAAGTGGGCCAAGTAAGCTGTCCTTCATGAGGCCGCCATTTTGTATTCCACCGCATTCGGGGTGGCAGTCAACGATTTTTTCATTAGGATTGGACTATATTTTCAAAATGTAATCTCGAACCTTCTCCTGAAATAACTACCTATTTGCACCTACTAGACACTGGGTTGTCAGTATTGACAACAGAGACCTTAGTCTCTGTAATCATGGATTCTTGGTTGCCTCCACAAGGAAAGGCATTTGGGGGGAAGGGGGATTTCGTTTAGGCGGAGTGGAGACCTCTGCAGCTGTGGTGGGAGCCCCCGGGGGAGTCGCGTGTGGCACTTTTGGTACCCTTAATAATCGCATTGGGCATTTTTATGGTGTTCTTGGGAGAAAGATGTGTAAGTGTATGTGTGTCTGAGTGTAGTTTGTTAAGTGTAGTGTACAGTGGTGTCGCTTCCGACCTCGGGGCCAATGCTACCTCCACCGGCCTATTGACTATAGCCTCTTTTCTGGTCCGTTTTGATTCAAGAGAGGGGCCCCTGCAGGCCCTGCAACATCCCAACCCGGCCGCCAACCGGTACTACAGGACATGGGGGATTTTTACGGACGTTACTTGGGTCAGCCCAGGGACCGCTTACGTGGCGGCGCACAGTGGTCAAAAACGCAGTTTTGTGAGCCCAAAAAGGGGAAAAAATAAAATGCTTAAAAACAATGATTGACTACTTGAAAGACAACCTTAGTACCTATACAACGCTGGGCAAAAGCCGTTTTCGTATCTTATAAAGATTAAGTGTTGACTGATTCGAATAAACAAGAGTGCAAGGTGTGAATTCACGCAAGATAATGAAGCTCGGCGCGCTCACTTTTTCATTAGTATTCACTCGATTGTCAAGATTGAATGAAGAAATACCTTTTCCCAGCGATGGATTCATCTAAGATAGATAAGAAAAATCCGTTATTAAAATTATTTATGAGATTTTACTAATTTTAATAGCATTAATAAATGGTGTACCAAAAGGTAAATAATGTCATGTTCGTTTTCTCCGGGCTGCCAAAGACGATATTGACCTGTATTGAGTTTGAAATATACGTGCATCCACTCGTTCATACGTATGGTAAAATTTTAATTCAAAATTAAGTGCTCTAAACTGCTCAAAGTTTAGTTTTATCTATTTTAGTTCTACAAAGAGGCTGTCTTCGAGAGCAGATCTTCAGCGTTTGGCATGAAGAAAACACAGTTACGGCCGAATCCCAGAAGGTGTTTGATTTCATTAAAAATAAAAACTGATGCTGATATATTCACTGATGAAGACAAAGGTAATGTTCTGAAATCAATTTCAAATTCGTGCGCCCAGTTTCAAGTAAAATGGCTTAAATGCTACCGTGACGTTTCGAACGAAAACTATGGAATACATGTTCCATACGTTATTAATAACATCTGATCCTGTACTCAGCTGTCTCCGACAAAAGTTCCCGAAAGTGTCCAAGGATATACTATAGGAAGTGCTGAATATGATAATATGGAAGTTGACTGGGGAAGTGAAAGTGATTGAATTTTCATTAGTATCTGCAATAAATTCAAAAGTAAAATTAATTTTTAAAAGTTAAGTGAAGCGAACCTTTTTTTTTTTAATTTTGTTACACAATGTTTGTCATATTTTATTTTGTGTTATATTACCTACTTATATTTTTCTTTATTATTTACCAATTGAAAGACTGTTTTTCGTTATGTAGATATTATTTATATAATGTTGTACTCTAATTTTTGTTTTAAATTGAAGGAAAGTTTAATTTGCACGAAGTTTAATTTATATCCCTTCATATAACATTCCTTATTCGGCCAAAATCCACTCTGAATAGGTACCAAATATTAGGTAGGTACATTCATATGACATTTTTAACTATAAGCTTCTTTGGAAATGCGTTGCGCTCCACGCGGGACCATAATTTTCACAAGACGAATTCAAATTCCGTTTCTACACCCGAGAACTCCCTAGAATACCAAATTTGGACATTTTATGGACGATTTTGAATTTTGGGCTCATAAAAATGCGCCGACAGGAGTACCGAACCTGCTGCTCTCTCCTCCACATTACGTGGGCCGCCAGGGGTTGTAGCACAAGCCTCGCCCCTGTGTGTAGTGTCAGTGTTTACTGTTGTGACATGTTTTTGTGTGAGGGCCTTGTTGGGAATGTTGAAGGGAGATCAGGGAAAAGGAAACAGAGGGAGGGAAGAATACTAAGCCCAACACATTTGTTCCCCTGATGCCAGAAGATCAGAGGAACAAATATGGAGGGCACGTTGGATCAACATCTAGGCCTATCACCTAGGGCGAACCAACGCTAGCTAGGGGCCGCAGGGAGGGCAACCCCTGTTCGGACCTGAACCCACCCCCCAACAACAACAGCTCACATTTCTACCCAATGGTATTGAGGAAGCGAGATATGAAAATAAATGTTTACGATCAACAGTAATTTTGTACACACAACACGATTGGTTATACAATTTTATTGTAAGAAACCACAATTTGGTTGTATGCGACCAACTAGGTGGAGAGACGAATTTCCTTTGTTGCACTCTAGTTGCAATTAAATCGTTGTTCAATATTTTAACTTGGTCAGAATTTGCAGTTACAACATTAACGCTTCGTTTTATCATCCGCGATTTGCACGCCTCAAGCCCACTTCATTGCTATTATTACTCAGGTGGATTAATTAATAATGGAAGATATAAATTAACATATCCTCCACTCGTACCGGGCAATAATTCATCAACAGGCGTCCGCGAGATACGTTTGCGTTCCCTCACAATTATTACAAGTGAGGTCAGGTGAGGGGGAAATTAAATGTTTCTGCCCTAAGCTAATTTATACTGCAGAGGGTCGAAGGGTTGAAACGTTTCGCTCTGGGCGGTAAAGCTGCTCAGGGTGAGATGGGTGGTTGCCGGTGGAGGGGGTGCGTACGAGAGATTAATGCGTCCTAGACGGTAATGCGTGAATATCACCGTATCCTCGCTGTATTGGCTCTCCCGGCCTGCGCGCGTCTCATGTTAAAATTACGCAGTCGGTACAGAGGACATATTCCTCATTCTATGCGCATACATTATAATATCAACAAATTTCAACGAATTGATTAAGTTACGAGGTCGGTTGGCGCTTTTAGCGTGGAACACGCTTTTACCCGGACCTAATTGCCAAATATTGATGACGTTTCGATGAACCCTAGTAATTAGACTGGCGATATCTCAAGATCATTCGCATTAGCTATAACATTTAATTCATTCAGTAGTGTTCAGAAAAATATCTGAACGGCTCATAAGCATTACGGTCCCGTATGAAACAATCTCAAAACCTTCAAATACCAGCACCCAGAGAATCAGCGAGCAGATAAACCTTACTATCGACATCAAAGAAAAATCGTTCAGAAATCAAATAAAAATGTTTAGCCGTTTTTATAGCTCTAGATGGAAACAAAAGGGATCCGGCTCCCGGTTAGGAGCAGAGCGACGTGTTTTTTCACTTGCCATTCATTTGATTAGGTAGGTATATGTTCAAAAATAACCTTTGCTATCTACAGGAAAATGAAATAGTTTGAACAGTTCCCGACCTCAAGGATTTAAGGATACGTAGATTCCAAAAATCGAATACGAAAAAGCTGCCAAATATTACACAAAGGTTTAATATTTCATTGGATAGCTATTCAGCTGGATCACGGGTCAATAAAATTGTAAGTCAGACATTGCACGCGTACCAGCATGCCTTGCCAAAAGTTTAGGACACCCCTGTTTCTCGGTTTCCTAGATCCTGTCCTTATACTTGATTCCGGGAATCGCATCAGCGCCCCCCCCCCCCTCCTTCCTTCCCCTCCAAATAATTTCTTCAAAATGAAAATATTAATACACAAAGGTTTATTATTTCTATTTTAGATAGCCCTGTTTCACAGATCATTGAAGTATAATTATTATTAAGCCTCTTTCACGACTTTGCAGCTTCAAACCCCACAGTTTTACGGTTTATGATGCGTAGGTAAATGTTGAAAAATTTTCTAAAAATGTCAAAACAACAAAACAAAAAAGTCCAGTCATGCAGCATGACCCCATGAGCGAATTTTTGAAGAAATCTTCGACATTTCAGTCGCTATTGATCGTGTAGAGAAATTTTAGTTTATGATTTTGATAGACAAACATGGAATCAAATTATTAAAAATAATTAGGAGGTACTCATACTTTATTATTATTAAACTAATCTTGTAGATTCAAAGACAAATGTAGGTAAATATTCATAGATTTCGATGTCCAATGTGGTCAGTAATACCGATTTTTACAACTAGCGACTACAACGGCATTAATTCGATTTTTGACTGATTTTTCGACTTTGAAAATGTTGAAAACTTAATAAATATTCTTATAGGACATTTTACGCTGATTCCGAATATACCAGATGGTGAAAAAATTATTTCGCACAACAAATCGCAAAAATAAAGGCTATTTTGAAAATTTTGACTACATTTTTGAAAATTTCAACCCGAAGATGTGATCCGATCATGCTGTCCAATGAACTTGAACTTTCGTTTTGTGTCCTTAACATTTTAAAATTTGTTTGAAGTTTCTAGCATAATTCTACGGACAGTTATCGTCTGGAATGACACATACATACACATACATACATACATACATACATACATACATACATACATACATACATAAAAAAATGCGTTAAACTTCAGAATATGATTCAGAATAGCCTGAAACGGATTTATGCATAAATTTTTTTCAAAAATTCACATTCTACAAATTTTGAGGCGAGAGCAATAGCTTAATTTTCTTCAAAAATTCGCTAAAACTTAGTAAAACGGCATGTTGAAAATGAGAGATATTAGCCTAATCAGCTATTCAGTGATCCTCCAAACCTCGTAATTGTTTTTCAGGTGTCCCAAATGAGCCCCATTAAATTTCAGCAACGTGATTCGATTAGGAAAGAAATTAGCTTCGGAGGTTCTTATAAGCTGATCAGAATAACACGAGAACTGATAATGTTACAGCAATATAAAATAACCAGGTGACTCAAAAACTCTCAACGAATCTCTGTTTGCGCGCAAACTAAAAAGAACCAGAACTTTTTGATCAAACTCTACATACACATATCAAATAGCGTTAAACTCGAAGAATTTCAAAACGGATTTCCATTAAGGGAATTTCGGATGCATTGCAATAGCTTCATTTTCTTAAATAAATTGGCTAAAACGTTCCAACCTTTGTAAATTCGGAAGTAGGTAATTAACCTTCTGTTGTTGGAATAGAAATAATAATTTGATTGAGAGTAATTCCTAAATATTTACTACCTAATCAATAATTTAGTAAATTGATATAATTGAAGTAGGTTATTCGATTGGAATCACATAATCAGCTGATACAATTGTCATAGTTTCCAAGAAAATTTTTGAAATGTTTAACTGTTTACGATTCACTCCCGTGTTGATGTCTTTTTTTCTTGTAGGTATTGTAGCCCTTCTGCTCTTCATGATAAGGGTGGTTTGGGGGGATGAGATCAACTTATGGCTTCCCTCATCAATGTTTATTTCAGTTCAAAATAAACATTGATGAGGAAAGCCATAAGTTAATCTCATCCCCTCAAACACACCCATCATAAACTTCGTAGGATTGATTGGGTTGTTCTAGCAAGTATCCTATTCTAACTGTCTCACAGAGGTTCTCTTCCAAATTTCATCTTCGTTGCATAAATTGGATGTTCTGAATCGTGAAATCAGCTCACGCTGCTGATTATCAATGACGTTTTTTGTAACATCTTTATTATGAATGACCAGCTGATCATTTGCGACCCGTCCCGTCAAATTTGGTCCATCCGTTGTCGAGTGGAAGCGCTTTTACAAGAATACACAAGTACATAGATACATTTTTTTTTTTTTTTTTTTAAATTATTAAGCCACTGAGGCCGTAATGGCCTATTGTAGCTGTACATAGATACATACATACTCGGACAAAAAGAATATAATATAGCGCATTTGCATTTTGATTTTTTAGTTTTTTAACAAAATGGGCAAAAAATTGTTGGCAGTTCTCTTTTTCTTTTTTCATTTTCTTTAGGAAATTCCTTTGATAACTTCTTTGTGTGTGTGTGTGCGCGCGCGTGCGTGCGTGCATGTTAGTGCACAACCTTCCCCCCCCCCCCCCCCCCCCCGACCATCTGTGGGTTCGGGAGCGAGATACGTTTTTTTGAATGATTTTTACGGGTGATTGGGATGATTCATTTTATCTTGTACTGATAGATCTTATTTGGTTGCATCTAAATTGAATAGATTGTCAACACGATTGTAAATGAGAACTGGTATAACTATAGTAAGAATCAGAATAGCGTTCAAAGATCAACCATCTGGAATAATTTCAATGGAATCATCTTTTCATGACCTAATAGACAAGATTAGTGTAGTACGCGATTCAAAAGAAAACACTTAAACAATTATATTTGGGAAACCTGGAGGATATTCATCTGAATTATTATTATTTAAAGAGGTACATCTTAGTATCAGCTATACACAAAAAATATGACGACGATCATTGGAAAAAATAAATGAATAAATAAATAAAAACCTATTCTACGAAAACGTACGGGAGATGAGAAAAAATAAATACAGATTAAGTAAAGCTTGCTAAGGTGAAAAACAGTTAGGTACCCATGCGCAAAATACAAAGGTAGCAAAATAATAAAGAATGAATTTAAAGTAACAACAAAATTACGGAAAATACATAGGTAATAAAAATAGGTAGGTACAAGTAGGAAATTTATACTAACATTGGGAAAAGAATATGATTATTTCATCAATGTGTAGATAATAAGTTTCTGTCAGAACGCTCAAATTAATTTCCGATATAAAAATGCATAATTGAAAATAACTAGAATCCTAAACAATGTATATTAAAGATACAAATTTAAAATTTTAATATTAGGAATGAAATGGAGAAGTGACTGAAAAATAACTAAAATAAACCAACACTGTGATGGAGCTCAGCATCAAGATAGCTTTTGATCATAATCCGTGGCTACACTTTTCAAAAATGTTGAAAGTTGTACTTATGATAAATTGCAGTATGATACGTACCTACATATGTTGACATATTTCTCTTTTTATTTAATCAAATACCTGGGTATGTGTTTCAAATTATAAATTCACGTAGATAAAAGTATTGAATGGACAATAAATATGATAAATTATTATAGTCATAGAAAAACTGACTTATACAGAAATAATTTTAACATTTGAGTAGGTAATGTTTTGCATCGAGTAGGTAGGTAGGTTATGCGTTATCCAAAAAAATTCAAACGTTTTGCTTGCTACCTGTACCAGCTAGAGAACTGTGAAGTTTTTATCACTGAAGGGTGAACCTATAACTTTTGAATGGATTATAATAATGGGTTAAAATAACTAGGTTAAAATAATTATTATAGTGGTCCTAGTAATTTCAACCAGATTCTTTGGATACACGATTCAAAATATGGCCATTTACAACCACAATTTGCCGTAATAAAGATGAATACTACTCTAATTAAAACACACAACAGTTTTTCTTGGAGTATTCATACTGGGGAGGAATACTAGAAAGTGTCAGTAAGTGGAGGTATCTGGCGTCTAACCTCGCAACTTTAATTTTACCCCCATCGCAACCGCACAGCGCTTGTATGTCCCTTTTTCTACGAAACATCGGTACCACTGCAACACCCAGAGGCGGGACCACCGGGGGGCGGTAATCCTGGGTACCATAGACGGTAACGCGGTCGTGTTTTAGTAACTAAAGCGACCGCTAGAGCTCAGGACGATGCACAACGGCGAAAGGGCGCGACTGACGTGGCGGACTGCGGGAAGGCGCCGAGAACGGGCCGGAGACGCCCGAAGTTTCCCGAGGGGCGGCGGATCGATATCCGGCTACTGCGGGTTACCCCTCTCATGTGACTTGGCGGGGTGTACTGACCTTACTCACCCCTCGTCCCCACCCACCATTTCATCCCTTGCCACTTCATCCTTCTTATTTTCAATCCACCCTCTACCTCACTTTCACTCTAATTAGCTCTGCATTTTTAATCATTTAAAACTCCCAGTTACCTAATTTGTTTAATTTAATTTTCAGTTGAAGCAACTAGTTAAAATGTTAAATAATCGTGACAATCGAAGTTCGAACACTAAGTTTTCTGGTTTATTACTTTCAATAATCAACCTTAGAATTCTAACAAGACAATAAAATTTTTCATGACGCAAGACGTTGAACACAACAATACCCCGATGATTCTTGGACTAATACAATTTCGTCATCTTTTACTTTTACTTCCCGTATCGTTTGAAGTAACTGTTTACATAAACTGAAAACTCCAACGAACTGAGTTTGTATGCGATCCTCGGAGGTATATTATATGTAAGAGGGGGAAAATTTGCAGCCCATTAAATGTTGTGGCAGTTGAACAATCCAGGAATTATATTTCAACGAATGCTGAATAATTTGTATGAGGTGAGAACTGAGGAAGCTATAATTTCCACGAAATTATCGGAAAGCTCAATTTTTTTTTCAATAGAATGTAATTCGACAACTGAAAACCGATAATAAGGAATGTAAACTACAAATAATGAGCTCGGAGTAAAAATCAGGGGAATCCATTTTTGAGAATTATAGGGGTTTTATGTAAGCGGAAAATTACAATTCAGTATTGGATTTAACTGGTTTTGAATCTCAAGGAACAGACTTGAAAGGTTTTTAAACATCTTTCTCGAGAATTATAAATATTTTTATTCCTAAAATTTGTCATTTAGTTATTTATCTTATATTATAATAAGAAAATATCAAATTTTCATTAACAATAATATTTTTATTCATCTTTATTTTTTCGGAAGTCAAGAAAAATCACAATTTCACATCACGAAACTTTGACAAGTTGAATAAACTACTGGGAGTTCAATCAAACAAAATATTTATTTACAAAAATAACAATCAAATCACAAAGCACGCTGACACTATTGGCATCCAGTGGTTTCCTCAGAAAATGATGAATCTTTCTGCTTCGTTTTCGTTCAAAATGTATGACTCATTCAACAATTTATATGTATTTGAAATTCACGTTGACGTAGCTTTTCTGCCCATATAGTGGATCGTAACCAAAGGTGCGGTACGTGAATTTTCATTTAATTAATCAATCATTTTCTCATCCACATTCTGGGATAGCGTTAAAATTAATTTAATATCGTGGGATATTTCAAGCTTTTTAAGTTGAATCATCACTTGTTGAGGAAATCAGCAGGACATTTAACCTGTCGGATAAATCTCGTATATACGGGTAATAATATCCGTCACATGAAGCCTTCGAGTGTGTCACCTCCAGAGCTAGTCAACGTTCCTCACTGAAACATTCATTCTAAGCTAAAGTTACGAAGTGGGTTTGTTGGGGTTATTGAGTCCCATACAACCTCACTGATGGAAACCAACTAACTAATTTCATTCTCATGAAATGTTTACTCTTCTATATGATCTCTCGAAACACTGACCAGTGGGATGAAGAACTGTCCTTAGTTAATGAAATATTTAAATTCCTGAGGGGATATATATCTGAATATTTGTACCTCTTAATTAAAGCCGACAGTTACCTTTAGATCAATGTTTTTCTTGTCAAAAAATCAAACATATTGGGTGCCAGATGTTTTTCGTATTAGTTCCAAGTTGAAATTTCTGTGCTTCAACCATATTTGGTTACTTAGTGCTATATTTGCCTAACGAGGTTTAATTCCCCTACAACAGAGGTCCACCTCAGAAAATTAGACACCAAAAACGTAAGTAAATTCCTCAGGGTTTTCAGAGAAAAATAAAATGTAACTATACCGGTTTAAACTTATACGGTATATTAGATAAAAGGCTGTCTTCAAATTATACTAAAGGTGAAGTTTTATTAAAGTTCCAAATGTCTTATTTTGGTTTAGGTTATCGGGGGCGCATCGTTCCACCACCTGTTCTTGGAATAGAAATAGAAAACCACTTAAAATCCACTTAGATCATATTTTATGGCTTGAGACTACCTCACAGCCAACCCAGACGCCTGCTTTTTGTTTAAAATTTTTGGCCAGCAAAAATATTTTATACTATTGTATGTTTGTTAACATGACATTTATAGGGATTTGGTGGACGTCCTAGGATCCAGATTGCAACCATGACGGGGGAAAGGAGACCGAAAAGATATTTTGTCCTGCTCTTGTCACTGCCCATCCAGCGAGGGAATGCGACGCGTGTCCTCAGAACGCTGCCCACGTCCTAAAGCACCAAAACCAGTAGTAATGCGTATCGCGGACTTGATAGTCTTATCCAAAGTTAGAGGCAACTAAAACGCAGCAAATTCTCATACAAAGTTCAATATTTATGAATTAGATAGTCGTTCTACGCAATACCGTAATACTTGTCTATAATTATTAAACATAATCTTCTGTTGATATATTATCACAATGTAACTGTTTAGAAGCCTATTGAGGATGAATTAATTAAGTTTAATAAAACACATGCACTTTATTTTAGCTCCTTTGGATTTAATAAAAGCTGATATCGAAGTTCAATAGTAGGTACATCAATATCTAACTAAGGGTACTAATCGTCATTGACGTCGGGCAACTGAAAATTAATCAGATCACATAAAACTCCTACCAACTTTACTAGTCAATCTAAATGAGTGACAGGAGTTATAATGAACTCGATTTCTTGAAGAGATAATTCCATATAGTCGTAGTTTATAAGGCGATGTTTACTATGTTCCAATCCGTTTCGTTTTAACAACCACAAGGTACGCTGCCTTGTGGTTCCTAATGAAATGCAACGATTGACCCCAGTGGTCTTAAGATGACGCTGCACGCGCTTCCATTTAATTAAATTGAAAACACGTGAAATTAAATGCTGGACAAATAGGAAAGTCGTACAATATTTCGGATGGTCCCATTCGATTTATTGAGAGTTCTATATCTCCATCAACGTAAAAACGAACAATTTATTTCAAAAGTTTGTGAGATCTCTATTTTTAACTATTTTTAGTTTTTTTCTTGTTTCGATTAATTAGGATAATATTATTGAAAATAATAAACCAAAAGAGAGGCGGCTTAAACCTTAATAGAAAATTAAAAATAAACCAAAAGAAATTAGGTACCTAATTAAGGAAGTTTAGATGTGGGATGAATTAGGGGAAAATTGTTTTGGGTAAGATCGTTTTCTGCGTGTATTTTGTGTACTGGTTCCTCCAGAACATTATTAGTTGTCACATGATAACAATACGGTAGTGAATAAACGTATTAGACAGTTCCTAGAGATCCGTCGGTCTCAATACGGCGTGCGGTAACGAGAAACTTTACAAGTCACGTCAAGTCCTTAACGGATCTAGTTGTAACGCTAAATCCATGGAAGGAGGAAATTATCCCTAGGAGGTTATTTGGGACCATGGAAGGAGGTTATTTTAAACGATTACGTTTTTTCCGGATTGTGATCCGTTAACGTATCTGGACGGAAGGATGCGTCACCGTAACTCATTGCGTCAGAGTTACGGCGCCGGATCGTCAATACCGTAGGACGTATTGTGTTCTACAGATCTACTAGGAACTCTCTATTATATTGACGTATAATACGTTTTTACGGAAACCTTCTTGCCGATAATTGTCATCTGACAACTCTACGGAAAAATTACACTTATCAACTATAAACACTTATAGACAAGAGGGGTTGTGTTACCGTAGCCTTGTGATCTCCGAAGATAATTTCTTTTCAATTCAACAGATGGAGCTAATTTATTTGATGTTCAATTTATGAATCTAAAACTAAGAACCCTTGGAACGTGTGGAAACGAATTATAAAGTATAGAGCTCCCAGATCAGCTGAGTAAGATTCGGAGCTAATTTCGATGCTATTCAACATATAAAACTGAAATTTTGTAATGAATACCACTTGGAACATCTAGAAATGAATTAGGTATAATGTTCAAAACCCCCTAAGCAGCTTCGTTAGCTCCGGAGCTAATTTCTTTGCTATTCAATCTATGAAGCCAAAATTTCAATTGAAGAACCCTTGGGAGGTCCACCCTGTGGTCTAAAAAAACCCCAATTCAGCTGAGTGAGATCCGGCTCTAATTTTCTGCTATTCAACCTATGAAGCTAAAATTTTAAATGAAGGCCTCGTGGAACTTCTAGTAATGAATTACACATTCTTAAACCCCCTAGAACCTCTAACTGAGCCTCGGAGCTAATTGCTTTGCTATTCCACCGATGAAGCTGAAATTTGAGATGGAGGTCCCTTGGTACATTTAGTTTCGAATCATAAAGACTAAAGTCCCCTAGATTAGCTATGTAAGCTAGCATTAGGAATGGACTCCCCTTAAGACGTCTAGAAACGAATCATAAGGTATGATGCACCTTATTATTTGTTATGAAAAGAGGTGAAATTTCCCTTTGATCAGATATATGTGTGTACTGATTAGAAAACATGACGTAAATGGATAATGGTAAAACATTTGTTTGCGGGAATATTTCAGGCGAAATAATGAGGAATAAATCATATTAAAGGGTAACTTCCGCAGGGTTAAATAGAACAAACAGGTCGTGAAGGGAACTTGAAATCTGTGAAATTAAATGGCGGAAAAACGAGACCGTTATGGACGGCGTCACTCAGAGCGTGAAATGGAAGTTTTCAACTTCTGCCAACCCCCCTCTCCAGTCTTCAGCGAGATGGAAATTGGAGTAAATAGAATGAGAAAGGGATGAGTGAAAGGGAGTGAGAAAGAAGAAAGAACAAAAACCAGCGGAAAGAGCGGTGAGAGGAGGGGCGAAAGGAAGAACAATTGGGCGGCTGACGTCTGCAAAGACATTGTCAACTTGTAAAAGGCTTCATTTTCTAGGGGTGACTCGTGACGTTTGGAGAGCACCGTGGTGGGAGTGACTCCTCAGATGATGGGCGTTACTATTGAATGTGTTGGTGAGAGGGGTAAACTATATGTGGTGGAAGGGTGATTCCTGAGTTGAAGGCGATTTTCGGTGGAGGATACCGGTTTACTCTTGCAAGTGAAAGAGGAGAGGTTTTGCAAATGGAAACCTACCAGCGCTACCTGCATTTTCTGAATTTTCGAGAAAATTAAAAAAATGAAATAAATAAAACATGCTGTCTTCGTCTGTCTTCATGGCTGTCGAATCTGCGTTGTGACTATTCAAAATACAATATCTTAAATTCTAAGAGATTTAACTGTACCCCAGAATCAAACTGTTCATTCATATTGCCTGTTTCAGGGGTATCACAAACCAAATCCGATGAGCCTGGACAGAAGCCCATTCCTATCAATGGCCTATTCTCATGCTCTTCTATATTCTTTAACTCGTACCCACATACCACTCTTAGTGGGTTTTCACGGATGATAGCTTCGAGCTCTCAATAGCGTCGTTCCAGGAGAATACAGCTTTTATCAAATGTGGAAGAATGTCTTCGCACTTTGATTGAGCTGCTGTCTATTAAATATCGTCAAAAAAATGCGAGAGTACGGACCCGTTTTCTCGAAAAGTCCGCCGAAAAACTTGGTTTTTTCCAATTAAAATATACCCCATAAAGGTACGTTTTTCGGAACGGTTTTCGCGGGCGAAATACAGCTTTGATCCCGCCGAATCTGAATCCGAAGTCGGATATCGAAAAAAGTGACGGAAAGTTGTTCAAATCGGGAGGGGAATTGCGAGGGAAACGTTTAACATCAGAAATTAATCGACCACGGGCCGCCGTTACACAACGTTGCTTACCTGAAGGGACCCTCACAGGGGGGGTTCCCATTTGCACTTCTACGCAATACCTTGCGAGCGAAGCGAGAGCCATTTCAAATAATAAATACGGACTTTGTCCTACACATATACAGGTATACCTTGCGAGCGAAGCGAGCAACATCCCCGAATAAACTTTTCGTGGTTCCACGTAGTTTCTAAGATTTAATTTGTTTGTAAGAATTCCCAACTGAAAAAAACGTCTGCCAAGTTGGGTGGGCAGTACAACATTCCCTAATAAACTTTTCGTGGTTCCACGTAGTTTTATAAGAATTAATTTGTTTGTAAGAATTTCCAACAGAAAAAAACGTCTGCCAAGTTGGGTGGGCAGTATAACTTCTTCAAGCGAGCGAAGCGAGCAGCATCCCCTACAGAATAAATACGGACTTGCGAGCGAAGCGAGCAACATCCCCTAATAAACTTTTCGTGGTTCCACGTAGTTTTATAAGATTTAATTTGTAAGTAAGAATTCCCCAACAGAAAAAAACGTCTGCCAAGTTGGGTGGGCAGTATAACTTCCTCAAGCGAGCGTAGCGAGCAGCATCCCCTACAGAAGTTAAACCTACCCTTAGGGATCTACCTGACTGTACTTTTAGTACTGAAGTGTTCTTAAAACTATACTTTTCATGGTTCCACATTATGTGCCGCGTTTGATAGTCATTTCCAACTGAAAAAAAAAAAAACGTCTGCCAAGTTGGGTGGGCAGTATAACTTCCTCAAGCGAGCGAAGCGAGCAGCATCCCCTACAGAAGTTAAACCTACCCTTAGATATCTACCGTTTGCGAGCAACCTCCCCTACATGTTTCAATTGTAATACATCGCATGTATACAGCCACACTTTGCGAGTGAAGCGAGCAACATTCCCTACACACCAAACTTTGCGAGCGTAGCGAGCAACATTCCCTAGACGCCACACTTTGCGAGCGAAGTTAATTAGTTAATTTGTTTGTATGAATTTCCAACAGAAAAAAAGTCTGCCAAGTTGGGTGAACAGTATAACTTCCTCAAGCGAGCGAAGCGAGCAGCATCCCCTACAGAAGTTATACCTACCCTTAGAGACCTACCGTTTGCGAGCGAAGCGAGCAACATCCCCTACATGTTGGGTGGGCAGTATAACTTCCTCAAGCGAGCGAAGCGAGCAGCATCCCCTACAGAAGTTAAACCTACCCTTAGGGATCTACCGTTTGCGAGCGAAGCGAGCATCATTCCCTACATGTTGGGTGGGCAGTATAACTTTACTATAGACGACTGATCTTGGAAGAAGGTACGGTTAAAGGTTGTTTAACAATGGACAACTTATTTTGTCGTAATTTTTCATTTTTGTTATTGGAATCAGATCAGCGCCCTTGAACGTCCCCGGCTGTAAATGTTCTGCTCAAGACTACAAATAGTTTGGACGAAAGAACTCATCTTGATAAAATAAAACTTACATCACATATACACAGAGATGAGATTTCCCCCCGGCAAAGACTAGTATTTACCCTATGACGATATTCAGCGCTATATACTTGAGTGTTTTGACCTATTCGCGTAACTACGAGTAACCCCTTAAATTGCATCTTTTACGAAATCTCTCGTCGTGATCTTTAGCTGATGGAATAAGACAGAACAGGTGAAATCGCTCATTATTTAGTGAAAACCGATCGCTTAATTGGTGTCCCGTTTCGTGTATAAGTTCCATTCCAGAACCTTTCTTAGGATTTCACTCGTTTCTTTCCAATGTGTGTGCGTGTGTGTGGTGACGGTGCAAATGCGTACGTCCCACTTGCGTACGTGCTATTTATAGTATAATTTTTTTCCATTTGTGTATATGAAGAAGTGGGTTAGAGTCCCAATATGTGAGCATTACCGTAACCCAAGAGACACCACGTGGAGGTGAATCGTCGAGAACCATAAAAATCAAGCATACTTGTCATCACCTACCAACCTACTCCATTTTCACAACTACAATTAGATTTTTGAGGCATGTTCCCACGTCAAGGTCTTCCAAGCATTTGTTTACTATTCTCTCAATTCTACTGTCCACCTTCATGTACTTCTTTGATCGCTTCACACCAACCAAATTCAGCTCGGTCCTTGAAATTCGGAGATAACTTCCTGTCGCTACTAATGTGATTTGTTGATTTGACGATCAGCGTAAAAATGGTGAGAATATGGGTTAATTCCAAAAAAGAATGACAACTAGGAGAAAGTATGTCAGTGGTAGGTAAGTCAAAAATGGATTTTGATTTGGATGAGACCTACTTTTAGATCCTAAACAACATAAAAATTCCTCGAAGTCGTTTTTAGAATTTCAGAAGAAGGTTGAACATTTCGGCTGCTTAAAATCGCCCGTTGTCTGATAATCACTCTTGTATTACTGTTGTAGGTTAACAGTAGTGTTTTGCACTTTCTTACTGGTCAAAAGGAGTGTTCTTACATTTTTGCACCTATACATACCTTTTCCAAGCTGTCTGTCTGCGCCACAACAAGAGCGCGAGTTTTTGCAGCCATATGAAGGACTGTTAGTGGTTATCGAGACCTCAGCGATCCCCTACATTTCATCGTTTTCTGTTTCATGCACAACCAGCTAGAGATAAGAAAACACGAAACAAAAATTATGTCATTATAATATTAAATTTTGTTAATGACTTGCGTGTGATTCTTGGCTTGCTTCTCATACCTCATTGTTCCTTCCTTATTTTTCCAATGATGTCTACATAGAAAGTTGACAAGTATTGCTTTTATGGCTTCCCTTCCGTTGTATGTATCAACTCCATTACATAAAGTAGATTTCCGTACGCTATCTGACGATACTGGGCATTCGGAGAGTTACAACTAATGTGACATGGGGTCAAGCGATATTGAAGACTGATATAGCAAGTCTTGGTGGCTCGAATAGGGTGCGAATTCACAGCGAGCCCGGTGCTTCTAAGAACCCTACCCTTATGCGCATATATGATAGTCCTCAAGTGAACATTATTACTCCTTTTACGCAAGACGGACTAGCTATTCCATGTACGCAAGTGGGATGTACGCGTCGGTCATCAACTTTACAGTCCATATCGTTCCGCTCGTTAACGAAATAACAGTCTGATGTACATTTAATTGTAACACTCAATCTTTACCCTTGATGGCATGCCAAAGTTAATCTCACCCGGGGTTGATATCAATGGCTTAACGCATAACTTCTGGAAGGCCATAGAAGGCTCACCACCTAGGTACTTAGTCCGAAAATTAATCTGATTATTGAAACCAAAAAGAAGAGCGAAAATCGTACAGAGATTTCGGCGACAAATCATAGCCTGAAAACAAGACTGTACGCAATATTAACCTGATAAGTAAGTATTTAATATTTTTTGGCAAATCGAATGCAATCGTAGGGTAGTTCATTCACTTGGCAACGATCAGCACACTCCAACAGATTGACGGACACGGACGACCAAATAGTAAATTTTTAGAGGAAATTCTCATTTCTGATGCTTTCGCTACTTTGGTAAGGCTCGGTGGCAAATATTTCACTTAGTCCTGACAATAGTTAAGGCCTTTGGCGAGCTAATAAAAAACTACATTTTTAAACTTACCAGCTAACCTGTGGATTATTTTGGGATTTCTCCATGGAAGATCAATACAAATAACTTAGATGACGTCTTTGCGGATAAATTTCCGAGAAAAACTATATTTTTGACATTCATAGCGAACGATCTCTATTGTAGCGGAAATATATATATACATTCACGTTCTCAATGGCCGCCACCCGTTGGGGAGAGAGATTGTCACACTTAAGAGACAGCGCCAGGAGTAGTTTGATCTCCCAATTTAGCGACAGAACTGCTAGAACAACATGTCTGAACACGTTGACATCCCTGAACTACTACTTGTTGCCTCCCATTCCCCTTCCTCTCTAGACAGCTTTGATGCCAACTTGTCATGTTACATTCAGACTTATCGATCTTATGCGGTGGCCACTTCGAAGGGAGGAGATGGCTTCAGAAATCCTGAATTTCAGGTATAGTACGGATTGATGAAGTATTGCCGAAACTGAATTGACCAGTTGTTTTACATGAAGGTCATATTTTTGTGAGACGTTCGAAAACTTTATTATATATCTAAACCAATTGCTCTCCTAAGACCCTCACCAATCCTCAAGGTATAATAACCCCAGGCTGGTTTACTACGTGTTTCAACAACCAAATGAAAATTGAAGACAAATGCCTCCAAATATCCGAATATCCAAATGCCTTCATATAAACGCACAATTTGCGTTATTCACCAGCATTTATTACTATAACCACGTCTGTCAACGGAAACTAGGTAATGTCGATAACAAAGATTAAAATATATATGTTAACATTTTATGTCTTTACTTTGGTACATAAACGAAAAAAGCGTTGAAAAAAAAAAAAAAATGAGTTAAAAAAAAGAGTTATAAAAAGTTAAAAAAAGCGTTACGGTTGATTTTCTGATGATTTCCGCTTACAACTGAATCGTTACTAGGGAAATGGTACTTCGTCGTTTTTATCCAACAAAATTCGTTGACCATTCGTTCGGAAGCTCTCGATTTATCCAACCATATCGTGTTAACTACAAACTAAGAAGTGCCAGGCCAACAAGCTGAGTTATGAGCATGGTTATATGAATAATTGTTTACACACAGGTGATCATTCTCAATAATTGATATTGTGAACATGATCGCAACCGCTTGATAATTTCTGATGATTTCATTGAGATCGTGTTCCGATGATTTGATTCACAGCAGGTGATCCGAATATTGCGAGAACGGTTTGATTTGTGAAGCGGTGGTTAAATCATTTTATAGGTAATTTCTATACCTTAGACTCTAGGAAGCTGTAATTTCGTATGTAGCCTCTTTGGGACATGCACTTGACAATGCCCAAGGTCCGGATCAGCTGAATGGCTCTTAGAGCTTGCATATGAGTCTGCAACACATACAAGTCTGTAACTAAAGACATAAAATGTCCCAATGTGTTGCAGACTCGTATGCAAGCGTTTTATTTTATTGTTTAAGGTCGGCTATTACCTTCTCCTCCCCAATTCCTTAAAATCCAAAATTTCCATAGTTTGTTGCACAACTAGAGTAATATTGGGATCAAACGAAAGATGAATCACATAAATCGGTTAAAAATTGTAGCTTGGGCATTGCATTAAAGGTTTGGCTGTCACCCCCTCCCAACCACCTGGCAAATCCCAAATTTCCAGCACACACTCACAACAGCTAGAAATCTCGCCAAGCTAATATAAAATTTAGCACTTTTTGGTTTCTTTTGCTCTAATCGATATATTTGTATTTTGGTGTTCTTACGGTAGGTTATGTTAATGTGTATTTCAAGCCAGGAAACAAATTGTACCTACCTAATAATTGAATTGGGGGTGTGAAGATTCAATTCCCAAAAACATATTTATGATTCGATGTTTTTTCATGAAGAGAGGCAAATTAGTTTTTTTTTTTTTTAATAATCTTTTTTATATTGACTGGTTACCGACGCCCACGCCAGATTCCATGGAAATCTGAGATTTTATGAATCTCTCTTGCGTAGACATTTCAGGGATAACTGCAAATCCCTGTCCAAGTCTATTGACATACTGAGCGGGAAACCGCAAAACGCATCCGGTTGACGGAATCCGCCAGCAAGCGTTTTCTTATGGGGGTGACATACTTGGAAAACCGCACTGCGGTGACAGCGTCCGACTTTTTTCTGCCGCAACCTGTCGCCGGTTTTCAAAAGCCGCAGTCCACCCATGGCGCTGTTCGGATGGGAGAACCCAAACAAACAAGTGTCCAGTGACACGTTTTCCGTGTTCCAGTTCCAGTCGCACGCATTCCGGTTTTCCGCGAAGGATGTCATGAAGCGCCAAACGCGGTTTTCCCCCCGCGGTTTTGCGGCTGCAGAGAACCGGAGCCGCATAGTATGTAAAGAGCCCAAAAGAAGGCAAACCTTATTTGCGGCCTACGACGGTTTTAAAAAATCTGTTAACAAAGACAACTCGAGGTCAAGAGAAAGGTTCCAGAAATGTTTATGCATACAATAAAATATCTCGCAATTGAGAATTAGTTTTTCATCGATTTCGCGCCATTAAAATGTAGTCGGTTCCATTTGATACATGGATGGATTATAGGGATGATATAGTTTCGATTCCAGAGCTGTTCACAGCTATATCTAACTGATAATTTTTACGCAGTGCTCCATGAAATTTTTATAAATTGGTGTAAAATACATTTGCCTTTTAAGACCCAATCAAATCATTATACCATGGTAGCTCGAAATTTGCAGTGTCGAGAACAATAAGAGAGTTTCTCACGACGATCAAAAAGAGTAATGCCATCCTCAACTAACAGCAAAACTTTTCATGGTATTCAGTCTTTACTCCTATGGTAGTTGAAGTCAATCGTCCACATGGACATTATAAACACACTCATTTGGTCCATCTAGTGTAATCGTTTTGATAATAATTTGAAAATGTGTAGTGCTAAATATATATTCATAACTTTTAGTTTTTTTTAATGCAGAATTCTTCACATGGCTGAAGAATCATTTATTACGATTTTCTAGTTCTGTTAGTTATATAATCAAAGAAATATCCTAATGTGCAGTAATCTATTTAATTATTCCAAATTGTACTGGACAGATATGACAATAAATTCTACATTATCATAATCAAGTCAAGCACAGTTTCACTGAACTAGAATTTCCCGATAATTAGAGGAATACATAGCATCGCTTTATATTCAATATACATTTCAGATGGTAGATATACTGCTACTAGCTCAAGATAGGATTAGTTAGAGGCGGAGTGGAACCCAACCTATTAAGCGACTAGAACACTACGATATTTTTTGGAATAATTCAATTCAATTGTGGAAGACCAATCCAGTCGGAAGGTCAAACGACAAAAATGGTTTATTCTTCCTAATTACGAAAATATTGCAAAGTCGAGCAAGAGCCAATAAATACTTCAAGGAATTACCCCACACAAAGAGAATAACTCCGAGCTGTGTGGGAAGTATACTTCCTAACTACTGAAAATTAATTTATAAATATTTGAACATTGAACAAAAGATATCCAAAAAATAGATAAAAAAGGAAGTTACATTTATATTGAGCGATAAACACTTATAAACTTAGAATGAATCCGTTCTGGTCCTATTCCAATAAGCCATGTGGAAACTATGTTTTTAAACTTTGGACGGGTATTTAATAGTGGTGAGCAAATGGCTACTGTTGCTTTGCAGAGAAGAATAATTGGGATATTATAATGAGTATGATTGTTTGGTTTAAAAAGTCGGGAACGAGGAGCTGAATGAATGACCGAGCTATATTGACGTGTCTCAACATGATATGCTAGAGAACTGTCGGTCTCGGAAAACTGAAACCAACCAGTATGCTTGTGATTGAACATCAGGTCTGACTTTGCATACAACTCAACGAAAAAACCTGAAGGGTATTAAATTGATCGACTGAAGGGTAGCGTTTATAACGATGTGATATCACCTTGAGGATAGCCTTTTGCATTACATAAAGAGATTCTAAATTACTTTTCCATGTCCCTCCCCAAGCTATAATACCAAAACAAAGAAAGGCTTAACCGACACCTTGTACAGCATGATCAGAAAGTCAACTTGTAAAAATTTACAAATATTGTAAAATAAGTATAGGTAAGTATTTTATCAACTTGGTAATCAGCATGTTGATATGACGGTACCATGAAAGTTTTTCATCTATCAAAAACCCCAGATACCTCAGGTCAGCTACTCGCCCCACTGACAGGCAGTCACATTGGGTCGCATCAGAGACCTGACGCGCGTGCAATTTCAGCTCGTCATTCGAATTTTTTGAGCCTTCAGATCCTCTGCCAGCTGACAAATAGATGAACTTAGTTTTATTTATATGCAATGAATATTAGTTTTAGCCAGATAATTTCCATGTCCTGTCTCCTACTCTCTCACTGATGATATTATACGTATTGTTTTGAATAAAACAGTTGTTCATGAAAAGTCTACCGAAATATCTTCTTAATATTTTCTTAATTGATTAGATGTACTTTTCTGCCTATTCTGAGGTTAAATTCAACGGGTTATGGGTCCAGTGACTCTACTACTGTGTAGCTCTCGTGGATAGGTAAAAAGTTTCAATTATTCTTGAATAACGAAGAAGGTAGGTATGGATCCTTACAAGTCAGTGAGAATTGGACTCTTAGAGGGAAAGTCAAATTGGGCTACCTGGAAGTATAAGGTTACAGTTTTGCTAAGAGGAATTCCAAATGCGATGGAATTGTTGAGTGGAAAACTGAAGAAACCTGAAAACCCAGGAACAGTTAATGAAAACACTGAAAAAGAGTACAAATTAAATTTAGAAAAGTTCGAGAAGGCTGACTGCGACACTCTTTTGGCTCTCACTACCAATATGACCGAGGAAACGCTTCAAAAGGTGATGCGGTTCACTGCAGCTCGGGAAGTTTGGGATGAGTTGCATCGTTTGTTCGATGGTGTGTCTGAAGATAAAGCCTATGAACTATGCATGAACTTTTTTTGTTACAAGATGGATTCAAATGACGACATTGCGACACACATGAGCAAATTGAAGAATATGTGGTCTAGTCTAAAGCAAGAAGTTGTCAAAGATAAGACTGACAAATATGAACTGCCAGAATTGTTTCTCATCTGTAAAATTCTTGGAACTTTACCAGAGGAGTTTTTTCCATTCAAGAGTAGTTGGATGTTGGTTGCTAAAAAGGAGAGAACCATTGAAAATCTGACGAATCAAGTGTGTGCTTTTGAGAGAGAACTTTCTAATAAATTAGGCAATCAAGAAGTTCTTGCTGTAAACAAAAGTTGGACATATTCTAAGAAGAAGATGGATGGCAACACAACAAATAAACTCAGAAGAAACACCTGCAACTACTGTAAAGAAGAAGGTCATTGGGTTCGCAAATGTCCAAAATGGAAGGCTGATGGAAGGCCACCTAAGAACAAGGCTAGTGAAGTTTCCACGTCAGACACATGCACACTTTCAGCAGAAAGTAGCGAAGTGATGACAGCTGTTTGCGATTTGGATGGGTGGTATGTGGATAATGGAGCTACCAACCACATAACTCCAAGGAGAGAGTTATTCACAACGTTTGAGGAGTTCAAGACATCAAGATCAGTAACCACTGCCAATGGACATTCCGCTGGAGCTCTAGGAAAAGGGAATGTGGAGTTAATGGCACTGTTGGATGAAGGATGTAAACGAATTACGTTGTCCGACGTGTGGTACGTTCCTGAGATTCGGAAAAACTTATTTTCACTCCTGTCTGCTCAAGATAAACAACCAGAGAGTGTGTTTAGCTCGACATCTGAGAATTGCAAGCTAGAATTGAAGGGCAAACGACTAGTTGACGGATCGAGAAAGAAAGGAGGAGGGCTTTACAAGCTGAACGTAAAAGGAAGTACTGCAGAGTGGAATTAGTGGAATAGAGTCCCCAAGAAGTGACCATAAAGTTCTTCAGCTGTATCATGAAAGGCTCGGACATCAGAATAAGAGGCATGTCAAGTCATTTTTAGCTAGAGAGCTTGGGCTAAATGTGAGGTTAGACAGCGAGTTGTGTGAAGCCTGCATCTATGGGAAGGCACATAAGTTGAAATTCGGGACAAGGCAGAGAGCAAGTAAACCTGGAGAGCTAATTCACGCTGACGTTGGAGGACCATTTTCTAATTCACTAACTGGAAACAAGTACTACGTCGTTTTTAGAGACGATTTCAGCAAATGTAGATTCGTTTTCTTTTTAAAAGAGAAGTCAGAAGTACCTCAAAAGTTGGCTTGTCTGTTAGCTTTAGCAAAGACAGCAGGTCATACAGTGAAGGAGTTGTTAAGCGACAATGGAGGCGAGTTCGACAATAATGCTACAAAGATAATTCTGGAGAAGAATGGCATAAATCACAGGGTAACTATGCCATACACACCGGAACAGAATGGAGTAAGCGAAAGAGAGAATCGTACAATTGTCGAAGCAGCAAGGACTATGATGCATGCAAGAGACCTCAATATTCCTCAGTCACTATGGGATGAATTGGTGAGTGCTGCAACATACATTTTAAATCGAACTGGACCTACCTCAGTTGAAGGTAAAAGCCCTTATGAACTGTGGACCGGCAAGAAACCTGGTATAAAACACCTCAGGGTTATTGGAAGCACCTGCTACGCACATGTTCCGAAACAGCAGAGGAAGAAATTCCATAAGAAGGCTGTGAAGGGCATACTAGTAGGGTATGATAACGATGAGGGTTACCGCATCTGGCGCCGGGAGACCAATAAAATCATAAGGTCAAGAGATGTGATATTCGACGAGAAACCACTAGAATCACAAAATGAACCGATACTAATGAGGGATCAGAACAGTGAAGAAAGGCCATCAGAACCGTCTGAAGAGGTTCAAGAAGAGTCAAGAGATCTACGTCAGTTCATCAATGAAGAACATCAAGAATCTGAAGATGACAATGAAGATGAAACTAGAAATTTACGGGACAAGAGCATTTTGAGAAAGCCTAGACGTTTTGAGGACTATGTAATGGCAGCGTTAGAAATAACAAAGTTAGAAGAGCCAACTTCATATGCAGAAGCCATGAAGAGTAGTAAAAGAGAAGAATGGTACAAAGCAATGAAGAACGAAATTGATTCATTGGCTGAGAATCACACTTGGGAGCTGTCAACTCTACCCACAGGCAAAAAGGCTATTCCTTGTAAATGGGTGTTTCGGATAAAGACAAACCCGGATGGATCAGTTGATCGTTTCAAAGCGAGACTTGTGATTAAAGGTTTTTCACAAAAGGAAGGCGTCGATTACGACCAAACTTTTAGTCCTGTGGCTAAGACAGGAACCATAAGGGCTCTACTTAGTGTAGCTGCAAGGGAAAATTTGGTCTTATCGCAATTCGACGTGTCAACAGCTTTCTTATACGGATATTTAGATGAAGATATATATATGCGTCAACCTATTGGGTTCGAGGATGGCTCAAATCGTGTGTGCCATCTTAAACGAAGTTTATATGGCTTAAAACAAGCACCACGCTGCTGGAATAAGCGAATTGAAGAGTATTTGAAGAAAATTGGATTCAAGAATAGCAGCGCTGACCCATGTCTTTTCATTAGACAGAAAGGGAAGGAAAAAATTCTTTTAGTTCTGTATGTAGATGATGGACTGGTGGCGTCAAGCTCAGAGGAACTTCGGGACCAATTTTTGAAAGAGCTCAAAGAAGAATTTAAAATAACAACCAAGACAGCTTCCTATTTCTTGGGAATCGAAATTATTAAAGGAAATGGAGTAATAAGCGTGAATCAATCATCATATACTCGAAAAATCCTTGAGAAATTCGGAATGAGTGGATGTCGTTCAGCACCAACTCCAATTATAAAAGGGAATCTTCCAGGAAAGGAAGAAGAAGAACAGAAGTGTACTGATTTCCCATACAGACAAGCAGTTGGAGCTCTAATGTACCTTATGGTAGGGACCAGGCCAGACATAGCCTATGCAGTTGGTGTGGTTTCCCGGACCCTTGAAAATCCTTCGTGGCAAGACTGGTGTCGCGTTAAGAGGATTTTCCGGTATCTGAAAGGTACAATCGACTATGGACTGACCTACTACAGAGGAATGGACCCCAGATTAACTGCATACAGTGATTCAGACCACGCAGGAGATGAGAATACAGGAAGATCCACAACAGGTATTGTGTGTATTTACTCAGGAGGAGCGGTTTGCTGGCTAAGCCAACTACAAGTATCGGTGGCAATATCCACGACAGAAGCCGAGGTAGTGGCCGCCAGTGAGGCAGCTCGTGAATTGGTCTGGCTGAGACAGTTGCTCGAAGATATGGTGGGAGAAATATCAAAGCCAATTCTGTATGTAGATAACGAGGCCGCGATAAAACTCGCAAACAACCCCGAGTATCATCGTCGAACCAAACACATTAAAGTTCGACCAATAATAATGCTCTTTAAAATGTACGTGTGTGTATAGCATATACATAATAATTTTATATTATGACAACATACTCGTAACTCTTTTATTGCTTTTTGTTCCAGGTAAGATGAATGATCCGTCTGGTGTTCTTTTCGCAAGTGATACTGCCCGTGGAACCTAAGTTTCTGAATGCTAATGTATTGGATGGTAAAGTTATAAGTGTTTGAGGTGATCGACGCATGATTTTGTAACATATGATGTGCCTGATTTCTAAAGCTTTTAGGGAATTGTCGTATTAATTGAAGCTATTTCAATGGCTCAAATTAGTTTAAAATATAAGTACCTATTCCAAAAATTTTTCGTTTAAATCCGTTTTCGAGCCTTTTTGAAACGATTCCTGGTATTTAACGCTTTTTTACACGTATATAGGTCATACCAGACGATAACTCTCCTTAGGATCGAGATAAAAATTCCGTTCTTGCACTAAAACCAATCTTTTCAAACGAAAGGATGAGTTCGTTGAATATATTGGCCACATTTCGAAACAATTTAACTACTAAAAAATCATTAAAAACGGCTGAAAACTGTCAAAAATCGTTGAATTTAAATGTTTATCAGATTTTCAGGGAAAAGAAGTTTAGTAAATTTTGTATAAAATGAAGCTATTGCAATGGCTAAAAAATATTTAAAATTTTCTAAAATTTTCTTCAATGAAATCTGTTTTGAGGCATTCCGCAACGAACCCTGGAGTTCAACGCTTTTCCATGGACAATTAATGTCATTCCAGACGATAACTCTCCTCAGGATTTACTTTGAAATTCAGTTCTTGCGCCTAAAAATTAGGCTTTCCAAATGGTAGATGAAGCACTGGCCAACACATTTTGAGCACACGGTTAAATTTCAAAAAACGTACTAAATAAAATCACTAAAAACGGCCTGTTAACCGCTAAATCGTTAAATCTCCGTATATATTTTTGTTTGAGCAAAATGTTAGTCAAAAACAATTTATCAACAGCGGACTAAACACTGTAAAATGTATGCAGAAAAATATTCAGGAGAATATCCTTGAATTTCATTAATATTTGCTGGAAAATTGATTAAAAAACTGTTTTGAATCGTAATATTTAGTTGTATGCTAAGTAATTGTTGCCATTGTAACTATATTCTGTTAAAATTATTTACAAATCATGTTATTGTGCAGTTTTCTGAAATGATTTACTTGTTGTATATTGGTGTCTTTTCGGAATTTCTTGGAATTTGGGCATTGCTCGTGATGAATGAACAAATCAACAAAATAAATATATAAACAAAATATTATTTCGAAAGACTTTATTTGCTTGCATTTTAGTTGGTGGTTAAACATTCTTTGCCCGCGAAGTGCCTAATTTTCAAAACAATGTAACATAATAGGTATAATAAATGCTATAATATACAAAAATTCGCTCATACGATGCTGTAGCATGACTGGATCTTTATCACCACTTAACTAGAACATTAAAAAATTATGCTGAAATGTGACAAAATGAACTTAAATTTCTTTTTTTTTTTTTTTTCACATTAAAATTTTAGGGAAAAAACCAACAAAACATGACGTGAGTTGATCAAAATTACCTGTTGCGTAGGTGATTTAGACTGTTTTAAAGATTACTGAATCAAGGAGTTGCTTAATAGTTGTCTATCTGAGGTGATGTGGATTTTTGGTTATGCTAAACACTTCGATAATGAACCGTCTCACTCGTAATATCTCTTGAATTGCAAGAAATGCTGCAATAAATGTTGTGAATTTATTCTATAGACAAAAATAGGGGTTCAAGAGTGGTACATACCTAAACCAGGATACTACTAAGTAAAGCTTTACCACCGGGCCCAAATGGATTTTGAGCAGTGACCATAGTTATCCATTAAGCTTTAAAGCGTTAAAAGAGGTTATTTGCTAGTGAATGGGATTCCCTCACTTCAGACAACCTTCAAAACATTCGATTAAACCACTCAACTACCTTCAACCAGTTCATGAAGAAGATGCACTTAACACTCTGAAATGATTTGCTTAGAAAGTTTAATATCAAGAGGTGCTAGCTAGCGTAGCTCGCTATAACTAACCAGACGCTTCAGTTGAAATGACCATATCAAATCTCCCAGCTCCGCTTCCCTAACAAGGTTTGGCAGTAGTCCCGCCGCCTTCTATATAACTAGCAGAATATTAAGCATTCTCGACACTGACGGCCCAGAGCATCCGAATCTACCGTGGAACCCGAACCTCGTCGCGAAGATAAGCAAATCTTTTTTTAATCATACAAATCCCTCATCAGAGCGATGCTTTTTTCTTGATAATTTCTTACTTTTTGCTTTAGTCGTGTTCAGAATGTTCCCATTGTTACCGACTCATTATAGCAATGGTTAAATGTTAGCCTATCTTCGCATTACTGTCCATTCGGCCCGTGTTCCACGGAAGAATTGATTTATCGTAACAAAACTGTATTTCGTCCTTAAGACAAGCTCCACGTTGTTGGACTATAGCAGTACTCATAAATTTCGGATTAAAATACAGAAAGTTGAATTAAATGACCAAGACCCTATTGAATTGGATTGAAATCAAATCGTAGTACCCAATTGGTTCGTTCCTCTGGCAAGTATACTTCGTGTGATTTTTCTACGGGATTCTCGGCATCACATTCAATCAACCACAAAAGGTAAAATTTTAGGGCTGGAAATGGTATAAAAAGAAAACGCTCTAAACAATCAAACGACGTTTATTATTTCTGTATTAGACAGCCTGTCTACGCATATCATCGGTCTATAATGGTTGAAACACGTATATAGTATATTATCAGACCTTAGTACTTCTCGCCTCCCAAAAGTGTTCACACAAAAAATAAATAACTACATGTGAATCAAACATAACTACATGGGAGGTCTACATTTACCAACACAATACTTACTGGGAGTGTACAATCCGTAAACAACTATTCATTTAGAAGCTTGTGAGGGGAATACGGAGCTGTGTTGAGCCATGAATAAAGACCCAGCATACGCCATTGGGAACCGCCAGTTTGCCCTACAGCGACTGATTGTTAGAATTTAGAAAAATATATATTGTTTAATAATTGATTTGTTGACTACAATCGAGAAATACATTTTTTCTTTACACTGAGTTCCGAGAATGTTCGCCTGCGCATGTGAGCGTGTGCACCGCATAGTGCAGAACAAATTTCTTTCGTAGAAAGTGAACGAAGGAGCGAGAAATGTTTCTTTCCTTCTCAATATCTTCCAGTAAGGCCGTGCAGCTCCTTGGAACTTATGGCAACAACAGATCTAACAACAATAGGGAAATATATAAAGATGCGGCTTAAACCTTAAAAAAAAAAGGGAAATATTATTTTCATCTCATGTTCCAAGAATGTTTGCCTACGCAAGTAGGTACTCCGCATAATCTGGGGCGACAGTAAATCGTAGAATGGGAACGAACGATTAATAATTTTAGTTCTTTTACTTTAAATTCACCAACATGTGATTCACAGAAAAGAGGAGTGCGAGATAGGGGGAAACCCCCAGTTTTCTGAAAAATCAAGCTTCCAGGATTTTGTAGAACTTAAAAAAAGTTCGATTCAGGAAATCCTATAGCCCGTGCCCATACAGCACGGTTTAGGATTTCAAAATCGTGGTTTCAACAAGAGAATAAGGTAAATTAGTACCCCACTAGTGATTTTAGGATTAAGTTGAGATTAGGATTAAGGATTTAAAACATTTAAAAATATTCATGTGAAGGACACAAAGAAGCAATGTGCTACACCCAACTTTGAAGACTTTGTTTTTCTTCCTTGCGCTCAACGTATTTTGAGGAAAATCCAGACGAATAATCTTCACCCATTACTTGCATATCGATTCGTAAATTCAAGGAGGAATATTATGTGACGAAATAGAGAAATATTTATGTAAGACTTACTTTAAAAGAAATAAGAGATCCTGATGAATAAATGAAAATCGAAGATGTGTCAATAACTATCATATTTTATTCAAGACATGGCAAATACTATCGAAAACATCCTTAAGGGAGCCGAAATCTGGGTGTTTTTTTCTATTCTTTTCCTAGTTTTTACCTTTCGAGAATGCCGTACGGTGCCGAGATACACAAAACGGAATCCAGATACTACAAGGAATATCAGAGGAAGAGAGGTGTTGTTTACTCCCCTTTAACTTCGAGGAAGGTCATGGAGAGTGAATACTATCATTAAGAGAAAAAATAGAGAAAATGGGAAGCCGGGACGGTAAGAGAGAATCAGCTGCATTTGGTTTTTTCGTATGTAAACACATGAATGCCGGACTACGAAGACCTTACAAGTGAAACGTCACTGAGAAATTTTTCTGCTATATTTATTTCAAGTAGATTCATTCTTGCTAAACTGGCAGAACATTCTGGGCTTTTGAAGTATCATCAACTGCATAAGAAGTAAAAAAGACCGTGTGAAGCGATGGATTAACTAACCTTATTTGTTTCTGTCAGAAGTGGGACTCAGTAACTGAAAAACCAATCATGAATAAATATTCAAGAATTTAGCCAGATATTATGTTTCACTTAGCAATATGGTACTAACGTTAATGTGGGGTATAATTACACTGATTACGATCAGTTATGTCGTCTTTTAATTTTACCATCCACTCATTATTTATGTTACGCTACCCACTCATATTGAGACTCAATTCATTATTCTTCTTTTTCTGATAGTAAAATAATCTGTTGAAATTGATGTAATATTATAACTTTTTTCCGTAGTAAATCGATAACCCTATCCTTTCATTCATTATCATTCAGTTTACGTGTTTACATTACAAACCATCTCGATTGAGTAATGTTGATACTAATATCATCTCGTGTTTTGGGTCCCATCTATAAAATGTTGAGGATGTAACAACCCCAGGCTAATCGAATATTCACGTCCGCCTCTGTCCAAGCGGTTATTGACAGAAGCGTCGCTGGACCGGTTCATCGGTGCTCGGCGGTTGTCAACATCAGAAAAATGCGCTGGTTCCAGTTGGCAAATAAAATCGATCTTTTTTCCCCAACCAGATTGGTTTCGAACGCGAATTTTAACGTTCTCGTTATGATAAAAAGTTTGAATCATGCAGCACAATTGTATGAACGAATTTTATTAAATTACTAGGTACCTTCCGTATTAGGTATATGCGTGTTACATTGAATTGAAATTCGAGCAATTTGAGCACAGAGAAATTGATAGAAACCATAATTCCACACTTTTGAGGCAGGAAAACAGCCTGTCCGCCCGAAAAAAAAAAAAGAAAAAAACTAGATGTAAACCCAGTTGAGTAAAATTTCTGCTGGAATTATATCAGCTGATACGAATGGCACAGTTGGATGGCGATTTTTGCTATATTTTACCAGTAATGATTTGCTCCCTTGTTATTGATTTTTTCCTTCCAAAGTTTTAGCCCATAAGGCGAGAAAATAGATGAACGTACAGCAACCCGGGTGGTTTCATCCGATTCTTTGACGAGATATCTGTATATTAGATCCAATAAACATTACTGTTACCTTGTAAATTTACGAGACCTCGGCTTTTCAACATTTCAGCCATAAATTACTACCCTTTAGGGTTGATCGAAATTGATGCCCAAGTTATTGGCACATCCCCGGCCGGTGAATGATTTCTGAGCCAAATTTCACGAAGTTTAGTCCAGTAGTTTCAGAGAGAAATTTGGCGGACTGGCTGGATTTTTTTAATTAATTTTTTTAGATTATTATTATTATTTTTTTAAATTAGATTTTTTTTTATTCTAAGAATCTTGAAACGTGAACAAACAAATTTCAAGGGAGAGGGGCGATGATTCTTTTTTAGATCGATTACAAAGGTTCATTATTGAAAACAATAAACCAAAGGAGGAACATTATGCTTGCCCTGGTAAGAATCATGGCAGAAGTTTTCACTGCATTCTTCGTTTTATTTCTATTCTAAAATCAGTTTTTCAACATTTAAGTTGATGAGAAATAAAGTTTGACAATAGTGGTTAAGTATTTTTTATTAATCTATATTATTTATTCTTGCCTACAACCTTAATTAAAGAACGCCATGCCAAAATACATAATCATCAGTTCAATCAATTCAATTGTAAATCGTAAATTTAAACGTCATTATTCCATTTATCCAATGAAATAAAGTGAGTTGAGAAGACATGTCAAATCAAGATTTCAGCATCAGTGAGTGATTCTGACTAGTAGATATGTTATTTCGATTATCAAGTCTCTCTTTTAGTCATCAAATTTTCAGAGTATTAATTTATCAGATCCGATTCAAAATCGACTTTAAAAAATATCATTATACTGATTTAAACTGAAATCTAGAAACCGAACGAGGGGTTGGTTGGTAGTTGGTAGGTAATCGTATGTTAGTGTTTGATAGATTTGATACTAACGTTATTTCGTAACTGTTATTTTTTATAACATTTACTTACTTGGAAATTGAGGAATTTCTTTATTGTGTACTATAAAAGTACTCGTAACTGAAATGCTCCTGCTGATATGAATGTAGTAGCTGCAGACGGCCGAAGCGTAGGCGTCTGGGCTTCCAGTAGGGAAGCGTTGCCCCATTGAAACTGCGTCCGTTAAAACTGTCGAAGTCAGTTTGATAGGAGCGGGAACTGGGATAACTCGATGAACACTTTCCGCTCCCCGGCGCAATTATCCAGATAGAGGCTGGAGGCAGCCCTAACTTTGCCAGACCTAATTCACCTGATGGATGCCTGCAAACTAGTTGACCGGTGAGCTCCAGGAACTGATCAGTTCTAAATCCGGGCTCTAAATGAATCTCGAACACGATTACACACGTTTTTGTTAAGCAGGAGGAAGTGTTACAAAGAATACAAGTATTTAAGCAAAAAGGGAGAGTAGTTAAAACTCTAGCTCAAGAGTACCCTTGGAACTACAGAGTGTTTATTAATTTATGTACTTATCTGTATGAAAGTGGCTAATTTCCACTGACAGAATATTCAAATAAATCATAGTAGTTGCTAAAGACAAATTTAAACACTAGGGTAGGGACTTTAAATTACTTCAAATAAAACAGGAATGCTACAAATGCAGATATAAGAAAAATACTTAAATTAGTAAGTACTAACAAGATGGGGTTGGTTTAGGCTAAATATAATTAAGAATATTGAGATTTTGGGAAAAAGAATTTGGAAAATGGTAATTATCGGAATAATGGTTTTCCTCGCAATATGATGTTATACTGGATTCCAATCAGGACAGGAGGCAGGTAAAGAAGTAGGCACCTGTATCACTTGACTAGAATATATATATCTTTTCTTTCATTTTACAAGAAACCACCTGGTGGAATCGAAGGTAGTGGAGAATTCCCGATAGTTGTGGTACATTGTACGTCTATTTCTGGAGGTTGCAGAGTGGAATGCAAGTTATTATTAAACTCCCCAATTTTCTCCGATCCCGTTGGTTGAGGGTGTCCCCGAACTGTTCCATCCGTCGTCAGGTCCTATTGTTAGAAGAAGATGTAGTTTAGGCTAATTATAAAAATGGCCAACCACCAGGGACCTCGTCTAAGTTCAAAAACCCCAGTTCTAACCCACGATCATTTAATTCAGGAAAAACGGGATAACCAATCCAGATGACGGAACATACTCATTATATATGATGGATTCATATAAAATCCCGGTGGCTTAGTAATTTATATAACTTTTCCAAAGTTAACTTGAAACTTTAAAATAGAGTCCAGCATCTTTCAAACCTAATTCTTTACTACCTCAGCTCCTTAGAAGCACCCAAAATAATTATAAATACGTATATAAGCAGTCGTGATATTGCTAAAAAATTATTCTGTTTAAGTTATAAAGGGGAAAAGGCAAATAAAAGCTAACAGCAGTGTTGCAATCAGTGAAACATCTATTCGAAACTTGCGAAAACTAGGTAAAGCCGAAACTTGACAATCTCATCAGGAAAATTAGAACGTCCTTACAAACTCTGATCTGAAAAACTGTTATATATCTTTCCATAGAAGCGAAGAAACGTAGGGTGCCGCCTGGCGCCCAGCAACTTACACACTTCCTACAAGGTATATTTCTCAGTTCATAAGAACTTTTTAACACAATCAAAACACGCCAAGGCCGATTAGGAATGGATTTAGATTCGGGGGTTCTTCAGCTAGATGTTCTATAAATTTTAACTGTATCCTAAAAGTGCCAACGGCCACTTTTTCAAATTTCAGTATCGTAGGTATAGTAAGAAAGGAATTTAGCTCAGAACCATCTGACTCCAGGCTAATCAGTGCGTCTGCGTACCTTGTAATTGTACTCTAGCTATTCTATGTAGTTTCCCTAAAGAAGCCACATTTTAAAATTTAGCATCTTACAACGATTAGGAAGGAAATTAGCATCGAGGGGTTCCTCAGCTATTCAGTGTGTCTTCATAAATTGTAGTTGTATTCCAAGTGTATGAAAGGCGCTCCATTTCAAATTTCAGCACTATAGACCGATTAGGAATGAAACTAGCCTCAGAAATACCTCAGCTGACCACCTCCATAAAACTTGGTATCATTCTACGTGTCCCTAAAGCGCTCCATTCCAAAATTTTTCAAAGTAGGACGATTTTGAAACAAGTTAGTCTCAGAAGCATCCCAGCTTAATAGTGCGTCTCCATACTTGCGATTTTAGGTAGGTACCTATTCTAGCTACCCCATAAGAGAAGGTCGGTTTTCAATTTTAACACCGAAAGTCGAAAATGAAGCCAAATAGCTTCCGGGGACCCTTAGCTAATCGGATTAACTCCGTACCTTGTAATTTAATTTTGGATATACCTACCAATGGCCCTCTATTTCAAGTTTCAGCACCGTATTACGTTCAGGAAAGAAAATCACCTCGGGAGTCGCTAGGTCGATTTCAATTGGAAATTATTTCCGGGATATAGATCATTCTCACACTCTTCCTCCTTACGGATCATAACCAACCAATCAAGTTTGCTTTATACCATTTTATTCTTGTTTTTCAAGTTAAATTTTTCTGTTCCATTTGTTTGCAATATATATACAGCTCACAAAAGGCTCCAATTTCTTGAAAACTTCACGGAAAAAATCGCGAAACTTTTCTCATACGATCATGCTGCACGACGGCGATCTTCTTTCAAGCCAAACACTGTCCAGCTGACTAGCAGGCAATTTTTAGAGGTGGGGCGAACCGGAGGTTGGATGAATTTGCGCGGGAGTGGTAAGGAGACTGATCTCACTCTACGGTGATAAAATTAATTAAAATCCATCGGGCTGATCAATAACCCACATTACCACTGTAGAGTGAATACTTTTCAATCGGTACTCACAGTACATCGAAACCGTACCCGCATTCACACCGTTAGAAAATAGCTACGCGAGCCCGGCTAGGAAACCTCTCAAACGATTTCCAAATCCAATAAGCCCTCAGAGGTCCCATCCACCAGTCGCGATCCTAAACTGTCAGATGGCACTTGACGAACGAAAAACTAATTCGCCGACGAATTTCCTCATTCTCGAACAAACGACGAAAAATTCGCGCACCGAAATTCAGAAGAAGTTATTGGCGGTGGCGCTAAAGTGGGAGACAAGCGGTGAAGAGGGGGACTTGAGAAGTTCTATTCTAGGTGACCGTTGCTCCTAGCTGTTTCCATTATTAGTATAGAAGACCAGTTGGTGTCTAGTGTCGGGAGTGAAATTTTTGTTATATTTATTTTTTCTGTTTGATTTTTATTCCTTTTCGCGACGAGTGCAGCTAAATCATACGCTCCGCAGCCTCCGCTCTCTTCCATACCACAAACACGCGTTTTGCTTATGTCGTCACGCGTGTTTTGAGTGTCGAGATTTAATTCCTCATTTTGTAATATTCATTTTATTTTTCGTTAAGGAGGCTCCCTCATAATAATTCCTACTAAATTGCCCGCTAAAATTAGAGAAATACTCATCCGCATTAGTGAAGTGTTGTGATTTTGTGAGTGAAATGGTGGTGATGATAAAAAAATGTCATATTTGACCGCTTCACATGGATTATCTGGACGCAGGTGAGATCTGTTCCGTATTTATTCCAACACGCTAACAATAAATAAACTATTGATTACGGTATTTGCTTCCATTCTCGTACGCAAGTTCAGTATCATAAAAATGCAGTAATTAATTCAATCCACTATTCAAATAATTTACTCTCCGAAACATGCATAATGGTGCATTATTAAACCACCTGGAAACCCGCTTGCTGGGTTCCAACATTAACTGGAACCCATTACTCTTCCTATTTTACTATGAGAGTTAACCCTTCAATACTCGCGTCAACACAAATAAATACTCGCTTCGGATTTGTTTGACTCAGTTCACTTTAAATTAAAATTTGTAATTTTAAACGGAAATAAGATGAAGAAAAGTTCCAGTCATGCAGCATGGTCGTATAGACGATTTTTTAAAAATTGTAGTAGATATTATGTTTTGAAATGTGAGCACATTAGGAGCAAAAGATGTTTAATTTCCAGATGTTTCGGATTTTTCAGCAAATTTTCACGAAAATGAAGGACATTTATCATCATAATTTTGTTCTCACATTTGTTAGTGCTCTATCTCATCTTTGATAAACTTCCTCTGACTAAAATTTAGCTAAGCAATATAAATTTGAATTTATAGATGGGATTTTTTCAGCACTATTTTTGAAATTTGAGCAATTCAGTATACTCAAAATACGCTGGCCAACGAACCCCTCCTACTATTTGGAATGTTAATTTGTTGGCGCAAGAACGGAATTTTCATCCTAATCCTAAAGAGAGTTATCGTCTGGAATGACACACATTTGCTCTCTCTCTCTCTCTCTCTCTCTCTCTCTCTCTCTCTCTATATATATATATATATATATATATATATATATATATATATATATATATATATATATATATATATATATTAGAGATGAGTCGATACCAAAATTTATCGATTCCCGATACCGATACCGATACCTAAAAAGTCGATTCCCGATTCTCGATACCGATACCATCGGCGCATAATACCTAACTTACCTGTAGGTGAAAAACAAAAATTCCTCTTGAACTAGTAATATATTCAAATTTTTTTGTACAACATGGGTATAACTTATACTAACAAAAAATTGATCCCAATATATTTGCAAATGAGGTAATTTTTCAATAAAAACATAACATGTTCTTGTTCCAGTTGTCCACATGTAGTCCTTCTGGAGTTCTTGTTTCAATGAAGCTTTAATGCTTTAGTTACTTATTAAAATTAAATAAATTTTAAAGAATAATTCTTATTACAATTTCTAAATTTCAGATTTATATTTTCGTTCAAAGCTTTAGTCAATTTGAATTGTGTAAATACAAAATTTGATATTTTTTTGTTATCTATCAAGTATCAATTAATAGGCAACTTTTATTGCCTAGGATTGATTTCTTTCTGAATAAAACAAGTTAAGCAGACTGACTTGGTTTTTTAGTTTTTCGTCGGTAACTGTAAGGTATTTCCAAATAAGACTGGCTCTAGGCTTTTATACTTGGAAAACATTGCTTTGTCTAATGCTTCTGTTGTCACAAACAAAATAACACAAGCCTACTCGTAAACAAAGTTATAATTTCAAGTTGTGTTTTGAACAATTCATGTTTCGCAACTGCTAACTTCACACAACGGTTGCACGGTACAACCATATTCGTAGTTAGATGGTTGCAATAGTACCGTAGTGTAATAAAACGCCCATCACTGGGCGGTATCGGTATCGGCTTTAGGCGATCGATTCTCGATACCGATACCAATGCCTAAGAATCGTATCGAGAACCGGTATCGGGAATCGACTCATCCCTAATATATATATATATATATATATATATATATATATATATATATATATATATATATACGTAGTTGTCTAGAGTACAATTACAAAGTACGGAGAGAAGGTCCGCTGTGTGATATCTGACGCTAATTTGTGCGACCTATCCCCGGCTAAAGTATACATTTTGAGCCAAATTTCATGAACATTGGTCTAGTTGTTTCGGAGAACAGCTTCGTATGGCGTACGGCATATTTTTGTTTCCTTTTTTTCTTTATTACTACCGAAAAGGATAGGTTTTATTTCTTCTGTAGATAATTGTACATGTTTGTTGTTTTCTTTGCGTTTAGTCGGATTCCATATTTTCTCATTCCAGTCTGCATTTTCATATTTACGCTCACAAGAGAGGCAAGGGTGTTTCGTCTTCGAGACCCATACAACTCACCTCTCTTCTGGAACCATCACTGCAAATTGGATTTTCGTTTTCACCCATCCTGTAATCACTGATAAAAGCTTCTCCCATTTTTCGGCTACTGAGTGGGTCAGTCTCTTTTTTAAGGCTTTTAACTCGTCGTGAAGAACTCCCTCACAAGAGCAGATGAGAGGAAATTTATTTGTATCTTAGCCTATCACTCTCGAAACGTTTACCAATAAGCTTTGTGGGGTTTCAATTCATCTCTTGGTCGAATATGAAGGTTCAAAATAATAAACCAATATTTTCGGGGCCAAATTTAGCAGTAAAATATATTTTAATTTCAATATTTACAATTTAATGTTTTCATCAGTTTGACTTGTTTATTCCAGTTCAAAGAAACCCCATTTCCACGAATGAAATCCATTAGTATAGTAATTTACGAGTTTCCTTCGTTTGTAGATTGGTTTCGTGATGAAGTGATGATGATGTTGATCGTTTTAGAAAGAATGTCGCGAGTTCGGGGAACGATGGAATAATAATAGTTTATTCAACTCATAACTCGTATAATCCTTTTGATTGTTGGCTTCAATGTTCACTGCAAAAAGGTTTCAGACGAAGAAAAAAAAAGCGGAATCGTATCATCTAAATCGAAAAAGTATGGAACATCCATTGGTAATGGAGCTATCAACTTCAAAGGCGAACCAAGCCTGAGTGTGTTAAAACGTTTATATAAAGGGGAGGAGCGGAAAGAGCGGGCCGAATTGATGGGCTGCGATGTCAAACAAACAATGGAGAGTGGTTTATACTTTGAGAGCAACATTAAGTCTTCACGCCATCGCAGAGGATACATCCGTGAAACAACAAAAATCCGTCAAGGAGGAGACTCGAGTTTCAATACAAATATCGGAAGGAGAGTTGTTTTCCGAGTAACTGATCCGGAGCTAGTGGATTTCAGAAATAAAATAAACCTTGGACAATGATTGTGATCAACGATGTGCTGATAGTATAAAGACTATAGTTATATGGAGTACAGTGTATAGTGTGGTAGGTATGTCGTTTTAAAGTTAGAAGCTATTCTCCAACTTATTAACGAATTATTGTATTAAATACTATTGGAAGTTTCCCCTCCTTATCTACAAGGCAGTATACAAATTTTAAAAGCTGCAAATTATTACAAAAAGGTTATAATTTCTGTATTGGGTGGTCCATCCACGGATCTATTATTAAACGAAATCTGTTATACATTAGGTACCTAAATATGATGCCTGTCAAATAGAAATTTATTAAATTAACCCTTCGTCGCATGAGGTGCCTTTAGGCATCAAAAACTTCTCTGAGCTCCCAGCGCTATCTCTTGATGTTTAAATGAACTTCGAATGTGTTCCTGTAGGCATGAACAAGTGTCAAGTGACCCCTGAAATGTTCGTAGTTGCACTTCTTACCAAACATGAGTGAATCTTGTTTGTTTCCTCAAACTAGGAGAAAATCCGTATTAGGACATACCCAGGGGATGTTGGAGAACCCAAGCAAGGGTAAAATCATTACCACTAACCCGTTACAGCCAATGACCAATTCTGCGAAAAAACCATGTGTGTGTGTGTGTGTGTGTGTGTGTTTGTAACATATTTGTTCGACTTTGCCCAGTCTACAAAATTCATGGGATTCTTTTGAATTTTTATTGATGTTATAATTTTAGTCTTCTTTTAATCAAAACTTCACTCTCCGCTTGGGCCAAATTAAATCAAGCATAATCATTTAAATTCTTGTTGATTGACGGATTCTTACGTTTTATACTGCGTCTTGATTAAAAATTTAACCCGTTACAGCCAATGACCAATTCTGCGAAAAAACCATGTGTGTGTGTGTGTTTGTAACATATTTGTTCGACTTTGCCCAGTCTACAAAATTCATGGGATTCTTTTGAATTTTTATTGATTTTATAATTTTAGTCTTCTTTTAATCAAAACTTCACTTTCCGCTTGGGCCAAATTAAATCAAGCATAATCATTTAAATTCTTGTTGATTGACGGATTTTTACGTTTTACACTACGTCTTGATTAAAAATTTCCCCAGACCACAAAAAATCGCTATGGAAGCATTAAGGATTATTTAAAACATTTCAGTTATCTGCATATTCATGTTACGGATACGAGGAAGCTGTGTGTAACACCCAACTTGGCAGAATTTTTTCAGAAATCTCGGGATTTTCAAATTTTCAGTTGTGAGGGAGAATGGTGGGCTAATTACCGACCCTATTAATCGCTGCCAACCCACAATTTATCCTCAACTGAGTTTCATAATCACTTAGTTTTTTGTTCACTTGAGTAATCGTTCTGGTTTTCTTATTTGATCCTGATTTCGGCTCAGTTATGCAAAAAGCCTGTGGAGTTTCAAATTTATGATTGGTCGGGTGAATAGAGGGTTAACTCCGATATACCGAATATTTTTTTTTTTTCGATTTAAATCCCCCCCCCCCCCCCCCCATTTTCCATTAATCTAGAAAAGCGATGGATCGTGGATTTAATTTTCATGATGGATTGAAAGGGAGGAAGAGTGATGGATGAGGAAATCAACTGTAATATTAACACTGTTCTCAAATAACTTGCGTGATTCATTTCCTCTTTTTTTTAAATTTAGGAAACCGAATATATATATTTTTTTAATCATTATTTATTTATTTTATTTGTTGTTAATAGTTGAAGCAACTAGGAATTAATCTCTACGCGTTCCGTTGAAGCTGGTGAATGTGTAAAGCTAGATAATTATATATTAAATTTATGCTTTATGCTTGAACGATTTAGATTTATCAATACGACTCAGGCATAGGGACTTCCCTGTAATACAAGCATCAATTACGAATCTTTTATCAATTATTTCCCTAACCATCCAGACCCTGGCCGAGAGACAACATCCTTCCCTACTATTTTCGATTTGTTTTCTCAAATTGTGTTCACCCCTTCACAACACAACTCGAACCAAACTTAAGGAATGAACAACGCGGTTCTGATACAGGGTTCTGACCTGAGAGAGTTATAGAGTCAAATAGGAAGAAATGTATCGTCTAGAAATTATCCTCTAGTACGTAGAAGTTTTCGCTTTGAAGTCAACGCGCCAGTATTTTGCCCTATACGTCTCCCCTCAATTTAGAAGTTACGTCGATGTGCGAGTTAACTCTCTTTCATCAGTCATGTATTTCTAGTGATGTCATTGGACGGACTTTATACATGAATTACTTTAATAATTTTAATAATTTTATTGACACATATTTTATATTGATATATATTATAATACAACTTACTTTACATTGATTGTCCAATGAACTATTGAACTCACTTGATTGTCCAAGAACTTGTGAATCCTCGATTCATTTGAACAACTGAACAACTAAATGTATTGCAGGCCGAGGATGCAGGACGCAATAAGATTCGTCGCAGCGTTACGTTGTGGCTTTTTCCGGCCAAGGATTACGCATCCGCAAACGCGTCTGTAATCCTTGGCCGGAATTGTAGCGCACCATGGTTACGCTGCGACATCTATCTCGATGGGTCCCGCATCTGGGGCCTGGAACACGTCAGTTGGTACGCTCTGACAGCCAACAGAATGGTTCTATAACCTTCACTTCTTGAAACCTCGTGTGCCACAAGCGAAAACTAAGAAGGATATTGAGTGTTGTTTTTTCTTTTTGTTCTCATTAGGCCATGTTCTTAGTAGACTCTAATGCTCCCCGGTCGCGACTGTTTGTCTGGTTGTGAAGTTAATATAACTATTAGATTTGTACACTGTTTTTTGTATCAACAGTACTCATGATACGATGGAGTTTCAATTTTTCGGAAACGAGTACAGTGAAAAATCCTTTGGTTTATCATCGAAAGGTTACAAAAATTTAAAAGACTTTCAGAATCACGATTTTTTTTTCTTTTTCAACTTTTAGACCAAGTGATTTTTGGGACTGAGTGGCCCAGTGGTTTCAAGGGTTTAGATGAGGGATAGAATAGTATCTAATTAAGTAAGTTGCTAACGAAAATGATTTATTCACTGATAATTCGGTTTAAAGAATTTATGTGTTTCTTTGTTCCTTCTTCCTTTGCGCACGGATCATCATTGCTGATTTTTTAGTATCAAACATTCGGTTAATATTCCGCCTCACAAATATCCGAGTAACCTCAAACAATTGCGTCATGAGGTGAGACGAGGGTTCTGAGGGAACAACCAAAGTCAGAGTTGCTGTGATGAATATATCAATATAAAATAGTATATAAAAATACAATTATTATTATTATATCCAATTGTGCAATCGGTTCGTCCAATGACACACGCAGAAAAATGACGAATGATTGAAAGTTAACGCGACTGTTGACGTTAGGTACCTACTTCTTGTTTGAGAAGAGATGAATAAGACGTATTGCTAATGCTCAAATACGATCCAGACAATATACGTTTTATCAGATTTGCCACTAAAACTCTCTAATATCTTACCATTGTGAACCAAATACATATCATTGACAACAAAACAATTAATTATCTATTAAAATGTTTTCATAACTTTTTACAGGAAGCTCAGGTGATCTTTTGACACGTATCGTCAGCAAATTTTTCCTTCGTATGGGTATTACACTCATTTTCTTGTACGTTTTAGCACTGTGATCAGAGCACGAGTGACGCGTGAATGTATGTTTCAAGTATACACCACCGTAATAAAATACCACTGTAATTTTGTGTATTTGACAGTATTTCTGTTGGTCCGGTTTTAAATGTGTGTTTTATTAATATATTTTTTGTTTTATTTCATTTTTTAAATTGAACCTTTAAGGGTAACTACAGAACCAAACCAAAAACCTAGAATTTACGTCCAGTTTCTTTGTCATTGCAAAAAAAAAAAAAAAAAAAAAAAAAAAAAAAAAAAACTAAATGAAAATGAAAATAAATAGCAAGATTACCTATGTATCAAAAAATATAAGGAAAAAGAAAAACAATATTTTTCAAACTCAGATAAACGTAACGAAAATTGATTTTTTTTAATAGGTACTGTTGTAAATTCCCCATTAATTAGAAGGAAATATTTATGCTACATGGTCAAATGCAATATGTATTCGTGATGTTAAATGAAGTTTCTCCTGGGAATCGATTTTACAGTTCATTTCCTACAATAATACATTTTTAGGGATTTGGTTAAACGATTTGATTTTGAGTATTTCATCAATTAATTTTTGCCGAGGTTTCTATCTTATGTCCCTAAATCGGTGAGAAATTATCTCTAGGTCTACTGTGATGTAAAAAATAAGGAGACCGTTGAAAATATAGCTAAATGATCTATACACATAAAGTTCGGTTATGAGTTTTACTTCAATCTGCAAACCCAAAATGCTACAGAAACAGAACTTTTGGGAATTTGTGAATTCCCAATATTTTGAGATACCAGCTTTCCAACGCAACTAACCAAAAGCCAACAAATCCGTTCCTGGGTAAAAACAGCACATGGATAGTCATTTTTAACATAAATGACCACTTACGAACTAATGAATTCTCTTGAAAAATCCAAGAAAACCCTTTTTTATAGTTCTAATTCAAATTCGACAGATTACCGTTAAAAGACTGAAAGATATCTCGTCACATTCTCGTACGAGTATAATGAGAATATTTTTGGTTTAAATCACTGATGGAAATTCAACTTGGACAGCGTATTTTGTGAAATGAAGGAAATTGGTTGTATGTAAGTTGAGAATGTACGTGGAATTGAAAACTGCGCCCATGCCGATGCTTTGATGAGAATATAAAGTTTTGACATAAACACGTTCATCAACCGGTGAATGTAACTTTCACTTAATATCAAAAAGCCGATAATCAGATTTACCACACCGTTGGAAAGCTGAAGGAAGTTATCTCGTAAGGGGTATGATAAATTAATTTAATTATGTTTACTGGGGTTTTAGGGCCACATTGAAAAAATTGACCCTTTTTAATCCCCCATCCCTGTGTATTGCCTCTATGTCCTAACCAGAATGCAGTGACCCAGGATCACTGTGACCCACCCACAAAAAAGTCTACTCTGTTATTCTTCCAAACCGAGGGGAAATTATATATATATATATATATATATATATATATATATATATATATATATATATATATATATATATATATATATATATATAATATATTTTTATTATTATTTTTTTTTTTTTTTTTTTATTATTTATTATTTTTTTTTTTTGAGAAGAACACTTTGTTAGGACCGGACTGTGAAATTGATTTCTTAAAGGATTTCGAAATTATGTGGTAACATCCTGGAAATGTAGTATAGTATTTTATTTTTAGTCTTATTATATCATATACCTACCGCAAGTAGTGGTGGGTACACTTGAAAACATCTGTCCGCTTCTTATGCACTTTCTCCTGTGATAAAATCAATGGCCATGTCAAATTTGGCTGCTCGGCGTTGTTTTATCTTTGGATTATTTGTTGATTTGTGCTCTACCAGTCGCTTATATATTGTTCAGTTTTATTTGGTGTTTGTACGTATGCGACTTCCCCCGTCCAATAATAGCACATTTTATCCAACTCCGTATTTTAATTGGTACCCGTCTCGGAACCTACACTTGTTATTAATTATTTCAGGAGCTCGTTTCGGATTTGTTTTACTCCAAACCGGATTTTTTCAAAAATTACATTACTCAACGTTACGCTTACTGTTACAATTTCCGAAGCCAAGTTATCACATTTTTAAATTTTTGACGATCCAAAATAAAGTTTTTTTTTACGTTGAATTTTATTACCAAGCATTTTCGATGGCCAACCTTTCACATTTCCATGAGTTTCGCCAGTCTGAATCTTTCAAAACCAACTGTGGTGGAAAATTTTTTGATCTTGGCAGTTCTTAAGCGAATTTTTTATAGTTTAAGGAAATATCACGAATTGGGGGTGACAAACATGTTTTAATAACAATAAATTCAAACATAAGAAAACGCTGATTTTTTAAAATACATGGGTTTGAAATAATAAGTACAGTTCGTTTGAAATGAATGATGGGGTGCTTTTAGTTGATTTATGCTAGCTTTAAAGACGACAGTACTTTTAGGAATCGTAAAACGTCTAACGTAACTATTGAAAATATTAATTAGATGTAGATACAAGATAATTTTAAAATTTTACTTCAACTTATATCTACAATGCAGTAATAATGTACTGTAAAAGCCTTATTTAAACGATGTTTAGTTAACTGTAATTGGATCCCATTTACATTTGGACTTATTCATCACCATTATTCCGCCTCATCTTTATATATGGTACACATTCCATTGCATTCATGTAATTCAATCAGGGTCGTTTGTTAAGCTATGTTGATCATCCGTTGTTGTACAAAAATATTTTTTGAGGTTCGAAAGAGGAATCGGTAGACCTAACCTACAATAAAAAAAACTTACGCGAAAGACATACACTCACAAGGCATAGGCAATAGATGTCCACGTACGTGACGTAACGCTTGGCAACACTTTCACCCTCGAATCGATGGGACCTTCGTCGGAGGAGACTGCAAGAGCAACCTTCAAGCTGTTTCAGATTCTAATCCTACAAACCCAAAACCGTACCAAGGATATTAATATACTTCGCAAACCTTAATAGTGGCTGAGTGGGAGATTTGGAAAAAGTGTTTTTTTTTTTTTTTAAATTCTGACCAACTTTCTTAACATTGCTGACGATTAACAGTGTCCTCTTGTTCTCAATTGAAGTACAAACCTCGAAGGTACTTAGCGGTTTGAGTTGAGAGTTAACTGCATAAATTCTCTGAATATAAACTTACAAAGTGCAGTGTTTCTGAAAAATTTCCAGTAATGTCATTCTTATCAGCGAATTTCCGTAAATTTCGTATTATACTATGTTAAATTGTTTCGGAAATTTAGCTTTTTGAGTGCAAAGAAATTGTCAACTATAAAGTTTATGGCAAAAAAGAATTCTAAATAATAATCTGCTATTCAAAAAGAGATTTTGAATTTTTTAGTTTTTTTTTTACAATTTGCATCTAATTTTTTAAAGCAAATTATAGTTTTAACATAAATTTTAAATGTTCTATGTAATATTTATTAAACGTTATTTGAGCAGTTTTCTGCTAAATAATATAAATACACATAACAATTGTTAGCCGTTTTTAGCAATTATTAGTGATTTTTCTTAGTACATTTCTTAAAATTCGACCAATTTAACGTACTCAAAAAGTGCTGGCCAACGAACTCATCCTTTTATTTGGAATGCTTGATTTTTTGATGCAAGAACCGATTTTTCAGCTGACGACGCCGACACGGCGAAATATTCTCTCAATTGTGTAAGTTATATTTATGTGTTTCCTATATTTTCCAACCAACTGTAATACCTCAAAATATTATTACACGCGATATATATATATATATATATATATATATATATATATATAAGCGTTAAACTCTAGGATTAGTTTTAGAATTCCTAAAAGCAGATTTCAATGAGGAAAATATTAAATATTTTAATTTTAAAATTATCAGAGCCATTGCAAAAGCTTATTTTTTTTAACGAAAAATTGCTGATAAATTACCTAAATCACAATAAAAAATACATGAGCTACTCGTCTCTGGTTATAAAAAACTCATCAAATATTTTTGTTTGCCTGCTTCTCAAACCTACCTTTGGAAAGACTTTTACTGTATTACCCGAACCACGTTAGGCCGAAACTTTTGGAATGCCTAACACTTCAGCTGACTTCAAACTTTACACGCTGTCGCAAGCAATCGATGAATACTTGAAGTTCTACCGGTGGAACACCTAAGGAAGTAATATGTATCGTGTTTCCTCCGTAGATGAAAATCGGAAATTCACGTCCTCCATGAATACTTTGATGTGGAAGCATTGTTAGTCTATTCTCATAGCAGTAACAGTGAAACATAATATTTTCAAACCTCCGTAACCAAAACTTTACCACAAGCTGATAACAACTACTCTGGAGACGCCAAAAAATTATATTTAGCAAATCGTAGGAACCAAGACCCTGCATGGCAACACCCGATTCCAAAGGTTCTATCGACTTAATCGGGTCATTTACATTTTGTTCGCAAGCAAAATGAGATTGTACATTTTTGGAATGATTGTAGTGAAATTTCCATATAAGATTCGATTTGATAAAGGGCAGCTAGCTGATAGCCCCATGTGTGTCTGTCTCTTGGCTGTATAGCTCTGACTCAAAAAAGAATTTAGTTGAGTATTTAAAACGAATTCTACGAGGTCCATAAATAGATCTGACGGAATGAAGGGGATAATGATGTGACATCCTTACTGTTGTGGTTGTTGATGGTGTAATATCATCGCAACTATTGCTTTAAGTTGTTATGGGTCTTGTGCTTTGCGGATGTTGGGCGAGACATAGGTTCAAGGTGCAACCCCAGTAGGGATTTTTCAATGTTATTTTAGTTGACAGATCTATGACCTTTGTCTTGAAGAAGCAATCAACTACAATATTGACTGTGTTTTGAAAGCAATTTCTTGGTTCTTAGTTGATCTTTACATTAGTATCAGCATTTCCAAGGGTGACGAGGGGGTGGGTGAGAGATTGTAGAAAAAAATTGAGTGAGAATATTATATAACTCTCTCTTATTCAAATCAATAAATAAATTGGACATGCCGGAATGTTGCGATGGCTGTGGTCACGGTCACTTCTCCTTAAGACATTCTTATTACTGCAAGATGGGTGTCTTAGTGACAAAACTGCACAATGAAATACGGGATGTGTTGGGCGGGGGGGGGGGGGGGGTTGACGGATATGACCAGGAGAATTTGCTGCAAGGAACCGTTGATTGTTGAAGCCTCTGGTCCTGATGCTGGTTAGAGGAGATCTGGTTTGTCACAAATATGAGAGCCTCAACGAGATGCGTTATTATGCAAGTGCCATAAACAACGACGCACCCTCGTATTAGTCCCGCCCGGTAACCAATTCTCACCTCAGCTGAAATTGAGAAGAGCAAATATCTCCAGGCGTGTGAAAAATGACGCTTATCTTTTACACCTATGGTGTTCTCTATTGATGCTGTTCTTGCCCCAAATGAATCTGTTCATTAAAGTCAGCTCTGAGAGGCTGGCCAAAAAGTGGCACAAGAATACAGTTAGTAGTGTGGTAGTCTCGGGCCAGACTGGCTTCTCCATTATGCGATCAGCCTCAATGTTATTTAAAGGAACGTGTAAGAAATGGAAAAGCTGCGAGGAGCTTTTAGGTTTTATGGATGTAGCTGCTCTTTAGGTGAGTTAGGAGAACTAAAAGAATAAATAAGTAAACAAATAACATTTACCAATAAAAAACCTAAAACACTTTTTCACATCACGTCCACTGACACCTCAATATTCTAGTAAAATGTTCAATAAAATGTTTTGTCAAACTAAAGTATAAAAAAATTGATACACAACAATTAAAAAGTTTAAGTGCTTTCGTAAAGTAGTTGCCTTGTGTTTAATGCATGAACTGGATTATCGAATAGTATCCAAAACATTCCCAGAGCACCATTACCTGTACTACTAGTTACTAGAGCACCTGGAAATTTGGTTGTATTATGCATGTTTCATGGAGAGCACGCGCAGTTGATCCCACTCAGTTAGAGGCAATTCTTCCGATATTAGACCTTGTAGAGTTTTATTTTCTAACAAAATTCTGATGCAGGTGATCGGTGAACACTTCTGAGAATGATTCATATACAAAGGAAAGAATAAATTTTATATATGTGAATTCCATTCATCCACCACACCTTCCACAATGATTGCTGGCGTTCATATCAATTGTAATATCAACGATCATTAGGTATATCTCAAAATATCACCGAAATCGGCTGAAAATTACTGAGCTAACTACAACTACAACTACAATAAAAAACGAAACATAGTTGACGTTAACTAGGTGACGAAAATGATCAAATCTTCAAGTACGTACTGTTGGCCTTGATTAATCAAGGACAACAAGAATTAAGACAAGAATTATTTAAAATAAAGTAAAATAAAAAGTTGATAATATGTTTCAATTAAAATTTCTTTCCCCGTATTAATGCAGGTGTTTGCACTCTCTTTAAATGATACTGACGTATTGGTTCCTTGGGTGAGTTGAACCATTAAGGATGAGACAACCCAAGCGATGAGATTTTGACCGATGACTTTTGCGATTGTTATTGGAATCCAGGTAAGTGCATGCTGCACCTCATGGGGTTTGAACGTACAGCGTTCTTGATGGTTCTCTTGTTGATTGGCGTAGGGCTCTATCACGAAGTTTATTTATCTCTTGGTCTTACAGGCCCGCGAATGTGAATGAAGACCATATTTCCAGCGCCTCTGTTTGCCAGCTGATGCACTATCCGCTCAAACTCCCGGAACGGTCTCACTGGTAGTCAGGGAGTTAACTAGTTATTCATATCGTGAAGACGCGACTGGTTCCATGGACTTTTACGCGCTTCAAGGAGACATCAGTATTGAACTCATGTCCAGTTTGATTAATGTTCGAGTTGAGCTGAATCATCTTATATTAAATTTAAAGGGTTATTTCCGCTAATAGTAATAGGAAAAATACGACCCCGGTATTCGACTTGCTAGGACAATGGATTCCTACGGAAGGTATATAAATGATAATTGAATCGTCATAGCTTTAGTTGAAAAAGAAGCTATTTTTTTTCTTTATCAACCAGCTAAAATACCATTTCAGTGCACTTGGCTGTGGACCTGTGAGCCTAATTTGAATTATAATCGACATAAGGTACTGGAACATGAAATGTTTACTTTTTTTGGGACATCCGAAATACAATTACAAAGTATGGAGGGGTTCTCATCAGATTTGGAACCTCTGGTGCCATTCTCTTTTCTAATCGACCTACCTTTCTGAAATACATATGGAGCATCTTTGGAGCACCTCGAAAGCAATAATTACGTGGTACAAGGCACCCTGATCAGCTGAGAGGCCTCTGAGGCTAATTTCTTTCATTTTCGACGTACCGTTTGTTTCGGCATTAAAAAAAAATGTTTTTTCGATCTAAGCAAATAGAGTAAAATTGAGGGTTGTTGGAGCATAAAGACGTTAACCCTTTTAGAAGAAACGAAGTTACAAGTATTCATGATATAGTACACGCGGGGCTTAATATTTATAGACCAGCGGTCTGCGTAGAAGGACTGTCTAATACAGATATAATTAAAAAGTGTAAAAAATTTATCAAATTTAGAATTTGAAGAGTTGAGCTTATTTCAGAGATTCTCGAAACAGAACGGCTGGTTGGTATACCAACATACAGACAAAAGTTTCTAGTTTCATCCTATAGTTCTGATACTCAAAGTGATAGTGGAAAATTATATTTGATAGAATATTATAATAGGGAGAATAACATATTCGTGCATGCATCCCGGAATTCGGCTAAGAAGTTGTAGATCAAAGAAGTTTCTCAAAGAATGATTCATATATGAGGAGGCTAATTTATAACATTGAGGGGATTTAGTTCTTGGAGGATTGAGCTAACATACTTGATTGCGTAGCATGCGATGTTATTTTTCCCAGTTCGTTAGTAAAACCACTCAACTCATTTTGCCGAGAAATTCCGCTGTGACGGCGACGAAAGAAAATTTAATTGAGGCAAGTGTGTGACTCCACGCTATGCCGTTTTTCTCTCGAAAATTAGCTGTAGATAAAGTTAGGAAAAAAAAGTCGTGGAAGGGAATTATACGCAAAATTAAAACGTCGGTGTAATAAAATGATTGGTGTTGGTGGTGGGACAAAGGGGGATATTAAGGGGCCGGGGGGCAGGTGCCCCTCCCGAGGCGGCGGCGTGAGCTCAGTTGAGGCTTTCGTGCCCGTATGGGTGGTACGGGACAGCGGCAGCCTTCGACAGGGAGCCTCGTCATGAAGCAAGGCGGGGGCGGCTTGGGAGGCGGCGAGAGGCGTCCCGTCCGCCGAAGGCAGCAACCTAGGTACCGCCCCTACGAACAACAAAATCCACCTACCTTTATTGCCATCGAAATAATGAAAAATTTCTGACCGAAAATACAAAATAAAAGCTCGACAGAGAACCCTCACACCTCACTCCAGCGTACACCTCAAACACCATACTGATCCTCACTACAGAATGAAAGCGTTCCCTTCGAAAAATCTAAATGAACATCAACAGAAATCCGTCACCACACTCAAGTGTACACCCCAAAATTCACATTGATTCTCACTACAATGAAAGCTTTCTCTAATCACACCGCTGCTTTTACATTTTGTTCGCTTCTCATCTACCCATCTATTTCATTATTTGCCAATAAACTTCAAAGCCTATTCTAATTTCTAAGATATGGATCGTTCAATGAAATTTCTAAGTACAATTAATTTTGCATATTCAGCCAATTGCCCAACGAAATTACTCAATTGCATTCCAACCATTTTGTTTGAAAATATACGAATAAATTTTCTACGTGTATCCGTTTTAGGGCACTCCAAATCGAATCCTTAATGTTCAGAAGTAATTGCAAGTGTATGCGTTACCCACTTTCCCAGAAAGAAATATCGATAAATGTTATCATCGATTTGTACATTCGTGTAAACATTCACATACGTATACCAAATCTTTATATATATTCATTAAAAAAAATGGGAATACGGAATATTTGGGACAAATTCCGATTTTTGGAACGCTGATAAACCCGCCTCCCCTTCGAAAAAATGAGATAAAATCTTCAGATTGATTATAATATTATAATGAATGAGCTTGAAGCTGTTTTTTTAATCTATAACCGATAGGATAGTAATACCAGTAAACGCTGAAATTTAATTGAAAAATAGCTCATAATTTTCATAAATATCTAAGATAAATGTTTTATTCGTCAAAATTGACGTTGGGAATTGTGGGGCTCGGAAAATACTTTTCTTAAAAGAAATAAATTTTAAACTAAATTAAAATATTATTTAAAAAATTGCACAAGACGTATATTTTGTCTTCTTATTATACCCCATGGCTGCGAATGTTTACTTGTTCCGTCAAATTGGGAGATTGACACATCTGTTTTGTATCCCAAAGGGTAGGTACGTGTATTGTCAGCATGCAAACTGAACACCATAGGTAGGACAGGATCGTTTGTTTTAATAATCTATTCTACACATTTTGTCATCACTCTAATATTGGCCCGATTTTAACACTAAGCCTTTGACAAATTTAAAGGGAAGTTATCTGAACTAATTCCGTGTTGAAAATAGAAAATCATACTGCGAAGAAAACTACTCTCACTCGAAACCAGAAGGAACATAAACATTTTAAACGGCAGAAAGAAAATCTAATTGAAAGTAACGTATTTTTATTTCGTCGAGGGTTCGTGGAAGACTCAGGGACGAGTGCAACAGTTGGCGTGTCGACAAGGTGGGTGGCAGTGTTGTGTATGGTGAGTGGCCATATCGATTGAACCTCCCGCGAATGATAACCTTGATCATGGCGAATCATGCGTACAGATGAACTACAAAACAGTAGGTGTTTTATTTCATTTCATTTATTTGCTGTCGATAGGCGCCTACGTATATAAGTGCCTAATTATATTTTGTAAATGTATCGTATACTTCGTTCAACAATTACAGACAAGTGATTTGCGTATAGCAGGGATATCTAATACAGAAATTATAAGTAATTTTGAAATAGTTTTCAGAGTTTTCGTTCCAATTTAAGCTTCAATATTTTTACTTACCGATCTCCGCGCGAAAGTGAAAACCGATTGGGAAATAAATGGACAGTTAGATTTTACAATCAAATACTACCATTCCTCTTCTCGCAAAACATACCAACATTTTCATCAAAATCGAAGGAATCTCCTCAGTCAAGTTTTCAATTTCACAGAATTTTCAGTGATATGCCTTGAAATTTGTGCAGCATGTCCATATGAACGATTTTGCGGAAATATCGTCAATAAATTACACCTATACGCGTTAATTTATTTTTAATTAGAAAAATTTGTATGAGCAGAAATTACTATCAAAATAGCTCTGTAACCCAGTTTTAAGGGCTCCAACACTATTTTATGGTTTCCCGGCTTTTCAGTGACATTCAATAACCATTAATTTATTAATCTTCTTGTCTATAGTTGACAATCCCTTTGCAGGTAATATTCCGCTGAACAAGTAAATAATCGACTTCCAACCATGTTTAAAACTTTTTAGCTATTTTTTACCACTTTTTCGATATTTGAGCAGTTTTTGTTTGAGAAGTATCCATCAAACTTATCCCTATTATTTCTATTGGGACGCTTAATTGATCGGTGAAGAACAGAATTTTCATTCGGATTCAAAGGAGACATACCACGTTGTATGATATATATAATTATTGTTAGCTGTACTTATCTTTTGTGCGTAGAGTGATTTTGAAGTAGTGGTACTTCAAGGTTCTTCCGGACGAAAACTGAAATTATTTACTGAATCTCAATCTCAACTTTAAATTCTATCTATAAAATATGTAAAATTCCAAAATTTATTTTCTTGTAAGTACCTACCTAACGAGAAATTGTTGGAGAATTCACATTTATAAACTTTGGAACCTCTCACATTATGTTTCTTTAAATATTTGCTGAAGCACTAGGAAAGCAACGGTTTGGCGGGCTGCGTGAGGCAGGTCAGGGTTCTGAAGGGTGGATGAGGTGGCCGTCTCACCCCCTCCCCCCTCACCAATAACAGCCTTCCCCTCCCATTGCTCCACCCATCCACACCTTTTCCTCATTTGTCAAATGAGATCGTTCGTTTCCGCCCACGGTGTTTTGAAAGGTTCGATTTTCGCCTTCTGATTCTTGTAAACAACACTCTGGGTTGTATTGGACCCGTGTCAACTTTTTGGTAGATTTTGAAACCAATATAATTAGTTCAGAACTCAGGGCTGCAACGTGGATGATTTTACGGTTTGTATAATATTTACAAAACCAATCTATCTTACTCTTTGAGATGATAAATTGATGTCTTCCGTCTTAAACCTGTACCTAGTTGAAATAGAAAACACTCAAAGATCACAAAGAACTACTAAACATTTCCAGCCATGCAGTATGATCGTATGAGCAACTTTTTTTTAAAAAGAACCCATCGTTTTACTATATGTTAAATTGTATTAGAGCAATTTGAGTGGAAAAATTATTATAAAACGGTTTCATGGCAAAAAGAAAAACATCATACTAAATTAAACTGGACAATTCGAAAAAGATTTTGAATTTTTAGATTTTTTCGCAGTTTTTACAGATTTTTTCCGCAAATATTAATAAAACTCAAGAAATGTTTGGGGCATAATTTTGCGGAAAAAATTGTTATTGCTCTCATTCGATTGAAAAGAGTTTTTATTTTTTTGTTTTTTCAGTACCTAGGTTCATCTACGCCTATGAATTAATTTAAATCTATAGCAGCATCAATGAACCTCACATTAAAACTGGCAGCAAGTTTCACTTAACGAGAGCTATGCTTGTTATTTCAAGTTTCAATGTTGAAGAGAGAAAGTGAGGCAAAATCGCTACAACTGTCGCGTTCATTTAGGGGAGGGCTCGTGATGAATTGAACTACATTCCAAGCCAAGCACTTTTGAGACGAGAAATCGAGTTTTTACTGCCTGCCGCTTTCTTTCCCTCATTTATCAAGACCGCGTGTTACGAGGTTCCTCACTGACTGCCTCCTACTCATTCAATCCGTCAAACCAGATTGAGGTCTACTGAAAGAATCCTTCGGTGATAAATGCTATTGGTCGAGCTTGGAAACCTTTATTGTTTTCCATAATCTTGAATATTAGTTGAAACTATTCATAACCGTGAATCATTTCAACTTTGGTCCTATTCAACTATAAACTTTGCAAATTATTCCACACAGGTTAATTTATTCGTATTTGTATGATAGGTAGCCCTTCTTCTTACATAGATTTCAACACAGAATATCAGTCTGTCAGTATCAGTCTGTGAGTATCAGTCTGTGTTTTAGTCTTAGCCTCTCCAACCGAAAACGAAACGTTTATGTGCAACGAAAATGTGTTGCAACAATATCTGATGATTTCCGCTTACAACCGAGTCGTTGCTAAGGAAATTGTTCTTCGTCATTTTTCATCCCACATAATTCGTTGACCATTCCTTCGCAAGCTCTCGATTTATCCGACCATATTATGTTAACTACTGCGAAGTGCGTGTGCAAACAAGCTGAGTTATGAGCATGGTTACTTGAATAATTGTTTTCACACTGGTGATCATTCTCAATGATTGATACCTATTTTGTACAAGATTGCAACTGCTTGTTGATTTCTGATGATTTCATTGCGCTGGTGATAAGTAAATAAAACAACTTGACATAGTAGTGATAAGATACACCGCGAAATCTGAGTCATTCTTATATGCGGGTTTCACGGGTTTATGTGAAACGCGTGTGCAAAAACACATTCTGTGTTTCAATATATTAATATGCTATAGCTGAACCGGCAGACTATATTGCGCAACATATTATTGGTACAGTCATGGTTACGAATAACAATAATGTATTCATTGAAATTTATTATTTAAATGAAGCGAAGAAAACGTTGAATATAAATAATAAAGTAGTACGAATAAATAGTGAATGCGTGTATTTGAATTAGTTTCTGTTGATGTATTGCCCAACCTTCTGGAGACGTTGAAAGATACGTCGGACACTGTAAGTAATGGTTCATGGAAAGATACTATGATTCGTATGTCCCAGAGAGCTCTTATCAAATTTCGAATTCTAGGGTTAATAGGAGAGGGTTTACTAAGTCATCACCTCGTCATTGCATTTAGTCCTAGAGTCCTTAAGGAATAGGATTTAGCTGAAAAATTATACGTCAGATTCAGAAGGAAAAAGTACTCATACTTTTTTACCGGTAGACATTAATGAATTATGATGGTACAAACTCAGTGTACTTATCAAGGTTCATATCCTTAATCCATGAGCTGGTTTCGACCCATCATGTTGCCTGAGAGTACTTCTGACCAATACACGGTAATGTAAATTATACATGGGTGATCTGCTCGGTAAATTCGAAAGGACCTTGTGTATCTTATATATGCTGGAGTTGAATGATCGGTCAAGCCACAGCAGAATAGTCAGGTTCATATGCAGTCAAAATAACAGTAATTGGTATGAGGTTGATAATGGCTAAATGATCTAAAAATGACGAATTCATGTTTATCTCGGCCAAAACGCCTAATGATAGAATAGCCCAAAAGTGATTGTTCAGATGTGTGATGTTGTGCCCATCAATCAATTTATTATCCGGATACATGACCGTTAACTTGAAATACTCGTAAAAGCATTTTTGACGGAAAATCTTCATGCGGGGATGAATCAACCAAAAATTTCCGTGATGCAAAATTTGTGTCACAATTTCATGATTTTTCACGTACAACCCAGCCGTTGCTAGGGGAATGGAACTTCCGCAGTTTTCATCGCACATAAATCGTTCGCCACTCGTTGGAAAGCGCTTGATTTATGTGATAAATGTTCACATCTCAAGCTACCAATTTCCCCTCCTTACGTACCTGGCTACATTCCTAAACTAAGTTGATTGGACTATAAACAATTTTAATAAGCCGGTTACAATATTCTTAACGTAAAGCAATAGCATCATTTACTCCACTCCATAGGAAACATTTTCATCCTCTTGACAACAGTCGACTGTTAACGACAACTCGTTGTAGTGGCTTCTCTCCACAGTTATTTTCAACATTTCTATAAGTAAACCATTGTTTTGTTGGAATTAGTCGGGATGCGGCCCAGGGATTTGTTTAAAGTTAAAGGATTTGTTTACAACTCTCGAGGACAACCGTTATGAAATACCCAATCAATGACATATAAGCAGATCGTTTACGAGTTGTTTAGTTAGGTACCTACTTGAAGTTTTTTTTTTTTTTTTTTTTTTTCATTATCATAATAATTCTTATTTATTCATTCATTTATTTATTTTTACGGTAAAGGAATCGTTCGTATCGATTCTAGCGCTACCGTTGGTGGCTGGCGTAAGCTCAGGTAGAACTGAAGGTAAGGGGATGCACTGTACCTTACATTCCGTACGTACCGTACATTCACGGTTGAAACGTCTTGCGGAAAATAAATCATGGCCAAGACTTCTTACATTCAAATCATACTCACCCAAACAACGAAACAGAAGGATACTATTTTTTATTACAAAACAAGAAGCCAACACCAAGAAACTTGTATTAGCGGCGGGAAGTTACTTATAATTTTTAGGAATGTTTTACCATAGAAGAAGGTGAATCCCTCTCAATGAGTGTGTGTGGTGTGGTGGCTGGTTTACTTCCATGGTAAAACATTCGAGAAGTTTTCATTTATTGGAGATAAAATCATGTAAACAACAAAAACGAGGACCACAGGCCTACTGCAAACCACGGCACCGAACGACCGGCGTGTTTTTGTATAATTATCATTTTTATTTATCGTCAATTGTCATTTGGTCTATCGGCTTCTACCTAGTTATATTTCATTATGAAATATTTTGTTTGTGACGATTTTACTTTAAAAAATGAGCAGTTATTGTGCGGGTTCAGTTGATGGTTTCACGGTCGATCTGATGGTCCAATCAATTTAAAAAAGAGCTACCAATCTACCTGCAATAGGAGACAGAAGTTAATCGAGGAAAGTAACTCTACAAAAATTCATATTTCGCTCTACTGTATCAGTCTAAAAACGTCAACTCGTTCAAAAATTTCAACCTATCAATTAGAGAATCAAATTCATAAAATAACTGAAAGTTTCATAATTACAACATAGAAAGGTATATGATAGGTACATCCCATCGGTCTCTAGAAACCTTGAGTGGTACCTAATGAACATATATTAGGTAATACGCAATGTATTTCTGTATTATGTTAGGTACTGTAATGTAAGTAAAATTGTCATTTACGTACCTTTCGGAGGAGTCTGTCGTCACTAGCCAATAGAGTACTGGGGGTGAGCGCTTTCTGTGTAAAGACATCATCATCAGGCCGTCGAAGCAGTACGCGTGGCTTCTCGTTCGATTTTTTTGGAATAAAATCAATAAAAGAAAAATACGAGCTATCGTACTAAGGGTTATTATTTCTATATTCTGCTCAAAGCACCACTGGTTCATGCAGGTCTGAGATTGAAATATTAAATTAGAGGGTTGGTATTAGTAATCAATTCACAACAAAATTGTATCATAAAGTTTTATTTTTAGCTCAACATTTTTTTATCCTTTTTTAATCATAATTATTACTATTCATCACTTCTGAATTACGGTCACGCTCTCAATCTTCCACCTCTAAATAATCGAACGTTACTTGATTAGTTTTGGAAACACTGGAAATAAATTGGAAATAGCGTTATAATTACTGTATACCAGATATTAAACTAGAGATAATTGAGTTGATTTTGTACATACAACTTTGGGACAAAGTGCTAAATTCAAGGATTTAAAAAACTTCAATTCCCCTTTTGTGCTGCACGGTTTTGAAAGAATTTTGTTAGGAGCAGCTAAAAATGAGTTGTAGAATCGACCTTTGAATTTAACGTACCTTTTTGGATCTAAGAAACCGAATATTTAAAAATATATCATCAGACAGGTGCAAAACATGCAAAAGTAGTTCTCAAAATACTACTAAGATGGGTGCAAGAAGTTCTTTGTCGACCAGAACTGCAAAAAATACCTACGTTGCTCGCCTTTTTCACTTCCTCAGCTTTCGTTCTTATCTGAAGGATAAATTTGATCCAGTGTTTTCCCCTGGGGTCCCACTACATCCCCAAAACTATCGATCCGAATTCATTCAATTAGGCTTCCATTGCTCCACTCAACCGACAAATTCAATCTCCAACCGTCTTTGTTCATCCAGTGATTTCTCCCGTTCCACTATCCGCGATGCTATGTAAACAAAAAAGTTTTTTCATTTCCCTTTTCCCGCAGACTCGAGGAGTTGGTCCAGTGGTGAAAAAGCAGCTCAATGAGCACTACAAAAATCTTTCCATCCAGAAACTTTATCGTTCTGCTGTTTTCTCGATTTATATTGCAAATTATGGTTTTTTTGAAGCAGTAGAATGATTTTACTGATAGTGTTTCTTTCATTCAACGTGAATGTTGAAGTAGTGATCTTTTAATACCTAGTAGGATGGTAAATTTATGTATGTATTTAGGGAGGTGGTTAAAATTTTCTCTAGAGCCTGATGTACTATTATATTTGGATATCAGCTTTTGTTTAGAGTGCTTTATTTTAACTATTTCTCCACGGTAGGCATCGTTCAATAATTGTTGACAACTGCTCTGCGTAGAAGGGCCATATAATACAGAAATAACAATACTTTTTTGTAATAATTTGCTGCATTTTTATTAGTGAGCGAATAACGATTGCAATCGTGTTGTGATGGTTATATACACTTATTCATCAATATTCCACAGATCGATTGAAACCATGTCGGCTTCTAAGCCTACGTTAGCGATCCTGAATTTCAGATTCCAAGAGGATCAACCAATTCAGCGAAGGCAGGATGTGACTCGAATGAAAATGATAAACCCCCTAGAGCAGTTTCAGGAATAACAGCAGAGAAGGAAGTAACCGGGTGGGTCGTCTTCGCAGGCCCACCAGGGAATATGAGAAGTGGAAATCGAACATTATTGTTCTCCACTCTTGCACCCCTTTCCAATGACCGACTCTCCACACTACGGTATAAAACTCCGTTTTCCCATCATCAAGCAGTAAATATAATACGATTTGTTCCTGCGCTCCATCTGCTGAACGCGCCAAATATCCACATGTGACTGTCCAAATATTTGTTCCACTAATCTTACGAAATAGACTTTCCTAATAAAAGAGTCGTTGGTACCTCAATAAAACCCGAGAGGCTGCACTTTAAGTTTTGCAATCAGAGTTCGGTTACGAAAAGAAAAAAAAAAGTCTGCCTTAACAATAAGTACCTATTCACTTTAAATACGTACCTATTTTATGTATTCCAGTTCTTCCAGAGAGGCCAAATTTAGATTTCATGACGGTAAAACGAGTTTCAACAAGTTTATCGGAACTTTTGATATTGAGCATTCGCGTAAGTGTGCATGCGCAACAAGCACACTATATATTTTATATTTTGAATTCTATGTTCAGTTTCATGAAATTTAGACACTTCTATCAATTTTCCAACAGCGTTCATCCGTAATACCGTTTTAGCAAAATTTCGTCGAAATCGAAATGAGTGAAATCCATTTTGAGACATTCTGAAGGTTAAACGCTGTTTTATATATATATATATATATATATATATATATATATATATGTGATGTCCCCCTCATCCTCACACAACTGTCCTTCTTCAATGTCCGATGCCATAGGGTAAACCAATCACAATACCGAATGTAAAACGTTAATAATAACACAGTTTATTATAGAAACTTTACAAACACTCGAAATTAGCGTACTCCCCCTCGACGGATCACATCATAGTAAGTTAAACAGAATCAGATTCACAAATAGGTAACGTAAAATAAAACATAAATTGGAAGACGATCCTTCCTGTAACAACAACGATAACGAACTGACTGACTAAGGTAGGTAGCAGGTATATTATATCCATCTAAGTTCGCATTTGTGCCGCGAGGGGAGTTATGAGCAGCTAGTGACGACACATTGTGTTATTCGAGTGACAAATCGATTATATGATCGAAAGTGAATAAATCGATGGATAGTAATTGATAGTAAAAAAATACATTGATTGGCGTTCGTCCTAAATTGGTAGGTCGATAGTTCAGGGTTCCTCACTCCATCACACGGCGATCCTGACATTGCTGCCGTCCTCGGGAGCGCTGATCACCTGGAAGGACCAAATTCAGCCCATTAGATCGAACCAAATGGGCCTAATCTCTGCCCTAACAAGGCAAGGGAGAGCAGTGAAAGCAAAAATAGAAACTATTTCAGAGGACACCCTGATGAGCAAAGCACAGCAGAGGAGGGAGAGAACAAATACAGTGTCAGTACAATATCAAGTAGTGTCGTTCAACCAACAAACGAAGTGCGCATGCAAGGGTTACAGCAGGCAGAGGAGAGTCCAGTGCCTCAAATGAATCCAATGGCAGAGGTGAACCCAGTGCCATAAAATAAAATAAAAATCAGCCAGAGGAGCTACCAGTGGCTGAGAGAAAAATCAAGAATGCGGGAGACCGGGCTCGAACTCACTTGGGCTTGACAATCACCCTATCAGAAAAGAAGTGACTGTGAGGACGGAAGGCATCGTAAAGGGAGGGACAAAGGAAGAGGGTCCGACCATGACGAGCCGCCGTGGGTGCCAAGCAAGGTAGAGAACCGAAAACCGCAAACAACTATAATTAACACAGGCGTGACATGACTTAAATAAAACTCAGACGATCTACCAACCAGCCTCACAGGCTGAAGTCGTAGATTGACTGAGAGGATCCACAGTCACATGTGGGATAGTCCACACAAAACAATAAAGCATCGTGTCAGCCAAATTTCATTGAGAAAGCTCTCCACTATCAGGGAGAGGATTCAATTCATCAAGGGTAGGTGCCTTGCGCAAACGTTCGTGGGGATATTTCAAAAACTTCTTAGTTCCGCCAGAGACGGACTGCAACAAGTAGCGATCATCAGGCATAACTTTTACAATTTTATAGGGGCCTCTATAGGCATCATCCAACTTGACTCTATTTCTCACCTCCGTTTGTGCAAAAACCAAATCATTCACTTGAAAACGCTTTACTGGCAGTTTGCCTCTATCAAATCGAGTTTTACTAGTTTCAGCTTGTTTTTCCATCAATTGTGCGGCTGAGTCACGCAACGTTTGTACGCTAGTGGATGGTTGATCAGTGAGGTGGTCAGTGATAGAAATTAGATGCAAAGGCCTGGAAACTCGTCCAAACATCAGCTGCATGGGGGATACCTTAGTAACACTATGAGGTGTGGTATTTAAAGCTAATTGAATTTCTCCAACACAAGATTGCCATGTTTTATGCTGATCTGATTCAGCAGCAGTGAGCATATTACGTAAGGTACTCATAAGGCGCTCGACCTGACCGTTTGCTCGTGATGCTCCTGTGGCTATAAAATGGAGGTCAATTTGATGTGATACACAAAAATCTTGAAAATCTTTAGCAGTGAAATTTGTACCTTGGTCACAGATTATACGCTGAGGAGGACCAAAGAAATTTATGAGAGATGTTAACGCTTTGATAGCACTTGCAGCACCTAAGGAACGCGTGTGCTGCAATACACAGTACTTAGTGAATGCATCTATGAAAACGTAAAGATATTCTTGAGAGTCTTTTTTTCCGCTTAGTTCACCAGAAGCATCTAAATGAATAGTGTGCCATGGTTCAGCAACTTTGGGTATAGGGTGGAGTTGAATTTGGCGAGGTCCTGAATCTGTTTTTGATGTTTTGCACACAAGGCAGTTCTCAACAAATTTTCGAACGTATTTCGCCATATGTTCGAACCAATAATGTTGGTACAACGCCTCTAAAGTTTTTTCATTACCCAAGTGGAATAGAGATTCATGGACATTAGAAACAACAGCGTACCGAAGAGAATGGGGAACAATTGGGAGGTACCTAGTGCGAGTGTGTCGCTGTACTTTCCAACACAGTACACCAGAGTGCATCTCGTAAGTGTTTTGAATATCTGAATCTATTTCGTTAGCATTCAATTTCGAAATTATTTCAGTAACAAACGGGTCATTTTGCTGAGCTGTTAGGAGCCAATCAGTTGAAATAGATGTTAATTGCACGAGTTTTTCAGAAGAAGCTTTATATTGAGGTTTAAAATTCCTATGTTTTCCATGTGGTCGCATTTTTGGGGTTGATAAACCTAATGTTGAGGTATTCACAGACAATGCCTGATTAATTTTGGGTTTGGCAATAGGTTGTTCAGGTATCGGAAAGTTGTTGACTTCTTCAGCTTCTTCAATAGGATTCCTACTAAAAAAATCAACATGTTGCATACGCGAGGATTGACGATATTGCATTTTAAAATCAAAACTTTGCAAGAAAGACCACCACCGTTGAACACGAGGTATCAAGTCTTGCTTATTTTGAGTTGCGCGCAATGATGCACAATCTGTCACAACGGTAAACAAGTGACATTGTAAATAATTGTGAAAATGCTTTATGGCATAAACCACTGCCAAAGTCTCTAGCTCATATGAATGAAAGTTAGATTCTGCAGTTGTGGTTCTCTTACTGTAATAGGCTACTGGTCTCGGCTTTTTGTCAACTATATTAATCAAAATTGCGCCAAAACCTAAAGAGCTTGCATCACAGTGCAACTCAATGGGGTAGGATGGGTTAAAAATGGTTAAAATGGGTTCTGAGGTAAGCATGCCAATAAGTTGTTGGCGAACCTTTTCATGACTGTCATTCCAAAGAATTGGTCGATTCTTACTGTCATTAGCTGAATCATCAGTTTTACGGGTTAATTTAAACAAGGGAGCAGCTATTTAAGCGAAATTTTGGATAAAATGCCGAAAATAAGAAGCTAAACCTAAAAATTGGCGAAGAGTACGAAGAGTAGAGGGAGGTGGCAATTTTGTCAGAGCTTCAACTTTGGATTTGTTCGGTTTTATTTCTCCATTTTCTATCTCGTAGCCTAAGTATTTAATTTTCGAGACAATGAACAAACACTTCGAAAGGTTTAGAGAAAATCCAGCAGAAGTAAGAACTCCTAGAACATGATTTAATCGGATAAGTGCCTCAGCTTGAGTGCTTGCTGATACAAGCAGATCATCCATATAGCACGTGACGTAATCAAATGCTAAGTCTCCTAAGGCTTTCATAATTGCTCGTTGGTAAACACTTGGTCCATTGCGCACCCCAAAGGGCAATGCCAAATATTCCCATTGACCGTCTGGTGTGACAAAAGCTAACTTTTCTATGGACTCTTCTTCAACTGGGATTTGATGAAATCCACTAGCAGCGTCAAGAATAGAAAACCATCGGGCACCGTGTAAACGCGCTATTTGATCAGTTATCAATGGCAAAGGGTATCTATCTGGGACTGTATTTGCATTGAGAGCCCTAAAATCAACGGCCATTCGATAACCACCTGTCTTTTTAGGAACAAGAAGTATTGGGCTTGCATATGGAGAAGAACTGGGGCGAATTACTTTGGCATCTTCAAGTTCTTTGATGCGCTCTCGCACCAGTTCACGATGTACAGGACTAAGTTTGTATGGTCGACGGTGGACAATTTTGGAAGGGTCAAGAAGGCGAATTTTGAATGTTCCTGTCGTCACACGAGTGGTAGGTATTCCATCAATAAAATATTGGGAATAATTAGTCAAAATTTTGATGAGATCCCCCCTTTGACTAACAGGAAGGTCAGTGTGAACTGATTCGAAACGTTGAGTGCTAACTGGCAAGACTTGGCAAGATCCTAAAGCTGGGACAACACAAGATGGGTGAAAATCAAGTGAAGGGATATTTTCACTATGACCACCTAACACCTCACTGAACAACACGACTTCATCCTCAGTGCACTGCTCCAAAGAGCAGAGATCACCCAAGGATACAGAAAATATTTCATTTTTTGTGGTGTTTATGGAATCAGAATGCCCACGCCCCTTTGTAGAAGTGTCCCATTTTTCAATGCTAGAAGAACCCACAGGTTCAGCGCCTTTCCCATGAGTGCTGGATGTATCCAGAAAATTACGGTTTAGCATGAATGGAGGATGGTCCTTCCAAAGCGTGCAAGAAGATATAGTTATTACCATACAAAAATCTGGAGCCAGAATTTCACGCCCCAAAATGATGGGTTTAGGTAAAGCACCGTCAGCTACAATATGGAACAGGACTTGAATGTCGTGTCCATTAATCTTTACTCTGGCTTGTTTTTGGCACTGAGAAATGGTAATTGATGACCCTAAACCATGCAAGTGAACTACATTATTGAAAAAGGCCCATCAAAGCGGGTACTAAAGGACAAACAAAGGAGTGAGCACTCTGATCCAGAATCAAAACAATACTTGAATACATCACCTTGGTGGGTTAATGTGCCTTCTGGGTTAGCAATGCATAGGCCAACCTGCTTCTCGACTGGCTGAGACCTCTGGCTACTGGTGTCTCCTGGTCCACGCTTGTCTGACATCTTCTTCTTTGGGCAGTTTGGAGCAATATGCCCTTTTGGTGGCAGGAAAAGCACGTTGTATTGCTGAAGTTGGATGGCTTCCTTGGCTGATTTGATGAGGTCAAGGATGATGATGATCGGCACTCTGAGGTTTTGTGTCCAGATCTTCGACATTTCCCACAGCGGGAAGTATAATCCTGAGAGGATGAATGCTGAGGGCTTTCATAGTTTGGTCGACTCTTCTTGGCATTTCCAGGACCGCTGTCATAACCTCCTGGTCTCTTAAATGACAGAGCCCGTAATTCCTGAAGCAACTTTTCACGGCTATTTATCTTTTCTGTGTAGCAAAGATGACGTGCTCTTGTGTCTGCTTGAGCTATCTGAGAGAGAGCCACTGATACAGCAATTTCTTCCACTGATGACTGGCGGTAGTGAGCAACAAATTGATTGATAGTTCGTGAGGCGAATGTGGCATAATTTTCAAAATCTCGTGGTCTAGCTTGGAAACATTGAAGCATGAATCCGGCTGGTGTGAGTGCTATGTCATATTGGTGAAGAAAGAGCGATCTGAATTCGTCCCATGTGAGTTGAGGGTGGACAATAGTAGTAAACCAATCAGCAGCCTCTCCTTTTAAGGCTCTACTCAAGGCAACAATTAAACGTCTTCCTTGTTGATCCTGTGAAGTCAAACAACACTCAACTGTATTGCACCATGATTTGGGCTGAACTTGTTTATTTTTGGGGTCATACTCAGGAAGCGAGAGTTTCAAATGCTCTGAGGGGGTTTGACCTTGATTTTGTGTAAAACACTCTGCCAAAGTTTTCATTGCAAGGGTTTGTTGTGTCTACAAATCCCGTAGGGAGTCGCCACTGTGCACTAAAGAATCGTGGTGGAAGAGGGGTGCGGAGGGAGATGGTGAGCGTCCAGAGGCCCCCCTCCTGCTCCTATGCGCCCGGGAAAAATCAGGAGGGCGATCGGGTGATGACCCTTGTTCCGAGTAAGGTAAGGCGTCACCCGAACTGCGTTGCGAAATTGGCCGACCCCTTTCTTTTCTAGAATCCGAAAAATCTTGATAAAACTCACCTCGACTATTTCCATAGTGATTCTCATGAAATCCTGCTCGTAGATTACGATATCCCACTTCTGATGTGATGTCCCCCTCATCCTCACACAACTGTCCTTCTTCAATGTCCGATGCCATAGGGTAAACCAATCACAATACCGAATGTAAAACGTTAATAATAACACAGTTTATTATAGAAACTTTACAAACACTCGAAATTAGCGTACTCCCCCTCGACGGATCACATCATAGTAAGTTAAACAGAATCAGATTCACAAATAGGTAACGTAAAATAAAACATAAATTGGAAGACGATCCTTCCTGTAACAACAACGATAACGAACTGACTGACTAAGGTAGGTAGCAGGTATATTATATCCATCTAAGTTCGCATTTGTGCCGCGAGGGGAGTTATGAGCAGCTAGTGACGACACATTGTGTTATTCGAGTGACAAATCGATTATATGATCGAAAGTGAATAAATCGATGGATAGTAATTGATAGTAAAAAAATACATTGATTGGCGTTCGTCCTAAATTGGTAGGTCGATAGTTCAGGGTTCCTCACTCCATCACATATATATATACATATATCCCTCCTGACGGTAACTTTCATTAGGATTGAGATAAAAATTCCGTTATTTTGCCAAAAATTTAAGTTCAAAACGAAAAGGATGAGTTCGTTGGCCAGCACTTTGTGAGCACACTAAATTGGTCAAATTTAAAAAAAAATGTACTGAAAATGGCTCAAAATAGTTAATAATAGTTGAATTTACGGATTTAAAAATAATTTTAGACAAAAGAAGCTTATTAACGATAAACTAGAACTTTTAAAAATGTATGCAGAAATATTTAAGTTGAAAAATGTACTTAAAGTTCATTGATACTTGTCAAAAAATGGATAAGGTCAGCAAACAAAAAGAAAAAAACCTAATCTTTTTTGATTAGCAGAATAGTATTTACTACGAGTTTTTTTTCACCAACAAATCGGTAGTTAACGATTTCTCTTTACTTGACGTCCTGAACTTTCAGAACAATTTGACATGATATGGTACAATAGTTTACAAAAATTCGCTCATACGATCATGCTGCATGGCTGTAAATTTTCTCTTTATGCTTTTTTTCTTCGGACGCGAGTTTTCTTGTGGACTACATCAGGAAAGTTCAAAATTTATATCCAGAGATGGAGAATGCAGGGATTAATATTGAAAAAGTACACTTTTTGGCACAATCTTAAGTAATTTTTCAGGTTGTAAATTAGGCGTGAACTGGTGTTGCGTGTATATTCAACAAAATGATGTGGATCTTAGGTTGTATAGAACCATGCTCAAGATTTAACAAGGCTGAAAGTCCTGTTCTATCTGAACGAAACCTCTTCAAAATCATGCCAAATAGGTGTGCTAAATAGGACCCACCAATCATTTGAAGTTGAAGGTCAAGTCCTCCGAATCGTCAGTTCCGGCAAACAGCCGGTTAATTCTCGCATTTGCGCGGTTCAGGTCGTTTGTTACAATCGAGGCGCTAATTAAGTCTATGGCTAAACCATTAGGTTATCGCATTTGCAAATAGCGAAGCCCCTCGTTGGAACTGATGGTGGCGAGGGTGGCCGAGTCGAAACGCGAGCAACCAGACTTGGAGGCCCCATTCTTCCTCTATGAATAACCCATGAACAATCAATTCAACGTTAGACGGATGAGAGTATAAAGGTGGGAAAGCGGCTCGCTCTGAAGGCGATTTGAATAGATAGGAGACCCTTTCTCTCGACAAACCCGCCAGATAAAGTGCGCCCATCTATAGTTGGGCTACCTCGGAAAGTGGGTCCTTTATTTCGAATATAGTTCCTCCGATAAACATCGAACCCTAAATCACTTTATAGGGATTTCCTGTTCTAAATTCGATTCTGTACCCACTAATTATATTTACCGAATTCCAAACACTGTATCAAAACACAAACGGTGGGTACAGCTTTCGTACAAGTACGCAACCACGAGGGACATTTTATGTGTTTGCTTCTTATATAGTAAACACTCACGAATGCACTTCATAAAAATTTTGTTAAACATAAACACAGTCCGAGCTTCATCTCCAAGACTCGTACATCTCCAAGAGATAATTCGTTTATCGGTTGTTTGGTCTTAAAATTATGTCTTTACTTATATAAAGCTTGCAACCGTGTTCACAATATGAATTATTGAGAATGATTACCTGTGTGTAAACAATTATTTAAACAATCACGCTCATACCGCAGCTTGTCGGCCACGCAACTCCGCAGTGGTCAACGTAATATGGTTAGGTAAATCGAGAGCTATCCAACGAGTGGTCAACGATTTTTGTACGATGATAACTCGAAGTTAAAGTTGCGTAGCAACGAAGCGGTTGTACGTGAAAATCATTAGAAATTTTTCTTAACGCTTTCTTCGTCACACTTTTTGAGTTATGTGCCATAGTAAAGATATAAAATGTCAAAAATAGTTTGTGGTGTAAATTATTGTTTTCTCTAAAATTTGTCTTAGTAATACATACTCTTGTAGCCACTTCAGTGTGTCATGCCACTTCATTGAATTGAATTATATATAATATATATATATATATATATATATATATATATATATATATATATATATATATATATATATATATATATATATATATATATATATATAACCGTAAGTATGTCGGTACATTGATTAGAATTATGAAGTTTTGCGTTTCTTTTCCGTTTTATGCTACTTGTAGACGATTGATACCATTTTCACAATGTTTCTCTGTCTGCCTGTCCGTCCGTATGTTTGACCGCTTTTCACGGTTACAGGGGTCATTGGACAACTGATATGAGTTGAAGGAAATGTCTGTATTAGTCCAACTTGATCGGCGAAGTGTATCAAATTATATGTGTGCATCAAGTCAAAATTCATGGAAAAAATGAAGAGGTTACATATTGACGCACTTGTGCTTCAGAATAAATTAGTTTTACTGGACGTATTAAAATTTTACGTATAGAAACATGAATCGCTTGATGCGTGCGTTGATTCAAATAAATACGTTGGTAGTGGATAGGGATAGTGACATAACGTTTTCGCAATGCAATAATCTCCGATAATATAAATACTCAAAATGTGATCTTAAAGCCTCCAGGACCCTGAGAGGCTGTTCCATCATATATATACTTATAAGATATCGTTAAAATTGACCAAGAAAGAGATTCAAAACAACAATGGACCAAAAATGTATGAACCCCAATGCACCACTTGTAATTTTTACATCAACTGCTCTAAATTTCTCCCTGGTCTCGCCGCCTTAAGGGACTTCTCGCTCGATTCTGTCGCTCTAAAGCCAAGCTGTTATAAATACAGAAGTGAGTTCTCTCATTTTACCCTCTTTCAAGGCTCCTTCAGAAACGCTTTTTCTTGCTGAAAGACATGAGCAAAAGGCTAGATAATCTCGCAAAAAATTCAACCTTCCCACTACTATGACCTCCTTCTTTCAGTGCGAAAAATTCTTCAAAATTTAGCTCATGTAGTCTTTTTTTTCATGTTCAACAATAATTGTGGACCGAGAGTAGCTTTGTCTCGCTAACCCATGGTGAGTCCATCGTGAAAGTCCAGCATACCTTTTTTAAAATTATCGTAACGATGTTCAGGAAACTTTCACTCAATTGATGAATTTTCTGATGAGAGTGTGAGAAAATTACTCAGGTTTGATTCCTATTGGAGCAAAGGAGGACGCTACACGATATGGTAACTATGAAAAAGATTCCAGATTCTGATTACGGGTCTCCGTTCCTTGCATGAACATCAGAGTTTCTCCGAGACCCACAAGGAATCATACCCCTTTTCACCCAGGGTACCATAGAATCAACTACGGAGGAAATTCTTCAATAGTGCGCATGGAGAGTGAGGTAGGAGCCTACGCACCTTTATCTGAATTTGGTACGATCCCTTTGATACTATCAAAAAAAGGATGAAGCAGCGATTTGTAAATTTCAGAGTGGCTCAAGTGGATTGATTTAATTCAGTGAATTAACGAACCATTGTTTTTGTTTCATTTTTCCCTCATACCTACATCGTTTAAAACTCGAACGCTGTGAAACCCAATTTTCAAATAATGTAAAGTGACATAAAATCCAGTTATTATATAATACTCAAAAGAACTCTCCCACTAAATCGTTTGTTACCTTTTCCAAATTCTCAAACTTACGTACGAATCAAGTTTCAAGAACCGATTGGTATTCAGGTGAATTCGGATGAGTGGGGAAACATTTTTCCTTTGGTAAATCAAGATCCAAAAATAGAGTGAAACGCCGGCAAGCGCAATTTTCTATCTCAATCGGTCTTTGAGGTATGATTTTTGAAGGTTTTAGTTTTTCTTAACCATGAAAACCACATTTTCAGCCTAAATAATTCATATTCATCTACTTCACATTAATCTATTTAATTTATTTCTCATATTTAAAAAATTATCGTTGATTTTCCAAGAAGATAAGTGTCCTTTTATTCTCGAGCAATGCCGTCTAAAGACCACATCAGCCTAGTTATTAGTGATTTGAAAAATAAAAATTTTATAAATCTTTCAAACTTTACTTGAGGCTTCGCTTAAAAGAAAAGGCTGGATTAAAGGAAGGGATCTGAAAAAGTAGTATCACGTTAACATTCGTTTTGTTGCAAAACTGATATTTTTCGTATTTAACTACTTGATTCTAACGTTTAACCACATTTTCGAATTCAACGTAAAATTTTCTTTTAAAAAAGCAAGAATCAAAGGACCCTGTTCTTTTAGAAAATTAAATACTGAGTAGTTTAAAGACCATACCACCCATCTAAGCATAAACAACTTTAAAACTTTACCATCTCTATCTCTCTCTAAGAAAAAAAAAATTATAATAATAAATAAATAAATAAATAAAAATAAATTCTTGATGGTAAATGTATGATGGTAAAATACTGTGATTTCGTTTTGATTTGGAAAAAAAATTGAGTTGGAAAGTGACAAAACGTCGTTTTGACATGGGTTGAAAGGTATCGTAAAATAGTCGCTAGATTTTTCTTGCTAAAACCCATATTTCCCATCTATAACTAGACGAATTTCAACGTTTGAACAGATTTTCGAGATTAAAGTTGAATTTCCTGCAAGAATCGTGCTCTTTGATTTCCAAAAATACCATCAAATCACCATACTATCAGTTGAAACATGCAAGATATTGAACAACGGAAACTTCTAAAAATCGTGGAAAGTTGACTACTCCTCTAAAATAATATTCTGGAGGTGGTTGAACCGCACAAAAACATGCGTTTCGTCAAATTGTTAGAAACTATTATCTCATGGGTATAAATATTACATTAAAGAATAATAGAAACTGCGGGAGATAAATTATACTCTGTAGCCCAAACATTAGTAAAGTCTATAGAGTTTATTAAATGAATGTATAGCAAGCCTACACTACCTAGCACAATCTGTCGACTTGATCAATCTGACGCGGCTACAACTACCACATCCACTGAAAAGTTTTCCGTTGGCTCTGTGTCCTTATTTCCCAATAACTCAACCGAATTTCGCAACCGCAACCTCCACGACGGCATTTTGCATCTGATAACACTTATCTTTTGTAATGTGAAAACGATTACTTTTTTATGCTCCTTCCTAAACCAAGACAACGTTTTTCCACACTCCAGCTTGAATTTCTCTTCCATATCAGAACGAAATCACAAAACTCACCATTCTTTTCGGACTCGTATGGTTCCGTTTAACGAGCTTTGTCTGCTCTTAAGGCTGTTTTTCACGTCTTTGATTATAATATACGTAGAAATTTCAATATACGTAGAAGCGTTTTGCGGAGAATGATTCGCGCCTGATCAGTCAATAAAGTTTTTATTGTTCTCACCAAAAAGATTCATGAAAATAATAAAATCCTCACAATAGCAAAAAAAAAGAACATAAATATTGACACAAGGAACTTGCGCGATACTTGAGAATTAGATACGGGGAAAAATGCTTTAACAGTGAAATGACTTTGCATCAATCTGAATGGCTTCCAGTTCTGTTGCAATGTTGGTCTCAGGAGGAACACGGAATCCCTTGGAGATGGGGCTAAGACGTTTTGTACCGAGCTTAATAGGACTAGGGTATTGTGAGTATGACCCCAATAACTGTAGGACTTTCTCAGAGAATTGCCGCTTGACGATAAACGTTGGAACCCTTTTGGAACAAAATTAGGTTTTTCCTGAAGAACATCATGCTGTTAGTTATAAAAAGTGTGGTGTCATGAAGCAACTCATCTTCCTAAAACGATCTTGCGGGACACGCGGTATTGCGAGTTTTAGATGATACATAACTCGTATCTGAATACCGTGATGTCGCGGTGGCCAGAATGGGACTCAACCAAATCGCAAACTCGCTATGCTCATGAAGAGGCACGCAAGCAAAACTGAACTTAGTCAGACAAACAAATGGACTTGAAATGCGAGGTAACATAAATTTGCTGGATGCAATTTGACCATAAACTAGGAAGTAGATATTTTTCATTTTTGAATTTAATCCCCCTGAAGAAGCCCCAGTTTCTGGGGAGAAACGTTGGAGTGTAATTAAAAAACCAATTTAGGGACAGAAGGCCTTTTTTATAAATCTTATCATGAACTAGGAATGCATAACATTCCACCTACTCAGCAGACTACCTTAAGGAATCGATACAATTTACTGGGTGGACCAAGCGCTCATTCAGACAGCAGTTAAGAACAAGTAAAGTCTTGTACATACAAGTACTGCTCGGTAGACAAATTGATATAATATATTTTGGCTTTGCTCCTTAGGATAATCGTATTAAGTATTTATGACTCGGTTCTTATGAAGCGAATATCGAAATATTGACAAATTAGGCACAATGAAATTAGAGAAGACAATTTAATTCTCCAACACTAGCGTGATCAAAGACAACGTCGCCGGACGATTGACTCCGTACACGAACGCCGCGCGTCTAAACTTATCCAGTGACAGAGCCGGTTTCGCCGCTACAATGCCGAATATTTTTAAACTTGGGGAAGCACATGGGAAAAGAGCTGAGAAGAAGGGTGAGGGTGGGGGGAGAGTTGCCATTACCTCTCAATATTATGCGACTAAAAATACCTGAACGGCCCTTGAGCCACATTTCTTTTCTGGCGGGACCGTTCGCCTACAATAGCTCAGAGATCGCCGGTTCCAGGAAGAACGAACTTTTCTACGAGTACGGTGAAAATCACGGACGTATACGATGCATATGTTTATACCATTGGGATTTAAACGCTACAATCTGTCACGAGCCTTTTAAAAATTATCGAATAAGTATACTGGACAATTTTAAAGATCAGGAAATATGTTTTGGGCACCTTGGATAGAACCCTAAACAATAACATTTATTCGTACACAGTGTCTTATATAGATTCCTTTTGTATTTATAATAAGTGGCATAAGTTTGATCAAAATGAAGAAATGGTTTGAAGGCTTTTCCTAGAGTAAGGAAAATCCCATTTCTAATTTACAAATACATATGCAAATATGATCGAGATATTTCGAGTCCCTAGAAATAACTGTACAAAGTTATTTTCCGTCTATTTCAAAATCCTGCTGACTCAAGAGATTCTGTTCCGATTTTTAAGATGCCCCTATAAAGCCAGGTCATATTGGCAAGGATTCGACTCTAAGACAGATGCCCTATCACAATATGGTGTGCGAAAAGTTCGAGAATATGATGTGGTGTTATTTTAGATAAATCCTGTCTTTAGAATGCCGACCGCGATCACGCTCTCCTATAAACCATAGTCCTTATTTTATGATGTTCATTGTTTCACATAGCTCTCTAATAGTTTGGTTTATACAAAACTTCTACTACTTATCGTAGGAGGGCGCGATTACTGTCAAAATCTGCCAACTTTTATTTAAAATTATGAAAAAATATGTACGTATTTTCCAATATTCCAGTAAAGGGTAAGAATGGAGGGGGTAATAGTAACTTTTTTGTTTTCAAAAGAATTACTGACTACAGTAACTTACTTCTAAATCAGACTATGAGCTCAAGACATAGAAATTAAAAGAATGCTATCAAGGCTATAATGGAACCTGGTTCTAGTGTTTACGACTCATGGATTAGTTGGGAATCCTAAAATAAACCCGTCGGCTTATTTTTATTTGAAGTGCTTTGTGTGATAATTTAATCAATTGGAGACAAGGCAGCATTCCAAAACCTATATTGAATATCGCGCTGTTCAATCGAGGTCTGTTTTGTGACGGCGTGAAATTCCTTTGAGAACGATCGATAGTCAAGTTGAGTGTATAATACCCTTCAGTCCAACGGACCAAGAAAGCATCAGGAGTCGAACCGCAACAGCTGATTGGCTGAGAGAGGGCTTAGGGCACTTAGACATCTTAGCCGACCCAATCAAATTTCAAGGTCAATTCCACCCAGCGTTTCCTTTTCATTCCGCTCCCCAGACTCGGCCCATCGTCTCGTATATGTTACGGCATCCACTTGGAGAGCTGAGATTCGCCTGAATATCAATTAAGATGAAAGGAGAGTGTCACTAACCTCACACTTAGATCGTTCTAGGTCATGCCTCGTGACAGAAATACCTATTCCCTCGGCCATCTCCAACGGCAAACCTATTAATGGATTAATTTGAACTATACTGGTATCAATTTTTTTGATTCCTCACAACCAAAAGCAAGGAAGTGTTGTAATCGTACTTGAGAAAAACCATAATTTTATCTCTGAATTTACAAAACTGCGTTTTGCGATTCATATCTTACTGGACATTTTGGTTCCTTGCCTGTCCGTCCGTCGGTTTGTCTGTATGTGGTCTATACTAGTACCGGGACATCTATATTTACTAGGCCGTGTTCAGATATTGATTAATTTCTGTGGTATTATAACGAATAACCTCTGTACTGTATCATAAATATAGGTTCCATTCAGAGGGGGAATTATTTAACTTGTTTCTGTAGTTTAATTGATGCTTCAACTAATAACTGCTAGTTATTAGTAACAACCAGTAACTGAATCTGATAATCCAATTTTTTAGTGTAACTAGCGTTTTAAATTATAACAATGACTTCAATTTATTAGTTAGGCTTAATTTTCCTGAATCAGTTTTTTTTTTTAGTTACGACCTTTCAACTTAAAGATAATTTTGGAAAAATTAGTTGAACTGATAACTAATAGATAACTAATTTTTTAGTTGAAAACATCAAAATCGAAACCAGTCAAAATGTGGAGGGACATTTTCTTCGCGCAAATTTACTGTACGTGCCAGTTTTTAATTTTGCGTGTGTCTTTTTTATTTAATGCACAAAAATGTAATCTATATAATAATGAGTTCGTTGGCCAACAATTTTTGAGCACATAAATTGATCAAATTTCAGATAATGTACTTACAAAACTCACTAAAAATGGCTAAAAACGGCCAAAAATTATTGACGATTAACTAGGAAATAAAAAATATTTGGCACAAAATTATCCTGAAAAACGTACTTAAATTTCATCAGTATTTGCTGAAAAATCTATTAAAACAGCAAAACAACTTTGAAGTTCTAAATTGTTTTTTCATTTACAAAATTTGATCTACTAGTATGATTTTTTTTTTTTTTTTAACATGAAAAACCGAATAAAAAACTGAAAAATTGCTAATCATTCGACATATGTTTTGAATAGTAGAATATGATTTAGAATGAGTTTATTTGCCACGAAGTTGTGGTTAACAATTTTCAAACAAATTAAAAAAAAAAAGTAACATAAAATAATACTAGAATCTACGAAAATTCGCTCATACTATCATGCTGCATGACTGGAACTTTTTTAACTTCTTTTCTAATAACATTTGATTAGGTACGAACTTACTTGCTATGATGGGGCTAACTACCTACCTACCTTTTGATGGAGTTTAAATCTGGATGGAAAAGGTTTAAATACAAATGGAAAATGTCTAAATCCAAACGGAAAAGTTTTAGATCTAAATGGGAAAGGTCTAAACCTAAGTGGAAATGTTTAAACTTAAATGGAATGGGACTAAAGCTAAATGGAAAAGGTTTAACTCAATTCGGAAACGATGTATAAATATATACATGAAAAAATGTTAAAATCTAGGATCCGTTTCTGAATGTCTCAAGACGGATTTCAATGAAGAAAATGTTCGAAAATTTTAAAATTTTTTATTTTAATTTTTTTGAGACATTAAAATAGCTTCATTTCCCACGAATATTCGCTAAAACAGGATGAAAAACAACCGTTCATCACTCGAATTTCTCCGCGAAAGCAAGTAACTCGGTGTCCGTGCCAACACAGGAATTACGGACTTGCTGGAGCGCCTCGTTCCACTTGACCTATCCTCACTGCGGTTCCCTTCTGGGGTAGCTTATTATGCATGACGCCACCACCTTTCAACCCTTAAAAATACCCCTGGAAGAATTTTTTTTTTTTTTTACATAGGTAATTGGATTTTGAGATCGGTTGGGAAATATCCTTTTTTGATGACGGTGGGGTCGGGGACAATAACGGCCTCTAATCTAGGTGAGGATTTTACTGATACAAGTCACTCTGCCGGGGAGAAGGGGAGGTGTCGCGGGGTAGGGGAGATTTTCGCACGTTTATTCTTGGCTTTTTGCCCGCACCCCTCCTTTCAACAACCCCCCGTTGCCACCCCCGAACTCCGCCGCCCGCCCGCGACTCGCCGCCCCCATCTGCCGCCCCAGCCCCGTCCGCCCCCATCCACGTTTTCGCCCCTTTGCTACGCCAGTCCTGTGCGAGTGCCGGTCCCGGAGTGAAGTGCCTTTTTAAAAACCAGCTTTCCTTTATGTTAACCTGTAACTTCAAATGAAGACAATTTCTACCACATTTTTTCAACAAATTCACCGCCCGCCTCCTCCATGGTCGACATTCTATTCGACTTACTGAGGTGCTCACACATTTATAAACAATTTTCCACAATCATACCTCTTTTCATGCGGCCATAAATTCAAATTTGAAGTTGAAAAATTTTATTTCCGCTTTTACCGCCATCGTCATTTGAATTAATATATCCAGCAGAGCCTACAAAGCTTCAGAAACCGCCACGCCGTAAATTTTTAATTTCTGCTGCTGCGATTCTACGAAAAATATAAAAATTCACCGGACTATTTGGTAGTTAGCGTATTTTGCTGCTTCCCCAGCCTTAGAACTTAATTTCACCAAACCCACTCCTCTAAGCACTTTTACCCTGAAAGTCATAGTATATATATCACCACACTTTTATGCATCTTTAGTTATAAAGTTAATTTATGCTGGTAGTTGTATACCGATCCCATCGTGTATTGATGCATTCCCTAACAACATCATATACGGATACATTCCACAGTTTTATAAATCTTAAACGTATGAGTAATAGACGTATTTTATTTACGTATATATTTATGAACATTTTTCTCACACATCAATGTGTGATTCTCCATAAATAATGTCAATCTAATTTCCAATATAGTAACCTAATCATGATTGAAACCCTACATCAAAAAAATAATGGCGATATTGGTAATAGATGACTATTCAAACAATTCATATACTACTCCCTCAATAAGTAAATATACTATGTACGCTCTAATTACTAAAAAAATCACACTGAGTAAATCGTTCTCTTATACCTCAATTGTATATATTTAAATGGTACATACGTATCCTTTCAGTACATACCAACCCCTTCATTGTGACAATATAAATACCCGAACATAACCCTAATCGTACGGTAATTAAATCATGATCCCTTAATTTTATAAATGGTGTGTAGAAATAGGAATAGTGTTGGAATTAACGCGAGGATTTCAAATTGAATGCATTTAGTCAATTTATTGAGCATATGAAAATAACTCAGAAGACAGTATTGTGCCACTCGTTTGACTCATGAGTTCAAAATCAGTAACGGCTCGAAATGCCAGCGGGATTAGCCGGTTGACCGTACGGAATTTATAGTAGGTCATATGGAAGACAGAATTGCGCCACATGGTACCTAGTTTGATAAGACTTTTGGAATTAATGACTTCATCTTAAAGCACACAGATGTGCAAAACTTTATTCCCCTTATGACATGCAATGGTTGATTCATTTTTACTGTGAAATAAAACATGGATGTTTGAAACACCTTCGTGATGCATAGCTAGACGTAATCCTTGTACGTTCGAATGATCCCTTGATATATTTGTTTATTATATTGGAATGATTCATTTTAATTATCTCTCATTCAACTGACTTCCACCAACTACTACAATAAGGTTGTGCCAATACAGGGTACAGAACGATGTTTTCTGTATAACGAAAAAATTCTGAGTTACTCCAAAACAAATTATGAGCTTTTATTACCGTGCGCTTCCGTGTAATATATCAATCAATATTTTGTTTTATATTATCATATTTCGTATAATTGTTATTCATTTTTTGTAAAAAACATTAAGAACGTTGGTACATACTACATCCCCAGCTTCTATTTTATTACATTTGTTTAAGCAATAGCCCATACAAATATAATACGAACAGACACCCACCACATATTATCACCCTTGGGAACTCGTAATGATTTTAGAACACTTTCGTGAAAATGTTTTTAATCAAAATGTTCGAAAATTTTCTTTATTGAAATCCGTTTTAAGGCATTCTAAAACTAATCCTAATTCCTGTCCTAGAGTTATATATATATCATTCCGGAGGACAGAATTCATTAGGATTGATTTACGATTCCCTTCTTGCGCCATAAAATCAAGCTCTCCAAATGAAAGGATGAGTTTGGCCAGCACTTTTTGAGACAATAAATTGGTCAAATTTCAGAAAATATACTCAAAAAATGGCCAAAACAGACTGATAATGGATGTAAATTGTAAAATGTAGCCTTTTTTAGCAGAATTTAGTAAAAATAAATTTATCGGTGATAGGCTAGAACATTAAAAAATCTGAATGATGAAAAAAATGTATGCTGAAATATGTATATGTACTTCAGCTTCATTGACATTTGCTGAAAATTCTTTAAGACCATAAATTATGCTGAAAATTCAAAATCTTTTTTGAATCGTTTTATATAATTTAGAACGAGATATTTCCTATAAAATTAGGAGAAAGGAATTTTATTTATTGCACTTAAAGTGCTCAAATTCAAAAACAACGAAACATAATTTAATACGATAGTTTACGAAAACTTATTGATTATATCATGAATTTGACTTCCCATTTATTGTGTTTTAAATTATGATCCTGATTAATTTATTTCATTTCATTTGATTCATTACCCTAAATATGGTCAGAACCCAAATTGATAACATTATTTTGTTCCGTGGCTATCGACGAGAGTGAGAATGGGGAATGGAACGAATCTTTGACGAATCTTCTTACTGAATCATGAAAATTCGTTTAGAGCAATTTTGCCTACCGGCCTCGTCTTGAGCGAAGTAGAGTATATTAGGGAATCGAACAGTAGTGAGGATATGGAGTAGTACAAAAGATATTAAGTAAGATTCAGGCAGAATACTGCAGATTTTCAATGTGGTCTGGGAAGAAAAAGTGGGTGAGGATAGGTGGAATGTAGAGTGAAGCTTGTTTTACAAGACGGTCAGGTTTTTATCTGAAAATGAATGCCTAGTGAAGAGTAATTGGATTTGTAGAGATTTCAAGATGATCTAAACACCAAACTATGTATTACGTTAGATGCCGGAACACTGCAGATTTTCAGTGAGATCTGGGTGAAAGAATCAGGATAGAATACATGGAATGTAAAGTGAAACTTATATCACAAGTTTATATGCGTCATTTGCTTGTTTTGCAGACAAAAGTAAAATATAAAAGATCTTAGGAAAAATGGATAGTAATGAGGAGTTGGAGTGGTACAGATTTCAAATAATATCTGAACATCTTTTTACAGATATTACGTAAGATTTCGGCAGAATACTGCAGATGTACAATAAGATCTGGATGAAAGAAGTAGGAGAGGGGATATAGAATGTTGTGATCCAGTCATCTAACCACATGTTTCGTCAGAATACTGCAGATGTTGAATAAGATCTGGGAAAGTCGTGTTGAAATTTATATGTGATGATTAAATCGTCTTTTCCCAACTATTAATGCTTGATGGGATTTGCGTATGCGCATGTGTAGAGTTTTTGTGTGGAAACACTGAAACTAATTGGAGACCTTCTACAGCGAAATTCTGAGATTATCTGAAAATGCCATCAAAATCAAATCAAAACTTTAGAAACTGAGTGTTAGGTACTAGGATTTTCAGGCAGCCGACAGACACTCAAGGACAGACAGATAGATATACAGAAACACAAAATACGAGTATGTTCCGAAAGGTCAAAATTTTAAATTGAAACAGAATTTTAAGTTTAGTAAATGAAGATATTTTTTCATCTTCAGAACATGGAAATAATGATCGGCTCGGTAGCAAACTTGTTAGACAAAACAAATAGTAAAGTAGAAGTAGAACGTAACTTGAACTAGATTTTATGATGCGTGCACATGCATACTGTACTTTCCGTTTCTATGTAAACACATGCGTGCGCCTATTTTTTTATCATTCAGATTTGGTGACAACGAGTTTTTAACGACGCTTTACTTGCATCTATTTCCTCATGGTTGAGTGTTGTCCTCATCTCACCCAGCTCAAAAATAATAGGATCCCATTCTAAAGTAAGCGAATGGTAAACAACCTGCTAAGCCGAACAATAGGAAATCAGTTGATTTATTGCTGATAGTTGGCCAGGTTTCATGTTGTTGGTAGTGGGGACTTGCTTTGTTGTCTGTTCTATATTCAAATCCCGGACGACATTTTTCTTCCTCACCCTCACCCCATTCTGTCATAATATTTATACGATCTTACCTAATTCAAGAAATATGTACCTACCTATTAGGTGGGTTCTTAAATGGTGATTATTGGACTACATTTCGAAGACTTCCATAGTGGAGTGAGATTTCTGCTAAAAGTGGTTACGTAAGAGATGGATAACGCTGTAAATCATTGCACACAGAGCTTTACAATTTCAAATTCAATTCAAATCGTGTATTTGTATAAACTCTTCGGGAATCACAACAATAAATTAATGAATTCAGTTGAGTAATTTTTAATGTGATGATAGAAACACAGAACAAAAATATTACTACATAACTATCTTCTTCCTCTTCTCTTGAAACACAATATATATTACAATGCAGTGTAATTACGATAAAGACGGAGTGCGTAATTGGGTTAACTGCATGAACATTCTCATAAATAGTATAATTATATCGAATAAAAACGAATTAAAACCATTCATCGTTCAAATGAAAATTGATTAAGGCATCTGACAAAGAAAATGCAATATGGTACAGCTTAAAAAAATAAAAATAAAAGAATCAACGTTGCCGGGAATTACACAACTGAAGGAGATCTTTGATTCTACGCATTCAGAGAAAAAGCCCTCAAGTTTAGAGCTTGTATACAACAGTCAAAAATATTTTCAAACTTCTTTGGATTGTCATCCCAGACTAGCAGTTCCTCCTCCAGACTCCAACTGAGACTGATCCCACTCTATAGATACCTTTTAGAGTCACTTTTAGGTCCAAGATTTTCGTGTATGATAATCTGTCTGCGCAGGTTCCAGTTCTATTTATATTAATTATAAAGAGAAAACGATGGTTCACCATTATCCAAGTATAGACGTTGGCGCCAATCGATTGTTAAATTCAGAAATAAAATCCAAGAAATAAATCCACTAATACGAAGCTCATCTTTAGGTTGCAAACGTTACAATAAATTTTTTATTGCGATGGAAATCCCCTTGTAAATATTTACACTTTTTTTTCGACTGAAACTAACAGTCGAGTCATTAGCGGAGGCGGGCGATTTTGAAGTAAGGACATCATAATCAGGCCGAAAAAACACGAAAAAACTTTAAAGCCTAATCAGCTGAGCGAGCTAAGTTTTGTCCTTCTCACCCAAAAAAGTTTAAATTTAATAGTGAGTCTCTTTGGAACATCACGAGACAAATGAGATGACAGGTCCCACACTAATCAGCTAAGTGAGCCAAATTCTCTCCAGTTCATCCTACGACGTTGAACGTTAATGTGGAGCCTCTTTGGGATATTTAGGAATAAATGAAATGACGAACTCCATCCTGATGGGCTGGATAAGCCAAACTTTCTCCTTTCCATCCGTGAAAGTTGAATTTAATAGGAGTTTTCTCTAGAACAACGATGGACGACTGAAACGACAGGCTAATCAGCTGGGTGAGCTGAATTCTGTCGTGTTCACCCTAGATAGATGAAATTTAGAACAAATCCTCCCAGATATCTAGAAAAGAATGAAATGTCGGACTCCGTCCTGACCTGCTGAGTGAGCCAAATTCTCTCTCGTTCACCCTAGAAAGTATGTCATGTACGATGATATTAGACATCCAAGTGACAATGTGTGAGTGTGTATCGTAGATACTCCTCTATTGTTTTAGAGAGATTAACATTTTTTCGTTTCATGAAGTAGTCTCCCATACTATTTGGACTAAATTTCAAACCACCTAGTCTTTCGGCCAAATTTCATGGTCTTAGTTTCTTGGCATATCTGGAATAATCATATTGGCAAAATTGCAGAGCTACAGTATGCAATTTGACGTGAAATAGTAACATTGTTTTTTCTAAAATGTGATTTCATGTCAATGAATCGAATAAAACCCCACGGAGATCAAATGAAAAAACGCAATATTTAGAGTGAAGATACTAAACTCATATAGACATTTTTCAGCCTTAGAATATACAACTTATGAACTATTTACAATAGTAAGTACATTTAGTAAACGTCTGTATACACTATGAAGTTCGAATGTTCTGATTAAATTAATTCAGGTACCGACGAACCAAGTTAGTGGGTTTTTTATGTCTCTGAACAGGAATCTTTTGGTAGATACCTACAACTACGTAGTTACAATTCTATGATGATGTTTCATATAGATTCCCTTTAATTACTAATCTATAGACTGCACTGGAAGATTATGTGACACATAAATAATAAAGCTTATAAATTAACTAGATTAATTTGCTGCGTTTAATATTCAGTGAGTGTCCGTTAGTCTGTCGAAACATTCTTATTGATTTTACTTCCTTAAAGGACCGTATTATTGTGGAAATGCATTCTAACCGACCATGCATTTTCACTGCCACTCATCAAATGTCTTCGAAACCCAACATTATCACACGAATACGTAATTGTGAAATGTATACGAAAATGTGTTATGTTGCTTGATAAACAAGTTAAAACTCTTATTTTCAAAAATTTTTTTAGCATGGTCGGTATTATGTAACTGTAATTGGTTAATTTAATTAAAGGTGCTACATAGTCAGTTGCTACGGTGGAAACGGAGCCTTGATGAACGTTGTGGAAATTTATATCTCGTCAATATTCGTTATCTACCGAAAACCAATCCACGCTCTTCTTATACACACACTACGTTACGTGTTTTCCCAATTACATCGCAGCGCTAATTGGTTTAATGAAACTGAATCATTGGTTTCAATAACGTGTCTAAAACCCCAATACCCGTGTGTTTTTTATTTTATTTTTATTAATAAAAATAAAGCAGCTTGCTTCCTAACATGACTACAGGCTAGATGAAATGCTTGAATATATACCCGTGTAACGCAGGGGCATTTTACTTTTTTTTTTTTTTTTTTTTTTTTGCGGTAATCGATATATTGGAATATAAATTTCGATGACGTGCTGAGCCATGGATAGTTTTTTTTTTAATATTAAGCTTTACAAGCATCTACAAAATTAATTGACAAATAACTTCAGGTACTGATTTATCACGGAAAATTGCGTTGTGTGATGCATTTTCGAATTGATTTAAACCTTTTTTGTCTTAGGCTTTATATATATATATATATACGATATTATTCATAGGATATAATAATAACTATACACAGCTGAAACATCACGTTCGAAATTTAGACGAAAATGGGGAAACAGCTCAATATAGCTCCTCTGAAATTTTTTAAACACTTTATAAAACGTTCATTCCCGATCATAATACTCCACATTCAGTGAAAAAAATATAGTTCTCTTATAAGAGTAGAATGACGCCTGAGAAAAGGTTACTGTTCAGTGACACTCCCTCAACATATACCGTATAAGCAGTAAATAATAAGTAATAAACGAAATAAGTTTTCAAGAGTTCTCGTTTACACTCCTGTTGGCGTGTTTTTTTCATGATAAAGGTCTAGTCCTGATATAGGGCGATCGAATAAACGTAGAGCAATCCGGTTGGTCTCATTAGAGTAATTGAAATTAAATCTGTCAACAAAATAAACAAATCAATAATATAATAATTCAATTATTGACCAGCGGTTTTCGAGAAAAGCTCCTGAAGCTTTTTGACATTTTTCGTTTCTCTAGGACTGCGCGTGATTTAAATTGTTGCAGGACGCAAAACAGGACCGCATTTTTTGCAGGACCACAAGACGAGCAAATTTAGTTATGGTAGTAACATGTGGGTATTTTAAAAATTGGAGAAGAGTCTATCCAATAATTACTTTTTGACTATCTTATAATTTCAGTAGAGGTGAATTCTCTCCTTTTCACTGTACGATGTTGAAATTCGACCGGGAGCCTCTCTGGGACATCAGGAGACGAATGGAATGATGCGCTCTTTCTTGATCAGCTAAATGAGCAAAAATCTCATATTTTCGCTGTTGGATATTAAAATTTGGCGTGAAGGATCTCTGGGACATCATTTTCAGACCCCATAATTTTCATAATTGGAATGGGACAAAGTGGGACAGTAATGAGAAAAAAAAAAAAAAAGATGGGAAAAACAGGATAGCTTATTGACTTGAACAAAAGTCATTCTTATCTAGTTAGGTACAATGCAAATTCATTCAGTAGGTGAAGGAAAAGGAATAACACCGCAAATGACGACACGAATTTCTGTAATAGATACCTAAATATTGAATTCTACGTAACGTTTCTTCATTTCTTTCGTAAAGTCTTGACTAAATTTGACGCAAATCATTAGTCTATCAAACCCGTAAATAGTACATCGTCAAGATTCGGCGCTTCACGTTTCCCAAAAGGGTTCAAAACTGCAGATCCAGAACCCCACAATTTTGCGCTTTATAGTACCTACATGTCAAAAAATTTGGACAAAATGTCGAAGAAAACGGAAGGTCGAAAATGAGAGAAATTAGCCTGAGGCCCCTTAGCTGATCAGTCCTCCTCCGCATCTCGAAATTGAAATCAAGGTGTCCGAAAGAAGCACCATTTAAATTTTAGCACCGTAACTTGATTGGGCAAGAAATTAGGCTCGGAGGTCTCTCAGCGGATCTGTGCGCCTATTCATTTCAAGATAACCCATAGGAGCTCCATTTCAAAATTTCGCTCTATAGGTTGATAAAAAAATAAATTAACTTAACGGGCCCCTTAGCGAAACGCATCTTCGTAAACAATTTGCGTAATGTAGTTTTGTGATGATGGGGTGAGAAACTTTGTCATGGATATTTTTACGTAGATACTGACACCTACTTACAGAAGGGAAAATAATGCAAATAAATAATATATCCACACTTCACTAGTCCTCCTGATATAAGTATCGAAGGGATAGCAAACGGATTACCGTACGTCATTCTAGAAGGTTTCATTCGATTTTTTGGGATTATGTCTTTCAAATTCTTCTTCATGATGGCACTGCAGCTCGTTTAAGGCCTTGGCCTGCTTTCAAATCTGTCTCCAGACTGGTCTGACCTGTGTCTTCCTCCACCACAGCCTACGTCAAGGACGTTTAAAGCCCTCCACGTCCTGCATCCACGTGATTCGCGGCCTACCACGGAGCCTGCGTCCCCCCTGAAGACCGTCAAGAATCCCCCTCAAAGCGCTATCAGGGTCTGCACGAAAAATCTGTCCAAGCTTTCGCAGCCTTGAACCAGTTTTTGAGGAGGGGAATGGCGAATAAGGACAAATTTCTATCAAATAGGACCCAAAAGTTATTATCGAGTTCCCGAGTTTTCATATTCGTTCAATATTTTAGACCAGTGATCTGCGTAAAAGGGCTATCTAATACAGAAATAGTAAACCTTCGTGTAAGATTTTGCAACATTTTAAAATCCATTTTTGGACTCTATGCATCTGTAAAAACGTTAACTGAAACATTTTTGGCGGTGTTACAATAATTTTTTTTTTGCTCGATTTCAGTGGCTCATTGTTGAAAATAGTGAATCAAAAGCATTCATAATAAAATAAAATTTGTATATGAAGGTTTCCAAGCACTATAGGATATTGATATGTTGTATTTTGAAGCTGTAAATTTTATTTATATCGATTCATTCATTGAGTCAAATAAATTAAAATCTATTGAAACTATATTAATCTCGGTTCAATCGGTTTCCATTCTTGAAATCGCCGTGCCAGTTTGTGGCCAAAGCTTAGAAAAGGATTTAAGGACGATATTCTCAGTTTTCTGACCCCGTGCCATATACGCAATGCAGGGCAAAGGGTAGGGCACACAAGCCCTCCGGACGCTCGTGATTTTTCTTCTTTCTTTCCCTTTAAATAATGCTAAAAGAAACGAGAGTATGGCGGAGGGGGTGTGGTATAGCGAACAGGAAAACAAGAAGGTTTCCTCTGAGGAGCACCGATTTTCTTTTCGTTTTTTTGAAGACCCGGAGCACGTAATTGGGAAAATGGTTTCCCCTTTAAAAGCCGGGAAAGCATCCACCAGCGGGGTGGGGTGGCGGAGCGAAGTTGACGGGAAACTCGTTGCTAGGAAAGCTTTTACTCAACCAAGCCTCCCACTTCCCCCTCTCACTCAGCTTTCTTGGCTAATATCGTTTGTTCCTAATTTCCAAATCAACAATCAATTAGTAAAGGCAAGCGATCCTACGATGGAAGCTTTTGTTCGGAAATCGATATTAAAAAGGGCTAATCTCCAACATGAAAAGGTTTTCACGCAGAGTTTGTGTAACTAAAACAGCTGGAGTAGCAATTAACTACGTCTATAAGGTGAAAAACCTATTGGTAAATAACAAGAGCTGATATCAAAGTACATTAGTACATCAGAATCTAAGTATTTTGATATAGACTAACTCACTCACCAACTGAAAATTAATCAGATAACAAACTAGCTACAAACGCTTCACTCGTCTTAGGTAGGTAACAGGAGGTATAATAAACTCGATTTTATTTAAGAAATGGACTAATTAGATTCATTTCGATTCATTGATGAAATTTTTACCAATAACAAACAGCAAGCCACTATTGTTATTCCGAAAATTTTTGAAACCTCTACGTTTTTATTGTTTAGTCCCTTCAATTCTAATCTTTAGGTTTGATTGAGAAGTATGCTGAGAACTCAGTCCCTGTATGTGATTTTTTTACCCATGTAGATTACTATGATTATTAATGGAAGTAATAAACCAAAATCCGTCATCATCCGCCATCAAGCCGTCTGCCATCCGGTGTTTTTCCTATGACTACCAACTTAAATTTACGGAATTTAGATCAAAGATCAATCATTGGCTGGAAATGAATCTGAAATCTCGGTGTCTTTTTCAGCCACAAACAGTAGGTAAGGATTAAATGGTAAAACTTAAGAAAAATCGAAGTAAAAGTTTCTACACTATATGCAGATACATGGATATGTCTGTGCCTGTGACATAGGTATGTCTTTTGTGTCTCAAGCTAAAAATGTCTCAATTAATTTAGCTCAGTCACCTGATGAGAAAAAGACCCATTCATTTCACTCGTCTCTTAGTGTCCCAGTGAGTCTCCCTATCAATTTCAACTTCCTAGCATGAACAATAGAGAATATAGCTCAATCAACTGATTAGGAAACAACCAATGATTTCAATCGTCTCTCAGTGTCCCGGGGAGTCTCCCAATTAAATTCCAACTTCCTAGGATTAACAGAAGAAAATTGAGCTCACTTACAAAGATACTTTAAACAGTCATGCGATTTGGGAACTTCCCTATAAAATATCTAATGATTTATCTTTTAATTCTTTCAGTATTATTACCGAATAACTATCGGTATCGCATTAGAATTTTTGATCTATAAATTGTTTTGAATTTAAAAAAATATAAAAAAATGACCCCCCCGCTTGTATATTACATTCATGTCAATTAATTAAAACACAAGTCCATGTCATTATGTCGTTGTGTTAAAGTGCATAAATGCTAAAAGCCATTGCAATAATATCAGCTGATTCGATCGTTATAGTTTATTTAATGGATTGCCGCTATGATAACTCGTAATTCACTCGCATGTTTACCTGTTAATCACAAAGAGAGGATAAACGCTAAAAAGAACCAAGATATCGGAAGGATAAAACATACAGAGAAGGGCTAACTTCTGTTTTTAGCGCATGTTAAGTTTGAAAAAATGCGATATTGTATTCACTTTGTCCGTTCATGTTTGCATGTATCCTCGTAAGAGCGCTTTAACTCGAGAACGGCTGGACCGAATTTGACGGGATGATCGCAAAAGGATCAGCCTGTCATACTAAATTATTTGGTTGCTAAAATCGTCATTGATAAATAGCAGCGTAAGCTGATTTGGTGAATCAGAAAATCCTATTTCAATGATTTCTATCCTACGATTCTGAAATTTGGAACGGAGCCTCCGTGAGCCAAGTGGGATAGGATTTTAACTTGCCGAGCCACCCCAATCAGCTGAGTGTGCTTTTCACGATAATTTCTGTAGTACTTATCCTATGACGCTGAATTTGGAACAGAACCTTTGTGAAACATGTAGGATATGATTTTAACTTTACTAACCACCCCAATCAGCTTAGTGAGCTCATAATGCTAATTTCTATGCTATTGATTTTATGAGGCTGGAATCGGGATAGGATTTCAACTTGCCAAACCACTCCAAGTAGCCGAGTGAGCTCTTAACGCCAATTTCTTGCTATTTATCCTAAGAGGATGAAATTTGAAATGGAACCTCTGCTTGTGACACGTAGGGTAGAATTTTTACTAGCCAAACCATCCCAATCAGCAGAGTGAACTCTTAAAGCTAATTTCTATGCAATTTATCCTACAAATCTAAAATTTAGAACAGTGCCTCCACGGTTAAAATTTCGGGGATGGATTTCTATACCCAAGAGCTAGCTGCTGTAGAAAAATCAGCCTATTTGAATAGAGTTTTCTCGTTTGGAATAAAGTTCAAATTAGACAATTGAATAGAGTTCTGTCCTCCTCTTGAAGAGACTCCTAAGAAATTAAAGTAATCCTCCCTTTCTCTCGAATTATTCAGAGAGAACATGACGCACCTCTTTTTACTCATAGGGGACCCATTCAGGCTAAGCAGATAGCCCCTAAGTTTAAAAAGTTCCAGTCATGCAGCATAATCGTATGAGCGAATTTCGTAAATTATTGTACTACACTGTATAAAACTGTACTAAACTGTGTATACTACACTGTTTTGAAAATTAAGGACTTTAAAATTGAAAAAAAAGGACTTTGAGGGAAATGAAATTGTTAACTACCAATTTTATGGCAAACAACTCGTTCTAAATAATATTCTGAGCTTCAAAAAGAGATTTTGAAGAGATTTTGGGTTTTAAATTTTTTTGTTTTGTTTTTTAGCACATTTCAATCAAATTTAAGTACTTTTTTCATCATAATTTTCAACAATAATTTTTTAATGTTCTATTTTGTAGTTAATATACTTTATTTGAGCAATATGCTGCTAAAAATGTAAATTTAACGATTTTTAGTGGTTTTTTGCTACTTTTAGTGATTTTTTCAGGACGTTTTTGAAATTTGACCAATTTAATGTACTTACTCAAAAAATGCTGACATACGAACTCGTCCTCTCGTTCATAAAGTACGATTTTTGGGTGAAAGAACGGAATTTTAATCTCAATCCTAAGGAGAGTTATCGTCTGGAAGGACACCCACACACATATATATATGTATATATTGCATAGATATGTCATTTTGCTGGGAGTCACTGTATAAATTTCGTGAGATTTAATTTTCCACCCCAAAAAATGTAACGTTTACATTGATGTATAATTTTATTATTAAATTGATGTATATGTATAGTTGGCAGCACGATGCAGTCAGATCAATTGAGAGCTTTTCAACGAGTGGATTCTAACGATTTTCCATTGAATAGCAGTTGATTAAACAGTAAACGTTGTGGAAGATCAAGAACGGATAGCAGATAGCAACGCTAACATCAATTCTCTAGTAGAGTTAGAACGTGTCTTACTTTTTTTCGTGTGTTCTATAATGTCCTCTAGTGAACGCATCAAATGCTTCCTCAAATAAGAATTTAACAGCCAAAAGACATCCATGCCATGATGTTTTTCAATCTAAACGGTAAAATTTTACATTTTATTGGTTTTTTGACCGAATTAATAGGTTTATAATAGAATAATAAACTCAAATAGGTGGGGTCCAACCATAGAAAAATACACGATAAACTCGGCAGTGAATCGCACGCGAGATCCGTGGATAATGTACAGAAATGTTCATCGGCCGCCAGGATTTTTCTAGGAGGAATATTAACACAACAGTCACGTTTTAGATACAAACGTATGTTTAAAATAGTAACAGGCCATTATGAAGAGTGACCTGAGAAACACATGAAATGCGGAGTTCAATAGTTGGCTCTACGTAGGACCAAAAGCACTAAACTCAAGTTGCAGTTCACAACACGAAGGTCGTTAGTCTATTTTGAAAGGGAACACAATAAAAACACTTTTAAACTCGGCCGTTGGTAAAAATAGGAGTTCTCTTAAGAACGTGGTTCAACAACTCGTAGACAAGGCTCGTCAAGACACGGGTCAAGACACTGTTCAGTCTGAGAACGACTTTTTTTACCCGTCAAATGACACCGTGTATTTGAAGCTCATACCACACTTTCAAACTATTCCTAAAGTTGGATTCTCCGAGTATTTCTCTATTTTTGATATAGATATGTCTTTTGGCTGGGGGTCATGACAAAATAAGCGTGATCGTGATCACAAAATGTAATGGGTAACTAGGTTGTTACCTACTTTCATGACGTTACTAATCACGCTACTCTGTCCAGAAAATGTGAGGAAGTCACTATTTCTTAGCAATTAACGAAAAAACAACAAAACAATTCGAATTTTTAATTTGATTTAAGTGATTTAATTTTAATTTAAGAGCAGCATTATCACCCATTAAAAATGACCAAAACCTCACACTATACCTTCGACACGCTACAAACAGTGACTACAAAAAACTGATTACTCATATTATGAAGACAGCAGGAATAGTTTTGTGAAATGTGTGATATTAATTCACGATTTAATTTTATTTATGAAGCGACTGAAGATGTAAATAGTTCAAATGTTAACTCAACTGGTTATATGTTACGTTGTACTCGTAACACAAACAATATAAAAAAAATAAAATAAAAAAGTTAAGTAGCATAATGGGTCCTATGAAAAATAATTGCAGTAAGGAAAAAAAATAAATAATTGCCAAGAGACATATCTATGCATAAGTTTTTTCAGTGCAAGCGGTAAAAATTTACAAATTTCTCCGTAATCTTTGTCTGCGTCTACTATCTGCAACAACACAACATTGCAACTTTTATCACAATTTCGATTGTTTTCAACCTTGATTTAAGATTTTCAACATCTACGCTTATCAGAGTTGGGTATTTTTCTTATTTCCATAACCACGAATATCATTATTTCTCAGGGTTTCAAACTCCTTTTTCTGAAGAATGACGTAACTGACTGATCTATCAGGACAAAATGGTATGAAATGCAAGTCGTTCACGCTTGAGATTGTTAAACTCCGAGAAATTGATTCTACAACTAATTTACAACAAAAAATACCTCGATGCAATTTTTTGAACCCTTAATTTTTGGAGTTCTTTCACTTTGAAGATTTTTTTCTCGTGTTTTCGACCTTACATCACTAAAATGGCCATATCTCCCCTTCCTTATAATGTAAACTTAAAGATAGATATATCGTTGGAAATAACGTTAAATTTCCCATCTCCCTGAGGTATCTCCTTTTTACAGTAGGTCACATAGTCGATAAAATGGACTAAAAACGACAGTATCTCACTTTTTGAAAATTACTGTTTTCTTCAAGGTGCATATTGAGACTAATGGTAAAAATCCATTTGCGTTACAAGAAAAACTTGCCCAATGTCACGGCTTTCCAACCGTACATCCTTTCTTATTTTACCATGTTAATTGGGAGAGAAAAGTCTGTAGAAAAACTAGTTTTAGACATTTTATGTATTTACTTTGGCGAATAGAATCAAGAAGTGTTACATTACGTTACCGAACAGTGATACTTTTGATTTTCTGATGAATATAGCTTACTACTAAATCGTTGCTACGGAACTGTATCTTAGGCATTTATCATCGTACAAAAATCGTTCGCCGGTCGTTGGAAAGCTCTCAATTTTCCTAACTGTATTATGTGAACCACCGCGCCGTGCACGGCCAACAATATGAGGTATGGGCGTGGCTGTCTGAATAATTGCTTACATACAGGCGTTCCTTCTCAGTTAATTTTTTAAACATGATTGCAACCTTTATTAGACTGGGAAGGGAAGACGTAAGATGTCTCAATGTCTTGCAGACTTGTATGCATTATTTCCGGCATTTATCATCGTGCAAAAATCGTTCGCCAGCTGTTGGAAAGCTCTAAATTTACCTAAACGTATTCTGAAGATTATCGCTTACAACCAAATTTTACTGAAGTTAAGGAACAAAACAACTTGCGACTAAGCCATCTTCCTTGACTCCCATGGTCAGTCATATCACCAATGAATGTTACTTCCATATTCGTGTTCACCTAAAATGATGATTTCTTTGCTACTTTGGTGTTTTCTTATCGTTTTTTTTTTAATTTTTGTCAGCTAGCTTTGTGGCTTAGCAACCTGTCTAGTCCGTGGAGGCAGTATCACTGAAGATCTAACCACTAGAATCCAAATTGAAATCTGGAGAACAATAATTACGTGGTACCTATAGCTTTTAACTTGGTTTACTGTTGAATTCAGAACAAGTAATACATAGTTTACTTTTGGTTGCCATTCCAAAATATCTGAATATATGCAACTTCTTCACTATAAAAATAAATTATTGAAATTGAAGTATTTGAAACAAATGATCCCAAGCAAGCACCCTAGACCTCCGGTTACCTTTATTTACATATTTCAAATGAAATTATTGAGACAAAGCATGTGTTTTAGCTCACGCGTTTCACATAAGCCCGTGAAACCCGCATATAAGAATGACTCAGATTTTGTGTTGTGTCTTATCACTACTATGTCAAGTAGTTTTATTTATTTATCACCAGCGCCATATTTGAATCCTCCTCGCCATAAGCTTTCATTTGACCCCTAAAAAAAATGCATATTTATAGCCCCCCTCCGATGGGTATTTGGAAACCTTCTCATCATAAGCTTTTATTTGAGCCCTCACACAAAAAATGCATATTTTACAACCCCCCCTTGCGTTTTCGGAATAGTTCATATAGAAATTTTTTCTTCCTCATATTACTAGTAGAATTGATTCCAGGAACAAGAATGTGTCAATCTCGGACACCCTGTATGAGACGAAGTTTCTCGTGATTAATCTATCAGCGGTGAGTTTTGAGAGCCGAAAGGCAGCCGCGAGTAGCGCTTATGGCCCGCTAATCGGTTTACCTCTGCCCCCTGCGGTATCTGTTTTACATTTTCCGGTGATTTGCTGCCCTCCCCTCCCCATCCTCTGCAATTCGACCACCTCGCACCCGTTCAACCGCCTCCCCCAGCGTTCAACCACTGCGCGCCCCCAGCGTTTAACCACCCCGCACCCATTCAACCACCCCGTTCAACAGCCCCTGATACCCCCCTCCCCCCCTCTCACAAAAGGATCGGCCAGACTCGTAATCACCTGAACCAGTAATGGAGAGACCATTAGCGGTCGATGTAGTGGGAATGAGCGAGAGAGAAAAAAAAACTGGATAAATTGAGAGGTACTTGTATCGCTATTAAATCTTGAGAGAGCGTTTATTCATAATCATCACTTCTGGCCATCTAAAAATCTTGACTATATATATATATATATATATATATATATATATATATATATATATATATATATATATATATACATGAAAAAGTGTTAAAACCGAGGTACCTATCGTTTCAGAATGCTTCAAAATTTATTTTCATTTCAAAAATTGAATAGTTAAATAAATAAAAATTAAAAATAATAAAGTTTTTGAAAAAATTTATTTTACTGTTTTTTTAACGAAAATTTAATAGGTATAAATTATACGAATTTTAGTATAAATTACTTTAAAACTGAATACTGGTATGGTCAGGATTTTCAGACGACCAAAAGTGATGATTATGAGATTATGAGTAAACGTTCACCCAAGATTTAATAGCGCTAGAAGTACCTACGAGTAAGCTACATGAAGTATATATTGTATATTTAACTTATTTACTAGTAAATTTGTATCTTCAGATAAAATGAATACTTTTTGTAATTCCCACGCACCCAAGTTCTTAGACGCAGTGACAATGCCCTCAATGTTAAAAGCTGAGTTCTCACCCTGACTCATCCCAGAAAAGGGCTTAGTCCACTTTATTGTTAGTGCTGACGCCATTCGTCTTAGGAAAACCGTGAATTCACATTGCAAAGCTCTGCCGTTGGAGCATACCAAGGTGTAAAAGAGCCCCTTCTGTCTCCTGCCGTGCCTTTTTTTTTTTTTTTTTTTTTTGCAGTAGAATTGACTCAAAAACCCAGTCTATGGTACCGTGAGAGGCGGTGTCTGCATTCACGATGCGGATTTCAAAACACTTTTTAAACCGGTTCCCTGATTCCACCACAAAATCAAAATTGAAACAATCGTCAGAAATGTCGTTAAATTTTCAATCAGGCGCACACTCTCGCATACCCAATCACTATTTAATGGCCTGTAATTCTGCTTGACATTGGGGAATTGGTAAAGTTCCAAAACCACCTCATTTTTGAAGAGTTTGTGGATCAGACTTTTTTCCGCTAAAATCTCAAACGCGTTCCTGGAAAAACTCTATCAAAATCCCAGCTTCCCAACGTTAAAGTCAATTTAACGTTTACATTGCTAATTGGGGGATAAAATTATACTTTATCGTTCAAAAACGTCTTTTTTCGGGAGAAATCGAGGGTTTTCTAGAAGATGACCCTTTATGAACCAACGAGTTTGAGGCCGGTTTCTATAAAACTTTCATGCTAAATCGAATGATGACATTTGCAGATCTTTCTAACTCCGTTACAACAGAAATTTACACTTGAACTAACTAATTTTTTGGTTATTCATTATGTTAAATTTTCTGTGTTTGTAAGGGGTAAATTACAGAGTTGGAGAGATCAATCTGAAAACGCTACCAATCAATCTAGAGCAAAAAACGTCAAGGATTACTGCCCAGTAGAACAGTGTTTTGGCTATGTTAAGGGGTGTGTCTTAATGGAAATTCAACGCTATTTTCAACAATATAGTATTTTAACGATTAAATGAAAGGAGTTATAACCATTTTTATGGCATAAATACGAGAACACGAAAAAATCTCAAAATTGAGAATATTTATTTGGAAACAATGTACGTAATAAAAATTCTCTAAAGACTTTTTGTTAGAAATTAGTGGTAGAATTGAGCCCTGAAGTCTGAGACACCTTAAGTGTGTAACCTCTGCATATCGGGTGGATACGTAGCTTTAGCATTGCTCCGTATGCCGAACAATCTATGGTTCATTCGAGGATCTCGAAAGTTTGAGAGGAACGTTATGTTGGAGGAAATTGAGCGTTCCTGTTTCCATGAATTGGCCTGTTAAAGCAGGGAAGTATTATATATATAAATCCAGCGTAAACGGTTGGTTTCCCAAAGAAAGGACTGATTGTGAAAGGTCTGTGAACGACGGACGCGTTAGCACTCGAAAATATCGTCGAGATCTGGAGTCGAGTGGGTTCAGCTATTGATCGCGATTCCCTCCGCCCAACAATTCGCACCGAACGGTCATGCACAGATAGGTCGAAATTATGAGATTGGCACGCCACACTACAACGGCACGTCCAATCACATTTATCAATTAGGAACTGAGGATCGAAACACAACATACCTACTTCTGACCAAAAATGAAATAACCGCCCCTATCAAAAATGCACCATAAACTCATTTCATAGGTGATTTTTTTGGACCAGTCTTCTCCGTATAAGGGCTATCTAATACAAAAATAACAAACCTTTGTGTAATTATTTGTAGCGTTTTTTGACACGCATATGTCTTTTTTAGGGAAAAGGGCTGTGAACCTTAAAATTGTGTAACTTTTTTTCACCGAAAGATGTAATACGCCAGATCTTTCCTCAACCGCTCCATTGCTAGGGAAGTGTAACTCCGTTTGATTTCATGCCACGAATATTGTACACCTCTCGTTAGAAAGCGCTTAATTAACCTAAAAACATCACGCCGTCATATTTTTCCTATTCTTACAATCTGTTCCATAAAACATTAATCAATTTGGCATGTAAACAACAATCATGCTTCAGATTATGATGAGAAGACGTAAACGAGATTGAGATGCGTATTTCTTTTTCCTGGAATTTTTAAATTATTGCGATAGGTAGGTGTACCTATTTGATAGCCAGATGAAGTAGCTCCTAATTTCTCCCATAGATAATCGGAAAAATAAGATATTAAGAAAAGACATATCCAGGATCTCTTGTTTCTCCAATTAATGTATATATATATTTATATATATAAATTTCGTTCTTCTCTCTACTTATTTGAAAACTAAAAATACCTAAATATATGTCAGTAGAACAACAACTATAAGATATATACTGACATTTATTTAGGTAGTTTTAGTTTTCAAATAAGTAGAGAGAAGAACAAAATTTGACAAACAAGTCTGTAAAATATAGAACGATATATACAAATTCGTAATACCATTTCACTGTGACGGAATTCGGGAGGAAAGTGTATGCTGAGCATACCAGTGTTGTAAGTTGCACCGCCAGCTATCTGATAAGGCTGAAGGGCTTGACATCTTATAGATAAACGTTATATTCTGACGTCATTTAGCCTATGACTAACCTCTTATCAGTCTGCTGGTGATGTACAACAACTGATAACTGTGGCGTAAGGCACATACATTTTTCCTCCACTACGGAAGCCTGTGTTTTCTGTGTCGAGATGTAAAAAATTTCGTTAATTAAAACTTTAAAAAAAAAAAAAAGAAAAAAAAAAATCCACACAAAATACATAAATAAATATGTTTTAGAAGTTAAATTAAAAAAAAAAAAAGAAAAAAAAAAAAAAAAAACTTTAATTTGAGAATCACATTTACGCACTTATTCAATATTTTACAGAAGGTAAAATATTAGGAATTAAGAATGATATATTATTCCCCAGCATGCCAGACCTCCCAAAATATAATAACATCGGACCGTCCAATCGATCATAATGACTGCAGATTCAATTTCATTCAAGAGTGCCTTGCTTGGTAGGTAGTTGTAATTGTTGATTTCGTTCAATGGCCATGGGATTGACCTAGGGTACGCGACATAGGCAAAGTTTTGTTTAACCTATTCGAGAATTACTAGAAAATTGAAATTATAATGTTAGTCAAATTATATATTCCCGATATATATATATAGTACTCCTGTTCAACCAAGTGGTGTAGGATGGTATTAATTAAAGATATACGTTCTATATATAATGACATTAATAAATAATGTGTTGGATATTTTTTGGACGAACACCTATCACACAAATACTTGTTTCAAATGTTCTTTTTTGAGAATCATCTTTTTCTTTTTTCTGATTGATGTGGACGCATCGCATGACACAAGTTTTAAAGCAATACATACAAATCACACCACAATTCGAAAATCAAAATTCTTCCCCACTACACAAATTTAATTGTTACAAAACAAAATCCGCACAATCCTCACCCTTCAACACCTTCCCATCACACTCTAGAGCTTTGCAGGAAAATTTATATAGTGCCCCTTGTATTGGTACTTCACGTGCTTGCATTGTCCCGATGTATCTTGTGCATTTTGTTATTCGAAAAACTACCGACCCTCCTCACTGCCTGAATGTATGGGCAATCGAATGCGACATAACCGACCACAAATGAAATCCAAGACAAAAAAATGGACTGAAATGCAGAAATGTTGTAAACTACCCATGCTTTTTAGAAATATATGTGCTTTATTCAGTGTTTTTATTTGTTTGTCGTACCTTTCCTTGCTTCTTGTGGGATTTCACGCTTGGACTCGCTTGGCGAAATTGGGATCTTAATCAGGTTTGTTGTGTACTAAAAATGCTGTTGTATGCTTCACGTATTTTGCACTTCCTCTTTTAATTTTCCCACTATTTTTTTCAGTTTCGGTCGTTGTAGAGCGAAAACTTCTGAATAGTTGATTGCAAAAAACCAACAGGGGTGAAAATTGGGTATCTATCAAATGTTGAAAACTGGGTGTGTTATGCTCTATTAACATGAAGTATACTTCAGTATAGTATAGGGTACTCATACAAATTAATTTGGTTTCAATTATTTTGATATATCAGAAAAAACCATCTTCCATTAATGTTAAGTTGATACTACGAACACTCCTTATGTTATCGAAAATTCAATCACAATGTTACATTCAACTAATGAGAGACTCACTCCTCTAAACGGGTTTCTTAGATACCTAAGTCAATTAAATTAGAATGGAAATTTTCAGATCTTATAAAGGATCGATGATTTCATTTAATAGTTTTTCAATTATTGAATCCCTATCTTATTAGGGAGTTGAAATATACCTAGAGGAGTAAGGAATGGGAAATTAGGGTGTATCAAAATGAATTCACGTGATGAATTTAGGGTTGGGTTATTGATAAATTTCAAAATTAAAAATAATTGTAATCCGCAATATGATCATGAATAGCAAAAAAAGTTGTCAGATATTTCGATTGAGATTGAATCTCCAAATTAAATTCATAATTAAAAGTTTTAATCGTAGATTTCCAACAGTTTTTGTGATGTACGGAAAACGAGTTGGATTCCTCACTAATATTTATCATACGTTTAAATGATTCAACCTTACCAAGATCAGCACTCATATGCGTTTACTTATTATTATTTTGTTTTCTTCAATGGGAGTAGTGTTGTTTCTAAGACCCTAGCTCATGTTCATGGTGAGCTTACAGGGTTATTTCTTATGAAAATTTCGCCCCTCGAAACGATGAATAATGATAATAGATAGGTATACCGACAAGTAAGTTTTTTTGTACCATTGGTAAATTAAGATGATCTACATGATAGGTTTGATTTTCAATACATTATCAACATATTGTTGACATCATTATCTGCTAAGATGTCGTAGCTATTCGCATTTTAATGTTGACATTGTTTTATAGACAAATGGTACCAGAATAATACAGCCAACAACGTAATGACATAGCTCTTCGAACATTTTTCTTTCACGACTTTTCAACTATGTTTGCAGTTTCAAACTGTAATACTTACTATAATAATTAAGTGGGCTGATCTCATTTACGGTACATACCTCATATTGGCGAATTATTGTAGGAAAAGAAGCTATTGAAATGGCCTTAAAAATTTTAAAGTCTGAATTTTAGTAAATTTCCTTTGTTGAACTCTTTTTTGAGGCATTCTGAGATGACTCTCTATCAATGAATATGGTAAATTGATGATAATATTAAATTCATGTTTTCTAGCAGTATTTTGGTTCAAATAAAGTGATAGACGATAAGAATGAAACGAATGATAGAAACGATAGACTAGATAGTGAAAAATTTATGAGCGGAATTATGCTGAAAATTTACTTAAATGTCATTAATATTTGCTTGAAAATCGATTAAAACGGGGACAAAAGCTCAAAATCCAAAATATTTTTTAAATCGGTGGTAATAAAGCATAAATAAATAAATCGTTTGTTTTGAATAGAATGTGTAGTTAACAATTTCAGTGAAGTTGGTGAGTACTCAAATTAATTTCAAAAAAATTTAACCTAATATGATCGCGTATTAGGTGCCATACAAGGTTCAAACAAGATACGTGTAACATAAATGCAGCAATTTAGATATTGTAAATGTCTGAAAAGAACGATTCCACAAATTAAGCCTAAGGTTTCTCAATAACGACAGCAGACAATTTATCAGATGAAAAAGATAACGTTTACACATATACATGAATCAGATTGCTGATCATACATATTATAATTATGATATAATAGGATGAATTGATCAGGTTTCAGAACCCAATAATACTCTGTACGGTTACTGTGGGGGATTTGAAGGAAAGTTCCTGATTCCACTCCAAACAGGAATAAAGTTTCGTTGGGTCGATACGAATAGAGGAAACTCAGAGAAAATAGAGGTAAATAAATGATAGGGAAAAGTTGAACCCAGCTCTTCAGTTTTTCTTGTGTATCTTCCTTAAGGGAGGCATATATATACACAGAACCTTCAATATTAACTGTTGAATGAGCTTCTATTTTCTTCTTTGATGTCCCCTGATATCGTTCAGGATCTTCCATCAACGTATATTATGAAAATAGGGAAATCAGATTATTCATTCAAGGTAAGTCATATATAGCTTAAGATACTTATAGGTATATTCTCATCTTTACCTGGAATTCACTTTACGGTAATGACTCTAGGTTTTAGGTCTGATTGGGTTTAGGTACATAGGAATATCAAACCAAGCTCTACGACGACTTAGTTGTATTCAAGTAATTTCCTTCGATGTTTCCCTTCCCTGTCTTTGCCTGCTATCTTACAGACCACATCTTGTCAGACCGACTACAAGACGGTGCCTGTTACTAGACCAGCTTGTGAACGTTTGTGCAGAAACTGATGCGGAACCGCTGCTACCACCTGGGCCAGCATATTTTTGGTGTTGTGTTTGTTGTGTAGTCTCCAATGAGAGTTATCTAGCTTGTACAGTTAATGTGTTTAAATGAATCCAAAAAATATGAACTTATCGAAATCACCCGTACTCTCTTGGGCCCATTTTCACCAAAAACTTGTTTAATGGAGATCAGCAAAACTCCATTAAAAATAATCTCGAGAATTAAACCTCGGCTTCATTCACCAACCCAAAACTAGTTTATAAAGAGGATGGAATAACGGAGCTCAGGCAAAACATCCTATAATATTTGCCAAAATGTTGGATAATTTTTATCACCGGGACTATAAATCATCTGATATACCCACTCTACTAGCGAATGCTATTCATCAACCTATTGTATTGTGCAATCATATGTTATATCTACATAATTTTCCTATCATCAATACCGCTTTTGTTTTACATTTAGTTAATTTGATTATAAAAGCCTTTTCCAACTTCCTCACGACGGGGACTCCAGGTGAGAGTATAGGGTTCGGGGATGTTTAGAACTGGCGATTTCGCGAGTCAGAGTCTCCACCGAGACTCGATACGTATCGTCCGATCCCTCGAAGAGCGGATACGCCGTCGGATCTTCCACAGGAGTTTTCGAAGGACATCGACCACATCCGAGGAATCCAAATAATATAATCGTAAATAAAAATGCCAAATCGCGTGAATTCATTGTAAATCAAAACTGTGAATCAACTTCAACTGTCAATCAAACAAACAGCTGTTGGTATGCAGCCACATTGTTTGGTAACATTGCATTATAATGGCTAACGAAAATTAGCAAGCGTAACTGGCTGAATATTTTGAGATTAAGCTCGGGTGTTCGCTGTCTCAGCAAGAGTTTACTACTACAACGCTCTGGTGAAAGACGTTTTGCTGTGATCCTCTTTAATTTTCAATCTTTTCGAAATTAAACTCGTTTAAGTTTTGGGTGAAAATGGGCCTTAATTGTATTTTATGATAAATCAAGGTTTACTGATAAAACAGTGGGAACTGAAGTCCCATATCTACTACAGGTGTAATCAGAGCGTTCACTAGACGGAAAATCGTTAAAACAATACCAACTATCGTTGGGGAGTGCAAATGGTTTCCTAATTTCCAGGATAAAATCGTCTATCTATACAAATAAAAATTACATAATTTGCACTCATGGGTAACCTCATTGGTCACCGTATTCTGTGTTGTTGTAGATTAATCCTTGAACGACTCACAACTCCATGGTATATTTTCATCTTAATGTAACTTTACTGGTAGTTGTTGATGATGAAGTGAAAGTAGCATTTTTCGTCATCAGTTTAAATTTTTTTTTTTTTTTTTTTTTTGATTTTGGGCGATTTCGACTATCACATCATTAGTATGAAATACGTATATTATCACTTCATTTAGTACGTAATTTGAGCCCTATAGGGAAGAAGAGTAGATATTGATTATCTTTTCACTGATGCTGTGCCTCGACTGCATTGTTGTAACCAAAGTAACAAATAATATTATCTCCTTTTTTAACTATACAAGGTAGAAAAGAGAGAAATTTCTGAAAATACCTGCTTATTAAGTCAAATTCCAACTGAATTATATGTCAGATTCTTACGTGCGAGATCCAACCAGACCAATGCGACAGGAAGTGAAACAACATTTTGTGAAAATTCAACAAAAATAGAGTAATTAAAATACCTCGAAAACGTTTGAAAATTCCCTTAAATACTATATACACTATATACTATAATACACTCCCTTAAATCATGGAAACTAAATACTATCATTTGAGTAAGCTGATGTGGGTGAAATTTAACGAAACTAAAAGATCAAATAAAGACATTTCGATGATGAGTTGGGTTATGAATTATAACTTAATTGAAAAAATCAAATTATTTAATTCTATTAATTTTCAAAAACTGAGATTTTCCAGTGTCGTTCAACATTGAATTAAATTATTATTTTTATTTCTCTAAAATTTTGTTGACAATTGTTAAAAACCAAACTATATTCACATGCCGATTGTTTAACAGGGAGGGGGTAGTTATACATGAATAAATTATGAAATGTCCCAATTATAACTCGCTCTTACACTTAATTCGAAATCAAACTGATATGACGATTGATTTTCTTATTAGTTATTTAGAACTATAGTTTCATGTTCTATAAGTCTCAATTGTGAATATTTTACCCACCAGCGCACGACTATTCAATATTACCATTACCGTTCATGGTTAACTTCTAACATCATCAAATAATTACCCTAGGAGTGTTTCAGTTTATATGAAACTTTTTACCTAATGCGAATTCATACCGAGCTAAACATTACTGTTTTGAGCCGTTCAAGTGTTTATTCATTCTATGAATCTGAAATATGGTACGGTAATGATGTAGGTTTGTTGTACTGAAGTTGTCGTATTGAACATAAACAGCACCTTCCTCGTTGTTGTTTAACGTATGAGTATCCACTTATGGCTATGGTAACGAAGAATCTTTCAGCACTCCACACAAATAGTATCATCGTTATTATTATTGGGAAGAGTAAACTACTATACCTTCTTGTGAATGGTCGGTAGCTTGGTACTTCGTACACTAGTCTTATTCCCAATATTATAGTGATCCGTTCTCTGCACTTATTGGTTGAATTCGATTTTAAATTCAAATATTTCTTAGATGCAAACATATATTTTTCAAGAATTGCAGTTTAAGAACAGTCATTAACTGAATTAATAACCACCATAAAACAAATATCGATATCATTCAGTATTGCAATATAAGAAACGATCAAGCAAAATTTGAACAATTTTATATAGGTACACGTTATCACACGTTTCCATACTCGACTGAATCACAGTTGAGATGACTAGCGAATGATGAAATCGCGAAACCTATTGTGTTATGCGCGAAGGTAAGTACCTATCACTTTAATGCTTTTCATCAATGTATCGTAATCAGTAATATTGATTTATTATATTATATGTGTACTTGTGTGGTCTTAAGTAGCAATACCTTACCGATATTATCTTTAGAGTACGCATTTCCAGGCTGCCATGTTTCTAACTTATTCGTCGTAAAAGCCGTTACGGAGGAGATCTTTAAAAAATCCTCACACTGAGGTATGCGAACTATTCATAACAAACCTTAAAAATGTCTTCAAATTCTGGAAGTTGTATTGCCATTTTGGTTTGTTATTTCAAATGAACACATTTATGAAATCATTTGAATGATTTCACTAAACTGACCTCTCTTTTTTAAGATATGTAAATCCCTTAAATTGACAAGGAAAAATAAATCCTTCCTTCCGCAGCACCTTACGCCTTCGGAAGCTTTTCTCCAAAGTTACTGGACCGAACTTGATGGAATCGGGCGCACAAATCATACATAAGGGTAAAATTTGGTGCTCAGATTTTAAAAGATCTTTATTTCGTAAATCTCCAAAGAGCTGTGTTTTTGGTTAATTATTTACAACTATGAACCTTAATTATGGGCCTAGGAAAGATAAAACGTTTAACCCCCTAAAAATTTGTTGGTAAGTAAATGTTGTAAAACCGAAACAAACTGTCATTAATAGATAGGTATATATAACCCCAAAAAAACTAATGAAACGACCCTGAACGCTTTTCATCACGTTCGCTCTTTCTATGGGTTAGAACATTGGCAGTGGAATCAAGCGAGGGTAGCAGAATTTAATATTACCAAGTGAAACTGCTAATTTTTATCAATGATCTGTATATTTATATGTAGTATAATTCGCATAATAAATTCCGACCGTATAAGCTGATATGATTTAAATGAACTTCGAGAAATCGAGTTTATTGAACTCTTGTCTCTATGAGTGGACATGTGAAGATTTAGTAGGTGGTGTTTTATCTCAAAAATTTTAAGTGGGTGGTTACCCACGTTAATGTCATAATTTTTAGATCAGGGGCGCTAGTAAAGTGTTGATATATCAATTTGCATTAGGTTTCCCTTTTTAAGAGCCTATATCTACGTAGGCATATTGATGACAAAGTCAGATTTTCGCCTGAAAACGACGAAAGTGCACCACGCAAATTGGTTACAACAGTGTGTTAAGCTAAACGGCCGTAAGGTAATATTTCTCTTAAATAACCTACGAAGCTGAAATTTGAAATGGTGGAGCTCTTTTGGGAAACTAGAATACAGTTTTAGTGTACCTAGATGTACAGATCAGTTGTTGGTCCTATGATCCTACTGTGTTTCTCAATCGACTTATGGTGCTGAAACCTGAAATTTAGCTCCTTTGGGTCTCATTGAAAATTTTAACAAGGTACGGAGGCACACGGATCTGCTGAGCCCGGGCCTCTGAGGCAAATTAATTTCCTTTACGACCTACCGTTTTTTCCTCCGACAATTTTTCTGTACTTTTCAATATACATATATGTAGGTACTAAAATTCGTTAAACTTTCAAATTCTCGAGCTGAAAGGGTGTGAACCCATGTTTTTATTATACACTTCATAATAAACTGGTTTAATAACTATAGACCAGTTTATCTGGGTGAAAGGACTATGTAATACACAAATAAACCTTTGTGAAATAATGCGCAGTGTTTTGGTCTGGCACTTTAATGTGATCAGCCTATACGAATATAGTAAGAGTCACTATTAAATGCGACGATAGTTTTAGCTGATGTAATTTATCAAGGATTTAGGTGGCCCCCCAGAGGTGCAATGGGGTCCTAAATCCTCGACAAAGAGGTTGAGGAGAGTGACAGTATCCCGTCAGAGAGATACCACTTCTACTAATAGCATTAATGAGCTATGTTCGGAGTAGATTGGATTTCCAGGACCTGGATCACCCATCCAACGCCAAACTCAGCCTCTCAAGAACACGAAGCGAGGCGTGCGACGCCCGTTGTTTTCCAACGGAGCGACGGCAGCGCTTTCTCTGGGATTCTGACGGGAACTATGTCACAAATTCCAATGGATTGCTGACTTCGTGAGTTTATTATAACTGTCGTCACATATCCATAGACTAGTGAAGCGTTGGTAGGTATTTAATTTCATTTCACTAATTTTTAGCTAATGCGAGCCTCCGTCAATAAAGGTATAGGTACATAGAGCAGAGGTAATAATCAATTGCAACCATTTGCTCTCAGTTGGTGCCAACTCCTACGGAGGCATGTGGATGGCAAAGTCATACCTTCGTCTGAGCAACACCGCAACTCAGTTGGGGAAAGTGCATTACGCTAAGGTACCCGCGAGGCTAATTTCTTTGCTAACCCACCTACGGTACTGAGATTTGAAATGGAGCCCCTTTGGGATATCTAGAATACAATTACAGTGCACGGAGGCTCACTGATTAGCTGAGGGACCTCTGTTTTCCTCTTCTATTTGGACGTAGGTTTGCGTGAATAGCCTTTCCCAACGTCTAGTTTTAGTAGCAAAGGAAAGCGTAGGAGTATAAAAAGGAGCTGATAGATCTACTCAAGTACAACATCTTTGTGCATAAGTTGAACTAAATGGCTTAGTAATTCATCAAGAATGACAGATCTGCAATCTCAATCCTTTAACAATTCGTTGGTTATCATTAGCAAAAAAAAAAAATCCTTTTTTCTCACAAGTTTTCATAGATTTTTAGCAATAACACAACAACAAAAAATTATCCCGTTAACATTAATGGTAAACTAAATTGTTTTGAATGATGTTGATAACACAGGGAAACAAAAAAAAAAAAGTGATGTCGAGTAATGAAGAAAGTAACAGTGGACTGGGGGGTTTTCGAGGTCGCTGAATCGGAAAATGAAAGCCGTTTTTCTAGATTGCCTCAAACTAAAGTTACAACCTATACGCCTGTTTTTCCCATGTTCTGTAATCTGAGAAATCACAACTAAAAGTTTTGCATCGTATTTCCAGGTTTAACAACCTTACATGTTTTTTGGGATGCTAAATCCGACTATGAAAATTTCAATTATCTAGCTTAAAAAAAAAAAAAAATCGAATTCTTTTCCATAGATTAAAAAGATGAGATTATGTAGGTCAGATTCAATGTCAGATATGCAGGCAATGTTATATGATTGGTAAGTTAGTTCTTTATTATTTAACCTTCAATAATTTTAAAAATAGACCCCATTCATACGATTTTTAATATAAAATTCAAATTTGCAACCGCATTTTAGGGAAACATAACTTTTATGTGTTGAAAAAAATTGTTTTTGGCGATTTTCCCGATTTTTACTGGTATGGGTTTAAACAAGATTTGCGCCTGAACAAAGCTAGATAATTAAAATCCGGTTTCAATTCGAATTCAGCACCCCAAGAAACATGAAGTGAAGTGATGTCGAGTAATGAAGAAAGTAACAGTGGACTGGGGGGTTTTCGAGGTCGCTGAATCGGAAAATGAAAGCCGTTTTTCTAGATTGCCTCAAATTTCAAAGTCACAACCCATACGCCTGTTTTTCCCATGTTCAGTAATCTGTAAATTCACAACTAAAAGTTTTGCATCGTATTTCCAGGTTTAACCCCTTATCTTGAAATCTGCTTTGAGTCTATAACGAATTTTTTCCCTTGACCCTTCATATGTGAACAAGGCAGACTACTCACATAGTCTACGTCCGTTGTATGTTTGATATTTTTTTTCCAAGGCAATTGCCATAATATCGCGCACTGCCGGTTAAATTAATGACTTGCAATTGGGTTTCATAGCTAGTTCCCTTTGAAGTAGAAAATGGTGACTGCTATTGTCCGAGCGAATAGGTAATAAAATCAACAGTTGACAATGAGCCGTGACTTCTGTCGAGGTTTGACTCGTCTCATATCGACCGGTTATGGTGTATCGCATGGCGAAGTGTTGCGGTGAGGGTTTCTGCGGTAGAAATTCCCATTTATTGGAATTGATGACGTCACGTCTCGTTGACAGACTCCCTCTATTTCGCTCTCAACGGTGAGAACCGGCACCTAGATACACTGACAATGGTGGCTTTTCATTAAATACGGTCAACTTTGAGTTTTGTCTCAAAACAACGCCCAAAGCCGCTTATCATCGAGTCGAGTTGATTGATTCGAGAAAATTGTTCACTGTCACTTGGCATCAAGAACGTTTGAAGAGGTGCCTGAATGTTGTGTTCCCGTTCATCATTTCAATATACTATTCTAATGGTTTATAGAATGATACAGGAAAGAGTTAACTCGACCAATACCACTTCAGTTTTGCAGGGATTATACAATTTAATTGGTTATCGTCGAGACAGAACGGAAAACGGTCTAGGAAAGATCAGAAGAAGTATTAATTTGTTACAAAGACTTTTTCAATATTATGAATTAAAAAACATGGTAATACATTTTTCAGTGCTAATCGTAAAAATCAATATCTTTACTGTTTCAATAAGTTTGGTTTTCTCTTATATATCTCCTCACTTTTTTAAATCTATTTTCGAGTCGATATTTAATAGGATCAGGATAAGGCAAATCTGTAAGAAATCGAATTAAGTGCTTTTTTTTATTTTTTATTTTTTGTACTTTAGAAGAAATTAAAATCACGTAATACAGCTAATTTGCAGATAAGGGTCATTGTTCTTTTCACGGAGAACAGTTTTCAAATATTTCAAAACAGTTCCGGAGTTTAAAAACGGTCCCTAATTGATGGAAAAAAAAAAAAAAAAAAAAAAATAATAATAATAATAATAATAATAATAATAATAAAAAAATATATATATGTATATATATATATATATATATAGTTTTCCCAATATCTCTAGAGTTTAGTGATAGATCAGTGTTCTATCATGATGAAATTATAATTTTTATAAAAATCTCTTAATTTTTCTTGTTGACATATTTTGTACTTATTTTAATTATCCTACGAAGTCTGCAACTATGGATTTGGAAAAGAGAAATGTCGGAGTTCCTACGAGGAAGATTATATCTATGTACTACGTTGCCTGATATCTATACAACAGCTGCTAAGGTATATATTATATCAGTCAATCAGGCTCTTTTCAACGTATCTTACACCATCAATTCAAGTCTGTACGGGTCAGACAGTCCCATCTGGATGCTCTTCAGGCGAGTGGGCTCAGATCAATCAAATCACGTTGCTAGGTTTGCGACGTTTCATTATGTTGAGTGTGCTGTTCCCAAGTTTCTGAAGTGGCGAATGGGGAGTCAACGAACTTTGACATAAGAGGAAGGATATTCCTAATAGCTGCGAATAATCCACTATGACGGTTCAACGAAGCTGTCACACTTCTTCTTTCCTTCCTTAAAAATCCCAGCACATTATTTGTCCTAAATCCGTTGGAGATTATTCCCTGGTACTTCAACCCGAGATATTTTTGCAAGCGATTCCAGAAGGAACATGGCGTCCAATGGTTTCCAGAAGGAACCTTGAATAATCCCTCGTTATATAAATAGGTACAGCATTGATCAATTAGGACTTCTCAATCGTAGTCATGTCATTCCAAAGGCACTCGTATTAAAATTTCAGCCGTAGGTGAATTAGAAAAAAAATATATGCTTTGAGTTTCTCAGCTGATCAGTACGCCTCCATACCTCGTAATATTGTATTTATGACGTCTCAATGACGGTGCATTTCAAATTTTGTTGGACAATTATGGACGACATTAGTCTCTGGGGTCCGTCTCAACTTTCTTAACTTTTGTACCTCATGAAATTTGGTCGGTTTCACTTGGAAACGCTTCCTAAGTTTTCTATCTTTCTCATACTCCTTTCATCCTCCCCCTCACTCATGCTTCCATCTAGTCTCCTACTTTTCAGCCAATATAGTGTAACCCAGTTATTGTCTTTTCCTTCATTTTATATCAATGCTGTGTCGGTATGGTTGTCATCATACAATGAAATGTCGATAAATGAATTAATTTGTTTTTTGTTCAAATGGAAATCAACAACCACCCGCGTTAGATCGAGTTTAGTTGCCCATCCGCTAGATATCGGTCAAACATGGGTCGTCGACGGTTAATAGGCTTGTGATCTAACCCCCTTCAGTCGCTATAGGGGTGAGTACGTGACCGGAATATTCAACGTTGGCAATCATGAGACGTTAATTCGGCTCTTGATCCATATTCGCATGAACTGGGGCCATCAACTCAATCACACCGCTGCAGTTGGAATCCTTATCAGTTCAGCTTACCTACATGTTATTTCGCGGATTTTTTACTGATCCGCTTGAATTTAATTTATTTTATTATTATTATTCAACTATTACTACTAGCAATGCAATTTGTACAAGGCTACTTTGAATCTGATCTGAATGATTCGATTTGATGATGTCTGGTTCTAGCCACAGGGCCATTATTGGAACTTCTCTAAAATTACTCATCAGAGACTCATTTTGATGATGTTTAGTGGTGCAGAAATTCCTGTCATCTTCAAACAAGTCCCAAGCTTGTAACCTAAAAGTATTATTTGGTTCCCTTGTAGAACGATGCGCAGTAGGCAATTTACTCCTACAGCCTCATGCATAATTTACTATCAGTCTCGCTGAAGTACTTCAAAGTTTGAGAAGAGCGGTTGAGGAAGTTTTAAGCTTTGTATCTCTACCAGTCCATCCCCAACTTATTGCTGCTACTGAGAAAGTTTCTGAATGAATACCAAATAAAAAAATCATGTTTCCGAACAAGCAGGCTGATTTTCATTCGAATCCTACCTATTGAGATAATATTGTCAATAATCTAACGTTTTCTGTTTTACTATTACGTTTTTTCCTCAATCTAACAATATGTACCCTTGTTTTGAAACGAAGTGATTTTAGCCCTTGGTTTTTTTGGGTTCTTTTCAATATGCATTGAGCAATTTTGAAAAAAAGTTCATAGGAATCACTCTGAAAAAATGGGCACCGTCGGAAAAATCAGTTGGAACTCACATAGTTATGTAATGCAACAGAAAAAAATTTAGCGATTAAGATTATCGGAAATTCCGTCGGAAAAATAAGTTAAAACTGACAAAAGTTTTGTAATGCTACAGAAAAAAAAAAATCGATTAAGATGATCGGAAATTCTAGTTATAACCATGCTTTTAGCTTTTTTTCAGCTTCCAACATGTTATAGACACTCGAACTATGCGGGAATTGCTTTCAAATTTCGTGCTTTGATGGTCCAAAAATCAGAAACGTGAGGTGAAATTGGCCATTGCCAGGTCTGAACTAGGTGCTTTTTCAATCGATTTTTTGAAAATATTCCCTCATGGTTGATGGGAAAGAAGCTCCAACGGCGATAACATTTGCTATAAATGAATTAGACTACTTTGCAGGTAGGTTTTTTTTTTTTTTTTTTTTTTTTTAAGTACACCCAAAAAACCCACAAAAATCCCGCTAAAATACTATTTTAATCAGGTAGATCTCTAGTTATGTCAACCTAATGGAATACTTAGGGCCTATTTACATTTTAGGTTGCCTGGAGCCCGGTAGTTTACTTTGCAATACTGAATAGTAGTAATATTACTACGAATGTTTGCCTGAAGTAAAGAAAGTTTTAAACGGCCTCGATTTTAGTACATATTATTTAACATTCTTCAGTTTCGACGTTACGAAGATTAATTATTGCTTATTCATCACCCAAGCGATTATTGAGTCCTTTAAGATATCGGAAAGCAAACTTCACGAATTTAGTCTGCAGTAGGCATTTTCAAGGTTTACAGTACACATAAATTTGCTGAGTGCTCCAACATTACGAGTATATTGTTACTTGTCTGACATCGCGAAAAACACTTTTTCTGGAAGGAAAATGAAAGGTTCGAGGTTGTGCCAACCTTTTCTCTCGGAAATCGAGATTCAAGCGCACTCTATTAGATGAATGGGGGAACTCCGGGCTCCACGAAAACTTTCCCGTTTTTCTCACCAGGCTAAACAAAAAAGAGAAAACTTACTGGGCTTCCGAGATCTACTTAAAACTCCAACTTGTAGACTGAGGCCTTTTTCACGTATAGGTTCCCGGAAAAGTTTATTGGAAGCCCTGCTTGTCAAGAATGATGTACTCGGATATGTCAATGGAAGGAAAAAACGTCCAGTCGTCATTGAAGGAAATCTTGATACCATCAAAGCAGCAGAAGAATGGGATGACACCGACTTGAAGGCACGAGCGGACATTATTTTAGCAATATCACCTTCGGAGATTAAACAAGTAAAAGATTGTATAACATCTAGAGAATTATGGTTGAAATTAGAAAGTATTTACCAATCCAAAGGTCCTGCTAGAAAAGCCACCTTATTAAAGCAATTAATTTTATATCGAATGAAAGAGGATGGCAACGTTAGGGATCATCTTGCAAAGTTTTTTGACGCAGTAGATAAATTAAAAATGATGGAAGTTACAATACACCCTGATATGTTATCTGTAATACTTCTTTATAGCCTCCCAGATAGTTATAACAACTTCAGATGCGCCATTGAATCGCGAGATGAACTGCCAGATCCTGAAATATTGAAAATAAAAATAATAGAACAAGGGGATGCTAGAATAGATAATAGTTGGAATTTAGAGGCAATGACAGCGAGGGGTAATAATAATTATAGACTACATTCTTCTAAAGGTGAAGAAAACTATCAAAATAGATTACATACAGAAAAACGACAAAACCACGAAAAACAAAACTATCAGAATAGGGAATGGACTGCTTATAGGCCGCAAATCGATAACCGAAATTGCCCGTACTGTAGTAGGCGAGGTCATAAACCATCTTCCTGCTATTACAGACCAAAGGCAAGAAAAGTAGAAGAAAGGGACAACAGCTTATTCACTGAAGAATTCGCTTTGAAAACCAACTCCAGAGTATGGTGCTTGGACAGTGGATGCAGCTCCCACATGTGCAACGAGGATGAAGCGTTCACGTCTCGAGAACCCATTTCTGATGGAAAAGTAAACCTCGCAAATAATGAATCGACAAAAATTCAAGGTAAAGGTACAGTTAAAATAGCTATAACTAGAGATGAAAACGTAAAAATTATGACACTAAATAATACACTACATGTACCTGACTTACGTACAAACCTCATGTCAGTGAGTAAAATAACTGATAAAGGGCATGCCGTAGTATTTACGAAAAACGAAGCTGTAGTTCAAAATGATGAAGGCAGAATAATACTGACCGCAAAACGTAAAAATAATTTATATTATGTTGAAGAACGAGGTATCGAGAATTGCCGTGTAATTTCACAAAAAAGAAACATTAATAATATCGAAGAATGGCATCAACGTTTAGGTCACCTGAATGAAGGAAGTATGAGAGAAATCGTAAATCACCGTAGGGCACTAGGAGTTGAATTTAGTGGACAACTATCTACCTGCAAAGTATGTGCCATGGGGAAAATGGCACAGAAGCCATTTCCAACAAAATCTTTTAGAACTTCTAAAATTCTGGAAATCATTCATACAGACATTTGTGGACCTATGCGAACATCATCCAAGAAAGGTTCAAATTATTTTTTAACATTTATTGATGACCACACACGTTGGTGTGAAGTAAGATTTGTGAAAAACAAAAGTGACGTTCTAAATGAATTTATAAAATATAAAAATTTAGTTGAAAATCAAAAAGGGGGTCGTATAAAATTTTTACAATCAGATAATGGAAGCGAATATAGAAATAAAGCGTTTGATGAATTTTTAGATAAAGCAGGAATAGGCAGAAGATTGACTGTGACACACACTCCAGAACAAAACGGTATAGCAGAACGAAAAAACCGGTCGCTTGTTGAAACTGCGAGATGTATGCTGATCCAGTCAGGACTGCCACCATCATTCTGGGCAGAAGCCATTTTTACTGCAAATCATGTTCGGAACAGGTGTCCTTCAAGAAGTTTGGATGGAAAAACACCATTTGAAATGTGGACAGGTAAACCCCCTATTCTAACCCATTTTAGAACATTTGGTTGCAAGGGCGTTGCTCTTGATAAATCACCAACCAAAGGAAAATTTCAGCCACGAGGGAAATCGTGTATTTTTCTTGGTTATTCGGAAAGATGTAAAGCGTACAGAATATTTTTGGAAGAAGAAAGAAGAATAACTGAAACAAGAGATGTAAGGTTCCTGGATGAATTTCAGAAAGAAAATCAATATGAAGAATTCGAAACGAAATTGAAGAAAGAAGCAACTGAAAGTAAATCAATTACAATACCACTGAAGAAGACAAATTCAAGAAACGGACAAGAAGGAGATAATCTACAACAAAATTTAGAAGACGCTGATGAATATGACACAGCTGATGAAGAACCTGGCCCGATAACATCCACTACCAACGATGAGCAGCCAGTAGTTTCCAGCCGAGGGAGGGGAAGGCCTCGGATCATTCGGTCTGGAAATCCTGGTAGACCACGGAAATTTTATAAGCCAGTTCAACCGCAGAATTGTACATTGGCGGATGAGGATGTGGACATTGAGAATCGTTTTCAAATAAATGCAAAAAGTTGCGGACAAATCCGTGACAGATGCAATGAACAGCCCAGAAGCAAACTATCTAACCAAGAATCAGACACAGCATTTGGACACGAAACACAACAACATCCCTTATCAATTCCTAAGACAATGTTCATATCACACAATGCACCTTCATTATCTGTCAACCGAATCCATGATTGCTGATGTGTTGACAAAAGGGTTGCCTGGAGCAAAACATCATTTTTTCACAAGTGAACTTGGAGTTGCCAGTTTGAGGGGACGTGTTGTTTATACAAACTGACACTCCAATATAAATTTATTTAGTTAAATGTGTTATATTCACATGTTGATTATTATGTTGTGTTGTCAACAAATAAAATCACTTCGCCTCTAAAATCTATCAAAGATAGTTGTGCTAATTTCACTTATAAAAATAACTAACTCTGCTAAAGTAAAATTCACTAAAAATCACATATTTACAAGAATTTTTAACAATGACCTACTATATGATCGAATTTCCTTCGAAGGTGGAATTTGATCGATTATTGTATTTTTTTTTTTTCCATGAGATGTCTTGGATTTTAATCTGTTTTTAAATACATATTGATTAATTTCACAACAAATTATTCAAATCATACAGCGGTCATAGGAAAGATTTTTCAATCAGCACGAAACTATTTTGTTGCACGCCCCATACTTCCAATAGACCAGTCTTGACTAAATCTGAACTCATAGGTACCTTATATCATGTAACCTCGTGTACACCGCGTAAAAAATTAAATTATGAGAAAGTAAATTTAAAACACTCCGGCTGTACTTAATGCTGTTTTTGTATCGTTCTACACCTATCCACTATAGGAATTTAAATCTTCTCCAAAACATTTTACTCGTAGTAAAACATTCATCTGTGTTAACTCTGTTGAAAATAAGGGTAGCGTCGATAAAACATAGTCGAAAAAACCACGTTTTTTCTGCTTCACTCCCTCCATTTTCCCTCTTCCATAATGGAATTTGAAATTTTCGCGGTTTGTTGCACAACTAAACTAAAATTGAGATTGAACAAAGAAAAAATCTCGGGAATAGGTTGAGAATTGTGACCTTGGCCGGTCGACGAAGTTTGGCATACTCACACTGACAGAAATACATCTATGGTTTTTCCATGGATTCGGTCTTAGAATGATCTAAGGTTTGTATGGGGTTATTTATTTTCTCGTTTTTGTGTTACCCCGAACTCCCTGGATCAATTCCAACTGGTCATCTCTCGATTAGCGAAGCCTAGCGTCAGCGGGACGTCCTAAATAGTGTGCGATGAAAATTACGAAAAAGGCTTCAAATTGTTTATTTGTATATTAAACAGTCTGATACATTAGAAGAAAGTAAGTACCTCAGTTATGAACTAGAACTTGCAGAAATGTGTAGCGACATCGTACTTGAAGTTTACTTATATTACATCAAAATATGTTTTGAAAATCCAAAAATTGCAACAAAAAATCAAAATCCTTAGATAGGTTTGATGAGAAAAAATATTACTGACCTTTATTTTTATTTTTATTATTTTATGTATTTTTTTAAATTTTATTTATTTATTTTTTTTGTAGTCAACTAATTATTTACATGGAAATTGCTCTGATTTTATCATAATGACGTCTACATTACGAGTGAAAATACAATGATTTGCTCAGATGTCCAAGCTACAGCATTAGAACTTTTGTTTTCTTCTTCGTTGTTTGGAACATCTAGCTCTATACGTAGAAAATGAGTAAATAATTATGTTATCTTGCTTACAAGAATCTAGACATGTCATTATGTAATGGTATGAATTGAAGGAATAAGTAATGATGCTGTCTTTTCCATTTTACCTACTGTTTCCTAAATATAACCCTCTTTCCCCTCACCCTCATATTATGAGCTTGGATTGGAATGTGGACTCAGAACAGAAATTAGTTTAGGATTCCTCCGAAACGAGTATATTTATGGGAAGTCCCCGAACGGAATGTGCCTCACATGTCACCCCCTAGTCATCGTAATGCACAGCGGCTTAAAGAACGTCAACACTACTTCAACAAACCGTAAACATCTCTTCGGAAATCGTGAAACCCATAAACGCGAAGATCATAATAAATTTGTCTCCGCAAATTAACACTCTTCCCACAAGACGTAGCTTTTAAGAAGACGAGCCTGTGGGACGACCAAGCCGTTATTTCGTCCATTACGGCGGGCCATAATTTTTCCTGAACGAAAAACTTCTTGCTGCGGACTTTGGAAACGCGGCGATCGGCGGATTGATGGGAGAAGCGAAGGGCCAAATGGAGGGATAAGTAAGGTGTGGAGGGTGGGGAGAGGCGTGTAGGGGAGTACAGTCCAAAGACTGAGAATAGCCGAAGTAGGAGGGGACAATAAATTAAATTTCCGAGTGAGAGTTGGGCTGGGCGTGTGCCAAATGAGAGGAAAGTCTGTAAGGAAAGTGAGTGTGGCCAAGCGAGCTGCTCTATTTTTACGACACAAATGAATTGAAAACGGCCAATGAAGTAGAAAGTTTTCTAACTATAAGTGATGTGTTATTTTTCAGGATTATATAGGTCATAGATGCGTTGAAGGCAGGATGCTACCAATTTTAATAATGCATTTCAATATTTGAATAGTATACTGCAGCGATATTTCTAAACCAGACGTTCAACAGCACGTCAAACCCCCAAGCACCGGTGCCATCTGGATTCAATTATTCTTCATATTTAACCTCCGAAACATCATTTTAAGCGTAATTCTGATCTGTTTGTCCAAATAAGCTGTATTTTAACCCTTAATGGATGGACCGTGTCTGTCAGACACTTGCCAAATTTCATGTTTGTCAGTTGAGAAATTTCTTCAGTCCTCTCGGTCCATGTGCTCCCTCCTCCTCTGTCTCTCCCGTTCCAAGATGATCTTTTTCTGGAGGATGTCTTCAATGTAGGCAGCTAAAAAATTCCATTTTTGCTCTCGTTCAATCATTTTGGCTACTACCACCTCCGGTGTCACGTCTTGAGGTGGTAATTCCAGAGCATCCTGTAGCCCTCTTCTTTCTGTAGCCCATCGCTTGCATACAAAGAAAGTATGGAGCACATCATCGTCCATTTCCTCGCAGTATGGACATATTGGGGAGTCTACTTTTCCCATTTTATAGAGATATGCGTAAAACAGCCCATGCCCAGAAAGGAACTGAGTCAGGAAAAAGTTTACTTCTCCATGTTTTCTATCTAGCCATACCTTGATCTGAGGAATCAAGCGTGCAGTCCATCTCCCTCTCTGCTCTAAAGTCCACATTTCCTGCCATCTTGCCATTGTATATTCTCTCTCTTCAGCGGCTAAATGAGCTCTTTCTCCTTCCTCTCTTCTATCAAAGATTCGTTTGCGTTCTGCAGCCAATAGATGGATTGGGATGCTGCTTGTAAGTACGAGTATGGCTGGCTCTGACACTGTTCTGTAGGCACATGCAATCCTCAGCGCTCCTCTTCGTTGAACTGCAATAATTCTCTTACGATAGTAGGCAATGTTTAGGGCATCTGCCCATACCTCCGCACCGTACAAGAGTATTGATTGTACAACGGTCATCATGAGACGACGCTTACATGGTCTCGGCCCATTGACATTTCTCATGAGATGACTAAGAGCAGTTGTTTTCTTTGATGCCTTGTCTGCTGATTTCTTTATTTGCTCCCAGAATGTAATTTTAGTATCTAATGTGATTCCCAGGTAGTTTACTGTTGGTTTGCTGGTGACTTCTGTACTCCCTATTTGTATTGGGATTATGGTAGGGATCCGTTTTCGAGTGAACACAACTACTTCGGTTTTAGCTGCTGCTAATGTCAACATATGGTATTCCATCCATCTAGTGATCTTTACCATTACTTGATTCAGTTTATACTGTGCCAATTCCGTGGTTCTAGCCAGGATAACTGCCGCTACATCATCTGCATATCCGACAAGATAGCAGTCTTCTGGCATTTCCAGACGTAGAACACTATCGTATGACGCGTTCCATAGTTGTGGGCCCAGAACTGAACCCTGGGCTGCTCCTGCGGTGATTTCTTTCTCCCTTTCCCCTTGAGCCGTCTCATAAACCAGTGTTCGGTTTTCAAGATAGCTGTCCATAACTGCTAGTAAGTATCTTGGTATTTTAAAGGTGGTATCCAGAGACTCTAACATATCAGTCCATCTTGCAGAATTGAAGGCATTTTTCACATCCAGGGTCACTAGCATTGCCAGATTCCTAGTATATCTACTACCTTCCTGAGTTTTTTTCAGGGTGTTCACTACATCTGCCAGTGCATGAGCAGTGGACCGACCCTTTCGGAATCCATACTGTCTGGGGCCTCCTGTCTCCTGACGCCGCTATTGCAGGCATCATGCGAAGCAGGAGAAGCTTCTCATAACCTTTTCCAGCAGTATCCAACATACAAAGAGGCCTCCAAGAGGATGGAGAGTTTGGATCACCCTTTCCTTTGTCTAAAAGCACCAGGCGAGCTTTTTTCCATCTATTGCTAAAGATCCCTTCTCTAAGGCAAGAATTGTACATTCGTAATAGTAGCCTTGGACAGACTTCTGTTGCTATTTTTAACACCTCTGAGGGTATGCGATCTGGTCCTGGTGTTTTCTTGTTTTTTTAAAGCTCCAATCGCTTTCTTTAATTCGCTTTCAGAGAATAAGAGGGAATCTATTACATCCTCTGGTGCATAATTACTGTTCCTGGGAGGGTGTGTTGGGAAGAGCCCATCAACAATGAGATCCATTCTTTCTTCACTCATTGGTACCCGTCCACATGATACCTGGAGTTTTCCGGTCACGATCTTATACCCTCGACCCCATGTATCAATATTTACTTCCTCAATGATTGTCTGCCAGCAGTCTGCTTTACTTCTATTTATTGCATGGCGAAGTCGTTTTCTGGCCTCAGTGTATTCTGATTGAATCTGCAGCCAATTTGCTCTTCTTCTGCTTCTCTGGGCTCTGCGCCTCAGCTGATTACATGTCCTTCTGAGTTTTGCAATATCTTCATTCCACCAGTAGACTGGGGGCTTAGCAGATGTCAAGATTTTTTTTGGCATCGATGCATCGCAGGCTTTTGTGAGGATCTGCATTGTTTGGCTTACTACTTCCTCAGCATTTGCAGTATGCTCATTATTCTGTTCTTTGTCAGCTAGTATTCGATCTCCTTCCAGTAAAACAACTACCATTGCATCACGGTCCAATCTAGCCAAGCTCCATCCTACATCTTTCCTGCTATTATTTATTTGTTCGTTTATCTGCCGGTTCACTGGTAGAAATTCAAAGGATATATACTGGTGATCACTCCCTGTATAATCTTCGATAACTTGCCAATTGCGAATTTTCCTGGCAGTGGTTTCTGATGCAAAGGAGATATCTGGTATTGTCCCCCTTTGTCCCAGACGATGGAAAGTGGGCGTGTTTCCTTCGTTGAGTAGTATTAACCCTGTTCTTGCTGCCATTTCCAGAATGAGCCTCCCTCTACGGTCAGGGTCAGGCATGCCCCATTCTAGAGCCCTTGCATTGAAATCCCCTGCCACTATTTTGTCCCCACTCACTATTTGAATAGCATCTTCAAGGCCCACAATTTTCTTTCAAAGTTACGAATGGACTCATTTGGTGTGAAGTAGCAGCTGAAATAGGTAACTCCCCCAGTTCTTAGCCATACATATCCTTCACCACTTCCCTGGTCTTCTATGTGCCCTTGTGTCACTGACCATATGGCAGCAGTTCCAAGGTCGTCCGTGTACCATTTATGGTTAGTGTTATTGTGGTGCTGCTCACTTACTATCACAATGTCTGTTCTTTTTTCCTGCACCAATTGATGAAGTAGGTTTTGGGCTGTTGAGCTCCTATGGAGGTTTCCCTGTAGGATTCTTATCATTGTATGGATCTATTGCCAGCTGCCTCCGAAGCTTTTTGAACATCCATGAGTGGGTTGACTCTCCTGATGTACCTTTTGAGTGCCCGCCTATATATAGGGCAATTAGGGTTCTCCACCGCATGAATGTATTCCAGATTGATCCTTTTGCAATTGACACACTTCTTGGGTTCTGGGGCTACATTTGAGGGTAAATTGACAATGGGACAAACCCTAGTGTTGTGGTCACCTGCACAGCTACCACAGCCCTCTTGGCTTTGACATTTGGCTGCGATGTGGCCGTATCCCTGGCACTTGAAACACCTTGTCACCTCTGCAAAGTCAGAGATGGGGCAAATGTCCAGGTTAATGTACAACTTTCCCTGTTTCAGAAGCTCCTTTCTAAGTGCTTCTGTAACTCTTACAACCCAGATACAGTCATCAATAGGCACTCCATTTGCATCATTTCGCCTACCCATTTGAAAAGCAGGGGAACATAGTCCTTACCCAGGGGTTTTGATCGTAAATATAGGAAGCAAGTTCCTCTTTCTTGATGTTACGATCCACTCGGCGTACCTTTACCATCAACGGTCTATCAGGTAGTCTCTCTTTTTCAACAATGAATCCAGCGTCAACAAGTTTGTTTGACAGTTTGACTGCCTGATCAGGTGTTGCTGCAACCAATTTCACCACAGACTTGCCTACAGGTCTCATTTCATCAATCTGCAGACCTTCCTCCCTTGCATTTATTGAAGATTTAATGTTCTTCCTAACTGTTTTTGGAGAGCACAAAGCCTGAGCGTAAGTGTTCCTTGCTCTCACTTCATCTCCACTGCTTGCAGCTTCTAGCTCCATGTTCAGAGAGTCGGCATCTTTCTGTTTTTTAACTATGATGGTACGCCTTGGAGCACTTAGTTGTTTTTTGGATCTATCTATGGCGATCTCTACTCTCTTAGATATGACACCCTCTTTTTTCTGAGTACGGGCCTTCCTAGAGAGTTTTGTTTTCCTCTTTCTCCTTTTTTCAACAGTTTCCCAGCCATCATTTTCGTCTTCAGTGGCTGCAGGTGTGGTTGGATTTAGATCGGACTCCATCTCTCTGTGGGCAGATTTTCTTGGCATAATGTTGGCCTGATCTTTTTGAGGCTGCACCCTCTGTTGCTGGTCTCTTCGTTGTGGAGGTCTGAACGGTTGTTGCTCTCTCTGTTGATTTTCTTCTCCTCCTACTCATCTCCTGACGACCTCGACTTTGTTTGACAGAGCTTTGAGGCCTTCACGTTCCAGTTTGTCAATCCTACTGATCACATTTTGGGTTATTTTCCCAATTTCCATTATTTTCGCCTCGATTCGGGTGGTATTTGCTACTGTAGACTTCTGCAGTTCCAGTAGCATTGATACCAAGTCACTCGTTCCTGCTTCAGAATACACGGATGACTCAGAGTTTCTTCTCTGTCTTTGTTCTTCAATGACGAGTCTCTCGATGGATTCTACAGAATCAGTAATTCGTGAAAAATCTCTGGTCTTTCTCCGGAGAAAGACTGTCTCATTTGCCAGGTCCTTGTAAGCCCTCAATAGCGGAGTTATCAACTCATCCTTCAGGTTCATCACCCTAGAGGTTGCCTGCTGCATTGGCCTCTGGCCAATATGTTCCTTAGTGCTTCCCCATGCATGCCAGTCGTCCTCCCATTTCTCCACCTTTTTTTCGAAACCCTCTATATCCAGGAGCTGTGTATTTAATGCCTCCATTTCCAGGCGTTTTAGCCTTGACTGCTTCTGTAGGGAGTTCTTCTGCCGCTTTATTTCGACTTTATCTTTTTCTATTCCCTCTCGAGGTCTTTTTGAGCTAGATGGCCGCTGCTCTTGCAGATTGCTCTCTTGCATATATCTGCTGAGTGGGAACTCTTAGACACTCCACCATATGCTCCATCCTGTTCAATATCATCATCATCTCCCCCACTGTTGATTCCTCCTGCCATGTAGTCACACTGCTTTCCATGCTGCTTGGCCATGCACCTCACACCTTCATCGTTCTGAGGTCGGGTCAGGTATTGCATGAGGTCGTATTCGGGAGATCTCGTGACTTTCTTTTTACCATGGTCGTCCAGGTCATATTCAGTCCAGTCCGACTCACTATGCATCGAACTGAGACAGAACTCCTCTCTTCTAGAATTGCTTTGTATCTCAAAGTTATCGCTGGTGCTGTCGGACTCATCTCCTCGTAACCACTTGGCTACTTTTACCAGCTCACCCCATCGTCCTGAATGCACAGTTTGGACTATGTGATTCAACAATGCCGGCGTGTTGGGGACATCGTATTTGGAGTTTTCAATTCTCCTGTATAAATGATACACAACTTTCCACAGAGCATTGTGGTGTTCTCTGTAGACCAACTCTGCCAGTAATACAGCTAAGTCCTCATAATTCCTAACCAAGACCTGAGATGTGTCATTCATGGTTGTTGGATCTTCCACTGCATCCACAATAGGTATTTCTCCTTGCGTTGAGTCTGGTGTACATTTCTTTGCCTCTGATTTGGAAGGGTGGAGTTCTCCATTTGCATCATACTCCCTTGGCTGTGTATTTCCTTGCTTAGGGTTCAGGGAACTCACATCCGTACTTTCCACCCCCATCTTTTTATGGCCAGGCTTATTACTTCTCCGTTTGTTGGAGTGAAACCATAGCTCAGCTCCTGAGAAACAGGGTCCTTCTAGCCATGTTGGTTTCTCTTTATAACCATTTGGCTTGTTGTATGGAGAATATTTCCTAGCTTTTTCGCTCTGTTTGTTGCCATGACCACTGTTTAGTACCGCATTAAAACTTGGACCCCAGTTCAATTTTTCTTTTTTATTAGTATTGTTTTTATATACTTCACTACGAATTTTGGCTCTGTCAGCCTTTTGTTTGTAGTACTGATCGTTATGATTTTGTCTCAATCTCTCTGAGTTGGCCACATTTTCCCTGAGATTGGACTCTTGGTCCTGCTGATTTTCACGTTGATGTTCCCACTGTTGTAACCTCTCCCAGATTTGATCGCATGACTGACCTTCCCTGTGTGTTCTCCTGAAAGGGTTGGGGGCAAACCTTGTTGGATAAAAGGTCTGCCCAGTGGCTCTCTCAACCAAGTATTTACCCAATATTCCGGCAGCTCCTATAGCCCCTCTGCAACTTCCATTTGCTGCAACATCCGAAAGGAACCCGCAAATAGCTTGGTCATCAGCCTTTCTTATATCCCTTGGTGTCCTGGCGTACTTGTATCCGTAGTCATGTTCCTCAGCAATCTTGTCTGTGTGGCATGTAGGTATCCCATTTGGTAGGGGATTGTTGAGTTCGGCATAGTTGCATCCAGGGACCATGAATGTCCTCTTATCCCTGTCCTCCATTTTTCCTAATTACTACAGTGTAGAAGGTTCAAGCTTATATTAGAGCTTACAAATTATTTTCAGATTTTTCTTATTCAACTAAAAATGTTGGAAGTTGACTACTGTATTTTTCCCCTCATTAAATTGTTAAAATTGAATTCATTAAAGTTGAATAATCACGACTTATTTGAGCCCCAGATCAAGTTTTAAAGTCTTAACGTGACCTAACTTTGTAATGTATTATACAACCTACATTTAAGTACTGAATGTTTTAATTAAGAATTGTCCATCACCTGGTAAATTACACCATTAAAAACCGTAAAGACTGAAAAGATACGGTAATTTTGAGTTGTCTTGTTGGCACCACTGCGTTCTCTATCTTGCCATTGACGCATCAAGAACGTAATCGGTTTCGATGTGGCAAAGAAGGTTCATTGGCCTGACCTAATTATCAACTTAAATCTAATTTTCCCGTTAAACTATTCGGCTGATCTTCACAAAACTTACACCAGAGGGTCCTAATCCAATTATTTATCTAATACATTTGTAAAATATAAATGTTTCCAATTGAGAAAAGCCCTACAGCATTTAAGTCCCTAAGTCCCACTAGGACTTACCACTCGTCCGAGATTTTCGTCCTCCCGTGGAAAGTCGCCCACATGCTACTGTTTTACCAAAAACTAGACACATAAACACCGTTTGTACCACTTTTTATAAATACTCAACAGAGCTGCCACGGAGCTGCTCCTCACATGTTTGTCAGTTGGCAACATTGGAGTGGCTTCTGAACCCCACCGCCCTAGTACCTTCTCTTTGGGGCCTGTTGAACTAGAGGGAGTGGTTATTATCATGACCGATGTCACAAGGTGAGTGTTGTGTCGGTTTTCCCGCTATCTGCAGTGTCCTCTGGACACGGGTCCTCCCATAAGCAACAGTAATGTAGGTAAGTGTTTTTCAGACACGGTCCGCCCTATACGCCTAGTCGAATCCTTTCAGTCGTATTTTTTAGTCACCGTGATCCCTCTCAATGTCCCAGGAACCAAGTACTAGCGATGGTAGGAGGGGAGGGGACAGGATTTCAACAGCTGATCCCGATTTTGAAGATCGAGTAAGATCCCTCCTATTGCGAAATTCTGACTCAGAAGATAGTTTTGCTTCTGATGATGTATCCCAGTCCGAATGTGATGAAAATGAAGAAGTTGTGATTCCACCAGTTCACAATGATGGTGAAACCAACTAGTCTCCTGATTTTGACTGGGAGGTTTGGATGATATTAAAAATTTGCATCCAATGTCTGAAAAAATAGCTAATTTTTCTTACAACAATTTGATTGTTTCAAATTTTCTAAAACTTGTTTCTGATATAAAATACTTTGTTCATACTTATATTAGAGGGAATATATCCATAAATTATTTTACATTGAATCGCGACAATTGGCAATGTCGGTAGGTATCTACTACAGCTGCATATTTTATAATATTTTCATTCAAGTTTTATTGTTTGTTTCAAAGTTTCAATGCACGAAACATAGTAAAATGAATAAATACATTCTACTAAACAGTCTTCTGTTCACACTGTTACCAAATTCAGGGAAACCCCGCACTAAATGAGAGATTTTGGTACTAGGTGTCTGACAGACAAGGTCCGCCCGTAAGTGTTCAAACATAGGGTCCGCACACTGGGGGTTAATAAAAGTATTGATTTGGGGTATTTTTTATTTATAAGATGTGAGCTTGCGACCATCCAGACCACCGAATCAGACACAAAATTCTGGTCTATATGCGGAGGCCAGTTATGGTTTTTAAGGAGGCCGGTTTATTTACGGAGGTTGATTATGGTACATACGGAGACTGATGGTGGGGGGATGTGATGGTGCTCTTAAACGTCAAGATATTTCTAACCACCGGCGTTGATGTTGTTACGCTCGCTATCAAATTTACGTTTAAAGTTAAGGGATAAAAACGCTCTTCCATCTAAAATTAAAACATTCGTTTCGTAGCATATAGCTGAGCCATGAAAGAGAAGAAGAAAATGATGACTGTACTGTATTACTGTACTTCCGTGCTTTCGGGAAGCAAAAAGAACTTCAACATGAGAGTGGTTTAGACTGGTTTAAACATATTGGAAATCTCCTAATATTCTACAGCAAGCGACCAACTGACATAATTTAAACCAAATTCCATTTTCAAGAAATCGAGTTTATTATAACTTCTACAATCTATAGACGGGAAAGTGAAACACAGGTATGTGTTCCACACTTTTCAATGATTTTCTTTCAGCGAGAGCGTAGATATTGACGTACCATAATTTCAATAGCGAACCGTAGGTTTCGTATCATGGTTACATATTTATGCATAACCTAGTGATCAGCGTAGAAAATCAAGCTAATAACAATTATTAGTTATTTAAACCTGCAGGTTTTTAGGAAGACTCTCTTATACACGGTCATACTCGTATCATAGACAGGCTTCGACTGTAAAATAACTGATCCCAGAGGAGATTAAAGCATGGGAGAAACAATAAATTCCAACTCAATTCAGACTATTCTAAAGCATAATCCATTTTGGTTTATTATTTTCAATAATAAGCCTATGTGATCGTATAGCAAAACATTTTTATAACCCCCCCTCAAACTTTGTCATTTTACGTTTCAAAGTGCGTAGAATCCAAATTTGAAATGTCCGTCCGCCGTCCGCCGTGCGCCGTCCGCCGTTCGCCGTGCGCCGTCCGCCGTTCGCCGTCCGCCGTCCGCCGTCCGGGCCATAAAAGGCCTAAGAATTGACTTAAAAAACCCGTTCTTCTCGCCAGCTCGATCGCTCCACACCGATGGGTGCTGTGAGCCAAAAATAGGTGAAAAAGCTGTTTTGTGCACTACTGTTTTTGGTTTATTATTTCCAATAATAAGCCTATGTGATCGTGTAGCAAAAAATTTTTATAACCCCCTCTCAAACTTTGTCACTTTACGTTTCAAGGTGCGTAGAATCCAAATTTGAAATGTCCGTCCGCCGTCCCCCGTCCGCCGTCCCCCGTCCGCCGTTCGCCGTCCGCCGTTCGCCGTCCGCCGTTCGCCGTCCGGGCCATAAAAGGCCTAAGAATTGACTTAAAAAACCCGTTCTTTCGCACATAGACTCCATTTGGGGTCTAGTTGGTCCTAACGTTTAATCATCCCGATCGCTTTACTCGCATAGATGCTATGGGTCGAAAACGGGCGAAAAAGTGTCTTTTTTGGCACCCTTGGCAGGGGGTCACGGTGGGTGGAGAGGTGGGTGAGCAGGGGGGGGGGGGGGGGGGTGAGAGGAGGCGCCGGCGCCGCGGCACCTTGTGGTGGGGTCGGCGCCGGCGTTCCTTCGAGCCATGAATATGTTTTTTTCAAGGTCATATTTGTGTGTTAATACCAAAGCTTTTCCTACACATATTTAATAACATATCCTCTCGACTTTTCGTTCGTACTTAGATAATGATATTATTAAGGCAATAACTATTTGAATAGACAGGAGCTCAAATCAAGAAATATAAACATGCGTATATAATTATAGAAGTACTAGCCGCTCCGGCTCGCTACGCTCGCCTCCACGTCCAGCCGGGGGGCAAGCCCCCCGGACCCCCCATTAAGTTGCTCGCTTCGCTCGCAACGTGTGGCGTGTAGGGAATGTTGCTCGCTTCGCTCGCAAAGTCTGGCATGTAGGATATGTTGCTCGCTTTGCTCGCAAAGTCTGGCATGTAGAAAATGTTGCTCGCTTCGCTCGCAAAGTATGGCATTTAGGGAATTTTACTCGCTTTGCTCGCAAACGGTAGATCCCTAAGGGTAGGTTTAACTTCTGTAGGGGATGCTGCTCGCTACGCTCGCTTGAGGAAGTTATACTGCCCACCCAACTTGGCAGACGTTTTTTTCTGTTGGGGAATTCTTACTTACAAATTAAATCTTATAAAACTACGTGGAACCAAGAAAAGTTTATTAGGGGATGTTGCTCGCTTCGCTCGCAAGTCCGTATTTATTCTGTAGGGGATGCTGCTCGCTTCGCTCGCTTGAAGACGTTATACTGCCCACCCAACTTGGCAGACGTTTTTTTCTGTTGGAAATTCTTACAAACAAATTAATTCTTATAAAACTACGTGGAACCACGAAAAGTTTATTAGGGAATGTTGTACTGCCCACCCAACTTGGCAGACGTTTTTTTCAGTTGGGAATTCTTACAAACAAATTAAATCTTAGAAACTACGTGGAACCACGAAAAGTTTATTCGGGGATGTTGCTCGCTTCGCTCGCAAGGTATACCTGTATATGTGTAGGACAAAGTCCGTATTTATTATTTGAAATGGCTCTCGCTTCGCTCGCAAGGTATTGCGTAGAAGTGCAAATGGGAACCCCCCTGTGAGGGTCCCTTCAGGTAAGCAACGTTGTGTAACGGCGGCCCGTGGTCGATTAATTTCTGATGTTAAACGCTTCCCTCGCAATTCCCCTCCCAATTTGACCTACTTTCCGTCACTTTTTTCGATATCCGACTTCGGATTCAGATTCGGCGGGATCAAAGCTGTATTTCGCCCGCGAAAACCGTTCCGAAAAACGTACCTTTATGGGGTATATTTTAATCGGAAAAAACCAAGTTTTTCGGCGGACTTTTCGAGAAAACGGGTCCGTACTCTCGCATTTTTTTAACGCATTTCCCTATACTTTTTTCGCGATCCGATCGCGCCGTCGTCTTCCTCGTTCAAAAACCTACGAAACCCGTATTTTTCCGGAATTGTCAACGGCCGTTTAGAGGGGTAGGGGAAGCGGGGAAGTCCAAAAAGCGCACATTAATTATTACTTCGACCCCCCTCCCGCCCTACGGCCCATGGTTCGGGTGGGATTAGAAAATTTTAAATTCGCTTATACACCCTATCGGAAAATCCCAAAAAGATCCCCCCACTCGTAGATCCGGCCCACTCAGCCGTTTGGCCGTGCATAGACACGACAGAGCGACAGACAGACGGAGTTTCAATAGAGATAGAGATAGGTTGTGGCAACTCGAAGTAGGACACGCCGAGGAGTCTGGACGGGCCTTTGACGTACGCTAGCCAACTAAAACTACGATCATACTCAATTGAAAAAATAATAAACCTTTGTGAAATAATTTGCAGCGTTTTTTTTTTTTTTTTTTTAAATGTATTTCTGTCTATTAATACTTCGCTGCGGGCAATAGTTTATATTCATGTTTTTTTTTTTTTCTAATATGGAATCAAGAATATTTCTACGAAAGTTTGATGAATCAAAAGATTGATTTACTTGATTTCGTCATTCCAACTACATTTCCAATTAGAAACGCCCCAAAAAGAGAAATTTAAGGTACCTACCTAATTGCAAACGACGAAATTGTGGTAAGAATATCAAATTTTACCTACATCCTTTATTACCAATTTCCCAAAAATGCAGAATTCAAAGATATTATTACTAATAATAATTCTTTGTGACCGTATAGCAAAACAAATTTTATAACCCCTCCTCAAACCTTGTCATTTTACGTTTCAAGGTGCGTAGAATCCAAATTTGAAATGTCCGTCGCCTTTCGCTGTCCGGACCATAAAAGGCATTTGAATTGACTTTAAAACCCATTCTTTCACACATAGACGTCATTTGGGGTATAGTTGGTCCAAACTTGTCGCCAGCCAGGTCGCCCTACACCCACGGGTGCTACGGGTCAAAAAAAGTGTTTTTCGAAAGCTTGGGAAGCTGAGTGAGAAAAGGGTAGGTAGATAATTATGGTCCCTAGCACCATGCCATAGACTAAAAATACCTGATCCTTGTTAAACTTACAATATGCCCTTCCTATTGTGTTCCTTGGATCATTTGGTTCTATGGAATAAAACTGACCGAAAACCTACCGAGGGAAGGGAACACAATTGTACCTACTGAGGGAAGGGAACACAATTTCGTTTATGCTGGTACCTAGGTAACTGTATTTGAAGTTGTGAAAAAACTGAAACTGATCCTTCATGTGTTCATAGTTCCTAATACTGTTTTCTGAGTGTTAGCTATTAGGTACCAACGCTATAAATTATCCATTAAACTTTGCTAAAAAAAAAAAAAAAAAAAAAAAAAAATTGCCAGTTTTCTAAAAAAATCTAGTCTTCGATTTTTTTTTAAGAAAAATTGATTTAATCGAATCTTACATCGATTTGTATTCATCACTAATTCTAAAAGGATGGAATTCCGTAGGTTAGGTTGTTAGAACGAGTGAACTTGAAACGGCTGCGTCCTAGAAACGAGATACTTACGTTTATTTCTTCCCGGAGGCGATATGATAGGTAGGTGCCTTTACCTTCCTTGTGGATCCGCCGCCGCCCCTCGCTCCGACCACCCTACGTGATCCGCGAATATTACTTTTTGGCTTAGGAGAGCCTAGTGACGATGTTCATTACGATCAATCAAAGAATGTGAAAAATGAAAATTAGGTAGGTAGGTCATTTCTTAGTTGCTGGGAATTTTCGGGAACAGTAGGTAGCGTCCTAGAAACGGGATACGATTTATTCCCCTCCTGGCCATGATTGCGTTTAATACCTTCCGTGTGGATCTGCCCGTGTGCTCGCGTCCCCCCCCCCCCCCCCCCCCCCCCCCCCCCCCCCCCCCCCCCCCCCCCCCCTCCGCCACTACACGTTCCGAGTACCTTCCTCCGCCATTCCTTGGAAAGATCTCTAACCGCACCAAACGCTTCCAGTTAAAATAGCAAGTTTTCCTTATTCCAATCAAATTTGGTTGTTGGTTGCTTTCAACGACCCAGTTGAACGTGTCTATTCGATTTCTTTTTGCCTACTTCAGTTATCTGGAACTCCCCGAGTCTTCTTCAGGTAAGCCAATTCAAGTACCTTAGGGTAGAAACAAAGCACTTTGGTTTGAAGGGATATTCCTCGTACCTATCTGTTTTTCGATAACGTAACAACCTATTTGAAAGTAAGTTGATGGTGGAATGGCAGTTGTCGAGACATTTTTGAAGTGAAAACTTCTTTAGGCACGTTGAGCACTTATTGCATAGAGTAAACAACACACACACACACACATATATATGTATATATAACTCTTAATACGAAAACAAAAATAACAAAGAACTCACTTCTGAACGTTTCGATCCGATCTTCTTCGACAGATATATATATATTTTGGTTTATTATTTCCAGTAATAAGCCTATGTGATCGCGTAGCAAAAAATTTTTATAACCCCCCCTCAAACTTTGTCACTTTAGGTTTCAAGGTGCGTAGAATCCAAATTTGAAATGTCCGTCGCCGTCCGCCGTTCGCCGTCCGGGCCATAAAAGGCCTAAGAATTTACTTAAAAACCCCGTTCTTACGCAAATAGACTCCATTTGGGGTCTAGTTGGTCCTAACGTTTAACCATTCCGATCGCTTTACTCGCATAGATGCTATATATATGTACTTTTTTTTCGCCACGTAGAGCGGTACTACGTATTAGAAAAAACGTATCAATCTTATTGCTAAACCACCAGCTCAATGAAATCATCAGAAATTAACAAGCGGTTGCAATCATGTTCACAATATCAATAATTGAGAATGATCACCTGTGTGTAAACAATTATTCATATAACCATGCTCATAACTCAGCTTGTTGGCCACGCACTTCGCAGTAGTTAATATAGTATGGTTGGATAAATCGAGAGCTTTCGAACGAATGGTCAACGAATTTTGTGGGATGAAAAACGACGAAGTATCATATCCCTAGCAACGACTCGGTTGTAAGCGGAAATCATCACAATTATTGGCGCTACTTTCGTTGCACTCTCGTGGGACATTTTTCGGTAGTTAGGTCACGGCTAAAGCATATTCATGCTAAATTTTGCTGACGGTACCCAGGTTACAATTCCTAACCGATATTCGTGATTTTTGTTCTGTTCAATCCAAATTTAAGAACAGTTACTCAAATAAACCTTGGAAGAATTGAAGGTTATAACTTGCTTTGAAAAGCGTAACTGAAATGGAGGGAGCGAAACCGAAAAAACGTCTATTAAACAAACTATCACGTACTTTCCTTGCCCAAGCCTCTGTTTACATCCTTTTTCGGTGATTATGTTTTGTGCAGTTAGATTATTGGTCATGATTTGAAATAATTCCGAATTCGCCGCCTGGGGTGGGAATGGAAGGGGTTGATTTTCATTTTCTCAAGCCCTGTCTAGGTTAAAGTTTTCAGCATGTTTCTGCAATTCTCAGCTTGTTCAATTAAGCATCTGTTCTAGTTTAGGAACACGATGCTAGGAATTCCAAATTCAATATGAGAACACGTGAATGGAGGAGGATGATTCTGAAAAATCGTGTTGCTATCATTATTCTTATCTGAATGTCTGATTTATTTTTTTATACAAATATCAGTCTAGCTATGCGGCCAATAGAGTAACGGGCCCAACAATTGGACTGGTCCCTATAGTTGAACAGTTTGTTACTTTGTCCTCAATAACAAAGGAGATGGGTGGTCCTTTACTGATTTCACTGTCTTGACGTTTCTGTTTGGATCGAAGATCGAGAGATAGGGTGGTAGACTCAAGAGGGAGGAAGTTGGTGAGGCTTTTGGATGAGTACAGTTTCGTGATACTCAACGGACGTACAAGTGGGGACGTAGATGGCAATTACACATTTGTTGATAATAAGGGATGCTCCGTGATAGACCTGGCAGTTGTGTCCGGGAACTGTTTGGAGAACGTGGTGGATTTTAGGGTTGTGCCGGAGCTGTATTCGGATCATCAACCGATCAGGGTGAGTATAGCACAGGAATCGGGAATTGGAGGTGAAATAATGCCACTAAGTCCTAGATTAAACTGGACAAAATATGATGCCAAATTTTATAAGGGGAAAGCAGCTGCAGAAATAAACAAAGTGTCTTTTATGCATAAAGATAGTGAAGGTAAACTTGATGAGCTGGTGAAATGTATAAAAATATCATCTGAAACGGGGAGTTGGGTTGAGAACGAGAGAAGCAGAAGGCCGGTATTTAAACAACCGTGGTTTGATTTTAACTGCAAGAAAGCACGGAACCAGTCAATGAAACGACTAAATGAATTGAGAGGCTGCGATAATAGTTATAATAGGGAGATGTACATACGGGCGAAAATGGCATACGAGGAACTGTGTAAAGAGAAGAAGAAAGAATTTTACGAGAATGTGGATGCACAGTTGCGGACTGTTACGGACGCGAAGGGATTCTGGCGACTGCTGGACCATATAAAGGGCGAATCACCCTATCGGGCACCGCACATACCTATTGATGAGCTGGTAGCACATTTTAGGGTTCTGTTAAACCCGAATATAGCGTGTTCAATGATGTCCTATGCGGAACCGTACATTGAGGATGAAGAGTTGGATCACAACTTAACAATGGGGGAGTTGAACGCGGTAATTGACAAGCTGAAGGAGAACAAAGCACCTGGCCCTGATCGCATCACGAATGAATTCTTCATCAACGCACCTGGCAAAATGAAACTATTATTATTGCAGGTATTTAACGAAATTTTTGAAACGGGCAAGGCACCGGAATCATTCAAAAGTGCGATTTTATTCCCCTTACATAAAAAAGGAAACACTACAGATCCCTCAAACTTCAGAGGCCTTGCTTTCATGAATACGTCAGCGAAAATTTTCATGAGCTTGCTCTTAGGAAGACTTGCTACCTGGGTGGAAAGCAGACAAGTTTTACACGAGGCGCAAGCAGGGTTCCGGTCGGGATACAGTACCGTTGACAACATTTTCAGCCTGTATAATCTTGTGAAAATAAGGGAGATACAGAGGAAAAAAACCTATATCTTGTTTGTGGATCTTAAGGCTGCATATGATCATGTCCATCGAAATGCCCTCTTCTTCAAGCTTTCGCAACTGGGTGTATCGTCCAAGTTCGTCAAAATTATGAAGAGTTTGTACGAAGGCACCAGCATGGCAATTTGGTCAAAAGAAGGCATGTCGCAGTACTTCGAAACGGTCAGCGGAGTTAAGCAGGGCTGCCCAATGTCGCCTTTGGCTTTTTCACTGTTTCTGAACGACTTGCCGGATGCTCTGAGTGGTGGAGTGAAGGTGGGAAACACAAAAATAAAAGTTTTTATGTATGCAGATGACATAGCGGTCATGGCAGACAGTCCCGTGTCGTTGCAACTTATGATAAATGAACTGGCCAGGTACTTCGAGATGTGGAATTTGGTGCTGAGCCCGGAGAAATCCAGAGTCATGATCTTTGGCAAGAATAGCCGATGTCTTGCGAAAAATGAAAAGTGGCACTATAGAGGTAGCTCCCTCATAGTTGCGGATGAGTATAAGTATCTGGGCGTTATATTGACACCGCGACTCGACATGGGGAAGCATTTCAAGGAAAAGATATCGCAGGCAAAACATGGGTTGAATATGATATGGGGTTCGTTGATTAGGAAGAGAAACATTCCTCTTGAAGTCAAACATAAGGTTTTTGAGGCAACGACGAGGTCAGTGATAGGCTATGCAGCTCAGGTGTGGGGACACAAGCCTTACGAGCAAATAGAGGTACTCAATCGCTACTACCTAAAGAAACTGTTTGCCATGCCTAACAATACGCCAAATTACTCACTGTATGCGGAGAGTGGCGTGGAACCACTCTATTTTCACTACATGAAGTTGAATCTCGATTACGTAGAGAAAATATTGAAATACTCGGATAACCGCTACCACAAGATCATTGTGGAGGAGCTGTTTAGGCTAAGATCAGTATGGGTTCAAGACTATCTCGAATTGAGTCTGAAGTATCGCGGAAATGAGGAAATTCACCACAGAGAAGGTCACACTGAATGGGTTCATGAGATGAAGGGGGTAGTGCAGGATGCCAGGGTGATGTGGGTGCAGAAAGTTGAGGAGGATGTAAAGAGGTCAGAACATCACAGACTTCATGCATCACTGAATCGTGAGGAGCATGGTGGACGAGCCTATCAGAAGGTTCAAGATTTATTCAAGATTCGTACAATCTTCAGAGTAAGGACGGAGATGATTAACGTTAATTTCAGATGGTGAAAGGAGGGAACATCGAACATATGTTCAATGTGCAATCGGCGAGAAGAAGAGACGGTGTCACATTTTATGGCAATCTGCCCAGTTCTCAACGAATTTCGCATCCAGTATTTGAAAAAGACTGCCCTTACACCGCCCGAATTGAATGAGATACTTGATGGAAAGTCAGAACAAGTAACAAATGATGATCTTGTAAAGTATATCAGGTCAGCGACAAGATACAGACAATTTCTGGTGGCCCAATTCAATCATAGTGCATGAGTAATTCTCAATACGAAAAGCTGAGTAAACTAGACATGGAAAAGTGAATAGATATCTATATAAATAAATAACTACTGTTCGTAGTAAACAAATAATGTATTAATATGAAAAGATTATACTGGCAATAAATAAATTAGTTATAGGTGTATATATAAATATACATAAATAAGAAGCGATAACCCCCCTGCGACGATCAAATGATCAGCAGTATTAGCGTAGACCGCAATAAGAAACAATATAGTTGTCGAAGAATGATGAATAGTTAAAATTAATGTAATGTATTATGTGAAGGTTAATGTATTAATGTATTGATATATATTATGTGTTATAGGTATTATATTGTGTATTAATGTATATTAAGTGTATTAATGTATTGATTCTGATAAGAAACATGCAATAAATTATGAGGTATATTACTAGTGTTGTATTAAAAATAGATAACTAACTAATTACAAGAATAATAGTAATAATTAAAAATACACAAATAAATGGAAAATGGAAAGATGAATGTAAAATAGATAATATATAATAGATATATGTTTGTTGTTAATTATGTTTGTACTTTTTGCCAATAAACGCTTTTTCTTCTTCTTCTTCTTCTTCTTCTTCATCACAATTATTGGCGCTACTTTCGTTGCACTCTCGTGGGACATTTTTCGGTAGTTAGGTCACGGCTAAAGCATATTCATGCTAAATTTTGCTGACGGTACCCAGGTTACAATTCCTAACCGATATTCGTGATTTTTGTTCTGTTCAATCCAAATTTAAGAACAGTTACTCAAATAAACCTTGGAAGAATTGACGGTTATAACTTGCTTTGAAAAGCGTAACTGAAATGGAGGGAGCGAAACCGAAAAAACGTCTATTAAACAAACTATCACGTACTTTCCTTGCCCAAGCCTCTGTTTACATCCTTTTTCGGTGATTATGTTTTGTGCAGTTAGATTATTGGTCAAGATTTGAAATAATTCCGAATTCGCCGCCTGGGGTGGGAATGGAAGGGGTTGATTTTCATTTTCTCATGCCCTGTCTAGGTTAAAGTTTTCAGCATGTTTCTGCAATTCTCAGCTTGTTCAATTAAGCATCTGTTCTAGTTTAGGAACACGATGCTAGGAATTCCAAATTCAATATGAAAACACGTGAATGGAGGAGGATGATTCTGAAAAATCGTGTTGCTATCATTATTCTTATCTGAATGTCTGATTTATTTTTTTATACAAATATCAGTCTAGCTATGCGGCCAATAGAGTAACGGGCCCAACAATTGGACTGGTCCCTATAGTTGAACAGTTTGTTACTTTGTCCTCAATAAAAAAGGAGATGGGTGGTCCTTTACTGATTTCACTGTCTTGACGTTTCTGTTTGGATCGAAGATCGAGAGATAGGGTGGTAGACTCAAGAGGGAGGAAGTTGGTGAGGCTGTTGGATGAGTACAGTTTCGTGATACTCAACGGACGTACAAGTGGGGACGTAGATGGCAATTACACATTTGTTGATAATAAGGGATGCTCCGTGATAGACCTGGCAGTTGTGTCCGGGAACTGTTTGGAGAACGTGGTGGATTTTAGGGTTGTGCCGGAGCTGTATTCGGATCATCAACCGATCAGGGTGAGTATAGCACAGGAATCGGGAATGGGAGGTGAAATAATGCCACTAAGTCCTAGATTAAACTGGACAAAAAATGATGCCAAATTTTATAAGGGGAAAGCAGCTGCAGAAATAAACAAAGTGTCTTTTATGCATAAAGATAGTGAAGGTAAACTTGATGAGCTGGTGAAATGTATAAAAATATCATCTGAAACGGGGAGTTGGGTTGAGAACGAGAGAAGCAGAAGGCCGGTATTTAAACAACCGTGGTTTGATTTTAACTGCAAGAAAGCACGGAACCAGTCAATGAAACGACTAAATGAATTGAGAGGCTGCGATGATAGTTATAATAGGGAGATGTACATACGGGCGAAAATGGCATACGAGGAACTGTGTAAAGAGAAAAAGAAAGAATTTTACGAGAATGTGGATGCACAGTTGCGGACTGTTACGGACGCGAAGGGATTCTGGCGACTGCTGGACCATATAAAGGGCAAATCACCCTATCGGGCACCGCACATACCTATTGATGAGCTGGTAGCACATTTTAGGGTTCTGTTAAACCCGAATATAGCGTGTTCAATGATGTCCTATGCGGAACCGTACATTGAGGATGAAGAGTTGGATCACAACTTAACAATGGGGGAGTTGAACGCGGTAATTGACAAGCTGAAGGAGAACAAAGCACCTGGCCCTGATCGCATCACGAATGAATTCTTCATCAACGCACCTGGCAAAATGAAACTATTATTATTGCAGGTATTTAACGAAATTTTTGAAACGGGCAAGGCACCGGAATCATTCAAAAGTGCGATTTTATTCCCCTTACATAAAAAAGGAAACACTACAGATCCCTCAAACTTCAGAGGCCTTGCTTTCATGAATACGTCAGCGAAAATTTTCATGAGCTTGCTCTTAGGAAGACTTGCTACCTGGGTGGAAAGCAGACAAGTTTTACACGAGGCGCAAGCAGGGTTCCGGTCGGGATACAGTACCGTTGACAACATTTTCAGCCTGTATAATCTTGTGAAAATAAGGGAGATACAGAGGAAAAAAACCTATATCTTGTTTGTGGATCTTAAGGCTGCATATGATCATGTCCATCGAAATGCCCTCTTCTTCAAGCTTTCGCAACTGGGTGTATCGTCCAAGTTCGTCAAAATTATGAAGAGTTTGTACGAAGGCACCAGCATGGCAATTTGGTCAAAAGAAGGCATGTCGCAGTACTTCGAAACGGTCAGCGGAGTTAAGCAGGGCTGCCCAATGTCGCCTTTGGCTTTTTCACTGTTTCTGAACGACTTGCCGGATGCTCTGAGTGGTGGAGTGAAGGTGGGAAACACAAAAATAAAAGTTTTTATGTATGCAGATGACATAGCGGTCATGGCAGACAGTCCCGTGTCGTTGCAACTTATGATAAATGAACTGGCCAGGTACTTCGAGATGTGGAATTTGGTGCTGAGCCCGGAGAAATCCAGAGTCATGATCTTTGGCAAGAATAGCCGATGTCTTGCGAAAAATGAAAAGTGGCACTATAGAGGTAGCTCCCTCATAGTTGCGGATGAGTATAAGTATCTGGGCGTTATATTGACACCGCGACTCGACATGGGGAAGCATTTCAAGGAAAAGATATCGCAGGCAAAACATGGGTTGAATATGATATGGGGTTCGTTGATTAGGAAGAGAAACATTCCTCTTGAAGTCAAACATAAGGTTTTTGAGGCAACGACGAGGTCAGTGATAGGCTATGCAGCTCAGGTGTGGGGACACAAGACTCAATCGCTACTACTTAAAGAAACTGTTTGCCATGCCTAACAATACGCCAAATTACTCACTGTATGCGGAGAGTGGCGTGGAACCACTCCATTTTCATTACATGAAGTTAAATCTCGATTACGTGGAGAAAATACTGAAATACTCGGATAACCGCTACCCCAAGATCATTGCGGAGGAGGTGTTTAGGCAAAGATCAGTATGGGTTCAAGACTATTTCGAATTGAGTCTAAAGTGTCGCGGAAATGAGGAAATTCACCACAGAGAAAGTCAAACTGAATGGGTTCATGAGATGAAGGGGGTAGTGCAGGATGCCAGGGTGATGTGGGTGCAGAAAGTTGAGGAGGATGTAAAGAGGTCAGAACATCACAGACTTCATGCATCACTGAATCGTGAGGAGCATGGTGGACGAGCCTATCAGAAATTGCACGATTTATTCAAGATCCGTACCATCTTCAGAGTAAGGACGGAGATGATCAATGTTAATTTCAGATGGTGGAAGGAGGGAACATCGAACATATGTTCAATGTGCAATCGGCGAGAAGAAGAGACGGTGTCACATTTTATGGCAATCTGCCCAGTTCTCAACGAATTTCGCATCCAGTATTTGAAAAAGACTGCCCTTACACCGCCCGAATTGAATGAGATACTTGATGGAAAGTCAGAACAAGTAACAAATGATGATCTTGTAAAGTATATCAGGTCAGCGACAAGATACAGACAATTTCTGGTGGCCCAATTCAATCATAGTGCATGAGTAATTCTCAATACGAAAAGCTGAGTAAACTAGACATGGAAAAGTGAATAGATATCTATATAAATAAATAACTACTGTTCGTAGTAAACAAATAATGTATTAATATGAAAAGATTATACTGGCAATAAATAAATTAGTTATAGGTGTATATATAAATATACATAAATAAGAAGCGATAACCCCCCTGCGACGATCAAATGATCAGCAGTATTAGCGTAGACCGCAATAAGAAACAATATAGTTGTCGAAGAATGATGAATAGTTAAAATTAATGTAATGTATTATGTGAAGGTTAATGTATTAATGTATTGATATATATTATGTGTTATAGGTATTATATTGTGTATTAATGTATATTAAGTGTATTAATGTATTGATTCTGATAAGAAACATGCAATAAATTATGAGGTATATTACTAGTGTTGTATTAAAAATAGATAACTAACTAATTACAAGAATAATAGTAATAATAAATACATAAACAAATGGAAAATGGAAAAAGGAATGTAATATAAATAATATATAATAGATAGATGTTTGTTGTTAATTATGTTTAGCTCTTTGTCAATAAACGCTTTTTCTTCTTCTTCTTCTTCTTCTTCTTCATCACAATTATTGGCGCTACTTTCGTTGCACTCTCGTGGGACATTTTTCGGTAGTTAGGTCACGGCTAAAGCATATTCATGCTAAATTTTGCTGACGGTACCCAGGTTACAATTCCTAACCGATATTCGTGATTTTTGTTCTGTTCAATCCAAATTTAAGAACAGTTACTCAAATAAACCTTGGAAGAATTGACGGTTATAACTTGCTTTGAAAAGCGTAACTGAAATGGAGGGAGCGAAACCGAAAAAACGTCTATTAAACAAACTATCACGTACTTTCCTTGCCCAAGCCTCTGTTTACATCCTTTTTCGGTGATTATGTTTTGTGCAGTTAGATTATTGGTCAAGATTTGAAATAATTCCGAATTCGCCGCCTGGGGTGGGAATGGAAGGGGTTGATTTTCATTTTCTCATGCCCTGTCTAGGTTAAAGTTTTCAGCATGTTTCTGCAATTCTCAGCTTGTTCAATTAAGCATCTGTTCTAGTTTAGGAACACGATGCTAGGAATTCCAAATTCAATATGAAAACACGTGAATGGAGGAGGATGATTCTGAAAAATCGTGTTGCTATCATTATTCTTATCTGAATGTCTGATTTATTTTTTTATACAAATATCAGTCTAGCTATGCGGCCAATAGAGTAACGGGCCCAACAATTGGACTGGTCCCTATAGTTGAACAGTTTGTTACTTTGTCCTCAATAACAAAGGAGATGGGTGGTCCTTTACTGATTTCACTGTCTTGACGTTTCTGTTTGGATCGAAGATCGAGAGATAGGGTGGTAGACTCAAGAGGGAGGAAGTTGGTGAGGCTTTTGGATGAGTACAGTTTCGTGATACTCAACGGACGTACAAGTGGGGACGTAGATGGCAATTACACATTTGTTGATAATAAGGGATGCTCCGTGATAGACCTGGCAGTTGTGTCCGGGAACTGTTTGGAGAACGTGGTGGATTTTAGGGTTGTGCCGGAGCTGTATTCGGATCATCAACCGATCAGGGTGAGTATAGCACAGGAATCGGGAATGGGAGGTGAAATAATGCCACTAAGTCCTAGATTAAACTGGACAAAAAATGATGCCAAATTTTATAAGGGGAAAGCAGCTGCAGAAATAAACAAAGTGTCTTTTATGCATAAAGATAGTGAAGGTAAACTTGATGAGCTGGTGAAATGTATAAAAATATCATCTGAAACGGGGAGTTGGGTTGAGAACGAGAGAAGCAGAAGGCCGGTATTTAAACAACCGTGGTTTGATTTTAACTACAAGAAAGCACGGAACCAGTCAATGAAACGACTAAATGAATTGAGAGGCTGCGATGATAGTTATAATAGGGAGATGTACATACGGGCGAAAATGGCATACGAGGAACTGTGTAAAGAGAAAAAGAAAGAATTTTACGAGAATGTGGATGCACAGTTGCGGACTGTTACGGACGCGAAGGGATTCTGGCGACTGCTGGACCATATAAAGGGCAAATCACCCTATCGGGCACCGCACATACCTATTGATGAGCTGGTAGCACATTTTAGGGTTCTGTTAAACCCGAATATAGCGTGTTCAATGATGTCCTATGCGGAACCGTACATTGAGGATGAAGAGTTGGATCACAACTTAACAATGGGGGAGTTGAACGCGGTAATTGACAAGCTGAAGGAGAACAAAGCACCTGGCCCTGATCGCATCACGAATGAATTCTTCATCAACGCACCTGGCAAAATGAAACTATTATTATTGCAGGTATTTAACGAAATTTTTGAAACGGGCAAGGCACCGGAATCATTCAAAAGTGCGATTTTATTCCCCTTACATAAAAAAGGAAACACTACAGATCCCTCAAACTTCAGAGGCCTTGCTTTCATGAATACGTCAGCGAAAATTTTCATGAGCTTGCTCTTAGGAAGACTTGCTACCTGGGTGGAAAGCAGACAAGTTTTACACGAGGCGCAAGCAGGGTTCCGGTCGGGATACAGTACCGTTGACAACATTTTCAGCCTGTATAATCTTGTGAAAATAAGGGAGATACAGAGGAAAAAAACCTATATCTTGTTTGTGGATCTTAAGGCTGCATATGATCATGTCCATCGAAATGCCCTCTTCTTCAAGCTTTCGCAACTGGGTGTATCGTCCAAGTTCGTCAAAATTATGAAGAGTTTGTACGAAGGCACCAGCATGGCAATTTGGTCAAAAGAAGGCATGTCGCAGTACTTCGAAACGGTCAGCGGAGTTAAGCAGGGCTGCCCAATGTCGCCTTTGGCTTTTTCACTGTTTCTGAACGACTTGCCGGATGCTCTGAGTGGTGGAGTGAAGGTGGGAAACACAAAAATAAAAGTTTTTATGTATGCAGATGACATAGCGGTCATGGCAGACAGTCCCGTGTCGTTGCAACTTATGATAAATGAACTGGCCAGGTACTTCGAGATGTGGAATTTGGTGCTGAGCCCGGAGAAATCCAGAGTCATGATCTTTGGCAAGAATAGCCGATGTCTTGCGAAAAATGAAAAGTGGCACTATAGAGGTAGCTCCCTCATAGTTGCGGATGAGTATAAGTATCTGGGCGTTATATTGACACCGCGACTCGACATGGGGAAGCATTTCAAGGAAAAGATATCGCAGGCAAAACATGGGTTGAATATGATATGGGGTTCGTTGATTAGGAAGAGAAACATTCCTCTTGAAGTCAAACATAAGGTTTTTGAGGCAACGACGAGGTCAGTGATAGGCTATGCAGCTCAGGTGTGGGGACACAAGCCTTACGAGCAAATAGAGGTACTCAATCGCTACTACCTAAAGAAACTGTTTGCCATGCCTAACAATACGCCAAATTACTCACTGTATGCGGAGAGTGGCGTGGAACCACTCCATTTTCATTACATGAAGTTAAATCTCGATTACGTGGAGAAAATACTGAAATACTCGGATAACCGCTACCCCAAGATCATTGCGGAGGAGGTGTTTAGGCAAAGATCAGTATGGGTTCAAGACTATTTCGAATTGAATCTGAAGTATCGCGGAAATGAGGAAATTCACCACAGAGAAAGTCAAACTGAATGGGTTCATGAGATGAAGGGGGTAGTGCAGGATGCCAGGGTGATGTGGGTGCAGAAAGTTGAGGAGGATGTAAAGAGGTCAGAACATCACAGACTTCATGCATCACTGAATCGTGAGGAGCATGGTGGACGAGCCTATCAGAAATTGCACGATTTATTCAAGATCCGTACCATCTTCAGAGTAAGGACGGAGATGATCAATGTTAATTTCAGATGGTGGAAGGAGGGAACATCGAACATATGTTCAATGTGCAATCGGCGAGAAGAAGAGACGGTGTCACATTTTATGGCAATCTGCCCAGTTCTCAACGAATTTCGCATCCAGTATTTGAAAAAGACTGCCCTTACACCGCCCGAATTGAATGAGATACTTGATGGAAAGTCAGAACAAGTAACAAATGATGATCTTGTAAAGTATATCAGGTCAGCGACAAGATACAGACAATTTCTGGTGGCCCAATTCAATCATAGTGCATGAGTAATTCTCAATACGAAAAGCTGAGTAAACTAGACATGGAAAAGTGAATAGATATCTATATAAATAAATAACTACTGTTCGTAGTAAACAAATAATGTATTAATATGAAAAGATTATACTGGCAATAAATAAATTAGTTATAGGTGTATATATAAATATACATAAATAAGAAGCGATAACCCCCCTGCGACGATCAAATGATCAGCAGTATTAGCGTAGACCGCAATAAGAAACAATATAGTTGTCGAAGAATGATGAATAGTTAAAATTGATGTAATGTATGATATGAAGGTATTTGAATTAATACATTGATATGTATTATGTGTTATATGTATTATATTGTGTATTAATGTATTGATTCTGATAAGAAACATGCAGTAAATTATGAGGAATATTACTAGTGTTGTATTAAAAATAGATAAATAACTAATAACAAGAATAATAGTAATAATAAATACATAAATAAATGGAAAATGGAAAAAGGAATGCAATATTAATAATATATATTAGATAGATGTTTGTTGTTAATTATGTTTAGCTCTTTGTCAATAAACGCTTTTTCTTCTTCTTCTTCTTCTTCTTCTTCATCACAATTATTGGCGCTACTTTCGTTGCACTCTCGTGGGACATTTTTCGGTAGTTAGTTCACGGCTAAAGCATATTCATGCTAAATTTTGCTGACGGTACCCAGGTTACAATTCCTAACCGATATTCGTGATTTTTGTTCTGTTCAATCCAAATTTAAGAACAGTTACTCAAATAAACCTTGGAAGAATTGAAGGTTATAACTTGCTTTGAAAAGCGTAACTGAAATGGAGGGAGCGAAACCGAAAAAACGTCTATTAAACAAACTATCACGTACTTTCCTTGCCCAAGCCTCTGTTTACATCCTTTTTCGGTGATTATGTTTTGTGCAGTTAGATTATTGGTCATGATTTGAAATAATTCCGAATTCGCCGCCTGGGGTGGGAATGGAAGGGGTTGATTTTCATTTTCTCAAGCCCTGTCTAGGTTAAAGTTTTCAGCATGTTTCTGCAATTCTCAGCTTGTTCAATTAAGCATCTGTTCTAGTTTAGGAACACGATGCTAGGAATTCCAAATTCAATATGAAAACACGTGAATGGAGGAGGATGATTCTGAAAAATCGTGTTGCTATCATTATTCTTATCTGAATGTCTGATTTATTTTTTTATACAAATATCAGTCTAGCTATGCGGCCAATAGAGTAACGGGCCCAACAATTGGACTGGTCCCTATAGTTGAACAGTTTGTTACTTTGTCCTCAATAACAAAGGAGATGGGTGGTCCTTTACTGATTTCACTGTCTTGACGTTTCTGTTTATTCTGATTTTACAAAGGGAATATGATCTTATCTAGTCTTTCTTTATTATTTTCTAAGGCGATTGCCGTGCCCGACTTGTAAGGATATGTTATCACCAATAAACAGATATGAGCCGACCAAGCTTCTCCTAGCAAAGGGAAAAATACATTGGGTAGCATGGCTACCCTGAAGAGGGGAGTCCCCTACCTGGGACTTAGTGATATAAATATGGAAGAAGTTGGGTCGGCCACATCACTCTTGCATATGACTTCGTCTAGTACTCTTTAACCTCGACCTACCTACTTCCATTCCTACCTTCAGAGGCTAGGCGGTCCTATACTCCGGCTTTCCATACCTTCATTCCTGTACGAAACCGTGTCATAGACGCCAACTTCTTACTTATCCACGATAAGAACATTAGCCAACAGTGTCTTAGTCTCCTGACTAATGTTCACCTCTCATCCGATCCTTATGTGAAGGTTGGCCTACAGTGTATTTATACTCAGGCCTGGGATTTAGCTCCTTCTTTCCATGATTATTCTTTGTTTTAGGGGTTTTTTTTAGTTCAGGTTCAATATGATCGATTTTATTCATTATATTTTGCTACACTCATTTAGCAGGTTTCAAATTTCTTTCGCACGCAGCTACAACAGTTTTAGAGTACGCGCGCACACACACACACACACACACACACACACACACACACACACACACACACACACACACACACACACACACACACACACACACACACACACACACACACACACACACACACACACACACAAACACACACAAACACACACACACACACACACACACACACACACACTCACACACACACTCACAAACACACTCACACACACACACAGATACACACACACACACACACATTGCATTGTGCTTTGTTCTGCGTAGTTGTGTTAATTGTTATCGGATCTACCCACCTATCCAGGAAATAGGCCGTTTAACCTGAAAAACAATCAAAATCTAAAAAAACATTCATTTTGTCATATTCTCACTGACTCTTAAAAAAAAAAATTGATCGAATGCGAATGTGTCGATGATTTTACTGCGAAAATTCTAGTGGGAATGCCACCTTAAGGATCCATATATTGAGCCCGTTACCCCATTGGGATTTGATGTCAAGAGGTCAGGATAGGGGTCTGAACTTATTGAAACTAAAGAAGGGCAATAAGGTAGTTTTAATCAGTTCAGACCCCTATTTTGATCTCTTGACATCAAATTAATTCTGTTGGGTCGACCACTACTTCAATTCACTATTGGGATTTGATCCATGGGCGAAAGCGGCGAGTCCAGGAGCAGAAAAAGTTTCAGTTCGATTTCCGTGAATGAGCAAACGACAATTTTACCCAAATTTAATGTTAAATTGTCAGTTTTGAATTTAACCGTTGATGGTTTAGGGTAAGCCCATAATAAATATAGCCTAAAACTCGAGAAATCATTCGTGATCTAGTCAGTGGTAGCCTTATAATTACTGATCGGATGGTCACCTTTGATAAAGTTCCCTCGTTTTATTGTCGGATGTTGGCTTTCATCATTACAGGAAATTTATATTTGATAAATCATCTCAAGTATCCTGGTTTCCCTGATGAAAACTCCGCGGAGCCGTCAACTCGAGGAACCGAGGCTATGAATATTCGATTAGCCTTCTCTGCTTACTCTTCATTAGTTTCATCCGCTTTTGATCTCCTCAGCACCCAACTTTGTGGTCCTGAAAATGCCAACAAGCGCACAAAGAATTCTCGGTGCCCCAGTTCAAATATACAAACGCCTCTAAAGCGGACACTGCAGAAACCACATTTCAACTGTTAAATCCAAATGCTCGAAACTGATCGTAAATTATTTGTAAAAAATGTGATTGCTCCTTCTCAATTTTCGACTACTGTTCAAATTTAAAAGTAATCAGTTCATACGTTCGGGAGATTTTTTACCGAGTTCCTGTTTGTGCGAATTTTTCCATCCAAGAAAATCCATCACAATTTTTTAGTTCCAGATAGGAAAGAGTTTTGTTCTTCGGGGAACTCTTGTTGATCAGAGGCCAGAAATCGTATTTAAGGTGTATGGTAGGTAGTATAGAACCTTATATAGACCTCGTATAGAACTTCGGAGGCGACTCTTCACGTGAAATGAAAAATTTTTATTGAATAAGATCCTGTTTTTGTGGCTATAATTTATTTTCTTCTAATAAATAAACTAATAATCAGTCGTCTTGCTAAGTTTAAATAACCTTTAGAGCGCCCAATGATTTTTTATTGTGTTAAAGGAAACATTCAGCCATTCAGCGACCTATTTTTTGAATTGTTTTAAACCATAGGCACACTCAATAATCTTCAATATTTCTAAATTTCATAATTTAAAAACTATTGAATAGTATCGAATGACGTTGTGTCTGTCACTTGTGTCTGTGCATATTTTGAAATAATTAGGTGGTAAGTGATGAGGGGGGGGGGGGAGAAAAATAAATTCATCCACATCGTACAGGAAATATCATTAGTGTTGTAAAATAAATATTTAAAAAAAACCCGAACTAGTATTAGCATCTTCTATGCAGATCACTGACCAAGTGGCCAATAACGTAGTCTAGGTTTGGTACGTCATGTAAAATATAACTCCATAGACGTAGGTACCTACCCTGAGGAAATTACGTTAAAAATTGAATAATAGAACATGTTCACTTTAGCCACGAGCCCCTCTGTGGGTTGTAATAGCTTATAGCGAGGAAAAAAGCTCGCCTGGTACTTTTAGACAAAGGAAAGGGTGATCCAAACTCGCCATCCTCTTGGAGGCCTCTTTGTATGTTGGATACTGCTGGAAAAGGTTATGAGAAGCTTCTCCTGCTTCGCTTGATGCCTGCAATAGCGGCGTCAGGAGACTTATCCCCCAGACAGTATGGATTTCGAAAGGGTCGGTCCACTGCTCATGCATTGGCAGATGTAGTGAACACTTTGAAAAAAACACAGGAAGGTAGTAGATATACTAGGAATCTGGCAATGCTAGTGACCCTGGATGTGAAAAATGCCTTCAATTCTGCAAGATGGACTGATATGTTAGAGTCTTTGGATACCACCTTTAAAATTCCAAGATACTTACTAGCAGTTATGGACAGCTATCTTAAAAACCGAACATTGGTTTATGAGACGGCTCAAGGGGAAAGGGAGAAAGAAATCACCGCAGGAGCAGCCCAGGGTTCAGTTCTGGGCCCACAACTATGGAACGTGTCATACGATAGTGTTCTACGACTGGAAATGCCAGAAGACTGCTATCTTGTCGGATATGCAGATGATGTTGCGGCAGTTATCCTGGCTAGAACCACGGAATTGGCACAAAATAAACTGAATCAAGTAATGGTAAAGATCACTAGATGGATGGAAGACCATATGTTGACATTAGCAGCAGCTAAAACCGAAGTAGTTGTGATCACTCGAAAACGGATCCCTACCATAATCCCAATACAAATAGGGAGTACAGAAGTCACCAGAAAACCAACAGTAAACTACCTGGGAATCACATTATATACTACAATTACATCCTGGGAGCAAATAAAGAAATCAGCAGACAAGGCATCAAAGAAAACAACTGCTCTTAGTCATCTCATGAGAAATGTCAATGGGCCAAGACCATGTAAGCGTCGTCTCATGATGACCGTTGTACAATCAATACTCATGTACGGTGCGGAGGTATGGGCGGATGCTCTAAACATTGCCTACTATCGCAAGAGAATTAGTGCAGTTCAACGAAGAGGAGAGCTGAGGATTGCATGTGCCTACAGAACAGTGTCACTAGTGTCAGAGCCAGCCATACTCGTACTTACAAGCAGCATCCCAATCCATCTATTGGCTGCAGAACGCACACGAATCTTTGATAGAAGAGAGGAAGGCGAAAGAGCTCATTTAGCCGCTGAAGAGAGAGAATATACAATGGCAAGATGGCAGGAAATGTGGACTTTAGAGCAGAGAGGGAGATGGACAGCACGCTTGATACCACAGATCAAGGTATAGCTAAATAGAAAATATGGAGAAGTAAACTTTTTCCTGACTCAGTTCCTTTCTGGCCATGGGTTGTTTTACGCATATCTCTATAAAATGGGAAAAGTAGACTCCCAACATACTGCCAGGAAATGGACGATGTTGTGCTCCATACTTTCTTTGTATGCAAGCGATGGGCTACAGAAAGAATAAGGCTGCAGGATGCTCTGGAATTACCACCTCAAGACATGACACCGGAGGTGGTAGTAGCCAAAATGATTGACAGAGAGCAAAAATGGAATTTTGTAGCTGCCTACGTTGAAGACATCCTCCAGAAAAAGATCATCTTGGAACGGAAGAGACAGAGGAGGAGGGAGCACATGGACCGAGAGGACTAAAGAAATTTCTCAAGGACTCGGCCTGAAGTAATGTGTTAAACAGTTCCAGGCTGAGTTCCAACGTGGGAAAAGGAAGGTGAGGTTTTAGTGTGTTTGAATCATACATAACCCGGAGTGCGGTCCCTCGCGGGTATCTTACGAGATCCGATTACCACCTTAGGATCTTAAAGATTTCCTCACCTGCCTACGTAAAAAAAAAAAAAAAAAATAGCTTATATCAAGTACATTGGCATCAAAATATAAGTAAATCAACACAGACTACAACTATCAACACCAACTAAAAATTATTGAGATAAAATAAATTACCTACCATTTTCAACTATTCCGTCATCCAGAGTGGATCTGCGAAACCCCGAAAGTTGAATTTTTTCGGCAATTAAGGTTTTGAGTTACAATGGTAAAATTAGGTCTTACGTCCTTGAATGAAAACGATGTTCTCATGCCTTCATACCTTCTCTGTGATCGTTAGTAGTAGTAGCAGTAGTTTATTCATTTCAAAGATTTATTATTGAAAATATTGAAACCAAAACACGAAACTTCAATTTACGACTTACATTTGAGGTTTGGACCTCGGTTGAAAGGTAGGTAGGTTCTTGGTTATTGGATTCGGCATGCGGAACCATACCTGACTAAGTTTGTGACTATATTGACAGCCATCCTGTACAAATGTTAATAACAGTAATTTCACTTCGAATTCCGGTTTTTTTTTCGTTATACGACCGCATACGGTCTTTTCTGTTATACAAAAGCAAAACAATTTTCTGTAGAAACAGAACGGTAGTTGTTTTTCTGAAATTGATGAAATTATCCATAGAATTAAAACTTGTACTAGTTAAAAAAAGGGCCTTATCCATTAATTCATAACCATTCATTCTGTCTACTATGTATTTTTACTAAGGGATGGTTATTTATTTTTTAGATGAGTGCTTGCGAGCATCCAGAACATCAAAATATACGCAACATTCTGAACTATTTTACCACAGTGAACATAAAATTGATTAGGGAACAGTTTTTGTAACAATAGAACATACCTATATCAAGCGTTTCTATTTCAATTGAAAATTGTTTTGCAGTTGTATAACAGAAAAGACCGTATGAGGTCGTATAACGAGAATACCCCCAATTCCGAGTACTGATGTTCAAAAACGTTACTAAAACTGGTTAGGAATCCTTAACGGTAGCAGCTACTAATAGCTGCTATTTTCCATGTTCCAAATTTTATTAACATGAGTCTCCAAGTTTCTACAGGATAAGAGTTCCCCCATCCAACGAGTGATAAAATGTAATATCCTACTTCTTCCAGTTTTCCGTGGAGTGTGAAATGATTACGCCTCCTCGGGCGTCGCGGCTATAAACGCAAAGTGCGTTCTCGTGTTTCTTGAATGCGAAACAACTTCACGAACTTGTCTTTCATATTCGGGTCGAAACGTGAAAGTTTCGTTTCCGAGCGAACTGATTATTACATTGGAAGATTTTCTGATTGGTGTGTGGCCCAGTTCCCGTCCTCGAAGTTGAAATTGAGATGAAAGGGTAGGCTTCCTACGTTATCATCCGGTTTGTTATTCGTCCTTAAATTATGAATAGGCTGTTTAGAAAGGGATTGGAGTAATATGCTTCATTTAGGCTGTAAGTTTTCATTTGGTTCTTGATTTGTTTGTTCATCCCTCTCCTACGGTTATAAGGAATTGTAGTTGCTGGCGTGACAAGATACCTCAATTATAGAGATACTGGATGGACTGGAATGGAGATGGAATGGACGCCAAGATATCATTATAATCAGTAACTCAATCAACACGCTTAGCCTCATATATTAGTTGCTTTATCCTACAAAGAGGTTCATATCCGAGCTGATCTCAAATAATAATTTTTCATACATTGAAATTATCTTAGTAATATTTTCATATATGGCATTCTACTCGGGAAATCCAGCAGTTTTTTTTTCTTTGATTTTTGATACCTAATATCCTTACACGTTCCAAAAAGACATTGACACTCTCCTCCCCCCACTACGGTCCTGAACGTAACTCATGATAAAAGTTATAAAATTAGTAAAAAATAAATTAGGTACGTAGTATACAAAGGTACGTAGTATTACAAAGGTACGAAATTAGGTGAGGGTGTTGTCAAAGGTTTAGGATGGAATCTATTTTTATTCAGTGAGTATATCTCATTTGTCAGCTACTACTGAGTACAAACCTATTCTATTCAATTTCGTGAGATGGATTTTTTCTGCTTCGCAATCAATATTTCTGCTCGTATATTACGTATTAGACTTTTTGGAAGTTTAATCCTCCAGTCGGTCAATCATAATGTCCGAATTTAGTGACAACAGAACTTCGCCAAACTTAGAAGACATCAGTCCTACTCTGATCAAAACGCCCTGAACGCCCCTGCATCGCAATAGAATAAAAGACTTATTAATAGAGAGAAAGAATACAAAGGGCTTTTAGCTTCCTTTAATCCTCTACGGTATCTAACAAAATACTACACCGACTCAACAATAGGTGGATAGGTTGTGAGGGAGAGTCTTTTCGTTAGACTTCTCTTAGATAGGTTTTTATTTTGCTAAGTACGAGTACTTTCGCTTCTGGCCTCATCAGAGCTTTTGATAGGTACATGTTTGGGTAGTTGATTGAGTTTATAGTCAGAGGGGGTCGTCTTTCATCATCATGTAACATTGACAACCAGTTGTTTTAGGTTGTTTGGTTAATATCAATTTTTTTTTTTTTTTTAGAAATAATCAAAATTGACAATAACCATACAACCTTAAACGACTGGTTGCTAATGTTACATGATGATGAAAGAGATCCCCTTTAACTATAGACTCAAACTTGTACCTACTAGCTCTGATGAGACCAGCAGGCGAAAGTACTAAAAAGAAAAAAAATAAGAACCTACCTAAGGGAAGTCTAACGAAAATACTCTCCCTCACGACCTATCCATCTAGTGTGGAAATCTAGTGTATGTAGTTTGTTGTTGGGTAGCATTGAGGATTAAAGATAGCAAAAAGCCCTTTGTATCTCTTCTCTATCTGAATGGTAGTAGCCACTGTCCATGCAAAGGTCCAGCCGTTTATCCGTCTATTGTCAACTTACATAGAAATTGAAATGCTTGCATATGAGTCTGCAACACATTGGGAAATTTTATGTTTTTAGTTGCAGACTCGTATTTAACGAGCGGAGAATTTAACAAGCGGTTGCAATTATGTTCACAATTATTTAAACAATCACGCTCATAACTCAGGTTGTTGGCCACGCACTTCGCAGTGGTTAACGTAATATTGTTGGATAAATCGAGAGCTATCCAACGAGTGGTGAACGATTTTTGTACGATGATAACTGGCGAAGTTAAAGTTCCGTAGCAACGAATCAGTGTACTTGAATATCATTAGAAATTTTAAATAACGCTTTCTTCGTCACACTTTTTGAGTTATGTGCCATAGTAAAGACATAAAATGTCAAAATATGATCAACAATTTTCATTTTATTTATATGAGGATCCCAGGGATCAAGAGAGTTATATCCTAATTAGTCCGCTCTGAAACGTAGCGTAAGATGAAACAGCAGATGACGTATGTCTGTGTTCTTACATCAGGCTAGAACATTTTTATTCCTCCACAACAGTTCCGGTTCTCAACCCTGGAAATTTATTATTTTTGCGTTTTATCATTCGAAAAAAGTGTTTTCCATATATTTCAATGTGGGTAACATTTACAAGGCATGAATATTATTACATCATAGATTGCATCAAAAAGAATAATAACGCGGGAAGTCGTTTTCCCATTACGAATTGAGCCCATTCCCTATTGTTATGGTTTATTATTATGACATATAGTTAATTGCATTATTCACAGTTTTCCTGAATTTTCGACAAGAACTTGGTCTTTTTGAGCTTTTCCTTTTAATGGTTAGGGTAGACCGCACCGGAAAACCAAGGTACTTGAAGCGTATTTGTCTCTTGGGGGTGAAAAGGTCAGGCCGGTCATGAAGTGAATTACGACGGCGGAGAAAATAAAAGATAGGCACGATTTGGCGGGTAAGAGGGGGGGAGAGAGAGCACAATAAAGTAGAAAAACCAGATAAGGAAGTGTGACGAGTCGATTCTGACGAGAAACAAAAGGGATTACATATTATATGTATATACATTTATTACATGGCATGTGTATGTGAGGAGCAATTACGACGACCCTTTCCGCCGTTTCAAACCGAACTTCAACTGTGGAGCGCCGGCCATCAGTCAGTCCCGTCATGCCGCCTACCCAGAACCCCAACCACTTTTTTTTTACGACCCCAATAACCGACCTTGTCGTCAAATGTCCGTCGTTAATCGTTATCGTCAAACGACCGCCGTTTTGTCAACGGGCCTCCGGTCTTGATTTAATGGTCATTCGCGTTTTTTCTGAGCGTCGCCTATTTCCTAATCAAGACCGTACTAAGCGATTATGATGTAATAACTGTCCGGACGTTTGTTTCATTACTATTACCTACTTCCGGGATTAAACGATTCATGGTTTTTTAATTATTTCAAATTTCAAGGATTCATACATTCATGTAACGGAGGTCAACGATTATTCGATCTCAATTTAAGCCTGGTGTGAAACAAACCTAGGAAATTTTTTATTTCTTAAGGAAAGGGAGAACATTGAGGAATTATATGTCATATAGAATTATTGATTCTTCTAAAGGTTACCCAAATTGCAAATTGTGATATATATATTGTTAATACAAAAATCTGCTGTAGCTTTAATAGGTACATAGGTTAGAACTCTCAAATGCCATTAAGAAGAAAGGTAAATGAAGAGGGGTTATGCTGATTAATCGAGACATTTTCACTAATCTTATTTAATTTCCGTGATCTTTTTTTTTTTTTTTTTTTTTTTTTTTTTTAATTCAGAGTTGATCTCCTTATGTACCCTATCTTGGTAATTTCAAGTTGGGTTAAAACCAGTAAAATTATGATTAATTCACTATTCTCACCAAAGTCTTATACATACCAGAAGACATAGAGACCTATATTTAATGGGTGCGTCATTTGTCAATTTATTTGAAGAGTGTGAATTAATTAGGTGTTTCTTGACGAATAATTTATTGTTCAACTTGTATAATTTTAATCTGATCATTGCCCTACTGGTTCACACGTATACTTATACCTGTACCTACGTAGGATAAATTAACAATTCGCGTAAATAATTTATTGCGGTCAATACGACGCAATAGCTACTGGGCAGCCTGTGATGACCACAAGCCGCATCGCCGTTTATCCTGCTGAGACCGCAAAACCTCTGAGGGCTTTGCGGTGAATTGACGAACGCACGCGTGGATCCGCATCACACGGTGTGATGTTATTCTCTCAAGGGCTTTGAGCAAAACAAGAGACACCCACCGTGGATACCAAAGGGAACGATATATTTATTTACTTAAAGTATCGGAAAAAGACCATTAATAGCAATAAAAGAAATCGAATTGTTAGTCTCATAATTAAATAGTTAATGACAACAAAAGAATAATTTATATCAAATAATAAATATATAAATCACTGGCACTGATAAGTTGAGAACTGACTTTGAGACTTGAAAATGGTTCCTCAAAAAAAACAAAAAAAAAAAATATATATATATATATATATATATATATATATATATATATATATATATATATATATATATATATATATGTCATGAATTATAGCGTTTGCTTTACGTGGCATGCTATGCAAGGGACGATTCATTTGGTCGTTATAGGTGGCGGAGAAGATATGGAATAGTGAATTAAGGCATGTAGGATAAAATGAAACATTGAAGTTAACCTTGGCGAGAAGAGATGGACAGTCCAAGTGGACCAATCCAACTTGTGTAAGATAACTATTACCGCCATCAACCTACGGTCATCTAATGTAGGGACGCCACACATCTCTTAGAGTAGGGAATAATTAACTTTATTATCTGGTATTTTTAATTTAAAAGCAATATAGCGAAGAAATTTCCGTTGTACTCTCTCCAAGCTATCCTTAGGTAGGTATCTCCTAAAACGGAGCCCATAGTGCACTAGCATAATCCACGATGGGGCGAACTAGTGATTTATACAATAGGTTCCACGGAAGTGTGATCTCGATAGTTACGAGTACGGTCATCATTGATTGATGATTTATTGGTAAAAAAAGTATTTCTCTGCGTCGTTGTGTTCAGTACCTAATTCTAAAAAAACAGAAAATTGAATATTAACACATAACGTTAATGGTTTCATTATTAAACATAAAAATAATGGTTTCAAAATTTGAAAGAAAATAAAATTTCCTGGAATAACAATTCTTGGGTTTTAACATTTTCCAATTGATTGCTATATAGGTAGCTACTTATATTTGAAATATATTTAGAATGTTATTGGGGTTAACCATTGCCAATAAATAATTTCAACCAATATATCTTCTTAGGATGAAGAATCGATTAGCACCTTGAATAATTTAGTACTCTAAAAGCAAGAATGAATTCACATGACAGCATTTTTGAAGCATAATAAAATGCTAAACTAATCTATCAAACCATCACCACCTCCAACACAATCATCTTATATGTCTGTTTAAACATAACATTGAAAAATGCGTGAGTATGATTTTGCTTAAAGAATGAGCATTTTATGTGGCAGTGTACTATTTAAAAATCTCTGCCATATTGGGTGGGCAGTATAGCTTCCTCACATATCGTAACATGGGTGTATAGAATTAATTGATGAACGAAGAACGATTCGAGATCGACGATTCGATTTCGAATAAGTCGACGTTATCAGAAATTGATGTTTGTGCATTTGAACAGACTACTATTAATCCAACCGCGAATTTATAGGGGAACGCCTAGAAGCTAAACCGCACACTCCTTTACGATTTCATAAAAATGCCATTAGTCTCAGAGTTTTGTCTGTGTCATTCAATTTTAGTTTCGTGCATGCGCTATAGTTATTACTCCACCAATTGCGATCTAATTCATAGGGAAATTTCACGGAACATATACCCATCTATTCCCTGCATTTGAACGGAATCGGACCAATAGATGGCAAAAAGTCGACGTTATATTAAATTTTTTATTTTTAAATTACGTTACATTAAATTTATTTACGTTATTTTTTAAACAAAACTCTTAGCAACTTTAAAAAAGCTTTTAACGTGTTGAATTTATTGAGATGACTTACAAAGCAGTCCGATTCGGTGGAACAATATTATCGTCAAAAATCGTCAACAATATTGGAACGACATATGTCAAAAAATAAATAAGTGTCCACTGCAGTTTTACATGTTTTTCAAGATGCTGAATCAAATCCATAGGTTGGTACTTAGGTAGGCATTATCGTATAATTTTTGTTAGGTAATTCAATATCTGGTGTAAAACCAGATTCCACTTTTTTGAAAATTTCCTGAGGAACTTGATGGTCACGAGCCATACCAGTGTAGCTTGAAATGCAAATTCAAACGACCAAATCTGTCGTGAACTTCACCATTAAAATCGCAAAATGAACAATCTCTCGCACCGGTACCACCAAGTTTCAACATGCTCCATTAGGTTCTGTCGATTCTTTTCATAGAAACATTTAGTGAAACGAGGTAAAACTCTCTATTGAGTGGATTAAAGCTTAACGTGCACCCACTCTCAACATAAATTGTTGAATACATTCACTCTGGTATGGCAATGTTTTAGTCACCGTGTTGTCTACCCTTCGCCGTTTCATTGACAAATTCCGTACGTTAAGGTCAAGCCATTCAAATACCAAAGGCCTCCAGCTCTCTACTCCCTCGCACTTTATCTACTGCGTTGGAGGTTTGTCAACATACAGAAAATTCATGAATTATTTACATGCTGCTATTGCTGCGTTTGAGTTGAAGAGGCGAGGAGCGTGCGTTATAAAATGGGAAGGGGAAATAAATAACTGCTACAAACTACAGCCCAGATAGTGGAAAGGTTGAGGCACACATACATACATAACCATCGTTTTAATTGAATTATCATATCATATAAAAGAGAGAAGTAACCCTGTTTGTGTAAGGTCGATTCACGCCCAAATGGCTTGACCGATTTTGATGGTGGTTTTTGCAAAATGATCGCAAAGTTCCGGAGCAACATGTAGGCTATATTAAAATTCTCCGAACCTCCTCCTTTCTCGTCATCTCGGACGTCCCTAACGACGTTGCCTCGGTAGACAAATTCGTAAATAAGGAAAACCATGATATGCGGAACTATTCTACACGTCAAATGAGGTAGGGATTGAATCAGGTGGATGGAACTTACTATTACAAATTCAAATATACCAAAACGATTTTCGTGGATTGAGCCGTTGAGTTGTAGTTGACAAAGTCAGATCTTCAAAAACTGATACTCTGAATGCCTTACTACTTGCGTTACAAAAAAGAGGAATATTTCATTACAATCATTGTAGTTTCTTGGCGATTTGTTGACAGTCAACTAACATAATATTACAGAGGAAAAAAGTACACTTGATTGAAGCCTTTTCACGGGTAGAAAAGGCCTTGAATAATGTTTTAGCGTGGAACTCGCTTTTACCGGAACACGAAGTGAGTTTTTCGTGACAAAATATTGCCACAAAACAGCGAGACTAAAGTAGCGGCGCATAGGATCTAATTTCTTTGCTATTCAACCTACGAACCTGTAATTTAAATGGAGAACCCTTGGGACATCTAGAAACTAACCATGAAGTCTAGCCTTTTGCGGGCGCAAGGCTGTCATGGTGAATCAAGCGTTGCGGTCGTATGGCATGTGTTACATGCCAGCCGCCATTTGCTAACTAGGACGAAGCTTATTCTGTGATGATGAGTTAGCCTGGACGTCATGGTATTTACATCGATATTGGAATTTTTGAACAAACTTAGAAATATTGCTTGTGTTCCAAGTTGAGTCAAATTTTTGAAATTTCTCCGACTGATTTGTAATTTTGATGAATGGCTGGACACTATGATCAAGTTAATTTTTTCGTAACTCTTCTAAAATGATTACTATTTTACTCTTGAAAATTATTGAAACATTTCGTTGCCTAGGTATCTCAGATGGGTAAATACCGCCCAGAAATTACTTAGAAGTTCGTGGGAATAAGTAATTGAGGATAAAAGCGGCGGCATGTCTCACATGCCATACGTCTAAATCGAGCTGACAACAAGTGCTTGTCACACATTCCACTAGCCATTCAACCGATGACGTCCAGGCTAACAATGGTCCAGGCTAACCCCCCCCCCCCCCCCCCCCCCTAGATCAACTGGGTGAGATCCGGAGCTCTGTTATATGCCTAACCTGTGAAGCTGAAATTTGAAATGGAGGCCTCTTGAGACGTCTAGAAACGAATAATGAAGTCTAGAGCCCCCAAGATCAGCTGAGTGAGATTCGGAGCTATGTTATTTTGCTCTTCAACCTATCTAGCTGAAATATGGAATGGAGAACCCTTGGACATCTACAAACGAATCGTAACGCGTGAAGCTCCCAGGATCAGCTGAGTGAGATCTGGAGCTATGTTATAAGTCCAACCTATGAAGCTGAAATTTGAAACGGAGGCCTGTTGGTACATGTAGAAATGAACTACAAAGTCTGAAGCCCCCTAAATCAGCTGAGTGGTCTCCGGAGGTAATATCTTTGCTATTCAACCTATGAATCATAATTTTGAAATGGAGAACCCTTGGGACGTCTAGAAAGGAATCATGAAGTATAGAACCTCACAGATCAGCTGAGTGAGATCCGGAGCTTAGCTCTTTGCCATTCAACATATATGAAGCCGAAATTTAGAATGGCGTTCTTCCTTCAATGTTACCATGGTGCTGGAATTTCAGCGCAATCAATAAATTCTCATTCATTTCACCATTTATTTTGATTTACTTATTACTTCTTTTTGTTATATGAATAAGTACCTATTATTAATAATTTGAATAACTTTTATTTGGCAAATTCATTCTTTTACTTCACTGACCGCTGTGCTTCTGCGTTGGGCTGAGGCGATGCTAATTACAATATCTAATGTCTTCAATTCAAGTTTATTCAAGATCAAAAATTATTCCATTAGTCAAAGCCATTTAAATTTTTTTAAAAATATATATGGGTAGGTTAAGAAAGACGAGGTACAGAAGTAAACCAACCCCCTTATCAATTAAGTAAACTCTCAGGCTAACTTCTATCTGAATAATACCCTGATTTCAGCCTCTTAGAGACTGCTTGGTTACAGTTACAAGGTATATAGCCACCATGGTCAGCTGATTAGGCTCTGTCCATAATACCTTTAACATTATGTTTACGAAGATGCTAATTTAAACGGCATTTTCTACAAGGGTCTGCTCATTCTAGAACCCGTTGAATTATTATCGGGCTTTCCTGATAGTCCATTATAAATGTTAAGAATTAATTGCATGCATATGGATTATCGAGTGGAACAAATACCGGTTTTGAAGTCATTCATTCTTTAATGATATACCCCCATAAAGCTAACAGCTCCCATATAAATGGAATACATTGTAGCTTCGGTGTAAGATAGAGCTTACTGAGAGCTCACTATACAAATTTCCGAATTTCTATTGAAAAAAATAAAATAAAATAAATAAATAAAATGAAAAAATAAAATAAAATATAGGTAGTGAGAGCGTGTGCTTGGTTTTATTCCAGACGAAAACTCTGTTTAGCATTGAAATAAAAATTCCACCACTTTTTGAGAACATTAAATTTTTCAAATTTCAAAAAAGGTGTTTCTAAAAATCACTAAAATTGGCTACAAATGGCTAAAAATCGCCAACTTTATCATTCTTTAAGCAGAGTATTACTTAAATATACAAAGAATATAAAAAATGAACAAGAGCATTCAAAAACCTATGAACTCGTATTAAAATACCTAAATTACTTTAAAATGTACCAAAAAATCGATCAAAACTGTCGGAAATTATAAACTTATGGAATAACTGAATATTTCTTAGAAAAGTTTTCCAATTATATCTATCTAATATTTCATTCAGTATTTTAATATATATTCAATATTTTAAATCAATATTTTAAATTAATAATAACAATTTCTTTGCAAACAAAGAGCTAAAACCACAAAACAAGTTAATATAACTGATGAAGTTGAACGCATTTCCTCATACGATCATGCTGCGAGACTAGAAATTTTTATGTGTACATCATTATGGGCATATGGAAAAAAATTGTGTAGCTTTTTTACGTAAAAAAAAGTTTGTATTTGCCACTCCAGAGGACAAATTTTCTAATGATTAAGTTTTAAAAATCCGGGTTTTCGTAAAAAAATCAAGCATTCACGATGAAAAGAGGAGTCTGTTGGACAGCACTTTTTGAGCAGTGAATATTGGGTCATTTTCAAGAATAATGTGCTTAAAAACCTGTTGGAAAGGGCCTTGTATATACTTATGTATTAGCAGGATATTACTTGGAAAACCTAGAGCATTCAGAGTTTGTAAACGATATTGGTAAAATGTTCTTAAATTTCAATAAAACGTGATAAAAAACGATAAAAACTGCAAAAAGTCGAAACACTATGAATTTATCTGTGTAATAGGATATTATTTGGAAAAAATATTTTTCGCCATTAGAAATGACTGTAGACAATTTCTGTGAACACAAAGTTCTCACATTCCAAATAATTTAACATATGTTTATTACCATAATTTAGGAAAATTCGCTCATGCTACCATGTTGGTTGAATGGAACTTCTTCTCTCCTTCCTCCCTCACACCACTTTCTTGGCTCTGTGGTAACGTGGAGAGATAGCTTCTGCGAGGGCCAGTAAACTCAACGGCAACCCCTATCACCCAGCCAAGCCTTTTACGGGCTTCAAAGTAACTAGCAGTCAGACCTTTCGAGGGAGATGCCACATTAGCGTGATGAGGAGTCTGTCAAGGCGTCTGGGATGCGGTCACCCTTAGCCACGTCCTGAATTTACGTCAACGTAATCAGCAGGCAGGCCTCTCGAGAGGGGTATCACATTAATTTGATGACAAGCCTAGCAGGAAGAACAGATGAGTTTTCTATCCGGCACACCTCACTTATGGAACTTTTACTGGGAATCGGACTGGTGATGAACCCAACTAGGTACCAAATATATACTTTCTAGGAGAAACAAACAAGCAATACCTACTGATAGACCCGGCGCATATTGAGACGCAGCAGACGAAGCGCAGGGCACGGCGGTTTTTGTGAATGATGTTTTCGAACGTGAGTGCTCATATATTAAGTCACAGTATCGCCACAAGTAGGGCTGCGCTCTATTTTGTTGTTTTGTATACAGCCCATGTACTGGCCAGGAAGTTGGTGATGATTATGCGAAGAACAGATCGAAATTAGTACAGCCGTTTTCAAGTTCATACCGGACAGACAGACTTACACAAACAAACGTATACCTATTCAATTATATATGTATGTAGGTATGGATAAATATTAGTTTCGTAATTATGAAGGGCATGCGGATCTCCCCATGTTGGACAAAAGGCTATACCCCCGTCCAATAAATACTCATCGAATGCTTGGGTTTTGATCTTCGAGATCAACCTGTGAGTTCCCAAGTGCGTCGTTTGACAGCGAATTATAACCGAACCATTGGGGTTCGAAGCATATCTGAGATCTGACGGTTCACCTAATTCAAGACCTCCGAGATTGGGACCTAGATATATCTATCAGGCGGTTGAGTTTGAGTAATAGGAGAGGAGCGCAGGTTAATCCAAACCACTTAGCGACGGAATACACTAGGCCACGACTGAGGTCAACGTTTGATTACGTTATTCACACACTACCTACCACATGTCCTTCATGTAGTACGTTTATCGTAGCAGCCTTTGATAATTAGAATAGCACGGTAAATGGCAAACACTTTTAATAATAAATTCAAGCACACTAAAGAGAACAATTAGGTAGGTAGGTACCCAATAAAAAAAAGCACGAGAGCCATGCCTAAGCCACCGACTGAAGTTCTGGGATCTCAAATAAAATTTAACTAATTACATAGCGAAATTAATTATTCATTTCAAATTAGGTTATATACACAACGAACTAGTCCTGGATTATCAACAATTTTAGGTATAAATAAATTGAACAAATTATAGGAGAGTACAAGAAGAGTAGGTAAACTACATATTCAAACAAAAAAGGTTCGAAAGACGCATAGAATTAGTTGAAAGAACCAATCAACGTTTAAATTCATGGGTATGCATGCGTACACGATGCTATTCATCTTACGGCAATGGAATTTATAGGCGACCATTCAAGAGCTAATAAACACATCAGCATTTCATCGAATTCGGTCTGTTAGTTTCGAAGTTTTATGTGGGACGACTAATCATGGTGAAATTAATGAGGCACCTTTCTCTAACCTATACGTCACAACCCTCCAAGTTTTAACGAAATCAGACGGATAAATCGTAGGAAATCAACGTTATAAGAAACCCTTGTTTTCGCATGCGCACACGCCATTATTATTCCGAAGGCAATGCAATTTATAGAGAACCATATTGGAATATCGAAATCGGACAATTGGATTCGGAGTTTTACGTGTGCCAACCATTTTAGTTTTGCACGCATCAATTACTTACTCAACTGATTGGTATAAAAATCATGGAACAAATACCTACCTGAAACCTATACCTAACTGTCTTCCAAAATAGAACGAAATCGTGCCAACAGATCGTTAGAAACTGACATTAGTAGAAATTCACGTACGCGCATGCACACAAGTCATTATTGATCGGACGCCAATGAAATTTTCAAAGTTGGACTTAAAGTCAGGATAGTTTCGGGCATGACATAGAATTTCCACGGACACACAAGCAAGCAGACCAAAAGTACTCAATCACGCAGCGTGACTAACAGAGCGAATTTTCGAAGAAAATTTGTGAATTAAACTGAGTCGTGTGACGAGATCGCCATGAAAATTTTAGGTCACGCAGCCGAGCTCTAAAATGTGGTCAATTATGGGCACTTTTCGCCCAAAAATAGATTTTTATCACTTATTTATGTATTTTAAAGATCTGGGAGTGGTCGCAATTGACTCAGCGCTAAAAAATACTTTGACTGTGACACCCCGCATGTCATTTGTTAAAATAAGATTTTTTTGTTGGGACACTAAGTTGTAAATTTGTACCTGAAATTCTAAAGAGATCGGGCTGGCCAACGAACTCGACCTGTCTTTTGCTAAGATGGATTTTTCTGTGTTGGAACGCATTTTTTCGCCGTGGTTTGAGGGAGTTATCGTCTGGAAATACACCCTATACATCCATACAACGTTAAAATCTAGGATTATGTTCTTTGATGTATGAAGCGGATTCGTAAGGGGTCCCCACCCCCTCCCTCCCACTGTAAGGTCATAAATAGCCAATGTTTTCCTTGAAAGTTATGGAATGGATGGATGGATGGATGGTGGATGGTGTTTTCTTTAATGGTTATGATTTTGGTTTGGTTGGAATGGTTATGGTTGTTTTCTTTGGAGTTATGGTTACGGTTGGTTATGTTATGGTTATGGTTTGGTTTGGGTTATGGTGATGGTTGGTTGGGGTTATGGTTTGGTTGGTTATGGAATGTTGTTCTTTGGAGTTATGGTGGGTTGGGTTGATTGGTTGGTTATGGATTTCGGCGTAAAATTTTTCTTTTACTTTATGTACAAACACAGATCCTTCGGTATTGGAGAAGAAAAAAAAACCACTAGAACATTAACAATTAACAAAGAATTGATTGAAAATGGTGGCAGAAACGAGAAGACTGCATCCTAACGGACAAACTATTTTCGTTTGATAGGTACATGAATTTTGAGATCTTTGTTAGGTATTGAAGTTTTATTTTTCCCCTTACTGTTTATGACTTCTCTTGTTCGTGAAAACAATAAAGTAGGTAATAAGAAAATTGCAACAATTGAGACAGTTCATTACGTGGTAGTACTTATTTACAATCATAATTCCAGACAAGAAAAAAAAAAAAAAAAAAAAAAAAAAAAAAAAAAATTTCGGTCAACAAAGTCTACCGATAAAAACCCATATTGGCACTATGTACTGGTTTGGGCCCTAAATTCGTGCATTACAAAATCCATTGATTAGGTCTTGCACGTAACCAAACTCTTAATAATTATTTCACCAGAGAGTACAGAAATTACTCGAGAAAAATTGTAGAATAAATGAAAAAAAAAAAAAAAAAAACAGTAATTGATTAAAAGTGGTGTGAATGGTACAGTTGAGTTATTCGTATATTGGTCTTTCTTAGCTTGAAATGCGTCAAATTAAATCCATAATTTATCGGAAAGATGAGGATTTATCGGGACCCCCCTTCTATTCAGCTCCTCGGATCCTAAATTTGAAAACCCCAAGATTTATCACTTAAATTTATCGTCAGTGAAAATAAAGTTGAGAAATGTATATTGGAAAGCACTAAAAAATAATTCAGGGAAACCATTCAAGTAGTATATTAGCTCAATATCTAATAATAAAATAATAAATAAATAGAACAATAAAAACAACTTCTCTTATTTTGAAAGTTTTCGAGTTTTTAATACTGACCTATACCCTCCTAATCAACCCTTTAGGATTGATCAGAAGTAACAACGAGATTATTTATAAGCCTCTAATGTAAGATGTTTCAGGCAAATTTCATAAACCAAGATCAGGTAGTGTTGGAGAACAGCTGCACCTATTATGTAGCCCTTCTACGCAGATCTGTGGTCTATTATTAAACCCAGTATAGGTAGGTAGTATAATATGTGAACTCGAAACCTCGCAGAGGGGTTCACCTCTCACATCGGCAGGACCCCCAAAACCCACGGTTGAGGTTTATAGCATTTCCAAGTCAAATTCAACCTTTTCCAAGTCAAATCCAACCTTTTCCAAGTCAAATTCAACCTTTTCAAACTCAAATTCAACCTTTTCCAAGTCAAATTCAACCTTTTCCAAGTCAAATTCAACCTTTTCCAAAACAAATTCAACCTTTTTCAACTCAAATTCAACCTTTTCCAAAACAAATTCAACTTTTTCCAAGTCAAATTCAACCTTTTCACCATTATTAGGGAAATGACAAAAAATACGCACAAGCCCTAAATGTAGTACCCAAAGTTTGTCTGTGATTGGGGACTGGGCTAAAAACAATACTCCGAACGCAGTAGGTGAACCTATACATAAAAACTAAATCAACAAAAAATATAATTTATAGCATTTCCAAGTCAAATTTAACCTTAAAACATGATTTTGTTTTATGTATAGGTATAGATATACCTTCAGCGTTTGGAGTATTGTTTTCAGCCCAGTCCCCAATCACAGACGAGCATTTGGTACCACATTTAGAGCTTGTGCGTATTTTTCGTCATTTCCCTAATAATAGTAAAAAGGTTGAATTTTACTTGGAAAAGGTTGAATTTGACTTGGGAAAGGTTGGATTTGAGTTGGAAAAGGTTGGATTTGACTTGGAAAAGGTTGGATTTGACTTGGAAAAGGTTGAATTTGACTTGGAAATGCTATAGATGATTAGACATAAACGAGTAAACTGCATGGAAGGATTTTATTGCAGAGATGATAAATCATTGTGTGATAATTTGTAACGTTTTCTTTTCAAAACAAAATATTTTATTAGATAAAATTTAGTTTGTTTGGCATTGCAAAATTCTTCAGCAGAACAGTTAACAAATTAGATTTGATAGACTTCGATAATGAATCCTCTCTCTGAACTGAGGATGCACATTACTTGAACTCATCTCCGATCTGCTTTGAGTAAAGGTGATGAAATACAATGTAGGCATATAATACCAATCAAAGTTGGTCCCCCCATTACAACTCCCTTGCTAATAGCTCCAATCTCAAACTGTTGAGAGAATCAGGGCGTCGAAGCTCATCTTGTCACTCGCTACATCCCACGCTTCTACTTTGAGTTAGTGGAATTCTCGTGATCCAACTAGGATTCGGTAACTTGAAACACTTGATCACCGAGAAACATTATCGATGACTCTCCATCCCTGGATATACACGGGCGGAGCGGCGAGGCAAATTGAGACAACACGTTTACTACTACAATTAGCAACCCAATATCTATTTAAATCTATCCTAGTTGATAATAATTGTGAAGGATTCAAACAGACTAGAACGATTTTGGGCAGAACTCAATCTCAATCACAGGGGACGAAAAATGCTGATTCGATAAAATTTTAAATTATCACCCGAATACCATGTACTCCAGCACCTTCCCACTTCTAAAGAAAATTTAACGCTCATTTATTATTATATTATATTATATTATATTATTTATAGCTTATATTATATGTTGCAATGATACTAACCTTTTTTTCAGCAGTTAAGGAAAAACCTCAGAACTGCATATGACGGATTTAGTTTTTTTTAAATTTCTAAATTGATTTATTTGAATGTGTTACTCAATATAGAATCTAAGCATCTTAAAGCACAAAATAACAAATTTCGCAAGGGAAATTGATATTTTTTAGCTCTAGGTCAGTTACAGAAAAATGTGGATTACTGAATGTAGCAAACTTGGGTGGCAGATTGAGTGACTATGCACACACCACTCTTTTGAATTTTGTAAAAGCATCACGGGAAAACAGCTGCACAGAAGAAGAATAAAAGCAAAATAGATTTTCTTCATTTCAGACTTTACAATATTGAAAACGCGTATTTTATTCAGTTAAATAATTTAATAACAGCGTTCTTGAGGGCTTTGATTTTGGTTAATTATTTTCAATAATAAACCTTTGCAATCGACAAAGAGAAAAATTGTTTCCAACTTCCTGAAAGCTTTTTGGTTTACTTTCAAGATGCGCAGAATCCAAGAATCAAAAAAAATCCGACTGTCCGCCGTCCGCGGCTTTTCTCCGAAAATACTAGACCAAAGTATATGAAACTTGTGTTAAAAATCACATTTGGGGTCTAGATGGTCTTAAAGCTTAGCATCAATTTTTATCTACCCTGAAGGGTTGTATTAAAGGGCTAAACATCCAAAAAGTCGAGTTCTCAAAAACTATCCAAGTAACAGTAATAACATGATAAATTCAAACACAAAGAATCGATTAAAACCACCCGCAACGCTGTACGTTGAATAGTTCGTTTTCCCTAAGGAATTGAACATCGGAAAAAAATACCTTAATTTCTAAGCGCGAGAAGATAGAGAAATCACGAGCTGCTAGTCGATCTATTGAATAGACGATCAAGCTCTAAATACCATCAAAAGTCACTAGAGATTGATACAGGAATACGTGAAAATTGCCTTGTAAATATCAGCTGATATAATGCCAAAATTGAAATTATCTGGCGATATAGTTCCAACTGATTATAACGTTGCGAAATCGAGTTTAACTATTATTAACTATAATTGTACGTGCGTTGTACCTGCAAGTGATTTATTGGTACCTAAGTGCTAAATGTCATCTCTTAAATTGCTCCCGTCTACCTATAGGTATCAGTGTTTTCACTTTCGAGAGATTTGAAAGTTGTGGTCTCTACAAACATCAAACAGATGTCGTTTTTTAACAGTGGTAAAATTTCCACTCGCGTTTTTCGTTTTAGACCATTCTTAACAACTTTCGTTCCGTGTCTTTATCTGTGTGTATCTGTGAGTGTATGTACGCTAATCCTTGTAACAAGCCTAATTTCCAGAATGATCAACCGATTCTTATGAAATTTGCATGGTATATGCGGGTTAGGGTGAAGATGGTCCCCTATGAGGTTCGTTGTTCCCATGTCAATACTTCACTCGGCGCATGCGCAAACGTAAATTCCACCAACCATTATTTTTTCACGGCCCTGTCGCCCGATCTAGCTCGAATTTGGAAGATAGGTGGAAGAGGTTGATTCGAGCATTCCCTATCAATTTCAACATAATCCTATCAAAAATTGCTATTGCGCATGTGCAAATGTTTATTCCTTTTTAAGCAAGCCTAATTTCAATAGTTTTCATCTGATTTAGATGAACTTTTCAGGGAATGTGCGGGTTATGCTGCAAATAGCTCACTAATAATTCCATACTTCTTAAATCATTAATCCATTTTGCGCATTGGCAAACGTAAATTCCTTCAAACATAATTTTTGTACGCCCTTGTCGTCCAATTTCGCTCAAATTTGGTGCATAGTTACGGAACAATGGCTTAATTATTGCATGTTAATTTCAACATGATTTCATCATTAATAGCTCCTCCGCAAGCGCGAAAGTGTACTCCAAGGAATAAGGTCTAGTTTTCATCAAAATTTGATTACATTTTTTTGGAATTTGTGTGTTAGGCTGTAGATTGTACCCTACCAATTTCATTTTTCTCAAATCATTACTCCATTCCGTGCAAGCGCTAACGTAAGCATCATTTCCCCTTTTTTAATATCTGTACTGTGAAGCGTAAAATTTCAGGGTCTTGGAACTGTAAAAGTGTGAACCCTTCTCAAAGGCACGATGCGCCATGTTCTGATCATATATTACATACGGAGTTTAGTAATTATAGACCAATGATCTGCGTAAAAGGGCTACATAACACAGAAATAATATACCATTGTGTAATAAATTTGTAGCATATTTTTTGCTGTTATTCACAAACTCATTTGAAAGAGGTTAATAAAAATATTTAAAAAGGAAGAATGTTCAGGGTATTCATGATCCATTTTGAAAATCGAATTAATCGCAAATAGATTGTGTTATGAGGCTTCATCGTCAAAACGAAGAAAATATTAATGCACCTAAGTGGCGCCCTACGCGGTAATTATTGGTGATAGTCAAATCAGTGCAAGTTACCTCCTAACCAGGTTATTAATAACCAGCGATAAAATTATTTGTAAAACTATACATTGATCCAACTACCCACTACCTAGCCCAAAAGTCCCAACAATCCTAACCCAACCGAACCCAAGAATCTACAAACTTAAAACTCGGAAGTGAACAGCTTTTTTGACTCCTCTGTGACCTGAACAATTATAATGACAATATTATTTTATTGTTAATGTTTCGCTAAGCAGCCGATTAGATCGTAGCTACTTTAAGATGGTTCGACGTCAAAATTTGACTTTCGAAGTACTTCAGCCAGTCGTATATCGAATCGTCGTAAAAGACTAAGTGCATGCGCATTGGAATCCGTCGAAACTCAAATTTCAACTTCCCATGAAAACACGTTTTTGATTCAAGTGAACTAAGCTACGTAATATCTTCGCACTTTTTCGTTTCTTAGGTTTTGAGTATTTCACGTTTTTAGCTATTACTCAGTGATTCAATAGAGAGAGGATTATAATGATTTATATCAACGTGCTTTGGTTTAAAACCCATTCACTTTTTTTCTGGTTATTCATAGGACTCAATCAGAAGAGGTCCTTAAACGGTAGCTTTAGAGATAGCAGATATTGTTTTCCCTGCAAACCACATTGGTTTTTCACCGAGAATCACGACAAAAGTAAAGAAAAAAGCCATGTGATTAAAGATTAATCAAATCTGTGGTTTTTCATCCATATTCTATTTTAGCGGTGGTTTGAGGGGATGACATAATTGTTTGGCTATCCCTCTTCACAATTTATTATGTAGTAGCGGCACATCCGGGTACCTTCGCCTATGTAAAGGCCCCACCAGGAGTCTAAAAGTTAAATGACAATAGGTTGTTCTTAGTACTAGGTTCGTTGCCGGTCTATAGATCGTAAGTTAGTTTCTATGTAGCTGTAGAATTAATAGATAGAATCACAAGCTTAATATTTAGGTAGTAGTTTGCTATCGGGTCTTGCATTGCACAGGTTGGGCAGTTATTTTCAATTCGCAACTGTTTTGAAAATAAATAGGTTATATGGTCGTTAGAATAAAGATGAACATACATAGTAGAAATGTAATAACTAAGGGGCCTGCGCCCTGCGGATAGAACTTCCACACATCCACTGATTATTGGTTGTATGATTTAAGTTTATTTGTGTTTTAAGATCCAGTAGGTTAAGGTACATTAGGCAGGTATAGGTGATAAACTTTATATAAACCATATAGTATCAAATAGATGGATAAAGGAGAAAGAAAGAGAACCACGTGGGGCCAGTACTTGAAATGTGAGAGGTAAGGTTTACCTTTATCCTACGGTTTCCTCAGATCTTAAGCACATAGATGTTTATAGCTGTTAGTATAGACTGAATGCGAAGAGGATCATAATGATTTATATCAGCGCACTTTGATCTTAAACCTATTCGCGGGTTTTCTCTTTATTCATAAGACTCGGTCAGAAGAGGTCCTTAAGCGGTAGCTTTAGAGATAGCAGATATTGTTTTCCTCGCAAATCACATTGGTTTTCCACCGATAATCACTACAAAAATAAATAAGAAAGTCACGAGATTAAAAATGAATCAAGTAAGTGGTTTCTCATCGATGTAAATTATATTTTAGGGGCGGTTTGAGGAGATGAAATGTTTGTTTGACTCCCATCACAATTTATCATGCAGTAGCTGCACATTCGGGTACTTTCTCCTCACCAGAAATCTAAAAGTTAAAAAATTACAACAGGCTGTTCTTAGTGCTAGATCGTTGCTAGTCTATAAGTCGTAAGTTTCTGTGTCTATTTTTATATCTATGTAGTCATAGAATTACACTTTTAAGGTACAAAACATGAGGTACCTCAACCATGATGGTACAAAACCTAAACAATCACAAGTTAAATATCTAGAAAATAGTTTGCTATTGAGTATAGTTAGCTAGCAATTGGTGATAAGAGGTGTTCGTGATCAACTTTTTTATACTAATCATTATATAGTAGTAAATATATGGATAAAGAAGAAAGAAAAGAGAACCACATGGAGCTAGCACACTTTTTGGGCCCAGTACTTGAAATGTGAGAAGTAGGGTTTACCTTTATTCTATGGTTTCCTTAGATCTTGAGCACTTAGATGTTTTTACCTGTTAGTATAGACTGAGTGGGAAGAGGATCATAATGATTTATATCAGCGCACTTTGATCTTAAACCTATTCACGGGTTTCCTCGTTATTCATAAGACTCGATCAGAAGAGGTCCTTAAGCGGTAGCTTTAGAGATAGCAGATATTGTTTTCCCTGCAAACCTCATTGGTTTCCACCGAGAATCACGACAAAAATAAAGAAGAAAGTCATGAGATTAAAAATGAAAGGACAGAAAATTTACTGTGTTGAGAGAAAAAAAAGGACGAATGGAAAAGGAGCAGGAAAGGACCTGTGGGTTGAAAATATGAAGAGGCGGCCGAGGGGTGGCGGCCGGGGGCGGGCGGCTGGTGGGGGGCGAACGCTGCTGCAGTGGGTCCCGGGCAGCGGTGCGCGGAGGTTCGTCTGTCTTGGCCATGTGCTTCCATCAACCCCAGCGCCATGTTCGCTATGACCGAGTACTTCGGGGAATTCGCCCTCGCCAGGTAAGAAAAAAAAAGTGGGGGACATGTGGTGCCGTGGAAGATAGAAGTGACCGTGATCGCGAGCGGTTCGCGAATCCGACGGTGGGTGGCGTTGCGTGCCGCAGGATCGACCGTTAGGGGAGGTCCTTCTCCTGCCTTTCGGGGTCCTTACCGGAGGTCCCCGCCCTTCCCCGCCCTCGTGATAACGCCGGGAGTGGAAAAGGGCGGCCGGGGAGGGGCACCCGTGCTCCAGCTCAACAGCTGAACGGTGCGGGAGAGGGGTGTTGTGCGCTATAGTTGAAGGACGCTCTTTTGAAAACCCTACGAAAACCTCATCTTTTTTCATCCTTTCCTCGTGACATCGGGATCAAACGTTTTTTATTCTTCTTTTGACACTCCACGCAAGACGGAAAATCTTATTGATCCGGAGCGTACCCGGCCCAAACTTGGGACCTGCCGTAGGGAAGACAGCGTGCGCTTGACCTGGCATACTCAGGACCTCCCGCTCGGCCTCTCGTGCCCTCCTCATTCGCCTTCACCTATTCCCAATTTTCAATTCTCCCTAATAAATCCAACATTCACATTCAACACTTATTCCCTAGAAATATCCCTTGCTCTTGCACAAAGTGTAAACTCCATAACAGATATAAAACATAAACGTACGGTGTTAAATTCAACACCACCTTCCCATGTATTCAACTTCCGTAACTGATCTGGGTGTTTCTCAGCCTGAAATTTAAAAAATTGCTATTTTCAACAAGAGTTGAGTACTTCAAAGTCATATTTAGGTTATTTTAGCCATGTAGGATAGGAAAATTTCGAAAAATAACACTGAAATAGCTGTAAGTCATTACACATTTATTATACTTAAATTCTCATAAAATTTATATATAGATCAGCTTTATATATTATTCAATACGTTGGTGACAAGTGAATAAGTCTTATTTCGATGGATGGAATCAAATAATGAACTTGAGATCATTTCATTCACAGTTGTTGATCTCTATTACCTTAATTGGCTTTGACCTTCTGTCAGTATTCGAACTATTTAAACTACGAAACAAAGTTTGGGAAATAGAAGTATTTCACGGGTAATTCACAGTAATGTTTACGTTTTATAAACACCTAATCTCTGGTGAGGAGTGAATGGGTAAACGTACAGTAACGGTGGTCGCATTTTGTTTCTGGCTAATGGAAATCATCAAAGTCAAACAAAAAACTAAGCTTTACTGAGAATTGTTGGGATCCCTGCTGATTTTTTAACTGATCTTTGGTTGATTTCTACCCTTAATGTTTACCCATTGGGGTCCAACTGACTAGTTACGACTGACCCTGGGACATTTTCGAACATTTTGGGATTTTGTGAAATTTGTTTTAGTTATTTGGCGACAAACAAAATTGGATGACGCAGTGTATGCTGGATAAGGGATTATTTTTCTTCAATTTGATTTTTAGAGTAGATATTTTTTGAAACGGGACCAACAAATGTTCCAAGGGTTTCGCTTTTTTCTTTCTTGAAACGTTAATTGCAAACGTTGTTTATTTTGAAATACCTCCCAACACTAACAAACATATAAATTGGAAAATATTTGGTACAAGGCCTCAAAATAACTACTACATAACATCAACGAACCGCCTTCATAACCTGCTCATCACTACCTTCTCACAATAACTAAAACGGCTTTAGGTAAATCATAAAGGTTTCCGTTACATGATGGAGTTTTTTGGAGGGATAACAGAAACATGGATTTATCAAAATATTGATTTACTTATTATTGTAATTATGATAAGATTGTTTTTTTTTTTTTCTTTTTGTAAAAGTTCTGGGATATTAAGATTGTGACGATTGCTAAAATTAATTTTCATTAATTAACCGATATGTTTGATATATATGAGTGAACTAAATGATATCACTGCTTGGGATCTATTGAGCCGGTTTCAACCGAATCGGGAAAGGCCTGTTGTGAGATGACTACAACAGTTACACTCAAAATCTTCAGTGTTTACTAAATAGTGCTGAAATAAGAACAGACTTTTTTTGTGATTATCAAGTAACATAAATAAATCCTAAAATGTCGTTTTTCTTCGACCGTTGTTCAACCACGATTTAAATAGAGAAGATAAATGCACCATAATTTGAACTTGATATTTTATTATTTTTCTGCGATGTAATACAAGGTGCCACTTTCCACTCAGCTTTCTCATAATGTATATTCAACTCCCACGTTTGATATTATTGTTTCATTATCATTATTATAATTTTTTTTTGTTATATTTATTTTTTGTATGATTTATCCTCATTAATTACGACTATTAGGTAGGTACACATGATATTTCTGAATGACGTAACGCTTTAAGACTCTTCATTGTAGACATTTTTTTAATTCTCAAACATGGCAAGAGTGAAGGTCACAGAGCTAAAAATGTTTTCACTAAGAATCACGAATGTTCGACGACATCACAAATATGTCCTCCGAGTTTTCGAAATTCGAGAAGTTCTTAAACTCGACTCAAACAAGTCGGTTTGGGTAACTGAGATTGTGTTTCATGAAGGCAGTCATTAATTTAATTTAAAGAGGTGATGCAGAGGTATTTTCAGGTTGAAATTGTTATAAAGTGTTGAACCACCAACTAGTAGTGGGAGGGGGGGGGGGGTGTATGACGGGTGTTAAAAGGTGAAAGTTGTGATTGTTGTTGTGAAAGTTGTTAGGTTGTGATTCAATATTTGTGAAACATATTTTCTATAATTTAAGAAAACGAAATGACTACACCTCTCAAACAACAAACTAATATGCTAAGTTTTGTCCAGAGTACTTACCTCTTGACTCAAAGATGCGCAACTCCAACACGCGGCAAAACTTTTGTGAGAATACCCTAGGTTGAACTTCTGTCTGAGTAATTCTATCCCGGTCTAGAAACATTCAGACAAAGTGAGTTTTGATGTAAATTTTTTCATTCTCACAGATCGCAGCATTTAAATGTCCAGTTCAGATATTTTTTGCCTATGTACTCGTAGACATCACAAGAAGTTCCTGAGCCATGACATAACCTATGTCAAAAATGTTGATAATAAGCATCCAGATAAAATCTATCGTGCTATCCCATGTCTTATCAAATATTTTTTGACACATGTACGTATCCAGTAATTACTGATATAGTTGTACGTTACACAATTATTCTACAATAAAATAACATTCATAGTTTACATAGGTTACAATCACTAATCTTAACCTATTATAAATTATTGAATGCCTACGTCATACACGGAGGTGAAATCCCAAAAAGTACGCAAAATTGTCATCAAAATTCAAGTTTCAGAAAGATGGCCAATCTTGTTATTTTTATTTATTATTATTTTTTTCCTCCCACCTTTCCCTGTTGAGTCTTTTGTAATTTTCGGAAGGAGCCAGAATAGGAGTATTCATAATAGTCTTATATTCGTCAGTCGTTGCATAATTCTCCTCGCCTTGATAGAGACAATTTTCAGAAGAAGTGAATGTTGATATCTTTGCGTTTGTACTCCGCACTGTTCTAGCATTTGTGGCAATGTGTACTGCACTTGAACTGTCATTATGAATGATTGTTTCATCTTGTTTGACTACCTTTTCGTCTAATGTGTTCTTCAAAAAAGGAGTGTGACTGGATTTGTGGTGCTCTTAAAAATAACATTGTCTCTTAGTTTGCCATGCTGTGTGGAACTTTTAATTGCAGAAGCATGAGCTCGAAATTTTAATTCCTGTTTTATGGAATGGTTGAGCTGGTATCGAAGTCACATGTTCATCCATATTATGATCAACGATATGGAAATAGGATGAAGTAATCTGTATAATAGTTTCTCCGTGAGTATTACTAAGGAAAACTGATCTTCCACCTTAGCGCGAGATGTCTTCTACAGCGAATGGACTGTTCAGACCAGCAAACCTATTGCATGGTCTAATAATCATTGATGGGTTCCCTTCAATCAAGGTTTCTCCGGTGGTGTGTCAGTCCAAAGCAGGAAGCGTCTTTTCTCTGTTACCTTGCACACCAGGGTTACTAAGCTGGTCTGATGATGCCCAGTACTCTGTAACCATTGAGCTTCAGGTGTGTAATGGCTTCTGTGGTTGGATGGGTAATGAACTTCTCCTGTGTTTAGTGACCTGAATAGGACTCTTGTATTGAAGTACGAGTACTGAGCTGGCCGTTAAGGGCCTTGGTTTGACAAAGATTATTCAATAAATTCCATCCCCCGTAAGTATGGCTGAACTCATTCCACGGTGTTCCTTCACAGCATTAGTTTGCTCTCCACTTTGATTCGAAATTACGGCACCCAAGTACTCACCACGCTCGATGTTGCTTAACTTCTCACCTTCTACTTAGTAGCGGCTCCGAAAATCCAAAAGGTACTTCGTTAGACCAAATGTAGCCTACGTTGCAAATGTCATCGAAATTGGCTGAATAGAAATGTTAAACGTGAATGGGTGAAGAATTAGGTGCGATGAGAAAAAAAATCTAGATTCTTGCTGGATATTGACGAAGGTTTTGGAGAAACTAGCAAAAATAATGTTCACGAGACTCTAGACTCTGACTGGCTCTAGTTCCCACCACGAGGCATTCCCAGCGTATCAGTCACCATGAGATTTTACACAGATCAGTTTTTTCTTAGATCAGTGGTCTGGATGCTCGCTACGCTCCCGTCTCAAAACCACATAATATCAAGTAGTCAATGCCTTAGTAAAAATTCAAATTTGTGGGACAAATAGGTTAGTATCAGGGTGGCGGATTGATGACAGTGGGGGGCCTGGTGGAAGTTACCAACGATAACACGCTGACTGGAGCGCTGGGAATGCCACCCGGTGGGTATTTGGACTAAAGGTCAAGTCAGGATCCAGAGTCTCTAAAAGGTTCTGTGAAACCTGGAATTTTATTGTAAAATTTCCAAGGTATCAACGCTACACACTGATACATTGTGACATTGATATGTCTCATGTTCATGCCTTTAGAAATTCATTTTATCTGGTTTATAGGTATGCAGACATGCATACCTACAGAATGGAAGCACTTAACCAAAAAACCTCTGGAGATTCGGCTCCTCAATTCAGTTCTAAGCTCATTTAGTTCCCCTGATAATGTCACCTTATAAGAAGGTGTACCTAGTAAATGGTGTCCTTGCAATAAGTTTACGAGACGGAATAATACTTACATATTAAGAATAATGTACAAGTAGAGTGCTGCACTCAGAGGTAATTTTACGGTGACTGGTATTCTTCAATAAATTAAAAAAGTTTGTGCCTGTAGTTCACGCTCTTTGGAAACTCTGCACCGAGGAATTCTCAGAAACTTCGAGGAGGGGATACTTGGAAAATAAAAAGTGGGGTCATGCGTAATAAATTCATAGCTTGCCTATACGAGTGATGAATGATATTCGAAGGATTGCAAGTCAGGAAGTTATATTTTCCCTAGCTTTGGTTTTACATAAACTATTTATAGGAGAGCGTGACATTTTTTGTGTCGGACGAAATTCTGAATGTCTCCCAGAGCTATGACTCACCCATATCAATTATTGATAGGAAACCATCACGCAAGCTAGATAAATTTTTAATATCAATTAGAAGTGAAGTAGGGGGAATTATGCAATGGGATGGAAAGGAAAACACTGGAAAAAATATGTTTAGAGAGGCCTAAATGTGAAATGCTGGAAAACATATTTATTTTCAACGACGTCCGCTTTTTATTTTTCATGATTCACTCGGAAAAATAATTGAAGTGATTAGGCACGAAATAAATGTAAAAGAAGAGTTCGTTACCCGTTCTAAGAGGTTAAAATATTTATGCCGAAAAAAGCTCCCCCTGCGAAAGCCTGTTGCTTCTTGGCAGCTCTTGGGTTTCGTTCTTGACCACCGCAATCCGATGCTGACCTCTGTGAGACTGCTGACACCTATCTACTATAAAAACGTATTCGTCAGTGGAGGGTCGGACTTGGATCTGATGCACATTTTATGCTGAATTTGCATACCATCATGCACTGATAGATTGCATGAATTAAATGTTGTACTCTCACTACAATAGAGGAAACTGCTTTTGATTTATTATTTTCAGTAAAGAACCTTTGTAATCTACCAAGAAAAAAATGTATGATCCCTCTCCATCTCAAAATACGTGGGTTCTGCTCCTTGACCCCGCTGGGAGACCCCCTTTTGCTCTTACCTTGGGACTCGGCTGAACACGCTCCACTTCAAATTTCAGCTTCATTGGTTGAATAGCGAAGAACTTTGCTCCGGATCTCACTCCCAAATTAGCTAATTGAAAGCTAAAAGTTTTGAAAAGTGAAATATTGAAATTAAATGTATTTATCTTAACTTTCTAATTTACTTATTTATTTATTTTTATTTTTTATTTTATTTTTTTTAAATTTTTTTTTTATTATTATTATTTTTTTGGTGAGAAGCGGAAGCCCAAAAAACAAAAACCCAATAACTTATGTTAGTTAGATATTTTCAAGGTATGAAATATGCGCAACATAAGCACCGGCGCTCCTAACCAACAAGGTTTGGTGAGTATGTGAAGCTTTTGTCCAATAAGTACCGGCGCAATTGTCCCTTATTAGTTGCGAAACTAGCACGTCCGTCTGCCTCCGGAATCCCAACGACACGCATAGGAAGAGACTGACTACTTACGTTTGACTTACTGACCTACCGACTTTATCTCAAAAGGCACTTGGGTGTATGTCTCGGGAAGAGTTACAAATCTCCACTCAGGAAATGAGTTACTTCTGGACGGCGAAGCTTCTGTAATAAATGTTTCCACCCATCTCCGTAGATGCAAAAGGTGATGGCGGAAGGCATGAGGCCGGGGGTAGACGCTAGTTCATTTTTATTCAGAAAGTTATTTGATTTATTCCGGTCACGCTCGAGGGTTTTCCACGTGGCGAGAATCTTATAACCGGTCACCACCTTCAAAGAAAAATAACGAGGAAGCTGACAGAAGGTCCAAAGGGAAGATAACGAGGGTGGAAAGTAGGGAATGAGAGGTTGGATCCTTCTGAGGAAGAAGAACAGACAAAGATACTACCTGCAGAAGTGGGAAAGATGGGAGAAACCAAACAACGATAGGGTGGAGTGAGAAGAAAAATTTGCTGCATTCGAAATCGTGATAGTAACTTGCGAGCTATCGTGAACAATGTCTGAGGTTGCTCGGTCAGAACAACTGGTGATTGGTAGCAGAACAGGGCATACGGTGTGGCGAATGCACACAGTGGTCCGCTGACTGATTCAAGGCCGTCTGAAATTCCGACGAAAACTGACTACAAGGCGGTGTTCCGGAACCTTGTACGAGTAGAAACTGACCCCCCAGGAAATCCGAGCTGATCGTTTACTCGTACAAGACGCAAATCAAACATTCAGTTTTCGGGTGTTGTAACAACCTAAATTATGGGCTCAGTAAAAAAAATTGGGTGAAACTAGATCCTAAATAGGGTAGAATGCCACCAACCGCACTTTTTTATCTCAACCCGTTGCCGAGATATGATTTTTCAAAGTTTTTTTTCGACAAAAACACGTTTTAGATCATAAAAATATCATTTTCTCCACTATCGATATACTTTTTTCAATTTTTGACCACATATCTGAAATCAGCGTTAAATTTCATATAAGAATATTGTTCTCTGGATCTTCAAAAGTTCAATCCTTGAACCATAATCCTTTTTCAAACGTGAGAAAATTATAAAAACCAAGTTTCCCGAAAATCTTCGAAGCTGTACTGTCTCCCAATAAATAATCTTGAGACTTATTAAACCTCACAAATTTATTCTTCATTTAAAAAGCTTTCAAACGATGGAGTCGCTTTTGAAATTTCCTTTCAAATTGGTACAGTTATTTAACCTGGAAGATGAAAAAACGTGTTACCTTTTGGTTGTTTTTTTCTTGATGGACGGGCTGGGATGAGAAAACAAATAAAAACACGGCGGTAGTAAAAAACGACGAAGACTTCCTAATCTCATTGAATAGTTGAACTCTGTCTCTCATCACTTTGCTTATAACGCATTGGAATTTGTTTTGATTGAAGAAAATGAGTCAGTTCGTCCATTCACTCTGTGATGGATGGTGGGTTCGGTCCAAAAAAGGGCAAGAGCGTGCATCCGCAGTCGAGGGAGCCACTTCGAAAACACAAAATTGTGAGTTGCATTTGAAGCAATAATGTAAATGTAAAAGTAAATTTGTTTTCTTTTTATCCAGGAGTAATTTTAATTTGAAATTGCGTTTTTTCCGTTGCCTTGTTTTTATTTGTTTTCTCATCCCAGCCCGTCAATCAAGAAAAAAACAACCAAAAGGTAACAGGTTTTTTCATTTTCCAGGTTAAATAACTGCACCAATTTGAAAGGAAATTTCAAAAGCGACTCCACCGTTTGAAAGCTCTTTAAATGAAGAATAAATTTGTGAGGTTTAATAAGTCTCAAGATTATTTATTGGGAGACAGTACAGCTTCGAAGATTTTCTTGAAACTTGGTTTTTATAATTTTCTCACGTTTGAACAAGGATTATGGTTTAAGGATTGAACTTCTGAAGATCCAGAGAACAATATTCTTATACGAAATTTAACGCTGATTTCAGATATGTGGTCAAAAATTGAAAAAAGTGTATCGATAGTGGAGAAAATGAGATTTTTATGATCTAAAACGTGTTTTTGTCGAAAAAAAAAAACTTTAAAAAATCATATCTCGGCAACGGGTTGAGATACAAAAGTGCGGTTGGTGGCATTTTGCCCTATTGGGGATCTAGTTTCACCCAATTTTTTTTTACTGAGCCCATAATTTAGATTGTTACGACACCCGAAAACTGAATGTTTGATTTGCGTCTTGTACGAGTAAACGATCAGCTCGGATTTCCCGGGGGGTCAATTTCTACTCGTACAAGGTTCCGGAACACCGCCTTGTAGTCAGTTTTCGTCGGCATTTCAGACGGCCTTGAATCAGTCAGCGGACCACCGTGTGCAAGTATCAACGGTTGCTATAAGGGCTATTGTACAATAAAATAAAAACAGCATCCCTCCTATGAAAATCTTCATTAATGGGGGGAATGATACCATTCTTGACGTTTCCATGTTTCTGCTGTTACATATAAACTCTAATTTCGTCACGTAATGATAAGCTGTTGTGTAACCGATAAGCAAAGCGGAATTGGTCGATAAGGAAGTTCTGTTACACCTTCATATATGTTTCGTTGCTGGTGAGTAGCGTTGTACAATGTTACTATTCCTCCTAGGAAGTTGAAATTTGATTTATAGTCTCCAAGAAATCAATAAAATTGGCATCCTGATCAGCTGATTGGGCTACATTCTCTCCTGTTCACCTTAGGAAGTTCAAATTTTATGAGAAGTCTCTCTGAGACGTAAAGAGATGAATGAAAATACTGGCTTTAACCTGATTAGATGATCAAGTTCGATTTTCTTCCGTTCACCCTAGGAAATTGATGAGCCTCTCTGATGACAATTAATTGTTGGGCTCCATCCTGATCAACTTATTAAGCTAAATTCACTCCTCCCCCTCAGGAGGTTGAATGTGATTGAAATTTGATAAATACCGTCTTTGAAACATCGAGAGACGAATGAAATCACGGGCTTCGACCTGATCAGCCGATCAGTTAACACGCGGTAGGCATGTTTTGCATGGAGGCTCGTGCCCGCAGAGCAAAATGTTTCACAGTGTTGAAGACTTGCACGCAAGCATTGTTTTAAGATTCGAAGTCATTCCACTATAAATTTGTGTCCTTTTACAGAGTAATAATCTGTTTTTTTAAGGTCTGTTAAAAAAGTTCGGAATTGAAAATATTTCACCAAAATCTAATATTCAAGCAAGTTGGTGACATGGAACCTACTTTTAAAATTTGTTCACTATCACTAGTTACTCCTTTGGCTGAATTCAAATCCAAGCCAAAGAGGTAGGATTTAGCGTGTTGAACATACCACCTCTCCAATCATTATTCGCTCGTGATTTTGGCGGAGTCACTTATGGAAAAATTTCATTGCTGAGAGTTAAGACGGCGGAAGAGCTGGATACCCCGACCCGAGTCCATTGTATAGCAGACCACTTCAGAGTAGGTACTCCCATTGTTTTCAACGGAAAGAGGCTGCATATAGGATGTGTATTCAAATACCTCCTCTCTTTTCCCTTTTTCAGCACTGGCTAAAACGCTAGCGCCTTCCCTCGGATGGGTAAGTGGTCCATTTAACTAGTCATCACAGCGCTTCACAATGATTACACACTGCTTTACTCAGCTTGCATTAAGTCGAGGTGGTTATGGCGAGAGGAAAAATGACAGGTCGTTGGAATAGTTACGAGTTTTTCGAATCAAGAAGGGTAGTTCGGCGTATACGCGGTATTCCACACTTGACAGATTGAAAGTTGAGTGGATGAAATAATTGAGAATACTGCCACTACAATTCATGGAGAAATTAAGATGTTTGACGATAATATCCTTAATCGAATGCGACGTAAAAGAAAGGCGGGAGGGGGGGGGGGGGGGCAGTCTGTTGAGGTTAGGCAATAACCCGCAACACTGAGCGGTCTTAAAGGCGAGGTCGATTTTTGCCAGTATTCCTACGCATAGGACCACCCCGAGTGAGCGAGGCGAGCGATAATACCACACCAGCAATATTAGAAATTTTTTGGCGACCCAAACTTAACGTCACCCGCCACCATTGTCTTGAGGGAGCAAATGAAGATGCTAACCCAAAATGGAACGGGGGCACGGTTGCCTTAATTTTGATGCCATGTTAACGGAGGTTGAGCAAGCAACGCTATATGTTCCCCGGCTGTCTTGTTGCTTACTGGTTAATCAACTTCTTTTTTTAAATTTGAAACGCCAGTTTTCAATCCTAAATTATAATTTCATGTAGTTTCAGTACAAATGGTTGTTAATTTTTCATTTTCAGTTTTAAATTCGTAAACAGGGCATGGATTTAACGCAATGTTGGAAATACCACAGTTTAGTTGCTACATACTTATAGGTAATAATGGTCTTCACGAACTTCATGTTTTTGGGTTTTCCGTTAGGTAAATCATCAACAAGTATGAAAGCGTATTGATATCTATGACAATGAACCAGGAATTCACCTGATCATAACTGGAGGCAGCACTTCACACAATGTTGACGAGAAAACAGCTAAGAGATTAGGCAAACTAAGAACAATACTGCAAAGTAACCTGTGTTAAAACACAGGTTTATAATTTAAAATATGTGAAATAATAATGAAAACATTGCTCTAATTAACCGAATAGAGCCTGTGTTCCAATCAAATAAATAAATGTCCAATCTTTAGTGCAACAAAATATTATTTAACGGTCGCGCATGCGCAAAAGCTATTGGTAATTCGTCAGCGATGAAACTCATGGGGGTCCGTACAGCCCGTAAGATTCATAGAAATTTCAACGAAAAACAATTATTAATTTCGTATAGTTTTTTCAGTAACCAGTCGCTGCGATTTCATGAACACACACAAACACAAAACCGATATTTCTCGTAACCCTCCAACACATAACAAGCGTGTGAAAATAATGGATTTTGAAATGAGTGCCTTTTCCTATTCCCTGACAGCGATGGTTGCGCTAACTAGGTTGACTTGGACGCAAAACCTAAAGTTTGCTAGTTTTATTTGCAAGAATATTCTTTGCTTCAGCTGTCTCGAGTCAATCTACGTTAGCTCGAAGGACACATGAATGTGGATGAAACGAACGAACTCAATGCTTTCGCAGCTAGTTCTCTAAGAATTCAAAACTTAGGAATTCGAGGAATTCTACGGAAAGAGCGGATGAGACTAACTGTGGAAGTTCGTCTCAATTATCGTTTTAATTTTTGTTATTTTAATTTTGTCATTAGTATATTGATTTTTTTAATGATTAGTATTAGATGATGATTGATTAGTATTTTGATTTTGTTATTAGTATATTGATTTTGACAGAATACCCCTTCCAAGACATAGGACTTCTTATCTCGTTGTGTTGGAAAATCGTGGAAGTCGAGCTCTGCAAGAGATGGAGACTGAAGGGGCTTGTAGCAGAGATTGCTACCAAGCTTGTAGCACTTATACATGGCTGTAGCTTGCTTCACTAGCCTTAACTCCAAATTTTACGGTTCAACATTCTTTCTAGAGCCACTTAACTATCAACCACTTAGCCATTTTAACTATTTTTGAAAATTGGATGATGAACGGATACCTGGCAAGTGGTATAGTAGGGCGTTGACGCACTGTTAAGTATAATTCGTCAGCTTCCAGCTAGTTCCATAGAAATTCCAAATGTACGAATTTTCCAAATCGCTTCTCTAAAATGCCTAGGAAATGAGCGGCGATCAAAACAAGTGCAGCCAGGGCGTAATCTTCCTCACGATCAAATTTGATACCCTGTATAAATCGACCATCGAATTGGACGGTTTTCAGTTATCTCTCTAAAAATTTGAAATCTGCCAATTTATTTATTTATATACGAACATTAGACCGATTCACATGAAAAATAAACGCATTAATTAAGGAAGTAGGAAGATAAAACGCATCAGTTTTTGAAACTGCTTGGGTTGTCTCGGAGTACTGGGTTGGAGGACAGACTGAATGGGGATTAGGAAGGTCATAGTTTTTTTATGATTGTTAGCCTTGGAAGGTGGCACAGTATTCCCCGAAAGCTCTTGCAAAAAACGAAAAAACCGATCTAGCAAAATTTCTATTCCTACTTCCTTATAATTATTGACGCAGGAGATCCTGATAATATTAATTAAGGCTACGAGCAGAAATTATAAATTATTATTAATAAATAAATTATTATATGTATGTACATAAAAATAAGCAAGAGAGGATAAAAAGAAAATACTGATGACAACAACGACTTCCTCTCAGGCACATCTTTTAAAAGTCACTTTCCCTAGAAACAATAAACCAATATCGCCTGAAAGGTGGTACCAGCGGATTCAACTCTCAGTGTGCTCGCTTATGAGGTTACGAATGTTCGACGAAAATAGGTCTGTGTGAGTGATGTGACATACGGCTCATGGAAATTCAATTAACTGATAAATATGGAGCAGTCTATTTTGTGTCATATCAGCCTGTGAATGAACATTTCGCCATCCGATATACGAAGAGTCAACACGGTATCTAGTGCCGATAGGCGCATTATTACCAAAAAGTTGTAGGCATCCGAAGTAACGAATTAGCAGAATCGTACAGAAACAGCAAAAGATGTAGTATTCTGGTATCGAAATCCGTCTCAATAAATTATCGGGTATTTCGATTCACCGCGGGAAATTCCTCCCAAGATATTAAGCACTTATATTTCGCTAAGCACGGAAAGCGCGGAAATGGGGATCAAAAAAGCTCCAATCGAGAGGTATCCTGAAGGGAGCCATGAGTAGATATTGCCACGGGGCCTGTAGTAGTTGTACTTCGGCACTAGGTGGTTCTAGGCTGGAATCGACTTTCCTGATGGTGTTTTTCATTCTGCGTGTAATTCATAAACTGAAGAGATTACCGTCACTGAAGTGACGTGAGGTCGAATATACATAAAATCTCTTCCACTTCCTAAGAAAAGATGTGACAGTACCCGTCATTTCCGAGAGAGTCATCGCTAATCGTTAGGTTTAACACCGCTTCTTCTCGCGTCCTCGAGCTGCGCTTGGGGATATAGCCTTTCCGTTTGATCGGAAGGATATTCTCTGGACGCAGCACATTTCTGCTAATGTAGAGGAAGGGGCTGTCACACCTCTCCTCTGTTTTTTATAGTGCAGATTTCGGCCCAAGATGCCCAGCACCAGGCCCCCTTAATCTATTACAACGATCAGAAAAACGTATTGGACCTACAACTGGCCTGTAGTAGGACGCTAACGTTAGCACCCAGGCCAGAATGTGACTATCGAATTAAACGGCTTCCAGCAAGTTCTATATAAATTCAAAATCTACAAATTTTTGGAATCGTTTCTTCTAGACGGGTGTAGTCCACCTCACGATTGAATTCGATACCGTGTAGGGAGCGACCTGTCCAATTTGACTTCTTTCGCCGCAGGAAACCCTCCCAAGATGACCCCGCCTATCTCGTTAAGTAGGGAAAGCGCGGAAATGGTCTTGAGGGAGCAAACGAAGATGCTAACCCGAATGGAACCGGGAGAACGGTTGCCTTAATTTTGATGTCACGTTAACGGTGGTTGGGTAACGCGATATTTTCCCCCCAGCTGTCTTGTTGTCTACTGGTTGACTAATCAATTTCTTCATTTCGATATGAAACGCCGATTTTCAATCTTGAATTCGAATTTCATGTTAGTTTCAATACAAATACGGGCTAATTTCTCATTTTTAGTTTTCAATTCGTAAACAGGGGATGGATAGTAAGCCTTATAGGTCATTAGTCGTAACGAACTTCATGTTTTTGGGTTTTCCGTTGTGCAAATTATCAACAAGTATGAAAGTTCTCTATGACAATGAAATAGGATTTTACCAGACAAAATCATGAGTGGAGGCAGCACTTCACGCAATGTTCACGAGAAGAGAAAATAGCTGAGAGTTCAGGTAAACTAAGAACAATACTGCGAAGAAGTAGTGTCTTAAAACTCAGTTTTCTCATTTAAAATATGTGAAATAATAATAGAAACAGGGCTCAAATCGACCAAATAGAGCCTGAGCGGAAAATAACGGAACTTTTCGATCGAGTTGAAAGCTAGTAAAGCTGGACAGCGGAGGCGGACTTCAAATGGCACATTCGGTTTCTACGCGACTTGAAACGTAAAATAACCAAGTTTGCGGGGTGTTCAAAAACCTACCCTCTACATCAAAATAATTAGTTGGTAATGAGGCATTTGAGAAGAAAAACTATTATATATACTTCAGTAGTATTCGAGTAATTTTGAGGTAAGCAGTAGGGTTACAGTTACAGGAAGGTTAGGCTGGTGTCGTGTGCCTTTAGGTCAAACGGGTGATGTTAAATGAGCCATTCTAACATACGACGTTGCTAACTTCCCCTCAAGGTCACGTACTCTTGGGTACGTTAGGGTGACGTTATGGACACGTTAGTGGTCACCAAAACCTCTCTATTGCCGCGGGGCCTGTAGCTGTTGTATTTTGGGCGGTAGCTTGCACTAGACCCTCTGAAATCAACTTTAAATTGTTAAATTTAACTTTTAGTGCAATTTATAAACTAAGGAGGTATGGTTGGTGAAGTGACATGAGGTCGAATATACATATAATTTCCTCCACAACCTAAGGAAGGAAGATTAGAAAAAGGTATTAAGCAGATATCTGGCCTGTAGTAGGACATTAACGTGGACACCTTGCAAAAAGTGACTGTCGCATTAGACGGATTCCAGCTAGTTCTATAGAGATTCAATATTTACAAATTTTTTGAATCGTTTCTGTAAGATTCCTGGAAATTCAGCCGCGCGAAAAGCAATATTATACGAATGTAATCCACCTCACGGTTAAATTTGATACCGTGTCGAATTTGAAAGGTTTCAGTTATTTCCCTGGAAATTTAGAACCTGCGAATTAGCAAAATCGCACAGAAAGGCGGAAGAGGGAGTAGGTGTGGAAGTTCGTCTCAATTATCTGATATTTTGATTCGCCGCGGGAAACCCCTCCCAAGATAAGCCCTCCTATCTCGTTAAGTAGGGAAAGCGCGGAAATGGGGGTAGCGGGATCGGTGAAGCCCCGGTCGAGAGGGAGCCTGAAGGAGGCCTGTAGTAGAGATTGCCACCGGGTTTAGCTCCACCCGACCCTCTCGTCTTGAGTCGGTAACATGATTTTCGCTGAGAAGCTGCTCTACCCCGAGCCCTCATTTCTCCCGGCGATCCCCAACAACCGCAACACTTCAGTGGAATCAGCCGATACTTTCCTTCCACCCCCTTGCTCGCCGCCTTTTCTCACGCCATCGTTGTATTTTCATAACCCTTACTTTCCCCCTGGTTCGGCAGTTTTCATAAAATTTTGAGCTGAAGAAGATAATTCTAATACTCCCTATGGTTCCATTTACTTTCTCAACGCGTCTAGGAGGTGTGAAAACGTTTCTATACCCCTAAATCCTGATTTGTTATAAGTAAGTCTGCTGATCAGTTAACTCATGGAGTTAGAATCTGACGTAATTTATTTGATCCATCCTCTCAAAAACACCGAAAACTACATTAAACGCGTGTTTTAGAGATTGTTTGTCCGATACTGACGGTTTTTGACGATAATATTGTTGTTGCATGGAATCTTATTGCTCTGGAAGTCGTTTCAGCCGGTCCAGCACCCCAAAAACTATTGAAATGTATACCCACATACTAAACACCTATTTTTAAGGTGCTTCGTTCGACCATACCGTTCAATCATGTCGGATTGGCATCAAAACTTTTACATCATGTTCTTTGTATCAAACTCTTTCAAACAGATTCAAAGGTGGTAGCTCCAAATTTGCGACCTGTAGCCCATCAAAATATATGGGAAGACAGACACACGTACAGAAGAAAAATTCGCTCCCAGTCAAAGTAAACACTTATGGTGTAATCACTTATTCCGTCATTTAAACTATCATTCTTCCATATTACAATTGATAATATTCATCCATATAATTCGTATATCCATGACACGTCTGCATTGCATGTAGATTAAGACCATTCGGTTTATTTGGAGTTTGGGAGTTATCCGTGTTTTTCAGACCTCTTAAATTTTTTCAGTGTTCTGCGATTGTTTATCTTACAGCCACACAGCAATCTGAATATGAATGAGTTACGTTGAGGAAAAATATGTCTTCGTTTATTTTGCTTATCCGGTATTCATGAGTTCTTCTGTTTCCTTTCCCTAGAATTAACGGATCGAGTCTGTAACTCATATTCAAATACACAAATTCGTCTTCGTCCAACAGGCTTTTTTGACACGAATGTGTCTAACCGTTGGAGGCTATTCTAAAGCCTCTGTTACCCGTTCCGTTACCCGAAACGGTACCACGTTTTCTGACGATATTCGTTTACAACCAACTCGTTTCTAGAGAAATACAACTCCTATCGTTTTCATTGCACAAGAATAGTGGCGGTGGTGGAATTGTAGTGTGTGTTGTTGTTACCTAACCATATTATGTTAATCACTGCGCAGTGTTTGGACAAGAAACTGAGGCATGAGCGCGGTTTTGTGGATAATTTTTTACATACCGGTTATTATTCTTAATTAATTTTGTAAGCATGATTGCGACCACTTGTGGGACTTTCTAGTTAGAATCGGCATATTTATGATCTCATGTTTTCCCAGTAAAGGAGAGGTTTGGCCGAATTATAAATACCAATCACCATTCAAACTAATTTATATCTTTTTGCTTCCAGACCACCAAAGTATGGAAGCTATGTACTCATTCGTGCGGGGGATTGAAAATTACTACTGTTATCTATCAGCCAAAAGAAAAATATCCTTGTGCTTTTTTTCAGCATTCCCAGCCTCTTTTCCAAAAAAAGACTTTAGTATTTTCCAATTTCTCAATTTCTGATACATTTTATCGGCTCTATTCAAACGTCTAATCCCTAGAGAAGTGATCAAGATCTTCGAAAAAAAAGTAACTTTAGGGATAGTTTATGGACTTTTTGATGGAGAGGGTTTAAAATTTTTTCTTATAGGAAGAGCACATAGGTTTATTATTGAAGATAAAACTAGAATATAATGATAATTAGAAGTCAAATTGGAATATGTACTGATTTAAATATAAGGAAGTTGTTGGGGATCAAGTAGGTAAGCTGTTTTAAGTCCCAACAATAATTTCGTTGTACACACATTTTGAGATACGTTGCGGTATTAGGTCGATGTAAGTTGACGGATTTGGCATTATTTGTGCGTAATAAAATTAATATGGGAAATACTGTGGAATTCAATGGACCCTTTGGACCTTTGACTTTGAATCACCTAAGGGATCAGCAAATTGACCTCAAAAGCCTACTATTTACGCTTAAATATGCCAGGGAATATGGTGTACTTGAATATGACTGGTAACTTGGTTAGGAATTGAATGGTGTATAATTAATCTCTAGTAGCTTGTATACATTGTGATCTACTCCAATAGGAGAAGTGGAAGTATCATTGCCAATTTATCGAGAATGATAACTTTTAGGTTATACTATCAATGCTTCCGTGGCGGGAAAAATATTTGCGTATATGATATAGTCAATATGTATAACTGAGGAATTATATTTGATGCCAAGTCGTTCTGTATAATTACTGGCTGTTTCAGTCAGTGTAATTTTCTCATCTAACAACGAATGTAGTAAATATTTACCTACAATGCCTATAGTAAATAGGAAACTATGTTTGGAAATTGAAAAACGCTGCAAATTATTTTACAAAGGTTTATTATTTTTTCAATTGAGTATGATCGTAGTTTTAGTTGGCTTGCGTACATCATAAGGCCCGTCCACACTCCTCGGCGTGTCCTATTTCGAGTTGCCACAACATATACTTCTATAATTATATACGTTTTTTTATACTTCTCGATTTGAGCTCCTATCTATTCAAATAATCATTGCCTTAATAATATCATTATCTAAGTACGTATGAAAAGTCGAGAGGATTCGTTATTAAATATGCGTAAGCAAAGCATTAGTATTAACACACAAATATGACCTAGAAAAAAACGTATAATCATGCCTCGAAGGAACATGATATTGGAAAGCAATACAAGTGTAGGAAGTTTTCCACGCCACCCTGTAGGTACTCCCTAGGTCTCGTTACCTCACAACCGGAGATTCACCGCCCTATTACGCTTACACTATCATATCACTCATATTTTTCCATCAACATTCATTTGAAAGTTGTACATTTTGAGATGAGTGAATTTTGTCCTAACATGAGAATAATAATTATTAGGCAGCGCAGTTGTGGTCGTGCATGATCTGGTCCTAAAGTGTTCTGTTGCGAAGTCCTACTTCCCATTGTTATCCTAACCGTGGAATATTAGCTTCTGCAGTTGTGGTTGAGCAGGTTGGAGTTTTAACACACTCAGTCAAACACTCAAAGCTCGAAAAAGACACTTTTTCGCCCGTTTTTGGCCCAAAGCATCTATGCGAGTAAAGCGATCGGGATGGTTAAACGTTAGGATCAACTAGACCCCGAATGGAGTCTATGTGCGAAAGAACGGGTTTTTTAAGTCAATTCTTAGGCCTTTCATGGCCCGGACGGCGAACGGCGGACGGACGTTTCAAATTTGGATTCTACGCACCATGAAACGTAAAGTGACAAAGTTTGAGGGGGGGTATAAACATTTTTTCCTATACGATCACAGAGGCTTATTATTGGAAATAATAAACCAAAAATCAAACAGGAGAAAACCACCAATCGTTGGCACTACTGAGCTGATTCTTCAACTTCAACTTCCTCAAACCAAGCTGTGAAATGTGGCTGAGAATCTCATGTGAGGCGAGTTTTCTATAGAACCACCGGGCGATACTCCCTGAAGACTTCTTTGGGGAGATTCTCCAAATCTGCTTTCTAATTTATGAGATTCCCTCATGACCCTCCTGCTCCCTCGTGACCCCCCTCCCCCCCCATCGTCATGACCGCCCTGTCATGACCACCCCGTCATGACCCTTTAGTCCCCTCACCTCTTAAGGGTAGCGCTTGAGAACTTCCTGCCCTCCTTCCATTATCACTATTCCCCACTTCCCTTTTATGTGGTTAAAAGTGGATCGGGGAATTGAATGCCGTCCCCCTTAAACTTCCCGTGCAGGTATAAATCTGCGGATAATTTACGTGGTAATTAAAAAGGGGATTTCTCGGATAAAGTAGGGGATAATTCTCTTTCACCTTCGAACTCTCTTCTTCCGAGGTAGAATAGCAACCAAGTGAAGCCCGTAGGAATTTTCGTTTGAAAGAGCAAGCCCGTTACTCACCTTTTTGACCCTATCTGAGTTTATTTTCAAATCCCCCAAATGAATAAATGATCAGCAAAGTAAAAAGTTCGCATGTTATTATTTAAATATTGATATCCTTATAATTATGATTCATGAACTAAATACTAACTACTTAATTGTTATTTAGAGAATTTATATTGAAAAATGGAACTATCGTCTCCAACATTTCTGGAAATGTAATTTTCGCTCTTTGAACATTTTGAAAAAATTCTTGTTAGGAAGATGCATGTATTGTTAGTTTCCGGCTGCGGAAAACTTTTTATTTATTTTTATAACAATAAAATCTCGTTTATTAACAAAGATTTCACGTATTAAATCACTCACGGCGATGTTGTGGAAACACATTTTGATGAAGAAAAGGAAAGATAGGTAGGTGATGAAGAACGTCGTCCGTTTCCACAAATAAATAGTAGGCACAAATCTTCCAATTTTTCAGTGTGTTCAGTTTTTTGGGCTGAAAAAAAAAAAAAAAAAAAGTTGTAGAGGAAGAAATTTTGCGTCAAATGAGACCACCGCCAGCTCTCTAACTCGACTTTTCGATTTTTTTTTTTTTTTTTTTCGAAATTTTCGTGATCTTCCACTGATTTGTTGAGCATTTCCACTGGAATGGGTAGTGAAAACATTGAAAAATCGCCAAAAATCGAGAAAAAGAGTAAGACTGGAAGGGGTCTTCTTCGACGCAAAATATCTTCCTCTTCAACTTTTCTAAATTTTTTCAATTTTGACAAAATAATTTTGTCAACCTAGAATCGATTTTTTCTCAAAATTTTGCCTAGTAAATCTCGAAATATTCAATAATCTGAGTATTTAATAATTAGCAGTAGCCAATTGTTGTTAAATATCATTCTAAACGTATTTGAGAAACATTAGGCGCCAAATTCGTCGCGATCCCCAGCGGACGCCGCTATTAATATCTTTTCGAAATAAAAAATTAGCATAGTAAAATTGTAATATTTCTAGTTGATTTATTAAAACACAAAAAGACTCAACTAATCTTGTGAAACGTTGTCCATGATGTTGAATTAAAGAAAAAAAAAAAAATCACGAGCTAGCCTGGACAGCCTCATGCTTACTAATGAGCGCTTGTATATACGAACTAAATATCCCAATACCGCACAAACGCAAGATTCACTGAGCTAAAGAATAACTGTATAACCTGGATTCACTAATCCAAGAATAACGACAATCCCAGGTATGCATGTAGCCACCAACTGAAAATGTATGAGATACAATAAAACATCTGCTAACGATTCACAAGTTCATCCAAAGGAATAAGAGTTATAATAAACTCGATTTCATAAGAAAACTCAATTCCATCGGAATCATATCAGCTGATACGATCTTCGGAATTTTTTAAGGCGATTATTACTATAATCCGATTTTACAACGCTAACTCTATCTAGCGACAATTAATTAAATATGGCAATTGACTCAGTGATTTGAAGATGTTGCTACTCACGCTTAATTTCACTCGCGTTCCATTCAATTATTTGGGATAATATTTATAAATGACCAAATAAAAAACATTGCCTTTAAAAGTTTTCAAGCTCTCCATTTTATAATATTTCAGCCGTTAAACGCTACACGGAGCTGATTCTTTATAACAGCCATGTATTGGATTTTTACAAATAAACGTATTGATAGGCCAATTGTCTTGAGAGATGATCGAAATTGATGCCGCTCTTATATAGGACCAATTAGACCCTAAATTTGATTTACAATCCAAGTTTTATAAACTTTGGTCTAGTAGTTTCAGGGAAAAGCTCTGAACGGCGGATGGACGGATTTTTTTAATTAAATTCTTCTTGGATTTCACCATCTTGAATCGTATACCAATAAATTTTGTTCAATTACAAAGTTTCTTTATTGAAGATAATAGACGAACAAACAAGAAATTTGTTTTTCGTAAAATTGTGAAAATTAGCTCATCATGGAATACTACACGACTGAAGCTTTCTCCTTACTTTATTAAGTGCAAAGGATTCTGTTTACCAGCTAAACTATTTGCGTACTGAATATTCAACCCTAATCGAATAAGTACACAGCCTTAGGGTCAAATGCCCTCCCCTACTAAGAGGAGGCGTGTAATATTCTCGACCAAGTACATTGTAACAACAGACCGTGACATCTCACTCAAACATAATCGTGTTTAGATTATGCTAATGAAAGCACGAAGGTGCGTCAATGGGTTTCTCCCCCTTTGTTAATACATGCATGAGTTAATTATCCCCCTTATTAGCTCGGGAGACGCGAAAATTGACGAAGTGCCTCTCAACGTCCTAACTATAGGGTAACATCCCTTAAAGACCTTTCTTATCCACTTCTGGGGAGGGAAGGTTCCGGATTTTCGGATCGGACGAGGGGCTAAATCCGAACATTATTACGCGATTAACCTGTTGTTCCGGGATTAAGCTGCCTTCTCATTTCAGCGTTAACCCGGGAATCTGAAGAGGCGGTCTATTTTGTCTTCGGCTCTTCAACAAATGAATCTGCCAACTTGTTGATTCACTCGTCATGAGGAGAGCATCAAGTAGATAATATTTGTGTGAGAGTAGTTTCCTTTGCAACTAAAACACTACGAATTACCACACAAAAGACTGTCCGCTCTATACCACATAGCATACCCACTGATAAATGAATCATTACCAAAAAGCATTTACACCATTATTTTTGCATATCCGTAGGTTACTAATGGCATATTGTTTTCTATAGAAAGGGCAAAACACAGATACAGAAGGCTGAAATTCTGTTTGAATTATCTATATATACAACAATGAATCCTAGTATGTATGTTTGTGCATTTTACAAACCCACATTTTCAATCCGATCTCGATGAAACTTTGCAGATTTTTATTTAACGCACGGCAATCCTGACTACGAGTATTTCAGCGAAATATCCTGATCAGCTGAGTGAAGCTGTATTAAATTAAGCAAGTGAAGATTATTATTTCTATGAAGTGAATGAGAGCACTCGGTTCGCTGCATTCATCATTCCTTTTTCAGCAAATTATCTTAGAAAATGAAGCTACTGCAACGGCTCCAAAAAATTCAAAATCAAAATGTGTGTGTGTACTATGTACCTGTACCATGTAGTGAGTCCTCGAGCTCACGGCGTCCTCATTCTACTTTATGATGCGGTTGCCAAGCATATAGCAGGCGCTTAGTCATCCAGCGGTTGGGGTTTCGCAAGGCAGGGACTATATCACATGCCGAGTAACGTTGCTGTCAAAACCAAAGATCTGCTATAATCCTGGATGTTCAGGTTGCCCGTGGCAGCTTAGACACGGAGCATACCTGGCGGGCTAAGATAAGTAAATACGACAAAAATTACCTGCGGCAAGCAATTTCCGAGCTAGAAGGAGTGACGACCAATAACATCACGGCCATGCCCGGGACTGTGTCGTGGCATGGGGTGTAGTGCGCGAAAAGTGCCACAGATTTACTCGAGTCGGTTATCTAGGTGGGAGTGCTCCATGGTACCACCGCCCGCGTCCTGAGGGGTTCTTAATAGAACTGGTGGTCATTTCGTAAGAGAACTTTCTTTCATCCCACTCTTCTCCTCATCCTGAAGCAACTTCTTTCAGAGCCGGCTTATTCATTTTCTCTAGTTAGGGGTGTGCCCCCTCCACCTATGAAGGGAGTTTTCTAATAATAAAATAAAATTGAGTAATATTAATACTCTCTCTCTCTCTCTCTCTCTCTCTCTCTCTCTCTCTCTCTCTCTCTCTCTCTCTCTCTCTCTCTCTCTCTCTGTATGTGTGTGTGTAGTAATCATGTCAAATATGAATGAAGACAATGCGTACAGTCGAGAACTCAATAAAAATTTTCAAACTATTAATCTGAAGTGCCTACCACTCCAACCCACCCACCACACCGAACTTTCAGATACCCTGATCGATCTTATTGTGGTCAATTCCCTGAAATCGTGTCCACTTATGGTCAAATCCCAGTACCCGCGTTCTCAAAACACGATAATAACTCAAGAACCAGAGAATAACTCTCCTGAAGATTGAGTTAAAAACTTCGTACCTATTTGCGCCAAAAAATCAAGCTTTCCAGAAGAAAGAATGAATTGATGAGCTCATTATATTGGTCAAATTTCAAAAACTGTCCTCAACGAATCATTAAAAGTGGCTGAAAACGGTCTAAACATCGTTATCATTATACATGTAATTATATTTTATCAGAATTCCAGTCAAAATAAGTTTCTCAATGATGAAATAGAATATTAAAAATCATACACAATATTATGCCGAGAAATGTAGGTACTTGGATTTTAACAATGTTTGCCTAAAACCAACAAAACCGCTGATAAACAGTAAAAATTCGAAATCTTTTTCAAATCGCAAATATTGTTAATACGAGTATATATAATTGTTAATATATAAAAAGTTAATACATAAATATTGTTATGATTTAGTTTTTTGGCCATCAAATCGGCAGGTAGTTAAACATTTCTTCAAACTGATATGGCTCAATTTACAAAACTATGTAACGATAAATTAGCCGATAGTTTACGGATCTTTGCTCATATGATCATGCTACATGACTGGAATTTTTCTTTAGTTGGTTTTAATTAATTTTCATTCAGTAGGTAACTTCACTAATGTAAGAGTAGTAGTTTGAACTCAGATTATAATCAGTCAATATACCATAGCAACTGTCTCCATAGTCAACTTTGTGTATTAATTCGCAGCGTTTTCTTTCCACTTATTTTTAGACAATTTATGAAACATCTGTCTACGTGTCACTATTCTACAGGGTAATGAATGTAACATAACCTGTGCACACTATCATTTTCTACACCCAATTCTAATTCTGGTACAATATTAGTTTTGCTCCGACACTCAGAATAAATTATTAGCAAAACTAGTTCTTCTAAATCTTTTCTGTTAGCACATTACAATAATCTATGCCGTCAATGAGTTTAGCAATCATTTTCAGAACAATTGAAAAGCCAACATACCTTTTTAAACATACATTATGAAGATTTTCTTTTCTTTTTTGTGTTCAACTGCTTTTATTAAGAATATAACAAGTAGAGCAGGAGTTGCTTGGTTATGTATGAGGTATTAACAAATCGGAATTCAAAATTGCACAAAGCTTCATTAGAAGTTGAATTATTAATTATCTTCAATAATACCAATATTTTATTATCGTTTACTGTGAAATTTAATACATTTCAAAGAGAATAATTGTTCTTTCTTTTTTTCAGGTGAGTGATCGATTTATAACCCATCCGCCCAAAGATATGATTGTGATGGTATCGTTCTTAAGAAATAAGCAGTTAAAATAACATTTCGTATTCTTATCTTGCGTTACATTTAGAAAAAGGAGTAATGCCCTAGGCCATTTATGCAGCTAATTCACACAAGAACTTACCACCTGATCGAATTTCCAATAGGTATTCTCTAAAATATTCATGCACATTACCACTGTCCATAAATTTCGATATTTCCCACTTGAATGAATCGCTGGTCCTTTCACGACGTATAACTATTGGAGTACCCCGAATATAGCTGCCACTATAACTCATCATTACAGGCATGATTGAACTTACTTAGACTCAAACATAGGATAGACACTCTCCTTGTTAGACGGTGATGACAGAAACCGACACGTTGTTCGCCTTAGAAAAATATTTATTGTAATATATTTTAAATCCTCTAAAACTTAAAATTCGTTACCTTGGTTGTTTCCTTAGACACAGGGAACTGTGTAGTTGAGTACCTTTTGGTGACGATCCGGCCCTATGTAATCACCTCAGACATACGTGTTTGATATGGATTTTTAAAGTTTTTGACGTGACGATTCAATGCAACGACTATAATTTTTTTCGCCAACAATTGTCAACGATATCGGACTAAAAAATTCAAAAACGAAAATGCGTACTTATTATGATTTTAAATTTTTTCTGGGATACCTACTGATTCCAATAAATTATGTCACTCCAAACATCGTGAATCACCTGGTCCACCGGACCCACTGGTAAATAGTTTTTATTTTATTTATTTATCATTTTTTTTTTAGGAGTTCAGGAAGTTTAGATGAGTTGGCTCTCTGTGCACCGCCCTCCGACTCTTATGTGACACCTTACCTACTTAACACAGATCATTTTCATGGCATGGGAATGAGAGAAGACAACTTACTCATGAAGGAGTTCGGGAAATGTAGATTACTTAGTTAGTAATGTGTTAAAAAATAAATAAATAAAAATAAATAAATAAATAAATAAATATATATATATATATATATATATATATATATATATATATATATATATATATATATATATAATATATATATATATATATAGGTATGCAACCGGTAATTTGAAATTATAATGCAATCAAGAAAAGAATGAATTACTTTCAATAAGGCTAACTCTGGAAATGTCAACAGAAACAGCCCGCAGTTGGAAATTGGAAGAACCGAGAAGGATAATTTTCTCAAGTGATCTAAATAATTTGCTCAACTAATATAATTCCGGCAATATGATCATGAAATGAATTAAGGCTGAAGTGCATGGAATATTAGGAATGTAATAGAATGAAAAGGGGGGAATAAAAAGTAGCAAAATTAGAAGTCCTAATTGACTGACGGAAGTATTTATGTAACGAAGGGTTATCAAGACAATTCCTCAAGAGGAGGGATACCTAAAAAAAATTTAGTGGTTTATTTGCCTTGCAATAAATTTCAGCATGTAACTCAACTACAATCGAGCTGCCTTATGAATTTTAGAAGAAGGGGCAGTGGTAAAATCGTCAAATTTGACATTATAATGGTAATGTAGTGTGTAGTGTAGCTCCTTATATCCCTTAATAGTGAATGGCATGTTCGAGGTTGGAGTATCCCCAATTACCGCTTAAAATGACCGGGAAGGAAATACGTTCAATTCTGCGATTGGTCGCTGGCACGTCTTCCCGGTCAAGACGGAAACCGCGATAACACAAACGTACAACGCACTTTGCAAGCTTTAAGCAGCGCTTCCATGATGCAGGATAGTGACCGGGTAATGCCATGTCGAGGCAATGTACTCTTTGTATAGGTACTCGAGGGTTTTCGAATTCACCAGAGGTGTTTTACCGAACAACATGAGTTTTAGTGTCTTCAACTGCAAGAGACAGTTGACTCTTTAGTGAAGACTTGAAGGTCAGGGATAAAAACCAGCATTATAAGAATTCCCAGTTGGACATCCTCCGAGATAAGAAAGTCGTGTTCAACAGTTTCCTTAACGGTTGAGTAGATGATGAGTCGCTCGGGTTACAAGAGGAAATACTAAAACGCCAGGGGGGCCACCGAGTTAGAGGTTGGTCTGGTCCCTTGAAGATAATAAAACAAGCCCCCGACCCTTCACGGAGCTCCTTCTTTTCAACTTCTGTCAGTTGCAACTTCTTTCTCACTCGAACAAACAGCAACAAGTAGATGGAGGTTGGGGCGAGCAGGACGGTAGCCGCTCTGATGGTGAAGGGGAAAGTACTCGAATAATTGGCCCAACAACTTCCAGAAAAAGGTACCGACGCCGCTCCTTAATGAGACAGTGGCAATTAAAACAATTTTCTCCTCTTGAAACAAATTGGAAGCACTGTAGAATAAGTTCTAATAGTCTAATTCAATTCTGTGAGATCTCCTCGTCACTCCAGGTACTCTTCTTGAAGAATAGCCGACTAAAGAAAGTACTTATACACAATATTGAGATGCAAAAGCGAAAGACGGTGATAACGCAGCATCTTTTACGTACCTTTGAGGTACTAATTTATTTCCTACTAACTCAACTATCAGCAGTACAGATATACACCAATTTGCTTCTATTTTCCTGCTTTTGGCTTTGGGATTGAAAATACCCAAATTTGTATCATCAATCGATCAACATAGAAATTAACTACACGAGCTACGCAATTCCATTCTAAAAGACGGATTTCTTGTATCGAATAACATTTAAAGGCTTAAAATTCCTCGCCTCCATGAGTACCCCTATTTATTCAGTACATGTTTTACTAGGCATCAGTGGCAAAGTTTTATAAGGGGCGGGACGAGCAGAGCCCCTCCATGAATTATAGAGGATTCATAAATTTGGCTTAAATGTTGTTTGTAATTTTTTTTTTTTTTTTTTTTTTTTTTTGTGAAGGGCTATTTAATACAGCTGTACTATTTACTGGGTTTAATAATAATTCATAAATATTATTCCAAAGAATCGAGGAAAACCTTCCTCTAACTAACTTCATAGGTTGGCTCTCCTCTCTAGCGGCTAGAAGAACTTTACAAGGAAAAAAATCAACAAGGGATGAATCGCAGCAGGTAAAACAGCAAAAATGACCTAATAAACTATGACGATCGTATCAGCTGATATAATTCCAAAGGAATTCAGATTATTATAACTTTTGTCACTTATAAATGGAGCTGTGAAGCGTAGGTAGGAGATGTATTTTATATCATTAATTTTCAGTTGGCGGGTCAGCTTGTGTTAAATTCAAAAGACAAGTAAAATTTAGGTGTTTTAAATTTAATTTCTCCTCGGTTGGCGTCTATACCTCTGCAGATGTATTTAGATAATGAATTATAGACTTCGTTTAATTAAAGGGCTTCTAACACATGAGCAATAAACCTTTGTGTAATCATTTGCAGCGTTTCATGAAATGTTAGTGGAATGTGCGGGTTAGGGTGCACATAATCCTCTATCAGTTCCGTTGATCCCAAATCAATTCTTTACTCAGTGCATGGGCAAACGTCAATGTCATCAAGCCATATTTTCTCACGCCCCCGTCGTCCAATCTCGCTCAAATTTTGACGATAGGCGGAAAAGATTAATTTAGACATTACCTAGCAATTTAAACATAATCCTATCATTAGTAGCCACTACTTATGCGCGAATGTGTATTTCTTTTACCGAGCCTGATTTCAACAGTTTTCATCCAATTTTGATGAAATTTTCAGGCAATATGTGAGTTAAGCTGTAAATGGTCCTGTTTTCATACTTATCAACTTATTACTTCTTTCTCCGCATGCGAAAATGTAAATCACATCAACCATAATTTTTTCACGCCCTAGTCATCCGATCTCGCTCGGGTTTAATGCATAGTTGGGGAACAATGGTTTGATTATTCCATATTAATTCCAACATTTTTGCACTATTATTAGCTCCTACGGATGCGCAAATGTGGAATCCCAAGGAACAAGAATATTTTCTTGTTTTTATCAGATTCCTATCAAATTTTCTGGGAATGTGCGGATTAGGCTGTAAATTGTTCACTACCAATTTCATTTTTCTAAAATCATTACGGTGAAGGGGGTTGGGAGGGGATGAGTAAAATTTAGGCTGCTATTCTCATCATTTATTCGTCACTCCGAGCGCTTTCGCCCTAACGGGCCTCATCAGGGAGCTATAATATATAGAGACAACAGGCATGTTGTAATTTCTATGATAAGTTTTATGGTAGGTTCTAGCTTAAATAGTTTGATAGATCTGACGTAGTTATATAGTTAGTATATACCTATTAGTTAAGTTATAGCATAATTACTTGGAAGTAAACATAGTAGAAATCAGTCACCAAAGGTGGGACAGTATTTCTACTGATGTTTACTTCAAAGTAATTATGTTATAACTTAACTAATAGGTATATAATAACTATATAACTACGTCAGAACTATTTAATTTTTTTTTCATTTTATTTATTCATTTTAATCATACAAATGCATTTTATAAATATGGTACAAAGACCAACTTAAGCTACTCACTTTCGATTTCTATCAAACTATTTAACTAGAACCTACCATAAAACTTATCATAGAAATTACAACATGCCTGTTGTTTCTATATATTGTAGCTCCCTGATGAGGCCCGTTAGGGCGAAAGCGCTCAGAGTGACGAATAAATTATGAGAATAGCAGCCTAAATTTTACTCATCCCCACACAACCCCCTTCACCATAAACATGGAAAGGCTACCAACCACAAATTTTAAAATCATTACTTCTTTCTGCCTATGCGCTAACGTAAATTACTTCAACCATAATTGTCCCCGTTTCTCAAATGACAGATTTCGAAATTTTACGTAATCAATATCTTGATATACAAGTATATTCTGCTATGGTGGAGTTTTCGAGATTATTAAAACCATTTCAATGGTCTATACATGTCGGTTATTTCCAGTTGGTAGGTACCTACTTACATAAATATCGTTACGCTAAGAACAGGGGAACTAGTAAACTGTAGTTGTTTTATAGGACTGCATTAATATTTTCTCTGCAGGTGTCCATAATACACGCAAGCATATTGATGTCAACCTACGGATCTGCAATTTGAAATGGACCTCCTTTGTAATATCAAGAATTTAATATCAGTGCACATTGATGGGCTGTGGGGCCTCTGACCCTGTTGTTTTTTTATCGGCTTACGATACTGAAACCTGAAATTCTGCTCCTTTTTGGAGATCTGGAATACAATTACAAAGTATGGAGAGACTCAGATCAGCTTCGGAACGTCTGAGGTTACTTTCTTTCTTGATTGACTCTTGGTGCTGTAACTTACATGGAACTCCTTTGGGATTCCTCGAAAACAATTACGAGGGATGGAGTGGCACTGATCAATAGAGCGGCCTCTGATCCTATACTCTTTCCTTACCTTTCGATTTTTTTTTTTTTTTTTTTTTTTTTTTTTAACAGTTACTGTGAAGCGTGAAATTACGGGGTCTTGGAACTGTAAACGTGTTAACACTTTTGGGACGTGCGATGCTCCATGTTCTGATCATATATTTTTTCTCAATGAAGTAATGCCGAAAGAGCTCCATTCATGGGTGATTGGTTATCTGGATAATATGCTTTAGGGGCATAGCTAAAATTTAATTGCATGCCATATAGCCCAAGAAGCCAAACCTCAACGTGCTCCATGAGGAATCTGGGTGTGGACTTGTTACACTTCTTGACAGTTTTCCCGGTTATGACCGAGTTTCGGGTTAGTCATTTTGGACTGAGCATACTGAGTGAGGTTACAAAAAAACGATGTATGCACAAAAACGGAGTAAAAAATATTCAGAATATAATCAGTATGTTTTGAAATTGAGCTCGTATGCTTTTATTGGCTCATCATATCAATGTCACTAACTTTTGGAAGCGAAATGAAAATGTATATATCTTATACCTATCCATTGGAATATAAGTTTACATTCTGAGAATAATTTTGTCTGATAGAATCATATCTTATCAAGAACCAGTCTTAGCGGTATTACTTCGCTTTCATATTGAAGATGGAGGAAAAGTTTATTCATATTGTTATGTAACGTTCCACCTTCAGGCGCATTGAATTCTTCCGGTGCGATTCATCAAAGTGGAAAAAATGGAGAAGCGAATTGCCGGGGATGGAAATACGAGAGTGCTATAGAACTGCGTTGAATGAGGAAACTATACAATGGGCTGTGTAAAGATATAAGAACTAGAGTAAAAGGAGGTTGAGAGAGCTGGGGACTTAATACTGTCATTTATTGCATTGAAGCTCAGCTTCTCTCAAGCACTGATTCAACAAATTTTCAACAACGGATCTTAGGAACATCACAGGATAAAGTCGCCGTAGATAATAACGCTACCTTGAGCTATAGGATACAATTCAGCATCCCGCTGCTTTCTAGACGTAGGTACTTGGTTGTTTTTAATGAAATAAAACTAGAGAAATTACGACACAATAGGCCTAGAGGTATTTAATGCATTTTAATTTACTCATCTCGCAGTATGTTTGGATGTTATGCAATGAAATTGTAATAGTGTTTCGCAATCACGCAAAGGCCCAGGCTCAAAATTTATTATCATCTCGAATTAGTCATATGTACCTAACATATTTTGCATGCATACGCTTTGCGTGTATGCCGTGTACTGTTGTATTGATGAAACCGCTTGAAACGCCATGTATTAATTCGTGCGTCCTTGTTTAATGAAACACTTTAAAATTTTAAAAATGAAAGACTAGTTTTGGTGAAAACGCAAGACAAAAATATTCACATACCATTCTCGTATTAGAGCTACCCAGACAGCAGCATCGTGTTGTGAAGGAAGTAGTGTATGAAGGAGCATCTTAGTGGCTCACATTAGTATAAAAGGCAGCAGGTGGAACAGACCACTCGAAGAGACACTTTTAGGGGGTCCCTGGGCACCAGCGGCAACCAAACCACCTGAATTGGCCACTTTACAACTCTTAGGTAGGCAGGGTCTTTCAAGGTAGAGACTAATCCTTAGTCAGAATGAAGTGTACAGTTTGGTGGTCTGGATGGTCACAATCTCGAATCTCAAAAATACATAACGTCAAGTAGTCAATCCCTTGGCAAAATTCCAGATTAGTTGGACATATAGGTCAGAATGTAATAACCATCGGACCAATTTGGACAGCCTTCTACCTGGAGGATAGTCACAGCCTACCTAAAATTTGGTTAGTGCCCAGTTCAGGTGGTTAGCTGCCGCTTGTGGCCAATTCAGGTGAGCCCATCTGTCTGAGGCGCAATCGGTCTGCGCACCGGTCGGGCTTTGATCTGCTAGATCTTCCATTCTGCGATGAGTGCGGTGACAAAAAGACAGTTCCTACGCAATGAGCTGTAAAACGTATGGTCTTGTCAATCATGGGTACTATTATTTATGGGATGAGTACGCCCATAAGGCAGACCAGGAGTTGCCCTTGAACAAGGAGTGAAGCTGAGATATGCACTAAATGCTGATATAGAGGATCACGTTTGGAAAAGTTCCAGGGCTGTATTTTAGTCCTGCCTCTCATTTTGAAAACGAGATTTCTCCACTTCACACCATCGTTTTTTAATTTTGCAAATATGATTTGGAATCGTTAGACTCCTTCCTTTCACACCGTTGACATTTGGAACATTCTAAAATCTATTTACATTACTCAATTGTGGTTTAAAAATGTAGAGAGGCAGCATTAGAGTTTTTGCCTAGTCAAAAACTTTAATCCTGCCACCCACTGGATTTCCTAGGAATAAGAACAAATTATTCAACCCTGATTTCAAAAACTAATTTTATTTGACGCGAAAATATATATATATATATATATATATATATGTATATATATATATATATATATATATATATATATATATATATATATATATATATATATATGTTATATTACATCTATTCACTAGAATTAAGATTATATAACTTTTTTAATATTAATTACAAAGAAGACATGAAAGGGTCGGACTAATTAATTTAATTTTATTTTAATTTAATTTTTTGGCGCGAGAATGGCGCGTTATTGTCTGGAAGGACACACACACACACACACACACACACACACACACACACACACACACACACACACACACACATATATATATATATATATATATATATATATATATATATATATATATATGTATAGGTATATAAAATGTTAAACTCTAGGATTTGTTTCAGAATGTCTCGAAACGGATTTCAATGAGGAAAAGCTTCGAAAATTTGGATTTTAAAGTTTTTGGAGCCATTGCAATAATAGGTATATTTTCTTCGAAAATTCACTAAAAAATGAGAGATGCGAACAATGATGTTCGCATCACAAGTGCTGAAATCTTCTCTTATTGTTCTCTAACCAGGGATGCCGTTGCCTGAAACGCTCTGCATGCTATCAGTACATCAGTTACATCAGTAGTAATGTGTTTCTGAACCATATGACTAATATCTGTTAGAAAAGTGGATCACTCTGTCCATCTTCGTGTAGTTAGTAAGTGCGAAAACCCCAGTTTGGAGTTCATGTCTCTCAAACCTTATTTCTTTAAGGAATGGTCAGGCATTTATCCGATAGACAATGCAGTGCTCTTTCCAACGGTGTCCTCAAATTTGAATTTATAATATTCATTTATACAATTTGAGATATATTCTCAAATAATAATAAGTATGTAGGTAAATTAAACATAAATCCTGGCCGAGCTTCAAGAATCCGCCAAAACAAATAAAGAGACAAGTGAGGAAAAATCATAAATGGGAAAGTGTGAACAAGACAAAATACATTTTCACAGCAAAAAGAAGGAGTCACTAAGGTTTAGTAACAAAAGGTCGAAAACACGAAGAAAATCTTAACAATTAAATTAATCGAAAACTAAGCGTTTAAAAAAAAATCAGTCACGAACACAAAGCTTCCCCACCTTCGGTAGTGAGCAAGCAAACGATAATCATCAGTAACGCTTGCATACTAGTCTGCAACACATTGGGACATTTCATGTCACTCAGCTTGTTGGCCACGCACTTCGCAGTAGTTAACATAATATGGTTGGATAAATCGAGAGCTTTCGAACGAATGGTCAACGAATTTTGTGGGATGAAAAACGACAAAGTACCATTTCCCTAGCAACGACTCGGTTGTAAGCGGAAATCATCAGAAATTGAGCATATTTCGTTACGTAACGTAACGTGACATAACGAAAATTTGGTTGTGTGCCATAGCAAAGACATGAAATGTCAAAAAGGAATCTCCAGCGTCAGAAATGAACTCCAAACTCGACTTCTGAAGTATTGACTAACTTATTCTGGACACCGCGTATGTCTATCGTAGGGGTTTTTAAAATTAAAAGTGACCTCTTATTTTTTCGATTGACAAATGTGAATGTCTCGTTATGCCCTTGTCGAAAAAAAAATGACCAGTTGCTGACAGAAGTTGTAAAGCCCGTTAGCGTGAAAAATGTCAACGTCAACCAAAGACCGGCTCCTTGATGGGAGTCTCGCTAGAGGCGGGTGCGGTGGGAGCTGTGTGCGAAATTAGAGGGGCGGAAGGCTAATGGGTCACCACGTGGGAGCAAATACCCCGTGCCCGATGAAGTGGGCCGTGCGGTAAGGAGGTGGACCGTGCGGCAGGGGAAGGTGGACCACGCGGCAGGGGAAAAGTGGACCGTGCGGTACAGCAGGGGTCCAGTGTTCCTACATCCGCCTAAACCATTCATCAAGTCACCGGTTGTGACTCCCATGTGACGGTTTCATCTCCGCCAATTAAATCCGACGTCACTCTCGACAGTGCCGACGGATTTCGAGCCTTATTGGATATAGGAGGCTATGAAAGGGCTCTCATTAATTTTCCGGTGCCCGTCGATCCCATTTTCCTCAGAACCACCAAAGATTTGATATTAAAATGTGAACTCAAAATGTACTGTTGAATTTTAATTTGTTCTATTCTACTGATGTCGATTATTAGAGTGAATTAAGGGACAGTTCAATTAACCTAAGTTAACTCCCGAGTGTAGTAACACAACAACCGCAAGTCAGTACTTTCCCTGTTCCGGCATCAATTCGTTATCCTACATTAGCCGATCCCCAGATTAATAATTACCACCCGAGTAACTGTTCTCAGACCAAAAATTAGTAATCAACAGTTGTTAATAGTGGAGCTACAGAAATTGTGTCCGCCACACATCGCCATTCCGACATCAAAATGAAAGATGCCGAGTACAGTTTTGCGGCAACCAATACTCTGTGGCAGCAATGTTTGTTTTGGTAGGATATCGTTATCGTTTCAGACTGACCACTTGAAAGTTGTTAATTGCTGTTTAGATTTCCTTTTGGTGAGTTTTTGACATGGATATGTCTAAGGCGTGGGGGTCTATGTATGAAAATCTAACACAACTTTCGGAGTTAAAAGAATTAAACTGTTTTAGTGAGTTAAGATCATTTGTGTTTCACCATGCACTTCAAGGTAGCAATTAGGTACCTAGTTAGAATGATGTGTATAGGTTGGTGGTTTGGTGGTCTTAGTAAAAATACGGATTAGTTGGACATACAGGTCAGAATGAGTGAATAGTAGAGAATTGACGGAAATATGCGGGGATATAACAGAAAAGGCCCGACGAAACTACTCCAATCAGCTGAGTGAGCTCTTGACGCTAATTTTTCCGTCCAATCGTAGGACGTCCCCCTGAAATTCTTATTTCGTAATTCCTTTTGAAGGACTAATCTACTTAAAAGAAAATGGGATTATTATGTGATTCACAACGTAAGAATTGATCTAGGTATATTTTTTAACCTAGCCCAATTAAAACGGAAAATAAATCACCTGCGTGAATATCAGTTATTAGAGGAACGTGAGACTATGAATACGTTCTCTATGTTTAATAATCGTCGTGCAGCTTTAGGAGGACGTCTTAGTAGAGAAGCTGACTCTGCAAGAGATAGAGAGAATAAAACATAGAAGGAGAGGGATTTACTATTTTCACCGGGTAGGGAGGTACCCGCCGCCTTGTAAGCGGACGCGGAAAGAGGGAGCACGGAGCACAGCTGGGACATGACTTCTTTATATAAACATTGGCGTGGAAGGAGCTTCCTTTCATCACCTCTTTGAGAATCCAATGTGCCTCATACGATTTGCCTCTCACTATGTGCTTGCTCTATGCATCAGTGTGCACCTTGCACCAAGGCGGATTTTTCCTTTTAGAGTAGCTCACTGCCGGCAAATCGCGGTTTATCGGAAGGGAATTAAGAGAAAAAACTTGTGCAAGCATATTGAACTCTGACTCTATCTGTAAATCATCAAGTTATTATTGCAACGTTCCTACATTTGCGAAGCTGTTTAGGAATGAATGAAACCATCCAATCAATTAACATACATTAACTAAACATAGGACATTCAAAAATAAAAAAGATGTGATACCAGTCCCAAAACAGTCAACGGGTGTTCCGTCGTATCTGTAGACAAATTTTTCTATTTCACCACAGAAAGAAAACACTACTAACACTGCACTAAATATGGAACATGAAATATTGTTTATTGAAATGAATACCTAATCTCTACTATGTAAATGAGAATGTTGTCCTGTTTTTCCCAAGTTGCTGGCCAAACGGCTCAACGGATTTTAATGCGGTTCATTTTTTAGGATTCTCAGTGAGTTGCTGAGATGGTTTTGGGCTCTATGCTCATACTGAGGCTCCATAATTCCTCCTACATTAAGTATTTCCCTAACAACGTCGCATTGATAAGCAACTTATTAATTAAGGAAAGACCGAGCATGCGTGAATCTTTTCACCCCGAATGTGGATGGGGTGGATTCACGCTTTGAGTATAAATAATATGTAGAGACAATTGTATTCGTTGAGTGTGTCAAACCGTAAGTGCCGCTTTTGTCACGATTTACCAGGTAAAATGCGCGACTTTCGAGATGACCGTACACTGATCAGCTGATTTCATTTGAGACGTTAACCGTTAGTACTAAATTCTGTGGCACCTATTATTCTTTTTTATGAATCTTATTCGAATATACTTACTCACGTTGTTCGACGCAGGATGTTTTGTGTTTTTACTAATATATACAACGGGTTATTGCGTACTACGAGCAGGTTCGTGGAGGGTAGCGTAAATTTCCTTGTCCAGCGCGACGCCTGCGGCACGTATCAACTGACAGGAAAACAGCGTTGAAATATGAGCAATAGCCCTCAGTATTATTTAAACCCCAAGGGTCCACGCGTGAAGATCTTTTGATAACAAATTTAACGATATCAAAACGATTTTAGTGGGTTGAGCCGAACACTATTTATTCAGACAGATGGATCTTCATAACACAGCGGTCAGGAACTAGACAAAAGTTCGGCTGCGATGCCGACGAAAACCCATGGTGAAAAACGATACTTTGAAGTACCAGAAAACCAAAAATTCAAACCCCAAAATCAAAGCGGTGCATCTCCAAAAACGTTTTTTTTTTCTCGTCATTTTATGGGTCTTGGGTCATAGAATGGATATACGTATCGACCTGCCCTTATTCACCAACATGGGGGCGTATATATATATATATATATATATATATATATATATATATATATTCTAATAAAAGAAAGTCCAGTCATGCAGCATGACCCCATGAGCGAATTTTTGAAGAATATTACCGATTTTTACAACCAGCGAACGGCATTATTTCGATTTTTGACTGATTTTTCAACTTTGACATTTTTGAAAACTTGATACATATTCTTATAGGAAATTTTACGCTGATTCCGAATATACCACATGTTAGTATGCTGAAAAAATTATTTCGCACGACAAATCGCAAAAAACAGGCTATTTTGAAATTTTTGACTACATTTTTGAAAATTTCAACCCGAAGATGTAATCCGATCAAGATGGCCAACGAACTTGAACTTTCGTTTTGTGCCCTTAACATTTTAAAATTTGTTTGAAGTTTCTAGCACAATTCTACGGACAGTTATCGTCTGGAATGACACATACATACATACATACATACATACATACATACATACATACAAACATATATACATACATAAAAAAATGCGTTAAACTTCAGAATATGATTCAGAATAGCCTGAAACGGATTTCTGCATAATTTTTTTTCAAAAATTCACATTCTACAAATTTTGAGGCGAGAGCAATAGCTTAATTTTCTTCAAAAATTCGCTAAAAGAGGACAAACGACCTCAGTATTTTCTACCTCAATTTGAAGAGCTATTTTTGCCGAATAAAGAATCTTTTCAATTATTTGAGTTTAAGGTGCTATTTTTAAAAAATGTTTTTGCCTGTCCTTTTTAGCGAATTTTTGAAGAAAATTAAGCTATTGCTCTCGCCTCAAAATTTGTAGAATGTGAATTTTTGAAAAATTTTTATGCAGAAATCCGTTTTCAGGCTATTCTGAATCATATTCTGAAGTTTAACGCATTTTTTTTGTATGTATGTATGTATGTATGTATGTATATATGTATGTATGTATGTATGTATGTATGTATATATGTGTCATTCCAGACGATAACTGTCCGTATAATTGTGCTAGAAACTTCAAACAAATTTTAAAATGTTAAGAACACAAAACGAAAGCTCAAGTTCGTTGGCCAGCATGATCGGATTACATCTTCGGGTTGAAATTTTCAAAAATGTAGTCAAAAATGTCAAAATAGCCTGTTTTTTGCGATTTGTTGTGCGAAATAATTTTTTCAGCATACTAACATGTGGTATATTCGGAATCAGCGTAAAATTTCCTATAAGAATATGTATCAAGTTTTCAAAAATTTCAAAGTTGAAAAATCAGTCAAAAATCGAAATAATGCCGTTCGCTAGTTGTAAAAATCGGTAATATTTGCATGAAACATTATCCAAATTCAGATTGAACTACTCTTATGGAAGTATACCTGTATAACTAATCCTAGAACCATGCTGTTTAAGGCTAGAACCATGCTGTAGATAGAATTTGATTCCATGTTTGTCTATCAAAATCATAAACTAAAATTTCTCTACACGATCAATAGCGACTGAAACGTCGAAGATTTCTTCAAAAATTCGCTCATGGGGTCATGCTGCATGACTGGACTTTTTAAGAGTCAGTGTTACCACTCACAGTGACCACGAAATATTTAAAAGCCTAGCTGGTGACTCTTACTTACATGCCACAAATAGGCTTCAGAGACTGAAAAAAACATGAGTGACCCTAATATCACGGCTATCCGTGAAATAAGGGTCAACCCGTAATATATATATATATATATAAATATATATATATATATATATATATATATATATATATATATAAGTAGTATGAATATACCGATCCTGGCTCACCTCAGAATTTTGGTTGAATTTAACCACAGATATTTTTTCGTATTTATGGTTGAATTTAACCACAGATATTTTTTCGTATTCATGGTTGAATTTAACCACAGATATTTTTTCGTATTTATGGTGGAGTTGAACCATAGATATTTTTTCGTATTTATGGTGGATTTGAACCATAGATATTTTTTGATTATGTGGCGGAGTTGAACCATAGATTTTTTATTTTTTTAGTCAGTGGCTAGCGTATTTTGTGGTGGAGTTGAACCATAGATTTTTTTTAATTTTATGGCGGGGTTGAACCACACATTTTTTATTTTTTTTATTCAGGACAATTTTGTATTTTATGGTGGAGTTGAACCATAGAATTATTTTGATTATGTGGCTTTTTGATTTTCTCATTAGGTGGAGTTGAACCATAGAATTTTCTTGATTCAGTGACTAAATTGAGCCATAGATTTTTATTTTTATTTTCCTAATTAGTTTAAGACAATTTCGTATTATGTGGTGGAGTTGAACCATAGAATTATTTTGATTATGTGGCGGAGTTGAACCACACTTTTTTTAATTTTTTTATTCAGGACAATTTCGTATTTTGTGGCGGAGTTGAACCACACTTTTTTTCTTTTTTTATTCAGGACAATTTCGTATTTTGTGGCGGAGTTGAACCACACTTTTTTTCTTTTTTTATTCAGTGACTTTTTAGCAAACAGTTAAAGAAATTATTGATATTTTTAATAAAACGTGTGTGAGAGTTGAGTATTCACAGACTGACGTAGCGAACTGCATTGTCTGAGGCTGGGAGAGCGACTGGGCAACCAGATAGCCGCCCGATGCGATTATAATTATGTAATGATAAGGCGACTCGACGCAAGCGTACGACCTTGAAATCTAGTTCCTAAGATTGAGAATTGACTATTCTCTTTCACAAGGCGGTTTGGTCTAGCGGTTATGATATTGGACTGTCGTGCTAGAGGTTGTGGGAACGATGCTCACAGCAACACCAAGAATTTTTTTTTCTATATAGTGAGGATACACTTCTGGTGTAGAATTCGTGGTGGATTCAATAGATGATGGGCCCTATATGCTATTGATGAATCTATAAATTCAATCCAGAGGTGAGTGTCGACCAAATATCGTCAAAATCTCCTTTCTTACCTTCCCAAGCACCTACGGCTACTAAAACAACAAAAACCGAAAAATTCCAACAGAACTGAAAAGGGAAGTTGGAATGACTCACAACAAAACTGGGAGTCGTGTCGGGGTTCCATTCGACTCAGGATCGGATGGATGTTGAGTAGCTCCTAGGTTGCGCCAAGAGGAGTAGGGGTAAGTTGGGATATTTTGCTGAATTTTTCATTGATTTATTTTCTTGCAATACTGGAGAGAAAAGCGATTAAATTACGAAAACATTTCAGTTTTTTATAAGAGCTCTCCTATAAAAAACTACGATCCTAACCTACATTGTCACTCACAAATAAATTTCTATCTTCTGGCCTGCCTGAAGAGTATCTCTCGAAACCTGATATGAAATCTGAGTGAATTGGATGAAATGGACTGGCTTTCAAAATAGCAAAATACTTGAAAGTGTGTTAGACAATGGAAGATTTTTTCTCAAAAATCCAAAACCAATCTACTTTATCGTCAAACTCAACCAAAAAGTCATCTGAAAGATTCTGATATCGTGAAATTTTCTCCCAATCAACAAAATGTTGAAAATCTCTTATAAAATTTTCAGATAAATGTTGATATTGAGATACAGCTTGCCAATCTAATTTCAAATGGTACTTTCTCATTAGAGACTCGGAGAGATTTTGACTAACGCATACATCTTTCCAATCAATTTTGTCCAAATTTTCTTCAATAAAGCTCTCTGATAAGTTTTGAAGAACTGTCACCCATTTCCAGTGGACTTTATTTTTGTATTTTTTAATGAAGTTTTCAGATAGTTTTTGCCCCATTGATATCCATTTCCAGTTAACTTTTCCAGCAAATTTTTCAATAAATTGTTCCGATAACGTTTGATATAGAGAAATATCATCCCAATTAACTTTGTTTTGAAACTCTTCTATAAAATTATCACTCAGAGATTGGTATATAGAGATTGAGTTCCAGTTCACTTTGTCACTGAACTGACGGATAAAATCTTCTGGAAGCGATATTTCACTAATTTGGAGCCAGTCAGATTCATCCAAACGCAAAAGACGTTCATTCATCGTTTTTAAATAGTTTGTTGAAAATATGTAAAATTTAGCCAAGGTTGTTGGTTGAGCTTGATCTGATTTATCCAGTAGTTCTCTGTAAACGGGGGAGAAAATTGAGGTTTGTGCCAATAAAAGTGGAAACATTAAACTCAATACCACGTAATGCATTTTCGTATTCATATTTATTTATTGGAAAAAATAATTATCAAAATTCTTGTTTAATCATATTCTTCAGTGGCTCATAACTAAGCAGCGTTTTTGAAACTAAAACAACATAAACGAACGTGTCTGCTGTTACATTCTTATCAAAATCAGCGTGAAAAATTATATTATTTTTCATTCCAGAAATGGATTGTGGCTGGTTAGTTAGATCAATACTATAAATCGGATAACTTTCCTTAAAAAACTGCGGCTCTACATAAGGAATGGATGATTCCTTACAAAATATCTTTTTATAGTCTAGATACATATTATACGCAATAGAATAATTACCATTACTCCAATCAAGATTTAAACTTTCTTCAGGATATCTCTTTCCTGATACTTCAAAATAAATATTTCTAACATCAACGTGATCATATTTTGAGTTATCTTTTTTCTGATCGTTTTTCCTGTTTGTTTGGAAAACTGCAAACGCCCATATAGGGTTTTCGACGCTTCTGTAGATTGTTGTAACATCGAAATTCAGTGTTTTTCCTGTAACTTTTTGTTCAATACATTGAAGTTTTTTGAACTGGAATATGTAAGGATTTGAACTCAACTCACTTATCAACTTGAGTTTTGATTCGCTGGTATAATCTATAGTGGGGACTCTCAAATAAAATTGTTTGATTTCCACCTTTCCTTCAACACCTTCTGGTGAAGAATTATCTTTTTTATATCTGAATATAACATCATCGTCTGAGTTTCTGATGAATGTTATTTCAAACCCTCCTCTGTAGATTGGAGATGAGATATCCCTGAAAAATCCAAGACCTAAATCACCCAAATAACCTATAGCACTGAAGTTCCCTCCATTAACCTTTGAATTAAAACCCGAATTAATAACTTGACCATTGTAATTTTGAGGCCCCGAATGAGTAACAAAACCAAGTACTGTACTGGCTATTCCCGGATCTTCAATCTCGTCAATAATTGTATTGTGCTTTTTAACTTCAATTTTAGAAAATAAGTGCGCAACATAATTATCAACCATACGTATTCCATCGTTCGCGCCATACGATTTTGTCGGATCTTTAGGTTTACATTGTCCTTCTATATAGTACTGAATGTTTTTACTAACAAACTCATCTTCCAAGTCCAATTTAAAAACAGTTCTTTTATTTTCCGAGTTCAGTTCCAACGTTGAAGTAGGATTGAAGTTTCGGTACTGAAGCCTAGTTACTTCATCGTCATATTTAGAGAAAATTTGTTTGATTTGATTCATTTCGTTTATTATATATGGAATTATTATTTTAATTTTATTTAGTTGGCCAAAGATTTTAGTTTGGTAAGTTTTTATAGAATTTAATTTCTATAAAAATTTTAAAAATACGCACCCATTTACATTTTATGTTTGAAAGATTCCCAAACCTCATTCCTACCAATATACTTTCCTTTTTCCAAAAGTTCCAGTTTTAAATTTTCGTTTAGGTTCTTTGATTCGTTCTTATTACTGTTATATTCAGTTAGAATACTTTTTTTCATGTTGTCGTAATTTTTTATTTCTTGTTCAATATCATTGAACTCTTCATCCGAAATTTTTCCATCTTTGATAGCTCTTGTGAATTTTTCCTCAATAGAATTCAGTTTAGCTTTAGCCAGAAGTTCAATTTCAGAATGTTTATGTATTTTCCGAATTATGAATCCACTTGAAGATCTCAGTATTGTCGATAAACTGGTTAAACCAACAGAAAGTGGCACACTGAATGGAATAATTACCGGTAAAGCTATAGAAGTACCAGCCATTCCAATTTCAGAGAGAGTTATGACAAATTCAGTTCCTAAAAGAGCACTAGATAATTTCGTGTATTTTTTGCGGAGGTTAGCTCTCATATTCCTCTCATCTTCCAGAAATTTATATTGGTTAATGATGCGATTTATACGGAAGTTATTCACATTGAACTCTGGAAGCATGATTTTCGGATATAAATTGTGATGAAATGGCGTAAATTGCACATTTGTATCACCAGCCGGAGCTGATGGATTTTCGTTCGAGTACATTATTATTTATTATAGGAGAAATTATTTTCATTTTTCCTAGGAAATATAAAAATACGGACTTCTATTTAGAATCCCAACAATATTACTTTAATTGAATTGTTCAATTAAAACAAAAATCTACCAACACAGTCTTATAGAGTTTCTATCCAACGTGTAGTTCTATTTTTTAGAGCTTTCAAAACATCTTCGTACATCTTACCTTCCGATAAATTTTTCAAAACGACCAAACATAAATGTCCACATATTGGTGGATCATTATTATTTTGTACTCTCTGTTCATTATAGTACACATTTTCAGGCCCCAAATATTTCACAAGTTCTTTTGGAGGAGGCGCACTACCATACGAATCAAAATAATATTTAGTATCATTATTTTTGTAGTACGCAGTCCAATGGCTTCCGTTATCGTCAGAATTTTCCAAATTAATAATACCACATTCTTAATGATTAATTTCATCTGGTAACTCATCTTTCATAAAAACACCTCTGAAGTTTAGTATTTTGGCATCTTTGGCTCGTTCTAAAATATCATAGTTACTCAACGCTCTTATTTTTTTATTTTTTTTTTTTAAAGAACTTTTGATTTTTTTTCCAAGACCTGAACCAATACTCAAACTTTTAGCGTTTTGTGCCAACCTTTCCATTTCTAAGTTGTGGCGTTTGATTTCAAGTTCTTCAGCCGTTTTATGTTTGGAATCAATCACGCTTGATGCGACTGCTGCACCCCCTCCTAATAAAGCTCCTAATGCGCCGATTCCCGCAAAAATGAGAGGTAAAAACCCTCCAGTGTGGTTTATTTTTAGTTGGTTACCTTCAAAAGTTAATTCGGTCCCTTTCTTGTTTATAGTAGCTTTATCGATTTTCTTTTTCTGAGTTTCTGTTAGAAGGACTTTGTGTGCACCATTTCCACTTATATCGTTGAAAGATAGACGAACTTTAATGGTGTCATTCTTTCTATAAGCTGAACGTATTTTTTTAATTTGGCTGTCCGAAAAGTTCAAATTATATTCGATCATACTATTATTTAACTTTATTACTTTATTTATAGGAAAATAAAAATAAAAAATCACGCGAGTACTCAGTAATCAACGCCCATTCCAAAAAACCTTTTACTTTTCATAGCTGCCTTAACTATAACAGCATCCGATTTTTCTTTCAAAGTTGAATCTGAAGAGTGAATGACTTCATCAGCTACTTGTTCCAATTTTTTATCTGCAATATGCCTGTCACTAGTCTTACTGTGATCTCTATAAAAAATATCATGTTCTTTACAACCTTCTTCGTCCAATTTATTAATGCCTTTGTCCCCCCTTTCAAGCCTTTCATCTAATTTTGTAAAGGGCCCACAAAATTTGTAACCTGGAAGATGCATTTCGGGCACTACAGGACTAAGTTTGTTGAGTAAAGCATTGAAAACTCCTGAACCATTTTTTATTATACTTTTGGGTAAGTTGCTTACAATTCGTATCAAATATTCTATTCCTTTTGGGGTGTCTACATTCTTCTCCAGCTGATCGGTAATGAAATTTACGATACCCAATTTCTCATTATGAAAATTATTATTACCTGCTTGTTCTTGCGCATATAAGTAATATAATCTCTGTTGTAGTTGATTCAAATCATCGATATACTTATATTCTACTGGATTTTCAGAGTATTTTATCAAGCCCGAGCCTGTTTTTGAAGACTTCAGTTGGTGCCAGATCGGGCCAACAATGTCCTTCCATTTTATGTTGCTACTTGATTTCGGGCCCTTTTCTGGATTGTTACTGTGATGCATACTGCTTGTCTGTATAAGTATTCTTTTGTAAGCTTCAAGATCGGCCTTTGTATATTCATCTACAGTTGGAATTTTCGGAGCTGAGGCATTATTAGGCGTTGTTAGAAGTTTCCATAAACCATGCGTACCTTTATAAATTTCATTATCTATCAAGATATTGTTATTATCTACAACAATTTTCTTGTTTCCGATGTAGATATTATCCTGTTCTGGGTATATTCCAAACTGTTTATCAGGATGCAGAATATATAATCTTGCAATGGCACCAATACCCTTCGAACTAACTGACGAATTTGTTGGAAGAGTTCGTTTATCACTTTTCTCAACTATTGTTAGCATTTTTGGATCAACATCGGATGTTGAACTTTCATTTTGATCCGAAATGTTACTCTTCATACTTTGATTCAGGTCATCTTCGCTTCCATCAGAATTTGATGTTTCTGTCAAAGGAAGCAGTTCCGGAAAATAGATCTCTTTTTTTGTTGGAGAACTTGAAGTTATTGGTTCAATCCTGTTAATGGGTATCAATTCCAATTTTTTACTCAGGTCGTCATCTGTTTGTTTGACTGCTTTTTCGACTTTATCTAATCTTTGTGTGATTGGTTCAAAGGCTTTTTCTCTAATATCCTTTTCAGTTGTTTTATCAAGTCTTGCTTGCTTATACATATGCTGTAGATTTTTCCTGAGTTGGATGCTTTTATTTGCCTCGATAACTGATATTTGTCTTTGTCCCGGAAAAACTATTGGGTCATCTTCATCATCTCCATCGTCAACCTCTTGCAAAGCCTTTTGTTTCGAGCTTTTATCTTTCTCCACCACCGCTTGCGCTTGCTTGAATTTTAGACGAAGGGCTGTTTCTAATTTTGTCTGTAATGACATCTTTATTAAATAAAAAAAAAAAAAAAATATATAAAACACTAATACACCAATTTAGCGGGCGTTGTGTGGAAGCGTTTTTTGGCGATTTAGCGGGCGTTGTGTGGAAGCGTTTTTTGGCGATTTAGCGGGCGTTTTAGCGGATTTTTGGGGCGTTGTGTGGAAGCGTTTTTTGGCGATTTTGGGGCGTTGCGTGGAAGCGTTTTTTGGCGATTTTGGGGCGTTTTAAGGCGTTTTGGGGGCGTTTTATTTAATCCATTATGGTATCCATAAATTTTTTCCGGTAACGTCCATTTTTAATCTTTTTGGTTGTGTCAATAGTTAGAAAGCCAAAGTCCTCATCCCAGCACGAATAACAGAATTCTCTGAATCGTTCATATGAGGAATCAGTTCCAACGTATTCATCAAAAATATCTTTCATATACTTCGGGCCTTGGCGAAATACACAAAGAAAGTTTATATTATTTCTTATAAGTTGCTTATCGACTTTAGACCAAGATTGGGTTAGATATACGCACGATATATTCTTGTGCCTTCCTCTCACAAAATAATCTTTGATTTCTCGTTGATGCTGAATGTTTACGCAGTCGTCAAAAATAATCAAACTATTTTCATTGCATTCATCCAGGGTAATAAGTTCATCGCAACTACTGAAAAACTGCGCTATTTCCACACCTTCTTTCTCAGTAATTTTCTCATACGTTTCTTTCAATACCTGATAAACACGCTGATCTAATGACTTTGAAAAAATGTATAGATTGTGGAAAGGAATACCCCACGATTTTACAATCAAATTATACAGTAACGTTGTTTTTCCGCAACCTGAAGTACCAACTATCAAAGCTCTCAAAGGTAAAGGTAAAATACCACTTTTACTTTTAGTTTTGTCAAATGGGATTGGATCAATTCTATATTTGTTCATCTTTATTATTAGAAAAAATTTATTTTTTTGCCCTAAATAAAACATGACGTTGATAAAAATTTCTGACAAGCACAAAGACTTGAAAATAACATTTGCCCGGAAAATCACTTTAAATCCTGACAAAAAATATAAACTTGGACTAGTAAAACTATTATTTACTTCGCCACCTTCTCCTTCATTTCAAGTAAGAGGTCTACTTATATCAATTAGAATTTTTTTACAAGATGGCTGGTACCATCTAGAGTACGCTATTAATGATACATTTACTATTGAAACATTTAGAAGGGATCTATATTTAAAAATGAAAAGTTTTCAATCTGATATCCTGAAGGGTTTTGAGAAGGAGAAGGAGAAAACAAAATTTAAATCGCACATTGATACATTAAAGAGAATAAAACCTGAAAGCTTAATTTTTAAAGTTGACTACACTCCAAATTGTAATAGATTTTATCTTAAATCTCCGTTTATGCTTACATTTCTAAATTTTGGAAATTTCTGCGAACTGTTCGAGTTTAAGCAGTGCTTAACAGCTGGGGACTATTTTGACGCTAATAAAGAGTACTATTCTGAAGACAATCCAAGGTTAATCAAACCTCTTTCACTAATTGAATGGCACTGTAATATTATTGATTATAGCTTCGCTAATCATGATGAACATTCTCACCTTCATAGTGAGCATGAATTGCTTCACGTGTCTTTCATAGAGAACACAATTCTTCCAAATACCACTTATATGGAAACAAATAAAAAAGTTCTTTACAACCCCCTAAGAGAAGGGTTGAGAGACATTCGAGAAATTAAACTATCACCCAGGAATGAAAATGGAGATGAGATGAACTTGGAGAATGTTATGGTTTACCTACACCTTATTGAAGAGTAAGAACTCACGGATTATTTTTTATGAGAAATATTTCTTATAAAACTTTTTACAAGTAATAAATGGATAAAGATTTAACTGAACCTATATACTGTCATAAATGTAAGAAAAAAAACTAACAATATTGATGCGGAAAAAGTTCAAGCTGTCAATGGGAGATGGAGAGTTGCAGCCAAATGTTCAAAATGCAAAACTAATAAGAGTAAACTTATCGCGGCTCCTGAAAACAACGATATTCAAGAAGGTCCCAAAATTGAAAATCTGAATGACAATGAAAAATTATCTCTGGCTAAAGAATTGCATAAACCAATAAGAAAGAAGTTTAAAAAACGAATGATATTCACCAATGGAATAGACGATCTTTGGGCTGCTGATTTGATAATCATGAAAAATTATGAAAAAGAAAACAATGGATATGGCTATCTACTCAACGTTATCGATACATTTTCAAAATTTGCTTGGGCGTTACCTTTGAAGAAGAAGGATGGAAAAAACGTGTCTAAAGCTTTTGAGAAAATAATCGAAAAAGCAAAATCGCAAAACCATCAGTCTCCCAATTTACTTCATACTGACAAAGGTTTAGAATTCGAAAACAAGATATTTAAAGATTTGTTGAAAAGTTATAATATAAAAATGTACCATACACAAAACGAAGAGAAATCTGGTACGATTGAGCGATTCAACAGAACATTGAATGGAAAGATGAAAATCCATTTTGAAGTTGAAAATAACAAGAAATGGATTGATATTTTGCAGGATCTATTAGATGAGTATAATTTTAATGATGTTCACAGAACAATAGGAATGAAACCGTCTGAAGTTAATAAGACTAACGAAAATGAAGTATTGATTAAAGTATTTGGAAACCAAAAAGTCTCACAGAAAGTTAAGTTTTCTGTTGGCGATAGAGTCAGAATAACAAGATCAAAAAAAACATTTGCTAATAAGTATGGGTCTAATTGGACGACAGAAATATTTGTTGTGAAAGAAATTTTAAGTACTCGACCAATAACTTATAAAATCAAAGATTTGGTGGGTGAAGATATTGAAGGATCATTTTATAACGAAGAGTTACAAAAAACTATATTCTGAGTTGGTAAATTATTGGGTACCTACCTACTTAGTAGCGTTAGTGTATCCTATAAGAAAAACAAATCCTTGAATTTTTTTTAGAATTAGATATAATATAAAGATGGATACTAAACAACAAGAAGAAAAGAACAATAAAGTTCTCAAGAAAATGAATAATAAAATAATCAAAGTTTGTAAACCTTTTGAAAAGATAGTTGAATATTGTGCTTACGCGGACTACACTAATAATATTAAAGACAATTTGAATAAAGTTCCAATACATGGGATGATTTTCATCCTTGAAGAAGGGGACACTTGTTGGGGAAACGGAAAACCATACCTATCTCCTGTTCTAGATTCTCCTTCGTGGTTAGAATTGTGTAAAGTTGCTAATGATCTAATTATAAAAACAGGCAATAACCATAATAGATTTTTAGACAATATTGAGGTCGTTCAACATTTTGGTAACCTTAAAATGTGCAAGCTAATGATGGGCTCGTGAATACCAAGTAATAATTTTTATTTCTGCAGTTGGAAATAAAAATTTGAATAAAAAAAAAAAAAAAAAAATTAAAATCTTCCAGTAAATAAAGATGATAAATACTATGAATAATGCAAAGAAACTTTGCGAAAAGTGTGATGTTCACATCACCTATAAAAACTGGGCTAGACACTTGAAGTCAAAGCGCCACACTAAAAACGACCCGGACCGGACATTGACCCTAAAACCTAGAAAAATAAAACCTGTATTTGAAAGCCCGAGAAAATTACACAGAGTTTTCAATTTTGGTGAAAAACTGTTTGAAAAATCCAAAGACCCAAGGACAAAAGTAAGTACGAAAGAGACAGCTTTCAAATCTCGATTGGCAACTTACGAGATTGAAAACACGAAAGGATTCAAAGACGCATCAAAGTTCCTAAATAATATTCAAGGTATCGTTATTGGGTTAATCAATAAAAAACTAATGAGAAAGAACCTCAAAGTAAATGTATTATTACTCGCTGAATTCAAGAAAGGAACTAACGAAAGTAATATGGAGTACCAGGTAATCAATTTCAAAACTAAAAACGTAATAATGACAAAGTCTACAGAAGTAAACGAGTGCTACGAGGAAATGAAACAAAAAATTCTAAATTAAATGGAATCTTTCGAAATTAAAGGATCTCAATGGCAGCTTCATAAAATCATGCATTTGGAACTAAATATTAACAAATACACACCATTAAAAGGATCATCCTACATTCCACTACCTGAACATCTACAGAGCAAAAAAGCAATAATCAATGTGAAAAATAATGATAATAAATGTTTCCTTTGGTCTATTCTTTCAGCCTTACATCCAGCTGAAAAAAATGCGGGTAGAATAGGAAAGTACATCAAATGGGAACATGAGTTTGACGAGGTATTGAAAGATATAAGTTTCCCCGTGAAACTTATGGATGTGAAAAAGTTTGAGAAAAGAACCGGGATCTCTATCAATTTTTATTGCCTAGATGAAAATACCATCGTTCCTCTGGAAATAACTAAAGATGAAAAGGAAAGACACATTGACTTGTTGTATTTGAAAAATGCGAAATCTGAACATTACTGCTGGGTCAAGGACCTGTGGAAACTAGTTGGACATAGTCAAATGTCGAAGGATGGGCACAAACGATTTTTATGTAAAATGTGTTTGAATAGTTTTGGGACTCAAGAAAAATTAAAGGAACACCATGAGTACTGTGGGACTCATAAAACTGTTAAGGTAGAACTACCAAAACCTTACAAAAACGTGTTACAGTTTGAAAAATATAATCACTCCTTAAAAGTACCATTCGTTATATATGCGGACTTTGAATGTATGCTGAGGAAAGTCCGGACTTGTCAACCTGATGAAACAGGGGCGTTCACTAATAAGACACAGAAACACGAGCCCAACAACTTTGCTTATTACATAAAGTATTCCAACAGGTATCACAAACCCCCTGTCGAATATTCGGGCAATGCTTCTCCAAAGGTTTTCTACCAGAAATTGAAAGAGGATGTTTTACATATTGCTAAAGAATATTACGATAAAATTGTACCAATGAAACCCTTGACGAACGAACAGGAGAAGGAATATAAAAATGCTACAACATGCCATATTTGTGAGAGAGCTTTGGACCAACTAGCCCCAGTGTCTGAAAGGAAAATCATGGAAGAGGAAAAGGCTATAGAATATTTACTAGAACAAGGAGATGAAAGTAAAGCGACGGAGAGACAAGTAGAATTGAAGAGAATGAGGCAGAATATGGAAAGGATGAATAGACGTGTCCGTGACCATGACCATTTAACAGGTGACTTCAGAGGGGCTGCCCATTCTTGGTGCAACCTAGATTATCAAAACCCTAGATTCGTACCCGTATTTTTCCACAATCTCGCTGGTTATGACGCCCATTTGTTTATAAAAGAATTTGGAGAAGATGATTCAGACATAAAAATGATACCTAACACCGAGGAAAAGTATATCTCATTCTCAAAGATCCTCAGGTATGACTCTGGAGAAGTTGATGAAAAAGGAAAACGAATAATGAATAAAATAGAAATAAGGTTCATTGACTCTTTCAAATTCCTATCAAGCTCTCTGGACAAGCTAACGAGCAACCTTACAATTGACCAATTTAAGGAACTCGCGAAACATTTTGGACCAGAGTTTTTGGAGCTGATGACAAGGAAACTAGCTTACCCATATGAGTACATGGATAGTCCGGAAAAGTACGATGAAACCTGTTTACCATCTATAGAAAAATTTTACAGCAGCTTGAACAAACAAGGAGTAAAAGAGTCCGAGTACAGAAATGCGCAGGAGATTTGGGAAAGATTTGGAATCAAAAACATGAGAGAATTCACCATGCTTTACAACAAAAGTGACATCTTACTGCTTGCAGATGTGATGGAGAATTTCAGAGATATTTCCCTGAAAACGTACAAACTAGATCCTGCTTGGTACTACACCACACCTGGATTCTCGTGGGACTGTATGTTGAAAATGACTAAAGTTAAGTTGGAACTTTTGACCGATTATGATCAGATTCTAATGATTGAAAATGGAATTCGTGGTGGGATATCTCAATGTAGCAATAGATACGCCAAGGCAAACAACAAGTACATGGGTGACCAATATGATAAGACTAAACCTTCAAATTATATACCCTATGTAGATGCCAACAACCTTTATGGATGGTCAATGTCCAAATACTTACCGTATGGAGGTTTTAAATGGGCAGAGAACTTGGACATTGACAAAATTGACGACGAGTCCCCCAAAGGTTACATCTTGGAAGTGGACCTGAAGTACCCTAAGGAACTACACGATTCGCATTCTGATCTACCTTTGGCTCCAGAAAACAAGATTGGTAATACTAGGCTACCTAAACTGCTGACAACCCTGTATGATAAAGAGAAATACGTTTTGCACCACACGGCTCTCAAATAATGTTTGGAAATGGGGTTGAAGCTAGAGAAGGTTCACAGGGCATTGGAATTTGACCAATCTGACTGGTTGAAAATCTACATTGATTTCAATACGGCACTGAGAACCAAGGCCAAGAACGATTTTGAGAAGGACTTTTTCAAACTGATGAACAACAGCGTATTTGGGAAAACGATGGAAAATATCAGGAACAGAGTTGACATAAAGGTGTGTTCGAATGTAAAGAAACTGGAGACATTGATAGCGAAACCAACGTTCGATCATAGAACGATATTCACGGAGAATCTGGTAGCCGTTCACATGAAAACAACCAAGATTCTGTTTAACAAACCCATCTATGTAGGTATGTGTATCCTAGACATTTCAAAAACCCTCATGTACGACTTCTACTATAACACAATAAAGAAGCAGTACGGAGAAAATGCCAAGCTCATGTATTGTGATACAGATAGCCTGATTATGGACATCAAGACTGAGGACTTTTATTATGACATTAAAAGCAGCATGATTGATCAGTTTGACACATCTGATTATCCGAAAGATAATGACTATGGTATGCCTCAAGTGAACAAGAAAGTACTTGGAAAATTCAAAGATGAACTTAATGGAAAGATCATGGAGGAATTTGTCGGGCTGAGATCGAAACTGTACGCATATAAAACGTTCGAGGACCAAAAAGAAACAAAGAAAGCAAAAGGAATCAAGAAAAACGTTGTTGAAAAGGACATTAGGTTCGAGGACTTCAAGGAATGTCTGTTGACCAAGAAACCGATCTACAGGAAACAAATGTTGTTTAGATCAATCAAGCATGATATCTATACCGTTGAACAGAACAAGAAAGCGCTTAGTGCTTACGATGATAAAAGGCATATTCTAGGCAATGGGGTAGATACCCTAGCTTGGGGGCATCATAAAATAGGAGTTGAAAAAGAAAACTTTGTGGATAATCTGAAGGATATGATGAAAAACCAAAAGGAAATATAAAACAAAAGAACTAGGTAGGTAGGATTATGGTCAAGAGCCAAAATAAAATGTAAAACGAAAAGAGCATGTGGATAAGTAAAGTAAGAATAGGTTAGAATAAGTACTAAAGTAAGAATAGGTTAGAATAAGTACTAAAGTAAGAATAGGTTAGAATAGGTGTGGCAACGTTGTGTTTAGAGACAACTGGGCGGCTAAAATGTAAGGCGAGCTAGAATGAAAAATGGTTGAATATAAAAAAAAAAAAAAATAACTGAATAAAAAAAAAATGATAAAAAATAAAAAAAAAGTGTGGTTCAACTCCACCTAATGAGAAAATCAAAAAGCCACATAATCAAAATAATTCTATGGTTCAACTCCACCATAAAATACAAAATTGTCCTGAATAAAAAAATAAAAAATGTGTGGTTCAACCCCGCCATAAAATTAAAAAATATCTATGGTTCAACTCCACCACAAAATACGCTAGCCACTGACTAAAAAAATAAAAAATCTATGGTTCAACTCCGCCACATAATCAAAAAATATCCATGGTTCAACTCCACCATAAATACGAAAAAATATCTATGGTTCAACTCCACCATAAATACGAAAAAATATCTGTGGTTAAATTCAACCATAAATACGAAAAAATATCTGTGGTTAAATTCAACCGTAATTTTGAGGTGAGCCAGGATCGGTACATTCATACTACTTATATATATATATACACCCCCATGTTGGTGAATAAGGGCAGGTCGATACGTATATGCATTCTATGGCTCCAAGACCCATAAAATGGCGGAAAAAAGCCGTTTTTGGAGATGCACCGCTTTGATTTTGGGGTTTGAATTTTCGGTTTTCTGGTACTTCAATGTATCGTTTTTCACCATGGGTTTTCGTCGGCTTTGCAGCCGAACTTTTGTCTAGTTCCCGACCGCTGTGATAAATAAATATTAAAAACGCCTTATTAACTACAGTAAAGTTCGCCGTGAGAGTTTCAACGTAACTAGGGTTAAAAATGGGGGCGCTTAGTTGAATAATTAATTAGGAAGGTACAAATTGAAACTTGGTTGCTGAAATTTGAATTGGGACAGAGCCACCCTGATCAGCTGTGTATACCCAAGGGCTGAATTGGATCTTTTTTGGGACTGATGGGTAAAAATGACAGAGGATACGAAGCCACCCTAATTCTTGTTTAATCTGCGATGCTTAACTGTGAAACGGAGCCGCGACTGCTCGGTAATACCTACAGAAAAAGTCCAAGGGATAATGTCTCTTCCATTTCTGCCCAATGTCTATTAGCGAAAAATCCAGTACCATCGTCATTGCGAAGGTGAACTCTCATATTAGTGGTAAAGTGGAATGTCTTCACATACATCACAGCTTGCAAACCTCTAACTTGCGAAATACTCTTCCACTCCCAGGTACTCTTCCACTCGTAGGGATATTTGCACTTGTTTATCAAGACATTCCACCTTACAACTTATATGAGGGACCACCTTCGCTATGACGTTGAAACTGGATTTTTCGTTAATAAATAGTAGGTTAAAATGGGAGAGCAATCAGCCCTTGGATATACACAACTGATCAGGGTGGCTCCGTCCGAATTCAAATTTCAGCAACCAAGTTTCAATTTGTACCTTCCTAATTATATGTTTAACCAAGACACCCCGTTTTCAACCTTAGTTACCATTAAAACTCTTCCGACTTCCGACCAACATTGCTGTCATAAATAAGGCGTTTTAGATACCTATGAATTTTTGAAGATCTATTAATACGAATAAGAACAGCACGCCTCAATCTGCTCAAATCGATATGTTATCGTTGAATTTGTTATCGAAAGATCTTCACACGTGAATTGGATGCGTTTATTTCAAGTTAAATCTCAACAACGTAGTTTTTATAAGCAAATAAGAGTGTATCTAGGCATTCTTTGGAGGTTTGATGAGTGGGGATGTGGTCTATTAAACTGTGGAGACGTGTGTAGTAAATTCACAGCTTTCCAACTAGTCGTGAGCAATTTGTATGAGATGGAAAATCAGGGAGTTTGGTTCTCCCTAGCAACGTTTGGTTGTACACGAACTACTAAAAGAAAAGCGTGACATCTCTTCTTTTGAACGAAAACTTGGAATGAGCACAGAGCTAAGACATCCGCTGCGATATGGTGGTACACACAGGTTGTACAGGAAAGTAGACTGTTCCGATAAAGTTGATAGGTCCGAATAAGAAGGTGAACACTGCAATGGGACATTGAGGTGTCTATGAAAAAGTTCATCCCGGGATAAAGTTGGGCGAAGAGGGTGGTGGTGAACTGGAGGCTGTTACCGTCGGAGATAGAGGTAGCGGTGGTGACGCTTGTTGTTGGCCGGGCATTGGCGGTGAGGCGTGGAGTAAGGCAGATATTCCATGGGGTAGTAATGGTGTAGGGGAGGGTCAGAAAGGAGGCCGCAATGCAGTCACCTTATACCTACTATGTAACGAACAGACTATACGGCACCTATCTTTTCTCCTACCGTTTTCCTTTCACCAGATTTCTTGGTAGAGAAGGAAACACTCGTTGATATACAAAAATGTGAAAAGAAAATGAATTAAAAATGCAGCAGCATCGTGCGATTTGCTTGTTCTTATTAGAGAATGATTCTTATTAGCTTTTCGATCTATTTTTTGGATCAACAGGAGTTTCTGAAGCATGAAGATTGTCAGAGGTTTGCTGAAGATTTTAGAATCTTTTGGAATCAATTGTCTTCCCTCCTCCACAACATTAGACAATTCTTTATATACGAAGACAAATTCCTCTTTCCAGTCTTCCAATAATTCTTGAACTTTATGAAACTATGACATGATTTTTTTAACAACTCGTCTCTCGCAATATTAGTTGCAATGTTGCTGAAATAGTATTGTAATTTTTGGATTCAGGAATGATTGCGCATGAATACATTGATGGTTACTTATTCGTAAGCCTGATTAACTTTCATTTCTAGTCGTCTTATAAAACGTATGGCGAGGTCGCTTTCGGCAAAGTACCCTAATAAGTTCTTCTCAAGTTTGCAAACACTGCGAGACCGGGCTTACTCCATCGCTTTAGCAGCCACAGAACAATAAAAAATTTGTGAGCATCCCTCCTTAGAACATTTACTTGACCTCAGCTCAACAGCTAGATAGTTTTTGTATCCACTGATTGCCACTGTCTTCTCGTAATAGCACTCAAAAGCTTCATGTTGAGTCAAATGCCCACTCGAGCCAGAGGAAAGTACTACAGCGAACATAGGTCGGCCGCGCTTCTAAGTTATAATAAACATTGGATGATTTGTGTAAACTATTTTCTCTAAGACGGACTTGTTGTTTACACTTCTGAGTAGGTGTACGCATGCTATAGACTATTCTATATCGTTCTGCTCAAGCACATCTGGACATTCTGAGTGAGTGGCATACTCCCCGAGTAGCTCTGATTTGGAAGGAACTCAGGGAATGTGTAGTTCCTTAGGTGCTGTAGATGAGGTTATCGATCCTACGACCGATATAGAGGGCTGGACAGTTTCCACGGATTCAGAAAACAATGTTATTTAGATGCCTTGGTACAAAGTATTTCTTCGTCAAATCAATAACCATTGCACACGCCGAAAATGTGTCATATACCAACTCCTGAGTTGCTTTTATTAGAAGCTATTACGGGATTATCTCATGATTAGTTGCTCATGCACTATAGATGAATTAATTGTTCCTATAACTAGAGTAGCATAGAATGAAATTATGAATCCAATGGGGATATGCATTGAAGTTATCTAGTAATTATATTGAAGGTACTAACCAGAAGTAGGTAAGTATTTCCTCATCTACCCCAACCTCATATAACCCGAAGTATACTCCATATACCCCGATCATTGTAGTTTCTGATTGTGTCCAATATGAAAGTTGAGTTCCAGAAGCCTTTTATAACACTAATAAATAGTTTGAGAGTAATAAACTGTCAGTTACTCAATGATAATGGAAGATTGAGAAGGGTTTGACGGGAGCAGCATATTGATTAGGTAATTGGCAGTTGTGGTTGAAGCGGCGAAGAAAAGAGTAATTCGGAGTGTCTCGTGTTTGTTTTACCAGAGACTATTGAAGGTCCTGAGGTGTATGTGGACTAGTAAGTAGAGCTGGGAACCGGGTGTTTGAAGGACTAAGGGATAAGGACCGAGTTGTGGTGGAGCGAAGAGGGGTCACTGGGGGTCGCTAACGATCGAGTAGTTATCTCAAGTGGCTGCAGTGAAGTCTCCAGTCCCCCACTTTACTGTACAACTAGCTGGTGCAACTCTGCTGAAGCCGCCCCGTTATGATATCATCATTTCCACAACACGGGTCGAGATGCCTCGATAGCATGGACGTCTTCCGTGGTCAATACGCCAGGTTTCCGGACCCTCTCGAAAATAGCTGCATAATTTCGGATATTACCTCTTACACTGAGACGGAAATTTGCATGATTTGAATAGGATGACCAAACTAACCTTGAATCTAATACTCAATTATTTCGAGAAACACTCTAGCAGTTTTCGGGAGGGCCTTCACTCACTGAAGGGTTAGAAGGAGGATGGGGGGGGGGGAGTAGTAACAAAACCACTAAAGGACCATGGATCCATGCAGTTCCATAGAGAAAAAATAAAATGAAAAGAAACAGCCTGACCACACTAGTAATTTTTTTTTTTTTTAATTTTCCACATTTTATTTATGTATAATTTTTATAAAATTTAAGATATGTTCGAAAAAGAAAAGATAATTAAAGTTCACTATCGAATATTTAGAAAAAAATACTTTCAATTTTATTTTTCACTGTTATATAGGGTCGTTGTAGGAGGTAATTTTTACCATTTTCATTCAGTGAAATTGGGCCTACAGACCGTATTATGATAGATAAATATCTAGCAGTTTTCTGTTGGACACACACACGCACACATATATTTCTGTATATATTACAGGTAGCTGATATTCCGTCTGTGAAGGGTAACCCCTACAAAAGGGTACATTCGTGAACCAATAGCTAGATTGCACCAGTGTAATGAGAGAAGTTATCTTTGTTGTGGTGGTGCCTCAAATTTCCCTCTACTAAACTCCAATTAGCCTAAATTTGTCTGGACCACATTTGTGGGAGCTAATGATCGTCAAAGACTTTGGTTGTTGAATTAGTTACAAGGATATTTGATAAACCGGCCCTAAGACACCTATCGCCTATGTATCGACTATCGTCTGAAAAGAGTAACGACTGAAGAGGTTTCACCGAGGTTTGATCGATAGCGTACTGGCTTGCAATGATGATGGGTGGTGGTCAGATTAGTAGGAGTGCTCACACAAATATTTGCTTGGCAAGAGTTAGACGAAGGAGCTGGCCAAGGAGGGTAGGCAATAAAGCGATAAAAATGAAAGACGGCCGCTCCTATCCCCTCGCCGTTTATTGTTTTCACTTTCGAGGACCTCACGAACATTAACTTCATGATCTTTATCTACTTCTTCTTTTTATGAAATTTATCGGCTACAAAAAAACGGAGATCGGGCGTTGTTCCACGATAAAAATATGAAATTCGCGAGGTCTTTTTTAGTTTCTCCAGTCAGATACCCGAAGGAGGGTCAAAATAGAAAGGATTTGCCTCTACCGCCGAGCAATTGGACAATATATCCCCATCAATAGGGGTTTTGATCGTAGCAAACTCAAACTGTACTAGAAAAATCGACCATCTTATATTAGTAGTAAGTAGCTCCCTTTATTTGTTAACATACCTTAATGAATCAAGGAATAGAAAGTAGGATTACTGTAAATATTGAAGTCTATTCTACGCGGTGATTGAATAGCTGATGGTCTCATTACATATTTATAATTTTATAAGAATAGGTGGTTTCAACGTTACATGTACATTCTATGTGCTTTGGAATATTGTTCTACCATGTGCATAAATGAAAATACCTACATCACATTGATTAGGCACTATAGATAAATTTATACACTGAACTCAATGAAAGAAACTACGAATAAAAATATGAACAAAATGCTCAGCAGCTTACTCATCATTTAGGATGAGACACATCTCCATATATGAGGCAGACAAATAATAAATTTACATCTATTGTTCAAACATTGCTCAAAAAATGAAATACAATGGAAATTCGACATAACCGATACGAATTAATTCGAGAGGGTCGGTAATCAAAACCCGCTGTAGTAAGTATGTTATGTGCAGGTACATATTTACAATTACGTTAAAATTGTTAGTAAACGTAATTTACGATTAATGTTGCGTTTTTATTCTGAAACATTGATATTTAATTTACCGATTTCACTTGATAATAAAGTGGGCCCGGTAGAGGGGGCAGTATATCTTTCTCACTTGATTTGATCAAAGCGTATAGAATTGGTGGAAGAACAAACTAAAAGTCAAAATGCATTGCTGCAGTTCATATATTCATGTGCGCATGCTTTCACCCTACCATCTATCAAACGGCTTTCACCATCTACGATATATATATATATATATATATATATATATATATATACTCGGCCCATCGGGCCTCGCAGGGGGCTCCGCCCCTTGACCCCGCCAGGGGGGCTTCGCCCCCCTGGACCCCCCTAATCTATACACGGCGCTTCGCGCCTCGCCGGATCTTTTCTCTTTTCCACTGTGTAGAAAACGAGGGTAATTTGCTATGCAATTCGTCTCACGAGAAAAAAAAAAAAAATGTTTCAAGCCTGGCTGGGATTCGAACCCACAACCTTCGTCTCACGAGAAAAAAAAAAAATTTCAACCCTGGCCTGGATATATATATATATATATATATATATATATATATATATATATATATATATATATATATATATATATATATATATATATATATAGGTATAGGTATAGGTATATATACATACATAGGGACCAATTAAGAGTTAACCGGCACAATCCCTGATCATTTCATCAAAAACGGTCTATTAGTCCCGTAATTCAATCAGTAACAACCACAGAACACAGAGAAGAGTAGAAGCGGCGTCCGCACCGCGAGTGATGCCAACTCGCCAGCCACTTTATCGCATCCACCGCACCCATCTTCTTGTATAGTAACCGCTAAGACCGTTAATTTTACATTGTATTTCTCCTCAATTTATATCAATAATTTCCCAAACTGATTAATCAAGGTGAATTCTGGATAACAAGTAGTATTAATAATGGCTATTTTGCAACGGTTCCAATTGTGTAATGTCTTTTTAACAAATATCGGCAATGTATGTATAAATACTTGGAAAAAGTAAACAGATTTCTTCCGACTAAAAATCTGCAATCAACTAGTGTTGATAACTTTCGGCAGTTTTGGTGATTTTTACCACTTTTTTATTCCTAAAATGTGCTACCCTCCAAACGTTTTGGGAGTCTCTCTGAAGCCAAAGGTTTCGTCAATAGAGGAATGGAATCTTTTCCGATTTTCATGATTCTTTTTATGTTCGATTGTTTCGAAATCGGTCTCGATTTATTTGGTCTCTCTCAAACTATTATCAGTAAATCCAAATGGTAAAAGCGGGGAAGGGTAAATAAATCATGACCATTTCAACCAATTTCCACGAATTTATTCTTGTTAGTTTTCACATTGTAAAAGCCGTTCATATTCTATGATGCTTGTAGATAGGGACGTCCCTGTGATGCATGAATTATTTACCAATCTCAATTAGACAATCAGATATTTTCTGGAATGTATAAATGTACGTATAGCAATTTAGGAATCATATGAGAACTCTCTAAAATGGATTTTGATCACAAGAATTTCCGGATCTTATTAAAATATCAATACTTTTTGTTCAATCAATGGAAACTCAAAATTAATTAATCAGCGGACAGTTATTTATAACAAAGTTTAATTACTTGATTGTGTGCATAAATTAAATAGGTACCCTCCTCTCATAAAAAAAAACAAAAACAAGCATATCAAATGAAATGTTGTTCAGCACAAAAATCCTAAACGAAACACCTTACAATATCTTTAGATAATGCGAAAATGTCTGACAATAATCTAAGTTATATTTGGAACTACGAAAAATTTCGTTGACCATGAATTAGAACCATAAAAATGTCATCCATATGATTGTTCGTAAATTTGAAAAAGTATATAAATATGTAGCATATTTGTGCATTTGTGCAGTCATTTCCTTCCATCGTTCCCACTCTCCAGTCATCCACCCCTACTCAATCAACGGTGTAACAATTCCTCGTAGGGCTGATATTGTGGACCTTGGCGTGCACTTAGATTCCCAGCTTTCCTTCTCCGACCACATAGCTGAAGTGGCGTCCCGTGGAATGCGCACACTTGGTTTTCTGAAACGGAATACCAGAGAGTTCTCTGAGGCACCAGCTCTCGTGACACTCTATAAGACTCTCGTGCAGCCAACTCTGGAGTATGCATCAGTGATTTGGAGTCCATATTATGAGTCCCATATTGTGCAAATTGAACGCGTCTTCAGGGCTTTCCTCCGTTACCTGGCATATAAGCTCTCCATTCCTCGTGAGAATTTGGACTACCAACTACTCGCTCGTCGCTTCAGCTTGATGTCTCCACGTGACCGTCGCCTGTGTGCGGATGTTTCATTCCTTCATGGTTTGCTGTCGGATCGGATTGATGCCCCTGATCTCTTGGCTCGGGTTGGCTTTCTCGTACCTCGCCTCTCTTCCCGTTCTGTCAATCCTTTTGCCATCCCCTTTTCTTCCACAAATTACTTATATCACCGCCCACTGAGCCTTCTTCCTCGCCAAGCAAACCTCCTCTCATCATCACCTCCCTTCATCGACATTCTTTCTTCGTCCATCTCAACCATCAAAACTCAACTTTTCCGCCACCTCTGCTTGGATACCCCTCAATAACTTATTTTGCCAATCTGTGTCTTTGGTGAAGCAGTGTGACTCTCTAGTGTGGTTCCATTTCATATATTTATAATTAACTAGCCGCTCCGGCTCGCTACGCTCGCCTCCACGTCCAGCCGGGGGGCAAGCCCCCCGGACCCCCCATTAAATTGCTCGCTTCGCTCGCAAAGTGTGGTATGTAGGGAGTGTTGCTCGCTTCGCTCGCAAAGTGTGGCATGTAGGGAATGTTGCTCGCTTCACTCGCAAAGTGTGGTATGTAGGGCATGTTGCTCGCTTCGCTCGCAATTGAAACATGTAGGGGATGTTGCTTGCTTCGCTCGCAAACGGTAGATCTCTAAGGGTAGGTTTAACTTCTGTAGGGGATGCTGCTCGCTTCGCTCGCTTGAGGAAGTTATACTGCCCACCCAACATGTAGGGAATGATGCTCGCTTTGCTCGCAAACGGTAGATCCCTAAGGGTAGGTTAAACTTCTGTAGGTTATGCTGCTCGCTTGAGGAAGTTATACTGCCCACCCAACTTGGCAGACGTTTTTTTCTGTTAGAAATTCTTACAAACAAATTAAATCTAATAAAACTATGTGGAACCACGAAAAGTTTATTAGGGGATGTTGCTCGCTTCGCTCGCAAGGTATACCTGTATATGTGTAGGACAAAGTCCGTATTTATTCTGTTGAAATGGCTCTCGCTTCGCTCGCAAGGTAGGTACCTATGTATACCTGCTCGCCTCGCAAGATATTGCGTAGAAGTGCAAATGGGAACCCCCCTGTGAGGGTCCCTTCTGGTAAGCAACGTTGTGAAACGGGCGGCCCGGGTCGATTAATTTCTCATATTAAACGGTTCCCCTCGCTTCCGCTCGTGATTTGACCGACTGCCCGTCACTTTTTTCGATATCCGATTTCGGATTCAGATTCGGCGGACCCAAAGCTGTATTTCGCCCGCAAAAACCGTTCCGAAAAACGTACCTTTATGGGGTATATTTTAATCGGAAAAAACCAAGTTTTTCGGCGGACTTTTCGAGAAAACGGGTCCGTACTCTCGCATTTTTTTGACGCATTTCCCGATACTTTTTTCGCGATCCGATCGCGCCGTCGTCTTCCTCGTAGGTAAACCTACGAAACCGGTATTTTTCCGGAATTTTCAACGGCCGTTTAGAGGGGTAGGGGAAGCGGGGAAGTCCAAAAAGCGCACATTAATTATTACTTCGACCCCCCTCCCGCCCTACGGCCCATGGTTCGGGTGGGATTAGAAAATTTTAAATTCGCTTATACACCCTATGGGAAAATCCCAAAAAGATCCCCCCACTCGTAGATCCCGCCCACTCAGCCGTTTGGCCGTGCATAGACACGACAGACAAACAGACGGAGTTTCATTCTTATTAATAACTAGCAGCTCCGGCTCGCTACGCTCGCCTCCACGTCCAGCCTGGGGGCAAGCAACCCGGACCCCCCATTAAGTTGCTCGCTTCGCTCGCAAAGTGTGGCATGTAGGGAATGTTGCTCGCTTCGCTCGCAAAGTGTGGTATGTAGAAAATGTTGCTCGCTTCGCTCGCAATTGAAACATGTAGGGGATGTTGCTTGCTTCGCTCGCAAACGGTAGATCTCTAAGGGTTGGTTTAACTTCTGTAGGGGATGCTGCTCGCTTCGCTCGCTTGAGGAAGTTATACTGCCCACCCAACATGTAGAGAATGATGCTCGCTTCGCTCGCAAACGGTAGATCCCTAAGGGTAGGTTTAACTTCTGTAGGGGATGCTGCTCGCTTCGCTCGCTTGAGGAAGTTATACTGCCCACCCAACTTGGCAGACGTTTTTTTCTGTTGGAAATTCTTACAAACAAATTAAATCTTATAAAACTACGTGGAACCACGAAAAGTTTATTAGGGAATGTTGCTCGCTTCGCTCGCAAGGTATTGCTGCATAGGTGTTATTAAATACCCGTATCAAATTCCGTTGAAATGAGTCAAGTGCGTAGTGAGTCCCCTGTGAGTCATCGCGTCCCTTCACTCGCAAGGTGTGGCTGTGCGGATGCGATGTATTACAATTGAAACATGTAAGGGGTGTTGCTCGCTTCGCTCGCAAACGGTAGGTCCCTAAGGGTAGGTTTAACTTCTGTAAGGGATGCTGCTCGCTTCGCTCGCTTGAGGAAGTTATACTGCCCACCCAAATTGGCAGACGTTTTTTTCTGTTGGAAATTCTTACAAACAAATTAAATCTTATGAAACTACGTGGAACCACAGAAAGTTTATTCGGGGATGTTGCTCGCTTCGCTCGCAAGGTATACCTGTATATGTGTAGGACAAAGTCCGTATTTATTCTGTTGAAATGGTTCTCGCTTCGCTCGCAAAGTATACCTGTATACCCTTCAAGACGTAAGTGCGTGTACCTGCTCGCAACCCGTTTTCGTCAGGTGCAAGCCCCGCCTCATCGAACCCCTGTCTTCCCAGAGCCTTCTCGCGAACACGGCAAAATTAATTTCTGATGTTAAACGCTTCTCCTCGCTTCCGCTCGCGATTTGACCAACTTAACGTCACTTTTTTCGATATCCGATTTCGGATTCAGATTCGGCGGACCCAAAGCTGTATTTCGCCCGCAAAAACCGTTCCGAAAAACGTACCTTTATGGGGTATATTTTAATCGGAAAAAACCAAGTTTTTCGGCGGACTTTTCGAGAAAACGGGTCCGTACTCTCGCATTTTTTTGACGCATTTCCCGATACTTTTTTCGCGATCCGATCGCGCCGTCGTCTTCCTCGTAGGAAAACCTACGAAACCCGTATTTTTCAGGAATTGTCAACGGCCGTTTAGAGGGGTAGGGGAAGCGGGGAAGTCCAAAAAGCGCACATTAATTATTACTTCGACCCCCCTCCCGCCCTACGGCCCATGGTTCGGGTGGGATTAGAAAATTTTAAATTCGCTTATACACCCTATCGGAAAATCCCAAAAAGATCCCCCCACTCGTAGACTCCCCCCACTCAGCCGTTTGGCCGTGCATAGACACGACAGAGCGACAGACAGACGGAGTTTCATTCTTATTAATAACTAGCCGCTCCGGCTCGCTACGCTCGCCTCCACGTCCAGCCGGGGGGCAAGCCCCCCCGACCCCCCATTAAGTTGCTCGCTTCGCTCGCAACGTGTGGCGTGTAGGGAATATTGCTCGCTTCGCTCGCTAAGTCTGGCATGTAGGATATGTTGCTCGCTTCGCTCGCAAAGTCTGGCATGTAGGGAATATTGCTCGCTTCGCTCGCAAAGTCTGGCATGTAGGGAATATTGCTCGCTTCGCTCGCAAAGTGTGGCGTTTGGGGAATATTGCTCGCTTGAGGAAGTTATACTGCCCACCCAACTTGGCAGACGTTTTTTTCTGTTGGAGATTCTTACAAACAAATTAAATCTTATAAAACTACGTGGAACCACGAAAAGTTTATTAGAAAATGATGCTCGCTTCGCTCGCTTGAGGAAGTTATACTGCCCACCCAACTTGGCAGACGTTTTTTTCTGTTGGAAATTCTTACAAACAAAATAAATCTTATAAAACTACGTGGAACCACAAAAAAGTTTATTTGGGGATGTTGCTCGCTTCGCTTGCAAATTCTGGCATGTAGGGAATGTTGCTCGCTTCGCTCGCAAATTGTGGCATGTAGGAAAAGTTGCTCGCTTCGCTCGCAAAGTGTGGCATGTAGGGAATGTTGCTCGCTTCGCTCGCAAACGATAGATCCCTAAGGGTAGGTTTAACTTCTGTAAGGGATGCTGCTCGCTTCGCTTGCTTGAGGAAGTTATACTGCCCACCCAACTTGGCAGACGTTTTTTTCAGTTGGGAATTCTTACAAACAAATTAAATCTTATAAAACTACGTGGAACCACAAAAAAATTATTCGGGGATGTTGCTCGCTTCGCTCGCAAGGTATACCTGTATATGTGTAGGACAAAGTCCGTATTTATTATTTGAAATGGCTCTCGCTTCGTTGGCAAGGTATACTGCCCACCCAACTTGGCAGACGTTTTTTTCTGTAGGAAATTCTTACAAACAAATTAAATCTTATAAAACTACGTGGAACCACGAAAAGTTTATTAGGGGATGTTGCTCGCTTCGCTCGCAAGGTATACCTGTATATCCTTGAGGAAGTTATACTGCCCACCCAACTTGGCAGACGTTTTTTTCTGTTGGAAATTCTTACAATTAAATTAAATCTTATAAAACTATGTGGAACCACGAAAAGTTTATCAGGGGATGTTGCTCGCTTCGCTCGCAAGGTATACCTGTAAATGTGTGGGACAAAGTCCGTATTTATTCTGTTGAAATGGCTCTCGCTTCGCTCGCAAGGTATGGCGTAGAAGTGCAAATGGGAACCCCCCTGTGAGGGTCCCTTCTGGTAAGCAACGTTGTGCAACGGCGGCCCGGGTTGATTAAAAATGTAATTTTAACGATTCGCCTCGCTTCCGCTCGCGATTCGACCGAGTTCTCGTCACTTTTTTCGATATCCGATTTCGGATTCAGATTCGGCGGACCCAAAGCTGTATTTCGCCCGCGAAAACCGTTCCGAAAAACGTACCTTTATGGGGTATATTTTAATGGGAAAAAACCAAGTTTTTCGGCGGACTTTTCGAGAAAACGGGTCCGTACTCTCGCATTTTTTTAACGCATTTCCCGATACTTTTTTCGCGATCCGATCGCGCCGTCGTCTTCCTCGTTCAAAAACCTACGAAACCCGTATTTTTCCGGAATTGTCAACGGCCGTTTAGAGGGGTAGGGGAAGCGGGGAAGTCCAAAAAGCGCACATTAATTATTACTTCGACCCCCCTCCCGCCCTACGGCCCATGGTTCGGGTGGGATTAGAAAATTTTAAATTCGCTTATACACCCTATCGGAAAATCCCAAAAAGATCCCCCCACTCGTAGACTCCCCCCACTCAGCCGTTTGGCCGTGCATAGACACGACAGAGCGACAGACAGACGGAGTTTCATTCTTATTAATAACTAGCCGCTCCGGCTCGCTACGCTCGCCTCCACGTCCAGCCGGGGGGCAAGCCCCCCCGACCCCCCATTAAGTTGCTCGCTTCGCTCGCAACGTGTGGCGTGTAGGGAATATTGCTCGCTTCGCTCGCAAAGTCTGGCATGTAGGATATGTTGCTCGCTTCGCTCGCAAAGTCTGGCATGTAGGGAATATTGCTCGCTTCGCTCGCAAAGTCTGGCATGTAGGGAATATTGCTCGCTTCGCTCGCAAAGTCTGGCGTGTTGGGAATATTGCTCGCTTGAGGAAGTTATACTGCCCACCCAACTTGGCAGACGTTTTTTTCTGTTGGAAATTCTTACAAACAAATTAAATCTTATAAAACTACGTGGAACCACGAAAAGTTTATTAGAAAATGATGCTCGCTTCGCTCGCTTGAGGAAGTTATACTGCCCACCCAACTTGGCAGACGTTTTTTTCTGTTGGAAATTCTTACAAACAAAATAAATCTTATAAAACTACGTGGAACCACAAAAAAGTTTATTTGGGGATGTTGCTCGCTTCGCTCGCAAATTCTGGCATGTAGGGAATGTTGCTCGCTTCGCTCGCAAATTGTGGCATGTAGGAAATGTTGCTCGCTTCGCTCGCAAACGGTAGATCCCTCAAACGATAGATCCCTAAGGGTAGGTTTAACTTCTGTAGGGGATGCTGCTCGCTTCGCTCGCTTGAGGAAGTTATACTGCCCACCCAACTTGGCAGACGTTTTTTTCTGTTGGAAATTCTTACAAACAAATTAAATCTTATAAAACTACGTGGAACCACAAAAAAATTATTCGGGGATGTTGCTCGCTTCGCTCGCAAGGTATACCTGTATATGTGTAGGACAAAGTCCGTATTTATTATTTGAAATGGCTCTCGCTTCGCTCGCAAGGTATACAGCCCACCCAACTTGGCAGACGTTTTTTTCTGTAGGAAATTCTTACAAACAAATTAAATCTTATAAAACTACGTGGAACCACGAAAAGTTTATTAGGGGATGTTGCTCGCTTCGCTCGCAAGGTATACCTGTATATCCTTGAGGAAGTTATACTGCCCACCCAACTTGGCAGACGTTTTTTTCTGTTGGAAATTCTTACAATTAAATTAAATCTTATAAAACTATGTGGAACCACGAAAAGTTTATTAGGGGATGTTGCTCGCTTCGCTCGCAAGGTATACCTGTATATGTGTAGGACAAAGTCCGTATTTATTCTGTTGAAATGGCTCTCGCTTCGCTCGCAAGGTATTGCGTAGAAGTGCAAATGGGAACCCCCCTGTGAGGGTCCCTTCTGGTAGGCAACGTTGTGTAACGGCGGCCCGGGTTGATTAAAAATGTAATTTTAACGATTCGCCTCGCTTCCGCTCGCGATTCGACCGAGTTCTCGTCACTTTTTTCGATATCCGATTTCGGATTCAGATTCGGCGGACCCAAAGCTGTATTTCGCCCGCGAAAACCGTTCCGAAAAACGTACCTTTATGGGGTATATTTTAATTGGAAAAAACCAAGTTTTTCGGCGGACTTTTCGAGAAAACGGGTCCGTACTCTCGCATTTTTTTAACGCATTTCCCGATACTTTTTTCGCGATCCGATCTCGCCGTCGTCTTCCTCGTAGGAAAACCTACGAAACCCGTATTTTTCCGGAATTGTCAACGGCCGTTTAGAGGGGTAGGGGAAGCGGGGAAGTGGAAAAAGCGCACATTAATTATTACTTCGACCCCCCTCCCGCCCTACGGCCCATGGTTCGGGTGGGATTAGAAAATTTTAAATTCGCTTATACACCCTATCGGAAAATTCCCTGTTGGGAGATCCAACAAACAAATTAAATCTTATAAAACTACGTGGAACCACGAAAAGTTTATTAGGGAATGTTGCTCGCTTCGCTCGCAAGGTATTGCTGCATAGGTGTTGGGAAATACCCGTATGAAATTCCGTTGAAATGAGTCAAGTGCGTAGTGAGTCCCCTGTGAGTCATCGCGTCCCTTTCAGGTGTGGCTGTATACATGCGATGTATTACAATTGAAACATGTAGGGGATGTTGCTCGCTTCGCTCGCAAACGGTAGATCTCTAAGGGTAGTTTTAACTTCTGTAGGGGATGTTGCTCGCTCCGCTCGCTTGAGGAAGTTATACTGCCCACCCAACTTGGCAGACGTTTTTTTCTGTTGGAAATTCTTACAAACAAATTAAATCTTATATAACTACGTGGAACCACGAAAATTTTATTAGGGGATGTTGCTCGCTTCGCTCGCAAGGTATACCTGTATATCCTTGAGGAAGTTATACTGCCCACCCAACTTGGCAGACGTTTTTTTCAGTTGGGTATTCTTACAAACAAATTAAATCTTATAAAACTACGTGGAACCACGAAAAGTTTATTCGGGGATGTTGCTCGCATCGCTCGCAAGGTATTGCTGTATATTTGTTGGAAAAAATCCGAATTTATTCTGTTGACATGGCTCTCGCTTCGCTCGCAAGGTATACCTGTATACCCTTCAAGACGTAAGTGCGTGTACCTGCTCGCAACCCGTTTTCGTCAGGTGCAAGCCCCGCCTCATCGAACCCCTGTCTTCCCAGAGCCTTCTCGCGAACACGGCAAAATTAATTTCTGATGTTAAACGCTTCTCCTCGCTTCAGCTCGCGATTTGACCAACTTAACGTCACTTTTATCGATATCCGATTTCGGATTCAGATTCGGCGGACCCAAAGCTGTATTTCGCCCGCGAAAACCGTTCCGAAAAACGTACCTTTATGGGGTATATTTTAATCGGAAAAAACCAAGTTTTTCGGCGGACTTTTCGAGAAAACGGGTCCGTACTCTCGCATTTTTTTGACGCATTTCCCGATACTTTTTTCCCGATCCGATCGCGCCGTCGTCTTCCTCGTAGGAAAACCTACGAAACCCGTATTTTTCCGGAATTGTCAACGGCCGTTTAGAGGGGTAGGGGAAGCGGGGAAGTCCAAAAAGCGCACATTAACCGGAACTTCGACCCCCCTCCCGCCCTACGGCCCATGGTTCGGGTGGGATTAGACAATTTTAAATTCGCTCGTTCCACCTTTCGGAAAATCTCAAGAAGATCCCCCCACTCGTACACTCCCCCCACTCAGCCGTTTGGCCGTGCATAGACACGACAGACAGACAGACAGACGGAGTTTCATTCTTATTAATAACTAGCCGCTCCGGCTCGCTACGCTCGCCTCCACGTCCAGCCGGGGGGCAAGCCCCCCGGACCCTCCCTTAAATTGCTCGCTTCGCTCGCAAAATGTGCCATGTAGGGAATTTTGCTCGCTTCGCTCGCAAAGTGTGGCAGGTAGGGAATGTTGCTCGCTTTGCTCACAAATGGTAGATCCCTAAGGGTAGGTTTAACGTGTGTAGGGGATGTTGCTCGCTTCGCTCGCAAACGGTAGATCTGTAAGGGTAGGTTTAAATTCTGTAGGGGATGCTGCTCGCTTCGCTCGCTTGAGGAAGTTATACTGTTCACCCAACTTGGCAGACGTTTTTTTTCAGTTGGAAATTCTTACAAACAAATTAAATCTTATAAAACTACGTGGAACCACAAAAAAGTTTATTTGGGGATGTTGCTCGCTTCGCTCGCAAGGCATTGCTGTAGATGTGTAGGACAAACCCGTACCTATTTATTCTGTTGAAATGGTGCTCGAAAGGGAAAGTTCCATCCTTATACGCGCGCGTGCGTTGGCCTGCTCGCAAGGTATTGCGTAGAAGTCGAGTCCCTTCCGTTGTGAAATGGGCGGCGGGGTCGATTAAAAATGTAATTTTAACGATTCGCCTCGCTTCCGCTCGCGATTTGACCAACTTAACGTCACTTTTTTCGATATCCGATTTCGGATTCAGATTCGGCGGACCCAAAGCTGTATTTCGCCCGCGAAAACCGTTCCGAAAAACGTACCTTTATGGGGTATATTTTAATCGGAAAAAACCAAGTTTTTCGGCGGACTTTTCGAGAAAACAGGTCCGTACTCTCGCATTTTTTTGACGCATTTCCCGATACTTTTTTCGCGATCCGATCGCGCCGTCGTCTTCCTCGTAGGAAAACCTACGAAACCCGTATTTTTCCGGAATTGTCAACGGCCGTTTAGAGGGGTAGGGGAAGCGGGGAAGTCCAAAAAGCGCACATTAATTATTACTTCGACCCCCCTCCCGCCCTACGGCCCATGGTTCGGGTGGGATTAGAAAATTTTAAATTCGCTTATACACCCTATCGGAAAATCCCAAAAAGATCCCCCCACTCGTAGATCCGGCCCACTCAGCCGTTTGGCCGTGCATAGACACGACAGAGCGACAGACAGACGGAGTTTCATTCTTATTAATAGTATAGATAGAGATAGAGATAGAGATAGAGATAGAGATAGAGATTTAGGTACTACCTGTTCACTTTTCTTTTTTCTCTCTCTCTTGTAATTGGGTTCGTCCCGTATCTTCTAAATAAATAAATGTAAAATAAAAGAAGGTATTTACTTACATGATGGAAGAAATCAAATCAAAGCCAAGATTTGATCTATTGCAATAGTCCTAATGTTTGTATCTTTAAAATGTAGTTCTATACATTACTAGCTAACTGAATTTTTGAAACATCCTATTTATCATGGATTTAAATAGGCTATTGCTCCTAAAGAATGTGTGAGGTAAAACAATCGTCGGAGAAGTGGGTTAAAATAATGTAACTTGGAAACCTAAATTATTTATTGTCTTGCTCGTCCCACATCCAGAAGCAAAACAGCAAGGGCACTAAACACTAAATTACCACAGATAGCTACTTTAAATAAAATCGTAAGGCAACAACGAAAGAAATACTACTAGAAAGTCCCGCAAAAGATGGGTGATTTCAAGACACGTGGATTGGGAGTTGGGTGTCGTGGAGTTGGTGTAGTTGGCGTCACTTGCTTTGCTGCGGATGCCGCTTCTACTCTTTTCTGTGTTGTGTGGAAACAACTAATTCTAGGTTCACGTACAAAAAACAGGGGGGGGGTTACAATTTTTCTTGTTCAAAAATAAGCGTTCATTACGATTTGAAAAAATATTAATAAATAAAACAAGAATAAAAACCTAAAAACTCGAACATTGTCGAACAACTCTCATATGTTTTAGATTTTTCAGCATTTTATTGTCGTATTTTAGCTCGTTAACATTTTTAGTATTGTGTATAAATGTGATTATATTGTGATTTTTTCAACTTTCAGGTGAGTGCAAATTACCAACGTAGATACATTCCTAATATTTGAGGACATAAGCACAGATCGGAGAATGGTATCGTATTTTTTCCTTATGCATTTTTCGAAATTAAAATGTTTGACATTTCCAACATTTAGTGTACCAGAAAATCTTACATCTTTTCGGTACTCCTATAAAACGATAATAATTTACACCTAATTGTTAAAACACACTTTGTGGTGGGAGTGGAAAGGCACACTTTTTTATATATGTACCGAAACAGGAAACTTTGGGTAGTTTTTACCTCAGTTCCTTTAATTATATCACCATAATAAATATTGATTGTTCTTAGGTCCAGAAGATTGCAACTTCTTCTTCTTTTTCTTTGTAAATCATGTCCACAAAACAAAAACAAAAAACTTTTGTTTTTTCAATTTCGGATAGAAGTAATTCTTTACAAAAAACGGACGGACGAAAAAAAATTATTTCTGTTCTAGAACCAAAAATTTCAACCGTGTATCATGTTTTCTCCTCGATATTGATTCGAAATTCTATGAAAACATCAGAAATTAACAAGCGGTTGCAATCATGTTCACAATATCAATTATTGAGAATGATCACCTGTGTGTAAACAATTATTTATATAACCATGCTCATAACTCAGTTTGTTGGACACGCACTTCGCCGTAGTTAACATAATATTGTTGGATAAATCGAGAGCTTTCGAACGAATGGTCAACGAATTTTGTGGGATGAAAAACGACGAAGTACCATTTCCCTAGCAACGACTCGGTTGTAGGCGGAAATCACTGTAATATGTTTCGTGCGCGGAAAAAAATTGACTCGCAAAATTCGCTAGGACCCCAGGGCTAAAACATGATACATGTTAATATGATTATGGGAGGGTTGAAATCAGTGAACATCCGTTTGACCCTACAAGTTATATTGTTAATTTTGTTGCGATAACTTAGAATTACTAAATGAATCGAAAGACAGTTTTTTCACTTGCTGTAATTTAAGAGGAAGAGAGCCTTGTAAATGTTGGTTCATTCTTTAAAGAAAAAGTGCCGGTCAAGCTGCGCGATCGCATGAGCTAATTTCCGTAAATTAGGTATCGCATACATTTATATTGTATTCTCTTGAACTGTGAGCATTTTCAGTCCAATGAAATGGTTAACTATCAATATTATAGCAAAATACTTATTATAAATAATATCCTGCGGTAAAATAAAAAAAGTCAAAGGAAAATGTGTTTAGTCCCTTTGGATTTAGTTTCTGAAACCCTCATTGAAATAGCAAAGTTTTTTGCCCATTGGAGATGTTAATTTCATCGATTGCTCAACCCTTCAGCTTAACGCTTAGGGTTAACCGAAAGTGATGCCGATAGTTCATGAAAACTAGGTAACCAATAGTTAGTTATGTGATTTTTAAAAAGTTGCGGTGCTACCTTTCCGATTTCCTCCCAAGTCTCTTCAGATAACATTCCTAGTTCCTTTTGAGTCTCTTCCGTGTCCCTTCCAACCCTTCGTGTACCATCTTGTTCCTTCAGATTCCTTTCAGTGTCCCCTCTGAATCCCTTCAGTGTCCCCTCCTTGTTCCAGAGACTCTTCCACGTGTCTCCTGTTTCCATTCCTATTCCTTTCCGTTTCCACACAGTGTCTCTTCTGCGCCCGTTCCGTGTCACTCCATTATGTGGTTTTTTTTTTCTTTTTTTTTTACATAATTCTTCTTTCTTAATCGATTGCGAATTTCACTGCAGGTACTAGAAAAAATATTGACGGACCAATTAAAACTTTCATTTAAATTACCTGATTTTTTTTTTTTTTCATCTAGAAAGACCTACGTAAGGATATTTTCTCTAAATTATATGTATTTTTATTAACACTCATGACAATTTTATTTTATCTTGCATTAGGGATAGTGGTCACGTGGAAGTACTACGATCTGTGTGGTTTCATTCGGTTCATTCAATGAAACTGATGAACTACTACACAAAACCACTATTCATATTTCGAAACTTTCGAGGTCCAAATTTCTTTTATTGTTCAACCCTTCAATTTTATGCTTAGGGTTGATCAAAAGTGATACCAATATATCAGGACAAGTAGGTCACTGATATGTGATTTTGAAACTTTAGGTGTGCTGCTCTTTTCAGTCTCTTATTTTCCTCACCATTCTTCCCTCTATGTATCTTCCTAGATGCTGCAGAGTTCTTTGGTGCCAATTCCTAGTTCCTTTTGAGTCTCTTCCGAGTCCCTCCCGAGTCTCTTACGGAGTGTAAATGGAATGGGCATGAGAGAAACACGGAAATGACTTTGTAGGGACTCAGAAAAGACGAAAGAGACTAGCGAAGAACTTGGAAGGAACAGGGAAGGGACTAGGGAAGGACTCAAAAGGGACACAGAATGAGCTCTGTAGGATCCAGGACAAGACATGGTGGGAACACGAAGGGTCACCCAGACCCTACAGCAAATTATTGGAGCAAACAGAGTCATTTTGGGATAGGTTTATGAATCTTAACCTCTATTGATAAGTAGACTGGAAAGTAGTGCGTAACATAGAAATGGAGGTGTAAGGTTTCCATCTTATAACTAAACATTTGAATGGGTGTCTAGATGAAGGGCATATGGTGACCAACGAGAAGGAAGTGGTTTTGGTATCGTAAGCTACCGGTAGATTGCAGTGAAATGCAGTCAAACAGAACAGACTTGTGCTGGAAATGGGACCTAGAGCTTATGTAATCAACCGACTGAAAAAAATCTGAAAAGTGAGTTTTGAGTTTCGATAGTTTTTTCGCCCTCCTGAATAATTGCTGAAAATAACATACGCCCTTCTTGTAGTCACCCATTCATTTAATATCTGCAAGTTCTGTCTGATGTATTGCTCATCGAAGTGTGTCTTTTGGGGGTTTATTCATCCAGTTGTGTCAAGCTTGAGCCTCCAGTTCAGAAAAAAATGTTATATGCGCTGGCCGATTCTCGCTCAATCTGCCTGTATTTGCCGCCGGAGTTTCGAACATAAAAACTCGTGTGTCGAAGAAAACTTTATTCCCGTTTTATCAACTCGCTCATTCTCTAAACATCTCCTTCCTCTGTTATGATTCCATCCGTGAAAGGAAGGCGTTTGCATATAATAAGTCTGCAGAAGCAAACATCATCCCTACAGCGAGAAGGGGCAACATTTACATTCCTCCTTCTTCATCCTTCACATCTATTATTCTTCCTCCTTTCTCTTCCTAGTTTCCCTCTCTCTCCATCTCTTTCTTATTTCTCTGAATTCGTCTCCTTCAATGGTTATCTGCATAAAGCGTAATGACTGCTTTTGTACTTACCTACCAGATGAAATTCCGGAAACACTGTGAGGTTAGCAGTACAGCAACCTGTAACCTCTTCCTGAGACTCGAGTTGTTCAAATAAATAGAAAGTGCAAGCAACATGGTCTTCTTAAAAATGAATTTCCGTGAATTTATTTTCTTGTAGAAATCAGGGATTTTAGAGTTTGATGTTGAAGTTTAAAAGAACAGCAGAACCATACCCTTTTTAAGCAAACTTAATTATAAATCATGCAGGAAACCGAAATATTTCTAACTTCTCGTTTAGCTAAAGAATAAATGATAATAATAGTACTAATAGAAAATAAATATTTTTAAAATTTCTCATGGGAATCTATTTTGGGGCATTTTGAAACTAATTTGTATCTGGGATCTGTGATCATTGGTTTGTGCACCAAACTCCTTATGTTCTACTCACTTTTCAGCTGATAACCTTTTTCAAATGCCACCTAATCTTTGTTTTTCATGAAATTTGATACATTTTTTGCACCAGAAATTGATTTTTCTTTGAATTGGCTATGTTCTTGTCTTGAGCTGTCTGCTCTGATTTATCGGCCAAATACGGGATGCTTTCTGCCATGTCCCGGGATTAGATATTGTATATTTGAATTAGGTAATTTTTAAAATCTTGAATCAATCGAGAATGTTCTAAAACCAAACTCACTTGAACACTTTTCGGAAACTTTGATTTCTGGAGATAGGGAGCTGCTGCTATAATTATTTTTTATTTATTTATTTATTTTTTTTAATTAAAATTAAAAAACCCACAATATTTATTGATATTAACGAAATTCTCTGTATCATTTGATTCGTTGGGATTCACATATAATTTCATGAGTAATCATGAAAAATAGCACAATTCCACAAATATATTAGTGGGGTATAGGGAACACACACGGAAAGTACAATTTAGTCATTCTGTATAGGAATCAAGGAATATTGAAATCACCGGCCGCCCTTATCTCTAAGTTTACTTAGGTCGACCTTTACTTTAGCCCTCTCGTAACAATACGCGGATTATGACGTTCGACCTATGATAGGATGGCTCTAGAGACCCCGAGCTTATCAAGGTTTAGCCGGCGTCTGCAACTGTAATGTGTATTATTTATTGCGCAATTTCCATCTAAATGAATGCTCGATAAGATAAACCTAAATCGCTTGTTCTGAATGCCATTTACTCCGAAGCACTAAAACGATTGTTCGAACTGTGCGATCGTCATCCCCACAATTCATGATACATAACTCACAATCACATAATAAACCTACGTAATTCTCATTTAAGTACATAATAACATAATTCACAATCACGTCACCCAAAGTTTACTTTATTGCACTTCATTATAGATAGTCGTATGTAATCACAAAAGAGTTTGGATTTTCGAATATTAAGAAAATATCAATCGAATGGTCAAATAGAAGCACCAGTAATGCACCATAATCGAATGAACGAATTTCTGTAAGATGCCGTAGTCTATTTCTGGTAAATTAGGTATTATGCAATTTGAGCACTTAGTGAGCACATATCATGATTAACTGTAAATATTGTGGAGCGAAAACACCTTCTCTAAAATACTCGTATTCAGCTATGGTCAACAAATTTCTAGACTCATGATCATTTGGATTTTTTAACAATTTTTCAATTCATAGTCAATCAACTTTGTCCAAGTAGGTATTAGGTATCTAAGCATTGGTAAAAATATAAATTTATTGACTTTCAGTGTTTATTTTATTTATGTCCGTCGAACTAATCCGTCCCTTTGGAATTCTCTATTTTTTGGGAAGATAACTTATTTTTATTTTATTTAATTTACTTTTTTTTAATCTAAGCCGATTCATATTAGCTAGGCTTTGTGAATAAGACCGGGACGCCTAGCTAGGATTGACAGGGACCGCCTTGCTGGAATTAATACGGAAGAGAGTGGAACAACCCAAGCATGAGGGAAAAAAACCAATTACTAATCAGTATCAAGCTATCCCAGAACAAAACCTTCTGAAAAAACTATAGGTGTGTGTAAATGTATGTGACCAATTTGGTCGACGCCACTATCCTATCCTTCAATGCACTGCCCGTGCCCAAGCTACGAGTACAATAAATTCCCAACCAATTTTTGTGATTCTTTTTTCGTTCAGTTATGAATCCGGTCTAGTTTTATCACATATGTAAACAGTTTAGGATGAATGGACCGGGGGAGGCAATTACATAAATCTTGATTTATATATATATAGATGTATGTATATATGTGTGTACATATATGTAGTATCTTTATTAAATAATATATGTTACATTATGCATATGGGAGGGGGATTCAGTTATCCATTAAAATCTGTATTTATCCTCTTTTCTCACCAAAACCATACACAAACGAGACATAGGGACGCCCCCGTAATGAAGGCATTAATTTCCGATATGTTACCATCCCAGTAGGAAGTGAGCATTGTATTCAGCATTCTGGTCCTCGTCCGTAAATGTTTGAATACACGGAAGCTTCAATTTTAGGATGTTTCGCAACTTCTTTAACGGGTTGATGTGAAGACGATGAAATGAGATCCATTTTAATATCTATCGTTTCAAGGAACTGATTGTTGATGGGATCCGTAGTGCGATATTATAAACTTAGCGGAGGCAGGGAACTATTATTAGTGTTTACCCGGCTCATCTCCTTCCAATCAATTAAGATCCGCGCCAGGTGTGGGGTTCCAGGTGAGGAGGGTCTGTCTACCTTGAAATTCCAAGACTTCATCAGGGAAACATTCCCCTCCTGCCTCCTAGAGGAGCTTCTGCTTCCATACTCGGCGCCCCCATCCTCTTTGCCGCCAACTCCCTTTGCTAAACAATGGAGCTGATTGTTCGCGTTGATTAAGCCTTCAAAGTGCCTTGTCTCGTGACATCCGAAACCCTTCACCCAACCCTGGCCTTCCCATCTCGTTCTAACAACATCTGCTCGGGTGCTGCGCTCTATATCCGCATTATCTGTGATCTGAACTTTGGCTGTTGCAGTTGGGTTCTTTGCTCCTTATCTCGACATCTTTAAATAGTGAAAAACAAACTTTAATGGATTCACCGACTCCAACTTAAGACAAACATGAAAATTCCCAGCTCTGCGGCATGACCGAATAAGCACATTTTATTAAGCTTTACGGTTATTTATTAAAAAAGGTGATGCACCATATCTACAAATGACATGGTAAAAATAGTATTTTGTGAATGGTCGTTCTAAAATGTGGTCCGATCTGCAAAATAAAGTCATCAGAAGGAATTGATCGAACGAAACAATGCGTGTAAGTACCTTGTTCAAATCCACGCTGGTGGGTACCAACCATTTTGGAATGTAAAAATCGGTTCTTGTTTGGCCCTGACCAAAATTCGAATCCTCCCGCCAGTGCTTGAAATGGAGTTGACATGTTGTCTTCCCAAACGTCCGACAGAGCGCATAAGTCGTTCAATGTTTTCATCCCGCTTTTTATATATCTAATGATGGAACTTTGATAATATCTAGTTTTTCCCGATTATCCCGTAATGATATACGATTTGAGCCCCCGAAGGTGCAGTGAAATTGTGAAGTATTAATTGTAAATTGTACGAGAACTTTATATTTTGTAAGCACTGCATTGATCACTAGCGCCTTTCGCGTCCTGCGGACGACGAAGGCAAATGAAAGTCAGTCTAATTTCCGCCTCCCGTACGAGCCAAATGGCTCTCCCGCTATTATGTTTCTGATCCCGCCGTACGGTCATTAAAGTGAACCAGGATTCCGTAAATTTGTGTAGGTATTTATTTCTTCCCGTTCTATTAAATTAAAATACCTCTGATACGTTTATAAAAAATACCTAAAATACCTATATAAAACTGCAAAAAAAAAAAAAGTTAAAATTACAGAATATTATTCAGAATAATAATTTTTTTTTTAAAGAAATTTATGGTAACGCATTCAATCTTGAACTTAAAGAGTTAAAATTTCAAAACACTAACATCAATATAACGTGATAATTTACGAAAATTAGCTCATTCAACGATGCTACATAACTGCAACTTTTTTGTTTTTGGTGAAAAAGGCTTCTAATTATTATCGAAATGTTTATCATTCCTGTATAAGATAGCCCTGCTACGCATATCAATGGTTTATAATAATTAAACCCAGTCTATAGTACATTATCTAAACTCGCAAAACACTAAGGCACCTGAACCCTCCAATTTCACGCACTTCAGTAAATGTTAAGAAACAGGAAAACTTAACTAGCGCATTAATTCAAATTTCAGGACCGTAGATCGCTTATTGCGACGGAACTTAGGTATATTCTGAGGCCCCTCAGCTGATCAGTGTGCCTCTATACCTCGTAATTATTTTCCAGGTATCACAAAGGAGTTCCTTCTTAACTTTGAGCATCGCAGGTGGGTTAGGAAAAAGTTAGCCTAATAACCTCACTTAATCAAGCCCATCCATACCTTGTAGGTAATTGTATTCTAGATATCCCAAAAGTGCTCCATTCCGAATTTCAGCCTCATAGGTAGATTAAAAACGAAAGAAGACTCATGGGTCCCGCCTACGTAACTGATTTGCGTGATGCGATTCCATGGCGGTCTGGCAAAACGATGAATTTGTAATCTATACGTCTACATATAAGTTGGAACCTACAAAAAGAATATTAATACAATTAAATAAATAATAGCTCCACTCTAAAAGTCCCTGTGATGGACATGTATATGCACTCGTACATGGACACTAACTTAAGGACCCACCCATTGAAAATTAATGAGATATCAGTTATCAAAAACCAACGCTTCTAGTCCATCTGATAAAGAAGAGTGATACTAAATTCCTTTTAGTGAAGAGAGAATTCTATTGAAACTATATCAGATGGTACGATCGTCGTAGTTTATATAAGGTAATTTACGTGTTCCGCCAGTTCTGATTTGCGTCCATGTTGTTGATTTCTTCTCCTGCCGGAGTTTTAGCCCTTAAAGAGAGTGAAAGTAAAACTTTTCCGTTATACCTTAAAAAAAGCAATCTGTGTGGTTTCGTTAGATTCTTTGGGATACTATGAATTTATGACAACAAAAAATGACAATAAAGCTGTTCCAAATCTCGATTATTAATATTTCAGCCATAAAATTCTACCCTTTAGAGTTGAAGAAAATGGATGCCGATTTACTGACTCATTGTTAGTCGGTGTATGATTTTTGAGACGATTTTCATAAAGCTGTGTCCATAGTTTTTGCAAATAGCTTTGAAAGGCAAAACGTGTTTTTCGATTTTTGGAATCTAAATGTCTTGAAGCGTAAACCACCGAATCCAAAGAGGAAGAGGAGAGGGGGTAAACTTTTTTTTTTTTTTTTTGGTTGATTACAAAGTTCATTTTAATAAACCTAAATTTTCACATTTTCTAACATGGGGTATTCCTATTCTCCTGCCCCCCCCCCCCCCCTCTATTCAAAATCAACGCTAAATTTCTCATAAGAATAGTGAGAAAAAACGTTTTTGGTTCTACAGTGCGCTGCTATTGAGGGAGCAAAGCTTTTGTCTTATTTTTCAATGTAATCAACACAAGTGAATTTAGGTGACGTACAGACCTGAAACTGGCCGTGACCGCTTCGACCAATTGACCCGCATTTGATTGAGTCCTGAAGTTCACAATGGGAAGTTCCGTAAGTAATTACCCACAGTAACATCCGCGTACATTGCGTCATTTCTAACATAGAAATCTTTCTAGTTAAATTTCATTCAATTCATTTCTTTTGGAAACCGCATAACGTTTATCGCACTTTGTCATTTATAACCGCGTTTTCTTCTGTTCTCGAAACGAGAGGTCTGCTGTAGAGAAACCGCCGGACCGATTAATCAGTGGTCTCGTTCCCTATCTCGCTGTTCGCCGTCCCAACGAATGTGCTTACAGTCTGTTGAATAGACGTCGGGCAGCGGCGGGCGGTTCGATGCCTCACACTGAATTCAGTTTCCCTCTTTCCCGTACTGGAGTCTCCTCTGTTTAAAAAAACGCATCCCCTTCGAGGTGTGTCGCCTATGGTAGGGTTGACGTCATGCGCTAAATTAATACTCATCAGAATTGAGCGTTTCCTACCTTCTTGAGACAGATGTGGGCATGTCTTAGAACGGGATCAGTCGAAAACCTAAACTGTACTGTAAAAACGAATGTGATTGCTTCATTGTCTGGAGACCTCCACTCTATTACATACCAATACATTCGTTGCGGAGGAAAAATCAACGTTATTCGGTTATCGTGAAATATGCGTCACGTCACGAAATGTGTAACGCAGTACGGATAAATGACATACCTATACCAATAATGGTAACTATTACGTGCGATACGTGTATACGAAGGTTTTCACGTAGCCAGACACGAGTGTTTTAAGGCGAAGGTTAATGGGACTTAGCCGTCAAAAATGGCAAAAAACCGATTTTTGGTTTTTATTAAACTACATCATTCCTCGGTCAGTTTGGAAAAAAACGAAATTTCGACAACTGGAATCATCGTCCCAACCACCTTCTAGTTTTTTCCACTTCTCTTATTATAACCTACCATTCCCCTATCCATGTAAAACTGAAATATGGATGTTATAATGACAGATAACTCATAAACAAAGATTAAGAAGCAATAAACGAATGTTACAAACAATTCGAGTGGAGACAGGTAGCGCACGCGAAAAATTCAGTTTTACAAAAATCAATTTCCTGTAAAATTACATTTTACGGTGCATGTGTAACATTTTCTCCCTGACCGTTGGTGCCATTGAGTTCAAATTTTCACACAGTATCAGTAAGAAAGAGCGAATGTCAAGAAACTTTTCAAACTTCACCTTTCAGTATGATTTTTTAATCTCCGAATGATGGGCTAAATCACAAGTTCTGAAAGTGACCAAAATTGGAAAAATCGATATTGTAAACATCGCATGATAAACGTTCGTGTTTTCAGTCGATTCTCGTCGAGTTTTATCCTAGCCTGATAAATGATCGGGGATGAAATCACAATTATTCATGGGTAGACAAACCTAGGAATACGAGATGCAATAGACGGAACTCGAGAGGAAAATGCTCACTGCAGATGATTATGTAATAAATCAAACGCTTTACACAAAACATTACATGCTCGTTAAATATTCTATTTTTCGTCACGTAAATAGCAAGTGGGGATTTGTGAAAGGTACAGTCATAAGTAAAATATTCATTCATCTCAATATTGTTAAATTAGGCAAAATTATATTAAGATTCATTGAGGAAATAATCCTATTTAGTTGTTCCTACGTTCGATTAAGATTAGTAGGTCAATGACGTTTACATTATTTAGCATTTCTTGAAATAGAATTATTGATAACAATTTTAAATAGCCAAGGTTAGTAGTTTTAATGTAGATTCACTTTGTCATTATATCTGTGGTATTAGCCAACCGCCATTGGGGATATGTACTTGAATAGGTGCACGATTTATCCAGCAGTAAAACAGTTTGAGAAGTAGGTTCATTTGATTCTTCAAGACTTTTCGAGTTCAAGAACCAATGGGGTGACACCAGCTTTAGAAAATGTTGACCAACTGATAACAAATATTTTTCAAATATTTATGTGACAAGAGATGGGAAATGGGGCCTTCATTTTTATCTGGTAATACAGTTTCAACAACTTCTACAATGCAAGTGAAAATCTTTACTATATATTATTGTTATGGAAACATAGGTAAATAAGAGAATGATCTCAAATACTGGACCAAAGTTTATGAAACTTCTGTCAAAAATCAAAAATGGGGACTATACTTAGTTTGTCCTAATAGTTCTACATCAATTTTAATCTATCCCAAAGGATAGAACTGAAGGGCTGAAATATTCAAAACTCAAAAATTTCAAAACTCGAGATCTAGAATACGCTGGGGAAAAGAGCAGTTTTATTATTATTATTATCATCATATATTATTTTTTGTCATTATTGCATAATATATCATACCGAAAAATCGAATGAAACCGCCCAGATCGCTCTACATTAAACTGTTCTCTCTACCTAAGGAGTTCTCTCTACCTCTCTCAAGACCTTTGCAAAACAACTTGGTGCAACATAGAGAAATTGCCTTATGAAGTACGATGATCGTATCATCCGACATCATTTCAGTGGATATCGGACCTAGCTAAATCAAGTTTGTTATGACTTTGGTCACCTATAGATAAAGTAGTGAAGCGTAGGTAGTTGTCGCGAGAATCGGTTACGCAGGTGAGACCGTGAGTCTGGTCTCCTTTCTACAGAGCTGAAATCTGAAAAAGAGCTCCATTGAAATACAAATACGATTACAAAGTATGAATGGATACTGATCAGCGATTTGGGCTAATTAATTTCTTAATCCACCTTTCGGTGTTAAAATGCAAGATCCAGCTCCTTCGTGACACCTAGAAAACAATTACGAGGTAAGGAGGCGCACTGATTAGCTGAGGATCCAATGTTGCTTTGTCATTCCTAATCGACCTACACTGATAAAATTTTGAGAGGGAGTGCACGAAGAAACAGGAAAGCATATAGAATACAATTAAAAAGGATGGAGGCGAACTGTTCTGCCGAAGGACCTCTGAAGCCAATTTCTTTCCTAATCAATCTACGATGATGAAATACGAAATGGAGCATTTTGGGTCAATTAGAATACAACTAAAAGGTATGGAGGCTAAGTAATCAGCTGAGGCACTTGAGACGCTAATTATTATTCGAATCGACCAACGGCGCTGAAATTTGAGATAGAGCACCTTTGAAATACATTAAATAGAATATCACGAGGTATGAAGGACCACTCATCAGCTATGGGTCTTCTGAGGCTGATTTCTCTTCTGATCGACTTACTGAACCACATTAATTAATTGTTATAAAGGATTTTACATGGGAGAAAGAAACATACTTTCAAATCAATACATAGTCCTTGCTATCCATCTTCATGGTGAAAAGATGACTTTGTTATGAAGGATTTTATATATTAACACTCCCTAAAAAGCGTAACACTGAGGGATCCACAGTGGGGGGGACACTTTCGCGAGGGGCAATGCCTCGAGGTTTGATGATCTACTATATACTAGGTTTAAAAATGACAGACCTGTGTAGAAAGGAACCATTGATCTGTTTTGAATGGTTATTTAATACAGAACCAATAAACCTTTGTGTAATAATTTTCTGTGTTTTTCCCTTGCATTGGCTGTCTGTTAATTTCGTCCATACATCCTTTTTCTGTCAGAGTCGGGGAGCGATCAGCAGGGGATGGTGAAGAAAGTGGAAAGTTGAGAGTTGGCAAGCTTTTGGTAAAGGGTGACATCAGGACGGTATTGAGGGGAAAGAGGTTGCGGGAGGTCAGAGGTCTAGGACCAGGACCTCAGAAGCCTTCGGAACTTGGCGGGGTGACCGCTAGATGTCTCTGCCTGTTCAGCCGTCCTCCCATTCATGATTTACTTTTAAGCACCGCCAGATATCGTTTGAAACTTGACGCCTGTTTGCGACTCGAAACGGAGGAAACTCGATAAACCCAATATCATGTCAAGGAATTCCTTATTATTTTTGGAAACATTTCGCATATTAGATCAATTACGCTCCATTTTTAGGGAATATTTTTTCAAATTTATTATTATTAAATTAATGGTTTTTAGTTATTTTTATTTCATTTGCTATCGTGGTACAGAGGATATATTTATATTCTGAGAAAAGAACTTGCCGTAATGGGTTGAACAACTTAACAGGTTCCTCGTCCAAACGGTTGTTCATAACAGCCCATTATTGGAGACTCAAAAATTGGAAGTTAAATGGTACCTACCAGTAGAAGAGGCCGTTAGAGTTGTTCAAAACCATTTTCCCTGAGAAGATATCGCTCCTAATATCGTAACATTAGAACTAGAATGAGAATATTCATTTATCTCTATGGTACCCCAATGTTCGTTAATTTATTTCGCTTCAGTAGTAATGGTTTCATGTTTTTGTAAATGGTTCAAAAACAATCCATAACATAACCCCATATTTTCACTTCCAAGTGTACGGAAGGTATCGGAATCATTGTTTTCATTTTCGGGAGATGAAAAAGTTTCAGCAACGTTTCTCCGTTTGGACAGATCAAATTATCACAGAACTGAACAACCCCAACAACTGAACCCCAACCTTTCTTCCGAGAAACTGGGGCTTCTTCAGAAAGATGAAAATTCAATTCAAAATTTAACATTTAAAATTGTAAAATCCCTGTAAAAGAAAAGTTTAGAAAAATTCATTGTTTTCGAAATCAAAATGTCAACTCGCATGTTACGTTTTATACTATTGTGAACGAGTTTCGTTCCGGGTGAGTGATGTGTGTGCCTGCGTGTTCGTGTGCGCGCGTATACGTATGTATGTATGTATGTGTGCGTGTCTGTCTATCTACCTGTGTGTCCAAAAATCCTTGTAACAACCTTAACAACTACAAACTTCAATCGAATTTGATGATGTTTGCAAGAATTGTCCGGGATAGCGTTTAGATGGTCTCTATTAGTTTCATTATTGACAAATCAATACTCCTCGGAGCATGTGTAAACGTAAATTTAATCAAAAATATTTTTCTCATACCCTAGTTGTCCGATCTCGTCCAAATTTTGAAAATAATTAGAATAGATTTCATATAAATTTCGAAATTTTCATACAATTAGTGGCCCCTGCGCCTGTGCAAATGTGAAATTCTTGTGATAAGCCTAATTTTCACTTTATTCATCCAATTTCTATAATTAAAATTTGATAATTTCATGAATGTACGATGGGCCCCTACCACTTTCCTTGTTCTCTTATCACTACTTCATTATGTGCATCCAAAAACGTAAATTTCATCAAACATCATTTTCTCGCTTCCGAATGGACCGATTTTAACGTTTTACGCTCCTACATCTTGATTTGCTTTTTTCCGAGGTCATCAAATTTCAATAATCTGAACAATCTAGGTGCCACATCCTACTTACCAGGCGTTTTGCTTATAGGTCGAAATGGTATCTTAATAGTGTCTGAATGCGCAAAACGTGTGCGATTCACACAAACTTTGTTGTCTTACATTAGATACCACCATTTTTCATTTTCATGAAATTCAATGAAAAAGTGATCCGTTACTCAACCTATTGAGCGCTCAAAAATGAGTTCAAGTATTTCGATATTGATTGTTGGATATTCTTCCACACTGAATCATGGGGTAGCACTGGCGATACCAACATGAAAAAATCCCAAACCAACAACCAGACTCTCCATAATTTTGCTCACAACCGCAAAGTGCACTGACATCTCGGCATTTCGGTTTTTTTCCATGTTGGTATTATAGATGTCAATAAATTAATGTCTCAATCTTACTTTAGCGTAAAACAATATCCCAAACTATTAAGTGGCTCTTCCGAAACTGGCTATATTTTATTTCGTGTACATGGTATAGATGCGTATACGTTTTTGAGCGCTCAAACTTTCTGATGATGATTAGATATTCCATGAAGTTAAATATAGATCACGAATTACAATGGTAGTTACAAGCTTTTGGCGAATTTGGTTTTAAATGCAACCCCAAATTTAACTTCTTTACTAACTCTAGTTTCACTATTAAACAAATTATTATTTAATCTTCAGTTTTATTTTCACATTGAATATGCATTTATCAACCTAATTTGATATGATGACAGATCACTGCTTCTTGCTTCTTGAATGTTTTCGACCAAAATTGGTGGTATATGCACGTTTTGATTCGTGTTTCGATTCGTGTGTCTTTTCCCATTCAGTAAAGTTGGGATAGAGTGATATGTAAGAAAGTTAGTGGTGAAATTCTATCACGTGAAGGGGGTAAGAGAGCACTGCACCGGGCAGCACTAAGGAAGGGGTCTAATAGATGGCTCAATGTTTTATTATCACGAAGTTTGGGAACACTCTTGGACAACAATGCGTTTCGCATCTGAGTTTCTCTGCGCTTAAGTGTGCCAATTTGCGTTCGACTCATGTCCCATGTGGTGAATATGTTACCAACAGAGACACCCACGGATTATCGTGTGCCGAAAGCGCAGGCCGCCTAATGAGATACAGCATGCTGAATGATGTTCTAAAGAGGGCACTGTCTCCAGTGAATTATCCCAGTGTGTTGGGACCTAGTGGCATAAGCAGGGATGATGGCAAAAGGCCAGATGGGATGACAATCATACCATGGAAGGATGGTTCACCCTTAATATGGGATGCAACGTGCTCAGATACTGTTTCGCCATCAGCAATAAGCACATCTGCCAGAAAGTCGGTTCAGTCGCAGAGGCTACAGCACTGAGAAAGATAAGTAAATATATGGACATTTTGAATCAGAGATACGAAATCCTTCCTTTTGCTGTGGAAACCCTTGGTCCGTCGTGTAATGAAGCAGTGGAATTTGTGCAGACATTGGGAAAGAATATTGCCAACGCAACTACGAGTAGTAAAGAAAGAGCTGCGTCTTTCCTTCGACAGCGGATCAGTGTGGCGATCCAGAAAGGGAATATAGCCAGCGTGTGGGGGACAATCCCTCCCATACATCGTTTGCCACTGAACGAAATTTATTACCTTCTTTAATTGTTATTGGTTTATTTTGGTTTATCAACGGCATATTTGCTTCTCGGTTTTCTCTTTTGAGTCAACTGAGGTTGCAAAAACCTCTTAATCACTTCAGAAGACGAACTAAATTGTTGTGTCCTCCAAAATCAAATTCCCACCCGTATTTTCAGTTTTGGAGCTTTCTGAATAAAGATTATCTAGTAAAAAGAAAAGAAATCGCATTCGCGCGCGAAAATGTTCTATTTAGATGATCTGAGTAGAAAATTAAAGGAATCCTTCTGAAACTTATTTACCTGTCTCCTAAAAGAGTTAGTATAACTCATCTCTCTTGTTATTTATATATGATTTTATATACTTACAATAAATTCGAATTGTTACCTTATTGGCTTTCTTACTTTGATATGGATGCTTTCTTTTTGATATTTTTATATCTTGGTTTACCTCATTTAAACGAAAATAAACAACGAATTGGGAGTTTCGATTTTGCCTTAGGAGGGGGGTCGGGGGTGATAGCCGATCTTTTAAACGCTGCCCAAGTTATAATTCTTCTTCGCCCCGTCTTTAACTATTGAACCCCATGTATAGAATCTGAGCATCGTGCCTCACGAAAGGATTCACACCTATGCTGTTCCAGTACCCGGAAATTTTACGGTTTACAGAAAATGTAGAAAAAACTGGGAAAGAATTTAGCCTCAGTGGAACCTTAGTTTCAGCATCGTAGGTAGTAGTTGTCATCAATATGCCTGTGTTGGTATAGGCACCTGCATAGGAAAATTATTGCGATTGGTTAAAGCAGCTGCAATTTAGAGGTCTGTCTGATCAAAAAATAACGGTAATAAAGTGAGCAGGTACCTACCAACTGAAAATAACATAGGGCATTGAAACGGTTTTAATAATCATAAAAACTCCATAGCGGAATATAGCCAATCAAGATTTAGGTATATAACGAGTAATGATGTGAGAAAAAATAAATTGGTAGATGACAACCTACAGCCTAACCCGCACATTTCCAGAAAATTGCATCATATCTGATGAGAACTAGAAATAACCCTTGTTCCTGGGATCCCACTTTCGAGCTATCAATAGTGCAATCTTGGTAAAACTGATATGAAATGATAAAATCGCTGCACCCTAAATATCCACAAAATTTGAGCGATATATTACGACTAGGGCGTGAAAAAATTTTGCTTAAAGTAATTTACATTTGCTCATGCGCGGAATGAAACAATGGTTTGCCGTAAACCCTTATACCTTAAATTAGCGGTTTGAAACAAGGTGTCTAAGGGGACACTGCAACTGCCACGATTCTAAGGGGAGCCATCGTGGGCTCCTCACTAAACGGAGTAGAATCATGAAGTCAACTGGCAGATTGTAAGCGGAAAACAGCTATAACAAGATTCTTCAGAGAAAGGCATTCGCTGCACTCTGCCACAAGGAGTACACCGTTGACCAACTGCTTAGCCTTACAGCTGATTTGAGAAAAAAATTCCAAAAATGAAATTATACAGCTAAGACAAGTTGAACAAGAATATCGTTAGCTGTTGAGAATTGAAACATGTGACCTATATTTTCTAACTCACACATTTAATTACATGATGCAACGTTAAAATTTTCATTCACAAAAATTATATACCGTGACCTAACTAGGTACGCTAAAATGTTGTTTGTGGACCAATTTCTTGCAACGGTTCGTGGATATATACATTAATTTAACTCATGCCCCGGCGGTCTTTAATCATACGAGGTTAATCTAAACAGGCGTTTCCTCTTAGCTTTTTTGCTTCCCCTGCAGGTTTTCTCTAGCTCTGGAGGCAATAAACTTCCTCACTTTCTCTACGGCTGTTAAAGGTCTCTCGGGTCCGCACATCCTCGCCGTTCCAACTTTTCTTATTTCAACAGTTTTCTTCCTTCCACGGCCCCAACTCTTCATTTTATTTACTGGGAGATTCGATTGTAGTGTTGGAATGAAAATTTTAGGTTCTTTGGGAAAACAGTAGTAGGAGCTGAAGTACATAGGTACTTGTAGAATACGAGTGTTTTTGCAAATTTTCGAAGAAAATTCTCCTTAAGACCGATATTTGGGAGAAAATAAAATAAAATAAAAACGTGCTTTTGCAAAAAATCAAACATTTCAAATGGCCGTATGATCGTGATTGATCTGCAGTTGTACTTCTTAAGCATCGTAAATTCGATAAATTCCGAAAATTATACTTCAAGGAAAATCACTTAAAATGACTTAAGATGGTCACTACTCGTTATATGCTTATTTTTTCTTGCAGGATAGTTCTCAGAACAAGTTCATTAATATTTGCATATCAGCACGTGATTGAGCTGAAAGATTTACTCAACTTTAAAATGTTCTGTATACCTACGGATCAATAAATGAAAAAGTAGGTATTTAAATACCAGAAAATTATATCATTATTGCTGGATACATATAATTCCAAAATATATGTTTTTGCTAAACTATTCATAGTTAACAATTCCTGACCAGATGTTGTGTTTACTATTTATCATAAATAACAATTAGAAGGACGGGCATTATCCCTCATGGTCTTGCTACAAGACTGGAACAGTTTACATCGGACCACCTTGCCCTTGGTGATCGGAAATAATAGTTCTACAATAATTCAGAGTTGGATTTAATATGATTGAAATCCCATATATTTGGTGAAATCCATCAATATGTTAATAAATCGACTGATTTCAAATCGTCATCAATCATATTTAAGGGTACCTAAATCCTAAATCCTACCAGCGTAGGTGGCTTTCTGAAACAATTCCTGTATAAAATACGTACCTATATATAAATATATATAGGTATATATATATATATATTTATTTATTTATTTATAAATATGTAAACATAATATAAATAATACTTATCAGTCACTCTAGGCAATATCTCTCAATATAGTTGTAGATTTCAGTATCAAAAGAGTCAAGCATTCCAGGGTAAAGAATAGGTTTGTTGGACATAGTTTTTGGAGTCAAATTGCGTTCTCGAATTTGAAAAAATATGCTGCATAGTTGTGTATTGTATACCCAATTGGTCTCAAGCTGATGATCAACGATTTGAGGATTTCAGCCGTATTGATTAACTGTGTAGAATCGTCCAGAGTGACCCTTATACCTTTAAATGATCGATGCACAAACAATAGCTAAAGGTAAAAAAACTAATACACCTGGGGATGCTTAATCATTGCTGGCTTCGTGGGAGAAAAATTAGTTTCACATTATTACATTTTCTCCTAACTCAACGCTTGACAAAAATTACACATGAACAGTCCAATGAGCTCCTGTTAACACTTCTTCTTGTCACATGAATGGCCTAGAGAATATAAGAACATAATGGGCTTACGGTGTTCATTTAAACGGTTCATCATTCAACGGTTCATTTGGTACATAGGGACGTATTTATGTTTGTCTTGCTAGTATTTTTACCTTCAAAATAACATTGCAGGGTTATTGCATAATGATGCCAGCATCTAGTGTTCAACAAATAAATACTCAAAAGATTGAATGCATTCAAGGTTCATCAACGGACTATGCTTACACATATTAAACTTATACCAAAGCAACATCAATGAATGGCCATGACTGCATCGTGGCGTAGGGTGTAGTGCAGGAAAATTTCCACGGAGTTTCGTGAGTTGACCAACTCAGTAGGACGGTCCACGTCCGAATTAATGTAAGTCGTGAAGACACATTTTTAAGAGTTAACTATTGCTAATAGCTGCTTTCGCTTTTCGCATCTCGGATTTGATAGTTTTTGAAGCTTAATAATAGTTTCACGTTTTAAGGAATCTGTTAGTTTCTCAAGGAAGTCATTGCTATGTACATCCTTGCTTCATACACTTCACTTCTGTGTTGAATATTTGCATACATCAAACCTGCAATTAATATAATCAGATAGTTGCATTTCATTCCTGGTGATCCGTGCTACCACAGATACCATTTGTATTGTACGTGTATTGTGTAGTACTTGCTTCATATGTCTATAAATCGATGCTATCCTTTTAACATATTTTTAATGTAGCTTGATTTACTTTCATCATGAATTCACTCTAATCTAATAATTTCAGCTGTGAAGCGAAGCCGAAAGAGCCGACCACCCCCACAGACAGCAAGTATGTCAGTGTGGAATGCTGACTCAAAGTTGCTGAATTAACAAAACTTATGACCATGAATGTGTGTCTGTGTATATAATTTGCTCGTTACTAAACCGAAATGCTGATAACTAAACATTCATCACTACTTACCATACATTGTTTAGATTTCATGGAATAATGTTTGGGACATTAAATAACGTCTAACATATATTAAAAATAAAATCTTAAACCATATTAACATAAGCTAACTTACTATACTGGAGACCTATGGGGTCAACACTTGTGAGGAAATAATTTTCTTCAGCAATCGTACCCTATCCTTTTTTCACGTTTCCTTTACTACATTTCTTGAAAATTTTCTGATTTATACGGCACTCAACAGTCATTATGACGCTTTATGTTTTTACTCGAAGTAGAACTTTCAGTCTGTCATATGCTGTTTGAACGTGGAAAAGGTACTACTTTGGATGCAAAAAAGTGAACAGCTTTCGCAGTCAAACACCTTGTACAGTGATCTATTCAAGTTATTTATTTGAATTGTGGAAGCGAGTGAAGTAGATATACGAAGAATCGTTATGAGTACAGTACAATAGAAATTTTCTATCGAATTGAGGTGAGATAAGAGGAAAATAGAGAAGTATGTGTTCAGTGGTTCCTAATGGAGCTCCTCCAAACTGTTTCTAAGAAAAATCAAAAATTAAAAAAATAAATTCGCTTCTTATTGCTAAAATGAGAATATAGGCAGTTGTTGCCAACTAGTTGGTTTGCTAGAAATTATTCTGTGACTCGAAAGCCTTTAAAACTGAACATAATATTCTGACCGTGACCCTGACCGTGAGAGTCTCACACCGCAATCTGGGAAGAGCCCATCTTCGGTTCTCATCGGATTATTTAAGGTGATCCGAATTCGACGGCCCACAGACAGCGAACTAGGCAGCAAGTAAAGGGTGAGTAAGAGGGCACGAGAGAACGACGAGAGAGCGCAAGTGCAATCAGGGAGAGAAAGTGAGAGAGATGCAGTGGAAGCTGGAAACAACAGACTCTTCCTTAAGGAAACTGGTACAAGTCAAGAACATGTGGTGCATGGTAGCCTCGAAACAACATTGAGAAGGAAGGAGGTACTTGCCGGTACTTACAGAAACGCCAGCCACAAGGTGGTACGTCGAAGTGAAGGTGGTTGTGACGATATTCTTCAGGGATGCAGGGACCCAGAGATTAATCGATGAAGAAACTCTGATGGATGGATGCAGGGACCTTCAATGTATATCGAGAGGTGCAAGGTTTAAAGGAGACGAATTGGAGGTCGACATGGAAAGACGTTGAATGACGTGCTGGTTTAGCGCCTTGCCTTGAAGATGCAATATTTACCCCGAGATGAGGACTGAACACTACTTTCATAAGTACTAGCAAAAGTTGTAAGTAGTAGGAGCGACAAAACCGGATGAAGTGATTGGATCGCGACTATAATTCTTCATTATGTAAATAACGATCTCTGTAGTCATGGAACAAGGTATAGAATCTATACTACTAACAATGTGTTACTTATATAAAAACTCACGTCGTTCATTGGTTTTTCTACGTAACTTGTCATATGAAAATAAGAAGGTAATAGCGTATCGTAGGTAATAATATAACAGACAGATTTGGGGTACGAGAGTTTCAAATTTCTTCATGGAAGAAGATGGATGCAGGAGTAGTTGAAACCATGATGTTACAACTAATCTCGTCAAATTTTCGTGTTTTTTTTTACTATGAGTTCGGTCTAGCTTCGGAAGGTATATCAGAAAGAAAGGGGTGAATGGAGGGGGGGTTATCATGATTTGTTAACTATTCTCGTCAGATTTTTTTATTTATTTTTCTTTTTTGTTGTTTTTTAATTATTGATTTGGACTAGTTCCAAAAAATATCGGAAGAATATCCAGTTTCGTGCTGGAAGTATTATGATGGAAATTTACTGTCGGTGGAGGGGGTTAATATTGGAGGGAGTGTAATTCCGAGAATTCGTGATATTTTTGTTTATTCTCTTATTTCATCACTCGCCAAATATATACAATCCATCCATAGGGACGTCCCTGTAATCATACATTATTTACTAAAATGTTTACTGTCGGCCTTAGAATGTCTATGTATTGTGAGATGCGCTCTCTCGATACTAAGCCCGCACGACCGCGTCGTCCTGATGGTGGGGTATCCTCGGCGCCGTCTCGACCCGTCGGCGTCCCATCGGCCGCCCCCTTTGTTGTAATGCAATCGGCACGGTCACGGCATCTCGGTCGAGTCCGCAGGGAACCACCTACCCTCAGCCGCTCACCCCTTAGTGCGTAGTTTGTCTCCGCCACAGCAAAACGAAGATGGCCATTTATGATAATGAAACCCTTGGAGGCGAAGCTTGAAATTAGATCTCGTGGTTTCAAGATCGAAAATGTATGGGTTTGTGAGATGAGAAACTACTGCTTGGGGATCTGAGAAGAGTTACTACGCCAGTAATAATTATGCCCACTTGCTCTCATGTGTCCGACAAGAAAACAAAAAGCGGTGTGACTAGTTACAGAAAGATTTATTACGTCCGTATTATAGCCCTTCAACGCAGATCACTTGTATACTACATAGATAATATTACTAATCGGAGTCACCGTGGATACAGTAGAACTTTATCTAAATATAACTGAACGTAGAGCAAGACATATACCGATAGAAAAATAATGAAATACACTCCCAAAAATTATAATAATTATAATTGCCGATCCTCTCCTCCTAGAGGAATCGAACTCCGGTCCCCCTCGTTATATAGGTTGCTCATATCCACTGTACAATTGAAGTGTGGCGTGTCTAACGGAAGATTGCATTAGTCTTCATAACAAGCACATCCTTGGCGGATTTATGATTTCTAAACCAAATTCCGTCCAACTTTTGACCAGTAATTTTCGAGAAAATCCTTGGACAGCAGACGGCTAAGCTACAGTTGACAGTTGATTTTTTTCTTCTAATTCGATTTTTTCGGAATTACCTACATGTCTTGAAACCAAAACCAAAACATTTGAGGGGAGATTATTCCATCTTAGCCGATTATAGAGTTTCATTTTTTGAAAATGTTATAGGATAACGCTGCAGAATATTAAACAAGGTGTTAATTTGAGGCAGATCAACGCCTGCTATGTCGATGGAATTACCAAGAATCGGTTTACGGCACGTAACGTTGAATAGCGTTGCTACCAAGAGATTAAGAACCGATTTCATTTTGAATGGTAAGGAAAACCTACAGCTTGAAATCGAAGTGGTTATGGTTGTTGGGTGTCTTAGTACTTGTGTACTCACATCGAAATCTCCAATGTTTGTGTCAGCGTCATCCAGATTAGAAGTAAGCTTCGAGTACGGGAGACTGCCACAAGAAATCATTCGTAAAAGGATGCTGAAGACCATGATTGAAGGTGTCAATCACGAGTTGAATTGCATTTAACAGTTGCAATAAGTCAATGACGTGTCTTGCTGATGTGCATATGCATTGGTTACTCATAGTGTTGACGAGGAGAAAGGAGTTGCAGGCTTCATAAGAAGAGTAGGAGCACTGATGTAACAATTGAATCGGGTTTTGATACATCGTCGTCAGGCGATATTCACTTCACTCTATGACAAAATATTAAGGTAGTAAACATAAACTTCTCTCTGCTCTTCAATATTTAAACCAGCAGAAGATAAACTATACAAATAAATAAATTAATTATACCGATGTGAACATAAGCTACACTGGTATTGTTGGATGTATTTGTATACACCAGATGAAAATTCATTTTTGTAATCAAAGTTATCTTCTGGAAGGCATTCGAGTGAAAATCGTCGGGCTCCGAGAACCGAGATCGAGGTAGGAGTGGAAAGGAATGCCACTCTGCTTTGTCGTGCACTCTAGACGAGGAGGTGCAGGAATGCTTTTTGTGAGGCACCAGAATATTTCCGGCCTTTGTCACGTTCTAAAGATCAAAACAGCTACATGGAACCTCTCGAGTTTTTAGCTCTTTCCAAACATAAATAGCGTAGGATATGTGTTTATTCCAGCAACTTTGAACCTTGCGAAAGCTGCTTTTCAAACAAACGGAATCCGAGTTTCTTCCCGGAGTTGATTCTATGATTATCGAGGGTCCAATAGGTTTTCAAATTTTTACATACGATGTAAGGCTTTTCATTATTTGCCCAACACAGATGATTGAACTTGCATGGGATATCAAGCGCGGCTTGGAGGTGGGTACAGGGTATGTGTAAAGAGGCACTCTGATGCACTAACCCGAATTTGGAAAAACGTTCAGGTTTTTTTTTTTTTTTTTTTTTTTTTTTTTTTTAAATTAAAATTAGGGGTCTGTCAGCCGGCGGAATGGGCCAATGGTGATTTTCATGTGTGATTTCACGAACACTGAATTTTGGTCATATATCAGTAAGTCAAACCATCCTCAGCGACATAAGACCGCCCCTCACCTATGTAGTATAACACCAGGACCCTGCATAATTAGCTACTCGAATGTATGACACCTCAAAATCAATGGGGTTCTGAACAAATAACACATTAGATTGAAACGGCATTTTAGCAAATTTTGAAGAAAAATAACCTAATGTTCAACAGCACAGTCGGGCATTTGCGCGTTCAAGCGGACGACCAATGAAAACTGAAAAAATTGTCACGCAACCCTAGCTACGCGTCGACGCTTCCAGTTTGATTTTTGCCGCCGCTGCAGCCGCCTCGCGACAAACACGCGATTCTTATGTATTCGGATTATTTATACATTTGTTTTTTATAGTTTACCGTTTTTTGTTTTTCTTTCTCTCTCTTTCATTTTTTCTTTTTAATTTAAATTTTATTGCTTCCGAAGAGCTCAAAATTTGTTATTTAAACGATTCCAAAGAAATAGGTGTGGTACGAAAATTTACGAAAATATGACCAATCATGCTTCATGATTGGAACTTTAGTATATTCTCATCACGGGGAATTCAGTGCCACGTTATCTGCAAAAAAGGGGAAGCTCCCCATTCTTCCTCACTGCAGCTGCTTCATCAATTCAACGCAAACGCACATAATATGTCACATTTATATTCTGAAAGTAAATGTATATAACTGAGATTCTTCTAATACGAGAATTGGTACATAAGGGTATAATTGCTTTTTGATCCAGAACACACAAACGCAGATAAAATTGGATTAGCTCCTATCGATCTTAAACCGCTGTTGGGTGTTCGTCTCTTTTATGTGCTGCGGCGGTTTTGGTAGAGGCAGAAAACTGTCCGCCGTTCATGTGGATGGATGGCCGAGACGACCTCTGAGCGGACTTTTCACGCGTGAAGGCTCGCCGAGCTTGTGAATCACGTCCTACGGAATCCCAGCCTGAATTCACAGAACCTTATATCATTAGATGAGAGCGCACTCAACCTAGTTCCGAGGTTCGCTTCGCATTTAAGTTGACATTTCAATTCAATCAACAGGTCAACAACCGCGGTGCTATCAATCCATCTATTCGCAATTTTTTTTTTTCCCACCAGATCAGTTATATGATCAGTAAAATGGAGATGTTTATCGAAAGTAACCGTTAGATATCGAATCGTACGTGATCATCAGCGGGTATTTCAATCGATATTAAAATTCTCATATATAAACTGGTAATTGGCCCTACCTATATCGGGAACGTGTTCGAATTCCCTATTTCTAATAATCGCTGAAAACCAGAACTACATTTTTCAAGAACAGACTCTGGGGGTACATTACCCTTAATTCCTAACAAAACCATATACCTTGATCCCCCCCCCCCCCCCTTCAACTAGAAATTATACTGAAATTCATGACGATTTGTGATCGTAACCTCAATTACTTCAACTTATTGGCTGCAGAAGGATTTTTACCCCCACCCCACCCCCCTCCCATCAAACCGCCGGCTCTCAAAACCTAAACACATCATGGATCGGTTTTCTGTTCTCCAAGTGTTTCATATAGCTTACGCCTGCAGTGAGCTGATCTCATATACCGAATAAATAAATATATGTTTAAATTTTGATCGTACAACTCACAATGGACTTATTCAACAAATAAATATCTTAATAAAAATTAAAATATCAGTGATGGTCACAAAATCAAGTAGTTAATTCAATAATTCATCTTACAGTGAAACCCAATGTCAAATGCGTGGGTCTTTTCGAATTCATATGCAATGGAACCCTTGCGTTCAAACAATTTCGGAACTAATTTGTTCTTTTCCCTGAAATATTATTCAAAATTTGAATCTAATTCATCCCACGCCTAGGAAATAATATTGCTGAATGAGCAGTGAACCGTAAAAACGATACAAATGATAGCATGAAGGTTGATGAGGTCTGTATTGCGTAAAGCTCCTGTACCGATTACTCTTCTTTAGGTAATCATTGAACCAAACTTATGGTATTGCACTACCTATAGCTACATAGTCTTATGAAACTACCAAATAAAAATTAATGGAATAAAATAAAACACCACCCTACTCTTCATCGACCCAACTATTGGTAACGCAAGATATAATACATCACTATAAGAAATCTAAATCAACGTTAAAACCACATGGAACAAAATTAATTTTAAAAAAAGAAAAAAAGATGAATCTGCCAAGTCAGGTGTGGCACTAATATCTCGAACCTGTAACATGAATGTATTTGATGGATTTACTTTTGCGCATGCACGGAGTAGAGTGTCGCTTCGTGAGCAATCTAATTGAAATGTTTTAAGTAATCCTATAAGATTCCATTGCAGGTTGGTGCATAGCAAATCCAGATATGACGTAAAATGCCAGAATAAGTCAATTAGGCAATGGGAAGATGCTTCATAGATGTTACTTATGTGGATGCTCAGTGAAAACAAATAGTTTCTGAGTTAAGAAGTTACAGGTGATCACCCTCAACTTAACCTGCCAAAGCCCAGAAAATGATATTGAAATCAAATAAAAGCTGTAGAAGTAACGATTATACAAAGGTGTTACGTTCACGCATGCGCAGCTGCTACTAAAATAACCCTACGATGGTGTTGAAATTTATATGGGACGATTACATTATCATTTCTTGACTGCCCTCTAAAGTTGAGGGAGATCGGACAAGCGATGCCTGAGTATGTTATGTTTGGTGGACTTTTACGTTTGCGCGTACACAGAGTAGAGTATTATTTTGTTTAGAGTGAAAAGGAAAAGAAATCATCTACAACCTTACCGGCACCTTACCCGAAAATTTCATCAAAATCTGATGGAAGATGTAAGAGTGAAGCTTGTTGCAAGGATTTGCGTACACACGGACAGATACGCTCTCATCCACAGGTAGAAAGACGTAGAACCAAATGTGTTCAGCCAAGTCTAAAACCTCCTGAAAGTTGGAACAATGCCCATTATTTATTTGTATATGTGTCCTTCCAGACGATAACTCTCCTTAGGATTGAGATGAAAATTCCGTTCTTGCACCAAAAAATCAAGCTTTCCAAACGAAAGGACGAGTTTGTTGGCCAGCATTTTTTTGAGAACATTAAATGGGTCAAATGTAAAAAAATAGTGCTAAAAAAATCACTTAAAATAGCAAAAACGGCTAAAAATCGTTAAATTTATATTTTTTAGCACAATATTAATTGCTTAAATAAAGTTTATCAACTATAAAATAGAACATTAAAAAGTAAGTAAAAAATTTACTTACATTTCATTAACCCAACGTCGACCACGTGGGGTCCAGGTGGGCCCCATGTGCACCTTTCCCCCCTCCCTTATAGCCACTTTGCTCCTCACTGCCTGCTCCTTGAGTAGCTCTTTGAGGTAGCAAAGGTCCTCCAGGAGAGTGTACCTTTTGAATTTACTTCTGTTTGATGAAAATCGTTGTTGGGGTCTGAGTAGACCCCACGTGGATTTCCGTGAAAACAAATTAACACACATGTTTTGTCTTAATTTTCAATCGTTTGAGCATACATACGTAGTGGTTACTTAGTTCTCCTGTTTGCACCATGGAAAAAACTAGGAATGTGAATCAGTCGTTTTTTGTCCATACTAGTAGACAGTGAAGTGGAGGACGAAATCTTGCCTAACGATGACTCAGTGTCCGACGAGTTCTTTGTTGTAAAAACATAAAAAATAGGTATCAATCGCAATGTGACTGCAAACAATTGGTTCACGTCATACGAATTAGCGGAGGAGCTCACTAAATGTAAACTCACTTTCGTAGGCACCATGCAAAAAGGCAATATGAAAAGGCAATTTTCGAAAAAGTTCTGTGTTGGCTGAAGTTCCGTATTTTATTGAAAAACAATGGGCCTACTTAGAGTTTATATGCCTAAAAAGTTGACTAAAGTTTATATTTCGTTCTGATATAAATAAAAGACTTGAATGTTTTGCTTTTCATTCCTTTCTGCTGCGTTTTTGGTTTTCTTAGATGAGGAAATTCATTGGCCCATTTAATTTCAGAGCTACAAGCTGCAACTTTGCTACCTTAGACACGATATTAGGAGGGTATCCTCGTAGACACCTCAAAATTGATTGCATGATGTTTTGACGCTTGTCCCATGCAACAATAGGGCGGCACAGCCAGAAATGTGAGTGGGCGACTATTATTCTAGCTCCGTATACTCTCTACTCCGCTAGTATGCTAAAAAATCGATAAAAACTCCAAAAAAGTTAAATCCAAAATCTTTTTTTGAATCGCAGAATATTATTTAGAGAGAGTTTTTGCCATATAATTAGTAGTTAACAATTTCTGTTCCCTCAAAGTCCTTCGTTTTCAAAACAATGTAACATTATATATAGAATGATGATTTACGGAAATTCACTCATACGATCATGCTGGATGACTGGAACGTTTTATTTTATTTATTTTTATGTATTATTTTGTTTTTGGTTTATATCCATTCTATTTTGTTCACTTGTTTTTGAATCTTTCAGTTCCACTTTATTTGGGTCACCCTTGTCCGATCAATCTGTATTTCATCGAAACCGGAAAGTTCCGAAGGGCTGACGGCGAACAAAGCGTTTTTGAATTATAAAAAATTTTCCCTGTTTGTCTGAATCTACAGACACCTTAATCATCTAACTAAAAATTGTTATTATCGAAAATAAATCCGAAAGCTAGAGAACATCTGTATTTCATAAGAAATAAATAGTTCAAAATCCATGGAAGAATATCCAAAACTTCTCTAATTTCGGTACCTAGTAAGAAATCAGAATTTGAAAGCATAGGTATCGTACGTCTCAAAAATCCGCTCATATTAGGTTCATAATGCACATGATCGTTAAAGATGTTGGGCTGTGACTGGTGTAACGAATCTATTATTTAAACTCCTATCGTTCCGCTTGCCGAGAGTGTAAACCCGCAGTGGCTCCTTCAATTCTGTTTCCAAACGCCGCCAAGAGTAGGTGCTCCTCCCCTTCCCAACCATAACCTCCCTTACTAATACCACATCTCCTGTCCACTCAGACGCCACTGTGTCTTCCTGGACCCGTTCCAGAAATTCGGTCCTCTCCCCTCAACCCCCTCAGTCGACCTTTTTTCTCCCTCGTTTTCGGCTTCCAGTTTCAACTTCGCGAGTGCGAGGATTTACGATTCCGAGCGTGCAGTTTTTAACCCGACTGACCTAATATCTGGGTAGCGTTTCTGGGACATCTACTACCATAGTTAAAACTGAGCAGTACTGAGAATTCTCGTATCTTAGAGCTGTGCCAACAGAGGCGTAATCCACATTAATGAAGAATGTTCTCAACATGTCTTGAATTCGTATGCATGAACTACATTCGAACCCAACTATACGGTTTCTGTACTATGAACGCTCCATGATTTCCCATAATGGCTCAAGCATAGGTCGTGAACAACCTTTAACACTATTTTGTTCCTTTATCGTTGGAATATTGTTTTTGAGGGTGTTCAGATGTCTACATTATCTTTAAGACCGGTTTTCATAACTACAACAATTGACATCCCGATGATTCTGTTTTGCATATTGTACATTGATAATTTTTCTACTAATAAGTGAGTTAGTTTATACATTTCGCAAAACAGAATATTTTTGGCGTGTGTGAAAACTTGTATTTTATAAATCTTTGTCCGCATTCCCCATTTACTACCGTCTTCTAACTGAAATTGAAAAAGTATATAAATAATAAATATGAGAACCCACCTTGGGTTTAAACAACGCTGCGAATTACAACGCATATATTATTATTATTTTGCATAGATCTTCGGTTACCAGTTTCTTAGCAATTTTCTGCTTAAATGTATTTCTGACAAGATGATTACAGCAGCATCGACTGGATCAGATTGCTTAGATTACTGGGCCGTCTAGTCCCTCTTTCCCGTACAATTCTATGAATGATGATGAATTTATGAAAAAATGAAAGAGTATCTTCTGATTAATTGCTCACATGTAGGATATAGTTTTCCCATTTCAAATATTTATCCACCATCACACTTAAATAACGTAGGCAATCCACTCGTTGAATAAAATGGCAAATGCTGAGAGTTGAGGAGCAAGAACTTAAGTGGACATAAAAAGGGATTTCAGAAGAATCAGACTGTCCGACCTCCGTGATTGAGTGAGTCATACATGAAGTATTTGGTGTGTTGGCAGTCAATGAATTTCGGACAAACCAATCTGAGGTAATTGTTACTGAAAAAGAAGTGTGCTAAGGAGAAGCAGTTTACGAGTCTGCCACAATAATCAAAGCAAGGTCATCCGCAAAGCCGACAAGAGCTCTCTCGGTATCCAATTCAAAAATACCATTATAAATTAAAAACAATATAGACCCTCAGACTAGACCTCGAGGAACCTCCGTCGGCACATGAACAAGGTCACTTCGACATCCATCAATGTCTACAAACTGGAATATATTTGTCATGTAAGAGAAAAACTATTGTGCCCAAACCATATTGATCAAGATCATTTAACAATCGTTGTTACTGACTATTTCTTAATAATAATGTGTCAATGATAAAATAACAATACAATAAAAACGATGTTTCATTACTACATTCAGTTTCATGGTCTGAAATTATCGTTGTGTTTGGGTGCAGGGAGCTTCTCTGACCCTTTCCTTAATAATTCAACCGATAAGAAAGGCTTCAATGGCGGTAAGGTAGATATTGCATGTTTTTGTGTTGGAACACCCCCTGTATAACGTCGACTGTAGGGAGGAATTGTTGAACCAGTTTTTTACTATTCTAAAGGGTGAAACCCCATGATAATTCTATACTATACCGAAACTCACTGAGAGGAATCGGAAATCGTGGAAAAACTCACAAATGATTACGAACAATCTCCCTTATTCATGAAACTTCTATTATTCACAGTTCCTTCCCTCAGCCTTCCTTTTAGCATGTCGGTAGACGACTGTATTCAATAAACACACAAATTGTTATGTTGTACAGTGCAAAACGAGTTCCAATAAAATGTATGGTACGGTGGAAAGGAGGAGTTGGCTGCATTGTTTATGATGAACTACCTCAACTTATTTGATACATTGCAGGTTTATCAAATTGATACTCTGCATGGCCCCTTATTCTCCTTAGCCCCTTATTGTCTCTTGATTTTTATTATTATTATTATCTATTTATTTTATTTATTTTATTTATTTTTTTTTTTTTTGAGAATATAATTTGAGAATGTAATTTTGTATTATAACTGTAGGGATAGTTGGTTACGTTGGAAGGAAAATAAAAGTAGTGAAATCTTGTAGAGAAATTGATTATTCCTGAAGAAGCGGAAGAGGAGCACCATCTCCAACTCCAATGCTTCTTGGCTCCCAAGCGCTCTGTATATTGTCTCTTGATATTATTGTCAATTAGGCTAGACAAATATACGAAAATAAAGGCATATTCCCCAAAATAAATCAAATTAATACAGCTGTTATGAGGTTCCTCAGGTCCAGCTCTCACTCGATGTGTGAGGCCTTCAATAGAAGGATGAGGAGGTCCATCATCATCAGCAAATTTTCTTCCACCAAGACATATGTCACATTTATGTTTTCATTCTGTCTGCTTCGTTCGTCAGACACAACTGTTGATTAGATAGCATGCTCACAGTGTCTTTTCCATATGTTGAGTGATTAGTCAATCACGAATCACTTACCAGTAATGAAATTTGAAACTCCTGACATGTGTAACTAACCTCTCCGACCCCATCCCGATAGCGAATCCGAAATTCCCAAGGTTTGTTGTACTACTAGACTAAAATTGGGATCGGACTAAATATAAATGACGGAAATTGGATGAGGATTGTAACCTAGGTAGCGTTGAAAAAAATTGCGAAAAATAAGGTTTTTCTATGTTCCCCTTCTTCATTTTCTCTATTTCCTCATAAAATCAAAATTTCCGAGGTTTATTGTACAATTACGATAAAATTGGTATCTGACAAAATAAGAATTATAAAAATCGGATGAGAAAAGCAATAAGGGTATCGTCGTCAAAAATTTTCCAAAAAAAAAAAAAAAACGTTCTTTCTACTTGACCTCCTCTACTTCCTCACGTCCATCATGGAATTCAAAACACCAAATTTTGTTGCACAACCAGATTGAAAGTTGGAATGGAAAAAGAAAGAATCCCAAAAATCAATTGAGAATTGTGGGAGGGGCGGCTTCGAAAAAATGGGTCACATATGCATGTCGCATACGCACACACGAAGCCCCTCAAATCAGCTGAGCGAGATCTGGATCGAAGTTCTTTGCTACTCATCCTGTGATGCTGACATTTGAAATGAAGGTCCTATGGGACGTCCAGGAACGAATTGCATACAGTCTAGAGTCCCCTCAGGTCAGCTGAGTAAGATCCGGAGCGAATTTCTTTTGCTATTCAACCCATGAAGCTGAAATTTGGAATGGAGCGTGTTCCACGTTCCTCCAACGTTTCGCCGACGCTCAAGGTGAAAGCAAAATGAAAAGAAAAGAACTTCTCATTAAAAAGGCTCGCCTTGACATGGACCTGAAATTTCAGCCCGATCAATAATTCTCTTAATGGCAGGTTACGAATGACAAAGTACAGAGCCAGCCTTATCAATTAAGTAAACTCTCATGCTTCAACCATACTTATTCTACCTACGAAAACGAAAATTGTAACGGCATTTTCTATTAGGGTGTCCTCATTGTAGCGCCCTTTATAATCTAGACAACGGGCTTTCCCGGTAATAAGTAAATAAATTAAGATGGAGCTTACCAGCTGATTGCAGAATTTTTAAACCTAGATACAGTAAGTGTCCCTGACATTTTTCTTGATCAGTTTTTTCTTGATCTATTATGCACATTCGTGGTTTAGGGATGGAAAGGACGTTATTTATTCGACTTTTGCCAGTGTACTGTTCGTAGCTGCGAATGAGCAAATACTTAAATCCACCAACACTTATCTGGAATTTTACGATCGTAATACTCCTATATTTCTTGTTGACTTCCGTAAAACATGATTAATATTAAATCAACAGTATCCTTAATAAATTTAATCGATCCGTATCTCTTTATAAAAATTTCCTCTGCGTAGGTACATTGGTTCGTAGTTTAAAATTATCACTTCGCCTCATTTTCAAGGGAGAGACAAATGTGAAAATATATTTATAGTTTCATTAGGAAAGATGGGTAGACCGAAATAGAATTGGTGAGAAGGTGGGCGTAAGGTCTTGTTTATAAATACTTGCTCTCCGGACGACGGGTAATGATGGTGTTGATGGGGGAGGGGGGTGTTTGGCGGGTTAGTATCCATCCCGCTGTATTTTCCCACCCCTCTCCGTTCAGAAAACATTGCCTCCCACCACCCGGTCGGCGACTGTGGCGCTTCGGCCCACCCGATCCCACGTGGGGGGTCTCAGTAGTAGAACAGCCATGACAGGGCATCATGCAGATGATACTGGTAGCTGGAGGGTAAGCCTCTCTCAGCCAATATAATCAACATTTGTGATTTCCGCTACTGTGATTTCCGCCACTGTGATCTCCGCTTCGGGCTTTTTTCTGTCCCGGTTTCGCGGGTACATCGACGGTCGTGCGCGCCAATGTACTTATGGAATCACGCGGTTTATTTCCGGCACTGAATTCGCGGTACAATCGAGTCCTGAGGCTTCGTGAATGTCCTCTTTTTGTCGTTATTTCCCCCTCTAATGTGCTCCCCCTGTGTTCAGCATCGCAACTCCAACAATTACCATTCAACGATTCGTGTAATTCCTACCGCTTTTCTCTATCCCTCTTCATCATTTCGTCCACTAATACAATAGTTTTATCATTTGTTCCATATAAATCACTATAAAGTCGCGATAACTGTTTAAATGTGTCTCCATGTTTTCATTTTTGATCTGGATTTTACGGAATACCTACCGGCATCATCCTGTAGTAGTTTTGATCGTTTCCATCTCTGTTTGTGATTAATCAGTCCCTATCAATCGTCATTCATTTACCACAGAAATAATCATGATCGTATCTTTCTTGGCTGGTTGATCTTCAACATCAAGAATGAGTTTTGTGTTGTTTTTTCAATGTCAGTGCCATTTTACAGTATGGATAAGTTGGACCAACTTGGCAAATGGGTCCTTACTTAAGAAATACATTATTAGACATCTAAAAAAGCTATTTGGCTCGGGAATTCTCTATCGGTACCCGACATTGTGAAATAGTTTTCTATTGTCATCTAAAACCTCTTACATTATCAGTATCCATCATTTGAAACGATATGCTCGTAGTACAGTTCATCACAATGTTATACCTGATCCATATATGCGCTAGGTGTTCTTTTTAAATTCGTCCTGAGGTTTGTTTCGAGTTGTTGGTGTTCTCCATGTGCTTGGACGCGCTTCCCTGTTTGTGATCCCTGACATCAGGGTTGCTATTCATTGAACACTCATTGAACTAGATATGCTCTGGACGGATGTTTCTTCACTTCAACCATTCAGTGCGAAGCTTCATACTACTGTACCAACTTTCATCCAGCTTCTATGTTCTATTTGTACTTTCCTGTGAAACCCCATGAAATATAATTTGGAACATTCTAGTGCTTAATCAAGATATTTAGGTACTCAGCTTATCTGAACGTTGGGAAAATAAAAGGATTCATATTGTCAGAATATTCAGCGATTTCCCACTTTGCTTCTTTGGTAACGTTCGTTGTCATGGAGACCTGGATCACATAAATTTCATCCTTATGCTTGGCCATTTTAATTTTTACTAAATTCATTGTCATTCCAATGACTGACATAATAATTGCTACGTCATAAATTGCGTTCTCCTCAATGCACGCTAATCCGTTTCCATTATTTACAATTCTTTTTGGATTTCATCCGAGTCATATCAGGAGAGTGAGAGCATTTCGTTTATAATTCTGTGTTATTTTCTCCAAAGTTGCAATAACCTTGACACATTCTACAGGTTTCGTAAAGTCCATTCATAAGTTATGTGTTATATTATTATTTGCCTACTCGTTTCTACATTAACTTCACGTCCTATTCACTTCATTGTCCAATAATATAAAATCAATTCGATAATGAACGATGATTAGATAACCGTCAGCATAACTCAACCAATATCGAGTTTGATATTCACAATTCCGAACTTTGTGGATTCTGTGTTTCGTGTAGTTCTGAAAGGAAGTGTACATCTATATCTGCCTTTGCTGACATCATATCTCCCATCATCCATCAACACATTTGGATTAAGTGATAGTGTTGTGAAGTGCAGTGATAACTAGTGAATGTGATTAATCAACCTTGTGAGAACTAACCTTCCTCACTATCAGTGAAATCTTCCAACCGTACTTTACGCGACGTGTCAGTCTGCCCTTCGTTTTTTCATGACAACTGAGTCATCCTAACATATCAAACGGCGCTACAGTTTTATACCCTCACGCGACCCTATAAACTGCGTTTCTCAGTGGAATAAAAGCCCAGACGGAACCAATTCCATCAAATAACCCCCTACTCTCCCAATTCCCAATTCTGGCATTTTTGTATGGAACACATTAAACTGTTTTCTGAACTGATGAAAATGACTAATCACATAACATTATAATCCTGACGATTTCACTGCAAAGAAATATTTTACCAAATGTATAATTAAAATTTAAATTCAATGTTATTTTTATGCAATGCTAGGGTGGAGGGACCAGTTTTTGACACCTTAAGAGAAATTTCGACTTTGACAAGCAATTAAGTTATGTTTTTTCATTTATTCAAACTTGAGACTTACATCTATGGCTGCATCAGGATGTCCTCAAAGTGCTCAGAATTGGAAAAATCACTAATTCAAGCCATAAAGCACCACAAATTCGTTTTTTCGAAATCAATTTTTTGACCCAGTGTTTGACAGCCAAATTTTTGGTTGCACCTGTGATTGACACCCTATGATTGACATATCAGTTCTTCTGCAATAAATGATTCCGTGTATTAACAAAACGTTTATTTAAACAGTTTATAAATAAATTGAGCATTCTAACTCAGTGCTGTACAAATGTAATTAATTTTATATAAATATTAACCATAAATAACAAATGAAAAGAACGAATAGAGATCCATGTTTAACTATACATTTAAAATCAGTCTTAAACTTCTCCTGAATCGAAACCGTCTGAGGTTCTTTCGAACAAGTAAAAATAGCTGCTGACAAGAATAATTGGAGATCAATAAATAAACAAGAATGACTGGAATCTATGTAACATTGAGCTGAAGTGTTACGCATATATCCCCCCAGATCGTTTTTGTGAAATAGAGGCACCATACCGAAAGCATAGCCCCCCGAGAAGGATTTCTTTTTCATATCTCATGTCACTATCCACAATGACTTGAGTGGCCATCAAATCTGTATCTAATATATCAACTGATTCAAGAACTGATTCATCTTATGATTATCACTGATATGAAGGATGCAATTTCATGAGCCCGTGAGTTCGTTGGAATAGCGGTGCAACCCCCTACTCTAATTGGCTGTATGGATTCAATTTTGAACCTTTGTAGTTATTTTCCGCGTTGATTTTAATTATTTCTCTATTTTTAATTAGGTCTTGGATTCATTAGGTGAACTATGATTACTGTAATAAGTTTACGCGAACGGTTTATCCACATCTTGGATTTCATCACATCACCGCTTTATTTCTGCCACACATTTTAATTGCATTTTCAAGCCTTTCTTTTGCTTTGTTATTATTATTATTATTTTTTTTTTTCACCTTTCTTCTAGAGGGAACCATATTAAGTATTTAAACCTGTATAATATAGAAGTGGATATTAGCCAAAAAGCATCTTAGGTAACTAAGAAATTATGAGAACGTGTCAAACACTAGTGCTGGTAGCTGTCAATGACTGAAACCTTCCCGACTCAGTGATTGACAATTTATTGGACCAGTGTTTGACATCACTTTCAACCATGTCATACACTGGTCCAGCATTTGATTTTCGTCAAAATTTGATTAGGAACTACTTTATTATGATTTAACCTTCAATTAGAATGTAAAAAAATGTAGGAGAGGGAAAATTAGAAAAGGATCAGTAATTGACAGCACTGTCAATCACTGAGGGTAGTATCAGTTTGGGGACTAGTAATTGACATTTGCATTTTAACAGGTTATCTTTGATTATTTCCAAAAAATGATAGCATAAATGCAATCTACACAAAAAATTGATTGAAAAAAAAAACATGGGAACAATTGAATTTGAAAATGTGGGAGGCATGGTGAAACAAAATAAAACACTTACCTCCTTAGCTAAATCACAAGAAACTGCAATAAAGAAATGATAACACGAGGTTCTGTTGGGTAAACTTCTCCAGATTTCACAAAATCCCACTTGAAACCATTTTCCGCCTTTTTACTTCACGGAGAAGGTATTTTGTCACAAAATTAAAAAGAATAAAGCGCGTAAAACACTTTTATACCTTATTATTTAAACTTTTTGGTGAGATGTCAATCACTGGGTCCATGTCAAACACTGGTCCCTCCAACCTAATACAATAAGCTACAAAATAAGTTTAAAAAAGGCCCAAAAATCTAAATAATTTTTTTTTATTGTAAAAAATTATTTTATTCACAAATTTCACTGTTGACAATTTTCGGTCACGAATAGGGCTTAAATTCTGAGAATGAAAAGAATGACGATTAACAAATAAAATAATAATCAAATCAAAATTGCAACAAGATTCGCTCATAATATAATTTATTATTATTATTTTTATTTGACCAAATTTCATGCAGATTATATGATACTCATGTTAATGGCTAATACATTTTTAGGACGTTCCTTTGAAGCTTGGTAATATAGTCAAGGCCTCATATAAATGGGGGACGACCTATAAGAATTGATCCTGGGGGTGTGGGAAAACCCAAGCATGAAAGCAAAATTAACCGAATACAAATCTGTATCGGACCATTCTGAGACCGAACCCGTGAAAAGAACCATAGCTTTATGTCTGTGTGTGTTTGTGTAAAAGCGTGTGTAATAAATTTTGTCGACGCTACGACGGCCACAATAATTGTATCAGAAGAATTTTTTCAACCAATTTTCGAAATCGTTTCTTTGTTCGATCCCCATTTTCGCAACAAACCTTGGAATTTTTTAATTGAATGATGGAAGGATGAAAAGAGATGGGGCTTAAGCGTATTTCAATGTGTGCGTGTGTGTATGTGTATGTGTGTGATAAATTGATTCGATACTACAATTCTTAACCGATTTTCGAGGTTCTTATTTTGTTCGATTCAAATTTAAGTCTAGTTGCGTAGTAAACATTGTGAATTTCGGATTTGCTGACTGGATGGGGGTCGGAGAGGGTAACTATCGAATCTTTCAAGCGCTTCCCAGCCACAAGTCTCAACCGATTTTCGTTATAATATTTTATTATTATTTTTTCTATTACGAATTAGGTCTAATTTTAGAATAGGTATATGTCAATAGGTTCAGATTCTGTTATGGAAAGGGATAATATAGGGATTCATGATGATAAATTTTGATATTTTCCCAATTATTTATTTTATTTTATTTTATTTTTTTCTCTAGATTTTAGCTTAGTTCTCCACTAAATCGAAATAATTCTAATAAATCGTAATATCTTCGTTTTTCTCATGGGGTTTTTTAGGACGTCCCTCTAAAGCCAGGATTTGTTGATAGAGGGACGACCTATGGGAAGTGATCCTGGACTGTGTTTTTCGGATTCCTTATAGAGGGAGGAACGATAGATGGGGGAATGAACTGTTTACTAACGCAATTCTTCAACCGATTTGGGGGTTCAAAATGTGAGAGTTGGGGAGGTGGGTGGGTCGATGTATATGTAATCAATTTTTCATAAAAGCTGTTAATACTTTACTATGGTTGTGAGAATGAAGGCTGGAGGAAAGCACCTAACATATACATATATTCGTATACATATACATAAAAACCAGGATCTAATCGCCATTCTCACAAAACAATATATGGAAATCATTAATATTGACGTCCCTTTAATGCATGAATTACTTATCAGTAGCACTGATACTTACTTGTAAACAGTACCCATTATTTTAACAGTAGTTGTCCTTTTTTAATGTTCACTGTTATTTATTATCGATTATGAATCGTGATAATTAATTCATTAAATGTATTATTTATTTTAAATTTGTTTCATTTATTTATGAATGTGCCAAATGAATTTGGAATCATTTATTCTTGGTACAATAAATAAATAAATCAATCAATTCATGTCGACCATAAATGGTAGATTTTAAAGGAGAAATATTTAAAAAATTGAGATTTAGAAAACTTTCAAGATAAGAGTAATGTTTCGTAGATTTTCACTTGCAGATATAATTTAAAAAAAAAAATCTAATGAAACTCCTCGGGTTGCTATACGTCAATCCGTTCCCTAAGAACTAGTTCTCTAAATGCTAGAACTTTGACGGGAAAAAAATAACATATACATGAGAGCGTATCAAAACTGGTATTTGAAATTTAGTAAAAATCGCCTAATATACTATGACAATAGGAATGCTGATTACGCAAAATCGAGTTTATTACAACTTTTGTCACCTATTGATGGGCTTGTGAAGCTTAGGTAGGTCTGAATAATTTCCAGTCAGTGGGTCAACTCTTGTTAAATACAGAAGGACTAGTAAAGTGTAGATGTTTTATTTAATTTGATTAATTCCTCCTCTGTAAGCGTCCACGACTACGCAGTTATATTTATTTAGGTCTTGAACAAATTGCTTTAGGCATCAGCTGCTTTCTTGATTCTTTCTGCCTTTAACGGTCACCTGGAATGTAAACATTGCTGAAAAGGTGTTATAAACCCCTTCATTCACGTACTGAATAACAACATTCATTGTACTCTATATTACTGTGCAGTTGTAACCACATGTAATCACTTGATTACACGAGTTAGTCGTCAAGTCAATGATTAGTGCAATCATAATGAAATCTCATGATTGTGAATGTCCACTGATTCTCGTAGGCTCCATTGGATTCCGGATGTTTGACCTTTTAGGGTAAATTCTGAAAGTCCCGACCCTCATTTCCCATGAAAGCGATTTGTAATCAGGAATGACGCTTACACAACTAAAATTCCCGCTGAATAGAAGCGAGCGTGATTCGAGAAGTCTAATTTTCGGCGGTATTTCATTGCGTGAAAACGCGGATGCTGTGTGAAGACGAAGGAAAGGTCTGTATCGCGGGACTGATCCCGCCGTCAGGCAGTTATCGATCATGATAGTCTGGGAAGAGTCTAGACTAGAACTGGGTATCTACTTCGCCTTGCCTAATAACTAATAGCACGACGCTTTCGCAAGCACCTTTCTTCACGATGAAAAAGAAGATCTCCATTAAACTATCCCTTAACTATATGTTATTAAAATATTTTTCGCGCTTTGAATTTACATGGAATTTACTTGAATTACCTGCATCCTGTTTTATTCTCTTTCTTCTTTTTTGTCATTATCAAATTTGTCGTGATGTAAATTGGAGAAGATTTTTAGAAAAAAATACCTGGTGATTACACTAGCTTCAAAATTTAAAAAAAAATTAAATGTTCACGAAATAATCGATCTTTTAGAATTAAAACGAATTATTTTTGCATTTTAAAGCGACTCCTGAATTTCTAAACTTTCCATAATTTCATGTAAGGAGTTTCGAACAAGGTCCACTCTGCTTCAGAAATAAACTTTTAGAAAACTAACTTCTGACTAGCACTACTCTATAGAATTTTATTTGTTAATCGCGTTTTTATAAAATTTTTCGACAATTATGTTCAGCAAATCAAAATTTTTCAAGTAAAACCAATAGTTAGAATATTTGTAGGAAATTAAAATTTTAAAAATGTGAAAAATTATGTACTAGTTTTTCTTTGTTATTTCAGGGCAAATTTATATTGCATTTGTTTCTTCCCTAAAAATTACGATGAACTAAATCACTCGCGACGAAGTAGTGAAAACCAGTTTCAATGAAGAAAATCTTTGTTAATGAAGGATGTAGTCTATTCCCACTGATATAAACAGTTGCAATGTTAGATCAATTTCAGCGGTTAGGTCATCATAATAACAAACAGTAACCACAAAGTGAACAAATATGTTACAGTTTGTTAGCGATTTTGACCAAGCCGTAAAAATCGATCAACATTGTAACTCATTATTTTCGTGGAAATATACAATAGTCATTAGACATAGTTACCTTGGACCCTCCATCCCATCGTATCAGTACGATCAAATTAATTTTTTGGGCGTCCTTCCGAAGTCAGGTCATGTAGGGGCGAGGCTCCGTAAAATTAAATGGACGTTCTATCAGAATAAAAGGGAAGTGGGACGACCCAAGGATGAGAGGAAAAATGTCCATGCTACAACTAAACGATTTACCCAATTCTTGATCGTTATGAAAATATTCGGTCTTGTTTTTTAACGTACGTCTGGAATTAAAAATTCCATTATCAAAGGAATGGATAGAGGTTATGCTGATTAATTGTGTTGATTTTAATATTATCATCTGATTTCTGTTACTCTTTCCAGTTCAAACCAGATTTCGGTCAAGTTATGCAGCAAACCATGGTATTTTCAACTTGATGTTCGGTGGGATTAAATGGAGGGGGAAATACGATTATTTGTGATATTTTCATTTCTCTCTGTCTTTTTCACTCTCTCTCTCTCTCTCTCTCTCTCTCTCTCTCCCCCTCTCTCTCTCTCTCTCTCTCTCTCTCTACCTATCTCTCTTTCTACCTCTCTCTCTCAAATCAGGGATCATGCCAAAAATCTTTGAATTTCTATCTACAAAGTATAACCTCAATAAACTTCGAGAACAGAGCTCAATCAGTTGACTACATTTTTCAGAGTATTTTTGGTTTTAAATTCAAGGTTGTTAGTATGGTGAGAAATTAATGAATTAGTTTGCTTACCGGACAGTTTTACTGGTTTCATTTATATCCCAGGGGTCACAGTGGCGTCAAATGACAGCTGCCTTAGAGTATGTTGCATATTATAAAAGCTAGCTTCAGAGGTCACTCAGGTGGTGTGAACTGTAGACTCTAGCAGCCTGTAACACGTTACAGTGCTTAAATTGATGCTTGTGATGCTGCATATGCGATGGCAATCTCACTTACCGATTCCCACTCAGTTGTCTCGTCGTTGGTAATTGACGGCTCCTTTCCCTAATATAGATCTTCGAGTTGAAGCTCTAATTTAACTCGCTCATTTACGACATGAGCTGTTTGAGCCCATCAACCGAACAACCTGCACGATCAAATAGAGAGCCTCGCCATAAATTCATTCAGTCAGTAAAAAGACCGCAAACAACATTCGCCCCTGACGAAATTGATTTCTCTTTGTTTAACTCGGGCAGTAACTCAGTTCCCCTCGAACTCTGTCCGCGTATTCCGCCGACGCAAGCAGTTTTACGTAGGCTGCCCCGCCGCGTTAAGCTGGATCATCCAAGCTTATGTCAAATCCCCCAGAATTTTGTTCCGAGTTTTCATTTCAAACTACACAAATTATTTCTTGTCTCTTTCCCCTATTATAACTTGAATAGAATCCCGTGTTGAATGCCACCTTCAACAGTATTTTTCAAAATTATTAGTTGCTCTATTAGTTTTGTTGCAAGATAAAAGTACGCTGATATTCCAACAGGGTTAATCGCTCAAATATTATGTGTCCGTATCCATAACAGTAAAGGTGTTTGACAGCTCCGTGTAACTTAATGGTGAATTTCGCGGAGCTGTCATGGATGTATTTTCTCAGTTGTCTGAATTAAGAGACTCTCCATCCACCACTTGACAAATTCAGGAACAGCGCATTGGACTCCACGGTAGTTCGTAGAGCAGACTTATATGCAGTAGCAATTATGTGCTTGTTACAAAAGTAACAACTTCAAGATGCGTCATGTTTTAGCATATAGCTCCCTCGTACAAACAACATGAATGCTCATAAAACGAACTATAAGAAGGTGAAGATTGGGTGTGAGTATATATCTTGAAATGTGGTCCCGATGGCGTGGACGAATTCAGCTGACTATTGAGGAAGAGTCCAATGGTGCTCGGAATTATTGCGCTTTCTAACCAACATTTAATATATATATATATATATATATATATATATATATATATATATATATATATATATATATATATATATATATATATATATTTATTTATTTTTTTTTATTATTATTATTTATTTATTTATTTTTTTTTTTTTTTTTTTTTTCAATTTCCTCGCGCAGTTGCTTTTGGATTTCTAACAACTGTCCAGTTCTTCGCATTGCACTTGCACATTCGCTTCATTAGCGCGTTGCAGGCCTAAAAATGGGAATTGACAACATCCGTCCGGTCATGTACAAACTTCGTGCCGCAGCCAAACGGGATACGTGCGAACTCCGTGTTTCAACCTGTTGCTATATGCAGTCCGTTCAGCGCTACCCAGGGTGCACAACGAGAAGGCGAACTGATTCACACCCCATAATCTCTGTAGAAAATTGTGACTTATAAAATGTTATAACAAATAAGGAGAAGAGTCTGAAGCTACAGAGGAAGAACTGATTCACACCCCATAAGACTCTACCGAAAATCGCTAGTCGTCAAAATGTTATTAAAAAAACGTCTGCCAAGTTGGTTGTGGCACATAGCGTTCCCGTTTCCGTAACATGAATATATAATTTTAAATGATCTTGAAAAATTCCAAAGCGGAAAGGAGTAGTAAATGAAGATTTTGCATGAAAGGTCAAAATCGCTTGGGAAGCGACGTCGTTTGGGAAGTCCATGTTTACAACGAAGGAGTAAATCTAGAATATTGTGATATAGCCTAAAACCATCCCTGAAACTTTCTCGTCAATTCTAGTCCACCGAATGGAAATCGGTGAAGAACTTCTTGGATCTTGATCCATACACAAACCAACATAACATTTTTATAGATATAGATTGATTAGTTGGACAAATAAATTAGAATGATCTGCATAGTTTTTATTATAATTATTTTGTTTAATGTTTATTCTTTTTAATTTACTTTTTTTTTAAATATTTTATTTTGTTGCATTCATTTATTTTTGTTTTTATTTTATTCTTTATGAAGCGACGCTCAAAAAGTATGCGCAACACAATCACCGGCGCTTCAGTCTCACAAGCGTTTTCATTCATTTATTTTATTTCATCAAAACGGAAAACCCGAGATATTATAATAATACGGGTAGAGGAACACGAAAGGTTGACATACATATCAGTTATAACAAAACTATCTATAGAGAGAGGGAATTTTTAAATAATAACTCAAATATACGGGAATAATGTTAGTGTTTATTAGTACTTCTAGACAGAACGATGTTTTAAAAGGAACTGAACTAGCTTGCTTGGGACCCTCGGGGTGTTTGGCTTGAGAAATGTAGAAAAGAGAAGAGATGACAGCCCTTACTGCGTCATTAGCCTTCCGGTTCAACCAATTTGTGTCTCTTCTCAAATAAAGTTCTACAAACTCACGTCTTAGCGTTTATTCGATAAGTTATTAATAATGCGGGTTAAAATATTGAGACACCCTCCGATATACATATATAGAAAAAACATAGAAAAATCTCCAATCTCTAATATAGAAAAAATAGCAGCCGCACTGGAGTGAATATAAACGTGAATCATTAAGACTTTTTATAATTATTATTTATTTTGGTTTATTATTTCCAATAATAAGCCTATGTGATCGTATAGCAACAAATTTTTATAACCCCCCCCCCAACTCAAACTTTGTCACTTTACGTTTCAAGGTGCGTAGAATCCAAATTTGAAATGTCCGTCCGCCGTTCGCCGTTCGCCGTCCGCCGTCCGGGCCATAAAAGGCCTTAGAATTGACTTAAAAAATCTGTTCTTTCGCACATAGACTCCACTTGGGGTCTAGTTGGTCCTAACTTCTCGCCAGCTCGATCGCTCCACACCCATGGGTGCTATGAGCCAAAAATAGGTGAAAAAGTGTCTTTTTTTTGTATATTTCAAGTTGTATAGAAATTGGAAATTTATGAGTGAAAAGAAAATGTTAGCTATTAATTTTATGGAAAAAAAAGTATTCTAAATGATAAACTTCTATTCAAAAAGAGATTTTGGATTTTAGGCTATTTTTTGCAATTTTATAGATTTTTCAAAATAAAATTTAATGAAGTTCAAGTTTTTAGCATAATTTCGTACATAAATTTTTGAATGTTCTATTTCATAGTTGATAAACTTTATTTGACCAATCTTATGCTAAAAAATATCAATTCAACGATTCTTAGCCATTTTTAGTGATTTTGTCAGCACATTTTTTGAAATTTGACCAATTAAATGATATCAATATACAGTATAGGTAACACTCTTATGTGTCTGAAAGATGATTTGGTAATAAATTGTTATGTTTATCAACTATATTAAAAAGCGTAAAATTGTGAGATTCCGCTGCTGTAATGGATTGAACCCATTTGTGAGGTCCGAAGCTCCGAGTTCCGATACTAAATATACTATAAGCGGCGTTTAATAATTATGGACCAGAGATCTACGTAGAAGGGCTGTCTAATACATAAATAATAAACCTTTGTGTAATAATTTGCAGCGTTTTTGTATTACATTGTCGTATTTACCTTTCTGCTGTGAAACACTTTAAGGTTGACCTTTAGAGAAGGGTATGAGTGTTCATCCTGATTCGCAACATGTGATGTTTTATAACATAATATACTCGCAAATCTATAATTGAATGTATTGTGTACCGTTATCGGGCAGTGAGTTTCAGACCCTCCCCAATTCTGCGCTAACCACTCATACACAATAAGTGTGGACCTTTTTGAGAAAGGAAAGAGTATCCATCATGATTCCCAGATGTTTCGCGAGATCAAATTAAACCGGTTACCAGGGAAGGGGGGAGGCTTACTTCACCCGCGTCGCGTCGTTCGGGGTGAAAACATTGCGGAGCAGAGGAAGAGAAAATGGTTAGCGAGTGAGTGAGAGTAATAAAATACGGTGGAACGAGGTCGAGACTGGCTAGTTCCTGTGGAGCTCTCAGCTTTTTGTCGGTTTCTGCAGGAGGAGAACCGTGAGAAGGGAGGGGTGGATCCAGTTTTCTCCATTTTCTCTCACACAACGTCCAGAAGGCCCGTGGCGGTTGCCCTTCCTCTGCGTTCCACCCCTCGACTTTTCTCCCACACTGTAACTCTCTGCCTCCCGTGTTTCTCTGTAACTCTGATCCGCCGACCCTATGAGTGAGGAGCCGAAGGAGCCGGCTACCTCCACTGAAATCCCCAACCTCTCCGGGGCTGTGAAAATTTTCTGTCTGGACTTCAGCCAGGGATCGATGGCCGACAAACAATCTCCCCGTGTTTCTCCTCACGTTTCTGGTTACGATCTTCCAATAATTTCGCCTGAAAGACTTTTAAAACGTTAAGGAACGTTGAAGGCCCTGTAATTGCACGATTGGTTACATCCTCTTCAATAACAAAGGATACGGTTCTTTTACCGACTGCGGATATTTTTCCCTGCTAAATATGTCATCACTACTTTGTGTGGGAAAAGTTAGTGTGATATTTGAGTTGGAACTATTTTGACATTTTATGTCTTTGCTCTGGCACATAACTCGAAAACCGTTACCAAATATTCTGATGATTTCCGCTTACAACCGAGTCGTTGCTAGAGAAATGGTACTTCGTCGTTTTTCATCCCACAAAATTCGATGACCATTCGTTCGAAAGCTCTCGATTTATCCAACCATATTATGTTAACTACTGCGAAGTGCGTGGCCAACAAGCTGAGTTATGAGCATGGTTATATGAATAATTGTTTACACACAGGTGATCATTTTCAATAATTGATATTGTGAACATGATTGCAACCGCTTGTTAATTTCTGATGATTTCATTGAGCTGGTGTTTCGATGATGTGATTCATAGCAGGTGATCCGAATATTGCGAGAACGGTTTGATTTGTGAAGCGGTGGTTAAATAATTTTAATTGGTAATTTCTATACTTTACACTATAGGAAGCTGTAATTTCGTATGTAGCCTCTTTAGGAAATTTACTTGACCATGCCCAGGGTCCGGATCAGATGAGTGGCTCTTAAAGCTAATTTCTATGCTTTACACTCTAGGAAGCTGTAATTTCGTATGTAGCCTCTTTGGGGCATTTACTTGACGATGCCCAGGGTCCGGATCAGCTGAGTGGCTCTTAAAGCTAATTTCTATGCTTTACACTCTAGGAAGCTGTAATTTCGTATGTAGCCTCTTTAGGACATTTACTTGACGATGCCCGGGGTCCGGATCAGCTGAGTGGCTCTTAGAGCTTGCATACGTAAGTTTGTTTTGACAAGTGGTGGTGTCCTTGGATATGTTGTCCGATTTTGATAAGGAAACATGGTCTTAATAATGAGGTGTTTAGATTATTTATGACTATCCACTCCGGCTCACTTCGCTCGCCTCCACGTCCAGACGGGGGGGCTCCGCCCCCTTGGGCCTACCTGTTGAGGTGTATTACAATTGAAACATGTAAGGGATGTTGCTCGCTTACCTCGTTCGTTGTGGCTGTATAGATGTGATGGTCTTTTACTGTCGAGTGGGACTTGTAGAATAATTGGAAACGTTAGGTCACTAAGGGTAGGTTTAACGTGTGTATGGGATGTTGCTCGCTTCGCTCGTTTGAGGTGGGTTGTCTCGCTCCCTTTGCACGCTCTTTGAAGAATTTATAGATGCGATGGGATATAGTCCATCCCGAGCCCGTAGGAAAAACCTCGTTGAAATCCAACGTGTGTAAGGAATGTTGCTCGCTTCGCTCGCTTGGTGTGGGATGTTACAATATGTGAGGAAGTTGTACTGCCCACCCAACTTGGCAGACGTTTTATTATATTGGAAATAACTATCAAACGCGGCACCTTATGTGGAAATGGAAAAGTATAGTTATGAGAACATTTCAGTACTAACAGAACAGTCAGATATTGAATGTTTTTACGCATTTGTTTTCCTGTTCTATTTTTCTAAAGGTAGGCCATTATTTTATGTGCATAGAAGGGCAGACGGGAAACTTCCCTAGATCAAGAGGTTCGAAGGCAAAGACTAGAATCACTACGTTTCGACGGAACAAGCTCGAAAACCAATGTTTTCGTTTACATTGTTCACTACAATCGGAAAAAAAGAATTTCTTGCCTCGAAACCCACACGGACCAAATTGGAACTTCAACAAACATTTAAGACCAACCCAAGCAAAAACCGTAGAAGTGTACTGGGTCTAAGGCAAAAAAAAAAAGCCATAGCTGGGAACTTTTTTTTTTGTCATTTACCGCATATTCTTGCAGATTTCTCCAGGAAGAGAGTATCTTTCCCCAATTTTGACGGCACCATTGTATTCAACGGGTCCAGAAACGTTACTTTGTCGCTGACATACGAAGTGCTCTCAATCAAATTTTAATGTGGCAGCAGATGGCAGATCGTGTGATTGGGGAACAAAGGCGAATTAAAAGGGGCTCCCACCCCCCTCCCACCATCCAGCCCATTGTTCGGTTGGGATTAGAAAATTTTAAAATCGCTTATTCTCCCTTTCGGAAAAATTCAAGAAGATCCCACCACTCGTAAACTCCCCCATCTCAGCCATTTGGTCTTGCATAGCTACTAATTATGTAAGTCCATGTTACAATACATGAGGAAGTTATACTGCCCACCCAACATTGCAGACGTTTTTTTTCTGTTGGAAATTACTTACAAACAAATCAAATCTTATAAAGCTATGTGGAACCACGAAAATTTTATTATATCTAATATAGATAGGCCATTATTTTATCTGCGTAGAAGGGATATCCTTTTCCCTCTATTATTCTGTTGAAGTGTCTTTCGAACACAAAAGGTTCCCTCCTTCAAGGAACTACTCATCTGAGTCGGTAGGAGGGCACATTTAACTTCTCTTTTTAACCACTTTGCCTCCCTTTCCCACGCATTTTGTCCAACCTCCCGTCACTTTTTTCGATATCCGATTTCGGATTCAGATTCGGCAGAATCAAAACTTTATTTTGCTTACGAACATCGTCCCAAAAAACGTCTTCGTATTTGTCAATTTTAATGACAAATACAAAGATTCCATAGTGGTATCCACAGCATAGCATGGCCCTGAACCCTGAAAAGTACTATGATGACCTTCCACCGATTTAAAATTCCGCACCTGCATGACTATGCGATGGGCACGTTGAAACTGAAACGTGTTGGATCTCTACGTGACTTGGGTGTACTCTTTGATGGTCTGCTATCATTCGCCGATCACATCTCCGCAATTTCAGGCCGGGTAATGAGTCGGTTGAGAGTAGAACATGGGGACTTGCAATGATGTGGAGGCTTATTGAACACCTCCACATATCATCGACGGCAAAACTGTGGTGACATTTAGCCACAGTTTACTTTAACCGCATCCATAAAACCGTTGAATGCTTAGCTTGTTTTACGCAAAATTCAGTGCTCTTAGGATGGAATCGTGCACTCTCGGAAAATTGTACTCATTCTCCTGCCACGTAAAACAACCACCCTTTAGTAAAGATGCACATTAGGCTCCTGAACGAACTTCTGGAAACGAGATTAAATGAAAACGAAATACTCTTTTCTTACTGAACAAAGACGAAGGGACGGAGGCGCCCGGGAAATGTGATTATAAGTTGGGTGCCTAAGTTAATAGGCGTCGGGTGAATGGGCGGTTTTGAGTTCCTTCCGTTGACCGCTTTAAAGAATTGTGGATAGGAAACAGTTTGAAAACACCAAAAAATACTTTGCATAATCAACAAAATCAATTATTACAACAACATAGATATATTTCCTTTCCATTCGAAGGGTCAGGTTTATCCAATATTAAGGTTCCGTGAAGTAAGCTACCACTGGTATATATCAATAAATCCCCCAGGACCTTCAATTTTACATTGTTCCGTAAATCGAAAAAAAATACGGAGTCATCTTCACATGATTTAGGATTGATTTAAAACTACGGTTATTTTCTTCCCACATACGTACTTACGTACATACGTTTTGCTTAGAGTATGAAAAAATAGATCAGTACTCACGTAGTGAGCCACATGTCTTACTGTATTTTTATTATTATTTTCAACGTTTTAAAATTCAAGAATAGGCTTCAATTATTTTGAAAGATAATGAACCTCCCTTCAACAAATTTTCTTTTAAATCATATTGACATGGATCCCTGCATATATATATTATAAAAGGTAGATTAGTTTGTATGTTTGTTTGCTTGCCGGCTCTAAACATCCAAACGGTTGAAGCTACATTCTTATGGGTGGCCGCAGTAAGTTCCAAGGGGGGTTTTTGGCAGTATAACCGTTCACTAGAATTATCCTTCACCTATTTTTTTTTTGAAAAGATAGATCTTCAAAACTTGATATTAAAAACTGTGCAAATTATTACACAATGGCTTATTTTTTTTTTGTTAGATGCCCTTCTACGCAGAACATTGGTCTACCTATAATTATTGAACCGCGTAAGTAATATATGATCAGAACATAAGGCGCATAGTGCCTCCGAAAAAGGGTTCACACTATTATCTATATTATAGTTCCAACACACCGCAATTTTACGCTTCACATTAAAGATGTTTAAAAAAACGGGAAAATGATGTTTGAAGTAATTTACTTTAGTGCATCCGCAAAATGGATTGATGATTTGAGAAAAATTTAATTGCTAAGAAACAGTGACCCTATGGCTATAGGTCTTCTCTACACAGCACTCGTACGACCGCATGTTGAGTATTCCTCCCAGGTTTGGTCACCCATGTACTCTAATGCTAAGGAGTCCTTGGAGAATGTTCAGAGGTGGGCATTCCGATACATATCTAATAAGAAGGGCATCAGATGGGACGAGTTTAAATATGAAGACTCACTACGAGGTGCTAATCTCGATACTGTGGAATGCCGCCGAGGAATGCTCGATGCCCTATTTCTGCATGAGCTATTGTCTGGGACGACAGATTGCCCCCTTCTCCTCTTACATAACATATATATATATGCTCCTCCTTACTGCAGCTATTTTGTTTGTGGCGAGCATCCACAAACTATCTCAGAAATAGCTCAATGTTTCGTATGCAGGAACTCTGTAATGGTCTGGTCGGCTCGAGCAACTCGGAATTGGACATGTTTACAGACTCTGTGGCGGCTTTAAAGAGAAGTTAAACGGTGAATACTGAAGCGGGAGTTGTCAGTGAGTGCGGATCTTTTGAGTTCTATGTAAAAGTCTAGTCTAGTTGTTTTTATAGTTGTATATTTCGTTATTTCGCATCGTTTTGAATTTCGTATGTTTTACTTGTATTTGCTCAACTGTCAATCTATTTTATTTTGTATTTACTGATATTAAGTCTTACCGTTAAATCATCAGTAATTACGTAATTGGGCTTCAGCCCGTATGAATAAACAATAAAACAATCTACAGCCGAACCCACATTTCCAGGAAATGTAATCAAAATCTGATAAAAACAGGTTCGAGGACACTGCTGCACCATATGATACAGATTCCCATTTTTAGCCCGACAGGAACCGCAAAGGGTGTCCACTGTCCCAGACTACTCCGTGAACACCTCTAGTGAGTCCACAATGGATGGCATGAAAATGGCGGTAGTCGCGGGCCCCATGCCCTATGAAACCCATTCCACCCACTGGGGAGAAATGGGGGATTCAGAGACCTGTCGGAGTTCTTTACCACCTACTGATTCATGTAGTGCAGCAGCGAAATCAGCAGATAAGCTGGGTTTTGGAGCAGTTGGTGTTGCTCGGTCACACCACAACTGCTGCCCGACAAAGAAACACACTCACACACACACACACACACACACACACACACGCACACACACACTTTTGGTTTGACACAAATTGGTGCCTAGCTTCTAGCACCATCTAGCACCATCTAGACCCCAAATCCGATTTTTAAAGCCAGTTTCATGGAGTTTGCTCTAATGATTCTTAAGAAACGCCACCGAACGGCGGACGATCGGATTTTTTATTCTACTTTGGGTTTCAGATCGTACGCACGAACGTTAACCAAATAGTTTTCAGAGAGGCTAAACATTTTTCTTGGTCGATTACAAAGGTTCATTATTGAAAATAATAAACCAAAATACCTTATTAACTGGAGTAACGTTGGTCGGGAAAATTTTTTACGTAGCAAATAAGGTTATATTAAGAAGCGGGGACGCTTAGTTACAAAGTCGCTAAGTACAAGTTGAAATTTGATTGCTGAAATAAAGATTACAAGGTACGAAGCCACCTTATCACAAGGTACTAAGTAATTACCATAAGTTGCGTGCCCAGCTGGTGCGTGAATATGGGGAGAGGGGGCCAACCAAGAATTTGTGACTTTTAATTAAAAACAAAATTTTTTCCATATAATTTGTAATACTCCAGGTCTTCTTGTGCAATCGCTTGTTCGCTAGGAAAGTGTTACTTCATTAGTGTTTATCCCAATAAAAACGTTCACCACTTATTGGTTAGCTCTCAATTCACCTCAAAACATCAAGCTGTCAAATTCTCTCTTTCGTCAATTCCTATTCCATGAAAATCGTAATCGATTCAGCATGCAAGTAACAATATGATTTTATTTATGGCGAGAAGAGGTCAAGGGATCAAAAGGCGTATTTAATGTCTCTCTTCTCGGACTCTATTTGTTTTACAAAATATTTGACGGCATGATGAAGCAGGTGCCTATTAATTTCTCGGAAAAATAAGATGAAGGGAATACATCCATGATTTATTCTTCCCCGGTTACTCCAACTAGAGGCAATCATAAAAGAAAATTCCAATAGAATGTTAAGCTTGAAGGCTAGAAAAAACAAATTTTCACTTTTTAACGATTTGGAATAAATGAGATATTCCTCTATCAAAATTTTAGGATCTCCCGTAATATACTATCTTCCTCGTTAGTATATATACGTAAGTCACTTAGAACGGGAGCGGAAATCAACAAAAGGTTTCTTGTGGGCAAGGTCCTGATTGCTCACATAAATATATCACGAATATCACGTTAGAAAAAAGGTTTGACGAAAATATCGACTAGGTGCCAAAATTTTGTTGTGGGCTGTATTTTATAGGTCCCCCACGATAAAAGCGATAGGTGGCAGCAAATGGGCAATGAGCCATGAATATAATTCTATTTATTCCTGTTTTTCATTGGAAGCCTATGTAGAAGTAAGCTTCGTTCATATTCGATCTCGATTACATGTCTCTACTTGGACTATCACTGCATTTTTCTATATATGTGTGTGTCTTTCTGTTGCGCGCTGAAGGTCGATATTTCGGAGCAATTGACTAAAAGCAGATGTGTTACGGTGGTGTTAAATCTTCTTCGCCAACATTAAAGAAATCTACTTCAATCGAAAATTCAACAGTGTTTTAACATATACAATTGTATTTACATTGAATAGAATGCCAGTGGCTTCACCGTTGCTGTATTCTAGGAATAATTAATTATATAACGTGCTGTACGAAGTTTTTCAAGGAGTGCAAATAGCTATCCTTAAGATTTTCTCCAGATTCGTCCTATGATTTGAGCTCCGCACTACAACGTAGATGTACAATGACCGTGACCGATACAATCCAACAACTTGATCACACATCCGAAGATTGATAAAAAATCACTACGCACAAAAAATTATAATTGCCAGAATAAATTTCATGTACTCGTAATATTAATATTATTATTTGATGTGGAATTGATTGGGGAAAAACAAAAACTTCCTCATCTGAAATATATGGTTGTAGTAATTTACGCAATTATATAATTGCTACTAACACAGGGTTTAATTGAGAATATTTTCATCCACCGAATTCAAGAATTGTTGCGGCGGTTCTGTACTACTCAGAGGTGTAACCGCAGTAGAACTAATGGGAATCAATATAGAGGTTGCCTCGGATCTGCTCACTGGAAGATCTACCTACTGATGCGAACTGAATTCACTGCACACCAATCGTGGTCTATCATTCCACCGCTCAGCGGCGGATGAAGAGGGTGGGCACGAGCTCGGTGTAGCACGGAACGTATTGAACTTGCTGCGAGACGTCATGAGGGATGACAAGTCACTAGAGATAAATATTAATCTATCAAAACTCCGTACTTCTTAATTTTAAATTGAAAGAAAAATTGTGCGGAATTTGAAAAAAAAGTCCTTTACCAATTAAACGAATCTAATACAGTAATTATTCAATTTACAAGCGTTTCTTGTAAAGTTGTGGAAGATTTTTGAGTGGCAAGGGTCTATTGAAAAATGATTAGACTGACAGACAGGTATGCGCAGAATCTAAATTGCTCTGCTAGTTCCAAAGAGAGAAAATGGGATTCGTGAATTGATAACAATATAATCATGACTTAATGACAACAAGAGTGCTCTTAATGGTTGTACCTCCTGCCCCTTTACTTTCTCTTGATCAATGGGACTCAATCTCCCTTCACCTGTAGCTATAAAAACTGTTTCCTTTCTAATGTGTCTTCAGTTGTTGTTTGTTACTGATGATGGCCTAATCAACAACAAGAGGGTTCCTGCGATAAAAAAAAAGAAAAGAATTTGATGCTTCCGTCACTGATGGATTCCTTAGTAAAATTACTAAGGGTCATTATTGAAAATAATCCAATCTCCACCAACAAATTGTAAAATTGCCTACAAAATTGGCTTTTTACAATATTTCAACTATTTTTAAATGGAAGAAGATTTCATTCCAAGAAGTTTGGCATCAACCACACATTCCTACGATGCGTGGTTTTCTTTTTATGATTTTGCTTCCTCATCACCGAAGGTAGTGAAGTTTTGTGTTCGTGAATGAAGTCGAACAAATTTTTGTCCTACGAAATCAAAATGTCCACTTGCTTTTTGCGTTTTAGAGCTTGCCGATCAATTTTGGTTTCGTGTCTGTCTGTCTGTGGTTTCAGTCCGATTCTGAAGAAATTTTCAGGAATTGTGCGGGTTAGCTTCAAGACGGCCCTCTATGATTTTCAATGCCGATCCGATTAACAGTAGGCTGTGCGCATGTGCAAACGTGAATTTCTTATAATGTTGTTTTCTCATCATCTGTTGGTCCAATTTCGTTCAAACTCAGTAGGTAATTGGGTACACGTTCTAGAAAAATGCCCCAAAAATTATATTGCGATTAGTAGACTAACAACCATTGCGTACGCGCGGAACTCATATCGATTGCCACAGGCATAACTCCGATTCTATTGGAAACATTTCGATGAAATGTTCAGGGGGATTGTGCGGGATGCCGTCTACATGATATCCTATAAGTTTCATTGCCGTCAAACAAATATTAGTCTGTGCGCATGCGTAAAAGTTAATTCATTATATTGTAGATTCCTTATCATCTATTGGTCCGATTTCGTTCAAACTTGGAGAGTAGATGTTTAAATTCCCTATGAAATATATAACGATTAGTGGAGTAATAACTATAGCACATGCACAAAACTAAAATTGATTGAACCAGACAAAACTCAGAGACTAATGGACCGATTCGTATGAAATTTTCAACGATTGTACGGTTTAGCTCCTCAACGTTCCTGGATAAATGTCATTGCCTTTGGATTAATACTACCTAGTCTGTGCGCATGCGCCTACATTAATATCTTATAACGTCGACTTATCAATCATTTCGACTCGTACTTCGTTGTTGAACTAATTCTATACGTCCATGTTACAACATGACAGGAAGCTTTAATGTCCACCCAACTTGGCAGACGTTTTTAGTTTCGCGCACTGGTGACGTCAAGGCACCCCTCTCATCTGGGGGTGTGTGACGATACCAGTGCGAACTTTAAAAACTCATAGAAAGAAATTTACTCAATTTAGAAGAGTACGAATTGTATCAAATTTTTTAGAATAGAATATATTTTCGTTTTAAAGTATAAACTGAATACTTGGGTAGCGCTCATTTTATCCAAGGCATCCCAAAGGCACTCCATTTCAAATCGCAACACCGTTGATCGATTAGAAAAAAGTTTTATTAGTTATTAGATAATTTCTCATACTTCCGTAACAGGTACAAAAGTTACGCATTTATTCGAAAATGGACGATTTTCACGAATCGATTCAGAATTCCTATAAATAGATTTCAACGAGGAAAGTTTGGGAAAATATATTTGTAATTTTTTTTTTTTTTTCAGCCATTGCAATAGCTCTTTTTTTTAAACCAAAATTCAATAAAACATAACAATTTGACCTAACAACTATAAATAATTTCCTAGAAACAAAAAAAAATTTTAAAACCTGCTGATTTAGGTTCAGCCTGCTTTTCCTCTCGACTAGACGATTGTTCTTCAAATTCTCAGAAGATATTCGGAGCAAAGTTACTCAATATATTTCTTAAATTTGGTCCTACCCTCACGATTTCTTTGAAAAGGCGATATTATAGTTGATTGTCCAGACCATATATAAAACTGAAAAGAACTCTAGAAAAATCAGTAGAAATCCGCAGCAACGATAAGGTTGTATTCGATAATCATCAGAAACGCTTGCATACGAGTCTGCAACACATTGGGACATTTCATGTCTTTAGTTGCAGACTCGTATGCAAGCTCTAAGAGCCACTCAGCTGATCCGGACCCTGGGCATCGTCAAGTAAATGCCCCAAAGAAGCTTCATATGAAATTACAGCTTCCTAGAGTGTAAAGCATAGAAATTAGCTTTAAGAGCCACTCATCTGATCCGGGCCCGGGCATCGTCAAGAAAATTTCCTTAAGAGGCTTCATACGAAATTACAGCTTCCTAGAGTGTAAATCATAGAAATTAGCTTTATGAGCCACTCATCTGATCCGGACGGACCCTAGGCATCGTCAAGTGAATGTCCTAAAGAGGCTACATACGAAATTACAGCTTCCTAGAATGTAAAGTATAGAAATTACCTATTAAAATGATTTAACCACCGCTTCACAAATCAAACCGTTCTCGCAATATTCGGATCACCTGCTATGAATCACATCATCGAAACACCAGCTCAATGAAATCATCAGAAATTAACAAGCGGTTGCAATCATGTTCACAATATCAATTATTGAAAATGATCACCTGTGTGTAAACAATTATTCATATAACCATGCTCATAACTCAGCTTGTTGGCCACGCACTTCGCAGTAGTTAACATAATATGGTTGGATAAATCGAAAGCTTTCGAACGAATGGTCAACGAATTTTGTGGGATGAAAAACGACGAAGTACCATTTCCCTAGCAACGACTCGGTTGTAAGCGGAAATCATCAGAAATCATTGAGCATATTTCGTTACGTAACGTAACGTGGCATAACGAAAATTTGGTTGTGTGCCATAGCAAAGACATGAAATGTCAATAAGGGAGAAACAACTTCAATAGCAATTTTTGTGGGGAGCAACTGATTCCATGCAAGTGGTAAACGTCTTTAGAAATTAGCATCAATCCTCCTGGTAGATGTTGCGTATAATTTATATTCAGTTTGTAACATCGCTTTCTTAAAAATAAACAAATACTTCTGGGATGGGACGAGTTTAAATATGAAGACTCACTACGAGGTGCTTATCTCGATACTCTGGAATGCCGCCGAGGACTGCTCGATGCCCTATTTCTGCATAGGCTATTGTCTGGGACGACAGATTGCCCCCTTCTCCTCTTACATAACATATATATATATGCTCCTCCTTACTGCAGCTATTTTGTTTGTGGCGAGCATCCACAAACTATCTCAGAAATAGCTCAATGTTTCGTATGCAGGAACTCTGTAATGGTCGAGCAACTCGGAATTGGACATGTTTACAGACTCTGTGGCGGCTTTAAAGAGAAGTTAAACGGTGAATACTGAAGCGGGAGTTGTCAGTGAGTGCGGATCTTTTGAGTTCTATGTAAAAGTCTAGTCTAGTTGTTTTTATAGTTGTATATTTCGTTATTTCGCATCGTTTTGAATTTCGTATGTTTTACTTGTATTTGCTCAACTGTCAATCTATTTTATTTTGAATTTACTGATATTAAATCTTACCGTTAAATCATCAGTAATTACGTAATTAGGCCCCTCTAGTGAGTCCACAATGGATGGCATGAAAATGGCGGTAGTCGCGGGCCCCATGCCCTCTGAAACCCATTCCACCCACTGGAGAGAAATGGGGGATTCAGAGACCTGTCGGAGTTGTTTACCATCTACTGACTCATGTAGTGCAGTAGCGAACTCAGCAGATGAGCTGGGTTTTGGAGCAGTTGGTGTTGCTCGGTCACACCACAACTGCTGCCTGACAAAGAAACACAGTCACACACACATCCTCATATATATACACACACACACCTTTGGTTTGACACAAATTGGTGCCTAGCTTCTAGACCCAAAATCCGATTTTTAAAGCAAGTTTCACGAAGTTCGCTCTAATGATTTTTAAGAAACGCCGCCGAACGGCGGACGATCGGATTTTTTTTTTTTTCTACTTTGGTTTTTAGATCGTACGCACGAACGTTAACCAAATAGTTTTCAGAGAGGCTAAACATTTTTCTTGGTCGGTTACAAAGGTTCATTATTGAAAATAATAAACCAAAATGCCTTATTAACTGGAGTAATGTTGGTCGGAAAAAGTTTTTACGTAGCAAATAAGGTTATATTAAGAAGCGGGGACGCTTAGTTACAAAGTCGCTTAAGTACAAGTTGAAATTTGATTGCTGAAATAAGGATTACAAGGTACGAAGCCACCTTAGCACAAGGTGCTACGTAATTACCATAAATTGCGTGCCCAGCTAGTGCGTGTATATGGGGAGAGGAGGTCGACCAAGAATTTGTGACTTTTAATTTTAAAAAAAAATTTTTTCCCATATAATTTGTAATACCCCAGGTCTTCTTGTGCAATCGCTTGTTCGCTAGGAAAGTGTTACTCCATTAGTGTTTATCCCAATAAAAACGTTCACCACTCATTGGTTAGCTCTCAATTCACCTCAAAACATCAAGTTGTCAAATTCTCTCTTTCGTCAATTCCTATTCCATGAAAATCGTAATCGATTCAGCATGCAAGTAACAATATGATTTTATCTATGGTGAGAAGAGGTCAAGGGATCAAAAGGCGTATTTAATGTCTCTCTTCTCGGACTCTCATTTGTTTTACAAAATATTTGACGGCATGAAGAAGCAGGTGCCTATTAATTTTTCGGAAAAATAAGATGAATTGAATACATCCATGATTTATTCTCCCCCAGTTACTCCAACTAGAGGCAATCATAAAAGAGAATTCCAATAGAATTTTAAGCTTGAGACGGCCCGCTTAAAGGCTAGAAAAAACAAATGTTCACTTTTTAACGATTTGGAATAAATGAGATATTCCTTTATCAAAATTTTAGGATCTGTCGTAATATACTATCTTCCTCGTTAGTATGTATACGTAAGTCACTTAGAACGGGAGCGGAAATCAACAAAAGGTTTCTTGTGGGCAAGGTCCTGATTGCTCACATAAATATATCACGAATATCACGTTAGAAAAAAGGTTTGACGAAAATATCGACAAGGTGCCAAAATTTTGTTGTGGGCTGTATTTCATAGGTCCCCCACGATAAAAGCGATAGGTGGCAGCAAATGGGCAATGAGCCATGAATATAATTCTATTTATTCCTGTTTTTCATTGGAAGCCTATGTAGAAGTGAGCTTCGTTCATATTCGATCTCGATTACATGTCTCTACTTGGACTATCACTGCATTTTTCTATATATATGTGTGTCTTTCTGTTGCGCGCTGAAGGTCGATATTTTGGAGCAATTGACTGAAAGCGGATGTGTTACGGTGGTGTTGAATCCTTTTTGCCAACGTTAAAGAACTCTACTTCAATCGTAAATTCAGCAGTGTTTTAACATATACAATTGTATTTACACTGAATAGAATGTCAGTGGCTTCACCGTTGCTATATTCTAGGAATAATTAATTACATAACGTGCTGTACGAAGTTTTTCAATGAGTGCAAATAGCTATCCTTAAGATTCTCTCCAGATTTGTCCTATGATTTGAGCTCCGCACTACAACGTAGATGTACAATGACCGTGACCGATACAATCCAACAACTTGATCACACATCCGAAGATTGATAAAAAATCACTACGCACAAAAAATTATAATAGCTAGAAAAAATTTGATGTACTCGTAATATTAATATTATTATTTGATGTGGAATTGATTGGGGAAAAAAAAAACTTCCTCATCTGAAATATATGGTTGTAGTAATTTACGCAATTATATAATTGCTACTATCACAGGGTTTAATTGAGAATATTTTCATCCACCGAATTCAAGAATTGTTGCGGCGGTTCTGTACTACTCAGAGGTGTAACCGCAGTAGAACTAATGGGAATCAATATAGAGGTTGCCTCGGATCTGCTCACTGGAAGATCTACCAACTGATGCGAACTAAATTCACTGCACACCAATCGTGGTCTATCATTCCACCGCTCAGCGGTGGATGAAGAGGGTGGGCACGAGCTCGGTGTAGCACGGAACTTATTGAACTTGCTGCGAGACGTCATGAGGGATGACAAGTCACTAGACATAAATATTAATCTATCTAAACTCCGTACTTCCTACTTTTAAAATGAAAGAAAAATCGTACGGAATTTGAAAAAAAAAGGTCCTTTATCAATTAAACGAATCTAATACAGTAATTATTCAATTTACAAGCGTTTCTTGTAAAGTTGTGGAAGATTTTTGAGTGGCTAGGGTCTATTGAAAAATTATTATACTGACAGACAGGTATACACAGAATCTAAATTGGTCTGCTAGTTCCAAAGAGAGAAAATGGGATTCGTGAATTGATAACAATATAATCATGACTTAATGACAACAAGAGTGCTCTTAATGGTTGTACCTCCTGCTCCTCTCCTTTCTCTTGATCAATAGGATTCAATCTCCCTTCACCTGTAGCTATAAAAACTGTTTCCTTTCTAATGTGTCTTCAGTTATTGTTTGTTACTGATGATGGCCTAATCAACAACAAGAGTGTTCCTGCGATTTAAAAAAAAAAAAAAAAAAAAAAAAAAAAAAAAAAGAATTTGATGCTTCCGTCACTTATGGATTCCTTAGTAAAATTACTAAGGGTCATTATTGAAAATAATCCAATCTCCACCAGCAAATTGTAAAATTGCCTACAAAATTGGCATTTTACAATATTTCAACTATTTTTAAATGGAAGAAGATTTCATTCCAAGAAGTTTGACATCAACCACACATTCCTACGATGCGTAGTTTTCTTTTTAAGATTTTGATGGTAGTGAAGCTTTGTGTTCGTGAATGAAGTCGAACAAATTTTTGTCCCACGAAATCAAAATGTCCACTTGCTTTTTGCGTTTTAGAGCTTTCCGATCAATTTTCGTTTCGTGTCTGTCTGTCTGTGGTAAATCCTTGTCACGCTCGAAACTACACCAAGTTTCAGTCCGATTCTGAAGAAATTTTCAGGAATTGTGCGGGTTAGCTTCAAGACGGCCCTCTATGATTTTCAATGCCGGTCCGATTAACAGTAGGCTGTGCGCATGTGCAAACGTGAATTTCTCATAATGTTGTTTTCTCATCATCTGTTGGTCCAATTTCGTTCAAACTCAGTAGGTAATGTGTACACGTTCTAGAAAAATGCCCCAAAAATTATATTGCGATTAGTAGACTAACAACCATTGCGTATGCGCGGAACTCATATCGATTGCCACAGGCATAACTCCGATTCTATTAGAAACATTTCGATGAAATGTTCAGGGATTGTGCGGGATATGATATGATGATATCCTATAAGTTTCATTGCCGTCAAACAAATATTAGTCTGCGCAAATTTGCGCATGCGCAAACGTTAGTTCATTATATTGTCGATTCCTTATCATCTATTGGTCCGATTTCGTTCAAACTTGGAGAGTAGATGGGTAAATTCCCTATGAATTATATAACGATTAGTGGAGTAATAACTATAGCACATGCACAACACTAAAATTGATTAAACCAGACAAAACTCAGAGACTAATGGACCGATTCGTATGAAATTTTCAACGATTGTGCGGCTTAGCTCCTAAACGTTCCTGTATAAATGTCATTGCCTTTGGATTATTACTACCTATCTGTTCGCATAAGCCTACATTAATATCTTATAACGTCGACTTATCAATCATTTCGACTCGTACTTCGTTGTTGAACTAATTCTATACGTCCATGTTACAACATGACAGGAAGCTTTAATGTCCACCCAACTTGGCAGACGTTTTTAGTTTCGCGCACTGGTGACGTCAAGGCACCCCTCTCATCTGGGGGACCCACTGACCACCAGTGTGATGATACCAGTGCGAAATTTGAAAAATCATAGAAAAAAAATTACTCAACTTAGAAGAGTGTGGATAGTATAAAATTTCTTATAATAGAATATATTTTCGTTTTGAAGTATAAAATGAATACGTGGGTAGCGCTCATTTTATCCAAGGCATCTCAAAGGCGTTCCATTTCAATCGCAACACCGTTGATCGATTAGAAAAAAGTTTTATTAGTTATTAGATAATTTCTCATACTCCCATAACCCAAAAGTGACGCATTTATTCGAAAATGGATGATTTTCAGGAATCGATTCAGAATGCCTCTAAACAGATTTCTACGAGGGAAGTTTGGGAAAACTATATTTTTATTTTTTTAGCCATTGCAATAGCTCTGTTTTTTACCAAAATTCAATAAAACATAAAATTTTGACCTAACAACTATAAATAATTTCCTAGAAACAAAAAAAAATTTTAAAACCTGCTGATTTAGGTTCAGCCTGCTTTTCCTCTCGACTAGACGATTGTTCTTCAAATTATCAGAAGATATTTGGAGCAAAGTTACTCAATATATTTCTTAAACCTGGTCCTACCCTCACGATTTCTTTGAAAAGGCGATAGTGTAGTTGATTGTCCAGACCATATATAAAACTGAAAAGAACTCTAGAAAAATAAGTAGAAATCCGCAGCAACGATAAGGTTGTATTCGATAATCATCAGAAACGCTTGCATACGAGTCTGCAACACATTGGGACATTTCATGTCTTTAGTTGCAGACTCGTATGCCAGCTCTAAGAGCCACTCAGCTGATCCGGACCCTGGGCATCGTCAAGTAAATGTGCTAAAGAGACTACATACGAAATTACAGCTTCCTAGAGTGTAAAACATAGAAATTAGCTTTAAGAGCCACTCATCTGATCCGGGCCCGGGCATCGTCAAGAAAATTTCCTTAAGAGGCTACATACGAAATTACAGCTTCCTAGAGTGTAAAGCATAGAAATTAGCTTTATGAGCCACTCATCTGATCCGGACGGACCCTAGGCATCGTCAAGTGAATGTCCTAAAGAGGCTACATACGAAATTACAGCTTCCTAGAATGTAAAGTATAGAAATTACCTATTAAAATGATTTAACCACCGCTTCACAAATCAAACCGTTCTCGCAATATTCGGATCACCTGCTATGAATCACATCATCGAAACACCAGCTCAATGAAATCATCAGAAATTAACAAGCGGTTGCAATCATGTTCACAATATCAATTATTGAAAATGATCACCTGTGTGTAAACAATTATTCATATAACCATGCTCATAACTCAGCTTGTTGGCCACGCACTTCGCAGTAGTTAACATAATATGGTTGGATAAATCGAAAGCTTTCGAACGAATGGTCAACGAATTTTGTGGGATGAAAAACGACGAAGTACCATTTCCCTAGCAACGACTCGGTTGTAAGCGGAAATCATTAGAAATCATTGAGCATATTTCGTTACGTAACGTAACGTGGCATAACGAAAATTTGGTTGTGTGCCATAGCAAAGACATGAAATGTCAATAAGGGAAAACAACTTCAATAGCAATTTTTGTGGGGAGCAACTGATTCCATGCAAGTGGTAAACGTCTTTAGAAATTAGCATCAATCCTCCTGGTAGATGTTGCGTATAATTTATATTCAGTTTGTAACATCGCTTTCTTAAAAATAAACAAATATTTCTGACGGAGAATAACGGAGTTCATTAATTCGTTCCTACATTTTCGATGTAGCTTGTAACGCCAGAAAATCCTCCGCATTTCGCCGAGTAAAATTTGTGAATATTTCATGAATCTGAATTATTGAAGACCTCTTGACCTGTCGAGTTCGTTGCATCGCTGGATTACTGGTTGGACTTTAATGTTCTCAGGAAATGAAACCAACAGTCTCGCCTCATTTATATTATATGAAAGGAAACAAGGTTAACACAAGTCGACGTTGATTAAACACTATTAATGCCTGCCCTGAAACGGTAAAGGATTTATTGATGATTTGTAGTCAGATTTATTTGTGGTGTTTCAATATGCAATATGAGGAGATGATTCGTCTGCCATTACTTTTCGAGCACAATAAAAATATATGTTGATGATTCGCTCAATGTCAAAAAACGCTTGAAACTGTCAAAATTAGACAGTCCCCAAGTACATTTTGATGAAAACCTACATAGATTTCATCAAATCGTTCTAATATCCGACGAAGTGACTGGAACTTTGTTTTATTGTCATATTGATCAATAGTTTGTAATTTTTGTTTTCTATTACGTTTTGATTTGTGCCCATCAGATGCACATACGAGCTCCAACATGTTTGCGTATTTAGGCATGAAAGAATATTTACTATGTATTAAAAAGAAATGCTAATGAACTTTAGGTCTGGGGACAATTTATTGTGTGGGTTTAGCCTCATGCGATGAATTTATATGTTTCAAGACGTACTAATTCAACTGAATATATATAGGTATTTATGCTTTATGTCAATAATTTCTGTACCTCAGAGGTCGATTATCGTAAGTGACATTTTGGCGATTTTACAGGAGAGCCAAAAGAAGTTGTGGGCACACCTATTTTGATCCCTATGGCCCATTCTGATGACTTTATCATGCTCAAATTAATTAATTTGAGCATGATAAAGTCATCAGAATGGGCCATAGGGATCAAAATAGGTGTGCCCACAACTTCTTTTGGCTCTCCTGTAAAATCGCCAAAATGTCACTTACGATAATCGACCTCTGAGGTACAGATTTGAGCACTGATATGCCTCTAACCCTGGAGTGAAGGAAAGGCCATGTTCACTTCATTCCAAACAAAACAGGTTGGTGAGGAGCCATCAGAAAGGTGATGCACCTCCTAATTCCCGAATTGCTTTCCTCAACTTTGTCACGTAAGTGATACGTTAGTTGCCCAAATGCCATCATTAACGAGGGATTGATGGATTTCCGAACACCATGTTTTCTGCAACCTTTCTTTATTCGGACAGCTCAAATTATTGCAAGTCTTGTACCAAGTTTTCTAGCAATTAAGTCCCCGAACCGCCGTCATATTTATTCTATACCTTTATCATATCCGATCCCTGATATAGAGATTTTGACTGTTGGATCTTCAATTATGGTAAGATTTTTTGTGGTGTGTCAATATGCAATATGAGGAGATGATTCGTCTGCCATTACTTTTCGAGCACAATAAAAATATATGTTGATGATTCCCTCAATGTCACTGTAATTAGCACAGTCCCCAAGTACATTTTGATGAAAACCTACATAGATTTCATCAAATCGTTCTAATATTCGACGAAGTGACTGGAACTTTGTTTTATTGTCATAATGATCAATAGTTTGTAATCTTTGTTTTCTATTACGTTTTGATTTGTGCCCATCAGATACACATCCGATCTCCATTGTGTTTGCGTATTTAAGAATGAAAGAATATTTATCATATATTTAAAAAAAAATTCTAATGAACTTTAGGTCTGGGGACAATTTATTGTGTGGGTTTAGCCTCATGCAGCACTGTTGTGAGGTTCGCGATGAATTTATATGTTTCAAGACGTACTAATTCAACTGAATATATATAGGTATTTATGCTTTATGTCAATAATTGAGCACTGATATGCCTCTATTGCTATTATCAAATGTTTTTTTATGAATCTTTCCTAACCTATCCGTTGGTTGAAAATTTGAAATTCGTTAAAAATAAGGTTCATTAAGGAAAATAGCTCATTTTCAATCTCTGTGTACCTATTTACATGTAATCTTCAGTAGAAATAGAAAAGAGTTGTAGAAGAAGAGCCCAACCATTCATTAAAACACTATGTAAGTAATGAAGGAATGAATAAATAAATTCATATTGATCGGAGAAAGCTGAAGAATACTTGGAAACCAATTTTAATGGAGTTTTCAAAATTACTCATCGTTCGTTCTAAGAGGAAGAAATTATTCATTCGAGCACTCAAAACACATAGTAGGAAAGTTGACAACTTCTTGCCGATGTCGTAGAGCCCATACGTCTCTGAACTGTATTATGGAGCGGTCGTCAGCTGCTAACGGAAGCTCAAACAGCCATAGGGACTAGTTCCCTCAATTATCCTTTTTATGGTGTGCTGGGTACCTACAGGAAAGACTGCAATGGCCTCCTCCAGGGCCGCCACATAGGGGGGGCAAGTGGGTACTGTTGCCCCGGGCCCGGGCCCAGGGGGGGCCCGGTCCGGTCCTGTATTTAGTAAATAAAGTATTTTAGAATTTATAGGCCTACATAAAACAGAGTGTATTACACTTGACGGGCCCTGATCAGATTATATTTGATTTACTACACCAGACTGTTTCTCTTAAACGATGGCCCAAAATATTACTCTTTACCCTTTACCGTCTTTACCAGTAGGCACTCGACTGAAGACTTGGGAGAGAGCATCTATGGGCCAAGAAAGGTTGAATTCCCTTGCCATTCTCAGCATTAAGCACAAGTTAGCATCCAAACTTGACTTTTCTAAGGTTATTAAAGAATTTTCACTTAAAAGGGCACGAAAGTTTTAAGTGCTTTGTCTTGTATTTTTCAATCGCAAATACACTTTTCCTCACTTCACTTTATTAGTTTTAAAATGTTTCATTTTAATAAAACATGAAATTATAGCCTATTACAGTTTTCTATATTTAAAAAGTTTTCCACAATTATAATTACAATTACAGAACAAATTTCTCATTTTACTAATTCATATTTTTGATAGTTTTTCACTAAATAATTCTTGTGTCTTTTGTTGTTATATATCTAATTCTTTACTGCATAGCTTCATAACAAGTAGATAAACTGTAATAAAACAATTTTATTTTTGTAGATTTTTTTTTTTTTTCAAAATTAATAAATGTAATCTTTCAAACATAATTGATCATTGTTTCAATTAATTCCTTCAGCCATCTTGTATACAGAGACTTTCCTTTTTAATCCGTCCATAACATTAAAATAAAGTTAATTGTATGTGTTGATTAATGATTATATGAAATTTAGTCAATCATCATTTCTGTCACAATCGTCCAATTGAGGAATGAGTAAATTGGAACTTCTCTGAATACGCCCTCTATTCACAAAGAATTGTATTTAAAGCAGTTAAAATAAAAATCCTATGACTGATTGGATATAGAATTTTTGTTTCACGGTAATTTATGGCATTTTTATGGTTTTGTAATTGGTTGGTAATTACTAGAGTATGAATACTTGAATTTTCAATTCTTAAGTTGCACTTTACTTTTGATTAAATGTTGAATAAAACGTAGTGAAGTAGTAAGAGTTCAGCCCTTCAAATGTTCTTATTCAAACACTGAACCTTGGTGAAGTATAAATGATTTTAGCGAATTTTCTTAGAAAATATCTTGGAAAATTTTAAAATAAAATTTTCAAAAATTTTCTTCATCGAAATCTGTTTTGAGGCATTCTGAAATGATTCCTGGATGTTAACGCTTTTTTATATGTATATATATATATATATATATGTATGTGTCATTCCAGACGATAACTCTCGATAGAATTGAGATAAAAACTTCGTTCTATCGCCAAAAAATCAAACAAGGATTCGTTCTTTCGCCAAAAGAAAGGATGAGTTCGTTGGACAACACTTTTTGAGCACATTAAATTGGTAAAATTTCAAAAAATGTACTAAAAAAAAATCACAAAAAATGACAAAAAAAGGCATCGGTGTTTTTATTTTTATTTTTTTTTTTTTTTTTTAGCCGAATATTACTCAAATAAAGTGTATCAAATATGAAGTTGGTAATTTAAAAATTAAAGCTCAAACCTATGTTCAAAATTGTAATTAAATTTCATTAAAATGGGCTACAAAATCGATAAAAATGTAAAAAATTCTAGAAATCCAATAGGTATCTTTGATTAAATAATACGAGTAGAATGTTATTTAGAACAAATTTTTCAGCAATAAAATTGATAGTTAACAATTTTTTGCAGACAATATGACGAATTTGAGCAATAAAATTAATAGTTAACATTTATTTTGCAGACAGTCAATTTCAACTTGAGCGTTGCTAAGTGATGGAAGGCCAAAAATCATAATGTGAATATCGTAAACGTTAGCGTCTAAGACGTCTAGAATAAATAAAATTTTGCAATAAAATTGGTAGATAATAACTTCTTTTCACTCAAAGTCCTCAATTTTCAACACAATGTAACACTATAGTATTCACAATAACTAACGAAAATTCGCTCATACGATCATGCTGCATGACTGGAACTTTTTCGTTAGGTTAGAGAAGGTTTAATAGTTTTTTTTTTTTTTTAACAATTATCATAGCCATCTCTAGTAAAAGTGGCGTGACAAAAAAAAAAAGGGGGGGGGGGGGGGGGGGGGGGAGGCCCGTGGCCAGAATCTGGTCCCGGGCCCGACTTGGAGATGTGGCGGCCCTGGCCTCCTCACTTGATCTCTCACAAATTTCGCTTCATTCTTTTCGTTCAATTTTTGAAACCCGTCCCACATGATGTAGATTCGTGTTCCTCTCCTAGATATCCCTATCAACTACTTCCTGAGGTTTCGAAAACACATTTTGAGATTACCTTATAGTGTCAACCATACTACACAGGTAGAGAAGACGACATGTGTTCTTTTGAGTATATGGAAATAATTTTTTCCATTTCACAGCTATATCGCAATAATCATGCCAGAATGTTCCCAGTCCTCGTCTTTTTGTTGGTTAACAGTGTTTATTTCACGGCAACGGCTCCTTCTTCCTAAGAACCCATCTCCTCATCTAAGGCATTTCAAGGTCTCACTAAAAGTTTTACACTCACATAAAACAGGCCGACCCGGCTCATCACCTCGGCGGAATCCTTCGAGATGGAACCGTTTTAGTTCAGTGCCTTCCGTCTCGGAGCCAACTCGCCTTTCCTCATTACGATGGCGATAATTTAACTCTTTCGTCAAAACGTCGGTCCCAAGGATGGTTTTGGGGAGTGGAGGTGGGTGGTAAAACGGGCATGAACGCTCTGATCTTCTCAGTACCCTCTTAAGTATTCGTGAGAAAGAGGGAGAGAGAGAGAGAGAGAGAGAGAGAGAGAGAGAGAGAGAGAGAGAGAGAGAGAGAGAGAGAGAGAGAGAGAGAGAGAGTGAGAGAGAGAGAGAGAGAGAGTGAGAGAGAGAGAGAGAGAGAGCAAAATGGCAAGCATGATTCCAAACTGAGATCCCAAACTCACTGATATTGGAAGTCTGGCGTTTCCTACTACCACCGAATCTCGCATAGTTCCGGACGATCAATGTTTCGAGTTATTATCATTTCCATTTTGTTTATTATTTGAAAGAAGTTTTCTTCGACGAAGAACGTATGTTCTGATAGTTGATAGAAGATGCCTATGAATATTAACAAAAAGATACGATTCTTCTCAATTTGAAGTAAGCTTTTAAAATCGTTTCAAACGGAGTGGAATGCCGCCAACCGAACCTTTCTATCTTTTAATCGTTTCCCAAAAAAAATTTTTTTAAAGGAGTTCCGTGTTGTTTCTTATAAAGATTGAATTTCTCTCTCTTTAATTCGTTTAATTTAACCTTTTGACCACATTTTCGGAATCACCGTAAAATTTTCTAAAAGCATGGTGCACTTGATTTAGGAAAATCTCCATCGACAAATCACAACAGCAGCTCAAAGATTGACAAATTTGAAAAAATTAAATTTCTGAAAATCTTTAAAACGTTACAGCTCTTTTAAAATAATTCCCGGAAACTGGCAAATCTCAGAAAAATTGCTTCATTTAATAATATTTTCAACGGTTTAATCAATTTTACATTTATTTTGATATTCAAGGGAGAGACTATTGTTTAAATGTTACAAAACGAGATTTTTTCTATGAAATCGAAGGTTTTCGAGATAAATGACCCCTTTAGAAAATACGAGTTTGGGGCCGGTCTCTTCGTATTGTTTCACGATAAATCGAATGATAACGCATGCAGATCTCTCCACAAATTCAAAACTGTTTGCATCATTATCCAAATATAAATAGTAATCTAGCGTATAATAACCTTCTACCGATTTTGTGATCACAAATCTGTCAAGAAACAGAGTAGTTATGTATACCAACCTACTCGTTTATTTTCCATTCTCACCTTTTATTTTTCTGCAGGATAGTTTTTTCAGTTTCATATACGAATTCTGGATACTCCGCACATCACTGGCTATAGCTCTATCTATATTGGTCCAGACGTAAAGCATGCCCCCACCTCATAATATTCTTTTTTACGTTTTCAAATTTTCGTGGTTCGTTTTAAAGGCCCCGAACGGTTTCGTATCATGTCTTTCCCGTCAATCCGAACTTCGCGAAGTTTTATCATATTCGTCGGGTAATGTAGCGAAAAACTCAGATCATTTAAAACACGTCAGTGGTCCTCTCGTTTCTGGATGGACGCCTGGAAGACGTCTGGACCGACGCCAAAGCCTAGAGAGATAAGTGAAACTTTTCGTATTCACATCGGATTTGATCAACTTGGGTCTTGGGACGAGGGCCGGTTTCATTTACTAGTAGGTCAAAAAAAAAAAAAAAATGTTTGGTATATGGGCAAATTTTCAAACATTTACACATTTTAATCGTCTCAATTTTTTTATCAGAGCAATTTGAATTAGCGAAATAGTTCCGGCCCGGGCAAACGGGCATTCGTTCTTTCTAAGTAACATTTTCTTATAAAAATATATTCTATCAAACATCATAGTTTTCGTAGGTTTTTCAATACATTCATATGGAATTTAAACACGCTTTTCTTCGCAAATATTGATCAACACAGACACTTATCTTTCTGAGCCTCAGGATATTGGAATGAAGAGTGGAGCTTTCCTGCTCGTTCCAGATGTTCTGCAAAGTCGGAATTAAATCTTGATCTGTAGGCAGTTGTATCGATAAAACGTTCTCTTCAGCACACTGAATTTGAATTCCAAGCCCGTGCTAGAGGGACGCTAAAGGAATTTAAATTAACGAATTATTTTCTGAAACGAACTCCTCTGATTCCATTAAATGGTCCTTTATATTTGCTATAATAAATTCGGAGTCTATTATATTCCGGTAGACAAGTAAATCATTCAAATGTGCCGAGACAGAACGGAAAGCGGGTTGAGGACGGATTTGCATTTTAGAGCGGGTGAAAAGAATGATGATTTTTCAAAAGTGTTAATTAAGACTAATCAAATATTTCATATATCCGTCCTTTATAGTGAGGTCTCATTCCACTTTACCAACGTGTACTTAACATAGTTTAGACTTAATGGCATAATATACCTACAGGTGCAGCTGCATCCCATCAATTAGGTTAATTATTTTGAATAATGAACCGTTGTAATTGACCAAAAAAAGTTTGAATCCTCCTTACCTCCCTCGCCATTTTTCGGTTCACATTTTCAAGATGCGTGGAATTCAAAAATTGAATTTAAAAAAACTCGGCCTTTCGGGCCTCGCAAGGGGCTCCGCCCCTTGACCCCGCCAGGGGGGCTTCGCCCCCCTGGACCCCCCCGGATGTTATTAATTTGAGCCTGACTGCTAAAATGTAAAAAACATGGAATCATGTTTTAGCTCCTCGCTCTCACTTTATTATAGAAATGATCACGACGATTGAGCTTTTGTGAGATTATGATCTCCTAATAGAAACTCGCGAGTAAACATTCACTTTATTATAGAAATGATCGCGACGATTGAGCTCTTTTGAGATGATGATCTCCTAATAGAAACTCGCGATTAAACATTCACTTTATTATAGAAAGAGGATCAAGAGGCTACGTACGAAATTACAGCTTCTTATAGTGTAAAGTATAGAAATTACCTATTAAAATGATTTAACCACCGCTCCAAAAATCAAACCGTTCTCGCAATATTCGGATCACCTGCTATGAATCACATAATCGAAACACCAGCTCAATGAAATCATCAGAAATTAACAAGCGGTTGCAATCATGTTCACAATATCAATAATTGAGAATGATCACCTGTGTGTAAACAATAAATTATTGATATAACCATGCTCATAACTCAGCTTGCAGTCCACGCACTTCGCAGTAGTTAATATAGTATGGTTGGATAAATCGAGAGCTTTCGAACGAATGGTCAACGAATTTTGTGAGATGAAAAACGACGAAGTATCATATCCCTAGCAACGACTCGGTTGTAAACGGAAATCATCACAATTATTGGCGCTACTTTCATCTCACTTTTCGGCGGGGGATCCATCGCTAAAACATGATTCCATGTTAAAATCGATGTTGGTTTTTACCGCGAATGTTGTTTACAGTTCTTTTAAATCAGGAGTATATCTCAGCTTCGTCCATATTTACAGCGGTTTTGGCAGTATATAATTTACGCATGAATTGAGGGCTTTTCAACGAGTGGCGAACGATTTTCGTGGGATGAAAACTAACGGCGATACATTTCCCTAGAAACGGGTCGGTTGTAAGTGAAAATCATTACAAAATCCCGCGCTACTTTCGTTCCACGGTTTCGTCACGTTTTTGCCCAGTTAGGTGATGGCTAAAGCATGTTCCATGCTAAAAATAAATGAATAAATAAATTGGGAAAATCCGTCCGTCTACCGTAGGTGTCCCGCGCCGTCCGCCATCCAGAGCTAATCTCCACAGCAACAAGACCGAAGTTTACGAAATTTGGCTCAAAAATCATACATCGGTCGGCAAAGTGCCTTTAACGTCGGTATCAGTTTTCATTAACCATAAAGGGTAGTAACTAAGGGCTGAATTATTGAAAAAACGAGATCTCAAATACTTTCAAGATAAAAAAAATCTTTTTTTTTCTCATTTATAGACACCATCCCAATGTATCGGATGAAACCACCCGGGTCACTGTACGTTCATCCGTTCGCTCTCCCAGGAAAAAAATCAACATGGTAGCTAATATATTTTTTTTTATTGTGCTTATTCAACCAGACAGTCATTGGCGAGGGAGCTAATCATGACTGGTGTTTTATAGCAAGAATCACCTTGTAACTGCAACGCTTCTATCAACTGATATAATTTATAGGTGAATGGGTTCCAACCACCCTTAAGATTTTTATTTTTAATTTTAGAATGACTGGACTTCAAGAAGTTTCAAGAAAAAATCCGTTGTTGTGATTTCTGGAAGTTTGAAAGCCCAGGCCGAGTGATTGATACTTCCCTGAGCCATTATGTTATCCCTTTACTCAGTTGCTAGCCAAATACATAACTTGCCTCTCGCTGTTTGGGGCTGGGAAGGTGAAACAGCTTCACTGCTTTTCTGTGAAATACCAAACTATAGCGGAAGGCGTTTTAAGACGAGTTCAATTGGATCAGATGAAAATATCAACACGGATATATTTATGTATTTATTTCCTACTTTTTATCTATAACCCACTCTTCTTCCAATTTTAGTAGAGTTTCGTATATTCCGTTGTAAAATATGTGATTGCTCCATTCAAAAGTATTCTTGCCTTTGAAATCAGATCCCTGTCAAACGTTGGAATTGATTCAAATGGGATTGATTCAACATATTCCCAGAATAAATCGGAATTTCGCTCCAAACTAGTAAATGGCATCAAAGAACTGGCATCCGTGCCAAAGTGCTCACCTCGACAATTTTCGAACGAACAAGAGCCAATGGTTTTCTGATTTCATAAAATAGATCTAAAAGAAACGATAAATCTGGGGAGAATCGTTGGAGATTAATAAAAAATCAATTTAAGGACAGAAAGGCCTTTTGTAGCAACAGTTATGCAAGAGAACATTACGCTGGCTTGAAAGGCTGATGAAAACTATTTTAGCTTGTCAATTTATTTATAATAGTGTTGAACACCTACGAAACCAATTAAATCTAATTTAGTAACTAGGGTTTGAAGAAACAGTTGACCCCCAAATCTGGTCAAGAAACCCAATATTGATATTTTTCGGTAAAAATCTTTATAATGAACTATCAAACAACGAAAGGGGTTTGAAATGAAGAATTGTATAGGTTTATTATTTTCAATAATGAGCCTATGTGATCGTATAGCATAAAAATTTTATAACCCCCCCCCTCAAACTTTGTCATTTTACTTTTCAAAGTGCGTAGAATCCAAATTTGCAATGTCCGTCCGCCGTCCGCCGTCCACCGTTCGCCGTCCGGGACATGAAAGGCCTTAGAATTGACTTAAAAAATTCGTTCTTTAGCACATAGACTCCACGTGGGGTCTAGTTGGTCCTAACTTCTCGCCAGCTCGATCGCTCCACACCCGTGGGTGCTATGAGCCAAAAATAGGTGAAAAAGTGTCTTTTTCGAGACTTTGAATGTTAGACTGACGTACGCGCGCACGCCTTGCACGCTTAGTGGAATGATGAAAACAATGGCAGAGGGTCATGAGGGTAGAGGGGGAGGAGGCGCGGCGCCTTGTAGGGGCATAGCGGCACGTCACCAGGGGCGTAGCAGAACGGACGCCAGGGGCGTAGGATGACGGATATATCGTTGGTGAAATGAAAAAACGGCGAATTCCACATTTTAACGGACTTTTTTCACCAACGATCATGTTTCTAATTGTATATTAACAGGTGAAAAAGTTGAAGTCCTAGCAAATGTATTTTCAAGGTAAACCAAACTTAGGACTTCGAATTTTTCACCTGTTAATATACTATTAGAAACATGATCGTTGATGAAAAAAAGTAATTTTCCGTTAAATGTGGAATTCGCCCTTTTTCCATATCACCAACTATATATTACTTTTACAAGTAACACCCATACAATACACCGCGGCACCATGAGGTGGGTACAGTGTTGTGGGCAAAGCGGAACGGTGCCAGGGGCGTAGGAGTACGTACTTAGATAATGATATTATTAAGGCAATAATTATTTGAATAGATTGGAGCTCAAATCGAGAAATATAAACATGCGTATATAATTATAGAAGTATAGGTTGTGGCAACTCGAAATAGGATACGACGAGGAGTCTGGACGGGCCTTATGACGTACGCAAGCCAACTAAAACTACGATCATACTCAATTGAAAAAATAATGAACCTTTGTGAAATAATTTGCAGCGTTTTTTTTTTTTTTTTTTTTTTAATAGATAAAACCAACTCTGAATAATACGAAAACGGAGTTAAGTGACGGAGAGCAATATGGTTCACCTTAGAAGTGCCAATTTCAGTGTCTTTAGACGCCTTATTCAGTGCCGCTAATGACCATTCTGTTTGAGGTATGGCTTATACCATTGAATGAAAAATATAAAAATTCGAATACACAAAAAACTGTGAGCGCAAGAAACCGGTGGGCTTTTATGAAGTACAGCATAATGTTGCGGCCAACAAGAAATGCACAATAGACATATATATTACTTTATTGTGTACGAAATCTTATTTTATTGTGTACGAAATTGAACGGCGCTATATTTCCCTTGTATAATTGGGAAAAATGTGTATATTTACAAAAACCGTAGTAATTTATTTTGAGGTTTGATGTGGAACAGCCATAAGTAAGATCTATTTGCGAAAACGAAAATTAATGTCTTCTCGGTAATAACCGTCAAAGCTCCTACAAATGCCGACAGAACAAATTAATTCGAGTTATGGCTCGCTCACTTCAACATCGTGTTGTCTGGGTCAAAATATTTCATTAGCGGTTTATGAGACGAATTGGGTGAAGTCGAGGCCCGACTTTTGGGGTGGAAGGAGATGAGAGGGACTGATATAATATTGTGAGGGGAGCGCCTCGTCAAAAAACGGTTTCCTTATTGGGCAAAACGGCAGCACGCGACTGTCAAATTTATCATCCTCCTCACGAAACGGGAAGTTCTACCGCGATCCGGCAGAGAAAAGGTTCTTTTAAGGGGAAATTAAGTCATACAGCTTATTTGGGCTGTGGCAATTTTCATGTTGGTGTTGATAGGAGGTAATACGTGTTTTCGATCGTCGTATATTTGGAATGAAAAGAATTACGGAATAACAAATTAATTATTAAACAGCAAAAGTTCCAGCCATGCGGCATAACCGTATGAGCGAATTTTTGTACATTTTATTACTATATTATGCTACATTGTTTTGTAACTTAAGCACTTTGAGTGCACAGATATTGTTAAATACCAATTTTATAACAAAACTAATTCTAAATAATATTCAAAGTGTAAAAAAAAAAGTCTGGATTTTTAGCTTTTGTACTGTTTTGATCAATTTTGAGCAAAAATTAATTATATCAAAGTATATTTTTCAACATTAATTCGAGAATTTTTTTTTTTTTTTTTGTTGTTGAAGTTCATTGTTAATGAAATTATTTTGACTTAACTTCTTACAAAAATATAAATAACCAATTTTATTCGTTTTTAGAGTTTTAAATGACTTTTTAGAACTTTTTTCGAAAATTGATCATTTTTACATACAAAAAAAGTGGTTTTTTTTTAAGCTGTATTTTTTTTGGCGCGAGAACGGACTTTTTATCGCAATCCTAAGGAGAGTTTATATATATATATATATATATATATATATATATATATATATATATATATATATATATATATATATATATATAATCGATCGATTTCAATGAAGAAATTTTACGAAAAATTAGCATTTTCGCTAATTTCAGGCACAACATTTTAGGTGTTTTAACAATAATTTATAGAATAATCATCATTAGTCGTCTCACGGTGAGGCAGATGAACTTAAAAAAGGAATGCTTGCTTGCTTTGCATGTTTCGGTATGCTAAACTGAAAAAAAAAAAAAAAATACGGAGGAACCCAAAAACCCCCAAAATCCTCTTAAGAGCTGCTTTTCCAAGTTTTTGATGAATTTATCTCGATTAATATGCATCAATTCCCATGAAATTTTAGTCTGAATGGCATTATTATGATTCACTTCAATTTTCTTGTATTTTATGTCCACTATTGAACGCCGCCCTGGAACTTCTTTATTTTTACTTCGATGAAAAAGGATGTTTGATTGGGAAAGCTTCAGTTTATGTAAATCTTTAAAATATAATTGATTCTGAATTCATAACTAAAATATTTGTATTGGTTTCGGAAAAGGTCTTATTCCTCTCCACCAGATACAGGTGACGGAAACACTTGCACTAAGTTCTCTGATTTATATAAATATTTATAAGGATTCAGAATAAATCTTGGCTGTATGGCGGGAGGGGGTTTTCGAAGAAAGATTTCTGTTGACAATGACACAGCTTTTGCCCTTCGAGTAGTTGATGAAGTAAAACTCACTCTGCTTTTGTGATTGAAATAATTTCACTGATGTATATTATTGATTGCTAACGGTTCAATATTTTCCATTGCAGGTAAGACCATTATTTCACTCTTCACCGGTGACGTACGTTTTGCTATAATTCAGGTAAGGTAATTGTTTTTAGTAATTTCACTTAGTGGATCCGCAGTCCTACCCCTTCAATCAAAGAATGGTCAGGCAACGACAGTAATATATATATTCTAGAAGTTGGAAGAAAGACACACAAACTGCTTTTCCGTTGTTTGAGAGTACATTCGGGAGATACGATGCCCCCTTCCTCAGGCTCTGTCATTTATTTCACCACAGTATAAGATACACTATAATAGAACATGACTTCGACATTATTTTTAAATCACAAACCCCCCCAGTCGCTGTATTCACCAAACAATTGAAAATAGTAGGTAAATAATCTGCCCATCAATAGAAAGTCTCACAAATCTAACAAATTTAGAACTAGCATCTAAGAAATATACATAACAACAAATCAAAAATAATAATGTACCCTATAATCAAATAATAACAAAAGGAAGTAACAAACTTATAACGATCAACAAGATATCTCGTTCTGCTTCTCTACCCCTTCCAGCATCCAACCCAATACTACTGTCCAACTCCAGCAACTCACCGCATCAACTAAGACATACATTCTTTCCTCAAAAAACTTCCCCCAACATCAATCCCTACCGTCACACCACACCAAACCTTTTATTGATGTGCATATTATTTACTTAATATGGAGGAATATTTGGCGAATAAAGTCATGTTTTATTATAGTGTATCTTATGATGTGGTGAAATGAATTACGGAGCCAGAGGAAGGGGACATCATATCACCGGAAAGCTCACGCAAAAAAACGGAAAAGCAGTAAGTATATGTTTCTTTCTTCCAACGTCCAAAATGAGATGATCTACACAGAAAATCTAAACCAGTTATGTATATAATATGTATACCTAACAATTTAAGAACACCCATTCACCACGTAGTGTGTTGAAACACCTCGCTTTTGACGGTTCATAAAACGCCTGGCAGCAAGTACACTAACAACGAATGAAAGTCCTAGGGCGGCCACGGAGTTGAAATCGAGATTTTCCGAATCTCCTGGAAGCGGTCAACTTCTACCCGCAGATCATTTTCAGTTGAACCTTGGTTCGTGGTATGCATCCTTTATAGGTACCTATCCAACATTTTAACAATGTAGAACAGTAGCTGGTTTCAACTCCGCTGAAAGCTATCGCAACTCCACCAGTTTACTTCTCAGTACCTGGAAAAGGAGATGGTAACTCCGCCAGTCAACTTTGTAGTACCAGGAAATGGGCATTGCAACTTCGCTAAGGGTAGGAGGTATGGAGAAATTGATCAATACATCAATATTTCTAATAAGTATAATTATGTATTAAGTACTAAGATTAACAACAAACAGTCAAGTGTCTTTGTAACCAGCGTTGAATTAAAAAAAAAAAATAAATAAATGAATATATATATATATATATATATATATATATATATATATATATATACCTTTATATATGTAATGAATTACAATAACTTGTGAAAACTGGGGTAATCTTCTGGGATAATGCGGGTTAGGCCAGTTGCACACACACCGATTTTGGACGGTCGGTAAAAAATCGGCCGATATTTTATCGGTAGCAGGTGATTGCAAACACACCGGATTTTTGCCGGCAATACAATCAGTTGCTTGGTGTTCGTGAAACGAGATTCTTGAACAACAATGAATCCTAAACGTGTAATTGCTATGTGGTTATTGTATCGCCGCATTAAGCGCCGTAGGATTATGCGCAAATGGTGGATTCATCCTATCAATCAAAGAAGGGAACACAGTGGAACATTCTACACCCTTTTTGAAGAACTAAAGCGTGATGGTTCCAAGTTTTTCAACTTCTTTAGAATGTCAATTGAATTTTTCGACGAACTCCATGAGAAGAAGAAAAAAAAAAAATAAATAAATAAATTGGTAGTCCGAAATTACAAAACTAGTCCCATATCACGAGAGCACTCAAATGGAATAGAAGATGCGTAGTTACTAGTAGAACTGCTGAAATCGGTCGGTAAATAATCGTTAGTGTGCAAGCGTGTATTTAGTTATGTACGCCACTGTGGGGTCGGGTCTTCCCGGTACCGGCGGTCTGCAGTGGCAGTGGCCGGCTGCTCACCGGTATTTTACCGGTATTATTTTCTGGCCGGCGTGTGTGCAAGGTCCCATTCCATACAATGGTTCACTATTGGAATGTGGACGGCCGGAAAAAAACCGACCGTCCAAAATCGGTGTGTGTGCAACGGGGGTTAGGGTATAATGATCGTTAGGATTATCACCGCTCAAAAGTTGATAGTTTTTGCTGCGCATGCGTAAACGAAAAATCCATCAAGAATAATTTTGGAGGGTAGTTGGCAAATGGTGATTTGATTACCTTTTGAGTATTATCATTAGACCGGTACTAACACATAATATATATTGTTTGTTCAATATTATTTATAACTTGATCAGTCAAAAATATAATTCATTGAATAAATAGTGGCTTTTTGTTAGTGTTTTCTATTTTTCGTTGGCTAATAGTACGAGTATTAAATAACATTTCCCCTAACTTATGGCTCATTTCCAGCGGTGCAATGGTCAAGTCAATGGTGTTGTTTGGAATCATCTTTTAAGGTTAAATTTTTACTGGGCATCATGAAACTCATTTTACGAAAAGGTGGGTAATGAGGTCTTGATTTTGAAAAGGTCTGACATTGTGAGAATCGAATTGGTTACTGAACAGTGATTTGTCCGGTGGTTAGTTATCGTCAATAGATTTCTGATGATTCAGAACACTTTCCAAAGCTCAAACTTTGTCTCACCGTAACAAACGTATTGACAAGCAAGGAGAAGGCCTCAAAAAATCCTTGAAACTTCAAAACGCAGCTTTTGGTTTAAAACATCGATTTCAGCCTTTTTATTAAAAAGAAAAAATAATAATAAAAATAAAATAAAGTAAATACACATTAAAAAATGGTTCTAAATTCTATTACGCCTATTACAAATCGTCATTTGAGTTATGGATACCATTGGATTCGTATTTTCGCACCCAACCTGTTTGTAGCAATCATTCATCAGTTTCAAGCAATCAGTTTCATCGATTCCATGTCAACTTCGCAGATCTTTTTTCTTCAGTCAATACTACATATATATTATCTTATCGCATGATGGACGAGCGTTCCGACCTACCTTTTTTCTCATTAATTTTATTTATATAACGTAATATTTATGTTGTTCTTGTCCAACTAGCTGATCATTAATTACTTGGGCCTGAGTAATATTTTATTCACAAAAATATACCGATTTCGATACTAAAGTCTTCTCTGTAATATGAGTTGGAGTTATGTTATGTTGTGTTACAGAAGTTGATCAATTTTTTATCTCTGCCATAAAGTTGATAAAAATGTGATATGCAAGTTAAAACTTCAATGGCGAAATATTAAATACATTTTTTATCCCTACTTTCATTAAAATAATTATAGAAGTGATGTGATCCTTAAAAAGATATCGGTAGGTTTCCCATTCTCTACAAGACAAATAAGTTTTCTTCTTCCACTTTACAGATACCTAGTATTAGCACTTGGGGTTAAATATGAAGGGTTAATTTCAATAGTTGACCCTCTGATTACTCCGATTGTACACTTGTGGGACAACTATAGGAACAACTTGTAAATTGTTGATAGGTGTTGTTGATGAACGAAGGTTTGACACTCGATAATGGATTCCGCACTTCCCAGTAATGTCTACCGTTCAGCCGACGTCCACCACCGTTTCGGTCGATTATGATAACAGCGCGTGTCTTTCCAGTTTGATCAAACTTGGCTGTTACGAATGGATATTTTTTCCGCTTCCTACTTTCGTATTGTATCGTTATTCGTTGAAGAAAGTTAATAGAAAGCCACGAAGATAGGTGGGCAATGTGATTTCCCATAAGTTATTGTAATGTAGACGTATATTAACATTCGTTCACCCCACGAACGGAATTTTATCCTACTAGCCAAAGAACGTCAAATGAATTATGAACTCAGTACCTACGTCGTGCGACGTATTACGAGTAAAAAATAAAAATAATAAAAAACACCTACTTCATCACACTTTTCGAGAACACTATATATTTTGTCGACTCTTCTTTTTAGAAGTTATCTGGACTTCAGTGATGACAGGAGTGGCAACATATACCCAGTTGGCAGGATCTACCTTTACAAATTGTACATTGCCCACATCGTTGGCCCTCTTTATGCAGGGTGTCTCAGCAAGCAATTTCGTTTTAAAAATTGGAGTGATGGATGTTTCATGGAATTTCATTTAAATTGCTTTTCATTTGATTTAATTCTTACGAAAAAATAGTGTTTATTGAGTTCGTTTTGAGTGAACACCCCGTATTGGTCAATCTATAGGCAGATCATTTCCCACCAATCTTGGGATAACAAGCAATAAGCTCTGAAGGTAGGAAACAGCGCTCCTATTACGCGCTCCTATTTATTTTATAAAGTTCTTAAGTAACTCTTCATATTGATAACTGTTTTCCTTTAGTGTTATACAGGGTATTTTCACTTTGAGTCTAAAACCTTCTAGGAGTCGATTCAATAACTATTTTCTGATCGAAAGTTCCTCCGAGAGATTTTATTTAAACGCTTTTCAAGTTTTTACTTTCCTTACTTGACCCGGTGAAGGGTAAGTCTTGCAATCACCTACAACAACAACAATCTTGCAACAAGCGTTTAACCAAGATTTGGGTTGATGGAAAATTAAGATGAATTTCAACTTCGGAAACTAATTATTGGGTGAAATTGGACCTGAGATAGCTGAATATTATGAGTTTTGTAATCTTAATTATGTTCGCTATATAATGATAAAATTCATATACAATTCGATATTACTGGTTTGAATGTTACTTTCAATATTTATTAGACATAATTATTATGCTTAATTACACTGCCAGAATGTAATTTGTAACATTAAAACATCCTTGTACTTGCTGTTACCTGTTGGTTTCTAGAAGAATGACATGTGAAAAAGCTTAAACGCCTTTTTGAGCTGCTGCCAACTTACTTTGATCAGATGAAAAACAATATCCAACAAAGATAGCGAAAACAATGAATTCTACACTCAGCCTTTTTGATATCTGAACACAGGTAAAAAAAGCCACTAAACTTGTTCCCAGAATTAAAAAAAAAGAAAAGATAAAGACAAGAAAAAAACTGAGATTGCACCTGACGGTTATTCAAGTTCTCTAGCCAACCTGGCAAAACTTTTTTTTTCTTCCTCTTTTTTTTTCGAAAAAACTTGGAAGCTCACGGAAGGAGGAAGAACTTCCGATTTATTAAAGCGTTTTGAGGCAAGGCACACAGTAGCAACCATCTACCTTAGACGCTCCAGTTTTATATTTTCCCAATATCCCAAAGAAGTGAGGGGATGTTGTGTAACAGCCGTGAAAACATGTGTTTTCCTTCACCCTCCGAACGTAGGAAAAAACACAAATTGATACGAAATCCTGACGAGTCAAACAAATGTATGTGTCCGTTGGTCTTACTGTATGTTATAAGTGAGAAGGATTGTTGTTGTGTGTTATTACTGATGGTTTTTGAAGTTGGGATTGGGAGTATAAATTATGAATTTCATATTCTTCGCTGCATACGCTTACCCTATCGATGAAAAAACTCTGATGCCTGTTCATGGAGCGATAAAACATTATTGGCATCAGCTTTATAGTTTTGTACAAAATGGAATTCACAAGAATTTAATTCCTATGTTGTAAAAGAAGTTTGAACCACTGCACTTGAAACAACTTCACTATTGAACAAGTTTTATGAAGAAACAATCACTATTGGTGATCATTTACTTTTTCGATAAATCAATGTCCATATCCTCCTTAGCTTAGAATGACTCTGTAAAATTAGCATTCACTTGCCTTAATTTGATGAAAAACGATCTGAATATGACCCCAATGCAATCAATGCGTTAATAATATCATGAAATTATTTTCCATTACTGGCTGCCATATTGTGTTTTAGAGCCTTGGAAAATGAGAAAGCTTTTTCGCTACTTTACTTACGTAATTCAATAAGAAATAGATCTTATTAAGAATCAAGTATAAGATATCCTTTTAGAATATTTTAAAACTACTATTTAAAAATTTCGAATCTGTACTTAAAACTTTAATAACATCTTTTTGAATGGTGGGCTCTCAACTAAAGGGGAAGACTTAATAGTTTTACTAAAAATAAACAAGGTAAGTGGGAGATCGAATGCGTCAATCAAACCGATCCAAACTTCCGATCGACGAACTACTAATGCTTCATAGCGTTCTCAACCTAGTTTCTTCATAATACATTGGGTCCCAGTAGAACACCCCCCCTCCACTTTTTCCGCAATTTTAGGGATATCGAAGCTTTTATTCTCTTGGCCAGTCGTTATAGTGTGGCCCGGTCTATAGAGTACGTCCATTCGGACGGTGTGATTCAGCTCATTCATTAAACATCACTGCGTTTCGTAAGTGTGGTATCTTTGAATCCGTAAAAGAGGGAAAAATAAATGGGAAAATAAATCAACCTAAATGACGAGAGAAATGAAGTCTTTGGGAACGATGCGTGGGTGAGAAGCGCCTATAGGTTAGCTCCGACACAAGTGCCTATTTCCTTCTGCTGGAAATGTCGTCCGCATTCCCCACTCGCCCCCTCCATCTCCTAAAATGTTGGTTCAAAATGTCAGGAGGTCGTTCACTATCATCTTTCCCTCCGGCGTGATCCCATTGTTTGCGTCCAACCTATCTCTTACGGTTTTCCTTCCCATCAAATCCAGCGAAAGAGAATGTCAGCTCGATCCCACTTCCCTCTATAAAGCTGGCCATAAACCTAATCATTCTTTGTTATCATTTTCTCGGGGAATTTCATATCCGGGGTCCATTCTTAACTTGGAAAGTTTATCGTATCTTCAATATTGCTTGACAAATTGGTGGCAGTCACGAGTCCCACGAAACAGTGTTGATTCAATACTTAATATAATACTTTTTATATATTATATTTTATTTGTATATATTTTATATATACATACTATATTTTTTAATTTATGAATTATATATGTTTATATATTATATTTGTATACATTATATTTTAATAGATAATAAATACTTTTTAACGTAATTTTATTGTTGAATGATATACCCAATTGAACTAAATGGGCAGTGCAACATCATGTGCCCCATGAATAATGGGAAATTTCCAAAAGCAAATTTCCGTTAGAAACATAGAATCCTGACACATTTTTAGTTATAGGTTTTGAACAGTAACCACCGTGCACGATGAACCACCGATTACGATGAACATATTTATGTCTACGTAAATTATCCACGTGTTATTCAAGATACCTATTTATTTGTATTTGATCATAGACAACAGTTTCCTTCTTCCTCCTATGATGGAGTTCAAAATTATGAATAATAAATCATTTTATCGAATTTTCGTAGAATCCATTTTTGCGGTACGATCAGTTGTATTGAGATGGAGCATGGCATGTGACGCTCGGACTGCTTGGAAATTTATCACATTATAGTCCAAATTATTGTCTATATTGTTATTTCTGTATTATTTTCTTTATTATTTTCCTATAATATGATGTTAAACATTAAAAGTTCCCGTCGTTTTTCATTACCCAGTCGTGAACTATGTGAAATCAAAATCAGTAAAGTAGTGAACTAAGTTTTATTCTTCCCAGCGTAGGGTTTTACTGCGCATGAATATCTATAGAAAGCCTGACATTTCGGATGTCATGACGAAAACTTTCAACTGACTCCCAGTATTACGATGTATAGATGTCTATATCTTGTTTAATGAGGTACCCACCTACTCGCCATTGAAATCCAAAAATTTGACAACCAGCTAAAAATTCTCAACAAAAAAATTTATACTTCTGTCAATAAATTGTATTGAAAAAATAGTGGTTTTTATTATGAATTCTAATCATGTAAGGCCGGTATTCTAGATGTTTATCTTTCTCGCAGGGGGAAAATTTTAATTAGGGTCTTTTCCCTCGCCAACGGGTAACTAACGATCGAAAATAAAAACTTGGGAATGAAGAAATGAAGCTTATGACTCGGTGGCAGTTAAGGCCGTGAAGTATTATCACGGCCGAGAGGTGGTATGGGGTTCACCGTGTCGGTGACAGGACCTATGTAATAAATTACTTGCGCTCACGTGTCAACGGTTGAATCAATATCCTGAACAAAGCGATACAGCGGGAACCGCCCCTGACAAACCGTTTTGACCGAGGTTACATATGAGTGCTGTTTGGACACAGAAATTTGACCTGAGAGGGGGGTTCTAGTTACTGTTACTACTGGCTCCTTGGTAGTCGGTTACAAGTCTAAATAGCGAGGCGTCAAGGTGCGTTCAAGTGGGCTAACCATGAGAGACGAGTTTTCAACACGCTGAGTGCCGCAAGATAAGGTTCAAAGTGGTTTCTCCAAGGGAATTCAGGTACACTCCTAATATCCATAAGTACCTATTATAAGTGTGGTCCATCGCACTTTTTCCGTCTAGTTGACATCAACTGACCACAATGTGGCTTAGGACTTATTGATCGGAGTGTTTTATTTATGATTAAACAATATTAAACATTACTACCAGACCGAAAATTCCCTGCAATTTTGAAAAGCATTGGAAGGATAGAAATATTAGAAGACCAAATGATGTCATCGTGGAATTGTGGTTTAGTATTGTTGAAGGAGTAATCCACAGCCAATCATATAGAGATTACTGATATCGACAATGAAGCGTAGTCTAATTGGACAGGGCTAATGTCATACACTAATTTTATGATATACATCATTTCCTCATGCAATGCGTATAGACGGCAGCTTGAGCCAAAACTGGAAGAACCAATGGTTTACAATGTAAAACTATGACTTGGATATAATGAAATTTACGGATGTTCAGCTTCAGGAGTCCTAACATCAACAAAACACTGCAAGCATTAACATCAATGTGACCAAAACAAGGGACTCTGTTTATCGCAACGAAACCGAAAGTTGATTCATTCTCAATTTCAGATGCAGACTATTGCGTTGGTAGTCGTCAAATATGAAAGATCGCACGATGTGAACCGCAGAGCGTTTCTTCTGATGCAGGAATTGACTGCATATCACTTAATTTGGCTCAATCATCCAACAGTTCCTGGATACTGGACAGAATAAGGGACGGGGAATGATCACCCCTCGTTAGTTTCTTTTAATCATTATCCTGAAAGTATATTATTAGGACATTATTCGAGCCATTTTGGCTAAGAAGGTGGTTTCAGTAACGTGTGGCAACGATCAAGACCCAGGGATAGACTGTGGCTTTTTTCTCTGCGAGTATATTTATATGTATATATAAATGTATATCGTCAAACTACGGTAACACGCTAGCCTCCGACCTAACAGAGCCGTAACACGCTATCGGTAGAATTTTCTAATTCGATTAAATTTGTCACGCCCACTCAATTACACATTTTACTATAAGCAGTTAGTTTCATTCTCAATCAGTATACCCTAGAAATTACAACATATATCACATGCCATGGTTTCTTTGTAACGTCTGTGTACACGACAATAAAATGGCAAATGATGTGCGAACAGTGAAATACGATACGAACTCTATCTTGTGGAATAGCCATCTCACTAGCGTGCCGGTGAGTTATGCGGGACAGGAGGTGAGTAATACGAGCATTAGCACTTCTGACGCTAGCCCGCTTTTCACACGCTATCCCCCTTCGAAACTCGCATTATCTTATTCTCTTTGCTGAATGAAAATCCTAACAGCGCTATACCTTGTGATGAACAGATGCACAGATGATGGTGAATGGATAACCCATGTAAATAGCTACCTATATCACTATGAACTAAATTACAGATGTCAGTTTGATCAGCCCCTAAACAATTCATTTGCCCCATTCATAATCTTACGACCGAAAATGATTCAGTCTTTCTCAAACTCCACCAGAACATTGCAATATCGATACAAATGTACGATTAAAACAATTGTAATGGAAGTTTTATAATTCTTCTAGTGTTGGTTACCTCCACTGGAAGTTGCTGCTTTCCAAACTTCACGAAACATTTCAGCGAATTTTTGTAGAAAATAAAGTATTGTGATGGCTTGCAATTTTAAAACCAGAATTTTCAAAAAATTCCTTCAATGAAATCCGGTTTGATACATTTTGAAATGATTCCTGAAGTTTACGCTATTTCACACACACACACACACACACACACACACACACACACACACACACACACACACACACACACACACACACACACACACACACACACACACACACACACACACACACACACACACACACACACACACACATATATATATATATATATATATATATATATGAAAATTAGATATTCATATATATAGAAAATTCGCTAAATACATACCTACAAATAATGGTTAAATATACTCTGCCAAGGTGATGGCACAGAAGCTTCCTCGTGCTTCAACGTGTCTTCGACAAAATAATTACGTTCACGCATGCGCTGAGTACCCTTCATTCAATCATAATGAAATTGGCACAGGACCATCCAGTTATAAATCCACACTATTCCTAAAAATGTCATTGAAATCGGATCAAAATGGTGGAAATTATTGCTGTGGCAAGAATTATAGAAAGACAAACGCTCACGTATGCGCAAAGCTTACCGCTGATTCAATCATGATGAATGCCGTAAGGGACCTTCCCCGCATCATCCCTGAAAACTTGACTAAAATCTGTTTATCATTGACGGCCTTAAGACTATCACAAGAAAATTACGTTTACGCATGCGCAGAGCATACCGCTGATTCAATCATAATTAAACTGATAAGTGACTATCTAGGGCTAAACCCTCACTAATCCTGACAATTTCATTAAATCCAATCGTAATTGAGGAGGTTATGGCTGTGGCAAGGAAATGTGGACAGATAGACGGACGGACACCGTCGCTGCCTTGCAGACTCGGAAGCAAAATACCTACTTATGTGTGTGTTCACTAAGTTTGTTTCGAACAAAATTTGTACAACATCTTTTGATAACCTCATAAATTATTTATCAATTAAATCCAAATTTTTAAGCTTAATTCATCTTCTGCCGTTTGATACCATAGTTATGTGTTGGTGTGTGAGACGTTGTATATCTATTTATATCTTCGTAATATTGTTTTTGTTAGATGGGAACAGTAATCTGGTTGAGCACCTTGTTATTGATAGTATTCACAGTTTAGCATTTCAAGCTTGGGGAAGAAGGAGTTGATATCCATCTAACGTGAATTTATTACTGAATGTTATCCCTGTTAAGGGAGCCAAGGGAGCTTTCATATGTATAGGTGGTAGACTCGGGGTCAGCACCACTGGTTGAAGACTTCACGCTTTGGTATTCACTGCCACAGGAAGTTCCTTGCTCAGTGGTGATCGTAAGCAGAAGGGGGAAACATTGAACCCGAGTTTGAGCCCGAAAACTGAAATATGGAGAGCTGCTGCTATTTTCCTTGGTCTTGTGTAGTAGATAATCCAAGAGCCAAGGACGACAGAAGGTAGTAATTCGAGAAGAAGATATGAGATTAGATTATGGAATTGGAGAAAATCTTTTTCTGCCGTCTCAACATTGATGGAATACAGGATGGTTTTACACACGGGAGAAGTATAAACTTCTATGAAAATTCGGACATTACTTTCCACTCTGTTGGGATGTTGGGAAAGTAAAAGTGGACAGGCTCCGCCCCTGGACTCTCCATAACTTTCCGCCTTGAGCCTTCGGCTAAAATCCTAAAACATGGAACATGCTTTCTTCCCGCTAATTCGTAAATGTAAATAAATTTAAAATTACGACATAAATGTCTTAAAAATCGAAATTAGAACAGAGTACCTAAGTAGGTAATTTTCTGTTATGGTGCGCGTCTACAATTACTATAAGCAAGATTAACTCTCAACCAAGTGACAACAAAACAAGCGGCATTGTTTACTATATCCATTTATAACATAAATAAATATAAAACTACGACATGAATAGAAGAACAAGTACGAAAGAAATGCGTGATAAATCGAGAGCTTTCCAACGAGTGGAGAAAGATTTTTGTCCGGTGAAAAATAAAGAAGGTTCATTTCCCCAGCAACGGCTTGGTTGTACGTGAAAATCAAAAGAAAAAACAGCGTGAAGGAAAAAAAAGTGACGGTAAAATCGTATTCACACCCCGCTAAATTTTTCGACGCGGTGCGCCTATAGAACGCCCAAAATTATCCCGATTATCAATTGTTTGCGACTCGCCTATACAGGGTGATTCCCTCGCAGATGCAAAAAAAAAAAAAAAAAAAAAAATTTGGGTGAAACTACATCAAAAATGGAGTAAAATGCCGCCAACCGCATATTTTTATCTCAATCCGTACTCGAGATATGATTTTTTAAAGGTTTTTTCAGGAATACCGTGTTTTTTCCTTTTAAACTCGGATTTCTCCACTTTGCCTCATTTAATTTTAACTTTCAACCTCATTTTCGGTATCAGCATTACATTTCCTATAAGAATAGTGTACTTGGGTTCTTAAAAAGTACCATCCGAAGACCCTCACATCAGCTCAAACATTGACGTTTTTGAAAAAATAATATTTCTGAAAATCTTTAAAACTTTACTACTCTTTTAAAAAGAATCCTGGAAACTGGCAAATCTCATAAAAACTGCTTCATCTAATATGCTTTCCAACGGTATTATCAATTTCACTTTTATTTTGTTATTTAGGGGAGAAAATAATGTTTTAATGTTAAAAAATGTGGGTTTTTCAATGAAATTGTTGGTTTTCTCGAAAGATGACCCTCCATGAACCAACGAGTATGGGGTCGGTTTCTATGTATTTTTTCTCGCTGGACCAAATGGAAACTCTTGCAGATCTCTCAACTACGTTATAATCGAGTTGTACACTTTAATTAACTAGTTTCACCCCACAAAACACATACATTTAATCGTAACGAACAAACTAAACATTTGCTATTTTAAGTGTAAAACACGGTTTTAACGGAGTTGAAGAGATCTACAAATTTACCATTCGATACAGCCTGAAAAAATACATAGAAACCGATCCCATACTCGTAGGTTCATGGTGGGTCATCTTTCGAGAAAACCAACAATTTCATTGAAAAACCCACATTTTTTAACATTAAAACATAATTGTCTCCACTAAATAACAGAATAAAAGCAAACTTGATTATACCGTTGGAAAGAGTATGAGACGAAGCAGTTTTCGTGAAATTTGCCAGTTTCCAGGATTCGTTTTGGAAGAGTAGTAAAGTTTTAAAGATTTTTAGAAATATTCTTTTTTCAAAATCGTCAATGTTTGAGCTGATGTGAGGGCCTTTGGATGGTACTTTTTAAGAATCCAAGTACACTATTCGTATAGTAAATTTAATGCTGATTCCGAAAATGTGGTCAAAAGTTAAAATTGAATGAAGTAAAGTGGAGAAATTTGAGTTTAAAAGGAAAAAACACGGTTTTCCTGAAAAAACCTTTAAAAAATCATATCTCGAGAACGGATTGAGATACAATTTTGCAGTTGGCGGCATTTTACTCCATTTTCGATGTAGTTTCACCCAAATCTTTTTTTTTTTTTTTTTTTTTTTTTTTTGTATCTGCGAGGGAATCACCCTGTATAAGATATAATTCAGAGTTTTTGGATCAAATCGTTTTATTTTTCTATGCTCTACAACTTTGCTACGTATAAAAATTTCTGTAGGGCGCACGGTGTAGGAATTATTGGAGAAAAACTTCAAAATGGGCAAATTAAGCCACCTTCATGAGGCCGCCATTTTGTATTACTCGATTTTGAGACGGCAGACAAAGATTTTCTTACTCAAAACGGACTAAATTTTCAAAATCCAATCTCAAAACTCCTTCCCAAATTACTACCTTTTCGGTCGGCTCCTGGACTAAGAGGTAATGCGGCTAGTTGACGTGTCTTTTCTTGAATCAAACTCACCAAAAAGATCGCTCCGCCGTATTTATACTCCTCCACCTGTCAAGGTTGGTGAAGAAGGGAAGGGAGTCAGATGAGTAGAAGCTGAGAGACACTGACAGGTATGGGGGGCGCAGCAGGACAGGACGCAATAATCAGAGCAAATTATTTCCTCGCTCTACTTACCGTCGTCGTCCTTTTTCTTCAGCCATCCATCAAATCAATCATTCAATGTTCTCAAATCTTTGTTTTGTAATTAATGTGAATTCGGGATGTATTAGAACGTCATGTCACCTGTCGGTTTCAATAATATTATTGAACCATAACACACATCCGTATTAATTTTCTTTATTTTATTTTTCTCCTCTATTTTTGATTTTCAAAATGTTAATGAACTCTATAGGAATAAAGACATGCCGATTCCAATCGAACAGGTACCTACTATAATAATTGCATAATAATTATCTTCTTTAAATCTTTACATAATACTTAGTGAATTCTCGTCATAACAATAAGTCGTCGCAGACGTATTAAAACCAGAATACCTCCTCTAGAAGCTGCTGTACTTGATATGAACCGTGTTAAGTTTTAAGGATCCATTATGAACGGAAGCCCATCCCACCTTGCGTTCTTCAACAGCCCCACCCGCTCACAACAACTCACCTGACTTGCCTTTCTTTCATGCTTCTTACGCTCTTTATCTCGCTCGCGTTTCAACTCTCTCGGCTATTCATCTGGATTTTCCTTTTCTCCATTCGTGAAACTGAAAAGGAAAAAGGATTTTCCCAGAAACTCAAACTTTTCCTACTTCAGCAGCAGACGGTTCGTTGAATGAAGAATGGAGGGTTCTTTGTATTATAGTCAGCCCTCTACTCGGCGCGGCAAAGTGGACTTTTCCCATGTTAGCAATGTTTCCCTTAGCTTCTGTTTGTAACAGTTCGCCATCCTAATCTGCGTCTGCTAACTGGGAAGTCGCGTGTCGTCTTCAGAACTTTTAAATGTGGTGATTGGGTTCCCCTGACTCGAAACAACTGAGGAATAAACTCCCGATAGAAGTACGTGATTCTAAAATAAGATACTGTAGTTGTCAACTATTTAAAACGAACAGGTGATGCAGGATCACTCCCTACTCCGCTATTTAGCTTACTAGACTATTTAGCATCACATATTTCAAATCATGGAAGAAATTCTACCAATGATTGTACATTTCATGCTACTTTTGTTGATGAACGATGGAATTTTCCGAAAATGTGTACCTGTATTATGGTTCAATAAACATGATCAGTTATGTATATGGAATTAATGGAATCAGATTGTTTGATGTCAACTGTCCAACTTCTTCTGAAATTCAGTCTCAATACTATTACTTCAGTATTATTGGTTACAACTGATAGGTATGTTAGGTCGAATCATGTAATATTTCACTCACGGCTTTAATACGTTTATCATAGCAATGCACGGGCCTTTTACTAGTTCATCTTGGAAGTATATATTGCGAATTAAATAATCAAGACATATCTATATTCAACAGAAGCGAATAGCATTACCATCCGAAGGCCACTTTATTTGCAGCAATGCTGATGTGTTTTCCTGCTACCCATGGTATTTTTCGACAAATTGTTAGGTACTAAGGGGAAATCTTGGAGAGGACAATTCTCAGTTGAATATTGTTAGTTTTTTCTGCGTGGAGGAGGTTGAATACCCCACTCTGTAAAACGTGCGACACGGTCCGAATTCTCCAGATACTTAAATGAATTTATAGCAACTGCTTTTGTCCGACTCGGACATTGGACACAGGCATTAGGTGGATTAAGAGGAAGGATGGAGAAATTTAAAACTGTAGATCAGGTTGTTCAATGAGACGAGTGTACATTATCATAAGGTTAGTCCCTCGTTAATCATGTACTTACCTACCATCGTATTACTGTATTTTTTATTACAATATTGTGTTCCTTATAAGCAAATTTTTTCAAAGAATATAAATATAATTCAAAGACTCTCAACATTTTCCAAAATTCGATTCTCCAGAACTTTCTACATGAATCTTCTAATTCATATTTGGTAGGTAAATATTTTTGAGAAATATTTAGCGAAACATTTTTTTGTAGCCGTTTTGTTGACATTTTTAGAGATTTTGTATCATTATTCCTGAAATTTGAGCTAATCATTATGTTCGAAAAGTCTCGCTAAACAAACTTGTCTCTTCTTCTGAAATTATTCGACCAAAGAAAATATTTTTCATCCTAACCCTAAGGAGAGTTAGCGTTTAGAATGACACACGTATATAAAGATTCATTTATATAAAGATACAACGCATTTATTTATATAAAGATTTGTGTTATTCCAGACGATATAACCTCTCACATTTTTGGTAAAACTACCGTTCTCTACCGTTCTTTTGACAAAATAATCAAGCAATTTAAAAGAATGACGAGTTTTTTGGGCAGCACATTTTGAACACAAAGAAGTGCAATTATTAAAAAACTTCACTCCAAAAGTTACAAATAATAGTAAAAACCTGCTGCGAATCGTTCACATAATATTTTTCAGCGTAGTATTACTGTGAAAAAGTTTATCAACCATAAACATTCCTAAATAATGGAAAATCTAAACATTGCACATGAATTTAATTAAAAATAGTTTTAACGAACCCGTAAAAACGGCAAAAAATATTTGAAATTCCTAGATTTGGATTTATAAGTGGACTATTACTTGGGGAAATTGTTCATCACAAATTTGGTGATCAACCATTTTTATGCACTCAAAGAACTGGTAATTTTCCAGTATAATTTTTCCATGAAAAAGTCGCATTCCTATTCACAGTTGTAATGACAATTTTATCTAAATTTAAAACATTGGGATGCGCGAATTTGGGTCTTTTACAAACAGTTGGTCGTAAGCATATTTAGGTAATCCATCCAATTTTTTTGAAATTTCATCCCTGCGTGTTTGATTGGGAGTGATTCCGTGATTTCAAATACATTCCTATCCAATATGCATTTTGTGAACCTAAATACGTAAGCTTTGGTCTCGGAGAAAAGTTTTGGAACGATAACTTACCAACCTATTTAGTTATTTTGATGTTTAGAATTTATATTTTTCAAAACGTGAATAAACAATAGATAAACAACAATAAACAAACTTTTTAGTGGTTACGAAAGGGATTGGGGGGGGGGGGGGGGGGCATTCATTTCCTTGGTTGTTTAATTAGTTATTGGAAATGAAAAGAAAAATGCAACTAGATATGATGGTGATCAGTACTGAATCCATTCATCACCCAGAATTCCACCCTCTCCCATTCAAAACCTCCAGAGTTATGGAAAAGTAAAACTTGTTATCATTGGTTACCCCAGCGACTATTTTCCCAGCCCTCCTTCTTCATCACCATCTTCTTCGTCGTCTTCTATTTCCGAAATATATTTCAACGAGGGGTTTGGAGAAAACAAAAGAAGAGCTAATGCGGCAGTTAATTAACAGGTAGTAGACGGTCACCTTTGCACGACGTGAAAACGGACATTTAAAGAAAGACTTAGTGAAAATGTCGGGGAGTTCGTTGATTAATAATGAGAAATGAAGTGGAGGTTTTTTCCTATTTCTTTTTGTTTCGTGTTTCCTTCGTCTTAAAGGGCTAGAGGAAAAAACAGTGGATCTGCGGACGTAATTGGATTAAGCGTTTCAGTGGAAACTCTAATCAGAACGAGTTTTTTCAACTTGCCTACCTTAATTTGAAAACTTTTCGAGTCTATCCTCCTCATTGTCCTGCTTGGAGTTGTCAAGTACACCGCATTCAACAATGATGTCGTTGAAACTCTTCCTCGGGTGTCGATCATCATTTAAAAATATATTATTATTTTTTTTTTCAGAATTAAATCCGACTAAGTGTTTATTAAAAAAATTAAAAAAATACTGTCTGCCAAGTTTAGTGAGAAGTACCTATAGCTCCCTCTCTTGTTGTAATATGATCGTATAGAATTAATGGTGAACATAGGATAGAGGAAATTATTTATAACATCGTCACACAATGCGTAATCTGAGCATTCAGGGGAAGAAAAAAAAAAAAAATGACAAAAAACAAATTAAAAACGAAAGTTGCAATGGAAAATTTCAGACACAATGTTCGTGAGCAAGGGTATCTGATGTAAGAGAAAATTGGTCCCCAAACCTTCAAAGACCAAAAAAAGAAAGTTGCACTTTCACAAACAGTTTTTCGGTCTTCATCAATAAATGAAAAGAGTAGGTACGTCTCAGTCGCAACAAAACAGGCGATTTTTTTTTTTTTTTTTTTGCTTTATTCAGTTATTCAAGCGTATAACCAGTACATTTGTAGTTGAACATTCTATAGAATTATTCCACAATATTTCGAAAATGTCACCAATTGTTTATAATTTGTGATGATCACTGTTTTCAAAAGATTCGACAGGTCCTGGTAGTTGGTCAGCAGCCCTAAAGCTCGTCTGTTTTCCTCGTACAGTCGACAAATTGACATTTTGTGCTCTACGTCTTCAATCTGGTCTTTGCAGAACTCGCAAAATGCACTGTTTGCTACCTCTATCATGGATAAGCTTCTATTAATTCTCCGTGCCCTGTTCTTCCTCTTAGTGGTTGTACAAGGTCTCCTCATGGCAAACTTAATCTTAATAATTTAGGTCGGGGGGTCACTTTATCCATGATCTCAAAATGAAAGGCTCCCTTACAAAGAGACTCTTCTTCACAGGCGCTCTGCCTTCCGCTGATCATAAGAGTTCCAACTGCTTTTACGGTATCAGGTATTGGGACTAAGAACCTGTTGGAATTAATGGAAGGTAATGGTAATGTGCTTCCCATGCTAGCCGCTTTATCTACGCTGTCGTTTCCTGATACGTCAATGTGCGATGGAATTTACTGAATCTTGATGGAGTTTGCCGGGTTCGCCAGGACTTTGGCAATGTCGTAAACGATATAGTTCGTTTTCAAGAATCAGACATGGGGTTTCGGAGTCAGTTACTGCTTCATTTGTTCCACATTTTTGGATGACATGTTGAATTGCGACTTTGATTGCAACGAGCTATGCGCTTCCAACTTGACACGACGAAGGCAGTTTATGTTGGATTGTACTCGTATAGTGTTCTTGGGGTTTAAAGATTCCTATACCCACGCCACTATGGCTTGACTCGGTTGCATCATGTAAACCTTATAATGATGAGAATATTTTCAAGAGTGCATTGCATGAACGTGTGCTTCAAGTTCATGGACCGATGTATAGAGTTTGTTTGTCCAAAGACTTGGTATTGAGCTCTGGATATTCAGCGAAACCATTTGCACAGGTCTGTCTGTAATTCAAGGGAATGCTCGAAATGTGAATGAAATCTTCCCACGGAGGGTAGCTGACTGCAAACATCCGGGTTCGCATGTTGCTCTCTTTCAATGGAAGATCGACAAGTTTGGGTGACTGGGCGAGTGTATGGAGAGGGTGTGACACGTCAGCTGTGGCCTTGATTGAATTTCTTCTTGATAGCATGGATCTGCGAACAGCAAGAGGTGGCTCACCCGACTCTACAAGTAATGAATTGATCGGTGTGGTCTCATCGGGGCTCCCATTAAAATTCTCATTGCGGAATTTGGTGTAACGTCATTCTTCGACAATTCTTTTGAGCTCAAGAATTTTAGTATCGTGAACCATAATCTAACAAAGGTCGCACTATTCCACGGCTTACATAAAGCAGGTTCTTTGGGTGACCACCAAAAATGAAACTCTTGCTAGAGCTTTTGCCACTCAAATAGCTTTAATAGCTTTGTCATTGTATTCCAGTACGTGTCGAGAGAAATTAAGTCTAGAGTTTATCCACACCCCTAAGAATTTGTGGCACATCGTAACGGGTATCTTTTATTTTCTATTTGTTACAGAAATGTATAGAATGTTGAACCTTCTCGTGTAAGAGGCATCACCGCAGTTTGGCATTGGCATCAACCCAGCTTGTACGCTTTCGATGACGTCCAATCTGGCATGGGATGCGTATAGAAGGAAGTCATCTACATATTGCTGGAATTTGCATCCGTTTAAATCTAAATGGTGTAATGACACACAATAAACGTTGAAAAGGGTGGGTGAAATGGGTCACCCTTGATCCCAAATTCGTCGTTAAAGTTGCTAATCCTCCATCTGCTTGCATTACATAGGTTTTCGAGTTAAGGTATGAACGAATCCATCTGTGAAGAAATATAGATACTGTTAATTTCTCCATTGTCTGAAGCAGAAGTTGAGAGTTTACACTGCAATAAGCATTTTCAATATCGATATTAACTGCAATTGTGTATTCTTTCCTTTCCATAGTGTGTTTAACGTCGCTAACAAAACGTTCTAACGCTGAAGAAGCTGACCGTCCACTTCTGAAGCTCAAGGTAAATCTACTGAAAAGTTGGTGATGCTCCATATACCAGTGAAGGTGGTTCTTGACCAGAGTAATAAGCAGTTTCGCTGGGCAGGACATCAAAGCAATAAGCCGACTTGATGTGATCAATCACAGTCTTTGTTGGGTTTAGGGATTGGTATCACTTCGATCAAACGCCAATCGTCAGTATAAATACCTCTTTGCCAAAGATTGTTGAAATTTCCAAGTAGATGAATAATAATTGGGGATTGAAGGTGCTGTAGCATCCGACAATTGATCTCATCCAGCCTCGGAGCAGTCCCTTTCTATCCACAGAGTGCTGCTTTAAATTCAGTATGTGTGAATGGCTCATTACATACTTCATAGTTCGACATTGGTAATTCAGGTTTGCAAGCTGACTGTCCATGAATCTTCCTGGTAGGTCACCACACTGTACTAAGGAATGTTTGTCCCAATGTCAAGGATTGCCTGAAGACTGGCTTCCCACTGAAGTATATCATCCGTTTGATTGCACGTACTTTTGTCCTTGTCCCCGGCGTGTTGATTGGGTTCTAATCTGATGTAAAGTTTTTCCAGCTGCTCCACATCATTAACAGCTTTCCTCAAGATTTTAATTTCTGATTGCACCAAGCAATCGTTATCTGGTGTTGGATTGGTTAGATAATGGCGTCTTGCTTTGCGTGTAGTTTCATAAACTTTCTTTATTGGTTAATTCCACCAAGGTTTTGGTGTGAATCGACCAGTATAGTTCGTCTTGGTTCTTTTTATCGATTTTTCACCGGCTGAATCACCTCTTTATTACATTTAATGTTGGTTCAATTGTCATATTATTCATTGACCGAATGATTTCATTTCAGTAGAGGGTGGGAACAAATATTTTAAATCTTCGTATGCTAGTCAGATTGGTAATTTGAACTAAGTTTAGCTCAAATTCAATTATTAAGTGGTCGCTCCCAGGGCAATGATGATTTCATTTAACTCGATGTTTAGAATCTACTTTTCCTCCTATAATGTTTTTTTTTTTTTTTTTTTTTTTGTCTTCACTACAGTGTTTTATTATTGAAAACAGTAAACCAAAAGGTGAATACATGTTTTTTCATCTTGCACTTTCACGAGGGGGTCGGATCTTGAGAATCTTGACACCAAAAGAGGTGAAGAATTCATTTTCCACCAGACTCTTTCTGATAATCTTGTGGATTTCGGAGCTAATATTTTTGGCCCTGTGAGTTATAGAAAGGTTCGAATCTCATCTTGATTTCAAGTTCCGTCTTGAGTTGGTTCTTCATTCACAGCAAGTTGCGGTATGGAAATGATAAACAATTAATCCTTGTGTAACCAATTTTCCTTCTCGACATTCATTAGAGGAGCGTCCTCTGGGAATAATTAAAATGATAGATCATCAGTGCGTACATAGGAGAGTGCGGTACGCTGGATACTTGAATTCATTAAGCGCTCTATCGTGCAAATTACTCGAAACCAAACAAAAGTAGTCCCTCACTCGCATATGTGCGCTGCATATCATTAAGTATGACAGTTGAAAACGCATCCAAGAGGACTCAACCCACTGGGATGGAAAACTATGGAGAATACTCCTGGAAATTTCCATAACCAGTTGAGTACCCTACTGTTTAATTAACCATGAACGAGATGCAGGTGAACGCAATTCAGTATACAATCGTACAAACATTTATGCCTAGGAAAACTTGAAAAATTATTACACAAGGGTTTATTATTTCTGCATTTAGTGAGTTTAGCACATCCCAGTAATTTTGGGGTTATATCGGTACATTTTATTTAGCTTCTGCTGGGCCAATTTTAAAAACTACAATATTTAGGAATATATTTTAATTTTTTGTTCATCGCCTTTTCAACTTTCATTGGAAATTTAAAAGTCAGAACACCCCGGGAACCTGTGCGTTACTTGGTCGTCAAACACTCATTTTTTGAAACTAAGGTTTTCAGCTCTCTTGAGTCCTGGAAATTTAAATTTATAGATGTTCGAGATTCCGGTGATATGAATTTATAGTTCGAACAAGAAGAAAAAAACAGAGGTTGAATTTCTCTGATAGTATTGGAAAAAATGTAGCAACAGACAGGTCAAAAAATTTTGTTTCGAAAAAAACGTGTTTTTGTGCTTTTTTATATTTTTTGACGTTTCCTTGACATTTGTGCCTTGGATCGTCGTTTCAAGAGTATGGGAACAACCCATGCATCATTCATTAGTCATAAATGTGCCTTCTACCACTACCTACTTTTTTCTTTATCATTCTATTACTAGGTACATAATAATGTCAAGAAAATGGTTACCGGACAGGCTACCTGAGTTCTCCCAGTTTACTTGACAATGACAAAGCAAATCTTTCTGGTCGGAAATCGGAAAGTTATTAGACGCAGTTATACGCATTTTTTTATATGGCTTGTTAACCGACTTCTCGCCTTGGTGCCTTCCTTGCGTTGTTGAATTTAAATTTTCTTCGGAATCACCGTTTTTAATTTCCAAAGGAAAAGTGAGCTATTTAGATGGCTTTGAAATTTCAAATGTGAGGGGGGGGGGGAGGGGGGGCCTAGAAATCCACATCATACATCAAAGTGTGTATTTATATATTAAAACACCTACCTACTTAATATTAACATATTTATAGGGTGTATTTCCAGACGATAACTCTTAAAAGATGGCGTGTAAATTTAGTTTCAACGCAGAAACATCCGTCTTGGCAAAGTACAGGTAGAGCTTGTTGGCCAGCTCCGAAATTTAAGGTTGAAATGTACAATATAGTGAGCCAAAAATGCTTTTAAAAGTCGGTTTTTTGACAATAGGGCATTCGGGGTTTTAAGTATTTTTCTGCGCTGAGTCGATTGCGAAGTGCACCCAGACCTCTAAGATTCATAAATGGGTAAAAAAAATAGATTTTTTTGTGACAAATTCCCATAATTGATTGTCGTTTTTGTGTTGTGCTGCGTGTTCTAAACGCTAAGTTCTCCCTCAGTTTTATTATATATATATATATATATATATATATATATATATATATATATATATTTTTTTTTTTTTATTCCGTCATGATGGAATCTTCTGCAAATTCAAAGTTACAAACTCCTAATCCTTTTCAATCCTTCTAATAGCCAAGGTTGCTTTTGACTCACGGCCTGAGAGGGAACAGGGAAACTAAGCTGTTACTGAAATCCCTCCACTTTGCCATATTGTGCCCCCACAGTCATGAGGGGTCTTGAATATGGGCCGAGCCAATTTTCGGCCATGCTCATTCTAAGATCTCGGGCACTAAAATAATGTAGGTTATATTACTAACTTTAGTTAAAAAAAGGAGGGTTACTATTTGAAATAACAAATTTAGTGCGCATTAAGCGTATTTTGCGCATGCGCATGTGCTCAAAAATATTTTATTTGAGATCTACAGAAATATATAAGGATGGTTATCATTTGAAGTTTCTTCTAATCTATGTTTCAAGGAAGTAAAGGGGGGGGTCTTCGTTATCAGGGACACCCTGCATATGTACATGTATCATTCCGGACGATAACACTCCTTATGATTGAGATGAATAAATCTGTTTCTGGAAACCATAGTGATATGCGTGGAAGGGCTTTCTACTACAGAAATAATAAATCTTTTTAATAATTTACAATGTTTTCGCTCTTTTTTCTTTCATCTTTCATTTTACATTGTTTTCGATCTTTTGTGCTCGCTCTTTTTTTCTCGCTCTCTTTTTTGGTGTCATACGTTGTTATTGCGTTATTTGGTAAAATTTATCATTTTCCATAATTCTGTTACGTGCGTGTTTCCAATTATCACTCCCGACTAACAAATCATGGAGAAAAATTAATTGAATTCCTTCATGATTCCTCGCCCTAGCAAGCTCAGGAATAATCTTCAGTATTAGCCTTTTAATTTTTATTTTTCTGACCATTTCGTATAATTTCAGATGTAGGTACTTGTAAATTGAATTAATTGCGTTTGTGGATTAGTTTCAACCCTCAGATCAAATGTCTCAAAATATGTTTTACTGGCAAGTCATCAAAATAGCATGTAGTTAGTCTACAATTTAGTACCAAGGATAGTTGCTGAATAAAGCATCAACCATGAGCCGCTCCATAGCTTCAATAAGTAATTTGGTTGGTAATAACAGGCGGTTCAGAATAAAGACACGACATTTTGATGCCCAGAGTGGAATAAATCATAACCCGTCCAACTTCTTTTTGAAGTAACAATGAGTACAATTGACTTTTGGAAGAACTCCATCGACAATAATCGAATAGGTAGTGTACCCAAGTAGCCACGAATCACCACTCCACTACTTCATTTTTTAGCAATATATGTCAGAAATCCCACGCATTATGTATAACAAATAGGTAAGAGTATACTGATTATTACATTTATTTCATATTATTATTACGAATAAATATTTATTTTCAATATAAAATTCCCCCATAGAAGTTTTGTGGAAACGCTTTGGGATGGAAGTGCATTAGAAACGGCAGAATATTTTTTATCTATCTTTCAGCTCAATCCGTTGGAGGTCTGGCGGTATCTACATTGGGGTCGGCTTCATGAGTGTGGCCACTATAGCCGCAAGCCGTGTGGACCTTGGTGGAGCATTAGCTAGTGCCACCATGGCTCCATTGAATGGCTCCACAGCAGAAGCGGAAGCCTTCTTACGTACTTACTGCCAAAGCTAATCTTTGGTTTAGTCTTTGGTAGGCTTCTTGTGGAGAGGCTGCTAGAGTGATACCGTAAATTTCGCTCTACTTCGCACTTTTGGACTAAATATTTTCTTTCTTTCGGCCAGCATCCCATCACCACTAACGCCTGCTTGCCCTTAAGGGATCGGGCTGGGAGGGCCTGCACTGATGGGGACAATGTCTTTTTTAGGCATCAGTTGTGGAGGCCCGACTGAGCAACACCAATTGCTCCCAAATCCAGCTCATCTGCTTAGTTTGGTGCTGCGCTGCATGAGTCATGGCGCGGGAGTGTGTGTGTGATAAATTTTGTCAAAGCTGCCCAGGCCACCGATCTCAACAGATTTTTGAGATTATTTCTTTGTTCGATCCCAATGTTAGTCTAGTTGTGCAAAATATCTTCAAAATATTGAGTTTCATGTTAAAAAAACGTGTGTTGAACCCAAAAAAAAAACTCGTTGGAAATTCAGTTACTGCCTATGGGATGGAAAGTAGAGGAGGTTATTTTCGTTTTTTTCAAGCGCTGCCCAAGCTAAAATTCGGTCTAGTTTTAGGGCATACCTATTTTAATTTCATCATGTAAGCGGATGGATGATATCGGTAATCGTGATAAATCGTAATGTTTCCAATATTCTCACCTGATTGCAATGACTGATTTTTCGTTAGATCCGGATTTCAGTTCAGCTCTGCGAAAAATCTTGGAAGTTTCAATTTTGCTATTGGTGGGGGTAAATGGAAGGGTTAATTCCGATTAATCATGATTTTTTTCTCCTTTTTCTTCAATTTTTTAAATCTTTTGGTTTAATTTTTTGAAAATCATTATTTTATTTTGATGACGGATTTTTTTGAGGAGCTGCGATGTCAACTTGCAGTTTTGATAAAAATTTTCAATCTACACAAGAATTATTAAATGTATGCGGAAATCTGTGGAAAGTGTGATATGACGCAGACTTGAGTCTCAAGTTCGGAGAAGAGCAGGATCTCTTGCTATTTGACCGGCTAATCTTATATTCCGGTTGCATGCCCTCGGATAACCAAGCTGTATCACGGTTGCACGAATTAGCCGGCGGGGTGCTGGAACGGGGAGAAACCGACTAGCTATACCATTAGATCGCGAGAGGTCCGAGGGTATCGACCTGTATTACAGGCCTTGTAGCCTGTAGCCGAGGCTACTCGAGTATGACTCAGATCCCTGGATTCGTCTCTATTCTCCCCCACGAGCGCCCCAGTTGCCCCATTCAGAGCAACCGGAGCTACGGCACGTCCCCATTATACTGTTGGAAACGATGCGCGGTCTACGGTTGCATTGAACGGCGGTAGGTGTTTCAAGGCTGGTAACACCCCGATGAAATAGCAATTCGTAGTCTTCACTTCCGAAACTCAAATTTATAGTTTCTAACGAATAGAAAAAACGATTTTTAACGAATTATGTAAAATATTAAACTGTTTAATGGCGCCAAAGATTTTTAAATGCAATTTTTTCACAATTTTCTTGATTCCTGAAGTTGTATCTTTTTCATATACATATTATATTTATGTGTGAGTGGCATCCCAGACGATAACTTTCCTTAGGATTGGGATAGCAATTCCTTTCTTGCGTCAAAAGTCAAGCTTTCCGAATTAATGGATGATTTCGTGAGCTAACAATTCTTTAGCACAATTAAATGGTCCAATTTCAAAAAACCTGCTGAAAAAATCACTGAAAATCAGCGGAAAACTGCTAAAATCTTAAATCATAAACTAGAACATGAAAAATTTTATGTACAAAATGTTTGTGAAAAATGTTCATAAATTCCATCAAAATGTGATAAAAATTACAAAAAAGCTGGGAATCCTGAATCGTTTCCTAAATAGCAGATTATCACTTAGAATAAAATTGATAGTTAACAATTTCCAAAAAGTTCAAATTCCAAATCAATTTAACATCATACAATACGATATTTTTACGAAAATTCGCTCATACAATCATGATGTTCGAGTGGAACTTTGAAGTTTTCCAGAACCCGAAATACCGGTTTTGTGACATTTTACCAATATTGAACTTTCATAATCGACCAAGTGAAAAAGAATTTAACCATCCTTCAAAATTTGTTGTCTAGGGTTTCACGATGTGTGGATTTCATAAACTTGAAGACGAAAATACAGTTTTAAAAATTTCCTGTAATGCAGCAAGACGTATGAGCGGATTTTCGTAATCTATCGACTTATATATAATACGTTACATTATTTCAGAGTTTGAGCACGCTGTGTGCCACGAAAAACTCGTCTTAAACAAATATTTTGCGATACAAAACAGGTTTTTGGTTTTGATCTTTTATTTCAGTTTCTACCGGTTTTTGAAAAAAAAAAAATTTGTCAGTTAAAGTACGTTTACAGAATAATTTTTTTCGCACTTTTTAATGATCCAGTTCATTGTTGATTAACTTCTTTTGAATAAAATTCAGATATAAAATATGAATTTAATAATTTCCATCTGTTTATAGCTTTTTTTTAAAAGATCAACATGCGAAAATTCTACAGGATGTTACTTAACGTTATGTCACTTAACGTTTTCCTGAACAAAAAATAAATATATAGGAATAAATAAATTATTCATTTGGTTTTCGGCCAACTTCTGATGAAAACGCCTGTTAGAGTTATTTGGAATCGTCTCGGCGTTCCGACGCAGAATGGGAAAAACCTCCTTTCATGTCAGCTTTCCTATGACTCACCTAAAATTTTAATTTCCGCCTGCTTTCGCCGAGAAGAACTGTTAACTGAAAAATTGGCTTTTTAACTAATTTCCATGGATAATTAAGCAACTGTTATAGTAGCAAAATGAAGGTAACTAAAAAAGCAAGTGTATCTTACAGGATATTTGACACGTTTTCCTACGCTGTCTTCAGATCATCGGTACAATGCTTTGAAAGAAGTTCTAATCAATTTTTTGGAATAGAAACGCATGTTGTTAAAAACTATAGCATGTTCGACTAATTTGAAAAATAAGACGTTTTTGATTATACTCTTGGGGCATTCTTGTTCTAAAATATGCCGAAGAACTAATTAGGTAAATTTTTTTGGACGAAAGTTAAATGCTCCACCCTGTATGATGAATCCAGGTTTAATGCTATGTAGTATATTTCTGAGTGAAATATTTTCCAATGTACTTGTATTGAGACCCGTCAACATTGACTTTCGTCAATCTCATCACGAAGACCGCGGAAAACCCTCAGCAAAAAGGGAATCGAGGATTATAACTTCAAACAGTTTAGCTTGAAACGAGAGGAAATCCACAACTGGTGCACGATAAACTCCCTCAAGGAAGTAAAAGAGCTCACGCGACCTAAATATGAATGCCCACTTCATTCCAGGATTCCCTAGGTTTCACCCGGCCACATTTCTTGTCCGCTTGCCCAAGCCATTTCACAGGCTTAAGCCTCAACTGGTCGGCTTTGATAAAGAAAAAAGCACGCCAGCTCTCACCGCTGAAAGAGGATTTCCCAGGCGTTATCGAGTGAGCAATTGCGATGAAACAAGTGCACTTCGTGCTACTGCATGTAAAACTATCGGAAACAGCCGATTATCACACTTGCATTGTTACCCACTTTTTACTGACTTTTATAGGAAAGGGAGGTTCTCTGATTCACGTGTACAGTGTTTATTTTTCTGTTTCTGAACAAATCATTTAACAACCAACGGACACTATTTACATAGATTCGGTATGCTCCATAGCGGTCCCCTTATTCGCACCAGTAAGTGTAATGACAAAGTATTTTTAATGGGTTGACCAATTCTTTACTATTTTTGTGAAAAGGGATAACTCAAATTTTATTGGGAATTTTATGGTTTTCACTCAATGGGAGGGGGAAATCAAAGCAGCGTCTCTTCTACCACCTAGTTTTACCAAACTAGTAAACAAAATTAACTCAGGTAAGACAAGGGGTAAATAAAATTTGTAGTAAAGGAGAAAGAGATGTTATATTTGTAATATTGCTAGAGAGAGATAGAGCATACCTAGTACTCTGCAATAAGAATGAAAAAGAAATTATGCTTCGATTAGAGGACTTGGGGGAAGGTTTTTAGTATTATGTATTTAAATAATATATATTATACAGAGTACCCGGTTTAGGTGAGGTTTGTTCTGCGTTGTCTCGATGGAGAGAGGGAAAAGAAAAAGAAAAAAGAAATTTGAGTTTACCACGTGGGGCAAAAGTCAGTACTCATGTGAAATATAAAGAAGGTTACACATTGGAAAGTTTTGGTGTCAAAAAAGAAACCTAACTTTACATAATGCACCTAACGGAAGACAAGGAGTGAAATAAAGTAAATACCTATCTACGCTTCACTATTCAGTCTACGGATGACAAAAGTTGTAACAAAATTGTTTTCTTGACAATGGTATCCGACAGTGTTCAAATCAACCGATTTTATTATCATAGTTTACAAGTTTCAATATGTTCACACCCGTTCTTATTCATCCATATGAGTTATCCATGTTGTATCACCTGAATAACAAACGAAATAAACTATTGTTGTTACATTTTCGAGATCTATTTTTATTCATATTTCAACCCTTCAATTCCTTGCTTTTAGGTAGATCAAAAATGGTGATGAGGCTTTAGGATCATATGTGATTGTTGATAACTTTTAAACACCTTAGTTGTGTAGTTTGGTAAAGAAGCTTGGGACGTGTGAATTTTTCAAACGTATAATACGTTTTTACGTAGACCCTCTTGACAAACATTTTCTTCTAACAACGACACCTAACAATGACACGAAAAAATGGCATGAAACAATGACATTTAACAGCGACATAAATATATGTACAAGACGGCTACTGTTGAAGTAGAGTTACACCAACAGTCAAGGCACGATCAGATTACGGTCAGATACAGTCTAGTCAAGATCGCTTTCGTGGTTTTCCTATGAGGGTATTCCCACTCATAGTCAAGTAACGATTAAGTGAACTGCCGTCAGGTCGCTCTACGTGCGATCAAATCAGTGACTTGATCTTGACTGTATCCAAATGCTGTGGCAGGGGGATGTGAATATGACTCAGTCAAATTTTTTCCATCGATTGTAGCCAGGTAGTTTTCCTGGTGTTTTTTGTCGCATTCGTTTTGATTTTCGATGAAGGACGAAAAATTAATCGAATGCGTTCTTGAGATGAGACTGCTTTAAGGCGATGATTGATTTACTAGCTTAATTTTTTGCAAGACTCAATTTTGAATTACGTAAGCATGTAATTTTATTTTTTCACTTCAAACACGCAGCAAGCTTTTCTGCTGGAGTTACTGATTTTCTTGAGTCAGTGTTCATCTTCGTTATGTCGTCTTTAATCAGAGACAGCAGATTGTAAAAATGGCAATGCGACATACGACTAGACGAATTTCTTCTCGTCATCCACAAGTTTTGGGTACAGTTTTGCCAACTCTTCTTCTTCCTACCTCGACAAAAAGATTTTGTTAACCCACTGTCTTTGAAAGCGAACTCTCGCATATTCTTCCTCTAAAAGGTTAGGTATTTGTATACCTAGTGTGCATCCTGGCGGATCTTGCTCGATCGAATACACTCAACTTGTTGCCTGTTGGACATGTAGACTGACGGTGATCAGCCCAGTCGGACTGAATGGGTCGCCCCTTGACTCCACGGTGGTTTTACGGTGATCTGATCGCGCGCGCTTTCGATGTAAAGACATAATCATCAGACCGTCGAAACAGTACTGAATCAACAGCCTGATGATGATGTATTAACATTGAAAGCACTCGGCTTAGGTACTCGACTTGCTAGTGTGACGACGGACTCCTCCGAAATGTATGTAAATGATAATTTTACTATTACTTCTGCAAGAAATAACCGTTTAGATTTAATACCAAACTGCTTTCCATTAACTATTGAAAATATTTGTGAAATACTAATCATTTAGATGTAGATAAAAAGTTAGTTCCTACCCCGTTCAACGCCGGCTGTCTTAAGTGAATAAACAGCACTTCAAGCAAAAACCCGTTGAATTCCGGATTAGGATCTAGCATTTGGTCTCGTTCCCGAAAGAGGGTTGCGTGATTCACGAACCAGATCGATAACCACTTGCCTTTTATCGACTTATATAAACTGTTAATAACGGGCAAGGTTGCTATTTCATCGCTCCTCCCATGTTTATATTCTAATTATCCGGTAAACACAAGCAATTTCACTGAGTTCTTACCACATTTACCTTGCTCAAAGGACCACCAATAATTATTTTACGCGTTCGACATACATTTTAACGAGAGATTCATTTGTTCGGCGAGAAAACTGAACTCTGAGATTGATGATGGAACACAATGTACGCTATTGTATCTTTTACTCCAAACTGTTCCCGCCATTCACGAGAAACCGATCCATGACTGTACCAGTTGAATGAAACGAACCCATATCATCGCATAACTTCAAATCAAGAGCATTACTCACCGAATATAATCGCATTTAATGAAATCTTAACATCTACTTGAGATATATGACTTACATAAATGTTTCATCTGGATGCTATCAAGAACACAATATGACATAGGCGAGAATAATGCAACTCATGGGAGGTACAGAACACATCTTTTGAATGATGCACCTCCAAGTATCAAACCATACTCTAGTGTTTCATGTTCATGTTACCATCAAAACTTGCCTTTCATATTACAATAAGTACCTCATTTATTGGAAATTTCCTAAATGCGGATTGATTGGAGTAGATTTATCAGCGTGAGTAATCTCAATCAAATCAGCTCATCAGACAGAATTCTCAGACAGGTATGGTTTATTTTTTTCCACCAAATTTTTTCTGGATGCTTTTAGGAAACTGAGGACACACAATCTTCTCAGCTGACTCTTGGCAGTGGTAGAGGATGCACCTCATTCAATCCTCGGGCCTACTAATGCCTGTATGTACCTTTTTACTCGAACTAAACCTGCCTCTCACATATAATATGTTCCGTTACGTGTAAAAGAATTTCCTGTCTAACAGAAGTTTGTTCTCATACGAGAGATATATCAGTCAACCCTGAACGGCCAGAGTCTAACCATCTCACCATCTAATTGTTCTGAGAATCTTCCGAAATCGCTTCTTGGTAAAATAATCTCCTCTTTATCCTCCTACCAAACCCTTCCGTGTTCTGAAACGAAGGGGTTATTGTTCCCTCGTAATTCAGTTTTTGGCTCGCGCCCTTGAAACCCAAAACACATGAATTCGGCCCTCCGTGCGCCAATCTGGTTGTCATATCAAATCGCGACATTGTCCCAGCGTCTCAAATTTGTGCATAGAGTTAGTTACAAAGAACCCCCAGACACAAAGACTCTCAGTCCGGAGTGAGCCATATATTCAGGTTGCCACGCAATTGAATATGAAAAACATGCAATTTCCACGCGAATGGCTGATATCATGGATCCATGTTAACTTAAACTATTCTAAATATTCAACGTATCACAGTTTGTTCTACAAATTCATAAATTTTCTAGTTTTGAGACAATTCAGAAATTTTAGCATTATATTATCATGAAGTACAATTGATATGGTTCATATAATGAAACATATTACTAGAACAAACATGAAAGAATGGGAGATTGTTGAACAAATTATCTCGTACTCATCAAACCAATAACATTCCTAATTATTGCAATATATATTCATTTTTCAAATTTATAGGGAAGCCACATTCCTCAACGGGATTGATGTTGTTCGATAAATATGTGAATAATCCCTGAAGAGCTTAAAAACGTAGGAAAAATGCATTTTGGTGCGATATTGAATGAAGGAGGGCGCTAAAAAGAGGTGGTGGTGTTTGCCAACCTGGCCGTAGTGTGAGGCGAAGAGGTCCTGATCCTGACCGTGTCTAGGAATTTACAAAACTTAAAGAAAAGGTCTTTCGGTCCCTAAATTGATTTTTTATTAATCTCCAACGTACCTCCCCAGGAACTGTGGAGACAAACTTGTAATTTGATATTTTTAATTATGTCTCCCTGAAGAAGCCCCAGTTCCTGGGGAGAAACGTTGGAGATTGATAAAAAACAGAATTTAGGGATGGAAAGTTTTTTTTTTTAAAGATTTGAACTGTATAATTAAGGTTGTTCCGTTAAGAGGGGGATAAATCTCTATCAAGCTCAAAACCCGGATGGAGTTGTGAATTGATTACTGTCTATAAATCAGACGCAACCAATTTAAGGACAGAAAAGCCTTTCTTGTGAAGTCTTGAAAATCAGATGGTCTGTTAAGGCAGTTAATGGGTCTTAGGAGCAATCCGAAACTGCTCCAACTATTCCTGAGTTTTCTTTTGAATAGATCAGATATCAACCAATATCTAAATATATATATATTTAGAAATTTATTGGAAAACTCCAAGGTGTTTGACTGAGTGACGAATTGAAAACTTGTCCCAGTATTAAAATATTCCTCTAATTGAACGGTCCGGGGCAATGATGAATGGTAAAAAAAAAGATGCTTTACGTAATTTTATATTTAAACATTCATTATGAAATAAGAATCGTTGGCAATCATTATAATTTTTTATTTCATCCGATGATATTAGAAGATACTTGAAGATATATTTGAGGCAAAGATACGTTTAATTTGTCTGAAATCAGGTCACGTCACGCCATCCCGTCAATTGAACATTTTCCTACAAATTCCTAATCCTACTTCCTGTATAATAGGTACCTAATCCGCATTTCTCCGCCCAAACGTGTTACGTTATTAGTAACGTTTCATTATTTGGACAGTTTTAGTATTACAACAATTTTCATAAAAGGCCTTTCTGCCCTTGAATTGGACATCAAAAATTTTAAAATTGTGGGAACGGAATCTAATTTGATGAGAAGAACGCTTTTAGAGATGGTAAAGAAAAATAAAAAAATCGAGATAATTACCAAAAACAAACTCAAAACATGACTAAAATGTACCTACGCTTATTATTTATTTAAAAGTGCCGCAGCTAGCAAACTAGGTAGAACGTTCGTTTAAACATTATTACCTACTAAAAGAAAACGATTTTCAATTTGATTTCAATACAAAGAGAAAACGTCAGAGATTTTACAATTTTACGTTTAATATTTTGAATTTAATTTTATCAGCTCCCTGAAGTTAATGGGGAGAACCATTAGAGAACAATAAAAAAACCACTTAAAAACAAAAAGGACTTTCTTATAATGTTTTGACGTCATTAGTGGTATTATATCATCCAATGGTACCAGCACGACCAGTGCACGTAAATGCCTATTGAATATGAGGCTAATAATGAATTTGAAATGTTTTTGGTACCTCAAAAAACCATTGAAAAATATAACTTTTCATTAGGATGCTTTATAACATATAGTCTGGTCAATAATGTTTCAAACTTGTACTTATAAATGTGTTAATAGTTACGAAATACCAATAAGGACTCAATGCGATACTGTAGGGATTGTTCGACGAGAAAATAATGGAGGAATATTGAAGGTAAAGGTAGTTAAGCCCCAGCTTCCCTCGCTCTTCTATACGCCGAGCTAATTGTCGTCAAGAGGTGGAAAAAGATGCTCTCAGGTCTCATTACCATGAAACGTTTGCCGTCAAAAGGATATCGAGACCATTGAGACTGCGGTAACAGAATAAACCCGTTTTTCCGATGGGGGCCTCTACTAATTGGACTGGACTCCTTTTCGAAGACGCGGTAACCGAATTACAGGATTAATTGAATAAAGGGATGATAGATGAGAACTTCCAGTCAGGCAGCTGAACCTTATAAGATAACTTTAGCTTTTAGAGTTTTTTTTCGACAAATAGAATCTATTGTAATTGCTACAAAAATGTCAAAACATTGCATAGAAGAGATCCGTAGATAGATTTTGGAGCATTCTCTATTTATCCCTGATTCGCAATAATTTTATAAACGGTGTCCAATATTTAATAGACCAGCCATTTATCGGTGAATTTCCTTAGAATGTGAATCTGTTGCTCCAAAAATTTGAAAATCAAAATTTTGGAAAATTTTTTTAATTGAAATCCGTTTTGAGGCATTCAGAAATAAATTCTAGAGTCAACACTTTTTCACACACATCACGCGCGCGCACGCCATGAATTTTCCCTTATTGATATCCGTTTTGAGGCATTCTGAAATAGATTCTAGAGTCAACACTTTTTCACACACACACGCACACGCACAAGCCCACGCGGCGCGCACACATCTAGAAACACACATACACACACTTTTAGCGTGAAATACGCTTTTACCGAGATCTAAAAGTGAAAAATTTTGCCAAATATTGCCACGAAATATGGTCGCAGATTATTGTCACGAAATATGGTCACAAAATATTGTCATGCAAAAACGAGACTAAAGTAGCGGCGGATCTAATCTCTTTGCTATTCAAGCTATGAAGCTGAAATTTGAAATCGATTTCCCTTGGTCACACCAGTGATTTTTGCCATATCACAACTCGTCCACCAATATTTAGATGAATTGAACATGTAATCTTGGTGATTAATTAAATATGTTGGACAGCGTAATTAATAGGTTCAGTGAGAAATACGATCTTTGCATTTTTCATTCATTATTTTTAATTAACCTGTTTATGTTATGATATTTATCTTAATTGCTAACTACTTGCTACCATATATTATTGCCGATTGCATTTACACTGGACACCCTCCATATGGTAAATTAAAAGCCTGTACCTATACTTACTTATAGGAAAGTAGATAAATAGGTTATACTAAGTTAGTACGAGTATATACCAACAGGTCTAAATACGTGAATGTGGATGTCAATAGGGATAGTTTTTATAAAAATACTTAATAATAAATAATTGCTGTAAAATACATCTTGCAATAATAGATAATACGAAAAATGATTATACATAGATCAATTCTCAAAAACGAAAATGTAGAAGAATTGAAACTTATCATTCGATTATTTGAATAATTAAATCGCCTACCAATAGCTTCTTTCTGGTATGTACCCAGAGGTACCTAAACTGGATTATATGAGATTGCATTTCGTTTCCAAGGATTTTTTCTTGAATTCAATTCTCTTATTGCAGTTATCTACTTTAGTCGTCAGAAGTAATTTGGTAAACTTTGTTTGATGTAAATATAACACTAACATTGTGTGTAATTTCTTTGTTGCTAAGCCTGATACCTACAGAAACACTTCTTCCGTTGAAGTCGTGCCAGGCGTCCAATGACTAGATTTCAATGGGTTGAACTAGTCGAAAATACACTGACAGGTAAATGACCAATCACGAATGTTTATGAGAAACCATGGTAACCACGGGGAAACTCCAATTGTGTAGACGCTGAAGATATGTGCAGGTATGGCCGAGTGGTTAAGGCGTCTGACTAGAAATCAGATTCCCTCTGGGAGCGTAGGTTCAAGTCCTACTGCCTGCGATAGGATTTTTTGGCTCTCTGCGATAAGAGCACAACAGATGTTCAGTGATATGATGATGACACGAGTCCTTTTCATTTTCATGCCTTGAACTTGTTATTTTTATCGTTTTCTGAAACGGATTTATAAAAAATTAAATGAAATGGGTTCTTTTTATTATCTAAATTTTGTCGTAGGTAGGTACTCTTTTTTCCATATTACGGAGTAGGTACCCACCTAGAGGTCATCCATATCGAATCTCAAAGAACACTTTCGAAATTCTTAAATACGGAACAAGGTGGTTCTAAATACCGTTTCTACTTCTAGTATAGGTTCTACCATATCACATACCTACCTACTGGCAAACTGTGCGAATCAAATGGGCGTTATTTTCTTCAAAATCTCTTTATATTCTGTCGTCGTCCTATATAGGAGGTGTGGCACCTCATTGCCCTGTCACACCTCACCGCTCACGAACGAGGGGTGTTTGGTCAAGTGGAAGGTGGGAGATAACAGCGTAATGATGGTTTTCAGAAAGGTTTGACTCACTACAATCGTTCTCAACAGCGAACTATGTATTAAACATTACCTATCTAGTGAGACGCTTGTCTCGAATTACCGCCTTCAAAATACCGACTAGCCGCCACTGCAATGACGAAACGCGCCGAGCTGATTAACAGAGTAGAACTTCAGCTCTCGATTAGCAGCCTCACGACCCCACTCTGTCGGCCAACTCAATGTTCTTTGCATATCCTGCGAGGGGCATGCCTCCTGAGTCGCCTAAATTGAAGTATGTGATTAGATTGATTCTATATTACCTAAAAGGGGGGGTCAAAATGCATGTTTTCGAACTTTCTCCATTCTTTCCGTTGTCCCCCCCCCCCTCCCCCTTCACCTGATTCTTTATCCACCCACTTCTACTAGTTCTCCTAAACTAATTTTGATGAAATTTGAAAAGTTGGCTACATTAGATAGTGACTTCTGGGGAGTTGGAGCCGATACAACCAAGTGGTCGGAAATGGGAGTTGTAGGGGAGGGGGTAAATATGAAACATCAATCCCACTTCCCTACATTCTCTCGACTGATATTGATGAAATTTTAAACGTTGACCAAATTTGAACTCTTGCTGGGAAGTGCTACGCCCATGTGATGGGGGGGGGGGGGGATTGTAGGTAGGGGTAAATATAAAATAGCAATCTAATTCAGTCTGTACATTCCGATTTGTTCCTCCTAGACCACCAAAAATATGTGATATCTCCCCGAAAAGACGCTCTTGAACAAAAGATTCCAAACCACAAATCGCATGTCATCCAAGTGAATAGTCAGATCGCCCTAACCTAGTACATGCATTATTCATTCTCTCACTCGTTTTTACAAGGTCTAATGGTGAGATGCTTCTCCAAGTCTTAGCCTTCAAGAATCTTCAAGGCTTTGAAGATTCTAAGCAGTATGTACCTAGGTACGTGGGAATCAGGGTTACTTTCATATGGGAGGAAAGTCATTGGATATTTCAAATTCAATATGCAACACTTCAATGGCAACTTTTACTGGTAGATACCTACATCAATTTAATATAGAAGGTAAATGGTTCAAATTCGCTTTTGGGAGTTAAACATAACATAACATAGCAGTCGTCCACACATTGGAAAACACATCTTTACTAAGAGTTAAAAATTCCTTAAACTCGCCTCGTAATGTGTGACCCTCGGATGGGAAACACTGAAATGATTGCCTTATGGGTAGTGGTCGGGATGCATAGAGAGGTACCGCGTTTCGCCGATGCACGAGGCATTTAGGTAGGTATATAAACTATATCGTTAGGTATAGTAGATGACAAGAATATTGTCCAGTGAAAGTGCACCGCGGTATAAAAGGCTGAAAGCTAATAAGCTCATCCTTTGATTTGGGATGCTTGATTTTATGCTCAACAAAGGAATTTTTATCTCACTTCGAAGGAGAGTTATCGTCTCGAACGACACACACTCACTCACACACAAACAAGCATGAATATATATAAATATATATATATATATATATTAATCGCCCCATCAGATCCCCAGTTTGTTCAGTGATGTCAAAGATATCGCTTTCCAACCCCCCTCCCCCAAAAACACCCCTATGGGTCGGAATTAAAAATTTCCCAGTAGGCTTTGGTTTTTTAGTGCTATCCAAACATATTTTAACAATCAGGTCCTCCGTTTATACAGTGATGTTCAAGGTACCACCACCCGTCCCTCAAAATACCCGTTGTGGTTCAGTTTTGAAAATTTCAAGTAGTGATTCAAGAGTATCCCAAATATATTTAATCAATCATGTCTTAAGTTTATTCAGTGATGTTCAAGATACCTCATTTCACTACCCCCCCCCCCCCCACCACCCTCCTTTAAGAAAACACCTCAGATTTGAAAAATTTCAAGTAGCCAGTGATTTGAGTTACTGTAATTCAAACATCTTTTAGCAATTAGCCCCCGTTTATTCTGTGATGTTCATGATACCCCATTCCCTCTCTTCCCCTAAAACACCCCCTATGGGTTAGATTGAAAAACTTGAAGTATTCTGCGATTCAAGTAAGAGTATTTCAAACATTTCATACCAATCAGCTTCAGTTTATTTAGTGATGTCTAAGATAACGCCATTTCACCCCCCACCCCCCACCCCTCCAAAAACCCTAATTGTCGGGTTTGAAAATTTCAAGTACATAGTCGGCGATTCAAGTTGGAGTAACACGGACATATTTCAACAACCACGTCTCCAATTTATCTATTGATGTCCATGAAACCCCATTTCACCCCCCTCCTCTCACAAAACACCCCCTATGGCTCAGATTTGGAAAACATCAAGTAGCTTATGGTTCAACTTAGAGTAATCCTAACATATTCGACAATCAAATTCCCAGTTTGTTCAGTGATGACAAATATACCCCATCTCCCCCCTTCCTCCCCTAAAACACCCCCTATGGTGCAGATTTGAAAAATTCCAAGTAGCCTGTAATTTAAGTTAGAATACTCCAAACATATTCACCCAATCAGATCCCCAGTTTGTCCAATGGAGTCAAAGATACCCTATTTCACCCCCTCCCCTCCCCGGAAACACCCCCTCTGGCTCAAATTTTAAAAACTTCAAATAGCCTATAATTTTAGTTGAACTGATACAGATATTTCCCACTTCTCATACCAGTTGTCCAATGACCCCTGTAACCGTGAAAAGTGGACAAACATACGGACAGACAGACAGACAGAGGAAAATTGAGAAAATGATACCAATCGTCTACAAATAGCACGAAACGGAAAAGAAACGCAAAATTTCAGCAAACGCGAATTCCCAGCTAAAATTTGGTGATGAGAGAAGCCAAATATGATGTCAAAATTATTAAATTTCGAGCAACCAGAATGTCCCTATATTAATTTGATACAGAATCGCAGATGTGGCCGTTCTTAATGTTCTATACGACCTACTTATCGTAGATTCATGTTGCCATTCAGAAAGCCATCTCATTCCAATTGACTCTTCTCTTTACAGCACTTGGGTTTCTATGGCTGGCTGCTCTGAACCTGTCAGTTGTTTTATGTGGTCCCCCCTCCCCCTCCCCACAACCTCATCTTACCAAACTCCCGGGGGCAACCTCTTTTTCTGGCTACCCCTCCGCCTGCGAGTCTGTTCGATAGTCTGCAGACCCTCGGAGAAGTAAAACTCCGAGTGTGTCTAAATGGAGTGTCTTTAGGGCGCTCAAAGTCTTCCACTGGAAGGGGAAGGTTTTCTTCGAAAGGGAAAAAAGCTACCCCATCACTAACGGGTACGTCAAGACCATACGGGAAATCTTGTGTTTCTTTGCAGCGTCAATAATTGATGACTCTTCAATTCCGTCAGCAGTTCTTTGATGCCCTCTTTATCCAACTGTGTATTATTCAAACATCAAAACAGTGCAAGATCTTTCTCATGGTTAAACTTTAGTTTTTGCTCGCTGAATATTATATGATTTCTCATTAAACAACCAGCAAGTGGAAAATATATTATTTGATGATGGAGTTCCTCACAACGAACTTATTGATATTTATCGCATAAATTTTTCAAATCTTTAACGTTTAATGAGTGTTGATTTCTATAAAATTGTATTACCTATATATCCCGCTGGAAAAAGCTCTTTCGTCATTTGATTTTAAATTTCTGTTAATTTTTTTTATTTATTTTTATAAGATTATTTTATCTATTAACATCATTTTTCTCTTCATGGTTTAAGCCGCAACTCAACAGGAAGGGTCATTAGCTGCATATTTTTTTCTCTTTTTATTTTGAGCATTTTGAGCGCATTGAAATTGTTAACCATGAATTTTATGGCGAAAATAAAACTTATTCCAAATCAAATAAAAATCTTCGAGACAAACAAAAATTTTGGATTTTTTAGCATTATTTGGTCCTATTGATATTTTCGCACATACTAATGAAATTTGAATAGGTATATTTGTCTGCAAATATTTATGCATATTTTCTTTCTAGTTCTTAGTTAATAAACTGCTTTTGAGTAGTATGCCGCTAAAAAATGAAAACGAATATTTTTAGATTGTTTGCCATTTTTAGTGATTTTTCCAGCACGTTTCCAGAAACTTGATTAATCTATGGCTATAAAATGTTGATTCAACGAACCCATCCTTTCTTTTGAAATAGGGGGTTTTTTTTTTTTTTTTTTTTTTTTTTTTTGGGGGGGGGGGGGGGGGAGGCAAAAAATAATTTTCACTTTTTTTTTTTAAATCTTGATTCTAAGGAGAGTCTAGAATGACAAACACTTACTCATGTATACTCATGCAAAAGCGCAAACTTCGGTAATCGTTTCGTAACGCCAAAAAACGAATTTCCTCTGAGAAGTTTTTGGAAATTTGATTTGTAATTTTTTTTTTACACAATGCGATTTTAGCTTCATCTTCTACGAAATGTCGATAAAGACATACTACACCAAACGTATTGGCCTAAAATTTCCCAGTACAGATGCGAATATGTATGAATATGTATTGAGTTTATTTAAAGTAAGCAAAGTGAAGTAAGAAACGGTTCAAAAGTGAGGACTTACTTCTGACTGCCACGGTCTCACGGACTTCATCAGATGCAGTCCAAAGAGATCGTTCTAATGATTTCGATTCTCATTCCCTTAGCCCCTCGGTTGGAGAGTAGTTCGACTGAAGCGTGAAAACTACTTGATGTTCTACAAGCAGGAACAGCTAATCCACTATCCCAATTAAATTGTTTGGTTCCCCAAACTGATATAAAATGAATTGGCGTCTTCATTCCTGATACCCGTGCTTTAATATTACATATAATAGGTGTGTTGAGTGTCCTTTTAAAGTATGGTAGGGTGAGGCAGACGCAGAAACAGCCATTTCTATCCCCTTCTTATTCCCCAGATATTCCTGAAAGTTTCAGCCGTACGTTTCCTTTGCATCCTCGTACGACTGACCATAACGTTAGGTAAAGGTGCCTACAGACCGGACGAAAACATTGTTGAAAACATTGTTATTAACATTTTTCAGTAAGATTTCTTTCAGACCGGAGGCAACACTGTTGACGACAATGTTATCGTCATCGGGCGAGTGGAATTGTTAATAACATTGTTACGGCGTACGAAAAATTCTGACAACAATTCCTCCTTCGAAATGTTACCAAAAACATTGTTGGCAACATTTTCGGTAACAAAGTTATTTTTTCCGTCAACATTGTTAGTAACACTGTTGTCAACACTGAGTTTTGTTATCGAGCCATGAGCGATAACAAACCGGGATTTCTGGTAACATTGTGTTTCACAGGATTTTGAGCCTTTGAATTGGTGGGAGAAGGGTAGACTGTGATTCACACTGTTGCACTGACGACGAACTGTGGAGGACATTTTGGTTTCTTTGATTAATTATGTGCAGTAGTGACAAGGGAAGTAGTGAAGTGGGAATAATGAATTGGGAAAAGGACGAAGTAGTAAGGTTGATTGAGGAATATAGAAAGCAGAGATGCTTATGGGACGTGCAGCTGCCTCAGTACAAAGACAAACAGAAAAAGTGTGATGCTTGGAAAGTGCTTGGGATTGCCGTAAATCGTACTTGGGTGGAGGTGGAGAAGAAAATGAAAAGCCTAATCGGACAGTTTCAACGTGAAATGAAAGAGTACTGGAGAACACCTACTTGTTCACACCCAAATGTTATTACTTTGAATGTTAACAACATTGTGGATAACATTGTTAGAAAACTAGACCCAAAAAAGCAGATGGATGAATTTTTGGCAACAAAAAAGTTGACGACATTGTTGCCAACAATGTTGGTAACAAATTTTCCAGATCATCACTTTTTGTTTCCAACATTTTTGTTATCGTAAGATACGAAGAGAATTCACATACCAGATATCATTGCTGGTTAGTTCAGTTGTGGTATCGCATACGTAAACCACATTAATGTTAGGGAAATGTTCGACCGTGACAGTAAACCTTGTTCTTGATCATCAGAATAGATCAACAATATTGAGCCAATATTGATCGATTCTCACGATCAAAAACAAGGTGCATAATAACAACATCTGTTAGTACTTCCTGCTAAAATAAACAACGATGAACTTACCAACGCGGTCACAATATACATGAATTGGTATAAAGGTCTTCGTGTTAACCCTGCTCGACGTTGCATAACTTAACTATTCGAATGAGAAACGGGTTCACTACTGTAGTATTTTTATATCTGTGTCACTAGTCGACCCAAAGACAACCAAACGTTGACAGCCAACTTCGGTTAAATTCGGATTGCTTTCAATAAAATCCACTGAACTGCTTCGTTATCTCTCTCATTACATAAATGCCTCGAAGTGACTATAATACTCGTGAAAATTTCTCAAGTCCAAGTAAATCAAGGTTTAGCTATTGCGTGAAACTTTATCCTAGACGAGGCACCGGGCGACGAGGGATAAAAAATAGTAATTCTGCGCTGAACTAGGGCGGGTACATAAGGGACAATTTATTCCCTAGCCTAAGGGGATTCCGGTGTATTTCGACCACATAAACGCTTGCCTGAGAACCCTTGAGGATGTTGGAGGAACTAAATTATGTATCGCGAGACGCTCAGGTCTCCAACCGCGCGTTGGCTGTATTCCACCCTCATATCGTATCCAAGTCCATTCGCGTGTGTCACGCGTTTTCCAGGACACAGGTTGGGGCCCGAAGCATTTTCCGTTCTGAGAGCGGATCTATCGAAGTCTCGCTATTCGTTTCGTCGCAAAATCCGTCATGAGTGCTCGTGCTGATAACATTTCTCCGACTGTGAAGTTGGTATAAAGCGAGAAACTTTACCACCTCCTCCTTGGACGGGTATTTTGAAATTGGATGGGTTATACGTTTCCTTTCCCCTTTCATACAAACGAAGACTTTGTGGGGATATGAGACGGATGTAATAAGTATGTCGTGTGTTCTTTGATCTGACTTTCAGATAAATTATGACCAAGTAGTGCCGACACTATTCATGTTTGTAACTCTCTGACCAAACATACGTCTCTCCTTCTAATATAATAGACAACATGATTCATTGAGAGAGATTGTATGAATAATTCTGATTTATCATTTCCCATTAAATTTTAAATTTCAAAATCTGTTGGCTTAAGTTTCAAAATGCATTAAATCCAGAAAAAAAGCGGTCGTCCACCGTACACAGCATTTTCCGGGGATTTTTCCGAAAAATAGTGATGGGACACAGTTTCCAAACTGTGAGCTATAAATCCTAATCATCACTTTCGATCAACCGTAAAGGGTAAAATTGAAGAGCTCAGATATTAAGAATTCGATATCGAGAAAATTATCAATATAACAATATAGTATTTTACAACTGGTTATTGATCGATATCACTTCTTTGAATCAAATGAGTCATCTTTGAAACATCATCTGGAGAAAGTACATTATTCCCTAAAGGTATTACATTACAGTGGCACATGCTGTGTTCGGCATCCTATGTTTTTGTTTCACAGAAGGCGACTGTTTCAAGAAAGCGGTATTATTTTCTCAATTTACTTCTTGTAATAACAAGCAGGCCTTGGCCAGCTAATATAGACCTACGGTATTTTGACGTCTTTCTTAGAGATGAAAACTCGATCTGCCGTCTTATTCTTTGAAAATTTTACAAATACATAGTTATGCCAGTCTTAGAGATCGGAGATTTCGCCACAATTGCACTCGCTTTTTTGTGTCCCAATTATTAACTACATTCTGTAACAAACAGCTTTTAGAGGCTTCGAAAATTGGTTTTGATTCAACAGTTAGGAACTATGTACTTTCTTTAGCAAGACAAACATCAGCTTCATTCCCTTCAAGATCCTCTTAGCCAGGAATCAAGAGGAGAGTGACCTGATTGCTCCGAGCCAATCTCTTGGGGGTATTCAGACAGCCCCAAACCAGCTTATGCTAAAGGAAGCATGTACCTTTGTTTAATATTTTCTAGCTTATTTAGGACATTCCAATGAAGCTGTCTTATAGACATCGCTTGTTAAATAAGAATGGGTGTTGGCAGGGCCGACTTTGCTGCCACGAATCTGAGCCGCTTTTCATGATTCTGAATTTGACAAATCCTTATTTCAGCCTAGTTGAACAACGAATCTCAAGAATTTAAAATTTTGCATCCGGAGAGTAACTACCAATCGTTCAAAGCGCTGTCCAAGCAACGATTCCCAACCAATTTTTGTTCTATTAAGACTTCAAACTAGTTTTGGAACATATGGCAGAAGTTTTGAATGTCAACACATAAAGGGGCAAATGAAGGGTGTAATAAGGATAAATTGTGATGATTACACTGGTTTCACGCGATTTTCGTGGCTATATTTTTGTTTATTAGACTTCAGTCCAGTTAAGCAACAAACCTTGAAACTTTTGAATTTATAATTATTTGGAGTAAATGGAGAGGTTCATTCCAATAAATCATGAAATATTTTCATTTTACACATCCTTCATTTATTACCTTAAATACCTAATATGAGTATTTTTCTTTTCTATTTCTAATAATATGAAAAACTCTTGTAATTTCTTAAAATCTAATCAATTTTTGCCTAACTGATTGCGCCGTTGAGATGCAGAGGATATATATCTTAACCAAGAATAACCAAGGAAAAAAAATAAATGGGGCCGTCTAGGGACGCCCGAAGGAAGCGAAGCTTTATATCATAATGCGTAGAATAGAATTATGAGTATTTTCATACTCACAAACAATCTCTTCTAATTGGAATTAATTTCATATAATATTAATAATTTACATCCTTCAATTTTTGCAAAATCAGTTTTATTGCATACAAGTTCTCACATACAATATATAACATACAAGTTCCATATAATTTACAAAGCTTACCTAATTATCTGACTGTTCAAGATCAGAAGTACATTCAGTAATTTCTACACCATTATTCTCATTGTTATATTCTATGAAAGGGGTGATTGGCGTCATAGGGAAGAGAGACTGGAAATGAGGAGGTTGAAGATGAGCCTTCAGGAATTAGGATTGACGCCAAGTCGGTCGGAGCTCTTTCGATTTCGGACGTCCGTGTGTCGAGAGGCGCACGATATGCGTCAGAGCGAGTTTCAATATATTTATATCACAGCCGCTTTAACTGGGATAAACACGGGGCTTTTTTTCTATTTGATCTGACAAATTGGTTTTCCCTAAAAACACGAGAAATAAGTATTCAAGTATCCCCGATAATTGTACGTTAATTTTGCAATAGGATCCATTTCGTAATCAAATTTTCGGTTTTTACGTTAGTAATAACAAAAAGGAGAACAAATCAATAATTTCATTATTTGTTGGTTTGCGTTTAAGGATGTGTGAAAGCCAGAAAGGAAATTCGTCTGACTGCACTACACGGACCGCAGCTTTTCTCCCAAACTACTAATTTAGGCTTGACGTCCACTGGACTGCTGAGGATGCTATGGAAGAATAGTTTACTACAAGACTTCAAAGAACACCGTGTTTTTTTCCTCTTGATTGTTTTGAAAAACTTGATTTTCTCCACTTTAATTCATTTAATTTTAACATTTGACAACATTTTCGGAATCAGGATTAAATTTTCTATAAGCCTCGTGCACTTTGCTTCAGAAAATCTCCATCTGTAGACCACAACAGCAGCTCAAACATAGACGAATTTGAAAAAATAGAATTTATGAAAATCTTTAAAACTTTAAAAATATTCCAAAAAAGTACAGGAAACCGGCAAATCTCATGAAAACTGCTTTATTTAATACTCTTTCCAACCTTATAGTCAATTTTACTTTTACTTTGCTATTTGAGGGAGAAATGTTTATTTGAATGTTAAAAAATGTGGTTTTTGCAGTGAAATAGGTTTTAGTGAAAAATGTCTCCTTAAGAAAATTCGAGTTTGGGGCTTTTCACGCTGAATCGAATAGTAACACATGCTGATCTCTTCAAATTCGATATGCCTAACCGAGTTTTACACTTGGACTCCCAAACTTTTAGTTTGTTAAGCTCAATTGTATGTGTATTTAGAGTAAAAACTAGTTAGTTAAAGTGTAAAACTAGGTTATAACGGAGTAGGGAAATTTGCAATTGTTACGTGAAAAAATACGTACCTAGAAACCGGCCCCAAACTCGAATTTCCTTTTCAATTAAATGAAAAACCCCGTTTTTCAACATTTCAACAAGAGTTTCTTCCCTAAATAGCAAATTAATAGTAAATTTAACTATACCGTTTTAAATAGTAATGAATAAAGTAGTTTTCATAAGATTTGGAAGTTTCCTGAATTTATTTGAAAAAAGTTATAACGTTTTCAAAGATTTTCAGAAATTTTAATTTTTCAAATTTGTCTATGTTCGAGCTGCTGTTGTGGTCTGTAGATAGAGATTTTCCTGAAGCAAAGGGCACCATGATTATAGGAAATTTTATGCTTATTCGGAAAATATTGTCAAATGTTGAAATTAAATCAATTAATTTGGAATAATTCAAGTTTAAGAGGAACAAAAAACGGTGTTCTTTAAAAAAAAAAAAAAAAAAAAAAAAAAACGTTAAAAATCCTATCTAGAGAACGAATTGAAATAAAAATATGCAATTGACGGAATTTCCGACCTTAAAACCTCAGTAATAATGGATAAAATCGCTAGTCATTGTGTCTACATTCGTAGGTGTTAAACTACTCCTTTTTAAACAACAGATATGAACTATGAACTCAAAGATCACCTGTGATATGTCATTTAACCTGAAACCCCAAGTAATAGAATGTGCATCGCTAATAGCCTATCATTATTCTTGGGTATTTATCTATATTTCTGTTTAACATAATAACTTCAAGAATGTGTCAAATTGATGCTTTAATCCTTAAGGATCCCCATCCGTTGGTCCGGTCAACCTTCGATGGGTCATGGCATACCTATTAAAGGATTATTGGCGACTGGCCCATTTTTACCATAACGTAGACCCCCTCAGGCAAGTTGACTCTCTCAAGTTCAAGTTATCACTTTCGTTGCAATATAAAGACCAAACAATACCGTTTCCTCTTTATCTTCTACCTCTATGCTTGCTAGGTTCACTGTAAGCTCGTTGGTGAGGATCCATGCTGGAAGGCGGTAAGCTACGAGTAGTAAGCGACCAGCTAGGCAACTAGCCCGGCTCCACTGTGTTTTTACCTTAAGCGTAAAATTGAAGGGTTTAAAACTTAAAATCTCAGCATTTAGAAACTTTTCAAGATAAGAATATAGTTAGTTCAGCATTTTATTTCAACAAATCAAATAATATCATCCTAATTGCTGTATGTCCCTCTATAGTCATGGTTTGATAAGAACATGACTTCAATAAGTGAGTGAATGATAACACGTGCAATAGGGCATGGACTTAATATAGTTGAAAGCCGCCTTACACACTAAGACCATAGTATCAGTTGACATAATTTCAGTGGTATTTTCTTTTAAAAAACGTTGAAAAGTATTACACAAGTGCATTTGATAGCCTTTTACTTGAAGAGCTGGTCAGTCATTATCAAAAGTAGTCTATAGTACATCAGATCTATTACATGGGATATAGGACTGCTATACGGGATGACAAAAATCCATGAAGGACTTTAGCTGCCACATTCTTGTATTTCTTTAGAACAGTAGGACCGATTCTCATTATGTGAAACTATTTCTTGATGGTCAATAATCCTGGCAATGGTTTGATCTTTTCAGAATCTCAACCTAAGAGAAATTGCTCGTATTAATGCATTCTGTGATTTTTGTCCTGAAAAACCCTGTTGTGACTGAAAGTGGTGTGTTCCTGTTATTAAGACAACATACACGTCAACTGGTGGACGCCTAGAGCTATTGGCACAAGATTTATAAGGAGTGCAAACGATCCATATAAGTCTTCAGCTGTTACATTCTGGTTTCCTCTGGAACGGCTTGACTAATTTCCATTCTGCCAATCAATCTGTGGAAGGTGAATCATGTGGACAATGGTTTTATCTTTCAACATCATCGCAACCTTCGGAAAATTGCCCGTATTTTAGCATTTTGTGAATTTGTCCTGACAAACTCTGTTATGGTTAAAAGGGGTTTGCCCCATTTATTAGCTATTGGCCAACTAGTAAACGTCTGTCGCTGATAGTACATGAGATTATACGGGAGGAGAAAGATCCACGAAGGCCATTAGCTGCTCCATTCTTGTTTTTCTCTGGATCGGTTGAACCGATTTACATTCTGTGAACCTTTTTTCCAAATGATCAAAGCCTTAATATGACGATTTGATATGATGACTTGGTTATTATGATGGCGATACCTAGATAGTGGAGAGAATTTCAGTCTGATTAGGAGAGACATCAGTTTCAAGAGGCTCGCCTGACAAGGTGCCATGCTGGAGGTTACAGTCACGACAAGTACTTTCAGAATAGGTCAAAACACGAACATTCGATCTACACCACTCCGTCCCTCCCCTTCATTCATACACCGAACGAAACAAAATTATAAATGCTGACCTGTTGAATAGATTCGTATAGAACTGAAAAAAAAAAAAAAAAAAAAAAAATCGGTTGACGAGCTCGAACGAGAGGGAAGCAATAATGTAGGTAACGATCGAGAGAGAGTGAAACCTGAAATAACTCTTATTTCATATTCATCGCCGTTTCCTTTATACTTTCCTTTTCCTTTCAGCCCATCTACTCTCATCCACTGATGAAATATAAGTGGGATTCCAAATTGAATGCCTTATTCATGGATAATTCAATTGTGCCGATTCCTACCCTATGTGGAGCGGGGCCCAATTGTAACGTAAGGCAAAACACGCAACGTAATGCAGGATAGCGCCGTTTCCTCCCTCCTGACGCCATCTCGAATTTAACTTCAGTGGCTACGAATTACGTCTCTTTAACTGCAATTTTCAATACGATGCACTGACAGATTTCTTTCAGTTTTCTCAAAAGTTTGCTTCCTCGATACCAAAATTGCAGAAACCCTTCAGTATAAACTATTTGAGTAAAAAAAAGAATGTCAACATGAGTGTGAATCGAAACACCCGTTATAAACTGCGCAAATATTTAAAATCCTCTTGAATGTTCCGACGATGGAATCAGCTGAATGTGCTGCTGAGCTGGGAATGAAAGTCCCTTTAATGAAATCGAGTATGTAGACAAGTTGAGCCCAGAAAGGTTTTTAATTTTATGCCAATGATTTCCTTCCGGCAGATGGTCTACGCCCATGTACTTATAAACTGACTACGATGTATCACAGAATCCGATTAATATTATCTGTAGACCCTCGATCTGAGCAAGGAGGCTATTTAATACCGAAGTAATGAGCGATTCGTAATAATTTGCAGTATTTTCTTCTCTAACGAAAACTTTGACAAGGTTTACAAGGGTTGCTCTTTCTGGGTTCAAATAATATCCAATATCTCCCGTCTATTAAAAAACGATAATATAGCGAATCGCAATGTATTATTAAAATCACCCTCTACGAAGTAGTAAAAGACCATAAGAGGAAATGAAAACTTCAACAATAACTCAATTTAGCATCTAAGTTTTTACCAGCACTTTGGCGATCTAACATAGTAACTCTTTATTTGGTGGGAATAGGCAACATTCTTCATTAACTTCAGTTTTCATTGCTGATTTCAAGTTGAATTTTAATGACATTCAAATGGTTAATTTGGTACCTACCCTTCTGAATTGATTGGCACAAGCAAATATTTTCCACTGGTTACCTTACCCTGAAGATGGGAAAAAACCCACAAAAATCCATTCTTAACTCTGTCCGCGGCCAACACGGGCAATAAATGAAAGCGCAATAGTTGAGAAGGTGCCTAATAATATTGTATTTGTAATATATTTATTTATGTAATATTATGTGTAAATTAATTCGTGTTCTTTTCCAATGCATAATATACCTACTTAAATATGACATACCTACCTATTCAATTATTGAGGTACCTACCTATTTCAATAGTATGGAGGGACCAGCGATTGACACGGACCCTGTGATTGACATCTCACCAAGAAGTTTTAATAATAAGGCATTTAAAAGTGTTTTACGGGCTTGATCCATTCGAATTATGAGGCAAAATACCTACTCAGCAAAGTATAAAGGTGGGAAAAGGTTTCAGGTGGGTTTTTGTGGAATCTGGAAAAGGTTACCCAACAGAACCTCGTGTTGTAATTTCTTTGGTGCTGTTTCTTGTGATTTTGCTAAGGAGCGTTTTTATTCTGCTTTACCAAGCCCTCCACATTTTCAAATTCGATCGTTTCCATTGTTTTTCTCAATCAGTTTTTTTGTTTAGCTAGCTATCAATTTTTGGAAATAATCAAAGATAACAGGTGAAAATGCAAATGTCAATACTAGTTCCCAAACTGATGCTTGCTTCCCTCAGTGATTGACAGTGCTGTCAATATGGATCTCTATTCGTTCTTGTCATTCGTTCTTCATTTTTCATATTTATATAAATACCAACTTACAAGCTGCTAGTTTATCATTAGAATCGTATTGTGCCTACAGTATCAAAAAAACATTGTACCTATTTTGAGATGAAACATCCGGTGATATTTTCAACTTTGTCTTTATGAATAGGTACTAATATTAATTTTAAATTTATATTAATAAAACTAAGTTCAAATGATCAATTTATTCGTAAAATGTTGAAATAAAATGTTTTGATGATACAAGGAATTATTTATTGCAGAAGAACTGCTGTGTCAATCAGGTACCAAAAAATGTGGCTGTCAAATTCTGGGTCAAAAAATTGATTCCGAAAAAACGAATTTAAGATGTTTTGTGGGTTGAATTAGTTATTTTCTCAATACCGAGCAGTTTGAGGACACCCTGACGCAGCTGTAGATGTTAGCTTCAAGTTTGAACAAACCTTTGAGTATTAATAAGATGGAGGGCTATTAGTGATCTTTCAGGCAGTCAAACCACGTGCCACTACTGTCGTTAGGCTTTTGAATTGACCAGGGGCAAAATGGCCGAACACTGATCAGCTGATGTAAGATGCGATGTTGAGTTTGGTGAATGAATGGGGATTGTATACCTAGGACATACTATCTTATTTAGGATTTATATCCTAATTGTGCACCGTATATGTACACCGCTATTTAACACCATTAATGTTTCATATTTTTTACACTGTGGGAATGAGTGTTGAAATGACGCCAGTACTCTCTAGTGGATGTTTGATGAAGGTAGATCAGCTGTTGTGTCCGAAAAAAAAAAAAAAAAAAAAAAAAAAATAGGAGGCACCAAGATTTGGGCATGGGAACCAAAGTATGAACATATTAACATCTAGACGGTTATGTCTACATACATAATTAACACTGAAATGTAACAATAATGAGTAATATCAAACATAACTTGAATTACAATGAACTGCTTTGTCATTTGAATTTGAAAAAGGCGTGGCGGGAAAGGAGTCAATTGCAAAGCCAACACGGCACCTATGCCTTGACGGCGGAACAGCGTTGAATTCAGAGCTATGGCCCTCCATCTTTTCATAATACTCAAAGGAACAAACGAAAAAACATAACTTAATTGCTTGTCAAAGTCAAAATGCCTCTTAAGGTGTCAAACACTGGCCCCTCCACCCAAAACTAAACTGGTAAACCCCTAGGATTCGTTCCAGTACGTCTCAAATCGGATTTCAATGAAGAACATTTTTGAAAATGTTTGTTTTTGGAGCCATTGCAAAAGCTTCATTTTCTACGAAAATTCGATAAAATAGGTTTGACGGATTAGCCTACCTTCAAGATACTTTATAGACATTATTCATTCACGTTTAATCTCTTCGAGAAAACTCATGTAGATTTATTGCTCTCACGAAAAGCTGTTCATTAGAGAGGGATTGGTTAGACGAACAGACGATTCACGAGTGAGCGGGCTGATGACGTAGCGCCTTCCTTTATTGCAAACAGAAGCCAACTGGCTACTGGGCGGTGAACCCGGGACCGGGAAAATCCTTGGGCGGGAGAGAATGCAAAGTGTGCGATGGCTTCGGCTGACGTCACGCGAAATACCTTGCGGATGGAGCCCGTCACGTGGCGCTGCACCGCGGCCGTTCCAAAAACCATTCGAGGGGTGGTCGGAACGTGCTGCCCCCGGTGAGCTAGGAAGGCACGTCTAGTTGAGTGGGTTAGTCGTCGGGAGCGACACTGTCGCTTCGAAAGAGTGTCACAAGGTCGTTGCCTTGGCGCTGAGTAAACAACCCCTTTGCCACCCCCAACAGCCCCATAGCCCCGGTGAATCTTTATCTACATTCCACCCACCACCGAGCGAGGTCAAGAATCCCTTCTTCACCACTATTGTTTTTCACTGTCATTGTATACCACTCCGCAGTGATTACTTAACAATATAAGGTTGCATCATGATGTTCAAATCTGTTCACCATATTTTTCCCCAATATAAGAGATAACAAAAAATAGGTAATTGTTTATTATTTCACCAACTACTTTCTCAACTGATAACATTTCATTATGTTTTATTATTCTCAATAATGAACCTTTGTGATCGACTAATAGGTACAATAAAGTAGCCCCCCCCCCCCCCCCCCTTTCCCACAATTGTAGGAAGTGTAGGCTTCAATTATCCAATTATTATTTAGAAGAATCTCGTCTGGCACTCCAGCGAATGCACTAAGGTTAATGGAACTTTTCTGAAAATAATATGGTTGGTATTTATGTCAGATTTTTTCTTCGATTTTACCTACTTTTGAAGTGCAACATCATTGCAACCGAACTTGAGAGAAAATACTCATCTATAATAAAAAATGCCTAGTTATTACATAAACAATCCTTTATATCACACACTGTCCATAACAACTGAGATCAATGATTGATGTAACAACTGATCGTAAATACTGGTACCTACGTCTTGGTTATTTAGTGAACTTAAAAATGCTCCATCCACCCATTTGGCAGGTATTTTTACCGCTCGCCGGTATCTTCTTATAGGGTAACGACAGCCATCAAAACGAGACAACGACCTAATACCATTTAGACTTCGTCCTAGGGACCCCACCGGCTCACCGCATGAATAAATAAGCCATAAAACGGAAACGCTGGGGTACAGTTTCACGTTCGAGTTACGAGTGACACGAGCTAGTGATGTTTTTCACTAGATGAAAGTGTCCGCAGACTATGCGTAGGTACTCTCCACGTTCATAAAAAACTTTGTACCAAGTTTGTTACAGCTGAAATATTAATACCTAATTCGATAAAGGCCAAAAAAGATGTTCATAAGTAAAAAAGGTTTGAGATTATGTATGGAAATTCAGTACATTCTGATAATATCCGTATCTCTCATCAAACAATAGTGGCAATACTTAAGTACGCCCTGACAAAGGTAGCTAAAAACGCAAATGTTTACGTTTTTCCTCAATAATCCACAAACCTTGCGTCATCATAAATTTAGAGCATGATTAATCAAAAGTGATTGGATCCTAGATGTGAATTAAGTAGATAACTCATAAAAATAGAGAATCACAAATTGTTTTAAATCAAACCAATTTCAAGTAAGTCCTCTTTAGTTCTATAGAATTTTCCCATCTAAAACAACATACGGATATGTCCGATTGGTCTGAAAAAGCTTATTCACTTGAATCCTTTTGGTTTATTATTTTCAATTATAAACCTTTGTCATAGAAAGAGGGAACAAGTTTTTACCCCCCCTCCCTCCTTCCCCTCAAAATTTGTTGGTTTACGTTTCAAGATGCGTAGAATCCAAAAGTAGCTATAAAAACTATACAAAAATAATTTAAAAGAATCCGTTTGTCCGCCGAACGCCGGCTCCGTCTGCTGTTTGCCATCTGAAGCTTTTCTCCGAAACTACTGGATCAAAGTTTATGAAATTTGGCTCAAAAATAATTTATCGGCCGAGGAAGTGCCAGTAACGTCGGCAACAATTTAGCTCAACCTTACAGGGTAGAACCTAATGGCTGAAATATTAGGAAAATCGAGATGTCGGAAACTATTTATGTAACAGTAATATTTTTTGGTTGTCGTAGATAGATATTATCCCATACATTCAGTGTTGGTATTGGACTGAGTTTCCGCTCAGTACCTTTCCTATTGACCTACAACGTAGACAATATTCAGAGAAATCATACAACGGAGTCAGACTCAAAGGTTTTAAGTCTGTTCACATAGGAGAGTTTCGTTTACTATTTTCATTTTGCTCTGTATCGCTAGTTTCTTAAAACGTCCCACTGAAGGTAGAACTTACAGACAACGTTTTATAAAACGTTACGACCTATTAATTGATCCGGGGAGCGTGGGAAGCACGAAAGATAAAATGTCTGAATACCAACGAATCCGATTCGGAGCATTCTAAAACCGAATCCGTGAAAAAACCACAGGTTTACGTCTTTGTGTGTGACTATATGTGTATGTGTGCATGACATTTTGTCAACCCTGCCCTGGCCACAATTTTGGACGATTTTCTTTTGATTCCAATTTTAGTTTAGTTGTGCAACAAACATAGGAAGTTTTGAATTCCATGACGAAAGGAGGAAAATGGTGGGGGGGGGGGGGGGTCCGTTCATACTTTCGGTTCAACGTGCAGTAGGACTAGGCTGGAAACATATTTCATGTGTTTTAAATTTCATTAACAAAGAGGTCGAATGGAGTTGTGCGGTACTTACAAATCGTTACGTTTACACAATACTCATCTGATCTCCTTGACTGTTTTTTGTTCGATCCAGATTTCTGTCCAGTTTGGCAACAAATCTTGGAATTTCATTATTACGAGTATGTTAGGTGTTGGTAAATGGAGGAGTTGAATCCGATAAAAACCCAAGGGATATCTTAGTTTTGACATGGATATGTCTTTGCTCTGGGAGGTCAACCAAAAATTTTCGTGACGCAAAAAATATGTCACAATTTCTAATGATGTTCACATACAACCAATCCGTTGCTAGGGGAATGGAACTTCCGTAGTTTTCATCGCACAGAAATCGTTCGCCACTCGTTGGAAAGCGATTGATTTATGTGATAAATGTTCACATCTCAAGCTACCAATTTCCCCCTCCTTACGTACCTGGCTACATTCCTAAACTAAGTTGATTGGACTATAAACAATTTTAATAAGCCGGTTACAATTTTCTTAACGTAAAGCAGTAGCATCATTTACTCCACTCGATAGGAAACATTATCATCCTCTTGACAACAGTCGACTGTAAACAACAACAAATTGTAGTGACTTCTCTCCACAGTAGTTATTTTCAACATTCCTATAAGTAACCGTTGTTTTGTTGGAATTAGTCGGGTTGCGGCCCACTGAAAATAAATGAAATTATTTCATTTATTGTTTTATTTGATAACGTTTCATCCTCTTACTGAGGACATCTTCAGATCTTGGTGTGTCCAGGAAAAAATTTATAAACATCCGAATATAACGGATTTGTCAAATAAAACAGTGGCTCACCAAGTCAACTCAATGTCAAGAAAGCAAGATCCGAAGATGTACTCAGTAAGAGAACGAAACGTTATCAAACTTATAAACTCGTAAACGAGTTCCACTATCTGCTTTAGAAGCAGATACCATGTTACATGGATATGTCTTTGATTGGGGATTTCATAACGGTTGTCCTCGAGAGTTGTAAACAAATCCTTTAACTTTGGGCATTAGGCGACGAAATATAGGATAAAGAATTTATTCTATTATTCTTGGAGACACAATAAGCATACTACTACATACTATTAAAGTTATTTCTTCAATACATTCGCTATCATTTTTATGTTCATGATAGCCTGATTTTTCATTAATAAATGAAATTATATCATTTATTGTTTTATTTGATAACGTTTCGTTCTCTTACTGAGGACATCTTCAGATCTTGCTTTCTTGACATTGAGTTGACTTGGTGAGCCCTCTGTTTTATTTGACAAATCTGTTATATTCGGATGTTTATAAATTTTTTCCTGTACACACCAAGATCTGAAGATGTCCCCAGTAAGAGGACGAAACGTTATCAAATAAAACAATAACTGAAATAATTTCATTTATTTTCCCTGGGCCGCATCCCGACTAATTCCAACAAAACAACGGTTTACTTATAGAAATGTTGAAAATAACTGTGGAGAGAAGTCACTACAATGAGTTGTTGTTAACAGTCGACTGTTGTCAAGAGGATGAAAATGTTTCCTATGGAGTGGAGTAAATGATGCTACTGCTTTACGTTAAGAATATTGTAATTGGCTTATTAAAATTGTTTATAGTCCAATCAACTTAGTTTAGGAAGTAGCCAAGCACGTAAGGAGGTAGAAATTGGTAGCTTGAGATGTGAACATTTATCACATAAATCAAGCGCTTTCCAACAAGTGGCGAACGATTTCTGTGCGATGAAAACTACGGACGTTCCATTCCCCTAGCAACGGATTGGTTGTACGTGAACATCATTAGAAATTGTGACATGTTTTTTGCGTCACGAAAATTTTTGGTTGACCCCCCAGAGCAAAGACATATCCATGTCAAAAAATAATAAATGAAATAATTTCATTTATTAATGAAAAATCAGGCTATCATGAACATAAAAATGGTAGCGACTGTATTGAAGAAATAACTTTAATACTATGTATAGTATGCTTATTGTGTCTCCAAGAATAATAGAATAAATTCTTTATCCTATATTTCGTCGCCTAATGTCCAAAGTTAAAGGATTTGTTTACAACTCTCGAGGACAACCGTTATGAAATCCCCAATCAAAGACATATCCATGTAACATTAGGGTGGTTAAAAAAAAAAAAAGTTCTGGGATTTTTGGTCCCCATTGCGTTTTTGCTTCCTCGGTATGTCAGGATGACCCTCCTAAAGTTTTAGCAAAAAATATTAATCCTAACCACTTTACCTGGGTCGATTTTTGCCAGTTATCGACTGCTATCGTAAACCAACCTCTAAATTGGGGCCGACGTGATGATTTGAAGGACGGATTTCAATTTTTTTAGGTCTATTTATGGGTTTTCGCATGCCCTGAACACGATGAACCTATTTATTTTACGCTCCGTCCACTAGTTATCCGGTAAACTGGCGGAGGGCACTGCATGAAGATAGTAAAAATCGAAAATTTCACCGAAAATGCTGTCGCCTGGTTAAGAATTGTACTAGAAACATGCTATTATGGTCGGATAATATGCTTTGGCATGTTCTGAACATGATTCCGTTTTTTACTATACTTTTTTTACTTCGTTTATTGGCCATAAACCTCAAATTACTTGTAGGGTAATAGACAAATTCACCCTAATTTCACCAGAAATTATGTCGCGTTGATAATTTAAGGTCCCAAAATACCTTGTGCCGATAAAATTTGGTATTTTCCAGGATACTCGATACAAAGCCGTAGGTAATTTGGCAAGGACCTGAACCGGCATTGTACTTATTCGCCAAATATAGCGGCAAAATGGAGAAAATAGCTAAAATTTTCCCATTTTTCTGTAAAATTCCTTAGTTTCCATCGGTTTTCCGGGGTCACATTCATAGTTCTGAATTGTCTGAACTGTGATTGGATTGTTAAATAAAAAAATGATGCAGTATAATTGAAAATAATATGTAATATAATTTTAGTTTCACAAAACATAACATTTTAACGAGAATAACGACAAAAATATACCAAAAAAAAAAAAAAAAATTAAACACGATGAAATATCGAAACATAAAAAAAATACCAAATTTTATCGGCACAAGGTATTTTGGGACCTTAAATTATCAACGCGACATAATTTCTGGTGAAATTAGGGTGAATTTGTCTATTACCCTACAAGAAATTTGAGGTTTATGGCCGATAAACGAAGTAAAAAAGTATAGTAAAAAACGGAATCACGTTCAGAACATGCCAAAGCATATTATCCGACCATAATAGCATGTTTCTAGTTCGATTCTTAACCAGGCGACAGCATTTTCGGTGAAATTTTCGATTTTTACTTATCTTCAAGCAGTGCCCTCCGCCAGTTTACCGGATAACTAGTGGACGGAGCGTGAAATAAATAGGTTCATCGTGTTCAGCGCATGCGAAAACCCATAAATAGACCTAAAAAAATTGAAATCCGTCCTTCAAATCATCACGTCGGCCCCAATTTAGAGGTTGGTTTACGATAGCAGTCGATAACTGGCAAAAATCGACCCAGGTAAAGTGGTTAGGATTAATATTTTTTGCTAAAAATTTAGGAGAGTCATTCTGACATACCGAGGAAGCAAAAACGCAATGGGGACCAAAAATCCCAGAACTTTTTTTTTTTTTTGAACCACCCTAATGTAACATGGTATCTGCTTGTAAAGCAGATAGTGGAACTCGTTTACGAGTTTATAAGTACGAATGTTTTCTCATCCGGTTCCAACCAATATGTTTGAATACCGTTCTTTTTAGGCTTGGGGAAATGGTTAAATGGTTGCAGGTTGCTTTGTCTCCCGGATATGTTGACTGATTTGATTTGTCGATTGAATTATCAATAATAAACTTTTGTGATCGACTTAGAACAATTTTAACACCCCCGAAATTAATTGGTTTACGTTATTCAAGATACGTACATCAGAAAAAAGTACATATACCTACTCCTACTCAAAATTAGAGCACCACTATCCATTACTTCTTTTTCCCCTTCTTTTTTCCCTTATCAAGTTTTTATCCGTTTGCACACATTGTTTGCAAATTACACAGAAGGAATAAGGTAACCAAAAAGGTGAAAATTCATGAAGAAAAGATGTTTATAATAAAATTAATGAAAAATGTACCTTGTGGTGAAATTATAAAAATTGTAAATTTGAAAAAAAAATATGCCAGTTTTGCTTTTCAATACTTGATATTACATCCTCTAGCTCGGTGAACCTATGCCTTTAATCACGTTTTGGTTGATAGTTGGTAAGGAAAGGAACAAGGGGACAAACGAAGAAATGGATGGTGGTGCACTAACTTTGAGCAGGTATATATATATATATATATATATATATATATATATATATATATATATATATATATATATATATATATATATATATATATATATATATCATAGATCCAAAAAATTTATTGCCTTAAACTACTACAAAAATGGAGTAAAATGCTGCCAACCGCATATTGTTATCTAAATTCGTTTCAACCTGTCCTACAATGTTTATATCAGAGCCTCCGATTGGTTGCGGTTCCTCCTATTTAAGCGTGATACTCTTCCCAGGACGCGATCGATATGAGCGGATTCGAGGTTCAGATAAAAAGGAGATCCGCAGTGAACGCTAATACCATCGAGGCAATGGCCCGTGCGATCAAGGCCGGGTTTTCCGAGAAACGTTGATTAGGTTCACCTACTACAACCGCCTCTTCCAGATTGGGTTGTGCTGACAAGGCTTTCAGTGAGCCACGTCGGATTTCGGGGTCCATATCGTATCCTTCTTTTCAGGTTTGGTAATTTGACTGAATTAATGCTTTGGTTTAGTCAGCTATCAGAATAAAAGATGTCTAATACTATTGGGAGTAGATAACCAAGGGATGCTGATGGTATGTTTAGCACTAACTTGTTTGTTCGCGCTTATCAACGTAAAAATTCAAACTTTCTCAAGGAACATACTCGAGTAACAATCAAAGGAACCATTTAATTAGCGAATTTTCGTAGAAAATGAAGCTATTGCGATAGGTCCGAAAATTTTAAAATCAAATGAAAAATGTCTACATTGAAATCCGTTTTGAGACATTCTGAAAAGAATCCTAGAGTTTAACACTTTAACGTTTATAACTGCTTTAACGTTTAACGCTCATGTGTGTGTGTTTGTGTGTGTGTGTGTTTGTGTGTCATTCCAGACGATAACTCTCGTTAGGAATGACATGAAAATTCCGTTCTTGCGCCAAAAAATCAAGCTTTCCAAACGAAAGGATGAGTTTTTTGGCCAACACTTTTTGAGCACATAAATTGGCAATTTTCAAAAAATGTACTACAAAAATCTAAAAATGGCTAAAAACCGTTTAAATTGTATTTGTTTATTATAATATGTATATTCGGCCGAATATATATATGTATATTTGGCTGTACCTGGGCGAATTTCGTTAGATCGCATGACGAAACGGTTGTAGGAGCTGTCGGTTAGGATGGCTCCTCCACTCTAATAACATTCGTGGGTTTATGTGTGGAGAAGACAGACTCTAATCGTGATTCAAGAACCATAATTTTTGCCTCTAGAGTCTCAATACGAGCTTGTAAAGCCCGATTTTCCAAATGTGCATTGCAAGGAGTCTGGGGTTTCGACTGAAGGTTGGTAAGGACCTCTGATATAAGTTGTTGCTATTTTGTGAGACGTGTAATTAATTCATGCGTGTCACGTCCCTCGGTTAGTGAGCTCTCCAAGTTTCGCATAGCAGATGTATTGTTTACATTGGCCATGCCGTCAATTTTTTGCCAACTTGTGTTAAAGCTGTTTCTTAGATCAATTGGATCGTCGTCAGAATTATTAATACTCACATATCAATTCCGACGAGGGCGTCTATCAACGAATTGCATTTCATTAGATATGTAGGTCCATCCTGCAGTGAGGATAACCTGTATACGGCGTGTTTAGGTTTCGAACAAATAAAGCGTATAATAAACAGAGACGTATTAGGTTTCAGTTATAAGACACTACATGGCACATTACTCATCTGAATGGTAGAAGATTTTCCTGGGAAATATCAACTCAACGCGGACAATTATGCGAACACTCTATCGATGTCACAATGTATCTGCCATATGTTTCATGAATGAGCTTGCGCAGAGTGAAATATCAATTCGTGACCAATTAAACTAGTATGAGACTGTTCATGGACTATCTCGCAAGTGTCCTAAAAATTGCATCACAATCTGATTGAAACTGTAAAAATTAACATTGTCACAAGGTTTGGCGGTTTTGAATTTGGGGAAAAAATAAGTCGGTCTCCCTATGAAAATGATGGTTCCACTATATTAGTAGACTCGGGAACAAAATTGTACAGTTTTCGTCATCATTTTATGGGTCACTACAAGAGCCCCCAGTATGGAATATTAGTGGGAAATTGAAGTGGAAAAAAACCACACATATAATAGAATGTCACAGAACTGAGCTATCGGATTTTGTGGTTATCGGAAGAGCTCACCAAATGTCGGTTGAACTGTTTTCCGTTGTATGAGGTTCATGTAAATTAAAAATAAAGATTGAGAAGATAGATACCTACTGATATTGATAGATGTATACACCGGAAATGTTTGAAAAATCGATTAAAATCGCGGTCAATTGTAATACTTGATAAAAATGACAGCTCACAAATGCTCAAAATTTGATAAACCAATGCAAATTATTGTTTCCCATCCTCCTAGAAGTGTCCGCCTGGTTGTATAGATAAGAGACCATTGAAGTTGATGAGTGAGTGTCTGGAGTTCGACTATCTGCTAAATTGCAGTTTCCATTAATTCAATCACTTCTCCATGATTCAGCTGAGTATAACTTCTGAATGCATGCGCTGCCTCGTGTAAACCGAGTGGAGATGAGGTCATGGTGATGAAGGGGTGTTAAGGGATCAGACGAGTAAACTATTAATAGATGAGTTGATTAAGAGCCCCCGCATTTCTACCCGGCATTGCAGGAAAAGGGAATTCAAGTATTTACACCCCTCCACCACCTGCACTTGAGGAAGACTTGGACTTAGGGGGAGGGAATGATAGTGGTGGAAAAGTAGGGAAATGAGCGGGATGGAGGATGAGAGAGAAAGTTGAGCGTTATATGGTGGTGGGGGTAGTAAGAAGGGGGGGGGGGAGCGTGCCTCCTGATAGTGCTAACTATTTGTGGGTGCTGCAATGCCGTAGCCCCCCCTCCAACCACCCTCAAACCCGCCCGCCCCGCCCCGTCCACAGTTTCCTACTTCGCCCTCACTTCCTCCGGTCCACACTTTTTCCCCTCGCCCGGTCCACCCTTTTTCTCCCTCCACCGTTCCCCCACTCGCCGATTCGACCCCTCCCACGAACCAACTCACCCCCTCCCCCATCATTGCACCCCCTCACAGCCAACCAGCCGTACCAATATCTGCTCGACACCTGGCGCGCTCCCTTCAAACGACTTCGCACTGAACCAAAAACTTTATTTTTATTTCTTTTTTTTTTCCTACTCTCATTTTCCCGGGGAAATCTCTCGACAAGGGTTTTGTGCCCACCGGTTACCCAAAAACCTAATCGTAACCGTCGAGGTTTTTAGGAAATCACATTTTCACGCCTAAGCACTTTTAAACTTTATAAAGAGATGGGGCTTTGCCAAGCCGTTGAATCGAAAACAACCGACATAGCAGCCACAAAGATTTTCACTTTCATAACGCCCTAAAAGGATTATGTAATCGGTCTTGAATAATTTTTTCTGTAACTACCCTTTCTCAGCACGGATATCCGAACCCGCACTCAGATCATAGTTGTTTAATGCTCAAGGTCCTAAGGTGTTAATTGTATCCCGTAGCTCCTGTAATCTCTAAATAGTGACTGCACTCCGGGTTTTGTGGGATTATACAAACGCCACTGAAACCTCATCTTCCTTTTTCCCCGTTGGGACTCAGCCTGGAAGTGTTTAACTCATTACTTCAGGCTGCTCCTTGAGGAATTTCTTCAATCCTCTCTGACCGAATAATCCCTCTGCTGTCCCTCCCGTTCGTTGATGATCTTGTTTTGATGACTTCTTCACCACATACATCCACAAAATTCCAATAACAAGAATTTACATTCTAATTTCGTTCAAGTATTTTGGTTACTTCCAACTCGCCTACTTCCACCCCCTAGAGGTGCTACTTCTCGAGCATCCTGCAGTTTTCTTCTGTAGGTAGCCTGCTCACAAAGAAAGTGTGGAACACATCATCGTCTGCTTCCTGCATTTTATCCGGGTGTTCTTTACTTCTGCCTCTATTGTTTACGTTAGATTGTTCCCATTCAAAACATCGGTTTCTCATTCTGAAAATGCTATTTGAATTCTTCAAAACTCCCTGATTGTTACAATTATTATTTTAAAACATCTCAAGTGTGATTAACTAATTATGAATACCTTAAATAATTAAAACCCTAATTAATTAATAAATGCCACCCAGGGATTGAGTATTAACAAAATTCAAAAAAATCCTCAACAAGTAATTAGTTCGGAAATTTTTGTTGGACCGGTGGATTTTATACTCTCGATCCCAACCACAGATTTTTATCTATTTGTACAACTAATCTATTTTTGCAATACGTTGTCTGGGTTAAACTGCAATTATTGTCTTGCAGTAGAGGGCAAATACTGAAATCATGGCTTTACTGAGAAATATTGGTACTTTGTCTATCTGTTCGTAGGCTGAATACGGCTGGAATGCATTATAGAAGTAATGATAGTTAATATCTCCTTGGGCAAACTCACCAAATGTATTAGATATTGTAAAGATATTCACCATAGAGGCGATTATAGCATTTGTAAATTGAATAAAACATTTCGCAAACTGAATTAAACTTATTGCAAACTAAATTAAAACTTTCGAGGTGAATCTATATCGAGGTGGTAATATGAGAGCGTATTTGGGGAGCATGATACTAAGTTTCAGGCGAATGAAAATTAGAAAAAATCCAAAAGTGAATATCCATTGGGGATCTAGTCGGTTATGTGGCAGCAAGCTTTGGATATATTTTAGAGATGCGACCAAACTACTGATCTAAACTAAAAATTGATCAGGGTTAAATTTCTCTAAGAGCGGTTGTTGGCGAGCTTCCACTAGTTTTGACTTGTTACAAAGATCAATGGTCTAGATTCTCGTATCTCAAAAATACATACCGTCAAGTACTTCGTCTCTTTGTAAAAATTTAGATGAGTTGGACACGGTGGGCGGCCTGAGGTGCATGGCATTTTTTTATTTTATTGTTTTCCATTTTATGTCAAGTGACACCTCTTATCTTAGTGCTTAACACGATGCTCAAGCTAGCACCAGAAAAAAAGCGCTTCTATGTGGTTCATGAGCTTCATTTCAAGAACAGAATAAGATATCATAAATCTAGCTTTAAGATCGTGTTCAGCACCAAAAACTCTTCAATTAACGTAGACATAGGTTTATTCTTATTATTAGAATCAGTTTCAATTGGTCGTCCCCCTGCTTATGAAGCCTTGCCTACAAAATGTGTATTTTAAGAGAAACGTCCTAAGAAGATGAGGAGCGGTTGTCGACAAACAAGCAAAAAAATGTATACAACACATCAGGCATTTAGTTTTTATCGTTAGTATTTCACATCTTCAATCTCATTGGTTGTTAGTTTACTTCCAGCTGTCGTCAATCATCAACTTCAAATAATCAACCATTGCATTCCTCATTCAATGAGTATTGAAACTAATCATTCCAACTTTTCGTCCACTTTGTTCGTTCACCCCTTTGTTGTTATAAGTTATTATTATGCTGGTGATAGTTGCTTTCATTTTTAAAATAGATTTCTGCGAGTACCATTCCAATAAAGGAGTCCCATGCATCATATATGACAGTCACAAATTCAGCGTTCAGAGAGAACAGGTAAGTGAAGATTGATCTCTGGAGGTGTACACATCGCTGGTGTACACATCGTTACGATTAGGAATGATTCAGCGTGGTAGAGAGTTATTTATATCGGAGCATAATTCATGGTAGTCTTTTAACGCAGCAGATTTGCCGTTCATTGGTGCTGTCGAAAGATTTCTGTTTTTAAAAAGCGGGCTTTATGACAACGGAAAGTCATTTAGCGATGGGTTTATGCTTATGGCGTGCGTCCGTTAGGTTTAGGACGACTGTGTTTCCAAACCGCTCATCGAAGGCCATAGTCCTGATTGAAGCGGACCTGCTTAAGGAGATATCCATTGGGCGTTAGTTTGGCGTCCGCCTGAATGAGCAGGGGAGCCGCACTTGTTGCGATTTCCATTCATTTCTCGATCCGTTGGGAGAGGGAATGTTACCGTCGCGTCGGATCTGCTGCGAAAGCATCCGGATATCAACGAAAACCTTCGCCCGCCAGGACGTCTAACCCCATTAAACCTGTGAACAGGTGGCGGGGAACAAACGGTCCCCCGAGGGACCGCGTCGAGTGTAGAACCTAATTCCCTTCGAGGCTATGAGAACGTTCCATTGTTTTTATCAAACTATGGAACTGAAGGCCCGTTCCACCATAGAGGGCTAAATGAGTGTTAATCGGGCGTTATCCGTCTAAAACATCAGTGAGACTGGACACAGGATTAACTCTGGATTAATTTGTGTTCATTCATGGATTTCGGATCTTGGAGAATTCACTCATGATCAACACCTCCAAACCGATTCTGAAACGATGGAAATAATAGCATATACTTGTGACGAGCAGATAGTATGTGTCTGTGTCCCTCTGGGCTTTTTGGATTGATTGTAGATTAGATTGGTCGGTACACATTTTGGGGACAAACTTAGGAAGTGTTCATACAAAGTAAACACAATTATGTTCCCTCCAGATGCCTCCAAGAAGATGGAAGATATACAATGCAATCATTAACCCTTCAGCACCAAAGTCGGGTTAGTGTGACCCATCTTTTTAGCATTCATGCTTTGAACCTCAGTTTTCCACAACCCACCCTCTAATCTTCCAGCACATTTAGAACTACTTTTCAGTGTAGCGTGAACATATTTCTGAAAAACGCAATTCTGACCCGACCTTAGACCCGAGCGATTCTGTATCTTTGTTTGTGTTACAGTTTGCAGTCAGTTTTTAACCCAACCACAGCACTCTTGTTCTATGATTCTCTCCTCTGTTCAGATATGTATCTTGGTCGCTCCGCATTGTCAATTTTCTCAAAAAGTATTGGTCCTAACAAGAAATTTGGCTTAAAAATCATATATTGGCCGGGAATGAGCCAGAAATATCTGCATCGCGTTTGATCAACACTAAAGGGTAGAACCGGTTCATTATTTCAGTACTAGATGTCCCTTCTACGCAGATCACTGGTCAATAATAATGTAACCCAGTATATAGTGCATTAGTAAAATAGATTCGCCTCTGAGGTCCTTCAGCAGATCGGTTCGTCTTCATACCCTGTAATTGTATTCTAAGTATTCCGAGAGCTCTCCGTTTCAAATTTTATCGCCGTAGGTCGATTAGGAGTGAAATTATTCTCAAAGGTCCCCGCACCTCGTAATTGTTTTCTCAGTGTTACAAAGGATCTCCATCTTGTTTCAGCACCGTAGGTATTTCAGGAAAGCAATTATAGCCTTTCAGGTCTCTCAACTGATCAGTTTGCCTCCATACCATGTAACAGTATTCTACGTGTCCCAAAAGCGCTCCGTTTGAAATCTCAGTACCGAAGGTATATTAGTAAAGAAATTGTATCAGACGTCCCTCATCTAATCAGAGCCCACGTAATTGTAATTAAAGAGCTCCCTTTCAGGTTTCATCACCTTGGGACGATTAAGAAGAAAATTAGCTTCACTGGCCTCTTAGCGTAACGTACCTTCATGAACGATATGCGTAATGCAATTTTTTGGTAGTCGAGCGAAAAGCTGACTTTGTCATGAATATGCCTACGTAGACATAGGCACCTACAGATAGAAATCATTGCAATTAATTAATACATCTACACTTTACTAGTCCCCCTTATCTAAGTATAAAGACATTAATTTACGTAAGTAGGTACCTAACCATCCACCAACTTAAAAATTTTGGTGTAAAATAAAACACCTACCAACGCTTCACTAGTCTACCGTACTAGAGTTATAACATTTCGCAAAGTCAAACTTCCTATTGAATTATATCAGCTGTCGGAAATTATTAGGCGAGTTCTACTATATTTTGATTTTACAACCACTTGCACTTTCTAGCAGTCATAAATGAAATTTAGCGATTCACTCAGTAATTTGATGATGTCGCTACTAATTCTAGCCCTTACGGAAAGCGAACAGATTGACGTACAGCGTTGCGAGTGGTTTCATTCGATTCTCTGGGATAATAATATTATCTATCAATGATAAAAATAAAGTAAATTACTGTTACCTTGCAAGTTTAATATGTCAGCCCTTATGTTCTACCCTTTTGGGTCGAGTAAAATTGATGCCAATGTATGGCCGATGAATGGTTTTTAAGCCAAATTTCATGAACATCGTCCCAGTAGCTAGTTTTGGAGAAAAGCTTCGCAAGACGGACTTTTTAAGTTTGAGCTTTACATTCTACGTATCTTGAGATGTAAGCCAAAAAAAAGTATAGAAGGGTAACATTATTTTTTCTTGGGCGATTACAATGGTTTATTATTGACAATAATAAACTAAAATACCTACCAAAAGGAGAATGAAGTAGTCTAGAACAACTCGTTTATCAACGGCAAACCTCCTCTCTCATAACAGTACAGTTATAAAAATGTCCTGGTGCAATCAAAGACTCCATACATCCTCAAAAAGTGCATGATGGTTAATTGGGCCAGTCAATCAATTTCTGTAGACTCCTTCTTATGAAGCCCTGCCGTATTGTACAACCATCTCGAATGTACACCCTCATGGACTTGGGTAAGTTGGGTACTTAATCGATGAATTTCTATTTCAGAAACTATCGTGTGAAGATACAATAAACACCTCAGCACGAGTCACGAAACTAAGTCAGACACAGGTGAGTTACCGACCAGAAAAAAAAACTTTCTGAACTACCAAAGTATTAAACTTAGGAAGAAAATGCCAAGATTCTCAAAGTTTTTCCCTTTTCCTCTTTCAGTTTGAGTCAGTAGTAAAACGTGCACTGGCTTTGTGTTACGATCTATTTTTCTTCGGACTGTGCAATTCCATTGAAGATAATGACTGAACCATCGAGACTACACTTCTCTAATGCCGTCAGGGTGTGTGCCAGCAAGTCCAGGACTCCGTGTAATAAATTTGTAGGGATCGATGAAAAGAAAACCAGTTGTACGGGGGTTTGTTTTAAAACAATGAATTTCCAACGGTTCAAAACGTTCTTAGTTTGTTTTCTCTCCGATTTTATCCGAGTCTTTCCTTACCCATGGAGTGAGGTGGTTGAAAAATTCATGAGGCCATTACTTGTTACTACAGTGTGACCAGGGAGTAGTAGTGGGAATCGATCAATAAAAAAGGTGAACTACCTAGTAACCGGGAAACTTAGGATATATTATCGCTCTCACTGTTGAGTCATCTTGTATAGTAACCTATTTTGGAATGGATTTAATATGTGTTAACCAATAGGTATAATTTTAATCGATTAATTTCCTTTTACAGGTAAGTAACCACGTCTTTTCACAAGCACCCACTAAAAAAGTCTCGACAGGTAAGTTTTCTTAATGTACAGCTCATTCTTCGTGAAATTTTTGCAAAAGTTATCCAGATCAAGGTTTTTTCATTTCAATGTTTCAAACCTTTTACATTTCTTTCAACTAATTTTTGTACAACATTTAAAGTATTGAAATGGCTCCAGAATTTAAAAAAAAAAATTTCATTTTCTTTAGGAAATCCGTTGAGACATTCTCTAACAATCCCTCGGTTATAACTTTATATATTTATATATATAACGTCATTACAGACAGTAACTCTCTCTAGGTTGAGATGACAAAAAAAAAAAAAAAAAAAAAAATTCGTTCTCAAGCATTTTGAAAGAAACAATGATTTTGTTAGCCGAAACATTTTGAGCACGTTAAATTGCTCAAATTCCATAAAGGAAGAGGAAAACAATTACTAAAAATGGCTGGAAAAAATATAAATATATACCTACTTAAACAAAATATCAGACATAAAGACTACATTAATCGTGAAAATGGGCATTCAACAATTTAAGCACAACCTCATGCCTAAAAGTGTGCTTAAATACCATTATAATGTACTAAAATATCAATAAAAAATGGTAAAACTTGAACAAAGTTAACTGTAAAGCTGGATACTATTTATAAATAGTTTTCTTGTCATAAAATGAATAGTTAATACTTTCTTTGCACATGAAGTGCTCAAAGTTTGAAACAAGTTAAATTTAATATGTAACGAAAAATTACTTAAATTCGCTCATACGGCTACAAGGCTAGAACTTTTTGAATCTTTATAACTTCGAATATTTTAGTTCAAGGTTTTCATTTAATTATTTTGATTGACGACCATTAGTATTTTATTTGAAACTCGATAAGTAGATATATTTTCATGTTTGTGGCCTTCCTTTCCTAAGTCAAGTGTGAAAGAATCATAAAGAATTCATGCACTTTGTAATAGCTACCAATGTGTGAAACTCCATGATTATAAAACGAATGAGCTACTGTCGTGTGTTGGAATTACCCATTTTTATCGAAGAATTTAATTCTGCGCCTCTGGGAATCCTTGACTATGAATTTCCAATAACTCAAAACTCCAAATAACTGAAAAACTCCAAGAAAACTATTGAAAAAAAAAAAAAAAACAACTGAATTTACAGCACAAGTGTTTAGCGCTGAGGTTCCTCTACACAGACGGACTCAGGGGTGACGTCGCACAGTGGAACAGAACCTTCTAAAAACGGCCAAAACCTCTTACCATCGGAAGAAATTGGCTAAAAGTAAATATACCCCAGTTTTTTTTCTGCTGAATTCAAATTTGAAGATATTTTTCGTGAAACAACTACCTTGAGCTCAAAACCTATTTTTCAATAAACTTGTTTTGAAAAAACAAGGCTTGTAACAGGTCTACAAAAGTGATAGTCGCATGTAGAGTGACTGGATATTCAAATTTTTAGAAAAAGAATTGTGAAACAGGTGATAGTCGCATGCAGGTGTGACTAGATATTCAAATTTTTAGGAAAATAATTGTAAAAACATTTTTAGCAATTTTAATATCGTTATAATGATTTTTGACCCTTAAAAACATATTTTTGACCACAAAAACATACGAAATGGATGTATTTTGAACTTATTCTTTTATTTAGCACTATTCAGACCAAACTTGAGTTTCTAGACTGTTTCTAAAGTAAAATATGGTTATGTGCATGTACGAAGAACTCAACTTTAATCGAGATACATGTTTCAATTACAATTCAATTAGCACGACTAGGGGCCAATTGAGGTCGATGATTTTGATCTCGCTTTTCACGTGAGACCCTACTGAATGTATCTGCAACAGCGAGAACCCATCGCACGTCTTCGCATTTATAGTTTCACTCTTCTGAAATTCTTAAAATATGTTTTTTTCTTTTTCACTACCATCCACCTTTGTACCCACGTTTTTGATACTTTAGATCTACATTTATAACAAGGAAAAAATTTTTTTTCTCTGAAATTCATTAATCGAATTGATATAAGGAAAAAAGCTTGCCCTTTTTTACGAAAAATTTGAGTTTTCACAAATATCAACTTTTAAAGAGGTGGTACAACAATGTCAGCAAATTTTTATATCTTATTTATTATGAAATGTTCTATTCAACTTTTTTTAAAGTGGATAAAATAATAAACTGATATTTGTGTGCACTTGTGAATTGAGGGGTTTTGGCCACTCCTGGACCACTGCGCGTCGTTCCCTTCATCACATAATTGAGCTTTCTTTGCATTGCTGTTTTGGCCACCTTAAATCATCCAATACCCTTCATATTGTACATTTTCGGAAATCTACTGGCAAGATTGTTCAGGTGATAGCGTATAATAATTAGCTGGAATAGTTAGTCCATTACAAGTGAACATGTAAGGCATCATCAGATCAGTGACTAAAAAGCGAGGGAACAAACCACTATTCTGGCACTAGTGCTGTGGCCCTGGGATGGCAGAAACTGACACTCTCCTGACACTCTGCTCACTTATACACCACCTCGCCAAATTAAAATCAAAATATAGCATTAGCAACATTTCCTCCAGTACCAAGCAAGACCAAGGAGAAGCGTCAAACCTCCGACATTATGCTAGACTTAACTTTTGCCAATCGCAAAGCAGTCTGTGAGTCTGGTGTGGATTCATGTGAATCATCCATAACTCAGAAGATGGCTAACTGAAGCCTCAGCTTTGAATCCTCTGAGCCACCAGGGGGGAGATGCAGCAGGAGACAGAGTGGGCAACATGCATACAAGGTTTGAGGTATGCCTGTTCCAAGTGAGAGAACGAGTCAAGCAGTATTCAGAGAAAACCAGTTCAAATTTTATCCAGAGAGGTAGCCAAGATCTGTAAGCTTCTTGCCAAGATGCTTAATAGAGAAACCTGAGGCGTTACCAGATCTAGTCACTGATATGAGAATCTAACCTCAGGTCTTCTTACGACCAGACTCGTTTAAAATTGAACGCAATACTAAGAACCGCGAACCAAACTCGCTACTCTTCGGATAATTACACTGATTTGGCGCTAGAGAAGGGGAAAGAGCACTTCAGTTGAATAAGTGTAATGATGAGATGAGATGTGATGTGTGACTTTATGGAAATTTTCAGGTCAATGGCTTTCCAAGTTTTAACGCTAACTGTCAGCGTCTCATCGAAAATGGAAAAAACATGGATTAAATGTGGTTGAGGGGGGGGGGGGGGAGCTGCTGTGGTAAGGAAAGGAAGGGAACATATTGAAGAATGGGAAGGCTCAAGGTGAGAGGAGGTTGAAGGTGAGACCCTGAATTCCAGAGGCACTGGAGCAATATCCCCTCAGGAATGGGCAATGAGGGTTGAAGCGCTGGGAGGGCTCAGGGCGTGGTCAGGAGTCGGGGGAGATTTAATGAAAATTAAATGCGGGAAGTGGATATATAGAGGGAGGGAGAGCGGGGAAAGGTTGAAGACCCTGGGTATCTCTGTCTCACTCCTACCGTTCATTCTTCACCGTCATCATCCTCTCTATAATGGAATACGGAAAAATGAGGGAAACGAGAGAGAAATGATGAATGCACTTGTTCAATATTTCATTATACATATTTATTATGATAATCGATACAACTCGTGGCTGCCCCCGAATTATTTATTAGAATTTGTCGTAAATTTACTGCTAGCCCACAGTTATTAGGAAGAAAAACTTTATTAAAGTACTCAACTACCTATAATATGTAATCATTGCTTATTATTATTCAATCAAAACGTATTTCACACATCATAATTTGATTAAACTTACAACATGACTTATATCTATCTCTCTTAACTTATACATACAAGTTGCAGGTAGTTACTTGAAGGTGTAACCATAGTTCTCAATCTTTTATTGAACTTTTATTGATTCATTAGGCACATTTGATTAAATGTGTAAAGTATTATTTGTATTCCTAATTTTTAATGATGACAATAAGTTATCTCCACCTATACATATCCACAGAATACGTTTTGTCCTCAGAAATCTAAACTTCCGCCCTTCCCTTTAATTTCTTGAAATAAGTCAATCACTCTTGAAAAAATTGTGGAAACCCATTCCGATAAAGAACATATTCAGTCATGAAACATAATCGTATGAGCAAATATTTATCATGTTTTAGAATGCCTCGAAACGACTTACGATAAAGATAATTTGGACAATTTTGATTTTAAAATTTCTATAGCCATAGCATTAGCTTCATTTTTTACAAGAATGAGCTAAATTGGAAGTTGATGGAAAAAAATTCCACGCAATATTGAGTTACAATGTGAGTTTTGGTTTTTTACCTGTGATTGTATATTATTCCTTGTAAATCGCATTACTCTTTCAGTTCCAGTAGATTTTTATCAGCTTATCAAAACTGCATGGATCAGACCCTGTACATTCCTTATGAGTTTCATCGCATTACCAACAATTTCAGCCCTTGGAAATGCAAACGTTGAATAATTGCAACACTTATAATTCTGAGTTCAATTAGATTTCCAGAGGAGAGTTCAGCAGTTGACGATCCTTAATAAATCTTATTGCCATGGATTTGAAGGTTTACTATAAATGCTGAACACTTGGAATTTTGCATACTTAACTAAATTTTTACATCATCCATCTGGTTTCTTTCAAATTTTCTGTTTCCATTCCATTAGTATCTTTAGTGGCCTTCTGTGAATTCCAATTCTAAGGAGAATGAGAGCGTACGTGAGGAATTGATGGTGAGGAATCGATGTTGATAATAAATTCATGTTTCAGCATTCAAACATGAATCTTATATTTTTTAACGGAAATGAAATTATAAGGGACCGTCAGGTAACTAATACATACGATTGATAAAAGCAAATTTCGGAAATAGTTGTTGCTTAACCAATCGTGAGTTGGAAGGATCTCCAATTGATAGATGATGAAGTATCGACGATATAGGAAATTCACATTTGCGCATGTGCCCATTCTTCTATCTACTGATCCGAAGAATTTAAGTTTTAAAGGGACCGACTAAGAGCAAATTTGCACAATCCCTGAACTTTTCATCGTAATCGGAACAAAACTTAGTATAGTACTGGGCGTTACAAGGAATTACCACAGACAGACAAACACGGGACCGAAATTGATCAGAATACTCGAAGATTAGTCGGAGAAATACGATTTAATAATCATCTTATATGATATGTAATTCGATCTTATCATTTCCAGCTGCTGTGCATGAATGAATGTTACGTCATTGTAACAAGCATCATCATGTCTTCGTTTCATTTCGAAGACATTTTCTGAGAATTGGCGGATTAAAATAAGTATTGCCCTGTATAAATTGGATAGTTTTCAATGCTAATACGCAAACGTATAATCGATTTAGCGTTATTCTCGCATGGCCAATTATTCTAACTACAGTAAAGTTCTGACCTCACTGAATTATTTTGTAAAGGTAGTTAACAAATGGTGATAGGATTTGATTATATAATTAAGAGCTACTAATGCAGCTTTAAACTCATATTCCTGTAAGAAGCATGGTTTCCTTTATTAATTTCAATTGTCTGTACATTTGTGTTATGAATAAGAGGAAGTCTATGTAGAACACCCGATGTTTTCATTTAGTTTAATGTTTTCTATGCCCATGATATATTTATTTGTTGCCTTCCTTGAATTAATTGTATGTTTACTGAGCTCAGGTGTAGTAAGTTGCTATTCATAGGTACAATAAGTAACATAGTAACATGTGTGATGGACATGAGTAGTTCCTCCTTCTCGATTCTTGCTAATGTTACTCCATGGCATATTCTGAAGAACATTTAATCTCCAGGATATCCTCTGGGGGCAGCAGGTTATTCGTCTCTCCTCTTTGAAGGAGTGAGTACTCTATTTCCATCACATCTCATTGTCACACGAGTTAATAGTAGCATTATTGAATTATTCGCGATTCGTTTCGAAATAGTTTCAGAGATAGGACAATGTTTGTTGTGGAAGGAGTGATTGGATGTCTTCCCCCAACCAATACGTTATCCTGAACTTCATCTTCAGTACTTTCATGTAATGTTTTAAATTTTGTTTTTAGATTAAATGGTGTAAGTACCTAACTATCCGAATAATGCAGCATATGACTTAATATTTGAGTATGTGGAATCCAATTCCTCTTGGTAATTCTCTTCGGTCATGTTTGAAATGCGGTAATATTAGTATATATAGAGAGAAACATCGAGCTCATATTCCTTATAACATGAAGATGTGAGTCAACAGCTCAACTACGATGGAACGCTGAGCTAAGCGTCGTTCCTCTTGTCCCACACCAAACTGGAAGTTAATGGAAAAGAAGGGGGCCGAACTCGCCGCCGTGGGGCCTAAAGTCGCTGATAGCTCATCGATCAGAAAATTACATCAGTGAATTATTGAGCGTTTCGTTCGATTGTTCCAATGCCCCGTATTAGGGTAATTCCCTATGGAAATGCGAATTTTCCACAACACCAATCTATTACGCTGTATATTGACCAACCGTCATATACACGCGTAAATTAAAGTAAAGGAAAAGAAACAATTGATATGAGAATAATGGTTTCCATAGGTGAATCACCTCTGTACCAATGTAATCACTGAGTTCCACGAATAACAATCACGAATTTGAGTTAGGAGAAGTAATACCTAAGGATGCTAGAGGTGCAAAACTCCAGCCGCGCAATATAAGATCTGACAGCTCTAAAATCCGCAGGAGATTCAAGTGGGCGAAAATCGTATTACTTATACGCTGTTCTTACCAGGCTCAGCTGAACAGTATTTTAGATATGGTGTTCCTATTCAGTACTTAATTCTATACTTTAGTAGTGCACGGCCTTAGTAGGTTCAATAAGTCCTAGTTACACTAGGTAGCCAACACCTTTCTCCGATCTATACCAGGTGATTCAGTGTTTTTGTGACTTTTATTTGATAATGTATTTCATCATTTTATTAATTTATTCATAAAGGTGTTCGATATGAGCATGGGTATTGGCTGTGGGTCATTCTCCGCTCGTTCGTAGCACTTACCTTGACCTCAATAAGATACAGTTCTCCTTTGTTTTTCACGCAAAACGTACCTTTTACATATTATTAAAACTGCGTAGAGAGTAGTAATGTGATTGTTTTTTCTTTTTCAACTTCTTAGAGGATGTATGAAGTGCAATATTAAGCTGCATAACCCGCCAATGAGCTGCATCTATCACGAGTTAATGCTAGGGCAAGTGCACTCTACCAAGCTTTTTCGGAAGCATTTAAGAATTCAGTATCGCCTACATGAAGCAAATACAAATTACCTCGAGAATGGTAATTTTGTGTTTCCTAACAATGCTTATTTTACAACTTGGCATTTGTAACTTTAAACTGAACAAATCGCCTCTTCAGGAAAAAAAGGAGAGAGGCAGAGGTTGATTTTCTTTGACGATGATCACCGTACACTTGTGAAAGCAACCTACTCTAAACATCCTCAAGGATACGTCGTATAAAGTGGAAGATCTTCTTCCCTTTCATGCTGGTGTCCTCAAATTCGACAGTTCTGTATCACGGAATGAGATTCTGGTGGAATACTATGAGGTTCTAAGTAGAACAGTGTACTTTAAACAATAACATCGAATGTATGAATCTCTCCAATTCCCACTTTACAAGTATATTTTCCATACAACGGCTGAAAGTAGTTACAATTGCACAGCTCGCCGTAATGAATTTGCTCCCGATACATAAATTTTAGACTTTTTTTCAAATTTGACACCAATATGAAGTGCCTTATCATGATGTAAAATATATTTTCACTTGCTTGCCTTCTTCAAAAAGTTGACGTGCCAATTCGGCTTGAATTATGAAAAGTCTCTATTATATAAAACATAAGTTGAGAAAATCAGTTATGAAATACATCTCGAAAAATCACTAACCAAAATGAGAGTTCATCAGCTACATTAACCATATCTATGACCTAGCTGCTAAAAATTGTTTGCGAAAAAATGAAAATAAATAAATTAATATAATAAATAAATTTAAAAACCCTTGCAAAAGTTCGCTAGTAGTTTTTTGCACTGCTAATTGATGATGATGATAATGAAACGTGATTTCTTTATTGTTAGTCTTAAAAAACCACCCGTCTCTTGTGTTTGACTTTCGAGTCATAAAATAAACCACATCTTATTGTGTCAAATTCTCTGAAATTAATTTCTGAAATGGGGTCTATATTTTAGGTATCTCAATTTTCTTTCCTATTCCGTACGAAGCTGAATTTTAAAACAGCGTCTCTTTACATCTGCTAGACATCAATAACAAGGTATCGTGATGCTTTAATCTGCTGACGTCTCTCCGTGGTCAGCAATATAACGAGCACTTGGTTTTTCAAATTGAAAATTGTTTGTATAATATTGAGGTGTAATATCGTTTTGCTAACCATGTAGCTTGGCTCTTGGCCCTTCTATATCACACGTGGAATAATAAAGGAACTTTTACCCTACGAGGAAGTGAAACTGGATTGGCGCTTATGAGCTCGAGCCACATAACTATTGCTGCTTCTGATTTGAATGTTACCCATCAATGCTAATACCTCAGCAGTTACAGCTATCGTTCAGCTTTCATGAGTGTAACTCCAATATTACTCCCTAAGTAAAGTTGATTCGGACAACGGATATCCACAATTTAAATAATAAGATAGTTAGGGCTTCATCAGAACTTTCCGTGGTAAAGCTCGTCGACACGGTTGCAGTATGCGACAAAGGAACCAATCAATTCATCGACCCTTGCGTGCGATCCGCTTAGCTCCCACCCGATTCCACTTTGAAGGAAAACAACCATTCAAGTCGTCACTTTCGTACTTTACAGCACTTCCAGTATAACCTTCTCAAGCCCCCTATATCACTCAATCACTCGCTTTGTTCATTACGACTTCTTGAGCTGTTTCTTAGTCAAACATTTCCCTAAATCCGAAATCGCTTCATCCCGGTGTTCTTTAAACTTCATTAATTCAATCGTCGTTACCTCTATCAGCTATTGAACTAGATGAATATTTCTCATTTCGCTTCCTTACTTCAAAGGATAGGGAGGGTTTGTACGCGTGCAGGATGTTGTCAAGTTTTTGTTCTCTGACATCTAAACTTCTACATGGTTCTTACGCTTCACGGATTTTTTTTGGTCATCTAACCTGGGTCACTCCCAAAAGAACATTAGTAGAGCAACGTTAGCGGCAACTCAGAGCCACATTGAATGGGTAGTTGATTTATTTATTGTTGTAGATCAAACAATTATTATTATTACAACAGGGGTAAGTGCAGTTATGGGTTTCTTTTGAGCAAGTACAACCCCCAGGTATTCATGGTTGTCGCTGCTCACCAAGTGGTGGTAATGTAGTCTCCTAGTGACGCTGGTAGAATTTCGCTGGTTCGCCAATTTTGTCATTCGGTCACGGGCTGCTCTTAGATCTCACCGCCGCACTTGTGACTTTTATCAAGTTGTGAATACAAATTTACACCGTTTCAACAAAACAATATTGTGCCCTTAGTACGAGAATAAACTGTTATTCAAGTTCACACCGTTACAACAGAACAACATTGTGTCCTTATTTCGAGAATAAACTGTTATTCATAGCTCTTCGAATTCAAATCTATTTGCATAGTTCTCAGAGGAACAGCTTTCTGGACTAACTTCCATTTAGTCTGTTATTTAAGAACTATTATTATTATTATTCAACGAATTTCATGTAGGCCTCTTTCCGTTCCTGACTACATTCTAAAAGGTAAAGTCAAAGGTCAGCAATTTAACCAGCCTGGATGCCACTCAGTGCTTCACCAAATACCTACCTATTTGTCCCATTATAGAATATTTAAACTAGTTACATATATAGTTAGTTCAGATTCATAAATTTGTTTCATACAACCAAATAATAATAATGAGTAAATAAATACTCGCGAAAACTATACTTGTCAAGTTTTTATGACAATTCCATGGTTTACGGATTAGACTCAGAACGGCATCCCCTAGATTTCATCATCTTCGGATCAAGATAAGCACGCGATGTGCAAACTTAAATTTCCCATATCTCCAATTTATCACTAAAGAATAGCCATAAGACTCTCAAAATTGAAGGGTAGTTCAAGGATCAACTCAAGATGATAATCCCATTACGATTTGATCAACTATGGCTATGATGTCTGCGTAGACAAAACTTTTGGTGCCAGAGAAAATACGCCGATTCAGATGGACTTTTGACGATTACCCTCGACAAGATTTCATGAAACACCTATAATTTCTAACAGTCTAATAGCCCTAACTGAAATGTGAGGAAAGTGGAGATTTGCCACAGGGAAAAACTATTCTCATCATGATTGAATCCCCAGCGGTCTCATAAAAAATGTAGATATAATTCAAAGCTGAAGTTATAATATTATGATCATGAGAGGGTACCTAAACTCCCCTATTAATTTCATCGCCGTCTCACCACTGCTAGTGCAATATGGCAAGTAATACAGTGATTAACGTGTAATATAGACATAAATAAATAATTCTCCGTATATTTATATTTGATTAGTGTACATATAGATCACAATTCAACCAATACCATCTTTCATAGCTCATAAGACTCCCCCCTCCCCCATAGGTCAGGTGAACATTCAGTTAGGTAAACACTCTTTCATACTAGATTTCATAGACAGATCAGAGCTTATGGTTCACTTTTTTAGAGAGAAGGAGTTACCCTCAGATGGGATCGAGAATATCATATAGATTAAAAATCGCAATAATTTTGTTTCTGAATAGGTGCATACAATTTAGTATATAGCTTCTAACTTAATTAAAACTTGTGACAAGTGGATCTAAGAGATGAGATTCTACGATAATAGAAGTTTCTGCGATTCGCTATATAATACTATTTCAAACTTCTAATCTGATTCATGCACTAAAAAAGAGGATTCACTACAAATTTGGCAGAACAGGACATATCATTGTGCACGTTGATTTTGTTTGATTCAATTACATATATGTGTAACGTAATGAACTCGTGTACTTATGTTCCTGTAAGTGCTGTATTGCTAATAATGGCTAAAAAAAAAAATTAATTAAGTCCTTTTGAAACGTCTCTTCACTTCAACATAAACAAAGGAAAAAAAGAGGTAAACACACGTATACTTGACAAAGAACGTGTAGGAATAAAAATGAGGCACATGATCCTTACGAGGAAAGATCGAGTTATGTCAAAACCCAGGCACTCTAAAAATAGTCCCTCCCTACCTCGTCGCGAGTTATTCAATTTGTAAGTAAGCCTTCTTCTCTTCCCGGTGCTTCTTCCCCTTCTGCCTCTACATCTTTCTCTTCCTCCACTTGGTTCCTTAAGAGAGACAATGGGACACGGAGAAGATTTACCTGAGGGCTAAACAGAGAAAGCCGCGGAAAATGGTCGCGGAAGGGGTGGTCGGGAAACGGGTGTCTGCTGGCTAGAGGGGTGAAACCCCTCGCGGAGCGGCGTTCGGGTGTTTTCGGCTTAAGTCGGTCAACTCCGTCTCCCGCCGGCCGGTCCTCCCGGTTCTCCCTTCAGTGGGAGTTGACGCAATGGTACAGTAACATAACCATGTTGTGTTATGGCCACCGTCGCGGGTCTCTACGGCTTTGGCGACGAGCGGGGTTACAAACAGCGTCACTGTGTTCAGCGAGAAGACGCGTATGTACACACCATCCCTACACCATTTTCACTCCATCACACTAACGATCACACAATTTTTTTCCCAAATTCATAAGGCATAGAGTCAGTGGGCAGCATAGTTTTCGCCAAACCATGCCTTATGTTGGTGTTCCCAAGGTGGCTATTACCATTTCTAACTCACATCTTCCATATCCAAAGCGAATTATTGAACTCAGCTAAATTTCACAGAATATTGACACCGGATTCATATACTATCCCCCCCCCCCCTCCCACCTTCATCATACCCCATTCACATCATAACTTACATCACATGAATGATATTACAGTAATTCCCCATTAACTCAAGTGATTAGTGTACATCCACGTTCTTCCCAGATGTTCTCGTCACTCTCTCACATTCATTCTTATTATCCTAAATCCAAAACCTTGAGATCCTAATTGTTGGTATCAAGAATTCTATAGACATTATATTTGAACGATCTCTCTCACTCTCTCTCGCACTCACTCACTCCCTCCCTCCCTCTATCTATCTCTCCCTATATCTCTCACTAGGAATCCTCTTTCTATTTTCATTCAAATTAACAACAATTCGCCTCAAATATACTACCTATCTTAGAATTCAGTTCACATGCAGGTACACATATTCATTGGTCATAACATTCGAGTGTTCAAGTTCCAAATTGTCAATTTCATTCATAATATTTTATTCACACTTTTCTAAACTCCCATCCTGTTCATCCCATTCATTGTAGGTAACTAAATCTTATATAACATAAAATAATTTAACATCTCCTTATTCACAAAAGCACCATCACGCTTATAGTTTACATAGCTAGACTCACTTCAAATAAGATTATAGAACTACCTGTTACGTTCATCCGTATCAAAAGTACACCATTAGCTTGCCCTGTACACAATGCAATTCACTTCATTCCACTCGCTATACCTACACAATTGGCGCTTACGTTTTTTGATTCTCCATTTAATATACTTAAGGTACCATATCAATGGCTCATGTTTACGTTTAGTAAACTATTTTGCATCTTATTGTTGCTGCTACCTTGAAGGTAACACACGCGTAATTTTCCAATTATCCCAACAAATTATTGACCAACCTACATCTAAAGTTTCATCAATCATATGTATATATCACTGATCTAAGATATAGCTATCGATTAACTTATCAACAGAAAAAGTTATTTATCACCAAAACAAAACATCATGACAATGTTTGTGATTTCATTGTAGCGCAAATATTGACGGTAAGTGCAAGTTTGTTACAGAAATGCACTGACGTTAGAACCATTGCTTATCAGTTTGAAGTCTCATCACATGATTTAAAAAACCTTTCAATCAAAGTGTAATATTATTAGACAGTATTATTATTAGTTTGAGTGTTATTGATAGTTCGGTGTCTTGAATTCGGGAAATTACGCTTGATTGTGATATCAACAGTTAAAACCAACTTTATCCTGGAATATATTAGTAAATGATTTCACCTCACCACCCGTTAATGTAGTAGGGAGACGATTCTGAGTAGTCTATTAGAGAGCGCGATACAAATGTGTATCACTACATCTACACAGTTAGATCATAGAACCAATCTTTTCCTTTAAAATCGGTTAAAAAAATCCATGTTTTCAGTCTTCATGCCATTCGCTGACGTTCTTAAATCCTATGGTGCCCAACTTGAAAAAGTTTCAAACCATTCACTTCATCGCTATTCGATACATGTACATGTACCTATGTTTTATCCATGCAGGGCTTTTATTTTCAAACAGTTACATACATTTCTGAAAACATTTCCTTGATATATGTGGAGGAAACTACTTACCTCACACTAAAATATGGTATGACGTGGTGATAAGATGACAACAGCGAGTTTTTTGTGGCCCTTCTACACATTGGCATAAAGATAGGACAAGCACTTAGAAAGCTAACCTTTTCGTTAATTCGTTCACACTTTTTGGTGATATACAAAACTCTTGAATTCGCGTTTTAATCTTTAATAGCTCTCGTTTCGCGGTTTCTTTTTCTTGTAGTTCGATCGAGTGGAATCCGGTATTTTCATCGCAACCTCCAGCGTCTCTAGTGAGTAAAGCGGAGAACTGGAGGAAAGTGCAAATTATAAGTACATACCAGCATTTGGAAATATACAATCGATATTATCAGACAAATTTTCAGGAAATTACCTCTTAGAATGTGTATTAATTAGAATTTCACAAAGAACTACATAGTTAATGCTCGCCAATCATAGTCTCGAATATCACATCCTCGATTCTATCGTGCTCTTTTACCTATCTAAAGAGCGACTCATTTCCAAAAAGTTCGTCCGTACTATCACAACTCGGCAAACGCAAATATTACTTGTTAACAGTTACCAAGACATCGGATTCGGAACAAAGCAGCAAAAGGCTAGAATATGAGCACAGTTAAGAAACTATTTTTATTTTATGTTGTCTTCGTTTCCGAATTATGAATCTGTACACTTAAAGTGTCAATTCTCGGTGTGAACTTTTGTGTTACGTGACCATTTATTTTTTTGAGACTGCTGCATTCTATACTCTCACGGTTTTCATATACGTTTCCGTTTGCTACGGTTTCCTCAAGGTCGGAACGCAGTTTTACTTGAATCCACGTACACTAGACCGCTCTTTTTGAATAACTTTACGACCGTACAATGCCCCGGCGCACTGCGCTCGTCGTTCAAACCCTCAACCTCACCAGCTGATAAGAAAAATGCGCTAGTGGCTGCAGTATTTTAATAAGTCGGTGCTCCGCCTTCGTTAGGAATTGGGGGGATTCAAGACAGATTGCGTGAGTCGAAAGAGTGAGATGGACGTCGCACAGCACCAGCCCACTATTTAAACAATTTACCTCCCAGCACGAAGTCTGTTCGGCTCGATCGGTAGATTGCCAGGCCACTCCCCATTTTTTACATTCGCGGATTAATGGTTTAATAATTCTCCATCATTTGCACAGACTTCCTTGAATGGTTACTAACATTAGGCGTTCAAGTTTCCGTCACGATTCATAACAAGGCCAGCAGTTGACTAATCGTGTACAAAGTTAAAGTTCCCTACCAACCAGAACTCGAAGAGAGGACTTTGATTTTATTTTATTCCATCAGCTGAAAGATCATGCTGAGAGCTCTCCAAACAGGTGTTGTATAAAGGGTATTGTATTACTGGGAGTATTCGATATAGCAGTGTCTGGAAGGACTAAGGAACGATCTTATCCTTGCGTTAGCCTGGGGTGGAGGAGCAGTTCCATGCACCTACAGCGTCAATCCCGTTTCTTCCAATCCGTTTTCTGCCCAAAAAATTTGGAGTTAAGAACTGAAAAATAAAATAATGAATGCTGTAAGTTGTTTTCAAAGGCACCAAATCCAAGTCTTAAATTATGGGGAGAAAAAAAAATTCCAACCAAAGGAAAGTCGCCCTTCTATTCTACTCGTCGGACTGTTATACTACCAATTAGAAATAGGAAACATCGGGTGCCCTTGAAATTTTTTGAAATAAGATAGTTCATAGATAATTTAAAGAAGTTTTGTTCAACCTACCCATATTCCTCTCCAATCACGAATTCGCCACATTCATTTCACACACTTACAAAGGACTATAATATCAAATATATTATACGATTGAAAGTAATGTTATCAGCACATATGACCTATCGCGATGATTAAAACATGTACGCGAATTCGAACGTGCACAAGATGTCTGCTTTGATAAACCGAATGTGAATTACAAATTTACTCAAGCACTTGCAGTGATCTAAACCACGTAGTATTTGTAACGTACTTTGAAACCTAAATCGTGTAAAATCATAGCAAATCAGTATGAATGAGCTTTAATACTCGCGAATACTAGTTAGTAAGCGTGAATAATCACAAGCAATTAGACTCTAGTTCGGTAATATTGGCATTTTGAGAGCGTAGAGGACTACGTAGGTTCCGAATTGAGGTTACAACAGATTTGCATATTCGAGTGGAGTTGATTGTAGCATGTGCTAGCATAAATTATTCTCTTGCACCATAGTGTTGTGATAATATGAATATTATCTTGACCGGTACTGTGAAAATATCCATTCAAAGTTCAATCGTTCGAAAACATCATTCTGAAACAGATATGATTAACTATCTTACAACCATGAAATCCGTAGCGTAGTCATTCGGTAGTAAATTTGTTTCAAAGTAGGTGTATATTAGTAGGCTATTCTCAAACCTCTAATTAAACGTGTTCAAGATTTCTGTAGATAGCTCAGACATCAATCAGTAGAGTCGGCCGCAGCCTCAATTCTCTCATGAAATTACCAAAACTGGTTTTAATCTATCAATATCCATCTGAAAATACTCCCATTGACCCTGCTAAATGCTGTGCGAAACTGGTGAACTGCTTCGGAATTTCAGATATCAGCATCCTTGATTGGTGAAGGAATAAAGCTATACAACTCATTCACTCCGTAATTGGTCCGAACAGTACCAAATAGTCTCCAGTCTGAATTCTAACATCGTTGAGTGAATACAATTAAAATTAACTTCTCCTTACTCAGCGGCCTGAGGTGGATCTGCAAGTACAGTATCATTAACCCAGCAGCCTGCCGCTTGCTTATTAAAACCTATTTCAACGAAAGAAATGGAAATCATTGAAATTTTCATCTATTTTCATAAAATGAAAGATAGCTTGAAAACAGCCGAGTACTTCAATATTGATGCCGATATTTAGGTCATCATCACCAGAAACAAATATTGTTGTTTTGCGATTGCTTCTTATTATTTTGACAGAACTGTGACTGTTTCTAATAGTTTGGCTACTTTTTCAGGAAATCCCAAAGCATACAACAAATTTGGGAAGGCGAAGTCTGACTCACAAACTTGTACTGAAGGGTGGAGTCAAGCTGAGCGACTCACAGCTTGATCGGAGTATGGGTCCTAAGCTTATCTGACTTAGAGGCTTCTGCACCTCTGCCGTTGGTATTTTCTCCAGTCACTGATTATTAAAGGAGGATATCAACAGAAAGAGCAAAGTAAAATCAGATGCATTGACGACTCTGTGAAGAAGAATTTGAGTCAGCAGAATATCTTCTCTGTAATTATCCTGCTGTTGCATCTCTCAGGTTCCGGCACATCGTAAAGGGTATCCATCATCCCCTGAAATAACGAAGAAAAGACGGGATAAATTTCTCCACAAGATAAGGGATAGTGTGACAATAGCCTCCATGCATTTTCAGTAATCAGCGGAAGGAAAGGAAAAAAAATTATAAGCCACCTCCTAAGCGCAATTATTACTACTTAACAACAGTTCATTTTTGGAATGTACTGCAATTTGTCTCATACATCTTCATTCAGACTGATGAAAGACGAACATTCCTACGTTATGCGCACCTAAGATATGGAACTCTATGATTATTCCTGAGTAATGGAACGGTTTATTGGACTTTGACTTTGAATATCGTAGTAATTTTCAATTTTTTTGTTTCTGGAATGTCTAGTTTCAATGCTTAACAGATTTTTCACCTAATGAGCTTTCCAAAAAGATGTGATATGGTAGGTAGTTGATATCTAGAAAGAGGTGAAAACGGGTTTATTGATATCAGAGAAGTATTTCTCAAACGTTTCCTTGTGCTGTATGAAGATGGGTGACAGGGATTTCGTTTTACCCCTCTAGCCAGCAGACACCCGTTTCCCGACCACCCCTTCCGCGACCATTTTCCGCGGCTTTCTCTGTTTAGCCCTCAGGTAAATCTTCTCCGTGTTCCATTGTCTCTCTTAAGGAACAAGAGTTATATCAGCCAGGTAAACTATTCTCCCTATAGTAATGAGTTTGCGGTCATAATTACTTTAGCTTTTGGTAGTATTTTGTATCCATTTCGTTCCACCTATTCTATCACTTGAGTATTTCGTCACTGGTATCGCCTTTTCTGCACTGCTTCATCGAACGAAGAGGAGTTGAAAGAATCCACGATTATGACAGTCCATCTTCCAAACACCTGTAGTCGGTCCATTTCAGAGTACCTATGCAGGAAAATACCCTCACTATACACCAGAGAGGGATGAAAGAGGCCCGTCAAGTTATGCTGACCTATAGGTTATCGTCGGTTACCCTGTCGCTTGAAAGGGTTTTCCGCCTCCCGGCTCTGAAACTGTCTTCCTGTCCCCACCACCCACGCACGTCGCCCTCCAAGCTGCTACAATTTCCCCTTTTCCAACTGACCTTTGAGCCATTCATCGTTAAATAACACGCCTCCGTCGGAATTTTCCTCTCCGATTCACTTCTAATCCTCTTTCCTCTGTTTGAGGTAGATGGAACTTCGGTTTGAGTTTTCTGTTTGAAACGAGGGATTGTAAGAATAAATGGAATTCTATTCCATTTAAGGGTTTTCCTATTGATATTCATTCCCGGTGGGAGGAAGAGAGATTACCTGTTTGGTTCGGAACGCTAACAATGCTTCTTCAAAACCACCAACTCTGTTGAGGTTAAACGAATCTTCTTCGGCCACACTGATTGAAAGCAAGTAGCACAATACCACTATAGCATCAGTTTCAACACAGTTGGACTTTTATAATGAACCAATAATCAAGTTAATCAAAATAATGGTGAGTCATTTCAAAATCATGGGATGATTTGTATTCACACATTCTCTCATTTCCACAATATAGATAATTCCATGTCGATCCGTAGTCAACTTTTTGTGAAGTGATAAGGGCATTGCAGGATATTCGATCATGTTACTTCATCCTCTACGATAATTGGTTCCTTTTATATTTCTTTAATTTTCTCAAATTGTTGCCTTATTTCCCATGATAACGTTTAATATTCCAAATGCTAAAGACATCCCAGTTGAGCAAACGTCTGGATTGCACTCCGAAGGCCAATATTGAAAATCACTTGCTTGCGATTGCCGTGGAAAACGAGCATTGATTATTTAATAAAAGACTCCAAGTTTTTCATTGGGATACCCTGCCGAAACATCGCTAAATGTTCAATTATTCATTCTGGTGAAAGGTTTAATGACACAACTGTGAAATTGATTGACTAAGGGATTAACTTATTGCTTTTTTTGTGCACGTTATGGAGAATCACTTCCAAAAGCAATAAAAGTGGTGGTGCGATCACTTTTTTCTCTAGGAAATATAATGATTGGCAGATAAGTTGAGGAATTGACGTAGTACGTAATTTTAAGTTAAGAATTGCGTAAATTCTCTACTCAATATTACATCCTTGATTTAGATCGATAAGTTACATGAACACCAACATTTTCCCTTATTGTCCCTAATGGTATCTATTTTTGAAGGAAATTCCATTCAAATTATTTATCAACTGCAAAGTTGTTTATTCTCAACACTTCTCAAACACAAACACCTTGTACATTTAGTAGATTGAAATAGATACATTGATGACACTGTACATACCTAATACTATGAACCATAAAACTATAGAATTGTGGTTGAAGATACTAAATCGTCATAAAAATCAACCATGTCGACTCTACTTACTACGCATTGCAATCCGCAGTGGCCTTCGTCAAAGCTCTACTGCAGTGTTTTGAACAGCGCGTCTAATTACTACAAGACCATCTGCGAACGAATTTTGGACGATATCCAGCGACCTTCTGTAAACCCGCATAGACTTCATTAAATGTCAATTAAAAATGGTTGTGTTTTAAATTTAGTGTTCAATCTTTTGAAATAGTGAATCCAAATGTTTTATTATTGACGTAAAAGGTGTGTAAGATTTGAAAAACTACAGTGAAACGTGTTGATGTGCTGTGAATAGTTCAGTGGAGACATTTCGGACGGGAAATGGATAACCTTGAGGGAGGTATTTGAATGGTATCTTACATGCATGTTGCCTGCATATCAACTCCTTCCTTTATGTTTACCGACTCTACACATTGCCCTCTGATTTGCACGAAATACCTCAAATAGATTCATATTCATCAAATTTTCCTAGATATCATCTAGAAACTTTCAAATCTTATGCTGCTCCAGTTTATCTTTTGTAGAACAAATAAAACACATAGGTAGTTATTCCTTAAGGGCACGATGAGCTCAAACTATAAATGGACCTACGGTAGGTCCTTTTTTTTCCATAGATTTACTTTACCTTCTTAATTTCGTTACTGTTCCACGGAAGCATTACATGAACTCGGAGTAACAAATACATTATTCGTATGCAGTCACTTTGCAGTTTCCACAAAATGTTGTCGGATCCAATTTATTACTTAATGTTTGTTATCAAACAATCACCTGCTGTATTTTGGCAGTTCCAACGACGTAAAATGTAGGTAGGTACTTATCCACTTCCTTTTGACAAGTTCAATTGAAGTTCAGTTTAAATTTGCATCCGTTCTCCGATGCTCTACCACATACTGCTCCTATATAATTTCTAGATGGATTGTATTTTGATCATTAGTTATGAATTGATTGTTTTGAAGACGAAGTTAGGTTTGAAATATAGTTTTCTCATTTGATAAAGAAACAGGGAAACAAAGATTTTTAGAGAAGGTATAATAATAACAATAATATTTGCACAAAGTCCCAAGAAAATTTAGGTGACGGAAAAGAATAAAAATAAATAAAATAATAATAATAATATGAGAGAAGGCCAGATCCCAGAAGACGAAGGAAGATTTTGTGAAATTAGTGCTGTCAAGAAGAATACAAATTTCATAGAGCGACGATTGATCAAAATAAGCTTAGATCTCAACAAAATTATTGATCCTCAGTTGGTGATCATACAATATGAACGGCGAGCCAGGTTTAGTTTAAAAAAATAAGATATTCCAGTGTGTTGCAACCCATATTAATGTGCAAAAACCATATACTTTAACGTTTTAATAAATAAAAGGGCGTTAAGGGTTATATCCGTTTATGGTTATAAAGTCGTTTCCGTTTAATTTTTATTTCATCTTGTGATATTTCATAGTGGAATGTTATATTCCCCACATTTGTTTACTTCGATTCTTCTTTCAAACTTGTACCTAAAGTCTACTCCAGCAATTCTTTGCGATGCACATTTAATCAAATGCAAAATATAATAGTCTGCAAACTGTTAAAAACGGAAGAAATGGAGCATCGCATTACTGAATTTTGCTAGGAAATTAGCTAAAAGACAGAACACGAGAAATCTTAAATAAGCTATGTCAATCATTGAGACGATAAATAGAGAGTTCATTCTCACGTTTTTAAGATTCAGTAGGTGATTGGAAACATATAAACTTTGAAAAACTGTAGAACGTTTGTCCTGATAGCTGTCGATTTTGCACTATTGATTTCTAAAATATCTGACGCCCCTTTCAATTAAGTTCGTCAGGCAGAAGGTATAAGCGCAACAATAACAACTCGAAAAATACTTCCATGGATGAGACATATTCTTGACTGTGAACACGAGCTCGCCCCTTGGGTATTCGTGTTCGGGAGCTCACCAGGTGGGATAGCATAAACAGATACCTTTTGGTCCGATATGAAATGCCCCCATTTGGACCTGGTCTAGGATTCGATGTTGATCTTTGTATGTGGGTCAGGGTCAAAGGCACTTGGACCTTGTCTAGGATGCGATGTTGATCTTTGTATGACTGTCAGGGTCAAGAGCACATGGACCTTGTCTAGGATGCGATGATGATCTTTGCAATACGCTACGATGAGGCAATCCAGCGATATGCCAGACACATCTTCCTGTTAAACGATGACTCTAAGACACATTGTGGTGTTGGCCTTGCCCTGAGGGCACCAACTTCCAAGTCACTAGACGCTTACCACCTGTTGCGTCCATGCTAACAGCAGAGTTATGACTAGTGAACCAGCTGTTCGACACATCCGGCTGCAGGGAGTTGGGAATATGTGATCTGTTGCGACCACCAAGAGCCATCGAGGGGATAAGGGGCACTATTTTGATAATCCCCCCAATAAAAAACCTATGTGTATAGCTACATCAAGCCACAACATTTGACTCAGCTTTAATTTTTACTTGGTTACCAAGCCATGTTGTTTTTCAAGGCAATGAGTGTGCTGATACTATTGCGAGGAGGTTTATTGGTGATAACGCATTGAGGTTAAAATCTCATACTTGCAACATGAAGCCAATTCTCTCTGACATGAGTATTGGCTGTGTGAGTTCACTGGTCTTCGTGGTGTCCACCACTACTTGGGCCCCTTAGGCGCTTATGTTACCCAACTTCTAAGGAGGGACTGAATAGTGGTCAACAGAGCTGCCATTGTCGTATTATTTACAGACACCTGCTTTAAACTGAAGCTCGAGATGTTGTGTTTGGAAGATGTGGGAGCGATCTGCCCATCCGCCACTTCCTCGAGGACTGCCCAGACCTTATGGACCTCCAAGTCCAACGCAGACCCCTCATTGGTTTGACGTTCTACCTGGACCAGACGAGGTCCAGTCCCTGTTGTTGTACAAAAGAGCAGCGGGGCTCTACTGTAAGCTGTGATATCTGACCTGTGATATATTTATTTGCATCTAATCAATGTTTTATCCAACTTTTCTGATTATATATAACAAGATGTATTTAGTTATAAGAGCCTGCTCATCATCGAGTCTTGATTGTATTTTATTTTCTGGATTTTTATCCGTTGTAAAGGCTAATCAGTGTCATCGCTCAACCCTTTATTTTCCCCTCCCATATACCAGTAGAGTCCATGACGGCACTGTTTAGTAACGGAGGGCAACATGCCTTCCTTTAGAATCGTGCTACTTGCAGTGTCCCTTTGATCGCCTTGTTCAGTGCCGCCAATGACCCCTGAATCATTAAAAGAAAGAAAATAAGAATAAAGGAAAAAAAAAACCAGTAAAATATCACTGAGAATATTCCCCTTCTGCTCTTGCCGTTTATAAGGGAAAGTCTGCCGAGATTTTCGTTTCAACCAGCGCTTTCCCTTATCTATTATCAAAAACGAGCGGTCGTTACTTGTTGGGGTAATTAGGTTAAGATCGTTAGCTGATGTGGGGCGGGATGGAAGATCTTGGTGAACTTGGTCGCATCCATCACTGATGCCCTATTTAAAAATACCAAGGCGGGGGAGGGAAGAATGGTCTCGCTAGGATGTCGTCTCAGTTTTATGCCATAACGAAAAGAGGATATTGAGGAATTTCTATGATTCATTTGAAAAAAAGTTGACTACTTTAAATCTCTTGGACTTATCACTTAATATCTCATCAAATAAAATGGATCACACAGTAAATATTATTCAAGATTTTGTAATGTCACCTATGAAATCTCTTCACTTTTTTATGATTCTTGCGAACTGATTATCTTAAAATCTTCGAATGTCGAATAATGTGTCAATTTACTGCATGCTAATATTTTGTTGAACGAGCGTAGTTCACCAATATTAAATTGTTCGGAAAACAAATCCAAATCTATCCAACTGTCTGTTAATTTCAAAAAATGAGTAATTGACCCATCGCAGTACTGTTTCGTACTAGTATTTCTAGTACAATTAGAAAAAAAAAAGTTTCTGTTATGCAGCATGATCGTAAGAGAGAATTTTCATAAACTATCGTGTTATAATATGTTAAATTCTATTGAAATTCGAACAATTTCAGTGAAAAGAAATAGTAGAAAACCAATTTTATGCAAAAAAAACTCATTTTAAATTAAATTCGGCAAGTCAAAGGAAATTTTGGATTTTTGGATTTGTTTGCAGTTTTTATATATTTTTTAGCAGATAATAATGAAATTAAAGCTCGTTTTTCAGCTTAATTTTGAGAATTTTTTTTTAATGTTCTATTTAATTGTTGATAATTCAGTTTCAACTGAAATTCTGCTGACAAATATGAATCTAACGACTTTTGGCCGTGTTGGGCCATTTTTAGTGACTTTTTTAGTACATTTTTCGATTTTTTAGTACATTTTTGAAATTTGACCAATTTATCGTGCTAAAAAATTGTTGGCATCCAAACTCATCCTTCTGTTTGAAATGCTTGATTTTTTGGCGCAAGAACGGTGTTTTTATCTCAATTCTAAGGAGAGTTATAGCAAATGTATATATTAAAAAGCGCAAACTTTCGGAATCGTTTCAGAATGCCTCAAAACGGATTTAAATGGAGAAATTTTCGGAGCCGTTTCAATAGCTTCATTTTCTACGAAAATTCGCTAATGGACAAAAAAATTTCAAATTTTGGTTATGATTTTCAATTACATATGAACCAGTAATGTCAAGAGAGAAAACTTCAACAAAAGTCGAATTGAAGACTTGAACCCGTCCGTCTGCCTTACAAAGTTCTTACCAACTTAAGTACCTGTCTAAATACAGAAAAGTAAAGTATTGTTCTTATCAGAAACTACAGGACCGGAGTTTTTCGTAATTTTGTTCAAAAACCACCTATAAGCATGAAAATGTAAAAAAGTCCGTAAACTAGGGCATAATTTTTGATCAAGCCCAAATTGCTGAATCTAAGAGTCAAAATTATCCCCCATACACTATTATTGACCAAAAATTTATAACCAATTATCCAGAAGTTTCGAAGAAAACCTGATTTGTATTGCTTCCGAGTCTAAGACCTGCAGGTAGTGGAAGCATTGTTTCCACTTTTGAGAAAAAAACATCTTTGACCCCAAACTCGAAATTTCGACCGGCAATTTCGTTCTGTGTTCGTCTGTCTGTCTATCGGTGTCCGCAAATCCTTCAACAAGCTTAATATCCATATTTTTCAACTGGTTTTGGTGAAATTTTGAGGGATTGTGATGGTTAGGTTGATGGTCCCTATCAGTTTTATATGGCCCTACTTATCTCTGCGCTTACGTTAAAGTAAATTCCATCAAGCACATGTTTCTCGCCCAAAGTCGGAGGATAGTTGGAAAAGAACTATAAATTTCAATGCAACACAATTTTAGCTACCAACACTATCAATGGTAGTTCTTGCGCATGCGCGAATTCGAAATCCTTGTAAATTACTTCTGGCGTCATCTTCTCGTTTCCTAATTGACCGATTTTTTCGCATTACGCTTCATCTTGATGTATTTATTGCAGCAATGGAATTTTTTTAGATTATTTAAAACATTTCAATACGGTAACGGGGAAGCTCAACTTGGCAGACGTTATATTTTTGCTTTCTTGGTTGATTAAAAACGTTTCTTACTGAAATTAATAAACCAACAGTTATAGTGATTCTCGGGTGAGTTGACTTCAAAGGCGATTTCAAGATTGAAAATCAGATAAGTAAAATCCCTTTTCACTGTGGGGGAGTTACGTTACCTCAATCGGAAAAAGATGAAATGGTCCAGGCAACAAGCACGAGTATTAAATTTATAGCCGGAACTTAGCTCAATGGGAAGAGTGTCACGTTCACAAGGTGTTTGAAACATGAGTGTTTCCCCTAGGCGGAGGCTTTTTTCTCTTTTTTACTCTCCCAACAACTTCCCGTTTCACTTGATGAATGACCCGGCTCGCTATTAATCAGACAAGAGAGCTCGTGGGAAGACGGAGGGGAAGGGGATGAGCTCCAGCGGTTCAACTCGCGAGATGAGGCTGGAGGGGAGAGAAAATAAGTGACGAGAAAATGATGAACGTGGGCAGCGAATTTCTGGGAGGTTTTCTCTTAGCATGGAGAGAAAACTAAAATGTGTTTTTATTTCCTCCAAACTGGTGGACCAATACCAAAATGCCTGGTAGAAGATTCACAGGCAATAGAAAGCGTTGTCAATCGGTTGAACACTTTTCAGTGTTATCTCATTTCGACAGCACTCAGTGCTCCGGGCATGTGTAAAAGTCGAAAAATCACAACTTGGATTTTCTTAATATGTGGACAATAATATATTGTCATTTAATCCTTGGGTACAATAAAAAACATTTCTTGCCCAACAAGTCGCATACGGATGGATCCCTGTGGGAAATTCAGTGGTTTGTCAACAACTCTTTCCCCCCCCCCCCCCCATAGAATCAGAGCTAATATCTAAGCCCCCCCCCCCCCCACTCATCCCAATCGTTGTCAGATATTATCTCTATATGGTTATATGTGCGGTGCGTAATTAATATACTTAATCAGACAGACAGATAGTCTCACAGGCTAGTGTCTTACAGATAGTTTTCGTGCAATGGTTTACTACAAATATAGTAAATAGAGACTAAATATCCATCCTGAAGTGATATCCAAACAGACAAAGATTCAATTTTTTGTGTGATAATATTCAACATTAATTTACAGTAACAGTTCGCACATTTTCCCATATTTTGACACAATACCGTTTCGACAATGGGATCTTTGAAACGTCTCCGTTAACCTTTCGCTGTTGGGTAATCGAGATTGTCGTATCTCCTCGAAAGTTGATTCGTTCAGACCACGATCACGCGATTTCCTACAGAATCGGGTCCCTCCTTGATAGTTCTAAGTCTCCACCTCACGAAATAATAGAGTAATGGCCCCTCGGAATCTTGTTATTATTTCACGTAGCCGAATAGGAGACTCCAGGAACACTCTGTTCTTTCTCTTCATTTCCCTTCTCCACGAATTGTGTTTGAAAACCCATCTGGTCTTTTCTGTACATCGAATGGAAAATTTCATTTCAATTCCATTCTATTCGATTTTGGTTTCAATACGTGGAATGTATAGGATATTATATATGAATTCATGAACATTTCTTAAAATTTATTAACAGACCGTTCAAAACACGCCAATTGTAGAGCCAAAACATAAAAAAGAACTATTTTGAACCTAATTTTTGTAATTATTTTTAAAAACAAACAAAACAATGCATACTATTTTGTCAGCGTACGTACGATTTTCGCGGTACAAGTCGCACATTTAAAGCTGTCACCTTGAAATTCGATAGGTAGACTCTTTAGACATTCGAAATTAGCTGTACAGAGTTTGATGACGATTCGACGACAGGAACTTGTTGTCGCCGACGACGATCTTCGTCAAATCGATTGTAAATCGAGTTTTGTCTAGTTTCTTGTAGTTTTTGCCACACTGAAGCAACTGAAACCATTGAAACCAGATCTATGACGGCAATCATTGTCGAATCATCACATATCGAGTTCTAGCTCATGATTTTCAAATGTGTTTTATCATGATATCATATAAATGTCTTTAATAGTGCGGATGGCAAATTAGAGGAGTACGAATGAGAGACAGGAATGTTCGTTTTCGATTAGAAGATATCTTAAACGTCTGACACAAATATGAAACCTGAGCTAATGATACCGATTATATTATCAACTATATATCAGTATGTAGGTGCATAGTAGCCTACACAGCTCTATGTTTTTTCAATGATTATACGATTTATTTTGCATGTTGGTTGATGACCACGATAAATTTATAAGTCTTTCGATTATATTTGCTATGCAGTATTGGCAATTTGAGATTTTTTGCGAGAGAGCAAGCTGTTGATACTGCTGTTTATCAATACCCGATGAATGCTCCAGTAGAATGAGAGGAACGTGCTACCTAATCAATAGGAAGATGTGAATGACACGGACAACTTTTGATTTGTATGGGTCTCTTGGCCAGACTTGATTTTCGCGATCGACAATCCTAAAATACCTTCTTGAAATAGACTGCTAAATGTTCGATTCCCTTTGATGCCTATTTATATACAGCCGTTCGTATGTTTGGACAACGTTAAAGGGGATCTATTGAGAGCCGCAGAGTTAATGATATATACGTACCTACCTCCTTTTTTCCAAGCAATATCAATCATGAACACGTGATTTCACCTGGCCTGTACAAAATTGTGTAAAAAATACCCCAAAATCGTGTACAACATATGGCAATTGAATATTTTAAAAATTCATCATTTCACATAACCTTAAAGCGGAATTGCGCCCATATCAGCGTACTCAAAAAATCGAGTGATGGGTTATTTCTTCATAAAGTTGTCCGTTGAATTCGAATCTGCAATAAAAAATTCACAGAAAAAAATCTGAACGTACGTGAAAATGTCATATTTGAGATCTGCGGAAAAATGAAGGCGGTTTCTATTTGAATTTCTCTTCCAGCCCATTTATCAAAGGATTTTAGGAAAAGGAGGAGTAGTTAGTAGGTTAACCTGTATAATATATATTTATTTATATTTATAGAATTAAAAGATTGCTTGTTTCTTGGAAGAAGCTTCAATTTTTCCTGTGGAAATTTAAAGGGAGATCAATTGACAAAAAACTGTTTTTATTGAATCTTTCCTAGTATGAATATGAGGTGGTTAATTGATAATATACAAAACCATATTTTTTGTATTTAATGAGCAGATTTTCAAAAAATAATCCTTACTCGTGAATATAGAACCGCAGTACTGAAATTACAATATTTTATATTAATGAAATAAGCGTGTGCGCACGGAAATTTAAGAATATTATTGATCTGTCTGCCAAATACTACAGGGGTAATATCTAGTATATATATGATACACCTTCATGCTGAACTAGGAAATTAAACCGATTTATTGCATTTGCGGGGGTTTCGTAAGAGTGTTGTACGTATAGATTCACGAATTTTACGTAACCACTCCCATTTGTCATATTCCAAGACTGTTGATAGCTATGCGTACTTTATTTATAGTGGAAATTATATTTATGAGACAATTACGTATCATGGAAATTATAATAACATCTCTTGTCATCTCCAACTACCCTCTATAGATCGCCTGATGGGCACAGAATACCTGCTAGTCTTATGCGAACCGATGCTCATTTATCGATGAAAATAAGAAATTGAAATATTTAGAATAATCTTCGATAGTAAGCTGAAATGGGGTGTATACATTGAATGCCTTGGCCAAAAATTAAGAAATTCGCATTGCATGCGCATGAAATATTTTCCTAAAAAATTGTTTGGGTATACCAAGCGTTATTTGAGTCAGTAAAGAGGCTAGCGGTTATCATATGGGGCTGAAGGCATAATAGGTATAACTTTGACACATTTGCACTACTTAATTGACACATTTTGACAAATATAAATTCTAAGAAAAATATTGAAAGTCTTATTTGGAAAAAATATGAGACACGAATCTGATCAATTATTCAACAAAATGGGTCTTGAACCATCCATCAAATATATGCAATAAATATGCTGATGTTTATACAAAAAAGTTGCAGTGATGCAGCATGATCGTATGAGCAAATTTTTGTAAATTATCGTATTATATTGTAATAAGTTACCTTGTTTAGTAAATAGTTAACTACCGATTTCATGGCAACAAAACTAGGTCAAAATAATATTTTGCAACTCTAACAAAATTTGAAAACTGAGCTATTTCAGGAAGATTTGTAGATTTTTTAAGCAATTAATATTGAAATTCGAGTACATTCTTATGCATAATTTTGAGCGTAAATTTTATTATGTTCTAGTTTGTTGTTGATAAACATTTGTGGCTAAAATTCTACTAAAAACATAAATTTAACGATTTTTTGCCATTTTTAGTGATTTTTTCTAGTGCATTTTTTAAAAGTTGAACAATTAAATGTGCTCAAAAAGAGTTGGCCAAAAAAATCAACCTTTCCATAGGAAACTTGATTCTTTGGCGCAAGTACGGGACTTTTATATCAATCCCAAGGGGAGTTATTGTCCCAAAGGACACATATGTAAATAAATAAATTAATATATATATATATATATATATATATATATATATATATATACACACGTATATATTATGTACATATATATATATATATATATATATATATATATATATATATATATATATATATATATATATATATCTATTATTTATAAGAATGAAACTCCGTCTGCTTGTCTGTCTGTTTGTTTGTCTGTCGTGTCTATGCACGGCCAAACGGCTGAGTGGGCCGGATCTACGAGTGGGGGGATCTTCTTGGGATTTTCCGATAGGGTGTATAAGCGAATTTAAAATTTTCTAATCCCACCCGAAACATGGGCCGTAGGGCGGGAGGGGGGTCGAAGTTCCGGTTAATGTGCGCTTTTTGGACTTCCCCGCTTCCCCTACCCCTCTAAACAGCCGTTGACAATTCCGAAAAAATACGGGTTTCGTAGGTTTTCCTACGAGGAAGACGACGGCGCGATCGGATCGCGAAAAAAGTATCGGGAAATGCGTCAAAAAAATGCGAGAGTACGGACCCGTTTTCTCGAAAAGTCCGCCGAAAAACTTGGTTTTTTCCGATTAAAATATACCCCATAAAGGTACGTTTTTCGGAACGGTTTTCGCGGGCGAAATACAGCTTTGGGTCCGCCGAATCTGAATCCGAAATCGGATATCGAAAAAAGTGACGGGCAGTAGGTCAAATTGCGAGCGGAATTGCGAGGGAAGCGTTTAATATAACGTTTTTGATCGAGCCGAGCCGCCCGTTGCACAACGTTGCTTACCAGAAGGGACCCTCACAGGGGGGTTCCCATTTGCACTTCTACGCAATACCTTGCGAGGCGAGCAGGTATACATAGGTACCTACCTTGCGAGCGAAGCGAGAGCCATTTCAACAGAATAAATACGGACTTTGTCCTACACATATGGCCACTTTTCAACACGGCGGACAAATTGACTCAAGAAAATTTTGTCAAACCGATGTAATTAAAATCCGCTGGAAAAACTTTTTTTCGTTCAAGAAAACGTTTGGGAACCCATCCCTAAAACGGCCGAGCTGAATTTTGAGTTTTTCAATTTTTTTCTCCAAGTAGAAGCTCTAAAAGTTGTTGCGAAGTGTCAGTCCTGTCACGCCTGTATTTTATGATGAAGTCACTCTGAAGTTCTCGTTGTTGGTTTTTCGCTTAAGTCTGGTATTACTTGCGGCAATGTCTGCTGAGCATAATTTTTCAATTAAAGAATTTTTCAGTTTTTTACGGTTTTGATGGTCAATTTCATTCTCACATATCTTATATTACATATAGAGTACAATTAAAGAAGATGACATTTCATTCAAAGACGGTAGCTACAAAAGAAGATCTTTTGGAAGAAGATGTGATAGGGGATCATTTGAAATTTCATTTTATAGAATACTTATGAGTGTTTTATGCAGTGTGACAGAACTGACTAACATGTGACAGAAATGACCGGATCTGAACTAAAGAGGGTGTCCAGCATAATTTAATGCATGCATTCACATACAAAAAGACCTGAAAGGAGATTCAAGTACACGGGAGGTTCGTAGAAAATATTTTATTTATTACAAAATTCTTTAGAACACTTAAAATATTTCAACTATTGACGACGAAGAGAAGTTCAGTCATATAGGAAGGACAGTAGATGCGACCAACTGTAGAGATCAGTCTGAATCTATTCTCTTGCAGAAATATAAATAAGTTACCTAGGAACAAGATTTATATGTAGGAAACTGAACTATAAAAAGGAACAAAACGCAAAAATATCAAAAATAGACAAGAAAAATTACAGGATAGCAAATTTGTTTAACATTTAAAAATTCTCACCTAATAGGTAGATCAAAAATAGAACACTTTACTGAGTATAAAGAACCAACAAAAATGTGTCATTGTCCAGTAAAACAAAGGGGAAACATCTTTTTTCGCTTCTTCTTCTTATTTTTTCTGCTGTTTCTTTCTTCTTCTGAGGAGCCATTCTGAAGACTGAAAATTGTAAAAACGAGAATTAAGATGCGCAGAAAAAGGGAAACCTGGAAAATATGTAATGCCCAATTATATATCCATACCTAATATCAAAGAACTGAAGTAGAACATGGGTTACTAACAGAAAAAAAAGTTCCAGTCTTCCAGCATGATCATATGAGCGAATTTTCCATAATTACCGTATTACACTTCAGTTAAATTAAGTTGTAATTTGAGAAGTTTGTGCGCAAAGAAATTGTTACCAATTAATTTTATTGTGAAAAAACTTGTTGTAAAAAATAATCTTCTATACAAAGATTTTGAGTTTTTAGATTTTTTTAAAATTTTTATCGACTTTTTAGCACACTTTATGATGAAATTTGAGTACAATTTTCAGCAAAAGTTTGAGCTTCAATTTTTAAATGACCTTGGTCATGGTTGATAAACTTTTTTTGAGTAATATTCTGCTAAAAAAATATAAATTTAACCATTTTTAGCCGGTTCTGTAATTTTTGTGATTTTTTAGTACATCTTTTGGAATGCTTAATTTTTGGTGGAAGAACGAGGTTTTTATCTCAATCCTATCGAGACTTATCGTTTGGAATGACACATATGTACATTTATATACAAATAAAAAAGTGTTGAAATTCAGGAATCATTTCAAATGCCTCAAAACAGATTTTGATGAAGAACATTTTTATTTTAAAATTTTCGGAGTCATTCCAATAGGATCATTTTCTAAGAAAATTCGCTAAAAGCACGTTTCCGAACAGTCGTTGCAGATTTCAATAATCCGTTAAAAAAAGGCTGAAAAACGGAAACCCCACTTTGAAATTAATTTTGTATTGGGAATATGAATTCTACAGAGGATTTAAAAGTTGTGAAGCTCATAATGTTTGTTGAAAGGAGCAAAAAGAATGAACGAGAGAAAATAATAAAAATCGTCATTCCTGTCACACACTGTCAGGTCCTGTCACGTGACAGAACTGACCGTGACAGGAATGACGTTTTTGCACATTACTGTTCAGTTGGCAGCCATATTGGTTTTTACAACTGTTCTGAGTCTCTGGTTGAATTCGTGCTCCATGGAAATACTACCTCCCCTGCTTAAAACGTTTTTTTGTAATGCTTAAATATGGAAAAAACAAGTGACAGGAATGATGAACAATAAAGGTACGCAACGGTTTTGCGTTTATTATACCCTGATTACGAGAAAAATCTGCTGCTGGACTTACCTACGGCATTTTTCGATGGAACTTCAAATTCAACTGAAGATGTTGATAGCAGCAGGGCGCTCTTCCGGATATTTCCCGAACCGCCACACGCGCCTCCAAAAAGGGGCTGCCCCTGAATTCAACGTTTGGGTGACAACACTTCCGAGCCTAATATAAATTGGGGAAAAAATATTCCTCGCCCACTTTCTGTTGGATTTAAGAGAGGGCATATGTAATATATTATCGGTATATCAGAAACATTCAGAAGTTCAGTGCTCAAAGTAAATATTTTAAAGTACAGTTCACCTTTGTGTCCTGGGGACAGTGACAGAACTGACGATCCGGCCCTTCATCACTGAATAACTCGAAAATTTTGAGAGCTTTGAAAAAGATCATATCGGAGCGAAATAAAGAATTTTCGGGGTGTTAAATAAAAATAAAAACTTTGTGAATTCGAGCATTAGTACCAGCGTTATCGCGCAGTGACTCAATTTGTCCACCGTGTTGAAAAGTGGCCGTAACATAATACAGGTATACCTTGCGGGCGAAGCGAGCAACATCCCCTAATGAACTTTTCGTGGTTCCACATAGTTTTATAAGATTTAATTTGTTTGTAAGAATTTCCAACAGAAAAAAACGTCTGCCAAGTTGGGTGGGCAGTATAACTTCCTCAAGGATATACAGGTATACCTTGCGAGCGAAGCGAGCAACATCCCCTAATAAACTTTTCGTGGTTCCACGTAGTTTTATAAGATTTAATTTGTTTGTAAGAATTTCCTACAGAAAAAAACGTCTGCCAAGTTGGGTGGGCAGTATAACTTCCTCAAGCGAGCGGAGCGAGCAACATCCCCTACAGAAGTTAAAACTACCCTTAGAGATCTACCGTTTGCGAGCGAAGCGAGCAACATCCCCTACACGTTGCAATTGTAATACATCGTATGTATACAGCCACACTTTGCGAGCGAAGCGAGCAACATTCCCTACATGCCACACTTTGCGAGCGAAGCGAGCAACATCCCCTACATGCCACACTTTGCGAGCGAAGCGAGCAACATTCCCTACATGCCACACTTTGCGAGCGAAGCGAGCAACATTCCCTACATGCCACACTTTGCGAGCGAAGCGAGCAACATTCCCTACATGCCACACTTTGCGAGCGAAGCGAGCAATATTCCCTACATGCCACACTTTGCGAGCGAAGCGAGCAATTTAATGGGGGGTCCGGGGGGCTTGCCCCCCTGGCTGGACGTGGAGGCGAGCGTAGCGAGCCGGAGCGGCTAGTTATTTATAAGAATGAAACTCCGTCTGTCTGTTTGTCTGTTTGTCTGTTTGTCTGTCGTGTCTATGCACGGCCAAACGGCTGAGTGGGGGGGATCTACGAGTGGTGGGATCTTCTTGGGATTTTCCGATAGGGTGTATAAGCGAATTTAAAATTGTCTAATCCCAGCCGAACCATGGGCCGTAGGGTGGGAGGGGGGTCGAAGTAAGAATTAATGTGCGCTTTTTGGACTTCCCCGCTTCCCCTACCCCTCTAAACGGCCGTCGAAAATTCCGGAAAAATACGGGTTTCGTAGGTTTTCCTACGAGGAAGACGACGGCGCGATCGGCTCGCGAAAAAAGTATCGGGAAATGCGTCAAAAAAATGCGAGAGTACGGACCCGTTTTCTCGAAAAGTCCGCCGAAAAACTTGGTTTTTTCCCATTAAAATATACCCCATAAAGGTACGTTTTTCGGAACGGTTTTCGCGGGCGAAATACAGCTTTGATCCCGCCGAATCTGAATCCGAAATCGGATATCGAAAAAAGTGACGAGAACTCGGTCAAATTGCGAGTGGAATCGTTTAAAATGAGAAATTAGAAGACGTGAAGGGATTCGACGACTCAGGTGGGTTTTCCCCATTCGCCCTTCTAGGGTCATAAAATAATGGCCTACCTACGAAGAAATAGAACTGGAAAACAAATACGTACAAACATTCAACATCTGACTGTACTGTTAGTACTGAAGTGTTCTAAAAACTATATTTTCGTGGTTCCACATAATGTACCGCGTTTGATAGTAATTTCTGACAGAAAAAAACCTCTGCCAAGTTGGGTGGGCAGTATAACTTCCACACTTTGCGAGCGAAGCCTCCTGGACGTGGAGGCGAGCGTTCAACAACCTCCAGCTACCTGTACAATCTCCGCACCAGGCTTACGACGCACTAAGGTCTTGAAGGGACTGGATGACTCATTTCAACGGAATAAATACGGGTTTCCCCCTACACTTATGCAGCAATATCTTGCGAGCGAAGCGAGCAACATTCCCTAATAAACTTTTCGTGGTTCCACGTAGTTTTATAAGATTTAATTTGTTTGTAAGAATTTCCAACAGAAAAAAACGTCTGCCAAGTTGGGTGGGCAGTATAACTTCCTCAATCGAGCAAAGCGAGCAGCATCCCCTACAGAAGTTAAACCTACCCTTAGGGATCTACCGTTTGCGAGCGAAGCGAGCATCATTCCCTACATGCCATACCTTGCGAGTGAAGCGAGCAACATTTCCTACATGCCACAATTTGCGAGCGAAGCAGGCAACATTTCCTACATGCCAGAGTTTGCGAGCGAAGCGAGCAACATCCCCAAATAAACTTTTTTGTGGTTCCACGTAGTTTTATAAGATTTATTTTGTTTGTAAGAATTTCCAACAGAAAAAAACGTCTGCCAAGTTGGGTGGGCAGTATAACTTTCTCAAGCGAGCGAAGCGAGCAGCATTCCCTACATAAGTTAAACCTACCCTTAGAGATCTACCGTTCGCGAGCGAAGCGAGCAACATCCCCTACATGTTTCATTTGTAATCGACCCCGCCGCCCATTTCACAACGGAAGGGACTCGACTTCTAAGCAATACCTTGCGAGCAGGCCAACGTACGTGCGCGTATAAGGATGGAATTTTCCCTTTCGAGCGCCATTTCAACAGAATAAATACGGGTTTGTCCTACACATATACAGCAATGCCTTGCGAGTGAAGCGAGCAACATTCCCTACATGCCACACTTTGCAAGCGAAGCGAGCAATATACCCTACATGCCATACTTTGCGAGCGAAGCGAGCAATATTCCCAACATGCCATACTTTGCGAGCGAAGCGAGCAATATTCCCTACATGCATTTCCTACATGCCACAATTTGCGAGCGAAGCGAGCAACATTCCCTACATGCCACAGTTTGCGAGCGAAGCGAGCAATATAACGGGGGGTCCGGGGGGCTTGCCCCCCGCATGGACGTGGAGGCGAGTGTAGCGAGCCGGAGCGGCTAGTATATATATATATGTGTGTGTGTGTGTGTGTGTGTGTGAAAAAAGCGTTGAATTCTAAATTTTTTGGGTCATTGCAATAGCTTCGTTTTTTACGAAGCTACTCTTTATTTTCTATGGAGTTATTGTATGGTAATGTGAGAAAATCAAGAAATAAAAAAAAAAACAGAATAAACTCACACAAAACTAAAAACTGGTAATTATAAAATACGCGATATGAAAGGATTACTATAATCAATAAAGAATTCAAAAAGTTAAGAGAAATTATGCAAATTGACAATAAAAACTTCTATAGAAAACAAATTAACTAATCAACGGAAATCCATTATATTACTTTATAAATGTGTTTAATTGAAATAGAAGTGGGTTATAATATGCCTATAAATCACGTATTGAATAGTATCCAAACTTTATAACAATATTAATTGCCATTCTATATATCATAGTTATATTTATAATATGCAACTGGTTAAAACATGTATATATTGAAACAAATGTAACCAAAGATGATAAAAATAACACCAACTCTACGATATAGTCTCATCACTAATGCTTTCTAGCTCAGTCCTATTGTCGATTATTTTCTGTCGAGAATGTGCTGATAATAAGATGCGATTTTTATGTTTATACAATATTGGCAGGAACAGTTTATGTTGTATTCTGAAGATACGATAAATTGTTTCTTTATTATTAAACCCGACTTGCGAATATACGTACATTGTTTTCCTGAAAACCAAATAACCATCCGGTTAACTTTCAAACCCCAACGGAGAGTAGTCAGATTATTAACTTCTATTGCGGTTTCGCAGAGGCGGCGTAGCCATAATATTGTAAGTGGGCCAACTCCGTAACCCGAACTTGAACAGGTACCCACCTATTTTTGCACGTGGGGTTTGGATTTCGACCGCTTCAGCTGAGTAGCAGAGACCCAGACATCGTGAGTGACATGAGACGGATTGGATGTGTCATTGAACTAAGTGGATTCGTTAGGAACGCGTTAGTACTACACTGCTTACACGACAAATAGATCAGGAAGAACAAATAATGAATTATTGAATCATCCTGAACATCAAACTAATTTAAATGAAAATGCAACAAATTACGATGACCTCAATAATTTAGCGGTTGGTAGGGTTGTGTAGAACGGCATCGAAGAGTAACGGCGTCGAAAACAGGTGAAATACAAACATTTATGATGATGAACAAAGGCGTCGAAAGATAGCGGCGTCTAAAATCCGGAATTATATACGGTAACGCTCATCCGTGTCGAAAAACAAGAGCGCTCAACCAAGTAAAAAATTTACCCCTGTTTTCGACGCTGTTCTTCTTCGATGCCGTTCTATGTCGCATAAACATATGTCGCATAACCGTAGTTCACTGATCAACGAATACATTTATAATCTAATCTACATTTTATGAGTTATAGACACTAATTTATTGTTAGTGAACCAATCGATCGTACAGCCACCCTGTTAGTTTCTTTTCGATTTTTTTCAACTGTATTACACTAAATTGTATTTAAAAAATACGTAATATTTGTGCGAGAAAATTGACATTATAAAACATTAACATGAAACTTGAAAGAGGAGTCGATCCACTGATAAGTCTTCAATCATTTCCTACCCAGAAGTGTCGTCTACAGTTCATCAAGGAAATCTGCAGGTCATTTTCGCTTGAGCCGAAGTCTTGATCTGCACTGTGGAAGGTTAGTTGCCAATTCATTCAGCAAGGGGTTAGAGTGGGAGGTCATTTCTTCGAGGGACCTGGTGAATTTGTTCTGGATATCCTCCTTGACTGGGAGGATATTCAGGTCGGAGTGTAGTACTGAATTCAAAACAAACCACGGGGAACCACTTATAACCCAGAGAACACTATTTTGGAACGTCTGAATTCGTTTAACTTGAGACTGGCCGACCCCCAAAATTCTCTCCCGTACAGCCACATAGGTTGCAAAAGGTGACATTTTCAATAGTTATTGAATTTGTGAATATTATCAGGAATATATATAAATCAATTAATATACCATTAGAAGTATTGTAATTCTTGAATATTTGTTTTTAATAATACAAATTTGTCTTCATTCAAGTCAAAATAAAACAGTCTGCCAAGTTGGGAGGGCAGTACAGCTTCCTTGCATATTGTGACATGGACGTACAGTATTAGTTGAAGAACAAAGTACGATTCGAAATTATTGATAAGTCGACGTTATAAGAAATTAGTGTTTGAGCATGCGTGCAGACTACTATTAATCCGAAGGCGATGATATTTATAGGGGGAACGTCTAAGAGCTAAACTGCACAAGCATTGAAAATTTCATAAAAATAGGTCAATTAGTCTCGGAGTTTTTTCTGGGTTGATCAATTTTAGTTTCGCGCATACGCTATAGTTATTAGTCTTGAGACTAGTCTCAAGTCAAATAGTTAACTTAAGCTTCACCTTGATAATAGTGACATCATTATACTATAACGTAGTGTCCGATTGGGCGCTGAAACATTAATATATTATATATATAATGTCAGTGTAGGGGAGTTACACCCTCAGAATTGACCCAATATGAAATATTTTGTTTCTTTGTAAATTAATATAACAATTTTAAACGATTTATATTTATATTTACAGTTTCATGTTGGTAGTAATATATGTTGTTTCTGAAAAGTCAACGCAAATCCGTCCTCTCACCCAACATTCTAGCTTCTCCTTTAACTGCAAAAACTAACTGGAAACACCCAGGGTTAGTCTTCCACTGAGGAGAAACATTATAGAGGAATAAGGAAATATTCATTTCCCCGCTGTTTTCAAGATTTTTAATTAAAAACATTTTACTCCGAAAAAGGAGGTGATGGTGGGTACATTGTGTTCACCAACCCCATCCCTTTTATTACTCTGACGTCTTTACTCGGGATTTTTCCTTCGCTTTTCCACTTTTCTTATAATCGCGATTCTAAAGTTACGATTTACTGCCGTTCCTTGGACCAACGTTCTTCAAGGCCTTTCAAGTAATTGGCTTTTTACTTAAATGGACTCGCGAAATACGACTTTGAGTTTATCTTAGCGAAAACGAGCTCTCACGAGTGTACACTCTCTAGCTCATTCATAATGGCTCCATCTTGGGGTTTTGAATTTTAAGGATGGAATGACCCTATTTCCACAGGTATGTACAAAGTTAAAAGAGTGAAGAGTCTCAACGCACTAATTACTTGAATTTATTATTTTTATTTCAAGTAGAAAAATGCTGAATTTTTTGCAAATCCTCGTAGAAAACTCGACGCTCCGCGCCTTGCCAGAGGTGGACCCTGGACCCCCATTGTTTCTACCTTGACCCTAACGGCTAAGCATTGAAGAACGTAAAACACGATTGAATGCATAATATACTGAAGAGAATGATCTAGGGATGCGTATCGCTATGAAAAATCGATTTTTTAAAATCAATTCGGTCTTCTACTATTAAAAATGGTCCAAGTTTATGAAGTTTTCATGATTTTTCGTACCGCATCAACCCTACCTTATCTATTGATTATTATATATTAAGGAGTTAAATTTAAAATCGAGTTAATAAATAAATATGTGTAACTATAGTAAACAAATAACATAAATGGATAAAATGAATTAAATAAAATAAATAATATTAAAACAAGTAAGTTTTCAGTTTCATTTTTTTATATGAACAAACTGTGTACGTAAAAAAATTCATTCAATTTATTTCATTAAATTTCTTCTAGTGAGTGCTCACATCTATGAGGTTATAATTAGATCAATATGTTCCATAGGCTCCATTTAATATTCACCAGTGATCATCGTGGAAGATCGTAAGTAAAATAATAAAAAATGATATCGTCTGCCAAGTTGGGTGTGGCACATAGCTTCCTCGTTTACCTATCATCTTCTTCTTACTACCATCCAAATTTAAGCGAACTCAAATGACTACAGCGTGAAAAGATGGAATATGATGTGGAATTTACGTTAGCATATGCGTAGAATGAAGTATTGATTTGGCAACTATGAAACTGATAGTTGACCATCTGCAACTTGACCCGCGCATTCTCTGGCAATTTAATCGAAATCGGATGAAAACAGTTGAAATTAGGGTCGTTACAAGGGCTTTACAGAGGCGCATGCGCAGTACCTTTCAATAATACAATCATGTTGAAATAGATATAAGATAATCAAATTGTCATCCCCCACTGTCATCCGAATTCGAGCGAGATTGAACGGCTAGAGCGTAAAAAAACGATGCATGGTAGAATTTACGTTTTCCCATGCGCAGAGTGAGGTATTGAGTCAAGAACGATGAATTTGATAGGAGACCGTCTACTCATTAGCCCGCACGAGAGAGAGAGAGAGAGAGAGAGAGAGAGAGAGAGAGAGAGAGAGAGAGAGAGAGAGAGAGAGAGAGAGAGAGAGAGAGAGAAAAGTTGCATCCCAATCAGATAAAAACTGGGAAAAATAATCTTGTTACCGGAATTTGCGGACACTCGACACCGAACACACACACACACACACACACACACACACAGTGAGAGAAACACAGAAAGAGACGGAGTCAAAGTTGTTCAGAATGGTCTCAAACGTAAAATGCGAGTGGAAATTTTGATTTAGGAGACCAGACAATTTTTTTTCTCCCGAAAGTGAAAGCAGTGCTTCCGCTACCTTGAGGTAGACTCAGAAGCAATACTACTCGTAATAAATAATAACAGAAATAGTACAATTGAATTAAATTTTTGAAGTTGAAAAATCTATTGAATAAAAAAATTCGAGTATTGATACCCATCCCTAGAATGATCAAGGAATATCGTTGGGAGTATTACGCAATGATTCGTAATATCTAGACGTGGTGATGAGTAAAGATAACTCAATCGCCTGGTAGTGCCGTCCGTGGAAACTTAATTTTCGTTACGATTTTTAGCAGTTAGGTCCAGGTAAAAGCGTGTTCCTTGCTAAATTATAAAGGTTTGCCCATATTCGAGGTAAATCTACGTGTAAATTGTGCCTTCTACTTTTAAATGGTAACTAACAGTTAACCTGTCTCGTGTACGCCGAGTCCGCAACGTCGAGAGAGCATTTTCATGTCCCAACGCTTGTCGCTGAAAACTTCAGGATCCATCGCTACAAAGGAATGCTTCTCTCTATTCGTAAATCATTTCTAAATCATACGATGCCACTTCCTTTCTATATCAGGCAGAATATAATTGCTCAATTGAGTGCATACTTAGGTATACCTACTTGTGATTTTTGATTTATATAACACTAAATGCACGCACATCTATAAGTATACCTAAGTATACATTGAATTCAGCATCTCAAAATACATCTAAAACAACAATAGACGTGTATTTTTTTAGATTTTTCGACCTATTTCAATAACGATTGTCATCAATTATCGTAATCACTCTAAAAGTTGTCTCAATCGTTACAACACGCCAGAAACCACCGAAGTACAAACGAGTATTTCCGAGGTGTTCAACGTCGTCAACGGTATAGCTACATATCGAGTCGGAGCCGAACCAAAAACTGTATAGCCTAGGTTTGGCTTTGAGAGCTCTAAACATTAACCTGTATAGCTTTTATGTCAATATTTAAACGTTGTTAACTGTGAGAAGTATTCCCAAATAGATTTTTAAAAAAGGTAGATCTCATATCAATACTTGTTTAAAATTGAATTCTTTATATTATTTTATTTCTTAAATTAAATTTAAATTTTTTAAAAATAATCTTCAATAATAAAGAGGTGGATTTTCACACAGACAAAATGTATAACATATTACAAATGCATATAATAAATTTAAATATTCAAAGAAACTTGCAAGAACAGTAGCTAAAATTTCTTCGAAAATGTTGACAGACAAACAGAAAAATAAAATAAATAATAATAATAAAATAAATACATTAATAATAATAATAATTCGGAAACCAATAGAAGATATACCTAGAATGCACACCAATAATAAATATTGAGCTTCCAAAAACCCTCCAACGTATCCAAAAAAAAAAAAAGTAGTACGTAGAATTGGTAAGTTTCCTTTTGGTGAAAATACAGGATGAACAATACGCATAGTACCACTGAAATGTGAAAAGAAATTGATGATGAACAAAGAATTGTTTTTGAAACCTTCAGCTAATTACGATGTTTCCGCAGGTTTTGTCTAATACAAGAGACTCCGTTACGAATTTCAGTGCGGTAAGAATAAGGAATGAAGTTAGCCTCACAGCTCACTCTGCTGTTCAGGAGAGTTCCTGTTAAAATTTCAGTAACGAATGGCGAGTTAGAAGATATATAAGCTTCAGACCCAAATAATGTTGACCTTTATGTCACTCGAAGGACCGGAGGGGGGGTTCATGTTCATGTATAAATCGGTTAAAATCGCTATGTCTCAGGATTTTATTCAATATTCGAAATAATTTTGTTCGTTTCCTAGTGAATCCGTGTATATCTCTCCCAGCCCATATGCATTACTACCGTAACTCATTATTCATGTATCCTTGAAATTCCCCGCAGTGCGCCTTTCTTTCAACGTACCCCCCTGTTGTTTGTCGGGTTTGGTTTATCTCTACCGTGTGCCGGGCCAAGTTTCGGGGGCCTCGGCGCGCTCGGAAACGCTTGAGCGTCTCCGAGGTTTTGTCGGCCCCCACAAAAAAAAGTGAGGAGATGGGATGAGTGCCAGAGTTCCACTAGCGCTAACGGACTTCGAAATTCCCTTGTCAGTTGTAAGAGTAACGTACAACCACCAAGAACACGAGCAGATACCCGTGAAAAGATTCAACTAACAGCCTGTCGGTCTTTCCGAGTCTTGTAGCGCTCGTATTATTTATTTCTTGTATTTTCACTCTAACTACTAGCCTCTTACATCATTGAGCTGGTTCAAGTAATTGAACCCCTGTTCCCGATTAACTTGGTTTAGTTTCTTTGCACATTAGGTTACCAGAGCAGAGCTCTCAAATAGAGAGATTCGATACCAGCCAAGTATCGATATCTGTATCGACACTAAATTCGAAATATAGGCACCACACTAATACTCATTCAAAAGCATCGATAAATTATATACTGATACTATAGTACCATAGATACTACAAGTTCCTTTTAAACTATGAAATACGACGATATCAACAACCCAAAAAAATGTGTTGTTGTCATAAATATTCACGTGTGGTAGAAACACTATTATTATTACACAAAGGCTTATAGCTTTCCATAGAAAATTACATATCAATCAGAGAATATTTTACATAATCGAAATATAACTGGACGATGTCATCTATCACAAGTAAATTGAGGAAACTAAAAATAAAACAAAAATGAAACAAATAATATATGTATATATCAAAACCAAAACCACTTTGAAACTATAAAAGATTGGTTGGCCCCGTGGGGATTCGAACCCCGGCCGCACGCTCAGCAGTTCGGGACGTTACGTTGCCAATCGAGTCTTACCCGCCCTCTAGCAACTTTATTTAACAGGTCTTAGGCTCAACGGGTGTTCTCTGCACTTGAAAGGTTTCTCATGTTACATCTGTCCACAAAAGTGATGACAGGTCTGACACTAAGGAATATCGATCGAACTGCTTAAATTCAGCAATACGAAAAATTTTCTTCACGCCATATACCGCTCGTGAGTAGCATGGCTTCATTTGTGGAAGATCGACAACTTTCAACTTGCTGAGTACCAGCAATATATTCTCGGCCTTCGAGTCAGGGCATCAGGGCGACCAGATCTCGAATGACTTATCATTGGCTTTGATGATTTTTGGTACAATTTTTGAATTTATGTACCAGGTAGGTACAAATAAACAAATAAAAACTCTTTTTAAAAGTATCGAATAACATGGGTTTTCCATCTCTATCTCAGATAAGACACCAACTGTTTCTCTTCTTGGGATTCTTCGGGGTTAGAAGTTGCAAGTTAAGTTTTCCTCTCTCTCTCTTTACCTACTGCCATTAGCTGCTCAGCTCCCGTGATAAGAAAGGAAGAAGATATTAACATTCCGCCCAACTTGGAAATCTTCCCGAGGAGAAAAGGATAGTTTCAATTTGTAGATGCATTGGAATTCATCGTTGTGTTTCTTGTTTACTCTGAGATGTAAGCCAACGTAAAACAATCCAGCAAAGTGATTCCAGGGCAATCGGTTCATTATATATATACAAATATATCATGGTCTCTAGTTGTGGAGGGAGGGAGACGGATACATTGGTGTCTAGTTGAGAAGGAGCCGAGTTGTTTTCTGCACCAAGGACAATATTACTGCAAAGCGACCTCGTTGACCGGAGGGGTTATTTAGTGGCGAGTTCTGCAGGGCTTTTGGCTCCCGTCCACCTCCCTCCCCTGGTCTATTTTCCCTCCCCCGCCCCGATTTTCCCTCTCCCTGCTAACCATTTTCCTCGTTTTCGGGCGGCAAGGGGAGGGTTCTGGGGTTTAACCCTCGAACTACACTACCTTTTCCCCCTCACAACCCCCTTCCCCGAGGGGAAATATGAGGAAATATCGCTTGAACAAACAATAAAACGGTTGGTTGCGAAGGAAGGCGAAATGGAAGGTGGAGGAGGACGTGGTTGTTCCTCCCTGCGGAGGCCGCCTCGTCCTGAATTCACTGAGCCGCGAAGTCCGCGGGGGAGTGAGAGTGAATCGATTTAACAACGCACCGCGGGTTGCTCGTTAGATTTCATATTAGATTAGTTACAGTTTATCTGTTGGCCTCCTGCCAAAAATTTCGTTATGATTATCATTTTTGGCGTTGCCAAATGTAATTACTATTATTTTATTAATATTATAAAAAGTAAAAATCAATGATCCAGTAGTTATCACTATCCCAACGTGGCAGACCGAGAGAAACAGTTATTGATTCCACTTGGAATTTTATCCCATAATTGTGACCTGTCGGTACTGGATACAATAAAGTGGTCCTTACTTTGGTACTTTTCCGTTATCCCCCCCTAGTCAATTATCTTCAATACACCCGCCCGATGTTTCTAGGCATTCCTTCTTACTTGGATTACATATTTACGTAGAATTGGTCACAATTTCAAGCTGTGGGAAGAAATTATATTATTTAAAAAAAAGAAGGAAAAAAAAAGAATTACCATGTTTTGAGAAGTTGCCGATGTCAGTGAGGATTTGTTGAAAACAATTCGCGTGGTTGTGGTTTGATTGCCTCCACATGAATTCGCACAAGTAGGTCAGAATGATGTGTATACTTTGGTAGTATGGATGCTCGCAAGCTCGCATCTCAAAAATACATAACATAACATAATCTAAGTAAGAAGTAATGCCTTGAAACATCGGGCATGCGTGTTGAAGACAAATTGACCGTGTGGGGGGGGGGGGGGGGGTATAACAGAAAAGTACCCCTACTTTTGTGTTGGCAACCTATCGTGACCGCTCTTGATTCGCCTACTACTTATTTTCACATCAGTTTAACATTGATTAAGATCGTTGGTGGTTGTTTCTCTGCTCCCCATTATAGAGGGTTATAGACAATTTTTGAAAGAAACCAGAATATATGACATGCGAGTATAGTAATGACACGTAGATATAGCACCCACTTAGATTACAGATGTGTTTGTAACACCCACATGTCATTATAGCAGCATTCGGTGAATACATGGGATTATATTATTTAAAAGCACACGCTCAAAACTCATTTGTTTGATTTATAAATTTAATTCGCCGTTTCACGTGCATGTATCATTATTTTATTTATTAATAATATGACGAACGATAAAGTTTTTGCGCTGATAACATGCTCCAACAACTGAGTGAGTGCATGACGCCCAACGTGTCACAATGCCGTCAGTCAAATAATTGTCACCATGTTTCCAACAGCGTCATGCGTCACGTAATGGTATATTCTCGAACTTCTTCAGAATATGCATTTGGTCCAAAGTATCAAACATTTATGTGTGTAGAAAAGGATCTTTAAATACAGGAATGTATGACTGTATGTCTGACTTATTTTTGAGTGTAAAAATACGAACAAGAGTATTTCAAGGTACAGGAGTATGAACGAATTTTTAATGTGAAGACATACACCGATTACTAGTCATTAGTACAACAATGATAGCCGTCTACCTTCACTCTCCCATTCTCAAACGCCCATGGAAGCTTTAAAGTGCCGTTAAAAATGTCCATATGCATGGTATTACGCAAAGAAACAACCGTAACGTCCTGCAAGATGAGTACATGCTGAGAAGTTTGAATGAAGTCTCGTATCAGATGCTTCACCATTCATACTCAATTTAGTTGAACTAATATAACCTACAGCAAACCTGTTGGTTTCATTCAACTCATTAACTGACATGTATCAATAACAGACTAAGATACAATATCCTTATTTCAAATATCCTAGACACCTGGGTTTTTCATTATTTCAACCCTTGAGTTTTACTCTTTAGGGTTGATCAAAAATGTTGCCGAGATTACTGACACAGTCCCGGTAGATGTATGATTTATTAACCGAATTTCAAAGACCAGTAGTTTTGAAAAAAGCTATAAACGGCGGATTTTATATCCGACATTCGAAATTCATGTACCTCATGAAACAATGTACCTGTGTGGAGGGAAGGGGGTGAGGTTTAAAGTTCTTCACCAGTTTTCTCAATGAATCTTGGTCGCCGACCAAGAAAAATATATGTTCCTCTAAAAAATATAGCCCCTTCAAATTTTGTTAGTTAACATTTCAAGATGCGTGAAATTCAAACAACAACAAAAAATAATTTAAATATCTAACCGTTCTATATTCGGATATATATATATATATATATATATATATATATATATATATATATATATATATATATATAATATATATATATATAAAAAAAGAAAAATCCGTCCGTCCGCCGCAGCGGCCAGTTTTCCATAACTAGATGAAACAAATCCAGGTTTCCAGATTCCAAAAAGATTTTATTTCTCAAATGTTGGTGAGAATCTTAAGTTTCCAAACCCAACAACGTGTTTCACATATTTTTGCGCTAACTTCATTTTCATGGCGTATTATTTCTTTCGGATATCTAGGTCTCAGGGGACCAAAACTCGTTCGCCAAATCCACTCAACCATCCTGAAATTGGTAATAGACTTTTGTCAACGTGTTAGAAAGACGGTGTGAAAATTCCATGACGATTTAGTGTACTCGGCAAACTAGGGAATATTATTTAGAAACGAGATTTCTTGTGATGCATTTAAGTGACAAAAAAGTGGCTGAAGGCAAAAACGGTCCAAAACCAGTGGTAATTTTGAAAACACTTTAAAAACAGTTGGTCTGGAACCTCGTGGTACCAACAACATTACGTCGCTATCAAGTTTTAAATATCTGGAAAATAGACAAAAAATACATTAAAAATAACTTGAAGCTATTATCTTGATTTGCAATAGCTTCATTTTCTACGAAAATTCTCTAAAATTAATTCATATCAGACCTGATGTCTGTATTGCGCACGGGGTCGAGGTTATACCCAACCTGCAAAACTCGCGAGTCGTGAGGCGAGGTAGCTCTCCTAGCTACATGACTAAAAGCCCATACCTTGTGAGACTTGAAGCTAACGGCAGTTGAGCATGCAAAATTTCCCGGCTGAGGTTTTTCTTTTGGTTTTTGATTTTCAATACTGAACGTTCGTAATCGATCAAGATAACAATTTCACCCCCCCCCCCCCCCTTCCCATCTTCTTCCTTCCTGTTAGTTATTGCGTTGGGTTGGACCACAACCTACCTTCTGATGTTGAATAAATGAATACCTTTTTTACTGTTTCGTATACAGTAGGAATATGATATTGTGAAGAACCAAAAGATATACGGAATGGTTCGATTCGGAGCTTCAAAGAAATGATCGCCATATTCAATAAAGTTCTTCCAATCATGAAATGGAAGTTGAGGGTTGCTTTACGTTCGAAATAGGAAGTCTCAAACTCATAGGAGGTGGTAGATATAGGCGTCGCTAAGTAATTACATTTTCGGCGGTCGCTTATAGAGGTTATTTGAACTCCACAGCGATGAATCATCCATGGTGGTTCAAACCCAGCAAGTTTTAAAGTGAATGATCAGTGGTTGATGATTAACCTGACAACGGTTAGTGCTTGTAAAACTAAGCATGCCCACTGTTAGAAAAACGCTGCAGAATATTACTCATAATTCAATTATTCCTGTAGTAGATAGCTCGAATACGCAGATCTGATCCACAGATAATTATCACGTGAAGTCTTGGACATATTATCAAAATATAACTATATTGACGTCAGCTAGCCAAAAAATATTGGTAAGTAATGCATCCATTACTGGGGCGTCTCTATGAGACTGGATACAATTTAGGTGAGAATTATCGTAATTTTATTCGATGAACCCCCTCCATTAAGTCTACTAGCAAATGTATGATTCAAGCATACGTCATAAAACTGCATCACTACAAATAGAAACACAATTTTTTTTAGTTACATAATTAAGTTACTCAAGTTAATTATACCTACCTGCGTTGAAGAGATCTGCAAGTGCTTCCATTCGATTCAGTATGAAAAAATACATAGACAACGACGCTAAACTCGTTTGTTTATATGTGATAATTTTTTCAAGTAAACTCTTAATTTCGGCTTTTACTCTACAGTCACACACCCAACAATGTATGTAATTACGTATTTAATATTCCTTCATAGGTACAGAATTGTCTTCGTTTATAAACAGAATAATTCTTCCAACGGAGCACCAACCTCATTGTCACTCTCACCTACCTACTGCCGAATCAATTAGTCATGATTAGAAGATTCAGTTGCTGCCAGTCCCAGTTTCCACACCCCTCACGTTTTAAATGGTGCTGAATGGCTCGCAATGAATAAAACGGATAAATCCACTCTGAAGAGGGCAAAAGCTAGTAGTCGGTGCCAAATTAAGCTAAGGTATTTTCGATAAGCAATTAGTAACAAGCCATTACGTTGGATTCAGATTAGAGTTTCAGCGTGATGCCCGCGGGGGGGCTTTAGATGGGAGGTGAAACTAGTTGAAGTGGCTGGGAGTCGAGGCTAATCTCTATGTAATTTATGCCTCTCGCGGAGTCTTTACCTCCGCTCTTCACCCCGTTCCACAGCTCTGGCCCGTCCTTTCTTCCTTGGATTTCTGAAATATTTATGCGTTTCACCTTGGAACTGCCGACAGCCCCCCCCCCCCCCCCCACCCCTTCCTTCCCACGGTATCATCGGGGTCTGAAAGCCAACTCTGGAAGCACAATTTCCCAGTTTATGAGACATCAGGGGGAATAACCCGTTTAAAAGATTCATCAAGTTATGATATTGTATCGATTCATTTCGATAGGACTGCAATAAGAGCAATACATCTTCTTGGAACAAAACGTTTTATAACAAACTTTTTTGGCCTTGAAAATTGTACTTTAACCAATAACACATCTTATTGCAGGATGCTCTCTAGTCATATAGAAACTATGGTCTACAGCAGACTGTTATTACACTGCTAGCATTCGGACGTTCACCCCTATTCAAGATAGACGCGTATAAAGTCTTAAATTATTGCTGAATCTAGAAAGCACAATTCAAGTGAGCAAACCCACAACTAAATGTTTTGCGTTTGGATAGAATAATTATTATCTAATTTCAGAATTCATTGAAATATCCAGAAATTGTGTTCTGCAGAAGATCATCATGGTGCTACAGTTGGGGCTCACACATCATTCAACTTTTGAAGTTTTAAATTATTGGAAATTCTTAAAATTGCCTCCGATGTGAGCACGTCCTGAAAGAAAATCTTATGCATTCTTTAAAACTTGAGTTAATTGAGATGGTACTTGTAGGTGCTGAAATTTGAAGAATAACGGTGGCAAGGTTTGGTTAGTGGTTTTCAACCCAGTCAAATTATAATGAATGGAATTGTCATAAAAATAACTGTTGATCCTACCAGTGCCTACCACGTCCTGGTAGGTAGGTAGGTGATTTTCGCACCACACTTCAACGAATCATGTAAATTCAAGCTTCCAAATACAAAGGTGACTTCTTTACACAAGGGAAGATTTCTTCTAAAACCTAGCGTCTGCAGGCCAAACCATTGGATTTTTAGTCAAGTTACGTAATATCCTTAATAACATGTTTGATAGCGGAACAGCAGGCTGTCTAGTCAAACAGCATCATCCAGATCTAGACCTAGTTACGTCCGAACCATGTTACGATCAGCAGTTCTGATGCCTTCTGGTAGGTTCACAGGGATTCCAGTTCATCGTCTTCTTGTTGGCGTGGAATGAGTGTGATGTATGTGAGATGTGCAGCCATATTATAGGTTCTAATTTCCCTCAGGACATTGGCTTCCTAATACTAGTTCCTTGGAGAGGGATCCTGCTTGCTCCGCCGTCGAATGGCTGGTGGCGCCCTCATGTTTACATGTCGATTGAATGCATGTATATGGGATTATGAAACATTACTATCGAATCCTCCGAAAATCACTGTACGCTTTCTTCTAATAATGAAAATAAAACATTTTGACCACCCCATTAGTTTCTAGACCACAGTTCCTATAATAGCCAGAATATTTAGCTAAACAAGTTTTAATATTAATCTGTTGGTGGTTGAAAACATTTTCATCAGCTAGTCTCGGTATCTGCTAGGTGGTGGATCGTGCATACCAGACACATATCAGGTGTTGAGTAGAAACCAGACACATCGCTGGTAAGGTACTCATTTTATTTTTTCAACACTCTCATTCGAAAAGTTCTACAGCCAGGAAAACCATCTCAAATGGAACTCCTGGATACGGCGTTTTGAACGTTATCGATTGACCTCGAGGTTAGTATACGAACCTAACGATATCCAAGTTAGCACTCTCTTGCTTAGTATGGGTAAGGATGCTGAGGAGGTAATTTACTCTTTTAATCTAAAAGATCCTTCGTATGAACAAGTAGGTAATTGATGGGTTTAATAGGTTTTTTGCTAAATAAGTAATTGTTATTCACGAACGGGCCCAGTTTAACAAAAGGTGTCAGCTAAAAAACGAGACTGCCGAAAATTTCATTATAAATTTGCATAAACTTGTGAAATCATGCAATTACGGAAGTCTTAGGGATGAACTGGTAAGAAATCGATTAGTTATTGGGTTTAAAGATCAAAACCTTTCCGAATCTCTACAAATGGATCCAAACCAAACTTTGGCATCAGCAACAGCAAAAATTAAATTACATGAATCGGTTAAAAGCCAACACCTATCGTTGATTGAGATACTAGGTACCGACGCATTTTGAAGGCCTTGTTCTGTCAAAAGAAAGATTCATATCTCACAAAAATAGTTTGCCTTTACCTGAACAAAAATATTCCAAGTTCAAGTGTTAAGTGCCGTTGAGGAGACACCGCTCCACATAATATGGAACATAGCAAAGCACGGTACGTCAAATGCGGATTTCGTAAAATAGTGGGTCACATAGAAGCATGCTGTTAAAAGAAAAGGAAAGCGGAGGACCATGACATCAATATTGGGTTCAAGGATTCAGATGGGTCTGACGAAATTTTCCTTGATATAGTTGAGTATCAAGCCCTTACGGTTCAGAACAAAAAACTCACTCCCCTGCTAATGGTGTCATTATTTGTTAATCGTCATCCAGTTCATTTCAAAATCGACACGGGCCAAGGTAGCATGATCAGCTTGCCTTCAACTCAAGCCGACACATTAACTCGCTCTCACCCATATTATTCTTAATTGATGGGGTCTTTAGGCCATCAACTTGTAGACTCGGTATATTGTAGGTTGCAATATTATTTTCCCACAACTCGTGAAAATCTAAACCTAAACTTGCATGCATTGCTAAAGTTATCCTCAGATTCCAGTGTTACGGTAAAGCGTTCCACGGTGAAGTCCCGTACGACTTGAACTCCAACTTTACCTGATCCTCAGACGTATACTCAATACGACCTTTGCAGCGTTATACCACAAAATGAAGCGAGCTGAAAAAAACGAAGAGACGTTTGAACTGCCGTTTGAGAGTTCTCGCTCGGCCCTGCGGCACCAAAGGGAACTCAATCTTCATTACCGAATGTCGTGATCAAGTCTGATTAATAACTGGCTATCTATTACTCGCCGGGGGTCCCTCCTCGTGATTTAGTGAGGGGAGGCAATGCCCCCTCCCCTCCCCTCCACCGCTTCTCTCCTTTCATCTACCCCAGTTTCAACGGTCTCTCGCAAACAAAAAAAGAAGCGGAAAAAAACCGTTTCTGGCCAATCTACGTCATTTTCAGCCGACGAGATAGTATAATCGAACAGTTTGAATGTTGAGTTATACTGTTATAGGGCTGGGCGAAGATTAATGATGTTAATCTCACAGCTTTTTAAATCGATTACCTACCCGATTCCCAATCAAGAGACCTCCATGTGCGAGGCTTCCCGCAACGTCGCAGATTTTTTCATCTTGCATTGGAATACTGTAGAACTTTGAAAAATTACTGTACCTCTCGTTTGTATATCTCATGATCAAGTCGGCCAACCAGAATGGATATTGTGAACTATACTATAATTTCCAAGTTTTAATAATCATGTCGCTGTTTCGGAATCACGATTTTTCGTGTAATATGATAGATGAGTTGATTGACTCCCACATGAACATAAATAATGGAGTTACTGTAAGTTATATCTTTATATCATTGAGTTCAGACCAATGTATGAGGTTTGAACCAATGTATCTTGTTTAAATCTAGGAGGAAAACATATATCCGCCTTATTCGAATTTATACACTCTCAAAATAATTGTATATGTAATGTTCAAATTAAAATTACCAGCAGGCTGCCTTGGGGAACAGATTAACAACTTTTCTCTCCGTTCTTGTCTATCAACTGGAGGGTAATAAAGAAGCTGACCGTAGGTATTACCTAAACTGCAGAGAAATCTCTGTTATTGGTCCCGAACGCTAATTAGGGTTCACACAGAGCTCCAAAACTCACGAATTAAACAAATGGGATGAATATTAGTGGCCGGGTCAAAGTAAAGGCTTCCCTACTCAGATAGCAAATAAACTAAACTCTAAATGATAGAGAGTTTTTATTCTCGGAGAACCCCTGTAAAATCACGAATTGAATTTTAGGGACCAAATTTATTAATTTTTGTTCGATTGTCCAAATTGATCGATTAGTTGATAAGCATCAAAATATATAATATCAAGGTGGTTAAAACGATTAATCATGAAATGACAACAAGATTGAAATATAATGCAGATTCTTACATAAACAAGGAAAAGGTAGGTATGAACATTACAAGAGTAAGGTGTGAGGCTAACGTGAGAGACTTCGTAGTTGAAGATACATGGCCAAACTCTCTTTGGTGTTTAAGTTCTGGAGTGATGATTTAAGAATACCGTAGCTGTGTTATCGTGAAAGGTGAGAATGGCTGATCATTAAAGATTCCGTTAACTTGGAAATATCCGAATCACTTGAAACTGAGTTGGGCAAAAACAGTTATAATTGCCTGCCAATAATACTGTACCGTTGAAAGAGCAACAGCTCTAACAATAGAATCCAAATTGAAAGTGTGACTACACCGATGAAGGCACAATTATATAAAATTGAGATTCACGTAGGTGCAACAAGTGAATATTAGTGATGACGATGGCGAGGAGAAATTGGGGAAGCACTGCAACAAGTGGCAGAATAATGATGATACAGTTGGAAACAGACGTGATGTGGAATTCGTATGATAAGATATCCAGGGTTGCCATGTTCACCCGACGTTTAGTTGTTGTGAAAACGTAACGGGAAATTTTGATGCCTAATACAGTATTCATCGTTATATGTTGTACATATTTGATGAATTTATACATTTTTATTTCAAAGGATAATACATTGATAGTATCAAGAGTGTTATGGAAATTGAAGGAATAATAATTTCCATGATCAGTAAAACCGATAATATATCCATGATCGTTGATAAATCTTCCTCAGAATACACCAATAACAACACAATATGTGGCTACAATAGAGTCTTTCACGAAATCGTTAAGCTTACAAACTGTTTGTTACCAATTGGGGAAATCTCATACAATAATACTAAATATCAACAATTCCAATACAATAACAACAATATGAACAATTAAAATACGAGTACAATACAGTATGAATTATTAATATAAAGATAGTATTATTAGCGCGTATGGCAATGAATAATCTATTAAATTTAACAGCAATAACTATAAATATGAGTGAAAACTAAAATATAGGTACCCATTTTAGAGGCATATCCAATTGACGAAACGCCCCTGATATGCACCAATCGAAACGGCTGGTTGAACCATCATAGAAAAGAGCTTTTTACAGAAAAAAATGTGATAAACATGAATAAATCAAGACGGAATTGACCGAGTTTTTAAGAAGCACTCTAAAGTTCTCTACACTTACATTACTAACAACGTTCATTTTGATCATTTTTCGATCAACATTGTGGATTACGCTTATGAATGCGTCCCTTAAATAACAGACATACCTACAACACCAATTCTCAGAAGCAGTTTTATTGGTTTATAGTAATTATTTGATAACCTTTTATTCATCAAGTCATGCAATTTTCCAGTTCGAGTTTGTCATCTGAACAACTCATGTCTAAGATGTTCTCCTTCCTGAAACTAACCAGTAAAATAAGGAGATTTCAGTTAAATAAGGAGAATAGAGACCACCTTAGGTTACTTGGATTTTGCGCTGATAATTTTAGATGGAACCTCGCAAAAACAACGCAAGACCATCAGTGAAAAAAACTCTACCTCGATTGAAATGATATATTCTGCCATATGATGCCACACCACAAATGTTCTGCTGTCACATCAAAGATATTTCGTCGTTTCGAGGAGGGCATTTTGAACTCTTCCGATATTGCTAAGGAGGCTATATATTGGGTTATTAACTGAAGACTAGGGACGATGTCACTCTTTGGCGGTGACTTATTGACTATTTTATAAAGCAAGAATTATTAAACGTAGTTGAATGCTATGGTCAAGTTTGAATCTTCCTATAGTTATTCATCTTTATTGGAATGTCCTGCATATGACAGTAATGACAATTAGGATTAACAAGAATATACGGAAGACCTGAAAAGCGCACAATGCATATCAAAATTATGGTGCGGTGTAGTAAGAGAGGTATGTCACACGCAGTAGCAGTCCATCCAGGTCCTCTGCTAGTGCGGGGGTGAACAGAATCCTTGTCAGTTGTGCGTCGTGACGCCTAGTCTTGTCAATTTCGAAAGAAAAGCGTTACGTGGGTTATAGTGTAGAACGGAAACATATTCTACACTACATACGCTCCTGACAGAGGAAAAAGGTTCCTTATCCTTTTCAATAAAATATCTACGAGTTGAAATAATCTATGACTTATTCTTGGGCTTCCTGAGACTTAGAATCTATTCTTCTCGTAGCACGCTGGATCTAGCCATTAGCCAGGATGAGATGGCACTATCCAGTATCAATGTGAAGAAATTTACTCTGTCAATTACTGGTATTACTGACTAGTAGGATACATTTATTTATTCAATTTTTTTTTTTTTTTTTTTTTTGAAAAATTTGCATTGTTTGTTTTCATCTAATGTTGAATTCGACAATTTAAATACCGATAAAAGTGAGCTTGGTCACAAATATTCGAATAATACATGTCTCTGAATTTAAGATTTAACATTTAACAATCTTGTCGGTGCTTGCCCGACCAGCCGCAATTGGTCTCCACTACTGAAATAATCATTAAGAGATCAATTGGGAACTACAATTAGATCCCCACTCATTAGTCCTGCGTTTTATTTTTTGTTCAATCATGACCACAAACGTACGGTCCTTAAGGATGGTTGGTGTATGCGGTCGATTCGTAACTACTGAAAATTGGTTGAAACACGCACAACAGTGTGCTTCTTCAAAATGGTTAAAGCCTGTGTTAAGGTGACCCTTCCGAGTGCGTTATTGATTGATGAGTCTTTCGGTCTATCTATTTATGTCGCGATGGTAGCGATAGGAATAGCTGGTGCCCTTGTACGTTGATGTTCCCTTCATCGTGAGAATCCAACGCTGGGGAAAGAGAGGGGTGATTGATGGATCGGCTTTCCAATCGACTCCACAATATCTTTATTGGCCAATTCACAAAAGCTAGGCCGGTTAATAGTGCACCATTGTAATCGCTGATTTGTACATGCGGTCTGATGTGAGATCCTTTGTTTGGGTGTATGTATACAGATATCGATCGTCCGAAATGATGTCTGGAGGTCAAGGACGAGTTGGATGGAAACATTTGATTATTACAACTTTCTGGATCTTTGTGATATGACTTGGTCTTCTACTTCCTTCTTACCGCATCTTATATTAAAACGAGTTCCTTTCAAAGATTTTCTCCATTTGTTTCATTCTGATGCTGGGTCATATATTTTATGTTCCCACACGTGCCACAAAAGTCTACTACAAAACCACGGGTGAAGCATTTGCTTCTCCTAATATGGGAAACGAACGGATGAACATGCAGCAAACCCAGGTGGTCTCATCAGATTTATTGAACCCCTTTGTCCATAAATCAAACTAAATACCCTTTTTCTCAAAAGTTTTTGAGATATCGGATTGTTAGTATTTCAACCCTTAAATACCACTGCGGTTGATCGAGAGTGATGCCAAAGTGACTAGCACACCAGCTGGTGAAGGAGTTTTGGAATGAATTTCATAAAGTTCAGTCCAGTAGTTTCGGAGGAAACCTTCGGACAGCGAATGGCAGAAGGAAGGATAGCAATGGCTGAAGCATTCTGAAGCAAATTCTAGAGTTTAACACTTTTTCATATATATATATATCCTATGGTGTGTGTGTGTGTGTGTGTGCGCGCGCGCGCGCGCGTGTGTCACTACAGGCAATAACTCAGCTTAGGATTGAGAAAAAATCCTGTTCTTGCGCCAAAAAAATCTTGCTTTTGAAACAAAGGTTCGTTTGTTGGCCAGAACTTTTTGGGCACATTAAATTGGTAAAATGTTCAAAAAATGTGCTCAAAAAATCACTTTAAATCACTGATAATGGTCAAAAATCGTTAAATTTATAATTTTTAGTAGAATTTTAGTCGAAACATAATTACCAACAATCAACTTCGTCATTTGAAAGATTTGCTAAAAATGTTGGTAAATACTGTAATTATATCGCATCATTATTCGCTTAAAAATCTATAAATCAGAAAATTTTAAAAAATCCAAAAATCCTATTTTATTTATTTTGACTCGCATAATTTTATTTATTCATAGTTTTTTTTTTTTCACCATAAAACTGGTTTTAGCGAATTTTAGTAAAAAATGAAGCTATTGCATTGGGCCGGAAATTTTTGCAATCAAAATTATTGAAAAATTTTCGAAAAAGTTTGCTTTTTCGGTTCAAGAACGGAATTGTTATTTTATTTCTAAGGCGAGTTACTTTCTGGAGTCATGCTATCCTAACGAGAGGATGTTCGTTGGCCTGCACTTTTTGAGCCAACATTTCAAATTATGTTCTAAAAAAATCACTAAACATGGCTAAAAATTGGTAAATTTATGTTTTTTTGTATAACATTGCTCAAATAAAGTTTATCAACTATAAAATAGTACTTTCAAACATTTATGTACGAAATTATGCTAAAAATATACTTAAAATGCATTAAAATTTGCTAAAAAATCGATGGAAACCGAAAAAAACGAAATATTCCAAACCTGTATTTGAATGGGAGATTATTATTTAAAATACATTTTTTGCCCTAAAATCAATAGTTAACGATTTCCTTGCACTCAGAAAGTTCAACTATCTAAACAATGTAACTTAATATAGTACGATAATTAACGAAAATTCGCTCACACGATCATGCTGCATGACTGGAACTTTTAACAATTTCTTTGCCCTCAAATGGCTTATATTTTAATACAATTTAACTTACGAGAGTTAATTTGAGGAAATTCACTCACACGATCATTTGCATTGATAAAATTTTTTTTCGATCGTTGGAATCTAGGTATCTTGAAACGTAAACCAACAAATTTTAAGGTAGGAGGGAGTGGTTTAAATTTTTTATTCTTGGTCGATTGCTTTGGTTCATTATTGAAACGATCAAACAAAGAGAAAAACTGAATACTCGGCGCTCCGCGCCTCGCCAGGGATCAAACCCCCTGGACCTCCGGTTAACCCTATTTACATATAATTTACATACCTTTACATATCTTCACAATTTACACATTTACATATCTACTTTGAATGAAATGATTGAAACACAGAAAGTGATTCAACTCTACTTCAACTACTTCGAATGAAATTATTGAAACACAGAAAGTGATTTAACTCACGCGTTTCACATAATCCCGCGAAACCCGCATATGAGAATGACTCAGATTCTGCGGTGTGTCTTATCACTAATATGTCAAGTGATTTTATTTATCACCAGCGCAACGACTCACCACCAGTTCAATGAAATCATCGGAAATTAACAAGCGGTTTCAATCATGTTCACAATATCAATTATTGAGGATGATCACCTGTGTGCAAACAATGTTATTCAAATAACCATGCTCATAACTTAGCTTGTTGGCCACAAACTTCGCAGGAATTAACATAATATGGTTGGATAAATTGAGAGGTTTCTAACGAATGGTCAACGAATTTCGTAGGATGAAAAATGACGAAGTACTTTTTCCCTAGCAACGACTCGGTTGTAAGAGGAAATCATCCGAAATTTGCTGCAGCACATTTTCGTTACACATAAACGTTTCGTTTTCGGTGGGGATGCCAAGGCTAAACCACATTCTGTGTTAAAATTAAAAGAGGGATCACATTCAACTTTTTTATCATTTAATAATTATTAACAGGACGTTTCCATTTGTTTTCGTCACGTCACGAGCGTCACGTCACGGTGGGATTTTCTATTGATTTTCACTTTCAACAAATGCGTTACTAGGGAAGTGTAACTCCCTTAGTTTTCATAGCAGAAAAATCGATAGCCACTTTTTGGAATGCTCTCATTTTATCGCAGCGTCTCATAATCCCTAAGCCTCTGTAGTGTCAAGAAAAGCTGATTTAATACGTCCAGTTATAAACTAATATCGCTAAGTAACCATAATGAACTAATAATGTGTAAAATTAATCATTATTGAATGATCTGACTGTAGAACCGTAGGTCTACCGTCCATTTTTTTTTTTTTTTTTGTTTTTTTGTTTTTTTTTAGTATGCCGAAATATAGTGACAGTCTTCACCGAACTTGAAGGGATCTAACGGAGATAATGCCCTAGTGCTACCTGAAACTCCTGGAGTTACAGTTTTGAGCGTCTCCCCTATGGGAAAGCTACTAGCATTTTATTCGAAAAATAATCTTTTCGATTTTCGACTTGGTAGTTTTCTTCTATTCGAAAATATTGCTCGCAATGTTCACACTGGATTTTGAAAATCAGGAACTTCTCAAATTCAGAACTCATCCTATGTTTTTGCGATAGCTGTATTAGTTGAATATCTTCTTAGAGAAGCAGTTAGATATTAATGAACCCGTCTTGATTATCATACTCCTTTTTTTCGAAAATGTTCTTCCTGATTAAACATTAGATCAAAATGGAGGAGCCGTTGAACGATAACGCCAGCTCGCTAAGTGGCAGGCGGGATTAATGGAACTTCAGATCGTCCTCAGGCTTCGGCAAGTTTGAAACCCTTCCGAGAGAAAGTTGAGTTTTCGTTGCATATCGATTCGCAAACTTGTTGCCGTCGATAGAACACACAGTAGCGCCTATAGTTTGACAACAAACTTGCGAGCATCGAGGTTTTTCGTCCATCAACAAAGGAACGGGAAAAGATGGAAGGCCGGAAAAAAATAAAGTAAGTCAAATGAAAAAGCGGAATAAAGTTAGCTATAAAAGTTTATCTTACAAACTTGTTGATTTGATATAAAGTTTGTTTTATATGGAGGAAGGCGCTTTTATATCACTTTAGTGTGAGCTGCAAATTCGGATCGAATTTCTTACGTTCATCGCGTCACCTTACGTTATTCTTGATTTTTGCCGAATGGTTTTCATCAATATTAGAGTGCTCGGAATGGAACCTGTAAAACAATTTCAAAAAATATTCAGACTAAAAACCAAAAATACTACGTTTTGTACTGCGTCTTGAAAGTTGAATTTCATCGTTGAACATTCCTAACTAAAAGAGAATAATATGCGGTTCACTCATTTACGACTTTAGTGGATGGTATGTATATTATATTTTGTTCGAACATCAGTTACATTTGAGTTTCAAAGAACCATACAACAACAAAACGAGGCAAATAGTTACACATGGGTTTATTCAGTTTGTACAATACATCAACGATTAAGGGCAGATCGCTGACCAATATAAATATAGTTAATAAACGGACCTTAGGTATGTCACTAACAACCGCGTATAACTAGAAAAGCATAAGCACGTACCTGCTGAGGGAGATTTGATCGAATAACATAAACACGCGCCTACGCTTCACTAGTTGGTCTAAGGTTTCAAAAGTCATCAAACTAGATTTCTAAAAATATTAATTCCGTTTAAATTACATCTGTTTGGTTTGGTCATCGCATTTTATTGAAGAATCTTAACCATATTCAGATTCTTCCATCCGCACTCACGGGAATGTACATTTTTCTTGCCAATGGTTTAGCTTTTATCCGCTCTTCTTCGAACATCAGTCAGGCTTCATACTCTTGAAAGTTCTTGATAGCTGAGAAGTGAATGAGCTCCATGGGGGACAATCAGCCGTATTTTAACAATTTTCACCCCACTACTTCATTAGTTCACTTGGGATGACAGCTCGTACGAGTCTCTTTGAGTGTATTTCTCTAATCCTGGTGTTACTTCCGTGTTAATTTAACAAAACTATAATATTCATACCCTGAGGCTAAAAAGATTGAAATGAAACTCGGCGCTCCTTTCCTTGCTAGGGGGCACACCCCCTGGACCCCCGGTTACCTCTATTTACATATTTCGAATTAAATTATTGAAAACACAGAATGTGTTTAAGCTCACGCGTTTCACATAAACCCGTGAAACCGCATGTAACAATAGAGAGTTTTAGTGGCACGAAACTGACAACGCATCCTCAAACGCAACCTTATTCCTTGGACGGAAACGTAGCGCACCATGGTAAAGCTGCGACGTATTTCGATACACGACGCATCACAGCCTGGCAATTCGCTCCAATAGTGAACGGTATCGCTTGTGTAACCTTCATTTCTCGTAACCTTATCTCCGCGAAGCGGGAACAAGCTTCAACTGTTTTACTTATTTATTCTTTTTTCACCTCAACCAGAAGGGTAATTGGCTGCAACCGTCAAGTATTTTTGCTGCTTGAAGTAGTGTGACATGGAAAGTTACGTTGAATTTGAGGTTACGCATCGAGAATGCGTTGAACGTGAGGCCCATGGCAACGCCGATATGCCGACGTTACAGCGAATTAGGGGATACGTAATCACGAAACGCTTTATCTTTTTTGCCACTAAAACTCTCTAATGACTCTGATTTTGCGGTGTATCTTACCACTTCTATGTGAAGTTGTTTTATTTATTTATTACCAGCGCAACGACTCACCACCAGCTCAATGAAATCATCAGAAATTGAGAATGACCACCTGTGTGTAAACAATTATTCAAGTATCCATGCTCATAACTCATCTCGTTGACCACGCACTTTGCAGTAGTTAACATATAAAGGTTGGACAAATTGAGAGATTTCGAACGAATGGTTAACGAATTTTGTGCGTTGAAAAATGGCGAATCACCATCACCCTAGGAGCGATTCGGTTGTAAGCAGAAATCATCAAAAATTGTTGCAACACATTTTCGTTACGCAAAAACGCAACACATTTTCGTAACACATGAACGTTTCGTTTCCGATTGGAGATGGCAAGGTTAGAACACATTCTGTGTTAATATCATGTAACTAGTAATACCGTGATGTGATTCCTCTCGACACTTCACGTTTATTTACAGACAGATCATACCTATCTATATAATTCCCAACTTTAATACGTACACAGCGCATAGCACAGTCCCTCACATAAAAGAATGTCACAAAGATTATACGCTCCTTAGTTTTTCCTTTTCAACCGTCCCTTACTCCTCTCGGATAACTTGTTTCCATTTAAATCCTCTCATTTTTATAGCTATGTTTATCTAGGGACTCTTTTTCGCTAATGCCCTTTTTTTAATTTTTGCTCCCCGCAGACGCTTTTTTTCCGTAAATGCGCTGAAAAGTGAAGGTCACTCGTCGGATTATTAGGGTAGCGAAAATGCCATGCACTTTAGAAGACCCCTTACCTCTCCTTTCCGTCGTTTCCCGCCAGTTCAATATTTCCCCTCCTGGACCTTTTACTGCCGCGGCACCAGCGAGAATTTCCTCGTATTTCCCTTCAATATTAGTACTTCATTCATTTGCACTCCATCAGGTGGCAATGAGAGACAGTAATATGGCTGGGAATAATGTTTGTGTAAATCAACTTTACAGGTTAGGATGTGAAAAGGTCTATAGGTACAGTTGGTGGAGACCTTTAAAAGTTCGAAAACTGTCTAATAGCGTTTCTGAATTTATTCAACTGCATTAAATGTGACACATGATTTAGAGGTATTTTTTCAACCTGAATCCCGTTCATTCATTAACATTTGCAACGCTAACCTGGAAAAACACCGGAAAAAATGAAATTGTAGTACGCTCTGTACTGCATAGAAATGAGTGAGGAAAAGTGAAATTCCGGCCAATTCGTCGAGCTTATTCTAGGTGGAGGGGGTAGTTACCAACCCATTCAAGCGCTGCTGAAGCTATAATCTACCGATTTTCGTGATTCTTGTTTTGTGCAATTAGGATTTTTGATCTGGTTTTGAATATTTAACCGTAGTTTCGAATATAATTATGGGAGGGTGTGAATGGCGGGGGTAATACTTGTAATCGAGGTATTCACAGTGAATTCCATCATCCTGAATTCTGAATGACATCTTTTTCTTCCATATTGAAGTCCAGTTATCCAATAGACCTTGTTAGATTTAAATTTACTGTCGGTGTGGGTAAATAGAAAGAGTAATTATTCTGATGAATCGTGATATCTTTGTTTTTATCATCTAATTTTTCTGGTCTTCTTTTGTATTATTTCAGTTTAGATGTATACTAAATATTGGGGATTCCATTTTGATGACATATTTTAATAGAGAGGAGTATTTGAAGAGGAAGAATAGCCTACTATATACACAAATCAACCGATTTTTTGTGTGTTTATTTTACGATTTCATATTGTTGCTCAAAGTATTTGATCTATTGGTTGTACTATTTTCAGATTTTCAGTGAATTAAGATGGCATAAAGACCGGGGGGGGGGGGGGGTCGTCCATGCTACAATGGAGGGGGAGTTATGGAAGGGGATACATTCAGTAAAAAAGTCATGATATATTCACTAACCACACCTAAATCATTGTACGACCCGTACATAGGGTGCTCCCTGTAATGCATGCATTACTGACCAATATGTATTTCTTATATTGACGGTACTCTTAAAGTTCCTTAAGTAACGGAGTTCAGGTCAAACGTTCTGAAATGTGGTATACGTGCATTAGGTTTTCGACCAGTTTCAACATCGTGAGTTTCGTTCAGCGAATATTGGTAGTTCATAAAACTGACGGACCGTTTCCTAGATGTGGGAAGGACAAGATCAATGACACTCATATGTCACCTAAAGGCAATAACCGTCCTATTCAAGGTATTGAACGAAAGCCGTAAATAACGGGCGTGCAAACTTATCACTCGTAAACTTATCACATGCTTGTCACAGAATGCTATTTCACATTGGTGACACATTTTGACTGCATCCCAGTGTAGTGTAACCTCAATTGTCCGAACCTCAACTTTATTCCCTAATGTCTCCTCAATAATTGGCCAACAGCTGCATTTGCAAGATAAGGAGCAGTCAGCATTACGAAATAAAGAAGATTTTGTGAGGCGAAAATCAGATAACATCCGAACTGAAAGAAAACTTATATAAAAACATTATGGCAGAAAATGATTGCATTTTAGAAAGCTTTAAAAAACAGCTTTATATCTGGCGCATGTGATTAGTTTCACACAAAATTATTTTCTTGGCAGCCCTTCGTGTCGGGGAAGTTTTTTTTTGCGTTCAAATATATTATTATCTTTTGGATAATAATAAACTTAATTTTTTCATACGCAATAGCGTGACTGTTTTCACATGTGTTGGTAATAAGCGAGCTTGTTTACCATTCAGAACATGAATTCCGTAGTCACTAGGATATTATGTATGTATTGAAACATATGCAGATTTCAGATGGACGAGCCTAGAAGTGCAACAGATCGACTTAACACAATTTTTTTAGAACCGATTCATTTTTATGCAATTTCGTGATCTACCAAAACCTTTGGACGGATCGTGATTTAAAGGAAGACCTCTCCTTGAAATTACTCAAAATAAACCCTCATATGCGGTTTATGCAGGTATCACATGATTAAGCTACGAGTATATACTCTTGGAGAAATACGTACCACCGGGGCAGGTTGATTTTGTTTTTTTAACTAGCTGAACTTTAACACTCAAAAGTTTTTCCAGCTCTTCTTCTTTGGGGATGATTGATATCCTCATGTGGGTTGTCTTCAACTAGTGAATTCTATTTGGTTCGAATACCGTACTGAACGGCACATGTCAGATGGATCTTCGTCAATATCGGGCGGATACAATATTCTTGCCATTGAGTGTTTCATCATTCATATCGTTGACTGTAGAATCAGGAATGTACCTATGAGTTCTTTGAGCCTGTCTGTTCATCAGAATCGTCATCACAACGCGGCTTGAGAGCCATTAGTTTTGTGTTTAGTCAATTATCCCTAATGGAATGCCAAAAAACATTATCTGCTCTTACATGGACTTAAGCCCAAACAATACTATATCTCTTGAAAGGAATGTATCATAGAAAAGAATGCAAAACGTCCTCCACATTCTAATGCAGTTTAGGGTGTCCTTACATCCTTGTTCAAAACTACAGTAAGAAGACACCCTACTACTAATGCAATAAAATACAGATAGGTAATAATTATATTATTTATTATGATGAGAATTGAAATCCTACTATTATTTGCTGAACTGATGTTCGACTGGTGCCGTGGTCTCTGGATGTATGTCCTTACGTCCTTCAGGCTGCTCCTAGCGAATCCAGCAGTTCGGCAATTTCGGATCCCCGACAACTTCGTTTCTTCACTATCTTCTTATCTTGATTGATTTCTTCTTCACTTCCACTTTTTCTCTTCCATTCTTTTTTTTCTACCGGGTTTTTCTCACCGTTTCCTTGACAACCCTTCATCAAGAATCGGACTCGCTTGTTCCTACTTGTAATTATCACATTAGGTAAATGGAGGAAAAATATAAACTCAAAGTATTCTTATAAACCCAATCTTCCTAACGATCATTGCAACATAGAGGAACATATGCCTGTGATGCAGGAAATCCACATGCATATAATAGAACATATTTCAAAAACTAGACTGGTAGGGAACTCGCCACTGACAAGATCAAGAGCCAAATGCCATATTCCTGGGAAGAGATGAATCAGGTTTTTGTAGGTTGTCGTGAGCGCGAAAACTGAATATACATGCCTGGAAGTGTCATGAATAAAATTTGACTGAATCCGGTTGCAACACTTGTGAAACTTTATAATAAATATTCGACCAATTCCTTAACAAGCTTAAAGGTAAGTTAAAATATTGAGTCGAATACGATTGGCGACAGGGAGGCTATTGTATTGTATTGAAAGACCTTTGTATTGATTCGGAGCCGTAGGTGCGGGCAGCCGTGAAAGTGAATGGGTCGCTACAGATTTCATATCTCCGGGATCGTCGAACGTGTCCCACGCTATCCGCGTCCGCCCTCAAACGATAACGGAATGTGGGCTCCGGCTCTGCGGGAGAGTTGTTCCATCGGAATCGCATCCTACTCTGACGCGCTTTATTACGTGGGTCGCGTATCTAGACAGCAGTGCCACACAATATGAACGAATCAAACGAAATGGATCTGTTAACTGCAGTATGTTAGTTCTCCCATTGTTACCTTCTTCGGATACTCCCTATGGCTGCTTCGAAGACAACCACAAACAACTTAGCGTAGATGAAACCATAGCTCATCTCATACATAGAGGATAGGTCAAATCTGATGTTTGATTTATTTTTTTGTTAAAATACAAGGACAGAACCTAATTTACAGAATGATTACAAAACGGTGAAGAGAAGGACATACCAATCACCTACAGAGCACTGGACATTGAGTTTTTAAATATAGCTAATAAATATAAATGATTTATTAGTTCGGCTAAAGCCAATTTACAGCAGCAAAATAAAAATTCAAATTGTTGAACATATAATTAGAAAGTGATGACTAAAATACAGGGTGATTCCCTCGCAGATGCAAAAAAAAAAAAAAAAAAAAAAAAAAAATTGGGTGAAACTACATCAAAAATGGAGTATCATGCCGCCAACCGCATATTTTTATCTCAATCCGTACTCGAGATATGATTTTTTAAAGGTTTTTTCAGGAATACCGTGTTTTTTTTTTCATTTTAAACTCGGATTTCTCCACTTTGCCTCATTTAATTTTACCTTTCAACCTCATTTTCGGTATCAACATTAAATTTCCTATAGGAATAGTGTACTTGGGTTCTTGAAAAGTACCATCCGAAGACCCTCACATCAGCTCAAACATTGACGATTTTGAAAAAATAATATTTCTGAAAATCTTTAAAACTTTACTACTCTTTTAAAAAGAATCCTGGAAACTGGCAAATCTCAAGAAAATTGCTTCATCTAATATGCTTTTAAACGGTATAATCAATTTTACTTTTATTTTGTTATTTAGGGGAGAAAATAATGTTTTAATGTTAAAAATGTGGGTTTTTCAATGAAATTGTTGGTTTTCTCGAAAGATGACCCTCCATGAACCAACAAGTATGGGGTCGGTTTTTATGTATATTTTCTCGCTGGATCGAATGGAGACTCTTGCATATCTCTCAACTACGTTATAACCGAGTTTTACACTTTAATTAACTAGTTTTACCCCATAACACATATACATTTAATCGTAACAAACAAACTAAACATTTGCGATTTTAAGTGTAAAACTTGGTTATAACGGAGTTGGAAATATCTGAAAGTATTACCATTCGATACAGCGTGAAAAAAATCATAGAAACCGACCCCATACTCGTAGGTTCGGGTCATCTTTCGAGAAAACCAACTATTTCATTGAAAAACCCACATTTTTTAACATTAAAACATATTTTTCTCCACTAAATAACAAAATAAAAGTAAACTTGATTACACCGTTGGAAATAGTATTAGACGAAGCAGTTTTCATTAGATTTGCCAGTTTCCAGGATTCGTTTTGGAAGAGTAGTAAAGTTTTAACGATTTTCAGAAATTTTATTTTTTCAAAATTGTCAATGTTTGAGCTGATGTGAGGGCTTTTGGATGGTACTTTTTAAGAACTCAAGTACACTATTCTTATTGTAAATTTAATGCTAATTCCGAAAATGTGGTCAAAAGTTAAATATTGAATGAAGAAAAGTGGAGAAATTCGAGTTTAAAAGGAAAAAAACACGGTTTTCCTGAAAAAACCTTTAAAAAATCATATCTCGAGAACGGATTGAGATAAAAATATACAGTTGACGGCATTTTACTCCATTTTTGATCTAGTTCCACCCAATTTTTTTTTTTGCATCTGCGAGGGAATCACCCTGTATATCAGGAATCTAGGTACCCCCCCCCCCCCCCAGAGGTGCAATGGGGGCCTAAATCCTCGATAAAAAGGTAGAGGAGGTTGACAGTATCCCGTCAGAGAGATACCACTCCTACTAATAGCATTTAATGAGCTATGTTCAGAGTAGATTGGTTTCCAGGAACCTGGATCACCCATCCAACGCCAAACTCAGCTTCTCAAAAACACGAGAAAGGCGTGCGACGCCCGTTGTTCACCAACGGGGCGACGACAGCGCATTCTCTGAGATCCCAACGGGAACTCTATGACGGAACTCTGTCACAAATAATGAAAACAGAAAAGAAAAATGTATATCAATGAAAAGTATAAATCCCCGGTACTGTTGAGAACTTTTGTTTGTGGCCTGGCTAAGGTCCAGCAAACAAATCAGAAATCGTGCCATAAAAATAGTTGTTAACAATTTCTTTTCACTCAAGTCCTGAATTCTCAAAACAGTGAGACATACTGTAGCACGATAGTTCAGAAAAATCCTTATGACTAAAGATATTCAGATTGGTGTTATCAAGTTGATAAATTTTTAAAAATGTCAACCTTCAAATTTCATTCCTTGAGATTCATTGAAAGTAATAGCAAAATTGGTGGCCCGAACACATTGCTAATGTTATTTTGAGCCTAAATTTGGTTTAGTAGTTTTGAAGAAAAACATTGGCGGCGTACGGTGGATGGACGGATTTGATTGAATTCGGTTTTCGGAATCTACATATCTCGAAACGTAAAGATACATATTTGGTGGGGAAATTGGAAAATGTATTTCAAAGATAAATAATCCGAGGGAACACAGAAAACCATAAACGTATTTGTAATTCTTTGCAGCTTTTTACTGAAGGGACTAAGTATGTAAACTGGTTACAAACGACTAATGACAACCACATAAGTCTAAAAGTCTCTAATGGGATTATAATGTTCTTTGAAGGTAGGAATAAAACGTAAACGGAGTTGAATTACGTCGTTTGTTTCTCGTGGCATATGGTGCAAGAGACGATGCATTTGATAGTTATAGGCGGCGAAGGATACATGGATCAGTGTATTGAGGCGAGTTGCATCGGATGTTACATTGAAATTAACTTCAGCGAAAAGATATGGACAATCCAAGTTGCCATTTACCAGCTTGTGGTTGAAAATTATGTGCGTCACGAATCTACGGTCCTCCATAGAGCTGGTCATAGTCAACTTAATCAGATGGTTTTTTAAATTTAAAGGCAATATTGTGAAAACGATTCCACTGCAACCTCTTCAAACCATTCTTAAGTATCTCCTGAAACGGAGACCATACTGGGCTAGTATTTTCCAAGATAGGATGAGCTGCATTTAAACTCCATTTTGAACAAAAATTTATCGAAATCATATTATTTTTTCACCAACATATACATCAGGTGTATCCTATGCATTTTTCATTCGCCCCTTCGTTTGCGCCCGGTTTCTACGATTTTACCAAAAGGGGTTTCTCTACAGTGGCTGGCGAGTTGTGCCAAATCACATTATACATTCCCCGCTTTCGTATTCATCATTTCGGCGCTTTAGAGAAGTCTTGGGCGGGGTCACGGCAGGTGGATGAATTAACCTCTTGAAGCACGCGACCGCTTAAAACTATTCCGGATTTCGAATTATTTTCCCAAAATAATACCAGGGAGATCATATAGATTTATGTACTACCTCCTTCTGATCTGTAGGGAGGATAGATGCCTGGTATTTACGTAGATACCGTGAAACTAACATTTACGGTCTGAACTCAACAGCTACATTGTGACACTTTCTAATGGGGTTAAAATATTGTTCATATTTGTAACTATATAGGGTTATTCATGAACAAATTTTCCTAGAAAATTTCTAAATTAAATTTTTCGAAATTATCTTCATTGAAATTCGTTTTGCAATATTCTAAAACGATTCTTGAAGTTGGCCCATTGTATCATTTCATATCGCTTTTTAGGATTGAAATAAAACATCCGTTTCAGCGCAAAAAAATTAGGCTGTCCAAATGAAAGGACAGCTAGATGAAATTGTTGTTCCTGAGTTTTGGAGTAAAAACTGGTAAAATAAATGAAGTATGAATTTGGTATAAATGATGGATAATTTTTATAGTATAAAAAAAATTAATGGAGTATAAAATTGGTAAAATTCCAAAAGTTAAACAAAAACTCGGCGCTTTGCGCCTCGGCGGGGGGCTCCTCCCCCCTGCACCCCCCGGTTTATTTCTTTTTCCATACTCTGTATGAAATCATAGGAACACAGAATGTGTTTTTGCGATGATTCTATTTCCTTACCAACGGCTTGGTTGCACGTGAATAATAACAATATTTGGCAATAATAAAATAAATAATTGTTAGACATTTAATTTGGTCTAAAACCCTATAAATATTATATAAATAAATATGTAAGTACAAGAAAAATACTATATAAATTGAGAGCTTTCCAACGAATGGTGAACGATTTCTGTGCGATTAAAATTGCGGAAGTTCCATTTCCCTACCAATCGGTTGTACGTGAAAATCATAAGAAAATTTACAAGCGGTTGCAATCATGTTGACAATATCAATTATTGAGAATGATCATCTGTGTGTAAACAATTGATTCAAATAACCATGCTCATAACTCAGGTTGATGGCCACGCACTTCGCAGTAGTTAACATAATATGGTTGGATAAATCAGGAGCTTTCCAACGAATGGTGAACGATTTCTGTGCGATTAAAATTGCGGAAGTTCCATTTCCCTACCAACGGCTTGGTTGTACGTGAAAATCATTATAAAAGGCGCATAACGGTTTTTTCTGTCGGTTTTTTGTGACGATTTTTTTTCGGTAGGTCATCGCAAAAACACATTCTGTGTTAAAAATTACTAAGCACGAACTGCGCAGTGGTTGACATAACACGGTTAGGTAAATAGAGAGCTTCCTAACGACTGGCGAACGATTTTTGTACAGTGGTAAAGGTTTCTACAGTTTACAGCTTACTATTGACACTTTATGTCTTTAATTTGACACATAGAATCGAAAAGTGTTGCGTTACGTTACTGAGAAGTGTTACTTTTGATTTTCCGATGATTATCGCTTACAACCAAATCGTTGCTACGAAACTGTATTTTAAGCATTTATCATCGTACAAAAAAAAATCACCTAACCGTATTATGTGCGTGGCCAACAATCGGAGTTATCAGCATGGTTGTCTGAATAATTGTTTACGTACAGGTAACCCTTCTCTATTAATTTTGTAAACATGATTGCAACCACAATTAGACTAGGAAGTGAAGACAAAGTGTCAATGTCTTGCAGATTTGTATTTTATTATATTTTTAAACAGATGTATACTCAAAAGAAGTTTATCATCAACGAACTAGAACATTAAAATTTGTCATACAATATTACGCAGAAAGATGTACTTAAATTTCATCAATATTCAACCTGGTAAAAATCTATAAAAAATGCAAAAAAACTAAAATTCTTCGATTGCAGAATATTATAGTTTTGCCTTACAATTTGTTGTTGAAATTTCTATGCACTCAAAGTGGTTGAATTTCAAATGTACCTACCTTTACATAAAACGGCACTTACGAAATTCGCTCATCTGATCATGCTACTCGACAGGAACTTTTTTCAACTGATGCTTTATATGGGAACCCTCAAAACCAACTGCTTTTTAGGCACCTCCATCGATTCAGAGTCGCTACGAAGGGAGCGATTTAGTAGGCGGTGAGTTTCGGAATGAGCGGGAACAACTATGTAAACCGTTTCATGTTATGTTAATACATCCATTTTCCAGTGAGGACGCAGCCAGTTTGTACAACTGCCTCTGAGAAAACACCAATACTAGCTATCTCTGCCGGAATTCGTTAACATTGAAATTGGATCCGCCTTCTAACTTCCCTCAAAACCTAACATTCTGAATTGAGTAAATTTTCACGATGGTTAGTGAATTTTGAAAAAAATTAGTGTATGAAAATTTTGGAAAACACAAGACTTCTCAAATCTAGATTATACGCAATTGGAACTCATATATGACAATTTTGTTGTTCATAAAAATAAAAAAACTAGGAAACATCATCTTCTAGGAACTAGGAGAACGTCCTAATTTTTTTCGTTACCGTTTTTGAGCTTACAAACAAAATTTTTCTACACTCTTGAAAAAATGTCCATCTTTTTCTGCCCATCTTTTTCTAGGAGCTGTCGTTTTTTACTAACATGTGTCCGAAGAAATCTTCAGTTATTATCGATTCAATGACTGATTTCTCTTTTTTCCTTTCGATTCCAATGTTTCGTTGATCTGGAGAGCTCTTTAAAACTGTACAATATGAAGGGTGACCAGTCAGTCGGAGGGATATGTTCTCTTAAGGAAAATATATAGCAGGAATATTTATTTCAGAGGTTTTAGAGAGATTTTTATCTAAGAAAATTATTTATAGCTAGGGATGGAAAAGCTAGGGAAACTATTTCGTTTGAAAATATATTTCTTATTTGTCTATCCATTCCTTAAGGGGAATTATCTAACATAGTAATAGCTATTAATATGATTAATCATTATTATTTCAAACAACACCCGATGGATCAACCAACGCACGGATAACAGGCTTATCCAAATGCTCAAGAATTGATGGAAAAATAACCATTGCAAACTTATTTTATTTTTGTACAGTCTTAAATCGAGAATTCATGAATCAATTATAAAGTAAAGGTCAGAAACTATAGAGATAATGTCAGAAGCAGGTAAAGCTCAGCCACAGTCTGCATACACAGTTTTCACAAAATCCTTAAAGTTCCAATGGAAATTCTTCCAGAGGGTCACTGGAGGAATCACAGAAGCTAGTGAACAGTTGTAGGAAACAATAAGAAAAACGCTTGTACCTGCAGTGGTGGGGAGTGAAATCTCAGAGGAAGAGTGTGATTTGTTTTCTCTTCCAGTGTCCAAGGGGGGCTAGGCCGTGGGTAACCCAACACGATCAGCAGACATCCTACGATATTTCTAAGATATCAATGGAGAAACTGACCAGCGCTGTACGAAATGGGGCACACCTGGATGTTTTTGCACATTTGTACAAAATGCTGGATGCAAAAAAAGAGGCGAAACGAAAGAAAGATGAGCTAGATGAAGTCTTGTTACAGGCAACAACATCAGCATTGCATCAAGATCGACAAAGACCAATAAAGCGTTCAACAGTGAATAGCGTCAGTTAAAAGTCATCAGGGCGGTTCCCAGTGTTACCCCTCAAGAAACACTACTTTGACCTATCCCCTTGTGAGTTCAGAGATTCACTTGCAACGCGGTACAAGAGGACGCCCATTGATATGCCAACTTCGAGTGACGGGTGTGCGAGCAAAGAGTTTTCTCTTGAACATGCACTGAGCTGCAAGACTGGATGGCTCATTTCACGACGCCTCAACGAAGTGCACCTTTGGAGTGCTAATGTCAACAGCAAGGGGCAACTTCATCAAAGAGCCCATCATTAAAGAGGCATCTCCTAATAGTCCAGGACTGAGAGGAGATCTGGGGCGTAGAGGCGTGTGGGAACCACAGAGGATGGCGTTATTTGACGTCCTTGTCGTTGACACCGACGCCGGCTGAAAAAAAAGAAAATACCTAGGTGCATGTGAATCACATCACGCTTCTTTTACTCCGCTACTTTCCTAAGTTTTCCTAGTTTCCTCCCAGATGTTATCATTTGAGAGGGTATTGGCTGAGCGTCTGGCAGAACTTTGGGCACGTCCTCAAGGCATGGTCAAGGGATATTTGAGAGCGAGAATCGCCTTAGCAGTAATCCGGGCATGGAATATGTGTTTGCGAGGATCGAGGAAGAAAGGATATCTGCCGAAGATCTTTAAGTTTTGGAGATGGAGCGGCCTTGTGTCTGACATTTAAAAAAATAATAAAATTTGAAGAATCGAAGATAACTATGGCAATATTCCAGAGACAGGATGGAATCCGAAAATCAAGGATTCACACTAATCCCACTATAGAAATAGAAAACCGTTGCATTCAAATATATATATATATATATATATATACCTTGACCTATATATATATATATATATATATATATATGAATTTAGAGTCTCATTATAAAACAATTATGTGTAAATGTATGGAGGTATTGAATTATAAATGATAAAAGATTTTATTTGAGTTTATTTATTTTATAGGTTTAATAGCTGAGCTTTTGACGCAGTTTTTGATGTTTGTACCACCCCCACAGTTTTGTTGAATTTTGGTTGTTACAGCCAGAAAGAGAAAGTAATAAATTTTCAAGTTTTCTAGGACGTTTGATTTTTAATTCAATTGTTTGCCTGTTGATTATACTTCGAATTTTAAGTTTAAACCTTATTCTGATAGGAAGCTTAAAGGCCTTTTCAACTATAATATTCAGGGTTCCCGATAATTCAGAATTGATTCAAGTGAGTGAAGAGTTTTCAAGTTGCTATGCCATCCTAAATTCCGAAGGTCTGCGGCTCCAAGAGCTATTTAGATTTCAAGATTTTATCTTTATAGAGTAAAAGTTACTACACGAAATACGTACCCTATTGCATTATGTACCTACTGAATAACGCAACTATTTTACTTGTCAAATATTCTAAATAAATATAGTATAACTACTTGTCAGAATATTGGAATCATCGTGTACGGGCGGACCTGTCAAATTATTCAGTATGTAACCACTTTTGGAATTTCATGTCACTATCGAATAGAATTGGGCAAAATCGTTCCTTTTTGATGTAGGTGCTTACGATATGTAGTAAGAAAGAACGAGAGTTTTTGCTCGCGTGAGACGATTCCTCTGAATTATTGCTCCTCAACCCCTCTGGAAAAATCTTCATCCGACCACGACAGGGGAAAAACCCGCTCCGAAAACTCCGTGTTTTCCTTTTTTTCCACCCCTCCATAACCGTCCCCTCTCCAAGCCCCTCACCACAGAGCCTTTCCATTCAAACCTCCAACGAGCCCAACACGATTATTTTTCCCGGGTTTAGCCGCTCCTACAGACTTCTTCCACCCTAAAGTTGTTCCCTTTTTCATATATCTTTTCCTTATTTCATGCCCGGCAACGTCGGTTTTTTCCCTCCCAACTTTGCAGAGGTGGAAGCACCTGTGGCGGCAGGTATGAAGTATGGTTGGACTCTCCACAGTTTTTCCGGACTCTAAGGACGTTCCCCGAGAGAAACTGTCAGAAAGATGTTTTCTTTCACAGTTTTCAGTTGTTGAATTTATTTCCTTTTGAGCGACAGAATGTCACTGGTATCTAATAACAAGTCGGTACAGGAGACTTTGATAATCTTCTTCGCCAAAGTTTCCGATACCTGCAGATTGGAATTGGTGTTTCATAGCTCTGAACTTAACTTCTTTAAAGGTATTTTTTTGCAGTGATAGTGAGAGTAGGGGTCCAGTATTAAGATTATTGTTTACAGTGATTTGAGACACGAGTTGCCTTTGCAACCTTAGCCTGAAAAAATAAATAAATGAACAAAAAATAATTAAGATAAAATGACATTGCAGTGATTAGTATTTAAATTTTCCTGATACTAAGTCGAAAAAAAGAAAAAAAATCCAAAGGTACCACCAATAGGGGAGGGGAGGTATTGAGTATTTGTTTAACATACATTCCGCTATTTGTCGAGTGACACCCCAGTTTGAAGATTTTATTAGCACTGCACGCGATGGTGATGCCTGAATTGAGACAGATGTATCTGATTCCTTTCTTAGAGTGGATCTGATGAACCATAAAAAACACGGTTTTTTCTAGATATTTTTTAAGTACTCGATCTCTATCCCTCCTTCTTTTGAGCAGTTAAAAACATATGATTTTTTCTCTCTTTTTTTTAACTTAATGACAGGTAGCCCAAATGAAGCTCTCTGTTTCACTTCGATAATACGAAAATTGAGGAAAAAAAGTAGTGGGAACAAGGTGGGGGGGAGGGGTTACTTTTGGGACACCGCATACTTCGTCCCAATAAAAGTATAAATATTCCATGGGTGAACGTTTACCTGAATATCTCAAGATATTCTACCAATCCACTTTGTAAAAACAGCGGTTTGCTCGGGGCATGGCGTGAACTTGGCCGCAGTATTAGGTGAAATACCATATTCGAAACAGTGCTATAACTCCTACCTCGAGCGGCCATTGTGAGGGCTCAAATCGGCATTGCGTGCCCTGTCATTCTGGCGCAAAGCTGACTATCCCCCTCTGCGCCATCCTTCACTCCGTCACGGGACCACTTTTTGCCGCATCCAACTGCCCCAGTTGTCAGTGTGAATGCGTACAATATAAATTATGACAATAGCGGGCGGATGTTCGACCCCTCGGAAATGAAAAAAGTTTGAGGAAGGCTCCCACCCTCCCGAGCCGCAAATACTGGATTCAAGATGAGGGCGTACTCGTTTGCACAGAACTTTGTTGATCACTACAGATCCCCCCCTTCACCATTTTTAAATCCAGGAAAATTTCGACTCCGATCGTTCTATCCTCAGAAGGTTTACGGTCAAACTTGGATTATTCATTGGGCCAACATCACAAAAACGATAACAAAAACGCTGCAAATTATTTCACAAAGGTTTATCATTTTTTCAATTGAGTTTGATTGAGTGGCTTGCGTACGTCATAAGGCCCGTCCAGACTCCTCAGCGTGTCTTATTTCGAGTTGCCACAACCTATACTTCTATAATTATATACGCATGTTTATATTTCTCGATTTGAGCTTCTATCTATTCAAATAGTTATTGCCTTAATAATATCATTATCTAAGCACGTACGAAAAGTCGAGAGGATATATTATTAGATATGCGTAGGAAAAGCATTGGTATTAACACACAAATATGACCTTGAAAAAAACGTATTCATGCCTCAAAGGAACGCTGTACCCACTTCATGGTGCCGCGGTGCATTAGGTATATGGGTATAACACGTAAAAGTAATAAATATCCATTCTCCTACACCCCTCTGCTACACCCTGGTCACTCCAGCCACCACAAGTTGCCGCGGCGCCTCCTCTCACTCCACCGCCCGCTCACCGCCCTCACCACTCACCGTGACCCCCTGCCAAGCGTGCCAGGCGTGCGTCTAACACGTCTAATACTCAAAGCCTCGAAAAAGACACTTTTTCGCCCGTTTTTGGCCCATAGCATCTATGCGAGTAAAGCGATCGGGATGGTTAAACGTTAGGACCAACTAGACCCCAAATGGAGTCTATGTGCGAAAGAACGGGTTTTTTAAGTAAATTCTTAGGCCTTTTATGGCCCGGACGGCGGACGGCGGACGGCGAACGGCGAACGGCGGACGGCGGACGGACATTTCAAATTTGGATTCTACGCACCTTGAAACGTAAAGTGACAAAGTTTGAGGGGGGGTTATAAAAATCTTTTGCTACACGATCACATAGGCTTATTATTGGAAATAATAAACCAAAAATCAGAACTACCGGATCTGACGAACGTTTCGATGTATTTAAGCGGTTGTGTAGAACGGCATCGAAGAGTAAAGGCGTCAGAAACAGGTGAAATACAAACATCTATGATGATGAACAACGGCGTATAAAATACGGAATTATATACGGTAACGCTCATCCGTGTCGAAAAACAAGAACGCTCAACCAAGTAGATAATGTGCCCCTGTTTTCGACGCCGTTCCTCTTCGATGCCGTTCTATGTCGCATAACCGTGTCGAAAGTTTTAGACACGAAAACTCCACGCGTGTAACGGCGTCGAAAAACAGCCGCATCGAAATGGATACTTCCCCAAAGCAGGCCTCTGTATAGTTCTGTTTAGTATCCATCTTTCATCCTTCTTCACCTTTTCGACGCGGTTGTTCTTCGATGCGGTTGTACACTACATTGAGATATTATTTGAAAAACCTCCTTTTTATACGCGGTTACTCATTCGACGCGGCCGTGCGCTCCCGTCGATATATAGCTGGATCGGTGCATATCTGTGTACTGGGGAAAAGTACTAGAAATATAAGTCGGACCTAACAATGACTTAAGTTCGAAATCAATTTAACATTGCAATTCTTTGTTTTTTTTTCGGAAATAGACAACGTTCTTCACTAACTTCTGTTTTCTTGAGGAATTAAGCGTAGACCCCGAAAAAGAAATTGACGAACAGTGACCACCGATTCCGTCAGATAGTTTACCCCTGGAGTCCGAACATCCAATTTTACTCAATTGATACCAACACAACGTCATTTGATGTTTACAAACGAAAAAATAACATGCTAACTTAATTTTATTGGAGATGTGTCCAAATTTAATGTAGAACTTGGAACTTTCGAAATGATATTTTAGAGGCAATAACGAGCTAACATTGTGATAATTCTATAAACATAAAACAAAACGTAGATGAAATGAAATTCCCACATCTTTTTCATGTTTCCTGTTTCCAGCCATTGAAAAAAAAAACCGACCATTTCGGCTGCTCCACATACTTATTTTAGCTGAACAGTTTCAAAATATTGTAAATATATATATATATATATATATATATATATATATATATATATATATATATATACATATATATATATATATATATTTTGTTCAATAACAAGGTTATTACGCCTTGCCTCAACGTAAGGCTAGGCTAGAGTCCGAGTCTCGAGAATATCACCTTCACGCAACTGACAGACTCCAATGAAGTGCTGGGCTTCTTCATTCTTCACTCCGCAAACATAAACATAAAATACTTTGCCAATATATACATTTCATCTTGCTCCCAATTCCGCTTTACTTTGCTTCATATTTCTTTCATATGGAGCATATCATCTCTGAAAACACCGACCCCCCTCCTATCACCGCTAGCCCAACTGAACTCGCCCGATAGGGAAATATCAATTTTCTACTCGACAGCCCGTGGAAATCCCTGGCCCGAGCTTGTCCCACCACCAGATTAACGAATATTGGTTGAGTGAGGGGGATATGCCTTCCTGCAGGATATAAGCCCTTTTGAGAACAACTACCAACACCCTCATTTCTCTTTTTTTTATGTTTTTATTTTTGTCTCGTCCTGTTTTTTATTCTAACCAAACATTCTCATCCACTAGGCTGCTCTCTTGACTCAAAAGTTCCATCATACGACAGCCATGCTGATAGAATATGAATTTTGAGCCGATCGACGGAATTTTCCCGCCGCAAGGGACGGAAAACCGTGGCGTATCCCGTCAGTTGGGGAGTCAAGCAACACGCACCGTGCTGTTTTCCGCACCGTGTCGTTTTGAAGGTGGAAAGTTCAAAAAAGTCCAGTCATGCAGCATGACCCCATGAGCGAATTTTTGAAGAAAACTTCGACATTTCAGTCGCTATTGATCGTGTAGAGAAATTTTAGTTTATGATTTTGATAGACAAACATTTTCATGGCTGATATTTTCTAAGCCACAGTCACTATTAAAGCTACATCAAGTCCTAAAACAGTTGAGCGTAAAACATTAAAGAGAGCGACCGAGGGAATCGGAGGAAGGAGCATTTCAGAGTAAACTCATCAGTTGTGATTACACTTTTTTTAGCTGAAAAAATTATTTCGCACAACAAATCGCAAAAACAGGCTATTTTGAAATGTTTTACTACATTTTTGAAAATTTCAACCCGAAGATGTAATCCGATCATGCTGGCCAACGAACTTGAACTTTCGTTTTGTGTCCTTAACATTTTAAAATTTGTTTGAAGTTTCTAGCACAATTCTACGGACAGTTATCGTCTGGAATGACACATACATGTATACATACATACATATATACATACATACATACATGCATAAAAAAATGCGTTAAACTTCAGAATATGATTCCGAATACCCTGAAACGAATTTCTGCATAAAAATTTTTCAAAAATTCACATTCTACAAATTTTGAGGCGAGAGCAATAGCTTAATTTTCTTCAAAAATTCACTAAATTGCAAACTTTGTTGTCAAGTTGTACGTCAGGATAAATTTGTTCTGCCATGAACTCCAATCGTCTAATCGACGTACTGGCTGTGTTTTCCATTTCTTTTAGAGCTCTAAAGGTGGTACAATGTCCTCTCGTCCTGTAAAACTGTATTTTCTGGCCAAAATAGTAAAGAACTTTTATAATAATTTGGTACAGGGGGAGGATCACTATTCTCAATAACGGGAAACAACCAACCACTTGCGATATCTGCACCATGATGAACAAAAGTTGGCATGTTTATTACTGGAATAATGATAAGTATAAAACTGAAAAAATGAAAAATTTCAAGTAGCCTGTGATTTAAGTTAGAATAATCCAAACATATTCGCCAAATCACATCCCCAACTCGTTCAGTGATATCCGAGATACCGCATTTCACCCCCTCGCCCTCCCCAAAACACCACATCAGGCTGAAACTTTAAAAACTTCAAATAGCATGTGATTTAAGTTAGAATAATCCAAACATATTCGCCCATTCATATCAGTTTTCCATTGACCCCTATAACCGTGAAAAGCGGGCAAACATACGGATATGCAGACATAAAGACAAAGAAAAATGGAAAAAATGGTACCAATCGTCTACAGATAGCATGAAACGGAAAAGAAACTCGAAATTTCTCGATTCTAATCGATATACAGACAGACATATTTACGATTTTATTAATATAGATGAACAGGTATAAAGAACTCTAGCTAATACAGAAGACCATTGGTAGCGAACTCGGAAAATTTGGACAACGTGGAAACTGGGTTACCTACATATCACTCCAGTTGGAAGCAGAAAAGGGTTGATTCCTGCTTACAGGATATTTTTTAAACAACATCTAATATGCTTTTGCATAAAGGCTATTGGGGTTGGACCATTGAATATAACCGGCACTAAGCCGTAATCTGAATCATTTAAGTTATAGAAGGTATGTCATGTACTTGCCAGCCCCATCAACAAACACCTATTTGAATCAAAGGCCAAGATGACCGAACACAAAGAGTCAATCTATTATAATAATAGGATACATACAAAGTGATAACGCTTGAACGCCTTCACCGATTCTCTTCAAATTTTTTTTAAACTGACCGGCATGAAGAAAACTGGTGCAGATAATTCTACCAAGTTATAAATCAGATTCCTTCATATTAAAGTTTAAATTAAGAATACTGAAAATCAAGGACAGCATCAGAATGGTTTAGTATACACCCGCAATGTTATATTTCCTGAAGCATTAGAATAAATTTTGTAACTGAATGAATGTAACTTTTTTTAATACAACTTGAATAAATAAAAATTAAGTTGAAACAGAAAGATTTTGCTTTTTTATTTGCATAATTAAAGTTTGTACTTGCATCCCGTGGTGACACGGGCTTTTCCACTTGTAAAATCTATAACAGTAAAACTAAATTTAAATAAATCCTGATAGTGACTTCATTCCAACTCATTCAAATAATTCCATGGTCAAATGAGAATATAAAAAATGAAATTTGAATACGAATCGAATGTTCAACCAAAATAAAACAATTAAATGGGCAACTAAACAACAAATATGGTGTTGATAACAAGAAATTAATTACAAAGGATTAACTACAGTAGGGGTGGTCCCTGTTCCATGACAATAGGCGCTGATGTGACTTCACGCAGCAGCAAGTAATTTAATTTTGTTATTAATTATTATTTTTAGTTAACAAGAGTTATGGTATTACGAAAATCATGTTGTCTTAACATTACAATATGAAATACAATTTAAACAGATTTTTTTTTTAATTTTTAAAGACTGGATCAAACTCAACAAACAATAGGAATAGCAATAAGGGAGTCAAACACAAAGTTTTACCTGAATGTCTTTCCAACTAACGGTACAAGGTAACGTAAATAAACGGTCGCATATGCACGGACGGTTGGGTTCTTCGTGGAAGCGAGCGTAGCGAGCTGGAGCGGCTAGTTATTCATAAGAATGAAACTCCGTCTGTCTGTCGTGTCTATGCACAGCCAAACGGCGGAGTGGGGGGAGTCTACGAGTGGGGGGATCTTCTTGGGATCTTCGGGGGCAGGAGGGGGATCGTAGTTCCGTTTAATTAGCTCTTTTTGGACTTCCCCGCTTCCCCTACCCCTCTAAACGGCCGTTGAAAATTCCAGAAAAATACCGATTTCGTAGGTTTTTCTACGAGAAAGACGACGGCGCTATCGGATCGCGAAAAAATTATCGGGAAATACGTCAAAAAAATGCAAGAGTACGGACCCATTTTCTCGGAAAGTCCGACGAAAAACTACGTTTTTTCCGATCAAAATATACCCCATAAAGGTACGTTTTTCGGAACGATTTTCGCGGGCGAAATAATGTTTTGATCCCGACGAATCTGAATCCGACATCGGATATCGAAAAAAGTGAAGGGAAGTCGGTCAAACTGCGAGGGGAAGCGAGCGAAGCGATTAAAAATGAGAAATTAATCGAGCCCGCCGCCGTTTCACAACATTGCTTACCAGAAGGGACTCGATGACTCAGGGGGTTTCCCATTTTTATTTCTACGCACATTTGAACAAAATAAAAACGTCTGCCAAGTTGGGTGGGCAGTATAACTTCCTCACACGAGCGAGGCAAGCAACATCCCCTACACACGTTAAACCTACCCTTAGGGATCTATCGTTTGCGAGGAAAGCTGGCAACATCCCCTACATGTTTCAATTGTAAGACATCGCATGTATACAGCCACACCTTGCGAGCGAAGCGAGCAACTTAATGGGGGGGTCCACGGTTTTTCCTACACATATACAGCCGTACCGAGCGAGCGAAGCGAGCAACATCCCCTACATGCCACAAATAAGTTTCATACTAACTTTTCAATAAAGTATCCATCAACGGCTGGTCCTTTACAGATTATTAAGTTTCTGTAGACACATTACTTTGTTATCATTTACATACCTTTCAGAGAAGTCCCTCGTAGTGCGGAAATAAACCTTTCAATTTAATACATTACGTTGTGTTCAGGTGTTATCGTCTGTAATACCACATATATACCAATTTGTATACAAATGAAAAAGCTTTAAAATCCAGGAGTCGGTTCAGAATGGCACAAAACGAATTTTTATAAAGATAATTTCGGGGATTTTGTATTTTAAAATTTTTGGAGCCGTGAATGATTTGCTGAATATTAAAGCATTACTTCGGGCTTCTCAGACATATGTGTGTCGCGCAATGAGCGTTACCCATGGGTGCGAAAAAGGAACTTCAAGTAACTATTATTAATCGAAGAAAATTAAATCCTAAGAAGTTTGGTTTTAGCCGCACTCTCCTACGATGCGTGCCTAGTTTTCTTTCTATGATTCTCGAAAGTTTCGTACACTGGCGACGCCAAAGCACTCCTCCCGCTTGGGCTGGGCCTCCGTACCTTCCAGAATGATGTCACTAGAGCAACAAACATTGGAAAAAGTTCCAGTCATGCAGCATGATCGTATGAGCGAATTTTCGTAATTTTCGAGTTATCGTATTATAATCTGTGTAAAATTGCTTTGAAATTTGAGCTTTGAGTGCAAGAAAAATGTTAACTATTCATTTTATGGCAAGAAACCCATTTTAAATTGTAGTCTGGTATTCAAGAAGAGGTATTCAATTATTAGGTTTTTTTGGCAATTTGTATCGATTGTTTATAAAATTTTAATGAAATTCAAGAATTGTTTCTACATCATAATTTTGTACATGAATCTATCGATGTTCTGTTTTAAAGTTGATAAACTTTATTTGCGAGCAATTCTGCTAAAAATTGTAAGTATAACAACGTTTTTAGCCATTTTTAGTGATTTTTTTTCAGCACATTTTTCAAAATGTTACCAATTCAGTGTGCTTGAAATGTGCTGGCCAACAAACTTATCCATTTGTTAAGAAATCTTGATTTTTAGGCGCAAGAATAACATCTTAATCTGATAACGGATTAGGGAAGTGCCCCTATAAAATGACGCCCAGTTCAAGTAAGACCTCCTCAGAACGCGGGAGGTGATATCACGGATCACTCCTGCTGGGATGCCCTACTCGAGTAACAGGTCCTCACTTTTCCCCCGACAGGCACGGCAAAGGGTGTCCACTGTTCTGCAACTAACCCTTGAACACCTCAACGAGGTGGCTAATGTGTGGCTAATGTGTTAATCACACATATTCCAATGTGTGAACAAAATTTATCAAAAGAAAAATCCATTATCAAAAGCATAGCGGCTGGTAACGGATATGGAGGAGATCTCGTTGATATCATATGGGATAAGGCTCTTAGGAAAAAGAGTAGGGAAAAAGTTTCCAATCTGGCTCGGGAAGATGTAACTTTAGAAGAAAAACAATAGATAAGTTTACCTTATTATGGGGAAATTTCTGATAAAATTGGCTAAATTATATCATCGAGAGGTTATAAAGTAGGTTTGAAACTAAAAATAGTCTTAAAGCATTACTAGGATCCGTTAAGGACAAAATTAGTGTTCAGGATAAAAGTGGAGTTTATAAATTAAAATGTTCTTGTGGCTACGAATATTGCGGTCAGATTGGTAGGAAACTTAGGGAAAAAATAGACGAGCATCTGGAGGATTTCAGGGAAAATAAGGGCAAGTCTACTTTTGAAAAACATCTTAAGGAATCCAATCATAGTTACAATTTTGATTTGGCAGATAGACAGTTTGTAGAATTTCTTCATTTTTGCCCAAAGGTAGGTATGTTGAATGTACTTGAAAAATTCGAAATTATCAAAAGTGACAGGTCTGGTAAATGTTTAAATGAGGATATACCTCAATATATCAATATATTTCACCACTGATAAGACCATTTCTGTAAAGCTTGGCATTATCCCATCACACTGTTGAAACCATATTTAGTTATTCCCCCCCCCCTCCCTTCACTTTATATGATTAGCTATAATCCCCCTTTCACTTTGTATGCACTTAATTGGTTGTACCTCCTGCCCCTTTCCTTTCTCTCGACCAATGGGATTCAATCTACCTTCACCTGTCACTATATAAGCTGTGTCCTTTCTATTGTGTTTTCAGTTATTGTTTGTTACTTATGATGGCCTAACCATTGAAATCGATTTAACATTGTAACTCTTTATTTTTTGTGGAAATAGACAACGTTTTTCACTAACTTCCGTTTTGTGGGCCCCAATGTCCTCTGAAGCTCATTCCACCCATTGGGAAGAAATGGGGGCCTAAGGGGACTGTCGGAGCTCTTTACCATCTACCGACTCATACAGTGCAGCAGCAAACTCAGCAGATGAGCTGGGTTTGGGAGCACTTGGTGTTGTTTGGTCGCACCGCAACAACTGCTGCTTGACCAGGCTTAGCCGAACGACCTCCCAGCTTGAGCCCCGAAGAGCAAGCAGGGGCTGGCAACGTAAGGACGGGATGCTGGCCTAAAGAGAGACACTTGGGTTTCCAGGTAGAAACCCTAGCCAAGAGCGCACAGCAGAGCGAACTTCATGGTCTAACTCAAGCAGCCGCAGCAAGCCTACCAAAGACTAACCCGTAGGTTAGCTTTGGAAGTAAATACGTGCGAAGGAGGCACAGCTTCTGCTGTGGCTTCAATGGAGCCTTTGTGACACGAGCTAATGCTCCACCAAGGTCCACATGGCTTGCGGCTATAGTGGGCACACCCATGAAGTCGACGCCAAGGTACCGCCAGACCTCCAACACGGATCAAGCATTGTAAACCACAACACAGCAATTGTAAAATTGCTAACATGCTTGTTTATGAATCTGTAGTGCTATGAAATATTAGTTTTCCGACCTCCTGTATGGTGAAAGAAAAGTTTGCATATCGGTCCTAATAAATTTAAGGAACTGGATGATGTTGGTTAGGAGCTGGCTCCGACCGGCACCCATCTAAAAATATTTCTCTTTTATACGTTTTAAACCCATCTGTTTCAAATATTTATTTGTATGTACATTGATTAAAAGCTTGAATTGATATTTCGCACTGTATAAGCCCATACTCATAACGTTTATTTTAACGTAATCCTTTTTTTTCTCTTTCAGGTGAGTGTTTGGAGTGATTCGTTAAAATATTTGAGTGCAGACTGCAATGGTATGGTATACAACAATGCTACTCAAGAAAACTTAGTACTAAAATTGAATTAAGATAATATTTTCAAAACGTACAACTTGTTGGACAATTTTTAATTACCACAGCTAAATTCGGAGAAACCTCAATTCAACAGTTGTCTTGGTAATCTTTAAACAATGCATCAGAAATCGATAACAACCGATCCAAATTACAGATAGTACACATAGTCTACTATGATGGATTTACTATTACTGTAAATATGTTAAATAGAGACTACAAAGGACGGATATTGTAGATTCGTAATCCACTCATATTAAACGAAAATTCTAGATTTTACCGGAAGTAGTAATATGCGTTTGTTGGCCAACACTTTTTGAACATATTAAATTAGCTTTAAAAAAGTTTTAAAAAATGTTCTAAAAAATCACTAAAAATGGCAAAAAACTGTTAAAAAAATATAGTTAGATTCATGTTTTTAGCAGAAATTTAGTCAAACAAAGTTTATCAGCAACGAGTTAGAACATTTAAAACAATATGATCGGAGTGCTGCCATCGATTTACTATGTTGGTGGTCAATTAAAAACTTTATTCACTACATTATGCTTTAAAAAAAATGTACTTAAATTGTATTAATATTTGCTGAAAATCGACATATACTTACATAGGTACTGCAAAAAAGCTGAAAATCTTTTTTTTACAGATTATTATTTAAAACGAGTTTTTAGCGAATTTTTGAAGAAAATTAAGCTATTGCTCTCGCCTCAAAATTTGTATAATGTGAATTTTTGAGAAAATTTTATGCAGAAATCCGTTTCAGGCTATTCTGAAGTTTAAAGTTTTATTTTTTAATGTATGTATGTATATATGTATGGATGTACGTATGTATGTATGTGTCATTCCAGACGATAACTGTCCGTAGAATTGTGCTAGAAACTTCAAACAAATTTTAAAATGTTAAGGACACAAAACGAAAGTTCGTTGGCCAGCATGATTGGATTACATCTTCGGGTTAAAATTTTCAAAAATGTAGCCAAAAATTTCAAAATAGCCTGTTTTTTGCGATTTGTTGTGCGAAATAATTTTTTCAGTATAATAACATGTGGTATATTCGGAATCAGTGTAAAAGTTCCTATAAGAATATGTATCAAGTTTTCAAACATTTCAAAGTTGAAGAATCAGTCAAAAATCGAAATAATGCCGTTCGCTAGTTGTAAAAATCGGTAATATTTGCATAAAACATTGTCCAAATTCAGATTGAACTACTCTTATGGAAGTATCCCTGTATAACAATTTTTAATAATGTTTGTCCATGTTTGTCTATCAAAATCATAAACTAAAATTTCTCTACACGATCAATAGCGACTGAAATGTCGAAGATTTCTTCAAAAATTCGCTCATGGGGTCATGCTGCATGACTGGACTTTTTTGTCGTAATATTCGTAGTGAACAATTCGTTAGCACTCAAAGTGCTAACATTATTTCAAAACATGGAAACATTATTTAATATGATAGTTTACATAAATCCGATGATATATGATCATGCTGAATGGCTGGGACTTTTGGACTCAACGCATGTTGAAACGTAAACCAAAAAATGTTTAATTACAGCAGGGTTTTTGGTTGAATACAAGGGTTTATTATTGAAAATAATTATTTAAAAAAAACAGATTACACCACTTATTCATAAAAAATTTGTTTTATTGCGGATAAGTGGATATCTATATAAAATTTTTGTTTCATCCATTCATTTGAACTCAATAAACTTTAGTTTAGGAAAATGATTTTAATATATATATATATATATATATATATATATATATATATATATATATATATATATATATATATATATATATATATATATATATATATATATATATAATTTACAAAGAGGCCTATTGTAATTTTAGAGTCTCGACCACGTAACAACTTCCAATTCGGATCTTCTCCTTGGGCCTCTCAACCTAATATTGAAACTCTTCAGAGCGTAATATCGCCTAAGAGAAGGCGGGCCTTTGAAAAATTGTATTGACTTTTACAAACCATTTAATCTTGATCAAGGGGAAAACGGCTCCCGCGCTCAACAAGGGTGGTGATCAGATGCCCACCTCCCTTAGCTCCGCCTCTCCTCCCTTATCTCATCCCGCGCTCCTCCCTTAACTCACCGAGGCCTTCCTTAACTCCGCCACCCCCTCTCTTCGTAATCGCATTAATCCTCTTCAACTAACCGCATCCTCCCTTCGCCTGGGTATAAGGGAGCTTTTACGATCCGGATCCTCGTTGTATAAGGAACCCTCTCGTGTTCACATCTGCCTCATTTGGTTACCGGGGGGGCCTTTGACGATTTCCGCCGATTTTCCTCCGTCTCACATCCGTCTTGTCGAGTGTTCGGTTCAGCAGTCAGAGCCGCGCGGCTCCCCCTAAATCCTAATTAAACGTGTCTTGACGTGGGTAGACTTTGGTTCCTGGATTGTTCGCATGCCAAAGTATTGGTTCAGAACGAACTGAACAAGCGGCATTCAAGACTAAGTGGAGCTTTCAATGAGGTGGCGCTCAGATTGCTAATGCTGCTTTCAGCAGTCCTTCAGACGAATTCTCCTTCACTAATCCACAGTCAACAACATAAATCAACAACAAAATTTTGTATACATGAGATCAAAATAAAATTTATGCATGCAAAGCAAGAAACATTTTAGCGAATTTTTGAAAAAATTAAGCTATTGCTCTCGCCTCAAAATTTGTAGAATGTGAATTTTTGAAAAAATTGTATGCAGAAATCCGTTTCAGGCTATTCTGAATCATATTTTGTAGTTTAAAGCATTTTTGTATGTATGTATGTGTATATATATATATATATATATATATATATATATATATATATATATTTATATATATATATATATATATATATATATATATATATATATATATATATATATATATATATATATATATATATATATATATATATATATATATATATATATATATGTATGTATGTATGTATATATGTATGTGTCATTCCAGACGATAACTGTCCGTAGAATTGTGCTAGAAACTTCAAACAAATTTTAAAATGTTAAGGACATAAAACGAAAGTTCAAGTTCGTTGGCCAGCATGATTGGATTACATCTTCGGGTTGAAATTTTCAAAAATGTAGTAAAAAATTTCAAAATAGCCTGTTTTTTGCGATTTGTTGTGCGAAATAATTTTTTCAGCATACTTTTTTTTTTTTTTTTTTTTTTTTTTTTTTCCCCTACGCCGAGCGTTTACGGCTCTTCGGCCATTAGCGTTTTGGCAGCCCAATATAGTTTTGATATTTTTGACCAATTGGTCTCGTCAGGAGAAAAGCTCCGCTTGATATCCTCGAGGCGAGGACAGTCGTTAAGGTGGTCACTTGTCATGGCTGAGGATCCACACAACGAGCAGGTCGGGTCATCTTTGAGCCCCAGTCGATGGAGGTGGGCGTTCAGGTAGTCATGGCCTGTTATGTACCTGAAAGCCGCGACCGACTCGCGGCGAGGAAGATCAGGAGGGACACGATCAGCCGGGATGAGGAGAGAGGCCCACCGCTTGCCTTCAGCCGACCGCCGGTGGCCCTGGTCGAACTTGTCATTCACTGCTGACCTGATGAATGCTCTGGAAGCGGCGAAACTGATTGGTGTATTCGGCATGGGCATTTGGGAGCCTTCTTTGGCTAGGGCATCGGCCCGCTCATTTCCCCAAATTCCTACATGCGAAGGGATCCATTGCAGGACCACCGTTGCTCCGCCGCCAAGCAGCTGCTCCAGGCGCCTTCTGCCCTCCAAGACATCATGGGAATCTGTTGGAGTATTTGTGCAGAGGCTAACAATTGCAGCCTGTGAGTCACATAGGATCACTGCCCGCGAAAAGTCAATGGATAGGAGCATCTCCAGTGCCAGAATTACCGCACGAATTTCTCCATCAAAACTACTGGCCAGGCTACCAACAGGCGCTGCAATTGATTTCACGACCGAGTACACACCCGCACCCCCATTTCTTCTTGCTCCGATGGCTGACCCATCAGTATACACTCGCAGCCAATCACCTTCTGGGAATCGGGTGTGTATGGTTTCCAGTGCTGCCGCCTTGAGCTCTATTGCAGGGGTATTCTGCTTCGATACGGGCACTGTCAGGGTGGTCCAGTAGCTGGCAGTCCGACGGGGAGCCAGATTTGATGTTGATGGGAACTGCTCGGGGTTTTGGAGGGTCTGGGTGAGGCTGAACTCGTCTCGTAAAGACTCCACTTTGGATAGGAACGTGGTTTGAGTACTAAGCCGACTGGATGCGGGAGTATAGGTTTCCCAAAAATCCACGTCGGCTCTCTTCAGTCGTTCACTGAAGGCCAGGGCCGCTGATTCTCGCCTGCACTGCTGAGGTTCAACTCCAGTTTGCAGTTCCATTGCTGTGATTGGAGCCGAGACAGCACCTCCAGTGATTATCCTCAGTGCCTTGTTTTGAGCGACATCGAGTTTTCGGACGGTAGCATCGGACGCAGTGACCAGCAGCTCGTTTCCGTATTCCATTGTGGGTCTCACATATGTCTTGTATGCCAGCGTCAAGACGTCCAGGGAGGCTCCCCATTTCACTCCCGTAAGTCTCTTCAGCAGTCTCTTTGTTCCTTTGGATGCATTCAACTCCGCTTGGGCATTCCACGACAGGCGTGAGTCCAGCTTGATGCCGAGATAGGTGGCGCAATTCGTCTGCCTCAAAACATCACCGTCGAGTGCCAGAGAGACAGGATGGCTCTTCGTGGAGAGTGTGAAAAGCTGGAACTCCGTTTTGAGGGTGTTGATGAGCATTTCGTTGTGCTTAGCCCAGTCAGAGAGGTGACCCAGGGCCACATTTAGAGCCGACTCGAGAGCAGGGACAGAGCTTGACGTTGCCCAGATCACCAGGTCATCCGCGTACAGCAGGGAATTCACTCCTGGTACTTTCGAGAGTGCAGAAATCACGTCATCAATCATGATGTTGAAAAGTACCGGACTTAAAACTGAGCCCTGCGGTACCCCGTTACGGGTCTGTTTAAAAGATGAGGTTTCGTCCTGATAGCGCACTCTTATGAATCTCTGCGCCAGAAACGACCGAAGTGAGGCGAACAGTCTGCCGCTGATACCCAGCCTGTAGAGCTTCTGAACCAGTAGCCTGCGGTAAACCCGGTCAAAAGCCGTCCTGAAATCCACGAAAACGGCAAGGGTACTCTGCTTACGATGGAAACCATCCTTTATTTCTTGTGTGAGCCTTACGACTTGCTCTACTGTACCCCTGTGTTTCCTGAAACCTGCTTGTTCAGCAGACATAAGCTTGAAGCGGTCCAGATACTGTTGCAGCCGTCCTAGAACTAGTCTTTCAAAGACCTTTGAAAAAACACTTGTTAGTGCTATGGGTCGGTAGCTATCTGGGCCGTCTGCAGGCTTTCCCTTCTTTAGTATGGGCACAATCTCGGCTTTTCTCCATTCATCGGGGAAGTGGTTTCGCCATACCAGGTTTAGGAAAGTCGTCATGACAGCTTTGGCCCCTGGGCCCAGGTTCACCAGGAATTCTGGCAACAGCTCATCCGGCCCGGCGCTCTTTCCTTTTTTCGTGCAATGAAGTGCCATGTCCACTTCACCGAGCGAGAACTCACCGCTCATCAGCTCATCTTCCCCTTCACGAAGGCACGTTGGGAATTGGGCGGTATGGGGGACATCAGCCCTGATCTCAGGGCGAAAGTTGCTCACAGATGCATAATGCTTACAGAGAAAGCGTGCAATGTCTCTATCCGAGGTGAGGCTAACTGTACCTTTCTTGATAGGGTTCTTCCGGGGTTGGGGGTCATTATTTAAGCGAGAGATGAAACAGTGTGCCCCCATGCCATCCCTACGAAAATCCAGACGCTTTAGAAAGCTCCTGAAAACAGCATTCTTGGCAGCAATAATCTCTCTCTTCAGGATTGAAACCTTCTGCTTCAGGACAACCTGATCACTGGGGTCTCGTGAAGCCCTGAAATTCTCCGCAGCTCTATCGCGGTCAATCTTCATAGTTTCCAGGTCCTCGTTTCAGAAAGGTTGATATAATTTGACCTCCCCTAGGCACACACTGATGAGCGGCTTGTAATATGGCCTTAGAGACTCTCTTTAGAGAAGCTTCGAGCTCACCAGTAACGAGTTCGGTCGTCATCAGTTGATCAGATGCTAAAGCAAACTTCGCCCAGTTAGCCTTCTTAATATTCCACCTTGGTCTCCTCTTCTCTTTTAGCAGGTATGGACCAAGCGCTTCTTTAATCACCAGGACACTGTGGCCAAAGGCTCCAGGTGGCGATCGAAGAGATAGGTCAATGGCAGAGGCGATCGATGAGTGGGCCAGCACTGCATCCGGCTTTGATGTGGCTCCGGTGTATGCAAGAAAGGTAGGTTTTCCGTTAGGTGTTGGGATGCGCTCTGCCAAGTTCTCGTCAATGAAGTCCTCCCAAGCTCTTCCCACAGGCTCCGTGCGTGCGTAGTCCCATCTGGTAGACGGAGCATTTAAGTCCCCACACAGCAAGCAGTGGGGGTCCCAGGAATTCTCAAGCCAGGTTAAATCTGGTATATTGCGAGGTGGGTTATACACGAAGAAAAGGCGTCGGTGTGTTTTCCCTTTCCATACTTTGAGCTCAGCAGCTTCGAGTTTGTCAGTGTCGGTCATTTCTTTTCTGATTGTGAACTGCACAGTCAGATCAGACTTCGCAGCAACCAAGATGCCCGATGAGCATTGTCGACCTCTAGGAAGGATGTAAGTCTGGTAGCCGTAATGTTGAAACACTGAGACGTTGTCCGTGGCCGCTCCTGCCTCCACCACAGCAAATACATCAACATCGTTTTCCTTGATATGAAGCTGAAGCTCGATGAATTTAGCTTCAGTTAGTCCTCCCGCATTCCAGAACAGCGTCCTCATCGGGGTGATGGGTCGAATTCGGTTTCTTGAGGTTGGTTGGCCTTGATAAAGGCCTTTGATATGGTTTCTTTGGCTTGGCTGGCGGGAGCCGTTTGGAGGCCGTCGATTGCGGCTCATGGTGTCGCTATAACGTTGGGCTGACGTGCGGCGACGGTGTATACGTTCAGTATCCTCTCTACGCATGCAGTAGAGTGCAATGAGGACGTCCAGGGGCACGACGTGGACGAGTATACTTCACCCTTTCAGCATACTAACATGTGGTATATTCGGAATCAGCGTAAAATTTCCTATAAGAATATGTATCAAGTTTTTAAAAATTTCAAAGTTGAAAAATCAGTCAAAAATCGAAATAATGCCGTTCGCTACTTGTAAAAATCGGTAATATTTGCATGAAACATTGTCCGAATTCAGATTGAACAAGAAGAAGTATCCCTGTATAACCAATCCTAGAACCATGCTGTTTAAAACGTAGGTAGTAGGTGCTTGTTAAAAAAAGAAAATGTAATCACAACTGATGAGTTTACTCTGTGAAATATTCCGTCCTCCGATACATTAGGTCACTCTCTTTAATGTTTTACGCTCAACTGTTTTAGGACTTGATGTAGCTTTAATACGAACTGTGGCTTAGAAAATATCAGCCATGCAATTATGAAGAAGTTCTATTTATGTACGTACTAGCACGCAGACCCAAGGCCTCGCTCCGCTCGGCCGTCAGTAACGTTAATCTCAAGGCCTCCCTCCACTCGGCCGTCAGCAACGTTAAGCCTTTTTCTTCAAAAATTCGCTCATGGGGTCATGCTGCATGACTGGACTTTTTGTTAATAATGTTATCATATCTATTGGGTGTATCATGAGAAAATCATTGTCTGCCATTTTAAAATTGGTTAATTCCAAGATAGCGACCTTATAACGGTGAGTAAATTTGGCTTTTTAAAGTTTTTCCACGGTACTTCCTAAAATTGACCGTGCTCCCCACAGAAATGTATATACATAACAAAATTGAGGTGTTGTTCCGTATATTTCTCTACTTTCAAACCAATGTAAATCTGTCACTGTCCTTTCAAAAAATGAATTTGATGACTGTTTTGGAAACCTCGGAATCTGGTCTTTCTCAAGTTTTCATGATATATCAACTGTTATACATGAGAAAAACGGAATTGAAAAAAGTGGGGACACATACGGAACAATTTGCCTTGTCAAAAAGTTCCGTATGTGCCCCCACGCTATTTTCAACTCCCGTCAAGCGTGTTAATACATTAAAAAGGTGTATTCAGTTTAGTGGTTGAATGCTCACAAGCTCGCATCTCAAAAATACATAGCACCAAGTAGGTAGTCAACCCTCAAGTAACAATTCACATTAGATGGACATTAGGGAGGTTAAAAAAAAAAAAAAAAAAAAAAAAAAAAAAAAAAAAAAAAAAAAAAAAAAAAAAGTTCTGGGATTTCTTGTCCCCATTGTTTTTTTTTTTTTTTTTTTGCTTCCTCGGTATGTCAGGATGACCCTCCTAAATTTTTAGCAAAAAATATTAATCCTAACCACTTTACCTGGGTCGATTTTGGCCAGTTATCGACCGCTATCGTAAACCAACCTCTAAATTGGTGCCGAGGTGATGATTTGAAGGACGGATTTTAAATTTTTTGGGGTCAATTTATCGGTTTTCGCATGCGCTGAACACGATGAACTTATTTATTTTACGCTCCGTCCACTAGTTATCCAGTAAACTGGCAGAGGGCACTGCTTGAAGATGAGTAAAAATCGAAAATTTCACCGAAAATGTTTCCTGGTTAGGAATTGTACTAGAAACATGCTATTATGGTCGGATAATATTCTTTGGCATGTTCTGAACATGATCCCGTTTTTTACTATACTTTTCCGACGATGATTGCTTCGTTTATCGGCCATAAACCTCAAATTAACTGTAGGGCAATTGACAAATTCACCCTAATCTCACCGGAAATTATGTCGCGTTGATAATTAAAGGACCGGAAATACCTTGTGCCGATAAAATTTGGTATTTTCCAGGATACTCGGTACAAAGCCGTTGGTAATTTGGCAAGGACTTGAACCGGCATTGTACTTATTCGCCAAATATAGCGGCAAAATGGAGAAAATAGCTAAAATTTTCCCATTTTTCTGTAAAACTCCTTAGTTTCCATCGGTTTTCCGGGGTCAAATTCATAGTTGTTAATTGTCTGAACTGTGATTCGATCGTTAAATAAAGAATGATGTAATATAATTGAAAATAATGTAATATAGTTTCAGTTTCTCTTGCTTGAGGGCAATCTGTAATTTGGTCGATAAGCTGAAAGAATCCATAATCGTGGAACATAAAACATAACATTTTAACGAGAATAACATATGACAAAAATATGAATTTGACCCCGGAAAACCGATGGAAACTAAGGAATTTTATAGAAAAATGGGGAAATTTTAGCTATTTTCTCCATTTTGCCGCTATATTTGGCGAATGCCGGTTCAAGTCCTTGCCAAATTACCAACGGCTATGTACCGAGTATCCTGGGAAATACCCAATTTTATCGGCACAAGGTATTTCAGGCCCTTAAATTATCAACGGGACATAATTTCCCGGGATATTAGGTGAATTTGTCTATTACCCTACAGTTAATTGAAGGTTTATGGCCGATAAACGAAGCAATCATCGGCGGAAAAGTATAGTAAAAAACGGGATCATGCGTTCACAACATACCAAAGCATATTATCCTACCATAATAGCATGTTTCTAGTACGATTCTTAACCAGGCGACAGCATTTTCGGTGAAATTTTTGATTTTTACTCATCTTCAAGCAGCGCCCTCTGCCAGTTAACCGGATAACTAGTGGACGGAGCGTAAAATAAATAAGTTCATCGTGTTCAGCGCATGCGAAATCCCATAACTTGACCCAAAAGAATTGAAATCCTTCCTTCAAATCATCACCTCGGCACCAATTTAGAGCATAGTTTACTAGAGCGGTCGATAACTGGCCAAAATCGACCCAGGTAAAGTGGTTAGGAGGGCAAAAAAACAATGGGGACAAGAAATTCCAGAACTTTTTTTTGTTTAACCACCCTAATGGACATATATGTCAGACTGATGTGTACAGTTTGTTCAAAAAAAGATAACATCAAGTAGTCAATCCCTTAGTAAAAATTCTGAAGCAGACCCTGGCTACCAAAGATTTGGAAAGTGCCCGGTTCAGATGGTTTAGTTGCCGCTGGTGCCAGTTCAGGTGAGCCCGACTCTCCGTCGGGGATCCCTAGTCTGTTTGGCAGGAGTCTGTATTATCCTACATAATATAAACATCTACTTTGTTTAGCCAGAGAGCTACAGCAAAAAGGTTTTAGGGTTCATTGCTCAAGTTACTGACTCACAAGTAGTGTGAGGATACATACGGAACTTTTGCCTAGTCAAATAGTTCCGTAAGTGTCTCCGCTTTTTTAAATTCTCTATTACTCACGTACGCGAAGGAGAAAGTTAATTTATCATGAATCCATGGGAAAAAGAAGATTCGGAGATTTCCGAAACAGTCGTCAAATTTATTTGTTGATAGGTTAATGATAGATTTACATTGGTTCGAATGTGGGGACACATAAGGGACTGCACCCTAAAACTGTTGGGCATGGAAAAACCAAGAGATTCGATCCAAATCATGAAACATCTAAAATAAGAGAATTGCGTATATTAAAAGTAGGGCTAATTTTTGTTGTCCTCTCTTCCACCCGTCTAGACTTTCCCTTTCAATATCACCCAACGTCCTTGGTATGTGTTTGTTTAAAGTCTACTGAATTTCATTGATTTGGGGTTCAATACTTTCCAAAGTTTATACCAATTATGTTTTAGTACTGAACTTTCCCCTCTTTCCCCATTGACTCATACAGCATAACTCAATTACCATGTCATTTTACAAATAATATTCACAGTTACGTAACTAATAGCTAAAACTTGCTCGATGTAATCCTTAAAAAGTATTTTGAGTCAAATGAGCTTTGGTTGACTTTAACCATACCAATACCATGGTCGCTAGGTGATTTTGAAAGGCGAATCAATGTAATGGAGGAATCGATGTATGGGAGGAATCACCTTAACCCTAGAATGTCCCGGCTAAATTTCCAACACTTAACTCCCCGGTGGGGTGTGTCAAACTCCAACTTTGAAAAATGTTAGAAAATTCAAAAATAAGTTACTTACACTTGAATCAAATTTTATTTTTATTCTGTTATCAAGATTATAAAGAAACACGAAGTAGGTACCTAAGCTCATGAAGAAAAAAGTAATAGTAAGACAAACCTCACGCTCTGATGAAAAAAATAATAGCATAAAGGTACCTTATTGTAACAAAATTTCAATATAAAATTAGCACATTTTCATTTAAAAACAAAAATAAATAAATAAATAAAATCTACAAAACAATTTTCTGAGATTAGTTTGATACCACTTACAAAACCCAAGAACTAGAATGAAAAGGTAACATAAAATTGTCACCAAGCAATAGGATCAACATTCTCAACACTTTGAAGATCTATGATGTTCACAGAAGGAACATCGAACTAGTTTCTCCAAAACTGTCACTTTTGACGCTTCTTCATCGGAGGCAACTTCTTGTAACTCGACATTATCTCCCGTGTTTGAATTTTCTCCGCCAAAATATACATCTTCTTCCTCCAACTGTTCCAAAATGGATCTAATGTCTTCAGGATCCGAAAATTTGTGTTTTTCAGCCAATAAAAAAACCGTGGGAACGCCCTCAAAAATAACACTTGCTATAGAGAAAATCGCTAGCAAGTAACTCCCCGGTGGGTACTACACTACTCAGAAGTCTTGAACATACTAAACTGGTAAAAGGCTGAAGCCTTTAGGGAAGAAGTGGGGGAGTGATATAGAAGGGGGTGAGAAGAGCAAGACGTGCGGGATTCAACATGATAAACTGACTTTAAATCGCGATTGGGGTTTGACAAACCCCACGGGGCATTCCAGGGTTAAGTCCGATTTTCAGTGGAGTCGAGACCAAAAATAGGTGGTAAATTCCCAAATTTCCTAAAATAAGGGGAATTACGGAGTCATTCTTGGTTTTTAACCTACGTGTGAAGTTGGAAATTGAAATGGAGAACCTTAGGAACGTCTAGAAACAAATCAGTAAGTCTAAAGCCCCCCCCCCCCCCCCTTCACTAGCCGAAGATTGGCTTTATGAGATGGGGGTCCGATTTCTTCACTCTTCAACCTATGGAGCGGAAATTTCAAGGGGATAACCTTTGGTAATAAAAACGCATTATACACACGTCACTAGTTAGTCTTTAGGCGCAACGTGTACTTTTCATTGAATCATTTTTTTTTTTAATTTGCTGTTTCTGTGAGAAACCTTAAATACTTTTCCATGTATAACATTCCTGGCTGTGGAAGATGGAATTACGACACCGAATCACTACAGTAGTTCCAAGATCAGAGAACCGAACAATCTACTGAAGGATGTGGCTAAGTAGTTCTCATTCTTTAATTGCTGTGACACAAATATAATACATGGGATGTAAGTCTGTGTAATGGCATGATGTAATCAATCGAACTTCATCTGATTGGTTCACCTGCCCTTTGAATCCTCTGAGACCTTTAAGTCCCTAATCTGTCTCGAGAGATTTCGATAACATCTGAATTTACACAATACCCTTTATTTTATATAAGCCCACTCACCCCGTTGAGGCTCCGAGATAACTTTTTTTTATACGGTTATTACCGGTGTTTTCCCTCGTGTGTCGTGTCGGCACTATTTGATACTTTTATATGTATACATATATATATTTTTTGCATTTATTAGCGGGGAGATCGTAGTGCCGTTTTTCCCCTCACGAATATCCAATTCATTTTATTTTTAATCCTCCTATTTCGATCTCGGACTCCGAGAATGAAATCGCATCATCAATATTATTTTAACTGTACCGAATACTGGGATAGATTTATATCATTCTGTAACGTCCGCCCTGTTCAACTCATCGGATTTATCATTCAAACTAATAATAGAACGAGTGATGAAACGTGGTAAGTCGTGATTTCCGGAATCTACGTATATTGAAACCTGCTAGTCATGCCGCATTATCGTTACGAGCGAATTTTTGTAACTTATCGTAATAGGATAAATTTTATTGGAATTTGAGTACTTGAATCATTAGCCATCAATTTTACGTCCATTAAGTTTCCTGAATAATGCTATTCTAACAAAGTTTTAGGGTTTTACAATTTTCGGTTTACTGTTTTCAGTAGGTAATTCGACGATGGAATGAATTCACCAATCATCAATATTACTCAATCCTGAAGGGTACAATTATGGGAGTGAAATAATATACATTTTTTTGCTCAAATTTCAATAAAATTTAAGATATAATTCGATGGGTTATTCAAGAAAATTCAGTCATACGATCATGCTGCATGGCTAGAACCCTTTTTGTTGTCAATAATGGATATCATCTCAAAAAATAGAATGAAACGACCCGGATCACTTTATGTTAAATCGTTCGCTTTCTAAGTTGACAGGAAAAGAACATGGGAGCAAATTATAACGGATGGATAATAGTGAGAATCGCCTGATAAACTACAACGGTCATATCGGTTGATATAATTCCAATGGAACTCGGAATTCTTGACCCCTACAGATGACTAGTGAAGCGGACGTAGGTGATTTATTAACCTAGTCTCATTAGTTTTCAGTTAACGGGTGTACCTAATCAGCGTCAACGTCGATTTTCCCTAGATCAGAAGAACTTGTTAAGTGGAGATATTTTATTTAATTGCATTAATTGTCTCTGGGTATGTGACGACATCGATGTAAGCATTATGATGACCACCGCGAAATCGCGTGAAGAAAATTGGTCACAAAGGTTATTATTTCCAATAATAAGCCTATGTGATCGTGTAGCAAAAAATTTTTATAACCCCCCCTCAAACTTTGTCACTTTACGTTTCAAGGTGCGTAGAATCCAAATTTGAAATGTCCGTCCGCCGTCCGGGCCATAAAAGGCCTAAGAATTGACTTGAAAAACCCGTTCTTTCGCACATAGACTCCATTTGGGGTCTAGTTGGTCCTAATGTTTAACCATCCCGATCGCTTTACTCGCATAGATGCTATGGGCCAAAAACGGGCGAAAAAGTGTCTTTTTCAAGGCTTTGAGTGTTAGACGTGCTAGACGCACGCCTGGCACGCTTGGCAGGGGGTCACGGTGCGTGGTGAGGGGGTGAGCGGGGGGTGGAGTAAAAGGAGGCGCCCAGGTGTCTGGGTGACCAGGGGCGTAGCAGAGGGGTGTAGGAGAATGGATATTTATTACTTTTACGTGTTATACCCATATAATACACCGCGGCACCATGAGGTGGGTACAGCGTTCCTTCGAGGCATGAATATATGTTTTTTTCTAGGTCATATTTGTGTGTTAATACCAATGCTTTTCCTACGCATATTTAATAACATATCCTCTCGTCTTTTCGTACGTACTTAGATAATGATATTATTAAGGCAATAACTATTTGAATAGATAGGAGCTCAAATCGAGAAATATAAACATGCGTATATAATAATAGAAGTATAGGTTGTGGCAACTCGAAATAGGACACGCCGAGGAGTCTGGACAGGCCTTATGACGTACGCAAGCCAACTAAAACTACGATCATACTCAATTCTCCTAATCCACCCTTCGATTTGGTTAGCATTGCAATATTTTCAAATTACAAAAAAATCTATTAAAAAAAAAAAAAAAAAAAAACTTTTCCTTTTTTAAACATGGATCCAGAAGCCTAAATAAAATATAATGTACCTAATATAATTTTGTCACGCAAGTTTGCGTAGTTTAGTTAGACTATCATTAATATAGATCTTACCACCCATCGCAAATTCCAAGACCATTGCTAGATAAAAGAATCGTGTCCTGAATTCAAACGATCCACCCATTTGAACGCAAAGAAACAGTAGGTACTTTTTCCATTCTCTGTTTAGCTAGCTAGGCTTCAACCTTGAGAGTAAAAGGAGACACCCTCAGATTTCCGGGGCTTGGAACGAATGATGCGGAATCAGCTGATAGAAGCGAACCTATTTTTTTCTGTAACGAGTTTTTTTCTACCTCATCAAGCCCCTTTTCTCTCCTATTTTCCTGTCCCTACCCTTTTCAACGATTTAAAAAGACTTTCTCAACACCCCGAAAGAGAGCTACTTAATTAGCATTGTCAACGACCAAATAAGTCAATGGAAAGTTGAAAGCAATGCTAAGATACAGGAGTTCCTAAACTATACGTCTTAGCAGAATGCGAATGCATTTAGGTCATATTGAAGTTAAAAATTCCGGATCAATTTTCAAACAAAGTCGCATTTGATCATGAAATAATGCATTCAGTGCGCGGGATGTATTTCAGCGGTTGATCAATATACATCTGACATTTTTTATATATATATGTAAACCTACCTATGTATATGTTTTAGCGAATTTCGAATATAATAAAGCAATAGCAATGGCTCCAAAAATTAAATTTTTCGAAATTTCAACTCACTTAAATCAATTTCAAGGCTCGTAAGATGACAGAATTCCAATACTTTTCTCAAATATATATGTAGATATGTCATTCAAGACAACATAAAAAAAGTTGTTTCTTCCAGAAATTAAGCATTCCAAGAGATAGGGTGAGTTTGTTGGACAGCAGTTATTGAGCACAATAAACTGCTCAAATTTCTAGAAAGTGCTGAAAAAAATCTCATTAAAAATGACAAAAATGGCAATTTAAAATTTTTTTTTGAACTGTTTTAGCAGTTTTAGACTATGATGGGGAAATTTTTAGTAAAGAGCTGTGATAAAAATCTACTTATTTCAACAATGTCTACAATTTTATTAACAAAAATTGTTTTATTAACGACATACCTATTTTATTAACAACTTATTTCTACTCATTTCTACAATATCAAGAAAATGTGTTTACACAATACCAACGAAAACTACAAGCAATAGATTTGAAATTCTCAGTCGTACTGCATGACAAAAATTATAACGCAGTATGTGCTTTAGCCTTGGCTTCTCCAACCGCAAACGAAACGTTTACGTGTAACGAAAATTTGTAACAAAAATGTGTTGCAACAATTTCTGATGATATCCGCTTACAACCGAGTCGTTGCTAGGGAAATTGTACTTCTTCATTTTTCCATTCCACAAAATTCGTTGACCGTTCTATCGAAAGCTTTCTATTTATCTAACCATATTATGTTAACTACTCCGAAGTGCGTGGCCATCAACAAGCTGAGTTATGAGCGTGGTTATTTGAATAATAGTTTACTCACAAGTGATAATTTTCAGTAGTTGATATTGTGAAGATGATTGCAACCGCTTATTGAATTCCGATGATTTCATTGACCTGGTGAGTGAGTCGTTGCGCTGGTGATAAATAAATAAATCAACTTGACATAGTAGTGATAAGATACTCCGTGAACTCTGAGCCATTCTTATAACATGCGGGTTTATGTTAAACGCGTGAGCTAAAACACGTTCTGTGTTTCAATAATTTCATTCGAAGTATGTAAATAGAGGCAGGCGGGAGTCCAGGGGGCTTACCCCCTCGGCCGAATTTTTAGTAGAATAATCGTAATCTATATGTTTGTTTTGATGTTCACGACGGTCCTTCTCATCGGGTTCGTGTTTCAAGCGTGACCATACCGTTTTAGTGCACAACCAAAATAGCTAGTAGTTTCGTTCGATATACCGAGTCGAAACTGACTGGTCTGCACCCAGAAGCCTGGAAAGTAAAGAGGAAAGGAAAGGGCAATAAGCTCGAACGAGGGAGAGACTGAACCCATAAAACTGGCTGCAGACCGGGTGTAGCTAACATTCTATGCTACCACTCTCGCATTTCAAATTTGTCTTGTCTTAGCTCAACTTACTTATCTTACATTTCTTCACCTACCTTCTCTAACTGATGGTGTCCTGCGGACTCTGGCTATTCCAATTTTCAATCTAGAAGCTTTCCCATCTTCTTTTCCTAGTAATCAGCGATAACGAGTACGACGGTGCCCCTAAACGAGTTGACCAATCGTGACTAATTTTTGTAGTGTTCATCATCAACAAAAAGAGTGATTCCTCCAGTCATTGGCCGGGTTGATGCTGATTGCTTATTTAAATGGTTCATATAGGCAATTTTTTGCGAGATAGCGCATTCGGCGCACATGTATGAGTTTCTAGGTTCGATTCCGTGGGACTGCACGTTTATTATTTCCAATAATCATAAGGTGCGTAGCTTATTTGGGGTCACATCCCGATCGCTTTACTCGCATAGATGCAATGGGCCAAAAACGGGCAAAAAAGTGATCCGGGGGGTGGAGTGAGAGGAGGCGCCAACGCCGCGGCACCTTGTGGTGGGTACGGCGCCGGCGTTCCTTCGAGGCGTCAAGCTTTTCCTACGCATATTTAATAACATTTACGTGCTTAGATAATGATATTATTAAGGCAATAAATATTTGAATAGATAGGAGCTCAAATAGTTGTGGCAACTCGAAGTAGGACACGCCGAGGAGTCTGGACATCAGTGTGGCCATGCAGTCCAACGACGTAGCCCTGAAGATCGGGTGAGAATGAGCCGTACATTGTATACTTTTAAATGCAAATAGATTCAATTATAAGAAAGTTCAAACCTCCTACGTTGAGTAGTTTTCTTTCTATGATTTTTAAAAGTTTGCACTGGTGACGTCACACTGAATGAAAGGGAGTCCCCCCAGTCGGAAGGGGGTGCATTGACGTCACTAGTGTGTGAAACTTTGAAAAAACACATAAACAAAACTATTTATCGTAGGAGAGTGCGGTTGATGCCAAAATTCGTTGAATGGAATCTTCTTTCATTTTAAAATAGTTAAAATGCCTTTTCCGCACCCATGAGTAACGCTCATTGTGATAAGTAGAGCTCGGATTTCGCATATTTTGCATATTACTTTCTTATTTATTACTTTAAATTCAAATTTAAAATGCACATTTTTGCATATTCTGGGCATTTGTACATATAAGTGCATATTTAGGGTGTAAGTGCGTATAACTGCATATTTTCGGCGTTTTGCAAACATATTCTAGTTTTCACGCTTCTCGTCACGTGTATCTTCAAGGAAGGTAGAGGTACCTATCCAAAACCTTTTCAGAATACGAGGTAAATGACAGGCTAAAGGCATAGCAGGTACTGATTGATTCCGTACGCAGGTTGTTTTTCGACTAAATACAGATTAACACTGCAGACAACGACTGCTGCCATTATAACCTGGGTAGACATTCACATTACAGCTGTCCTTATAATCGGATTATACGGGAGCACATAGGAGAAGACTGTGACTGGATTGAATGCACACGTTACCTTTCACCAGAGTATTAAGATTGTTACGAATTTATGCAGGGGAATGTCCATGGCTGATCTACTTCCATGTGTATGGATCTAGATCCATATTCTTTCATAGTTATGTCGTGTGATGTGGAAAGAACATTCTCATATTTAAAAATGGTCATTTCAGACCGAAGGTGTGAAAGTGAAGTGAAGGTGTGTTAAAGTAGACAATTTGGAGAAGATATTGATTGTACAAACGAACTAATTTTTGTGATAGTACAACAGATTCATTTTTATTGAAATTATAAAAATTAAGTTATTCTACTTTTGGTGGTTATTCTTGCGTATTCTCTCGTCTTCCGTACAAATAATTTCAATTTTTTAGTGGTTTTAATCCCTCGCATTGTGATTTACATACCTAGCACTATTCGAAATATATATACGGCTTGATATGTTAGGGATAAGTGAATATTTCAATGTATGTATTTGGGATACGTGCATATTTAAGTGCATATTTCCAGGTTTTCAAGTGCATATTTATGCATATTTCGGAGGTTTTAAATGCATATTTTGAGGTTTTAAAGTGCATATCGATCCGAGCTCTAGTGATAAGTAATAACATGAAGGACTCCTGCCAAGATCCCAGCCTCGAGTAAATTTGCCACAAACACAGACATATAGACTTTAACGATCCTAGGTAATATTTAGTTAGAATGCTTCAAAATGCTTATCTGGTCTTCCTCCTCCTAGGCCCTCTTCGTCGTCACCTGCCTTTGCAGTGAAGAATAACTCACTTCTGGATTTATTTGTTCGGAATAAGTGTTCTCCGAAGTAAACCCTACCGCACCTTCTTCTTCATTTGTTTCTGAAGATAAATGATTTGCGTCGAACGACTGAACCTTCATGTTCTGATTTGCCCTGTATCGATTTGGACTATAACTTCGTTTTGGGTTATTTGATGATCGCCAATTAGAATTTGATATGTTATTAAAATTTTGTGTTGGTCGTGGAGTGTATGTTGATGTTGATGTTAGCTGTTGTCTAGGGTAACTAGGCTCAGCCTTCGGTTTTTGAGATATCATATCATACGTCGTTACGTGCTGGTTGTCCGATTTTCTTGCTATGTTGTTTATACTACTTTTAAATATGTAATTCGACTTGAATTGATCACTCTCTAATAGCTGTTCCAAAAATTCGTTAGCCGAATTGATATGACGAATCGAAACTGCTTCTATCATCTTATCTCCGAAATGTTTACTAATAGAAAGTAGGAGGCTGTGTTCATTGTTGAAGGATCCAAGATGTTTACCTAGGAGGTAGTAGTATGAGAAGTATTTTTCTTTCGAGCCAAAACTTCTGTCGTAAAATCCAGTCTTAAGGTTTATGTCTAGTCGTTGAGGGCGTGTTTCTCCCCAAAACCGTTCAAGGAACATTCGTTTGAACTCAACATAATTAGTGCATTGAGTTTTTACGACCTCCCACCAATCAAAAACCTCACCTTTGAGGCTGTATCCCACAATTCTTCCGAAATCGTTTCGATCATATAGACTCGGAACATTAGTCTCTAAGTTGCTAATGAACTGGGGAGCTATATCAAAAGTACTATTACTAAACGTTACGTTCTCCCTAACATATCTCAAGGTATCTTTGTCATTCTCGTCTTTGTTTGAATGTCGCCCTATTACACTAACATTATTTTCATCGAGAATGACTTCGACAGCTCTAATTTTTTTTCTCTATTCGGTTGAACTTGAATTCAGATGTTTCTTGTAATATCTTGATGTTTTGGATTGTATTTTCAATGGAGTTGTTAAGAAAATCTTGATTATTGGCCAGGTTGTTTACACGGAATTCAAGTTGTTTTTCTTTATCATGATGTTCTTCCTCTCCAACCGTTCCTATATTACTTTTCTTGTTTATGAGTACTACCTAATTCAATGCTCTCAATCTTATCACACAAATGTTGATACTGTAATTCATATTTATTTTCTAATTTTTCTAATGTGGAAGTAATTGTTGCGATTGCATTGTTAAAAATATCAAAGGAAACACAATTCGATGTTTGTGGTACGTAACTGCTAGTAACTGATGACGTGTCTGGAACATTATCATTTTTTAGAGAGTGGAATTTTTCCGAATTGCTTTCAATTTGATTTTGAATGTGTGTAGGTGTTTGACAACACATACCCTGTTTAGGGGTTTGACGTGGACCTGAGTGGTGTGCCATGCTTTCCTGGGCTCGTATTCCTCTAGTCTTACTTCGAGTCATTGGATGCGACATGCTTCTCCTCAATACGATATCAGGATATTTATTAAGTATATTTTTACGTTGGGCGCCAATTTAACGATCCTAGGTAATATTTAGTTAGCGTACCTTCAAAATGCTTCTCTGGTCTTCCTCCTCCTAGGCCCTCTTCGTCGTCACCTGCCTTTGCAGTTAATTCAGCGACCTTCTCCGGATATGTTGAGCGACCTTCGAATTGTAGAGTTCAAGGTAGTTCAAATGACGAGCTTAATTAACTGTTTCAATCTTCAACTGCAAAGGAATGCGGCAACGGTTTTCACAGGTTTACGTTCACTCTCTCCGGCGATTCTTCTTAATCTTCTCGTAAAACCCAGAATCCTCAAAAAAGTCTCCTCTCTTCTACTTTTTTACCAAAACACTAGTTTTTTCCGCGATCTTCTTTTTTTTTCAGCCTTGACTACTGTCCACATCGTTACTGTTGTTTCGGCGCTAGGTACTAGGTATCGCCACAAGACCGAGTCAATGTAAAGACTAACTTCGCCTTGCAATGATTCAAGATCGTGCGATCGCACGCTTTTTCTCCACAGAAATGGTATGAATGATGAAGCCTCACACCGAGTATATCCTCCTACCAATGAAGACTTGTCTCGCCCCCGTTTTCAAATCCTCCTAGGACTCTAAACAAATCGCCGGCATGTCGTTGGGCGTTGTTTAAAAAACGGGCCTTTTATTTTTTCCCCGCGCTGTATTACAGCTCTCGGCATATCGCTCTCCTCTGTTCCCCATTAACACATTTATACACATGACTAGAGCAACAATTACTTTTAACCCTTCATATGTGTTGTGGGTCTATATGACCCACAGCAGGTCTCAATACAGTCAGGATGAGGCGCCACTCTTTCCGGCGCGCACCACCATCTCAGTAGCTTCACGTCTTTTCCTCCAAAGCCTGCTGGAGCCACCGTACGGGTGATAAAAGCCACACTGTCAAGATAAATGAACGTTTGTAAGAAAATACCGGGTCATTATGACCCACATTACACAGTCAGCAGATATAAAATAAGGGTCACGGAGACCCTCAGTACAAAGACAACACGTTTTGTAATTTTACTCCAAGGTTTTTTGAATAAAATAAAAGGTACCTATAATATAAGTTGGTACCGATTGTGTGATTGAAATTAATCTTCTTTTGACTTTGTATTATACAGATTATGGCAACTCACTCAAGTTATAAAGTGTACTGCTTTGTAATAGCTGTAATACAAAATGAATAAAAAAAATCAATGACTTGGACCAGATCTACGAAAGATAACTATCCATTTTGTATTCCAGCTATTACAAAAGCGGTATCACACACAACCAAAATCACTGCATAATATTATTAATGTGTGATAAAAATAGAGCCACTTCGTTTAATTGGTATTTTATTCAACATTCCATAAATATTAGCTGAAGAACTTGAAGAGTGGTCAGAAAAGGTAAAAATAAAGAATTTAAGAGGAATGTTCTCATTACATTTAAAATCAGACATACTCATGTGAAAAGATTCATTGAATGTTGAGAATGACGAATATTTATCTCTATCATAAGTTTTGGATAAGATTTAACGAATTGTTTTGCAATTTTTTAAGTGTTTTCTTACAACTTGTCCCTTGGTTTGGAAGAAGAATGGGAAAGAATGGGCCACAGTGACCCTGGTTTACATTGACCCACAATACACACTGGCCAGAAAATAGGGGTGATACACATGAAGGGTTCAAAGTACCTCAAAAACAGGTTAATTTGAAACGGAGACCTCTTGGTTCAAATATAAATCAGTTACGAATTTTGAAGCCCCCTAGACCACCTAAGTAAGTTCCGGAGCTAATTTCTTTGCTCCTCAACCCTTAAAGCTGAAATTCGAAATGTAGGCCGTAGGGAACTTCTAGAAACGAATCTTTTTTTTAACGATTCAATACATGAAGCTAAGATTTAGAATGGAGGCCCCTTGGGACATCTAGAAACGAATCATAACGTGCAATGCTTCTTAGAGCAGCTGAGTGAGCTACGGAGCTAATGTCTTTGCTATTCAAACTATAACAAATGTTCTCGTAAAAAACGTAATAGTATTCTACACTCATCTTTTATTTTTAGACTTTAGGTGGTGACTTTATGTGGTTTACCTATATATTTTTTTAATTTATATATATATATATATATATATATATATATATATATATATATATATATATATATATATATATACGTATATATATATATATATACTTTTTTTTTTTTCATTTTCCGAATCTATGTAGGTACCTATCTTGATATTTAAGCCAATACGTATATTCTAGATTGATTGGATACGTATATTTTTTAAATTTTATTATATATATATATATATATATATATATATATATATATATATAATTTTTTTCCGAATCTATGTACCTATCTTGATATTTAAGCCCATAAGTTTTTTCTTGATTGAATATTTTTCTTGGTTCATAAATATATTTATATTTCATCGTAATTGAACCATTTGTGAAACTTTATGTGATGTAATATGGTTTCTTTATACTATTTCGTCATAATATGTGGTCAGACCTATATTATATAATCCATGTTGAATCAAGTAAAGGACTTCCACTGTCCATCCAACTTTTCAAATGTTTTCTGGTATTTTTTAGTTGTTTAAACGTATTTCGTACTCGACCATATTGAAAATAAAAAGTGCGATCTCTGTAATAAGTAATGTATGTGTAATGCTGTCTGACAATTTGTTGTAATCCAAAAATTAAATAAGCATTATGTAAAAACAAATTATTTAGTTGGGGGGCTAAGCCATACGCGGTAGAGAGTAGTGACAAATTTAAGTCGTAACGCCCTGGCAGAACCACTAATCAAATCGACAGTCCCTGTTTCATGCAAATCCCCATTACGGGATCCTCTCTTGTGAAACGAAACTTCAAAGAAAAAAAATCCTGAAAGGTTCAACCAAGCATTTTCCAGCCTTTTCTGAAGAGCAGGGCTGAGATAGGGTAATTTTCATCCAAGGTAAATTGAATTTGAGAAGAAAATCGGATGAAAATAGAAAGTCTCCGGATGGCTGTGAGATTGCTTGACACTATCGTATCATCGCCTGACGTTTGAGACTTCAATAACAGCTACTGCTTAGCGAATCGTTGAGAATTAGGGTATTATCAGATGTATAGGTGTTATTCGAAATCCAGCGGCTAAATAAAAGATAAATACGTGCAGCAGATTTTGATTCATATGTGATAAAAGAACATTCGAGTTTTCTTCATGAGTTATATCACAGCAGTGCGTTAATGGTTCGTTATTCGTTATAGGTGGAATTAGGTAATTATAATTTATTGATAATTCGGACAGAACGAATTATTAAGTTATATCAATGGAATAGGTAAAAATAATAATCATAAATAGTTCACATTTCTAAAAGTATCTTAACATTTCTAAAAGTATCTTAACATTTCTAAAAGTATCTTAACATAACTAAAAATCATTAAATTTAAATTTTTTTTAGACTTTTGTCAGAAGAAGTTCATCAACAATAAAATAGAACATTAACAAAATTAGGCGCAAATTTATGCTGAAAAATGTACTACTTAAATTTCATTATTATTTACTGAAAAATATAAGCAGCAAAAAAGCAAAAATTCCAAAATTTTATTTGAATCCTTGAATAATATTTAGAACGAGTTTTTTGCAGTAAAATTTGTAGTTAGCAGTATTTTTTTATTCATAGTCCTCAATTTTCAAAACAATGTAACGTGATATAGTATGATAATTTACAAAAATTTGCTCATACAATCATGCTGCATGTTCTTTTCCTGGTCCAAGGAGTTTTTTTGAAGTCGTGACGTAGGAAACTGAAGATTGCGCACAAATGCGGTATAGTACTGGATGATGCTGAATATTAGGTTGAAAGGGATTGCCTCAACCACTCTTCTGAGAAAAAAATGTTCTTAACAGAGATAGATAAAGGCTAGCAGGTATAATGATAACATCGATATCTGCCCCTATCATAACTACCCTGTCATATTTAGCATACCTTGTAGGTAGTTGTGCCAACAATCAATCTTTACTATTCCTTGCCCCCTGAGAGGGTTAACATCTAGGGACTAAATCTTCCCAAACAAAGTAAATTTTCAATCATCTCACTAAGTGAAAATGTAGAATTCACTCGTCTTCATAATACAATGTCTTGATTCGTATAAATTCTGTACTAAGTTGTCTATTTTGCGGAGTCTTACCTCTCCTGAAAATTATGAAAGCTACTTCAATCAATTTGAAACAAGGGGAAATAACCGAAACTGAAACTAGGTAGATGCATCACCCGGATTTCAACTACCAATGTTTAAGCATTAGTTTCTTTGCATACATAAATGAAAAAAAAAAAAAGTGCGGAGTCAAAGAACATCTAGCAGCACCTGTTGATCAATGCTCAATCCCACCTATTATACCTATTGTATTCCATCAGCTGAAAGATCATGCCTGAAGCTTTCCAAAAATAAGCAATATGGATGGACTCGGATTAAAGTAGCCAAAATAGCGGTGTAAAGACAGCTGAATGACGTCATAACTCTCAGTTGAAGGGGAGGTCAGTTCCGCTCCACCTATGACGCCAATTCAATTTCTTATATCGGTTTTCTGTACATGTCTTTTGGAGTTTTTAAGCTCAAAATTTGCATATATGTAGTTGGAGGTTTTCTACGGCGCAGAATCCGATTCTAAGATCATAACACATAACATCATAACATCATAACATAACATCATAGCACACGATAGTTGCCCATAACTTCCTTGTTCTAATATCATCAATTACATTTTTGTTCCGAACATACCAACCAGTAGGAGAAAGTGACCAAATATGAGATACAGTCCTAATATGAGACATTCCGATTTAGCCTCTGCGTGAAGTTCCACTCAAGCGAATTGGCTTTTTAATCAGATTTTGGAGATGACCTTGAGTGAAGAAAAAGTTATCTACTTGCCTTCTTTTTCCCTAAGCAGTTCTGTAAACGATATTGCCGCCATTGGGAAAATAAAAGTTGTCTTGCTCTTTTTCATGACAATATTTTGGCAACCAAGCAAGTTTTTTTTTTTTTTTTTTTTTTTTTATTTTTTTTTTTTTTTTTTTTTAAATTTTTTTTTACATATCAAGTTGAGTAGAATGTTTGTCGTGAAAAGTAGTTTCAGTTCCTTTTACAAAATTTCCGTTATCCTGATTCATCAGGATTTTATAACAAATTGCAGTGAACGAATCCGAACTGTATATAGAGATAATACAAGGAGCCTAATGTGAAATATCTTATTTTAGGAATACATGTTAAATTTTATTTTTCAATTTAGATGGTAATATTCTTTCCATTCACATGTCATAACTGAATATGTTATTTCGTTAACCTTTCCTACCGATGTAATGGTATAAATAATATAGATGAACATTCTTTCAATTGGATCATAGAATGACATAGAATAAGGAAGCCATAGTGGCTGCTGTTGAAGCTGTTGGAGAGAAGATGATGACCTGAAATCTTCTAAGCAGTCTCCTGAGGAGCTACTTTTGATTTCAGGGTGTTCAACTTCGACCTTGACAAGTATTCCAGTATTCCTTTGGCTTTGACCCTGTGCGCTCAAGGCCCATTTCCTCATCGTCATCCCGATTCGGGACAGCAGTGATCCGAACTTTCTCCCAGTAAAAGCTCATGCTCGAAGAAAAGGATCAAATTAAGCACCAGAAACTTGGGAGAGAACTGGAACAGGCTGAAGAAAACAACACCCAAGGGTGGCCCTATAGCTAAAAACAACCAGAAAAAACAGCGATTGCAGCTAAGACGAAAAGGAGGAAGAGATCAGTAGGTATCAAGTGATGAAGAGACTTGCAACGATAAATAGGCTCCGCCAATCGTTACAGTGGTTGATACTACGATTATGAAGAAGATGACATCGAACGCATGTTCTGCTTAGCTAAAATGATCAGAAATTATCAGAAGAGACCTATCGTGGGAAACTGGACACATTGTTGCCAACGTTTTTGCTAGTGTTGAAGATCCTGGGGAAATGGTTTAATGCCATTTTCGTCCTAGTGTAATTGAAATTTATGAACTTACCTACTTCAGGTACATTAATACGTACATTTACATACTTAAATTAATTTTTTTTTTTTTTTTTGTTCAGATAATTATCATTCTTGTTATTATTTGAAACTAATAAGTTACCAATGGAGATGACCTTGAGACTTGAGTTAGTTTTGTTAATCAATTTGAATAAAATCTTAATATTTATAAATATCTGGTTTTTTGTAATTCCTTATCGAGGTTGTTCTAATATGAGACAGTCTCATTTTGGGAAAGCTGTGTATCTCATATTAGGCAACCTGTTGCCGAATTGGACAAACACGGAATTGGTCTTAAGTTGAATTTTTCAAGCATTTCAATGGCAATTAATTGAAATCTGGGTATAAAATATTGAATAGGGGATGTGAATTAACAATAATAGTAAAAACTGAATGTTCCAATTATTTTTGGCTGGCCTCTGTGGTCATTCAAAAAAAAGTATTTCATATTATGTCACTTTCTTCTACTTCTTCGTATGCACCTGTACGGTCCCGTGATGAATTAAATGATTCATATGCTTCGAGCCGAATCTCACAACCCTATTATAACCATCAGTAATGGTCGCCGAGGTCGTGCCGGCCTATCGATTGTCACCGCTGTCGTCCCAATGCGACCGTCAGTCATTGGCCCCCAGAGAGCGGCCGAAGTTTCCCTCAATCAATAAATATGCTCATTCAAATTACTCTAATTGCTTAACGGTGACCATAGAAGGGGACACATGTCAGTTTACAACCACTTTTGCGTTATTAACTCAAACCCCTTTTGGTTTCCAAGTACAGTTTCATCATAACTTTTGTTTCCATCACTACGGTTTCTCAACGTCGTCTAAACTAATTTCTGCTGATGATTTTGAAAGTTTTTTTGGTACCCATACCAATTTTAGTTCGGTAATACAAATACAACAGGTTATGATCGATCGATTTTAGGTATGATCCACTAATGGTTACCTATTCAATAATGCAGTTTCATTTGTAGAAATCAAATGTTTCGTTAATATTACCAACACGACATGATAATAATTAATGAATCAGCATTATCGGAATTGACAGTCAATTTACTCTTAGTTTATAAATAATTCGGTGAAGCCGATATTCATATAGGTAATCCAGGTTGATCATGTGCGAGACATTCATGCGATAAGCGCCATTCAGAATGTATTGATAACCTCAACGATTGTGAGGTTCAATATGAATATTGTGATGTTCATTCTCTACTTTTGTTTTCCATTCAAACCACAAATTCTGATACAATAATACAACAGATCGACAGGTTACAAAAACGGCTACCTTCGAATATGTTCCCACTTTTGAGATCCGAGATCGCGAGCACCCAGTCGGCTAAACGATACAAATCTCTAACATTCACATTTTTCCTGTGATAGATCGGACATTCAAATCACTAATGGGGTACGTTTTTGAGAAAACATGTATCACATGCAGTACGTACTTTGGGACATTTTGTATCTAGGTATTATATATTATGTTTAAACTTGATAGTAATATCATGTTTAGTTGTTATTCTAGTTATGCAAATAGTGTTTTGATTTGGAAGGGTTTATTGTGGTAATTCAAGTATTCGATAAATGTCTCATCTTACTTTACAATACAGTAATGCATGTTAATTTGTGGGATAATGGAACCATTAACCTCTATACAGGTGTTCTGAATGGTTGAAGAGAAGCGCTCCAGATTATGTTGGTGCCACAATACAATGAGGACAAATTTGTGTGTGTGTGTGTTGTCCTCTTGACCACCCTCAATTCATTGAGAAGGTGGGTTCCCATTCAGAAGCGTTAATCAATCATCTCTCAGACACTACAACCGCGTAACATTGTAAACATATTCAACTAGGTTTCAAACCGTGCTATGATTGGTGCTGGACTTTCTCACTTGAATCAGCTAGAATTTCGCTATTTGTTCCACAAAAATATTTTACTATAGCTTATGTTCTTGTAACTTAAACAATTTGTATAACCACACAAAAAATTGTTCATGGGTAACTTAGCAATCATAAAAATTCCGAATTTGAAAAACCAAATCGTGTTCTTTAAATTTTACCTTATAATCTGTTTTGTATGAACTACGTACGTTCATACATTCATTGTAGGTATGACAATCATGTAACAACCCTTCCAAACTTTTTTCGTATTGCCTAAAATAAAACATCTTGGTTCATGACAGAAATTAAAAAATCGAATGAGTTGACATACAAAGTTTTCAATTTGTATAAACTTGAAACATCAAGTATTTCTATAGTCAATACTATGTAAATCAAAAGTATGTACCAGATTTGACTTTAGTTTCATAATGTATCGTAGAGCTTGTATGTGGAAAAATCTTTTCATTTGCATGATCCCTCAGGGTTTTTGAACCTGAGCGAGAACTGAAGTCCAGTGAGACGGAGTATTTGCTCAATGTTGTAAAGTGAACACTCTCCAGTTGGGTAAAAAAGGACAAGCATATTGCCCACGCGCACAGAAATTTCAGTAATCCACTACCAGCCAACTAACCTGGTAATGAAGCCTCTCACATTTGATGCCGATATAAGGATTCAATTACTAGTCAATGTGAAAGGAGGAGCCAGGAGCCAAAAACCTACATTATCTTGGCAAATTCTACCACTTTACCGTGCTAAATATCAATTATGCCAGCCATTTCTAGGCACTGGCCTAATAAGTTCATAAGTTCATATTTTGCCTCTTTGGAGCAAGGTAGACATGTGTTGTCTTAGAATATTAAAAGGCCACACAATCTCAAAAATGTTTAATCTATATTAAACAAATAAAATCCAATAATGTTTTTCCTTGAATGAAATATTGCAAAGACAGGAATAATAACGTCTTGTATACGTTCACATTTTAACAACTAATCTAGCAGACCTCAATTCAAAGATTACATTTCAGAAGTAACATTTCAGAAAGTACATTTCAGAAAGGAAAATAAGTATTTGGTTATCCAGAAGGTACTCATGCATATCTTGAATAACCCTGTTGATATTTATACACTGTATAGTGTTGCGCAAATACCTTCAGAATAGTTGTTTTGCAGTAAGTACGAAGAGTGCGGGGTTAGGAAAAGCTCAAAACTGACCAATTGATTGAAAACTTCCAATGCATTAACAGCTAGGAGCATTTGAGTACTGAGAGATTTAAGTTTTGATTGTTTTTTTGCTGCATTTTCTTTCTGTTGATAACTTTACGCTGTTTTCATGTTACCACCTGTTTGATGTGTAGTTCAAATGTATCTTCGGTATTCACACCACGATGGCTCTTCAGGTTTGAAAGCGAATTTCTCACCCTGCCTGGCAGCCAGTCGGTGTCCATTGAACTCCGCGGGAGAAACTAATCGAAAAATTCCCTTTGGCGTTTCCCCGCCACGCGCAATTCCGCGTCACGTTCCGATAAACCGCGAAAGCCCAAACTCCCGGTCGAACTGTGGCGATCAAGTGGGCTGTCGGGTTTTGTCAGAAGTGGGTTTAACTCGCCAGCCACATCACACCTGTCGGAATCCGTTTATCGTTCATCCCGAAAAAACGGAGCTTGTTCCGAGGTATCAATTCGACTGTCCCTCGCTTTACCCCGCCTCTTTATTTTGTGTCAGTAGGCTTTTAGTTTTTCATTAGCGTTTGTTGTTTACAAGTTGCGCTCCTATTCAGTATCTAGAACTGGAGGACTTCATAGGATATTTCATAGGAATCAACTGTTTTATGAGGCAAAACAGAAGGATTGTCAGAATACCCGAGATTGGTATTGGTCTCAACTGAATCAGAGACGATGGGCTGACTACTTTAATGAGTTACTCATGACACCACAACGTGCCAAAAAGACAACCCTGTTGGAGCGAGGAGGTACAATCCCAGATTTTTCTCTGTAACCGATATTTTATGGTACCATTTTGGTCTAGATAATGTCGGATCTCATAAATTACATTGGAAACGAAATAATTAATAGGAAAACACGTAATAATAATGCCTATGTCGCATCTTATTTTTCTTCTAATGATTTTAGCTTATATTACCCTGAAATTTACCTGAAAACGATGGTACGATTGTCCCATCCTGTTTTAATGATAACTTATCTGATTCGGCGGTATTCGCTTTTATCAGTGTCGATCCCATTACAGTTTTAGACTGTATTTCCAATCTTTATAATACAAACCGCTTTGTTGCCTATGGAATCAACTCGAAAATAATTAAGTCAGTTTCGTTAGCTACTTTTATTCCCCTTTAACTTACTACAGGCACACGGTTCACCGTCACCAGAGGAGACTAGGCCAGGGAAGGGTGGTGGTGTGAATGCGGAGAGACTTACCGTTATTTCACCTTTTGCCGATAGAGTGATCTGTATTGCGGACTATGCACGAGACCTGTAGGTGGTAAATAATGTGATTAGTAGGTATGCAATACTCTTCTGTCCATTAGATTTTACGTTCGGGATCGTATTGAACACAAGCGATTTACCGAGAAGCATATCACCGCAGTAAGTGCCTACCTTAAGAAGCCTAAAACTGCGGTGAAAAGGATTTCTAAATTAATGATAAGTAGCCTGACCTGCGTTAACAGTATACTGTTTGTGAGCCTCGTTTCATTGGGGAAAAAAATCCGCTTTTACCACTACCAATAAATCTTTCCCCGCTGACTAGTATTGTTTGTCCACTTTATTGGGGCCCGAGGTTCTACTAGCAATATATATCTAAAACCGTCAACCGAGATGAGAGAGGGGTGGAAAACTCCGTTTAACGAAGGGATATCAAAAGCCAGAAATAGGATCCGGCTCGAGGTCCGCTATTTCTTTCGCCGGTGAACCGGCTGCGAACCGGGAAGAACGGCGAGGGGTCGGAATCGATAGAATTACTTTCGGTCGAAAGCAAGTTTTCAAACCCTGATTTCGGTAGAAGATATTCGATTTTTGAAGTGAAAAGCTGGAAAGGGGGAACAACAGCCGCGGGTGCGGACAGACATAATTTCCGCCACGATATGACAAACGATCCCATGCGGTTGTATGCGAAGTCGATTTAGGTTTTCGGGTCAGCGATACGTGAGTGGAAACGGGAGAGATGCTATTCTGAATAATGTGATACCCCGAGTGTCTTTCATCAAGCGCAACTTCATTCGCTTCTCAACTCCCGAATGAAAGTTTGTTTCGAGTCATGGAATTAATTCCTTACTCAGTATGAAGCTTTCAATCCCAGTTTCCTTCTGAAATTACATATTGAACACTACGAAGGCTTTCTGATTCAGAACCATGTTCGAATGGTGAAGAAGTTTTTTCCATTTTCATTTAGTGTAGAATAAAATATACAAGTGTGGTCTTCCGCTTCTCCTATTTCTCTTGTTGATGAAATTATATTATGTATATCCATACCATTTTAGCGTTTATCAGCTTCCTCTATATTCCTTGTTGGTTTCATTCATTTCAATTTTATAGATATACATTTAAATCGTTGAAACAGACGTAACCTTCAGAATTTCTCAATACTACTGTTACGAAAATCAACGAATTGACATTACAGATCCACATCACTGGAAACGTTTACTCAGCAAGCAACATGGGCAAGCAATAACAGGAACTTCGATATTTCTTGACGGCGTCACTATAATTCATGATGGAAAACTTTAGAGCAGATGGACTCAACAATGTCAACTTGACAGGTAACAGGTTTGACAAATAGTAGGTAGGTACTTACCTTGGTAATTAGCTCGGTGAAAGGATCAATCACTTTCGGATTATTCCTACTCAACGGGAAAAACATTGGATAGTGGATGCGCGGAATCAGTTAACGTGTTTCAACCCAAGAACAAATCCATAATTCAACGTTTTTTAAGTGAAACAGAAATGCTGTGGTAGGGTTTCTGACGTATTTCACTGACAGCCGGGCAGTTACTGTGATTTATTATTAATTGCTGCTTTCAACTTCGAAAATTGGCGCGAAATTCGCTGGAAGTCTCTTAATAAATTACATCATCCTTTCTCACTGTCATCCTACATTTTCTTCTACAACATTTACTAATCCATTAGGAACCCATAATCATCAGATTGTATTTGTTTGAAGTTGAATCTAGAATGTAGCCTAGTGGAATTTAGTTATTGTAATATTAAGAATTTTTCGAAAGTTCTAATCATGTCTGAGTTTTGCAAGTTCGGTAAATTTCTCTTTTAAATTTTACTGTCGATACAGCACCTTACGACGAAGAATATATTGACTTTCCATTTCAAATTACTTTCTCCTTTTCGTCTAATGATTGACGTTCATAATAATTAATCTACTATTCTCTCCGAGTTTTTGAATTAGTTTCGCAGCCGATAGGCAAGCGAAGACAAACAGGACGGTTTGACAAGCTTATCGAAGGCTCGTTCGACCCCTTTCAGAGAGCTTTATCGGTTAGGCCTCTGCAGGGAACTGCGAGGGGTTGCGTAACAGAGGCCCAGGGAGCGTTCCACCAGCGACCTCGTATATCTGTCCGGAAAGTCCTTAGTATTGTTGGACAGTCCATCTCAACCTGTCTGTGGTTTTCCCATGGCCAATTTTGTTGATTATTTTCAGATGGGCAGTTTTTGTGTGTTAGCATTTCTCTTTTATAATAATTAGGTTTTGTGCCCTTCAAGCCGCCTTCTGCGGAGTTCCAGCAGTACAAAAAATGAATCGACGTAATAGGTGGAGGGTGTGAAGTCCCCACAGCTTCAAGCAGGGTTGAGGCCGTTCACCTATGACGTCATTCATCTCTCATTATACCGTTGTTTAGACCACTTCTAACCATCCTATACACTTACATAACACCTTTTATAAAGCTCTCTTCGAGCTCTTTCAGCTTATGGTGTACAAAAATAGATAGATAAAAATAAAATAACTATTTTTAACACTGGAAGACACAAGGTGCCCCCCAGAATTAGATACAGGTGGATTCAAATGGTTGATGAAAGAGGTGATTTACACAACCCCCCAGCCACATTTCAAGTATTCTCAGGTAGACCTTCGTTCTCAAATCAGTTACTTCATACCACCGAGCAATGGAATGCTCCATACCAAAGATGGTGTCAAAAGTGCCTCCATCGGTACTCCACCTGGAAAGCGCCTAGTTAGCACCTATTTCACACCAAATTATTCACGCGTATGAGGAGCAAGCTATTAATAAATATGTTGATAATAGGCCGCCGAAACGTGCCTGCTTATTATTTCGTTTGTTACTTAGAGTATTCATTACATGAATACACCGAGTGAATGAAAAAATTGCAGAAGAACTTGGAATTGTTTAAAAATGAAGATGAAAAGTAATACAATTAGGTGTGACGCAAAGAGATTCAACCAGTTATTGAGATTCGACCCATATTTATTTCAATACGACCCACTACCTACAGAACTTAAAAAAAAAAAAAGTTTTAACCTTGACGGGTGAAGAAAACAACTACAGTGAAACGATTTTCGCTTGTAGACCAGCTATGAGGAATCAAGAAATATTTACAATGGTTCTTGGATTCTAAGTAAGTAAGAGCTCAGGAAAGGAAATGAGAATCAGCCAATCTGCAATTAGCAATCAATGTGCCTCTCTTAGCGCAACACTACCGCTCCAAGAATATCCTCGTTGATGTTCAAACCCATCGCAATTTATTGCCATCTCATTTCCTCGTCCCTGTTAAAAGTTTGCATAATAAAAATAAAAACGTCATTTCCTCAACATTCTGAAGAAAAAAAAGTTGGACCCTTTCCAAGAAAGTCGTTCCGTCAGCTCACCACCCGCCTCCCACCCTCGACCTCATACTCATCTTGAGTTTCCCCTTAATGAGCTTGAGTGGCACCGGCAGAAAAAAGGCGACCCACCCCAGGAGAGCACTCGAAGGTTTTTTCCTAAGATGAGATCTAATAACGGTATCTTAAACTGAGTCGTGTCATGAGACAAAAAATGTCATTAAATAAATTAACCCGCTGCGACTGGTAACACCACGGCATTTTATTTGGTGGTATTTTAATATTTCTATTTCATGATTCCTTTATATGCATCTACCATAAATTTCTTGTATTTTCGTGCTATGTGCATTGATAATTTTGGATTTTTTTTCTGTATTTTCTCTCTGTTCATGGATAAATTAGACATTGCCCGCAATTTCTGTTAATTAATAAATAAATAAATAAGCCTTACGCACCTATTTATCGTATTCCTTGACCAATTGGATTGTCTCCTTACTAGGCTTGGAGACCGTACTGAGTGGGATTGGAGACCGAGAGATTTATAGATACTCTCGTATATAGGTGAGATAGAGCGAAATCGACTGGGAGATAGAAAATAATTGGTATGATTTGAGAAGTCAGAATTATCGAATCGGTACAGTCCCTTTTTTGCAGTCGTTGTCCTGACTGTGTTTAGTTAATTTTTTGCCATTTCTAGGTTAGGAAATTTTGCATTCACGTAGATGTCAAAATGCAAAGTAGATTTTCCGAATAGGGTTTGAACTGGCAATTCACTTATGATGAGTAAAGTGTTTCAAGTGAAGGAAACCTCTCGAAACAGTGGTTTTAGTCTTCAACAATGGGAAATCAATTCGTCTGATAAGAAAAACTTGTACGGTACGGGTGGCTGGGAAGGACCACCTACGGTACATACCATAAAAATAGACAGTAAGGTGTAGAAAAAAAAGAAAAAATCGTGACATCAACGACCTCGCGACGCTTCGATCAGAGAAACGGACTATCCGGTGGGTCCTCTGATAGTGTCAATTGTTGTTGTGTTAGTGCGCCATTGTGCTCGTGTTGGTGGTGTTGCGACTGTTGTAAGCGCTACCTACACTTTCCACAGGGCTTTTCAAGTTGCTCCTTTTCAGTCGGGTCTGGAACCCCGGTCGCGCCACGAACCAGAGGTCACTTGTCAGGGAACCGCACTTGTATTCCGATGTCATGTGTGAAACACACGGTGGGAGGGCGGATTGTGTGACGTTTGCCGCGTGATTTCGGCTCATCAGAGATGTGGGGAGTCCAGACAGGGCAGTGCGCTTACAGCAACAACAGTAAAATCCTGAGGTATTGTCATCCCCATTCATTATTCCCAAAACCTAGTTTGTCAAGCCCAGGTGAACTGCGTGAGATTGTAACTTATCGTTCGTCAAACTGAATGAAAAACGCCGCAAATTAATACACAACGGCTGATTACTTCATTATTACATAGCTCTTTGGTGCAGATACAGGCCTGTAAATACTGGTACGCATATTTACCTCAGTTTTAAATTACCAAGTCCAAACCAGTCACCACGGAATAGTACATCTATTCATGCTTCAATACAACGAACAATGATTTCTAAAACAATATTACAAAATCAGATGAAAACTGTTACATGAGAGTTAAGTAAAATTAAGCTTGTTACAAGGATTCAACATTTGCGCATGCGCTTGGGCTAATAACGATGACGATCGTGTTGATCTTATGCAATCTTGATAAGCAATGCTAAAATCGTCTTCTCTGGACTACTCTTCAGATTTGAGCGAGATTGGACGACAAGGGCGTGAAAAAATGATACTTGATGAAATTTACGCATGCGCATGCTCAGAATGAAGCATTTTTTAGTGAAAAATGAAACTCGTAGGGGACTATTTATAGCCTAACTTGCATATTCCCTGACAACTTCATCAAAACCGGTTGAAGACTTTGGGAATTAAGCTTATTACCATGACTTACGGAAACACGACAAACACACACACCCACACATACACGCCCGCGGGTTCGCGCACACGGAAAGACAAGAGACGGTCTAACACTTAAAATGCAAATGGAAATTTTGATTTTGGAGTCCGGAAAAAAAATCATCGCTCGAAAGTGAAAACAATGCTTCCGCTACCAGTACGTAAACACGGAAGCAAAATATACACACCTCAATAACTAAAAGAATTAATAGATCGTATAAAATGATTAATAGATCGCATAAAATGATCACTTTTTTAAAATTATTTAAAAAAAGTGTAAATGATCGTCAAAAACTGGAAAAACCATAAAAAAGGCCCGATCTGGAACAGGAGGAAAAAACGTTTTTATTTTTTTTCTTCTTTAAATTTATCTTTCGGCGATTGGTGAATTCTCTGATAAAAACCGTTTCTTTATTGATGAAAGATTGATAGGATTAAATCGCTACTTGTTCGAGGCGTGAAAAGTTGTTGCCAAACAATATGGTATAAATATGTACCACCTACCTGTTGTGAGTGCCAAAAAACCCAACCTAAGAGGATTAATTCAGAGGAGCAACTGATGAAAATGGATATAAAATGAAAAGCTTGCATGGGAAGATCAAAACAAAGTCGAGGATTAATCATAAAATCTACTAAACGGATGTATTAGGGTTGGTGAAAGTTAATTAAAAATGTTTATGACCGATTTAATCGAAGAAATTGAAGGTACACCGGATTTAGTAACAAAAATTATTTGTGATGACACTGATTCATTAAATTATTTATGTTTTCACAGAACATGGAAAGAAGTTTGCTCTCCTGAATCGTCCTGCTTGAGGACTAGCTTCAGAAAGTAAATTTCATTCGTTACAAAAAACACATTAATGGAAATATTTCTCAAATGAAAAATACAATATCCCACCAATAAAGCATTTGAAGAATTCCAGGTATTGGAAGTTTTGGTTAAATGAAAAATCAACTACTGTGATTTATAAGTACAAGAAAGTTTTGGAAAACAATCGTTAGGGTTAATATTGGTACAAGAAGTGGTGACAAAATTACGCTGAAACCAATACAATCAAGAACCTGTACTGCACAGAGACTCTATATTTTCTATTATGTTAATTTATTTAATAATTCACCTTATAAGTATATTTCATCGCCTATGACTTTGCATTATTTATTCTAAGCATAATCAACCAAAGTAAACATTTATTTGAATTCAGTAAGCTAAGTTTTTTCCCCTTATATTTGCATCTAGGTAAATAAGTAAGTTGATTTGTTATTTAGTTTTTTTTTTTTTTTTTAACTCCATCCTACGGATGTAAGTAGGTAAGAGATGTTTATTTTCCATTAGGTTTTATGATGCTCTTATTCCCACTACAAGCATTTTCCTATAGGAATTTGTTGCAATGATTATGCCATTTTATTTTTCGAAATAATTGCAATAAAAAAAGAAAATATTTTGATTCATAAACGCTCGAATGTATCGTCTGTGTGTCTCATTAGTTGTAAAATCGAGTCCTCAATGAATTCAGTTTGAGGGGTAGATGTGTTATAGCAAGAAAACTCTCAGTAAGGGAATGGGTGGAAATCCTTGAGCATTTATATTCTGATCATAGAACAAACGAAAATGAAGAACTGAGGTACGCGATTGTAAAGGAACAGGTGGTTGCCAAGGAACACTATAATAACATGTGAAGTGCTATTTGATAATGCTGAGTTTGAAATTATAACAGAATAGTTATTTGTCATAGAGCTAAGAGCCCCAAAATGGCGAAAGTTGGTGGGCGGGAACCAGCTGTATAAACCTGCTTGAGTCCTTCTTTACTTCCCACCCTGTCATCCTAGAGCCCCGCTCCTGTGAACTACACTATCTATTAAGGCTACTTTCAAGCAGTTCTAATTGTTCTTGACAGTTCTATTTGTCACAAAAACAGACATTCATTGACCGAATCGAAGTCTTGATTCCAACTCATGATCAGTAAGACGAAATTTAGTCATCACGCAATGAATTGCTATAATCCAAAGCTATGCTATGATCCACTATCCCATAAATCCAAAGTAAAAAAAAAAAAAATTATGATTATAATTATTATTATAATAATCAATTAATAAACTTGGATAGCACTGGAGAATATTGAGGAGAAAATAGACTTATCATGTAGAATGGAATCGATGAACCATCAGCTGACAGTAAGGTGTTTACCTTCCCTTCATTTTTATTGACACAATTTTCAAGTTCGAAATGAACTGCTAGTGGTCCCATATTGGAGTTACCTATATTTATATGCTTTGGTGAAGAGCTAAGTATGTTCCACCTCACTTTACTATGTTATAACCCGAAAAGTCCTTCTTCTCTGAGATGTGTGCTAAACATGAAACGGTGATTTCTCAGTCTCAAAATTATTATGTTTTTGAAAGCAAAGTGGCGGCAGGTATTATAATATAAGGGAAGCAAATGTGTTTTTTGCCGTTTTCCGGGTGGAGGCAATAAAGCCAGCTCCTTCTGTGCTGCCCAGTATAAAATACGCTGTTTCCTAAACGGAGAGTCAATATGTATCGTCTTCGTATTTTATTTGTGGTGAAATTGGGAACCTTGCTGAACTCAGCCCAGCGGTAGGAAGTTTTGTCAGAGCAAAGAGACCCCCAATGAATAGCTAAAGGCAGTGTCAGGGGTCAAGCTGTGCAAACAATTAGCCTGAAACCAGAGCCCTTGTTTGCTTCCCACTCGGCAATCATAGACCCCGCACGAATGACATCTTCTTTGACGAATTGTTTTACTGATGTTCTACTACTAGTTGCCATAACAATAAGCATTCATTTAGCTCATAAAAGTCTAGAATCAAACTCACAGCAAGATATTTTCATCCACTACAAAATGATGATTTGTTCATGAAAGTTTGTTCAGTGAGTGTAGTGCTGTGCGCTCCTGCAAATCGTGTCCTTTGAAGACACTAAATAGCTGAAATGGTGTATAGGATGTGTTATGTATCACAGTCTTGTTTCAGTCACCGATTATTCAATGTCAAAGAAATGTTGCTAATAAGTTGTATTACTTGGTGCAATAAATATTATAAAAATAATAAAAAACTACAAAATGGAGTGCTTTCGTGAAAGCTGCTAACCTAGATTTCCAAAGTATTAGATAAACTTGGAAACCGTGTATCCGGGGTCCAGCTGTGTATCTATCTACTGATATGAAACCAAAGTCCTTTTTTTACTTCCCAACCGGCCATCATAGACTCGGTACACGTAAACGATATACTCTTCGAGAATTGTTCCACAAATTATGTTCTGATTCTAATAGCCGCATATACAAGCATTTATTGATCTCAATATCTAAAATCAAACACAGCTAGTATCATGTATTTCCAAAGTAAAAGACAAATTTGGAAAGCCTTCAAGAAAATTAAGGAAAAAATGGACTTACCACACCCAATGAAATCATGAATCGGGCTGAATCTTGACGCTAATTGTTAACCACAAAATAGCGTTCTGTCCCAGGTACACTTCAAGACCGAATTGGTTGAAATCAAAAGCCCGACTGACTAGCTATTGTGGAAAATTTTGCATGCACTTCCTTAATTTAAGTATATTACCCGAAAAGTGCTTTATCCCTGCGGTACGATCTAATAACGAAACGGTAGGGATCTTAAAAACTCAAAATGGTTATGATTTCGGTGCAAATTAGTAAGAAAAGCTAGTATGTGTCATCTTCCTATTTCAGAGGGCGTGAAATCCGGTCGTCTTGCTGAACTCAGTTCAGAGGTACTAAGGTTAGTCGTTATCGAGCAAAGAGACCCAATGAATGGCAAAAGGCGGTATGGGGGATCCAGCTGTGCAAACAACCTGCTTGAAACCAGAGTCCTTGTTTACTTCCCACCCCCGCCTCTCCTACTCCCCAACCGTTCTAGACACCCGCTCCCGTCCGCAAACTTCCCCTTCTCCATCTCATCTTTCTCATTCTCCACCCCTTCATCAATTTTCGTTTTGATTTCCTCTGTCAATCTGCCTTCAGTCAACATCGGAGGCTCCTCGGTCATATTATTCTACGCCCTGGATATTGACAATATGAAACAGAACAGCGGATTGATACGGAATGGGGATTGGAGTTTCAGTAACTAACACAAAACGCAAGAAACTGTTGTTTTTAAGAATGTAACAGTTACGAATAGTACTCTTTAAAAATGGGTGAAGTTTGATGGAGTACAATTCCCTGTTCTTTCCAATGAACTTCACCCCTCTATGTAACTGGTGAGGGACCACGACTTAGGGTGTTCTGAGGCCTGAATCCCTGCACAAGCAGAGGGATCTTGATCCAAACCTAAATTCACCGAGGTTAGCTGGGTACAGTTTCTTGTGGGACCTGGTGCTCCTCCTTTAATGTCTAAGCTCATTTTCTTTACTGTTTAGTTATTATGCCACGCACACCTGTCAACCATTACTCTGGTTGAATCGCATTTTGTTTTTGTAAATTTTTACGACCTATTAGATTTGAAAACTCTCAATCTTGGATTCCTCAGTACCGAAGGTAAGGAAACTTTGTGATCGTGCAATGAATCTAAAAAAAAATTGCTGTCGAAATCAAAATGTCATGAAATGAGAAGTGTGAAATGGGCCAATTTTTCCTTCAGAGCTTGGTGATCAATTTGAGTTCCAAGTATGTCTGTGTATCTGCGCCTGTGCCATTTTACGCTCACAAAATACATCTTGAACATCACTAAATAAACTGAAGCGTGTCTTGTGTCTCATGCTATTTGTAGACGATTGAGTACCATTTTCTCAGTTTTTGTCTGTCTGTGTTTTGTTTGTGCGCTTTTCACGGTTACAGAGGTCATTGGACAACTAATATGAGTAGTTGAAAATGTCTGTATCGGTCCAAATTAAATTATAGGCTATTTGAAGTTTTTACAATTTTAGCCAGAGGGGTGTTTTAGGGGAGGAGGAGGGGGTGAAATGGGGTATCGTGGACATCAGTAAATAAACTGGAGACGTGATTGATTAAACATGTTTGGAATACTCTGACGAATTACAAACTACTTGAAATGGAAGCGGGTATGTTGAGGGAGGGGTGGCGGTGGGATGGGGGTATCTTGAACATCACTGAATAAACTAAGGACCTGATCGATAAAATATTTTGGATATCACTGAAAACCATAGGGTACTTATAAATTTGCAATTCCGACCCATAGGGGTGTTTGGGGGGGAGGGGGGTTCGGAAAAGGGTATCTTTGTCATCACTGAACAAACTGGGGATATGATTGGGAGAATATGTTAAGATTACGTCAACAAAATCACAGGCTATTAAAACTTCGTCTAGCCTCAACCATAGGGAGATGTTTGTAGTAATGAAAAAACAAAGTGGTGGGAGGGGGTGGTTGAATGGAATAATTTGGTCATCACCGAACGAACTGGTGATCTGATGTTCGGATGAATGACAATGGATTTGTCTGGACGTTCTTTTGGGTTACCTATCAAGAATATTTTTAATCTGAAATATGGAGGGTGTTTGTGAAGAGGGAGTGGGGGGTGTTATAAATAAGTACTTTAAGTAAGTACTTTTAAGTTAGGACTTTTTTGAATCAGATCCATAGGCGTGCCCCTAAACGTGTTGTGTGGGTGAGGGGGAGGGGGGGGGGGTGCGTATATTCAAGTCGACCTGTGCAACGCACGATTGAACCAGCTAGTCTAAAATATGAATCAGAACAATATATTCAAATCAAGTATTTGCTGTTGGGTTTTTAATACGTGGACATTCAACTGACAATATTCCTTTCAAATTGTGTGGCTCATTTTGATTGGAGAATAATTCGATGTTAATTAACTTTAAGAATTATGAATACCTTCAATTCATCCCGAAACAAAATTGCAGAGTACAACTTTATTGATCTGACTAGAAACGAAAAGAATTGACACTGAAGGGTAGTTCTAGAGCTCCCTTCAGGTTTACACAGAAACATTGTCATATTATCGGGCGAACATTTTAGGCAGACATCTTCTTCAATTATTGGAGCCTTGCTTGATTCCGAAAGTTGTAATTATCACAGCTTGACTAACTTTCAATGGAGATGGTAATCGTAGATTCTATTCAACGAAAAAGCCTGCTATATGCTTTCAAAGTCGATTCACCAAAGACCGTCCATCTTCCTGGAAAGAACCGTCATTCTGGTCCTCCGGGAACGGCTGTTGTCTGGAACTAATAGGGTAAACTCTTCCCTTAACCCTCAACCCTCTTCCCGACTCACCCCATTATAAATACCAGACTCCCCAACTTTATCTGATGGCGCCCCATTCAGAAGAAAGGAAGGCCACAAGCCTCGTTGGCCCGATTCTTTTAAACAATTCGTTTCGTGCTGCAGATAGGGGCGAGATGGTCAATATGTAAGGGTCTGGACCGATTCCTCCAGTTCCAAACGGCCTTCCATTGTCTGGCAGACCTCTTTTATATTGGTCATGGTAGGTCGTTCCCCGATGTATAAATTTAGTGGATGGAAATGCAGACTATGATATTGTTGTTACTGAAGTCACATTCGGACTACTACGGTGATACGGAAGAGGAAAAAGTAACTGCGTTATGAATGCAATGAAAAAAGCTAACTACGAAAAAAAAAAGTACACATATCATAAATGTGCGAATTTCTAACAATTGTTTATAGGTACAGTTTTAAATTAATGAAAAAACCGTAGATCCAACTTATCTGGTCTTTCCACTCCTTCTCATTTAGAATGGAGCAAAAAGCCCATGCAACGGCTCAACAGATTCAGAATGTCATAAGGATTAGTACGTATCAACCCTGGTGCTTGACAAGGAGTCACAGAGTCATGGGAGGGATGAAATAGTCTAAGTGGCAAAATAAACTGATATTTTTGTATTTCTTGTGTCACTAGGCAGCATATTCACTAAGACCCCTATTTCAGTCTACTTATCCCGAGGTTATGAAAAAAGCGAAAAAATGAGAATTTAGCATAGCTGGAAACCTCTATTCTATACTATATTCTTCCGTTATAAGATGCTTTCTCATCAAGCGTTACATGGTTTGACTCGTTCCCTGTCCCGTATCCCTGGGTAACCCAGAGCCTTATATAGAAAAATCTGCTGACTATTGCTTATCAGCGAAGCAGCTGTACTTTCTCGTTCCAATAACATCAATTACTTCCATTATTGTTCATACCGTTACCTGACGTTGGTCATCGAGACATCCGGACAGATATAATGTCAGGCTAATCACGCATTTCGGAGATTTTTTTAACATTGGGTAAGACAGACTGAGATGCCTCTTAGAATTGATAACTATCATAGAATCTAAATATGACCATGTCATTTACACAGTGTGACGTGCCTCCAGTGTGACGTACAGTGTGGTGTCCTGCTCACCCACTGTTCACCAAACAACACAGTGCAGCAAGTGAGGGATGAATACTGCCCAATTAACGTTTTCAGTGATGAGGACATATGTTGCGGAGTTCCATATCTACTGGAGCATATTTTATAAGCTGATATATATTGATGCTCAAATAATGTTGGTTTTTCGATCCTTTAATTATCGTCCGCTGTCTTTCTTCTCATTCTTCTTCTAGCATGAACTCATTTTTAAAAGTGTATTCCTTATCCACGTTTATCGCGGCTCGTAAAAGAAGTCCTTTTTGGGTTCCTTCTGCTGATACGCAACCCACTCCGTACATTGTCAGCTAGTCCGCTGCCCTCCACACCGCTGTTTCCTGTATTCCGTCCATTCCGCTCTATCTGATCCAGCCTTTACGAATCCACCTGCTTACAATTCCGATCGCACAAATGTGCGCGTACAATTGCGACCGGTTCTAACCAGTCATGCGACGTTGCCTCCATTTTCGTCGGTACTCGCACCTGCATATGAAATGGATGGAAGGATTTGAGGGTATTCGACCGTCTCTAACCATCATAGCTTATCAAAACCCTCTCTAATCTTTGAGAATCATGGACAACTTTGCGGAACGACAGAAATAGATTACCTGGTAGTGCTTCATCGGAACTGTTTGTATGCCACCTGCCCTCTGAGTGTATATCTGTGAGTATAATATGCAATCAGTTTACTTACAAAATCATCGGTATGTAACTTTTTAAATTTTCAGATAACAATGTTTCCACACAAAGCTTTATTAACGAAGTTAAAAATATGGAATAATCGGTCAGAGCCTTCATAATTCCTAGAAAAACTTTGACGCCAAGTACTGAACACATTCCGTCTACCTACATCACTCCATTACGTTTTATTTCCTGTATTCATACGGACTTAATAGAAATTAAATGGATACAATTCTCATTTTTTGGAACACACACTATGATGTACTGTCTGTTCTCGTCCTAATTGATGCTATAGCTATGCTATGTGTATGCTGCTATAGCTACGAAATAACATTACTCGATGATCTTGTCACGCACACACATTTTTGGCCTGAGTGGGTAGTTGTCCACGTACTGAGAAAGAATAAACGCCCAGATAGCTCAAAAATGGTTCAACTCACGAAGACATTTAATGAACCTACCATGTATGCTTACAACACACAATTTCAAAAAAGACTTCCTACTGCTATGTGATTCAAAGACGGAAGCAATCTTCCGATCTGTAGATGGATCACGTTCATTATACTTAGCTGGTTTGAAACCGGTAAATAAAACCCAAATATCTGCCAGGTATTTATCGGGGTGTTTCTGTTATTTTCCGTAAACCATCTAGCTAAAGCAATGACCCTAAAGCTTCATCAGAAGAGCTTAGAGCTTTCGTGCTGATCCGAGGTTTTGCATACCTACTGAAACGAGAATTTTCTTAGTTTCCTACGACCTTTGGTCTCGAGGAAACACCTTTAAATTTTCCTTCAAATTTTGCTCTTCTTAAAATACACCAAAATAAATACCTGCCAATTCCATATTGTCTGCCAATTTAAAAACTTTTCACCGATAATTATATTTTACTAGTACATTATAGAAGCAGGCGTCGGCCATCAGTCATCTAATACTAGAGGAATGCAACTTTCTCAGTTTCCGACATCAAAAATCGTTCATCACTCGTTGGAAAACTCGATTTATCATAACCGGGATGAAACGTTTCTCTCTCCTTGCTCATTGAAGTTTTCACTCTAGCACTGGCGTGGTCGTTTCGAGTCTCATCATGTACCTATGATCTGGGGATGTGGCGAAAACCTTCCATGGCAAAGCACGGGTAAACAGTTAGTATTCTTATTGCAGGCTGTATTCGACTTTCCTTACGTCTTTTCTCATTGTATGACGACTTTTCATTAGTCACACATACGCAACTCATTGCAATACTGTTTTTATATTTTATGTAGATAAACGCATTGAATCTGAATGACACCTTGAGTTGGGATTGGTTGTATATGATCACTCCCAGTTGAAATCACGAGTCTATCGGGTTGTGTAAGGAAAGAGCTATATATAGTTGGACAGTAAACCGCAACAATGAATGGGTATCGGGTATAAAAATATGGGTCCCATCAGAAGGGAAAAGATTGCCCGAAGGATTTCAGACTCTTTTATTCTCTTTTGAATAAACTCGCTTAAGGAATAGAAAGAAAAAAACTGGCAGGAGGAGGCATAATAAAAGAACGGAGTTACTGAATGGGCTCGACATCGGGCGCTTAGGCCTTGACGTGGATTGATGGCTGGCTTCGTACTTGAGTCTGAACCCCGCGCCAAGTACCGCCCTACTTCCGTCGTAGGTAGTACGATAGGTCTATTCGCATTCACCTCTGCTTTCACAGAATGCATTTCGAACCATTTTAAGCGTTTTAAATATTGTTTAAAGATGTTTTTAAAGATAAAACGCTACGAATTATTACACAATGGTTTATTATTTCTGTGTTAGATAGCCCTTCTATGCAGATCATCGGTCTATTATTTACTATTAAACCTCGTATTTAATAGTAAATGTGACTACAAGAAGAGTTCACATTTTTACAGTTCCAAGACCCCGACATTTTTTGCTTCATAGTAAAATTTTTGAAGAAGATCGAAGGTTCCGAAGCAGATCTGAGTCCCTCCATACTTTATAATTGTATTCCAGATCTCCAAAAAGGAGCTACATTTCAGGTTTCAGCATAATAAGTCTATTGAAAATAAATTAGGCTCAAAGGCTCCACAGCTGATCAGTGTGCGAGAATGGGTGACGGGGACGTGAGGGACGTTTTTTTTTTTTTTTCTTTCGATTTTTGAACTCTAAGCATCTTGAAACGTAAGCCGAAATATAAAAATTTTTCTTGGTTGATTACAAAGATTCATTATTGAAAATAATAAACCAAAAAGTCAACACCGTGCTGTATGACCTAAAGAGCAAAATATCAATATTTTTCATAGTTTTTGACACGCATACGTGTCCGATCGCTTGGCGTTATTGTGATTCCAAACCTGCAGTAATGTTTTCATTATCGATTGAATGATTCCACAGCTGTCAAGAAACAAATCGCAAATTGATGGGTAAGAATATACTCGTACTTCCCCACTCACCGACCTAATTTTTACGGTGTATCAAGTTTTTGAAAAAATCTCACGGACCACTTCTGGTGGCCTTGTGGACCACTGGTGGTCCACGGACCATAGGCTAAGAACCACTGTGCTAAATGAAAAGAGGAAATATCTCAAAAAGCTAACACACGGTCTGCCACTACCGGATTCTTTTGAATCCGAAAAATGATTGTATGATATTATGAATGTGGATGGAATATAAAAAAAGTGAGGTAAGATAGATTTGTATATAAAATAAATAGCAAAACACATGTAGGACACACGTTGTCTCTGCTTACAAAAAAAATGATAATGATAGCATAAAATATATATAAGAATCAGATATTAAAATGAAATAGGTGAAGGAAAAGGTGTACATCCGTATGTGTTTCTACGGAGAAAGATAGATTTGTATATAAAATAAATAGCAAAACACATGTAGGACACACGTTGTCTCTGCTTACAAAGAAAATGATAATGATAGCATAAAATATATACAAAAATCAGATATTAAAATGAAATAGGTGAAGGAATAGGTGTACATCCGTATGTGTCTCTACCCTTGAAACGATGTATATCTGCGTCATTATCCCATAGAAAAATTAATTTGACGAGTGTTTCGGAAACCTGATAATATCTTTTTTCCCCGTGGTTTCATAATATACTATAACTGTAATATAATATAACTTTCTCCTGCGCGTACATGAGATAAATGAACTGGAAAAAGGGGGGGAGGGGATATGGAACTAAATATATGGCCTTGGACAGGATGATAAATGAAGGATTAATTATGGACTAAAGAAAAAGAGTAAGTAATTTGTATGATATTTTTAAATGGCAGATTAAGGAAAAATATTGCTGTTACAATAACCTCAAACTTATCCATGCGCAGAAACCATTTTTCGTCCAGCTGGGGCGAAATTCGATGGATACCCTCTAAAGCCCCCATTGAAATTTAACATTTAACTGTGTTGGACTTGAATCCAACATTGTTTAGGATGCTCAATGACTCACTCGGAGAAATTATGATTTCGTACAATTTTTTGTCTTCCCCACCAAACGTTTTCATGATTCTCAAGTTCCCCTTGTTAACTAGGAAGCAGTTAACTAAAGGTATATAAAAAACTAGATTCCCTGTTTGGTATTGCTGAATTTAGAAACGAGGACCCCTTGAGATATTAGTAGTATGCATATCTATTCACAAACGTCCCCAGTGCTGGGTGGTAGTTTGTGTGAAAGGTTTAACCTATGATTTGTAGTGGAATATCAATCAGGTCAGGTGGAACAAAAACACGTACCTAATAAGAAAATTATAATGACATTATTAAAAGTGGTAATGGATGCTACAACGCCATGAAAAATCTTTTTCACAAACACATAAAATTACAGCAGCTGAATAATAAAAGAAAACAAACCGATTTTCTAAACGTCAGCACCAGGAGTTCGTGTTGCGGGAAAATTCCGCTCGTCATTTTCACACAAAACAGCACGGAGGTTTTCTCCCTTTCCACGACCGCGAAGAAGACTATCAGACTTTCTCTTCCGCAGTCCTGGCTCGTAACTATGACGCTCTGATAAAAAGGATCGATCTGAAGTTTCTCTCCCGCGAAAAGGCTTGCGGCTTTATTTTATAAAGGCCAACATTCTTTTTCTTTTTTTCGTCGACGAACTCTTTCGGAGTTTCAAGTGCGAGGATACCCAAATCTATCTATTTTATGGCCTCCGCATCGTTTCCCCCCTCCCGGCGTCAGTTTTTCTTCCCGAACTCCCCCTCCCTTTTAAATTGTAACGAGATTGGCTCCGGGTCAAACGATAGGTTGAGGACCCGTTATGTGGTCGATCTCGAATCTGGTAATTCTTCAATTACGGCTTTCCCCCTCTTCGCCTCGCTGGTCCATCATTTTCCCTCGCTTTTCCCCGCCGATAGACTTTTTTCCCCTCTTTCGGTCGACGTTTTTACGAGAACGGGGATAAGGGAGTAATCGACCCTCGGAGTCTACAATAAAACCCTATTCAACGTCTCGTAAAACCGCTTCTTTCATTTAGTGTTTTCAGATATCTAGCCCATTCGTATAATTGAATTCCATGGTACTTTTATTCGATAGAAATTTTTCTTTCGGTGGAGACGAAAATGGTGGATTCGTATTTCAACCTGAGCAAGAATATGTTATTACCCCCCACCAATCTCACTCTCCTTAACGTGTGCTTTCAGAGAGTTCTATCCCCTCTTCTTTCGGCATGTAATCAACAATAGATCTGTGGATCATATTGACGTTTTCGGTTTGATTACGTTAGAGAGTTACACGATGTATGGTCTAACGCCATTGGACTTTTTGACGAGAGCATGCTGAGTATCTCTGGATCCCCAGCATATTTAATTTAAGGATGACGAAGTTTTACAGCACTAGGCATATTTGTTCGCAGATTAGGTGAAGACAATTATTTCTATGATTTTCTCTGGATCACACTTCATTCCAAATGACTCAAAAGAATGCCCCAGGAATTCAACTTGCTGCACACTGAACACACATTTATTAAATAACTTCACCTTTTACTTCAGCAAAGTGAAATAATACTATGACTATAGATGCACATAAATATATCATAGAACAGGTATCACAGTTCCCAGTGCCCATTTCACAGAGCCCAGTAGCTTTCAGTTCATAACAAAAACTGGAGCTTGTCAGGTGCAGATAGAACGTCAACCCACTAAGGGGTCTACAGGGGGTCCACACTGGGCTTAACATACATGATATAATATTTACTGATGTATACATAGGTTTTCCGCAATTTATATGTATTATTATTTTATTTATTCCATTTTTTAGTGTGTATGGAGGTCCTGAAAAGGCCTTTCTGTCCTTATCTTTAACAGTTTAAGGACAGGAAGGCCTTTTTTTGTTAAGTTTTGTTATAAAATTATACTGTCCATATAAAGAAAAGTCATGTGTTTTACCGTCAGCAATGACAGCAACTCAGTCACAGATAAAATGGACCAGTAAGAAATTACATTTCTAGAAATTGTTAACAAATAAGTCAAGACAAAAACATTTTTCATATTCAAACTTCAAATACCGAAAATACAGAAAGGAAGGATTACGAGATTAACTGTTAGTTGGCCGTATTAATCGCATATAAGCCCAATAATAGGAGGTCCCGGAGTAAACTTGAAGTTTCGACTTCGAATCATCGAAAAACTGCCATCCTAACTGCAGCTTAGAAAAATGTAGCTTATTTATACTCACATTTTAACTTTTGACGTCTAGACAGAAAACTTTTGACAAACTTATTTTTCAACGATTTTGATCTCCAGCAATTCAATCTTCGAAACAGACCTTTAACTATTCTCGAGTTCTCTTTCTGAAAAGTTTGTTCTTGAGAATCAATTTATTTTTTCCGGCACACTTCCTTTTTTTCCTTTCAAAGGATCGTTTTATAATGATTCGTTTCTGCTTAAATCAATGTACATAAAAATTATACATACCATACAGGGCATTTCTCGTGTGAATATTAAGCCCGAACAGAGGAACAGCAAACGCTAGGCTATATCAATCCCGTTGATGGCTGGAGCGTGCGTGATCTCATGAAGAGATTAGAGTCTAACCGACTTTGTAGGCTGCTTGGTGCCACCCCGGAGTTCGAATGTTCACCTGCCCGGCAGTTTTCAACCAGCAAAACCTCTCGATGGAAAATTGTTATATTAAAAGAAAAAATAACCCCTTGATGCAACAAAAAACAAATTAATGAGTGCTCTTACACAACTACTCACTACCGTAAGAGGGATGTTGGTTGTTCATAGTTATTATTATACACCGACCAAATATTCCTTTAGAGTTATGAAATTCGGCGCGAAATTCACTCATTTGTACCAAAGATGTTTTATTAACCTTGGCATCACTCAAGCAGCGGGAGAAAATTGGAAAGTAATATAGCTCTAACACTATCCAACGAAATCTAATTCTACAGATTGCTGTATTTTCAAAACCAAAAATTTTTGTATGTAAATGCTATCCATTTTTTCCATGCATTGGTGCGATCCCGAATCGATTATGGGCCAGCAGTTTATGGCTCAGCAAGAATGTCTTTGCTGCGTAAGCTGGATTCTATATTAAACAAAGATCTTCGGTTGGCTAATCGGGCCTTTCGTACTACCCCAATAACCTCCGTTCAGGCGATTGGACATAGTCAGCCACTCAAAATTAGGCGAAATCTGCTCGCACTTCACTATGCAGAGTGCTTGCGTTATTTCCCAGGGCACCCCCTGCATGAAGTGGTCACCCTACTCACCCTATATGAGATATATTCCAGGGTCCAAACTCAACTCGCCCATTGGGTATTCGTGTTCAAGAGTTCACTAGGAGGGATAGCATAGAGAATACCCTCTGGTTCCATATGAGGTTCCCCTCCCTGAACCTTGTCTAGGATGCGTGTTGACTTTCGCGTGAAGGTCGGGACCAGGCAAATACACCCCCACACATCCTCAGGTGCCGCTACACTGAGACAATCCAGCGATGTCACACTCTTATATTTGCTGATAGCTCAAAGACACCTGATGGTGTTGGCCTCCCTCAATGGAGCCCCAACTTCCTAGTCAGTAGACACCTACCACCAGTTGCGTCTGTGTTCACAGCAGAGGCCAGTGAGCAGTGACACTGGCTGTTCGACACTGCCAGTTATTGGGAACTAGGAATTATGTGATCTGTAGCACTTCACTGAGTACAATCGAGGCGATTAGGGACTCATATTCCGATGGTCCCCTAATACAAAGCCTTCGTGTATCGCTACACCAAGCCACCGCATTGGGCACAACCATAACTTTCAAGTGGGTGCCGAGTCATGTTGCCTATACGCATTGAGGATCAAATCTCTTACATGCAACATACAGCCAATTCCTCTGGCCTGAGCAATGGCATGGTTTTTTGGGTTTTTTTAATCCACTTGAGGGGCTAAACAGTGGTTATCACTGTAACCCGCATCCCCCTTCCCTCCGATGTGCCAGTGGAGTCCATGTTGGCGCTCCTTTTTGGTCAGGGATGGCAGCATGGCTCCCCTTAGAATCGCGCTGCTTGCTGTGTCCCTTTAGACATCTTGTTCAAAGCAGCTAATCACCCTTCTGGTTGAGGTGCGGCTTAAAATTAAATAAATAAATACAAGATCAACCAATATAAAACTCAATAAGAACTCTTTGACATTCACCTTCATGTATAAATGTTGCGTTAAGCATCATAATAAGCTCATAAGAAAACCTGTACCTTCTCGCGGTTCCAAAGTTAATTAACTTGTTTTCTGTAAATTCGTATAGATTCATTTCTGTTCATTTACCTGGTAAATTTGGAGAACCAAAGACGGACTGGCTAACACGCATTCACCATATTACAGTTTTCTAATTCATGTCTGAATGAATACTGCTTCAGTACCCATGTATTGAAGGAGTCTCCAGACATTTCCAGACCGTGGGTTAGGAAATTGAAATAATTACTGTGCTTGTTTGGTCCGTGAAATAGGTAGTTGTTACGTTGGAACCTTTGACTCTTTAAATCTTCTGAGAGGACACGGGGCCTACTGCAGGTAGGAAGAACAGAAAATTTCGAAAGAGTTTTCCTTTTCACAGCAGCCCTGAAAGGCCTGTCATATTGCAATCTTGACTGAGAGTCGATATATGAAGCAACAACTTGTGAACGACTTATTGTATCAATTGTACAGTAATATTTCTGCAGCCCGTTCTCTTCTCTAGTGTGAGAGAATTATGGTTCCTGAAATCATAATTTACAGCATTTCGGAAAAAAAACTATTAGCACATTGTTGCAGAAAGCTGGTCCAAATGTCAGGTTATAGAAAATCAACAGGAAAGGAGAAAATCCAGTTTTTAGACATCCAAGAGCGGTCCCGTTTCTTTTGGTTAAGGTAGCAATGTTCCTACAGAATTCACACTGAGTATGGCAGAAGCGGCAGTATAAGCGGCAGGACGGCTAAAAACGGCTAAAAGCCTTTACATTTATATTTTTTATCAGGATATTAGTCGAATTGGGTGTATCAACGATAATCTTGAGCATTAAGAAAATTATTCACAAAATTATGCTGGAGAATATACCTATTTACATTATATTTACACTCGCTGAAAAATCGTTAAAAAATGCAAAAAAGCTGCATGCCTAAAGTCTAATTTGATCGCAGAATAAATTTTACAACCCGTACTGTTGCCATAAAATTGGTACCTAGTTAATAGTTATTGCTTTGCACTCAAAGTGGTCAAATGTATTGTAAAAACAATGTAACATAGGTAATATAATACGATATTTTATGAAAACTCGTTTATACAATCTGGAACTTTCAATTTTTCATTCTAATCTGCGGACCCCTAGGACTGGCCATAGGACCCTCGGGGTCCGCGGGCCCCACTTAGGGAAACACTGGAATACTCCACTGCAGTAATCCGTGCCGTGGCGTGTGCTGGGAGAACGCAGTGATTCCCCCGCCGAGCGGCGCGGTGCGTGACACCCCCGATCGATCCCCGCCCTCGATGCTCCCCTGCTGTTATCTTTTCATAATTTATCGCCCATCCTCCCTGACGTTGTTATATAAAAATTGCTTTTTCTCTCTCTGTTGCAGGTAAGTAGCGGGATTTGTCGCATTTATACGGGAAAATTGGCGCTTGAGAACGGCGCTCTTATCTGCTCGGTCGATGGCACAGTAGACTCACCAGTCATCATTTGGTGGCGCACTGCTAAGACTGCTTTCTGGAAAAAGACCAATTTGATGGCTAGTAAAGTAAAATATTGTACAACGCATGTATCACTTTATCTCATAAAACATAACTAGCTTCATTCAAAGCAATCTCACACAAGTTTACTCAGATTTCCTTTTGTTGTTGATTGTGATATACCTAACCTTTATTAAATATAGTTACGCCATTCTCAGGCTGTATAGTGTGTAAAATAGTATATTGTTTATTATTAAAAGTGACTGTAAATCGACGTTTCATGGAAACATTGTAAATCTATTATAACTGACAATAATTTAATAGTTGACTACTACACCGTTTGTTTTAAATCAACGTTCAGATCTAAGGTTCCATATAACAATGATCTTTTTCAACTGTAGTTACAGATTTTTGGTGAAACTGGCCCTAAGGACGAAATAGTAAAAGTCCTGATTTACCAGTTTATCTAGCTATCTGCTGAAAGGTTACCATAACCGTCTCACCGTGAACATCGTATGACAACACTGAGGTTCTGATTTGTCATGTGGAAATGATCATGGAAATATAATGTACAGGCAACTGAAGACATCATTACCATAAAACTCTGTAACACTCTGATAGTTAACTGCGAAGTAGCACTGACTTGTCTAAGCTCCTGAGGTAATCCCAAAGTTTCGTCCGACCAAAAAAAAAAAAAGCAAAGTGCTCGCTAAAAACGAAAATCAGCCGTGTTACTCCTTCCAACTTCCAGGATAAGATGTTCTACTAGATAACAACAAACAAACAATAAAATTTCTAGCTTATTTCTGCGTTCAACGGAGGCGTTCCTACGGAAAGTAACTCCTTCAGTTTTCATCCGACAGAAGTGGTTCAGCATTCGTTGGAAAGCTGTCAAATTCTGTTGTACTCTTACATTGTCAAAACCAGTCCGAAAATAAAACCAACTGAGCTACACGCAAAGCGGTTAAATAACAAATATAAACTATTCCGTTTGATTACCTATTGTTACGAATGAGCTAAATTCTCTCCTGCTACTCTAGGAGGATGGAATTTGATTGAGAGGCTCTATGGAACATCAGTAGACGAATGATAGGAAGCACTCAGTTCAAGCTTCACTGGAAAATTATTTTTTTCGTTTTGTTAGTGATCCTAATTCCAATTCACCACAATTTGCTACTACAGCAAATGATTAAGACAGTCCGGGCTTAGGGCTAACAATTTTGGGGTTACACCAGGAACAGGAATATGAAATTCATTCAGACACTTCTGAGCAAAATCCTTATGCTCCGTGGTACGTTCGAACAGATGATCTTCACGGAGACCTAGCGGTGGATAGTAGGTTAAGTCAACAGTGAATACACCGTGGAGAATGACATCAGACTCAACGAACACCATAACATCGAAGTTACCTGGATAACAATGGTGAAATTAGATGAGGGTGATTCTCCCATTTCACCAGAATTCATTTTTTTGGAACGACTACAGTTTCTGCGATGATTTACATGTTATTTTTTGGTGCCGAATTACTATTGGTCAACCTTCCTTCAATTTGTAGTCAAATTTTGGATGGATAGCCTCCTGATATCATACCTAAATTTAAGTTCAAAACGCCAAAACATAATTCCCTCACCTGTCCATCAACAGGAGTTGCTCACTTTGGTTAATGAACCCATTTTACATCCAGTACCGTACTTCTTCTTTTTCCTGTAGTTGGTAGTGAACCCCCGAAATTTCTACCTAGCCGTGTGCAACATTATACACCTATGTTTACCTTAATTCCCAAATGCTTTTTTTTTAACATGGCGCCAGATCTCCCCAGATTATGTTTTTCATATATATTGACAAAGTTTCTGCCAAACTGAGGGTAAATTTTTGCACAGCATCCTTCTCTTTCCTCAGTTTGAAAAAATTTTGCAGAACGAGACTGCACTAGTCAATTCAAAAGCTTAATTCCCTCATTCAATTATATTTTGACTCAGATGAGTTAGAATCTTGTTCTTCTTGCGTCAAGTTTAGTATTATCAAAGGGACATACGTGTTTCGTTGTTGTTTTTTCTTTAAAGCACGGGTAGCGTAGTACACCCCTGAAAATCTGTCAAAACCTAAGGCCCTCTCACCTCATACACCCTTCATCTACAGTGAGAGAAATAGAAAGAACGTGGAATGTTTATGAACATGTAATCAACGTTGACAGAGGAAAAAAGTATGAGGACAAATAGATGAGAATGATGTCCATAGTTTGGTGGTGTGTATTTTCGCAAGCTCTCATCTCAAAAATGTTAGACAAATAGAGTACAGTGATATGCACATAGTTTGGTGACGTAATAGAGACCCGCGCAGAAAAAAAACTACCTAATAACTTGAAAGAAAGTTAGGAGTAATGAAGTATGCGTGATATAAGCACCGGTGCTTCCGTATCACAAGGACTGGCGCTTTTGGGACAAAACACCGTCGTAAAACCAGCACTTCTGTCTAGCAGCTAGAAAAGACGACAAACATGAATAAACACACAAGCCGCCGTGCTGCCGGTCTAACTTCAGGAGGCGCGAGCGCTGGAAGGTTAATTGCAAAACGCACATGAAGGGAGGTATGCATAAACTAAACTACCCTAAAAATGTTTGAGGGGTTTTGTTGCGTTCCCATTCTCCATGACTTTGTGGGTACCGATAAAGCATACAAAATCGTGATTTTTATAAGTTTGAACTAGAAAATACTCTTCGAATTTAATTTGTATTTCTTAACAACGAAAGAAGAGCAAAACTCGATGCAAAAATCAAACAAGAAATTTTCATTTTTTTAAACTACCCTTATAGTTTAAATTTGAAGTGATATGATAAATCAAGAAGAACCACTCTCAATTGATTGATTCTTTAAATGTTTACCAACCTTTGCCATACTACGTATTTATAAAATCAGGAAAACTTTACATTCACTATTTAAACCTCAAGGACAGGGTTGAATGCAACTCGTGACCTTCAGGAGTTCCTTGCTTTTCCCTCTTCTCGTTTTTAGGACGTCCCCCTGAAGCTATCTTATAGGCAAAGCTTCGTTAATAAGAGGGACGCCTATTGGAATTGATCCAGGGGGTAGGGGACAATTCACGCCTGAGAAAAAAATAACCACATACAAATCCGTTTCGGAACATTCTAAGATCGAATCCGTGAAAAAAAAATTCTAAGTAGGATGTGGTTTTTTTGTGTTATCCAAACAAATTTTATCAATCAGGTCCTTAGTGTATTCGGTGATATTTAAGATTCCTCCCTTTCCCCCTACCACCACTCCCTTAAAATACCCGTTATGATTCAGATTTAAAATTTTCAAGTAGTTTGTGATTCAAGTTAGAGTATACCAAATATATTTTAAAACTCGTAAACGAGTTCCACTATCTGCTTTACAAGCAGATACCATGTTACACGAGACCCTCTCGAACGATCAAGTTTGTCCCCCACCCCGGCAACTACTTGGAACCGTTCCCTACAAGAAGAACTGTGAGTTCTTCAATTCCGTTCAACCTGTTTAGTGGACATGTAGGTTAGAATGAAGTGTATAGTTTGGTGGTCTGGATGCTCGCAAGCTCGCATCTCAAAAATACATAACATCAAGTAGTCAATCCCTTAGTAAAAATGCAGATTAGTTGGATATGTAGATCAGAATGAAGTGTATAGTTTCGTGGTCTCATAACACGATCACATAACAGTTTAGAAACGTAAATGTGACTTTTCATTTGTGACTCATGAGCTGCTCCGCATTGAACGGAATTGAAGAACTCACAGTTCTTCTGGTAGGGAACGGTTCGAAGTAGTTGCCGGGGTGGGGGACAAACTTGATCGTTCGAGGTCTCGTATGGATATGTCTTCGATTGGGGATTTCATAACGGTCGTCCTCGAGAGTTGTAAACAAATCCTTTAACTGTAGACTGTAGGCGATGAAATGTTGGATAAAGAATTTATTTTATCATTCTTGGAGGCACAAAAAGCATACTATAAATTAAAGTTATTTCTCCAATACAGACGCAATGAGTCGTTGTTAACAGTCGACTGTTGTCAGGGGATGAAAATGTTTCCTATGGAGTGGAGTAAATGATGTTATTGCTTTACGTTACGAATATTGTAACCGGCTTATTAAAATTGTTTATAGTCCAATCAACTTAGTTTAGGAATGTAGCCAGGTACGTAAGGAGGGGGAAATTGGTAGCTTGAGATCTGAACATTTATCACATAAATCAAGCGCTTTCCAACGAGTGGCGAACGATTTCTGTGCAATGAAACGTGCGGAAGTTCCATTCCCCAAGCAACGGCTGGGTTGTACGTGAAAAACACGGAAATTGTGACATCAATTTTGTGTGACGTAAATTTTTGGTTGATCCCCCAGAGCAAAGACATATCCATGTCAAAATCCGGTCCTAAGTTTATTCAGTCTGGTCCTCAGTTTATTCAGTGATGTCCAAGATACCTCCATTTCTTCCCCCCCCCCCCCCCCCCCCTCCACTAGAAAACACCCTCTTTTGGTTATATTTGAAAAATTTCAAATAGTCTGTGATTTGAGTTAGTGTAATTCAAATATATTTTAGCAATTAGGTTCCCAGTTTATTCAGTAATGTCCAGATACCCCATCACCTCCCCTACAACACCCCATACGGGATAGATTGGGAAACTTGAAGTAATCTGCGATTCAAGTAAGAGTATTTCTCCTCTCATAAAACACCCATTATGGGGTCAGATTTAGAAAATTTCAAATAGCTTGTGGTTCAAGTTAGAGTAATCTAAACATATTCCCCCCTCAAATCCCTAGTTTGGTCAGTGATGACAAAGATACCCCATTCCCCCCTCATCCCTTGAAACACCCCCTATGGGGCTAATTGGGAAATGTTCAAGTAGCCTGTGATTTAAGTTAGAATAATCCAAACATATTCGCCCAATCAGATCCCCAGATTGTTCAATGGTGTCCAAGATACCCTATTTCACCCCCTTCCCTCCCCTAAAACACCACCTCTGGCTAAAATTTCTAAAACTTCAAATAGCCTATAATTTAATTTGGACTGATACAGACATTTCCTCCAACTCATAGCAGTTGTCCAATGACCCCTGTAAACGTGAATAGCGGACAGACAGACAGGCAGAGAAAAGATGAGAAAATGGTACCAATCGTCTACGAATAGCATGAAACGGAAAATAAACGCAAAATTCCATGATTCTAATCAATGTACAGACAGACATGCTTACGATTTTATTAATATGGAATTCCGTGTGATATGTGATAAGATAGAGAAATGAAGTATTTTACGACAATCGCTAACGAGTAACGCGAATCTAGTTTTCTTTCATTTACTTGTATCTCTAGACACTCATATTTTTATAATGTTCCATATGGTTGTAATAAATATATTATTAAGACAAATTAAAATGAGTTTAAATTCATATTAATAAATCAAATAGTTGTTGTATACATCTATTGAAGCTGAAAACTTCAATTTATAGTTAAACAGTTAGTGCCAGGGTGGATTAAACCCAATAATTGCCTTGACAATTTTTCTGCAAATATTAACCTTGTGGTATGTGGGTTAAATTCGTCGACACTGCGTTCTCGACTATTCTAACTTGAAGTTCCGATACAAAACGTAAATTAATCACTCCTTCTTTCATATAATTTATTTCATTTGTAGATGGGTGTAGGAACTCAAAATTCGTCATTATACATGACGGGTATTCAAACAGGTTTCAAATAATTTTCGGAAGGAATCGCCAGCTACATCGGAGGTACTGTATCGACCTTACTGAATGTTTAACACCGAATGTCGGTCAATCGATCCGATCCTGAATATTTCATACCCAACCTGTTGAGGAGGCATTTCGATTTTTTTCTTTTTGCCATTTCCTGTTTTTATTTGCGGGTCACTCGATCAGAAACTGTTGATTCTGACATGTTTACATTGTTTCCTTTCGTCTCTCGGGTTAGAAAACAACCTCAGTCGTCTGAGCCGAGATTCACGTGAATCTGAAATGACGTTCCATAATACAATGTATATCCTACTGTATTGAGATCTTAGGTGCGATTCGGTTCATTCTTTCTTTTAGATTTCCCAAAGGTTGTAGATGCTCGATTGAACAATAGGCCTAAAGAAATTATTTATATTCGACATCATGGGCGTTTGCTCTATTGGGTGGGGAAAATACTACCACATACCGAACATCGACGACAAAAAAAAAAAAAAAAATTCTCTGAAAGATGGGAAGACGTTTATAACAAAATATAACTCAAACTATTTGGTAATTATGCACAAGGGCGTAGTATCAATTGTCATTGGAACCCTTCAAGTTCGTGGAAGTATTCTTCCAGTCAAAAAAATGTTTTCATAAAAGTCGTACAATTTATTTGTACCTATACATTATTTATGTATTGTCTCAAATTTCTTAGAATAGAATTTATCTTCATTTAAAAATATAAAATAAACACGTGGGTAACGCTCATTCTCCCTTCCACTCGCTCCACTGTGAGCCGGGTGCGGAGTGCATCAACCACTACGTTTGCCAAATACTATGACAGACTGCTTATGGATCCATCATGTTTTGTTGATGGCAATTTGGACGATCACGACTGATCCATTATTGCTTAATGATGTGGTAATACTGTTCATTTATTTTTCAAATGTACCTACACGTTCTGTCAACATTATTGGAAAATGTTATTACATATTTACCAGGGTGACACGAGCTGACACATTTCTATTAGGCATTTAAGCCAGAAAAGCGTGATAACTCTTGATTATATAAATCATTTTATTACCTATAGGAAATGATAAGCACTACTCACGAGCACTAATTTGAACAGTTTTTCAACAATAGTGTTCCAATTGTCTTGGAAGTCGTGTTTATCGGTGATCTTTAACCTTCAAGCGTTGGCGCTCGCGGTAGAATGACCGCATTTTTGGAATTTCGAGAGGCGCTCTTATTGAGAACCTTTGTGAGGGATGAGAGGAACATAAATATATTCCCTATTTACATTTCCGACTAAAAGTAGCATCACTAGTTTGAGTGAAACCCTCCCCTCTTTTCGCTCAGTTGAGTCGCAAATGTAAACGTGACAAGCCGTGCGGTCAGGTGACAGCCACGCGATCTCCGAAGTAATTTTTCTTCGTTTATTTAAGTAGTATACCACTTTTTTCTATTCTAATGGAATTCATTTGCCCATCACCTCTCTCACTCTCTTTTCTTATTTTACCCAATAAAACAAATAATCGATTTAGCGAATGTTGATGATAACAGAAGAGCGTTGCTTTCTTGCCTCTCTAATCAATTGTTTAGTAGGTATCTATCTCTGTGCTTACTTCTTGTTATTGTTGATTCCTGTGCAATGTTGAAATTAGATTCGATTTTAAATTCGATTTATCTAAGCTTGTAGGTATTACAAAATCCCGAAATTCTCGTGAAAGTTGAGAAGCAGTGGCGTAGAAAATGCCCAACATAAATACCTAGTATGTCGTGTGTTTGAAGGTAGAGGCCCCTTTAGCAGTTTTTTATTAATGAGATGTGGCGATGTGATCATCCGGACCACTGATTTATACCATCAAACGGGACGAATTTACGTTTCGAAATCAGTCAACACCAGATCGGGGACGAATTCACTAACGATAAAAGAAGTGACAAGACAGAACGAGTTTCAAGAAGTACAACTTACATGTCCGTTCAATAAACGAAAAACCTCGAAGGAAAGATTAACTCACAGTAAGTACTAATTAACCTTCCTAGTTCTTCGGCCCACTCTTGTATATTTGAAATTACAACTAATGGAAATTGGCAAGTTGTAATTTCAAAAATCGGCCGTGTAGTGCTAATTAAAGAGGAAAGTAGGTAATACCCACCAAATTATTGTTAAGCTGTTGTCTGTAGCTAAACGAGTAAACACAGCAAGCTCAATTCTATTTCAATAACGGCTCCCTTTGAGTCTTCATGGTTGCGACATATTAACAATGATCATTTAATTATAATTTGTATTTACCTAAAACGCACCTTGTCATTGTCAAGTTTAGTTTAGTGAACAACTGGTCATAGGATAATTTGAACCATACGAGCCTGAAGGGGGAGCGATGCAAACAACTACGACCAAGCAAATGATTTATTACTAATGATAAGTAAGTTCCTGGCAATAGGTAATGCACTTACTTTATCATGATTTCACACCTTTTTTGTTAATTTTCAACGCCCATTCCTAGGCAAATTGCTGGTCTACTTGTTCTTTCGATCCAAATTGATTAGTTATTCAAACATTTCATTTTTCTCTTCTGGGAAGATTAGGGAAGAAAAATCACAATTGTCACCATCAGATTTACATCTGAATACGCTGCAGTACGATTTATTTTACTTTTAGTATCTAGTGACCAGAGGAACATTGACAAACAAACGCAAGTAACCTGTCAAGCTGCCATTCCGGGTGGCTTACGAGGGTTCGTTTTTCTGCCGCTATTTTTCGCATCCTTAATTGAAAAAGCCAATCTCCCACTGATTTTGTAGTTTTGAAACCATTGATTACATTTTGGTTGTGACTAGCTCCTCAACGATTTTTAGTTTTCAAAACTTCCGCTATTGTGGCGCTTCAGTCGGTGTATTTCCTACTGAGTAATGAAGTACTGTGATTTTTTCTTGAAATAATAGTTGTGGCGTAGCTCATTGGTTATGATACCGGTCTAGTCAGACGAAGGTCGTGGGTTCGAGTCCTGATGCATGGAAAAACGTAATTCTGACGTTTACCTTCTAAAACGTCATTCTGACCTACATGTCCAACTAATCTGAATTTTCCCTAAGGGGTTGACTACTTGATGTTGTGTATTTTTGAGATGCGAGCTTGCGAGCATCCAGACCACCAAACTACACAAATCATTCTGATCTATTTGTCCCACTGATCTATATTTCAGCAGCTTATAATAGTTTCGAAAACTAAAAATCGTTGGGGAGCCAGTCACTGCCTTACATTTTAGAAACTAGATAGATAGATAGATAGATAATTTATTGACATCACAGAAATAATAATGAAAATAATACACTTTATAATATATAGGAAATTAAACACACCATTACTTACGTTATTGTTGTCAACGTATTGTCGGCGATGGGCAAGCCCGTGCTGACGACAAGAGTCGGAACTCAGCTCAAAAGCAGTACAACTAACGACGATTCCTCAAAATACAGTAAAAAGAAAAAGAAAAAAAAAAAAGAAGAAAATATTTCCATAAAAACTAAAGTCGGTACATAATTGGAATGCTACTTGGAACCCGTTTATTTTGTGACATAGGTACTAGCCAAAATATTTTCTAAGGGGATGTAACCAACTGAAATCAACCAAGAGTATACCAGCTTTTTGTATCCATCTCGATTACTATTGAAAGGTGATTTCAGAACTCCAGGTAAAGATTTGTGCACTACATGTATTAAATAGCGAGAATTTTTTGTAAACAGAGTTGTTTTTGTACGAGGGTTTGTAACATTACCACCCAAGCGAAATCTTGTTGGTTAAGGGTGTCCTGTTTCAGCAGAAATTATTTCAGGATGTTTTATAATAATATAGTAACAGGTTTTTAACGAACAACTGCCTGATAGAGAAGTTTTTGCTTAGATTAAATACTTCCACCGAATTGAATGTTTTGGCTTTTGTAAGCATACCTTCAATATACATTTCTGTAATGTAGCCAGAGGTTTCAATGATGTTTGATATGTGCCACCCCATACGATAATTCCGTGTTGAATTATGGATTGCACAAGACTTAGATATACCATTTTTGTTTTAGAAACTCTAAATTTAACGCGGCTAGCTCGCCCCCGACGAACCTACCATGTCTGTGATGTTTGGGATAGACTCTATCTTAGTTAGAATCGAACTTTACTAGGTAAGTTCGATTTGCGAGTTGAGCATTTGATTTCGTAATTTTGGTTTATTATTTTCAATAATAAGCCTGCGTGATCGTGTAGCAAAAAAATTTTTATAACCCCCCCTCAAACTTTGTCACTTCACGTTTCAAGGTGCGTAGAATCCAAATTTGAAATGTCCGTCCGCCGTTCGCCGTCCGCCGTTCGTCCGCCGTTCGCCGTCCGGGCCATAAAAGGCCTAAAAATTGACTTAAAAAACCCGTTCTTTCGCACATAGACTCCATTTGGGGTCTAGTTGGTCCTAACGTTTAACCATCCCGATCGCTTTACTCGCATAGATGCTATGGGCCAAAAACGGGCGAAAAAGTTTCTTTTTCGAGGCTTTGAATGTTTGACTGATGAACGCGCGAACGCCTTGTGGGTGGGAGAGGTTGGGCGGGAGAGAGAGTGAGAGGGAGGGCGAGGCGGAGGGAGTGAGATGGAAGGGAGGGAAGGGAGGGGAGGGAGGGTGAGGGAAGGCGAGAGAGAGTGTGATGAAATTAATTCCAATTAGAAGAGATTGTTTATGAGTATGAAAATACTCATAATTCTATTCTACGCTTTATGATATAAAGCTTCGCTTCCTTCGGGCGCCCCTAGACGGCCCCACTTATTTTTTATTTTTTTCCTCAACTTTACTATAAAGTGTAAAATTATGGGGTCCTGGAGCTGTAATGCAGTAAACGAGTGAACCAAATATTGGAAGAACGAAGCCCCGAGTTTCGATACCTAGTAAATATGCTATAAGTGAGGCTAAATAATTACGCTCAGTTTTCTATGTAGAAGGTCTGTATGATACAGAAATAATTTTTACTGTTGTATTACAAGGTGAAGTTGAAGAGTGATGATGCACCAAGCTGGGTGCCGTATCAGCTATTGAAACTATTTCCTCGCCTCGGAAGGGAGCTCTCAGGAAGGCGTGGAAATGGTTGACGGCGTCTCCTCCCCCTCGGACCTCCATCTCCACCCCCCTATCAGTTCAGTCGGAAGGTGTAAAGTGAAGTATAGGGTGGCTTTCGGAGCTATCAACGTGGCCAAGGTTGCGGGGCGGAGGCGGGAGGGATGGGAACCGCATTCCAGTCCTGTTCCCTCTCCTCGTGCTTCCTTTCGAGGTTTCAGTTCTGCCGCCTTCTTCACTGCCCCCCTGAGGGGCGGATGGAGGACGAGTCCGAAACCCATTTGACCTACTGCCCCACCCCCAACACCCTCACTTTCCCATCCCACCTGGCCCTTCACCTTCCTCGTCCTCCTGCAGGGGTTTGGAAAGGCGTTCCGTGTTCTCTAGGAACATCGACCTCATCCCTCCCCCTCACTCTCCACCATTCACACCACACTACCACGACCCCCTTCCACAGATTCCTCTCCCATTCTGACCACGCTCCCCATCCACAATGCTTCTCTATTATTTAACCCCACCCCAGTCCATATAGTTTCTTGTCTACTTTTACTCTCTTGGTTTTGCATTTTTACTCTCCGATTGCATTAGTGATGACCACAACATCGCACAATTTTTAACAATCGGAAAACAGCTCATTTTTTGTGCAAAGCTTTACTAATATTATTTCTTTATTACATGGGCAAGGAAAAAGGGAGCTTAACTTGCAAAGGCCTTTTTCCAGAAGAACAAAAAAAAAAAAAAAAAAAAAAAACTTTTATCGAAAAAACGATCGTCAAAATTCTTGAACCCGAGAGCAATAATCTATCTTTGGATAGTCCGTGGGCACGATTCAAAAGGTTTCCTGTGTCCTCAAGCCTCGCACAGAACACTAGAGGGCAAGTAAAATCTTTACCATAATAATCCCAAAAATTTTCGACTGAACTCTCTACCTTAGGAACTGAATTTTTCAAAAAGAGGAAAACCGAGGAGTTAGATCATTCGATATATGTTTTTTGACCCTATTCCTTCACACAATCCCGTTGGAATTTCCTGTGACTAGCCACGACTTTTTTTTTCTATGATTTTTTCAACCTTTCCAGCCAGAGTTCCTACAAATCGGACACTGCTCGGAAAATGGAAGTCCGGGAAGAGCATGGAAAGCAAAAAAGGCAACATCCTCTCATTCTTGCTGTCTGATTTGCTTCAATCGGATATTGGCAAAGTAAAAACAAAAATTCATTTCTTCCACGCCTACGTTGGAAAATTGTGGAAACAGTGCGGCAGGAAAAATGCGGTTTTTTAAAAACGTCGCATCAAGTGGCTGAATCTGCCGAGTTCGTTTTTTGAACCATTTTCCCCTTCGGGTGCGACAAAACCCGTTCAGGATCGAGTTGTGGAAGACCCATGAAGCCCTTTCATGAACGCAGTATATTGACGAAAAAGAGGCGTGTACGAAATTTGGTGTGTTTCAAGGCAAGTGTTTCCCTTTATAAACCTAGTCCTTATTCATTTTCTGTTCATGTACTACCTAGTCGTTAAGTTCCAATACTCTTTTGTGTATTGGTACATGTAAATTTATATTTATATAAATTACACATTGGTTGAAATAATTTATTCAATACATTTTCTATGAAGGTTTCCTAATCGTGCATTTTTTTCCCTCTCTCGTAGGTATATTACGGATTAGTACGTCAAAGCAGAATGCTTGGTGAAAGAAAAGTCTTCTTCTTTTAGTTGTTTTTGGTGATCTTTTAGTAGCAGGTAGTTGATATGGTGTTAAAATAATTTATGATCTCTGATAAGATGAAATTTGTAGAATTATTTCGAGAGAAAGGTGAATAGCGCGTTTGGTTGACTTTTTTTCAGTTTTACCTATTAAAGGCTTATTTACGACCCCCACATTCGTATATATTCGTGATCAGCATAACATTTCCTACCAGAATCCACCACAGACAGATTTTTGAACAGCTGACCATTACAATCAAAGTACTGTGCGCCCGCCCGATGTTTCTAGCATCACTGTAAAAGGGCGAAACATTTTTGTGATGTGCAATGCGTCGAGCTTAGACAATGTAATAAAGACTAGGTTTAATAATGAGAGAATATTAATCTGCGTAGAGGGCTACATCATACAGAAGTAATAAACCATTGTGTAATAATTTACTGCGTTTTGGATTTACATATTTCGGAACGAAAGCCAACAAATTTTGAGAGGGGGTTACATTTTCTTTTGGGTCGATTGCGAAGGTTCTTTATTGATATATTATACAACGAAAGCTACATTCGAAAATTATGCTCAGCTTTAACGATTAAAACTTGATTATCTGTATTAGTACATTTATCTGTATAGTACCACCTAGGTCCTAGGTGATGGGATGTAGAAACACGATCGCGACCATCAATGGAAAGACGGACTTAACAGAAATTATATTCTTCAGATTCTCATACGCACCTATGTTTTCAGTTTGAGTTTTAACGAATGTATTTGGATGTTTCAAGAATGCTCTTTAAACCTAGTAAACTATTTCAATAAAATCGCATCTCGTTGGAAAACTAGTGTGGGACTCGCCGAATCTTCGGATGAACCAATGAGTGGATAGATACTGCCAATAAGACCTTGCTCGTTTGAATTCGGCCTGATGGGTTGTTAGGAACCTGCGATCTTGAAAACCACTTCAACATTGCAAACCCGCGGGCTGAACCCGATATTGATTTCCACTCTTTTCCGTGAAGAGAAAAAACCACTGTAGGAGAATAGAGGCGAAAAGAGTTCGGATCGCAGACGTTGAGAACCAAACTAATTGAGAACTGCTCCGAAACCCCGCTCCCTGACATCTCCAATAAAGGCCAACAGTTTTCATTCGCGCTTTCGTGAGCAATTGGGTAAATACTAGCTCAGTTCGATTCCACCCTTCCTCTTTGCCCTTATTCCTGCCCCCCTTCCCCTTAACAGGCCGTTGTATCGAAATCGATGGACCCGGTATCACCAACCACTATATCTCCGTTGTAGATGTACGAG